>CM036573.1:11794894-12994894 GCA_020745775.1 Theristicus caerulescens
CCAAGAGTGTTTACAGCACTGGAGACCCTGGGCTGGAGGGAGAAAAGGGGCAGGGAGACCAATGAGAAGTGTTTCACATGCCCCAAGACAGGACAACATCTTGGTTTGTCATTCATACACTACAGGCACCCCGACATAATGAGTTAAGTTTCCTCAGTAGGAAGCTTTGTATTTTTAGGAATCATTAAGAAAACATAAAGTGTAAATTAAAAATAGTATTTTCCGTGCAAAACAGAAACCACCTTAATTCTGACCTTGCTGCAAGAACTGAGCAGAGGACCCAGTGGACTGAGCAAGGAGAACAGCGTGATGGAGCAAGGTGTTTGCAGTGGGCTTCAGATGGGGATGTCACCTGTGGTTGCAATACCTCTGAAAATAGTTTTGTTACCCAAGTCTAGGCATGGAGCTCATAACAGGGGAAAAAGCCAAGAAAATAAATGAAGGAAAGTTTTGGGGTTTTTTTTAAGTATTATTTCATGTGCAGAACATGAGACACTGCTGTAATAGTAATGTCTGGTGAGTACTGTGACCGTAGACACAAGGACACTGAAAGGAAATATTAGCTTTTTTAATTGAAATAAAAAAGCAGAAAACAGACTTGATACTTATTGTATAGTGCAGAGAACTTGGGAATCCACCTAGTACTTTGAAGCCATTAATTATTGCTTAATTAGAGCAAGGAGCATTTGCAGGGTATGTGATAGCAGTTAATGGCTGATTCTCCTGAGAGACATGGATCTGGGTACAGAAATAGCAAGTTCCTCACACAAAGGGCAGCTGATTTTCTTGGGAAAGGAAGAGAAGTGGCTGATTGAGTGTGTGTTCATGGACAGAGTATATGTTCGTGTGGTAGAACCACACGAACACCCCCGTGCCAACACCAATCCCTGAGAATGCTTTAGAGAAATTAAGGGGAAAAGGAGGTGACCTGCAGGAGAAGGTCAGGTGCTGGCATTGAACATACATCCTTGCAGAGGATGGAGAAACCTCCTTTCTTATTAAAGACGTCCTTTGGAGAAGCTGCCACCAAGCACCCAGACTTCTGCGTGGTCGTCTTGATTTGGGGCAAGGCTCCGTGTGCTGGGGCTGGCCCCAGTCTGTGCGGTGATTTGTTGCATCTTTTATGATATGGTAATAATGTCACAACTGAAGCAGAAGATCGGATAAAAGTCTGCAAGAACCAATAAAACTTTGGAAAAAAAAATTTGGATTGTGGCCTCCTCAAGGAGACAAGAAAAAATATTTCTTGATATTCATCAAAAAACATCCATTTAAAATTGGTTATCTCTTGTGCAAAAGTCAGACATTTGAGTTACGACAAAGCTTTGCTTTGCTTTTTTGGAGTACATGCGTATACTTTTCACAGTGCTTTTTAGAATAAGAAGGTACAGCTCGCTTTGTCCCACCTGCGCTGTCTCTAGGCATCACCTTTGTCCCTGTAATAGACGTGTTTGAAAACAATGGTGTGTCCATGGCTCCTGTTGACAGACTTCTGTGACTTGACTCCTGCTGTTCAGGACCTTCTTCTAACTCCTAGCCAAATCTGTTCGCGGTTGTCTATACAGCTCTGTTCTTGTGCTGTCATTGCTCTTTAGAGATTCCTTCCTTCCCTAAAGTTTACTCTGCTGTTTAATTTATAAAGATCAATCACTTTTCTTCCAGCCTGTCTTCACAAGCCAAGCTTTTAATCTCCTCCTGGAGAACAGACTCTTCGTGCCCCTTTGTTGCACTTGCTCCAATTTCTACTCACCTTTTTGAACCGCAGCTGTACACGATGTTTCAGATGAGGTTTGATCAACAGCTTGTGCAGCAATATTAACATGTGAAGCCTCCTGTGGAAACACTTTATCTGTTATTGCCTCATACCTTTCAGAGTTTTCAGTCACATCACAACAGTGGCAACACAATGACTGTATTTGAGTATTTCTCTACCTCTCTTGCTTCCAGCTGGAAGCCCTATAATATAGCAAAATTCTGGTACTGAGCCCACAAATGCATGACCTAGAGCCTTACTTGGGAATTTCATTACATTTCTATTACTCCGGTCCTCAAAGTCACCAAATTCTTCGGATCCTCCCCTGAACCACCCTCACCTTCCAGTTCTGTGTCAGCAGTAATTTCATGACCTCATTCCTACTTTCTCTGCCAAGGTCACTGAGTAGAAGATCAGTTTGATCTGCTCCAAGGTTGAGTCCTGAAACCTCACCACTCCCCTCCCCAAACCCGACAGCTCCCCTTTCAGCACTATATGTGTGTGTTTTTTCTAGCTAAGTCTTTAGCTCCTTACAATTCTTGCACTAATCCTCATCTTTTCCAGCTTAAATAATAATTTCCCAGGAGGCATTGTATCAAATACTTTACTGAAGTCCGTGCAGATGAGATCTGCATTTCCTTTGCCTAGAGTATCTGGTATCTAATTGAAAAAAGGTACTGGGTTAGTCTGTCTTGAGCTGTCTTGGATAAATAGCTGTCCCTTTTCCTCCTAGTCTCTACCTTCACATCTCTTATCTTTCTTTTGAAATTTGTTTTAAACTCCCATGTAGTGGGGGCCAAATGGCATTATTCCTGCGGTTTCCATACTACCTTGTTCACTTCAGCACAGAAATTCAGTGTATTAAGTGCTCTGATTCAGGCTTTTGCCTTAGGCATGGGGATGTCCAGTTCAAAACTCTCATTCATCAGACTTTTCTAGTCAGAAGTTGCTCTATTAGCGTGGAGCTGTTACACTTCATTATTTTAAGCCTTGATCCAACCTTACTGTCTGGTAGCTCCACATCTTTCCTCATCCATCTGTTGTTCATAAACCTAACACCACCGCTTCTATTAGGATCCCATAGCACCACAGCATGACTAATCCTCTGCTCTCTGCTCTCCTCTCCCATGGAGCCACCTTTGCTGCTCAGCCCTTTGCTCCCATCCTCAGACCTCACCGCTCACTGCTCATATCCTTCCTGAGGTTGTTATTCGTGGAGTCACCTGGGAGCCTTCCCTACCATTTCCTCCCTGCTCCATTGAGTTGCAAACTCCATGGTTTTGGACCTTTGACTTAAATCCCACACCTCCTCCACTTTTAACTCCCTGAGCCTCAGTGTCCAGTTGACTTCCCTAAATAGTTTTCTTAGTTTCTCCTAACTTGCCCTTTTTGAAACCAAAACCCCACTTGCAGGCTTAGTTGGTTTTTTTTCCTTCCCTTTAATTCAAACTGAATCAACTCCTGATCATGCAATCCAAGGTCTTTTTCTATAACCAGTTCCTCTACAGAGTCTTCATCCCTTGCCAAAACCATGTCTAAAATAGCATCCACCTCTTATTGTTTCCATGACTAATTGATGAAGAAGGTGGTCACTGTTCCATCCAGGAATACCTGGATGCTTCTATTAATAGGACCATTTATCCTCTAATCTATAGCCTATAAGATGATGCTTACTGCTATGTTCTTGCTACCAGGATCTTCAGCTCCCTGAGCTCTGTAATTCTCTTTACAGAGAATCTTGAATAGATTTTATATTGATTCTAGCTATGCAGAAAGACAGGTTTAAGGAGATCTACGAGAAGATCTATGATTGCTAGCCAATGTTCATACTAGAAAACTACTAAAAAGCATGTTCAAATTCACTCAAATAACCTATCTCCCTATTGCAGCTTTGCAATGAGATAGATGGTTACAGATGAGCTTATCTGCAAAGAAAATTCATTCATGGATAGCTTTGAAAAATTATAAATCATAATTTTAGACTCTGAAATGTGCAGAGCATTTCCAGTACAGTGCTTAAACTAAACATGCTTGTGCTTAAATCACTCGCCCGTATTGTCTTGTGTTGGACACAGTCTCCAGGAGGGTACACAGCGTGTTAGCACACACAGCTGGGCAGGAATTAGCCACTGGCCTCTGCTGGTGTTGCATCTCTAAATATGACACTTATTAGCAGCAGTGCCAGGGGAAGAGAAAGTTCAGGTACAGTGACCATGACTGTGTAATTTTAATAGACTCTTAATTTCAGTTTTCCCAGCTTAACAGTATTTTAAATCACACTTTAACTTTACAGTCTAGTGATTTCTACAACCACAGAGTACAAAACAGAATTAGATTATTATTCCATGTTTACTGAGCCTTGCGGTCTCAGAACCACAAAACAGGGACCGAATCCAGCTTCATCACGGGACTAAATCTGCCTATTTCCATATTTTCCAAGGAAAGAAACAATATTTGAGGCAGATGGTGTGACAGGCTCCCCAGAAAGGGCTCAGCAGCTGGATGGGTTGGGGTTGTACCCAAAGGATGGAGTTGTGGGCATTTTCACAGGTGATGCTGCCCACCCATCATCCCCGCACACCAGTGTCTGTGGAAGCTGGACGGACCTGCAACCGCTGGAAAATGCTTCATTTTTGAAAATCTCTGATTGCCTTTGGACCACTAGAGGGAGGTGCCTGTGCTGATGCGAGCTCCGGAGCCCAGCAAGTGCTGTGACTTTAAAGCGTTTGTAGATAACATGAAAACATCAAAAAGGAACTTGAATCTATGTTACCAGGCTGACAAATGGCAAATGAAATATAAAATAAAAGCTGTCAACTAACAAATGTGCTTCTGAGGGTATGGAGAGGAAGGAATCAGACGGGAGGGGAAGGCTGTGGGCGCAGCTCTGCTGCTGGGTGACGGTGGGGAAGGAGCTGGGGATGACGGTGCCACAGAAGTGAACGGGAAAAGGAGATGGATTTTAAGCAGAAAAGGTGCCAAATCCCCAGAAACTGCTCTGCAAATTCCACTTTCTATCAGGTGTCTGTTCTCGAGCATCGAGAGTCCTCCAAACACCAGGCTTTTTCCTACCTGCATCCCCCAAACAAAGCTGTCCCCCAGGGCTGCGGGGTGGGCTGGTGGGGTGGCAGGGGAGCTACGAGATGGCTACGGGGCTGTGTCGACTTGTGGGAGCAAACGGGCTGTTGGCCTGGTTCTGGTTTATTCTCAGTTTGCGATGGAGGGGGAACCTCACCCAGCAGCATGTGCAGGAAAATTATTTGGGCAATTGTATTTCTCCCGGCCTCGAGTGCAGCAAAGCTGAGAAAGAAGAAGAAGAGAAAAGAGGGCTGCAGTGAGATGGGCCAAGGAGAACTTGTTCGTATGGAGAACAAGTCTCACATTTCAAAACTGCCATGGGGAATGAATTTTCCTGTTGTGGCATCTGCCCCCCAATTTTATCAAACTGTACATAATCATGTGAACCCTCTCCAGCATGGGACAGTGTCACTGTCACCGTACGTCCCGTGTGTGCAAGGTGCAAGGAGGGAAACATGGTGCTGCTGTCACGTGCTGCCTGCCACATCCATCCAAGCAGCCCAGCTTTTCCTTGTCTGTCACTTTGTTACGGCAATTAGCGGCTCAGACTTCTGACTGTTTCCTGGTTTTTGCTTTTTCTTTCATATATTATTCATTTTTCCTACTTGTATTAGATGTTTGCAAGTCTTCCTGCTTTGAGCTGTGAAGAGAGCGTTGGGCTTGAAATGCTTGATGGTGGTGACATCTTGGATTTTTTATGCTAGTGTTTGCTTGAGTAATTCTGTGTATGAAAGTGGAATTGATGAGCCAGGAAGAGAGAGGTGGGATCTGTGAACCAAGCTGCATCGCTGCCATGGGCGCTCCTGGCATCCACCGAAAAACAGTCCTGGAGGGTGCTCCTAACCTGCTCTGTGCCAGGCTCTGTCCCATCCCAGGCCAGGTCTACCTCAGAGATGCTGAGAAAGAATGAGCTTGAATGTTTTTAGATGATAAAGATTTTTTTGTACACTTTCTGCAAGGTATCTGTCCTAAAAGGCCCCTTGTAATGCCAAATACCCAAGCTTTGTTCACTCAAAATACAGAAGAGTGAGCTCTGTGTCCTGTGGCATTGAATTTGTCAATTGTTTCTAAGTAGGTGCCTTTCACTTCTGCAAAATTCTTTTATCTATTTCTGAAGGATCTATTGACAAAAATGGATAAATAATTTTTTAAAAATTATTTTAGTGAGTTAGCTCATGCTACTCACCCCTTAGCATTTCCCAAAACCTCCGTGTGAATTTCCATCAGCACCCGAAACGAGCCTCTGTGAGGTGCTGGGGTGAAGTATTTCCTGGAGAAGCTTGACTGGATAGGCAGTGCGTCCAGCCAGAATGGCTGAGAAGCACATTTCCAGACTCAAAAGCCAAAGCTAAGATGATATCGGAAGGAATATTAATGGCACAGACTCCAATATAACTTTTATTTGGAAACTGCCGGGCAGTGATTTAAAAATGCAGCATCTAAAAAGATGTCTGCCTTTCAGCATTTGAACGATGATTTTAAATTCAGTTCACACATCAGTAACGTTGTTTGAACACAGGACCTGGCATTTATTTCACCTGGAGTTGCAAGTACTGAGCTCTTGTGAAAATAGGTGCTCAAGAGCAGAGCTGTCCACAATCATATTAAAAAATCTTGCTTTTAAATTTTTGAAAGATACTACGTGAGTTTTGAAGGGTCTGCCTTCGGTGCTAGACATATTCAATATTCTTTTAAAATTTGATTATGGCCCAAGCATCAGCGTCCTTTTGTTTCAAACAGAAATTTTCAGAGAACAGAAGATTTTGTCAAAAAAATTTGAGGAAGGAACATATGTACATATGGGCAATTCTTGCTTTTGTCAGAAGAATGAAACCCCAAATTTCAGCAAATTTTAGACAAAGAATGGGAAGTCAGAGTGGGATAACTTCTCTGATTTTTCAGAAGAACCAAATCAAATTGCTGCAAATGACCTTTCCATACTATGTTTAATTTGATCAAAACAGAAAAAGAACACCCTCACTCAAGTATTTGCCTTCAATAATAGCACGGGTGGTACTTTTTCCTCTTCCAACCTTCCTGGAACAGTATTGGAAGTGCCGATGTGCCTATTTATGATTTTAGTGGTATCAGTATTTTATCATATCAGAGGAGTGGGTTTGTTCATTCTTACTAAGGTTTTGGTTCATGTATTCAGGTCTGGTGGACTCATTGTGTCCCCAAAACCTCCCCTAGGAAGATTTGATCCCTAGAGACAGGTATGGAGAAATGCAACAAGTCAGTCCTACACACTGATTATAGAAACATCCACAGGGACTTTGCTTTGGTCAGATCCATCCTGAAGGAATAATTATTTCAAACTGGATCAAATCATGCCATACGGGATGGACTGAGATGCAAGACTGGGATTTTTTGGCCATTCCACAGAGATTCAGACCTGTAGGGAACCATTTCTACAGCCGTCAGCAGACTGACTGGCTGGTGCTACCAGGCAGGTTTGGGAGCAGCAAACATCAGAGGTTTTTGAGGGAGATCAGTTTTATATCTACCACTTGTCCAGATGCATTTTATTACAGTTGCTTTGCAGCTGTGTAGGAATTTTAAGTAGGATGGAGACTGGAAGGGCCTGGCAATGATAATTAATGTGGGAGCTGGGACTCATCTGTGTGAGAAAACAATAATCTGTCTGTAGCAATCTGCAAGCTTGGGATAATTCTGTTAAAAGGCCTAAAAAATCTTTAGCAATAGACGCTCTGTGTCTTTGTATCCACACAAGAACCAAGGAGGAGGAAAAGCTGTCCTAAACAAAACAAAACCAAACCCAGTAAATATCTACATCTGCTTTTCTGATGGAAAATTGTAATGAGACCAAGAAGAAATGTGGGGAAGTTTAAAAGGATCCTGTGATGGAGGGCAGAGGAGGCGAGGCAACTGAGGAGGAGTTCTCTGTGTATTGTACAACTTGGTGGGCATCACAGGTTTGGTCTTTGCTCCGCTTGATGGGTCCTGCACTGACCAAACTGGAAGCGATTCCTGACCTGTTGGGGTTGTACCCATGTAAAAGGACATTACCTGATCTTTGATTTCACACAGGAGGTCTTGCACCTACTTCCCACCATCTGCAGAGCGAAAGCCAGTGTGATGGAGAAGCCCAGCAACAACTCAGACCCTGAAAGTCCTCAAAATGGAGCAGCAGCTCAGCACCGGAGGGATTCAAAGGCCACTGTCCCATCGTTGGGAGAAGCCTGAGGAGAAAAATCTGCCTTTAACAAAATGGGTAGGCTTGGTTAGAGGCATGGCACAGGTCCATGGGCTCCACTGAGCAAGGTATGATGGCAACAGTGGACTGGGGGAGCCCAAATCTTTTAATATTAATGATCGTCAGGGTTTTGTACTCGCTACAGACGTGCCTGGAACTACAGAAACAGCTCCAGGGAGCTGCAAGGTGTACAAAAAAAATTACATTAAAAACTGTCCAAATTGGAATAATTTAGAGAGAGTTAAAAAAGGGTATTCAAGAATAGACTTGTTCTAAATGTATCCATGCTGATTTCATTGCCTCCAAATGTGAGGTACAGGTATTTGTGGAGTTATAAGTAGGTCAGTTATTTT
Organism: Theristicus caerulescens; assembly: GCA_020745775.1. NCBI lineage: Eukaryota > Metazoa > Chordata > Aves > Pelecaniformes > Threskiornithidae > Theristicus > Theristicus caerulescens. The sequence continues at coordinate 11,803,296 of CM036573.1, forward strand.
TGTCACTCATTATTACTTGTGAAAAATGTGTGTAGCAAACGTACTAACATACTGTAGCAGCCGAATTTGGGACGCTAGCATTTCTTTTACACATTTTTAGGATATGTCTAAATGACACAATTTCCTGATTGCAATGTAAAGGCCAATTTTTTTCCAAAGTCCAGCATACTGGGACATGCCGTATGAAACCCCATTCTGCTATTGTGAAACTGCCTCTGAAAATACCTGTGTCAATTTGCTTCACTGTGGTTCTCAAAGGAGCTAGCTGCACCTTGCTGAAGCTTGGTGAGCTTGAGTCCCACCTGGTCTACAGGATTATTTCTTTTGCTGCTGTTCACAGAAATGTGTTCAGCCATAGAAAACACGCAGTACTCAAGACCCCCTGGCAGGGCATGCATAGTGTCACAGTAGAATACATCTCCTCTTGCTTTAGAAGTCAACGCTGGCTGCCTCTATAGTCAGCAGAGAGTCTTGGGCACACTCAAAGGGGAATCCACCTTGTCTGGAGGTGGGGGCTGAACGTTCTCCATGAAGCTTTTATCTCTCTATGGACTTGAGCTGGAGATGGGTATCTTAGATGTTAATGTTAGGTGAGATGAATCTAGAGTCTATCAGCATCAGAAGGGATATTTCCACCCGCTGATGGATGTCCTTGGTGTTCACTCTTCACAAAAACCCTGTTGTAGCCAGATGCTCTAGTTACAGCATGAAGAAGCTCAAGTAGCAACGTCCAGGAGTAATTCCTGAATGTCCACCCACTGCAGAGGCTCAGGAACGGCTAGAAAGTGTACACATACCTTTAAAGTAGGGCTAGGTTGGGAGGCAGAGGCTGGGGGCAGCTCTTGGAAGAGCCCTAAGCTGGTAGCCTAGCTCGGCATTTTGGGTAGACGAGGTGCAACCAAGGCTCATCTCCCTTGCACTGAAGGACAACGGCTGTAGGGAAATGAGGTGCTGCTTCCTGAACTTCTGAAGAGCAGACAGAGACATCAGTTTGCAGGGCTGTCCCTAAGGCGTGTGGGTGGTCACAGGGGGAAAATGAAATTCTGGGCCAGGTGGCGTGGCGTGTTGAGCTGGGTGTCTGGGCAGGGAAAAATTAAAATGGCAGCTAGACAGATTTCAGGATAAATCAACTCTTTTTGGAAAGTTGCTGAATATGCCGACTCATGCTCTTTGTTCCTGCTTCTTTCCAAACAGTAGGTCATCTTCCAACATTCCTGCCTTGAAGGGGAAACTGCATCTGTATGTTCACAGTCAGGAAAGAAAATTTTTGCTCCTTTTTTTTTTTTCTTTTAAAATACAATAGATGACAAACATGTGAGTGTCTCTTGGGTTAGGAATATCCTGATAGAGAACTCCCTCTTGCTCTCTGACTGCATTTGCTTCCAGCACTGCCAACTGTGGCTGATACATGGAACATTCCAGCAAGCACAGAGTCATTTTTGGGCACAGAATATGCACAGAGCTCCTGGAAATGCCTATGGGAAGCTCAGGTCAGCCCCACAGGGCTTCACTGGGATTTTCCTCCTGCTCTTTGGGGTGTGCAGGAGTGATGGAGGGAGGATGGGTTCCTGCACCCATGTCTCAGTTTGCACTTTGAAACGTCAGTAGCAATCTGGATGTTCTGTTGGTGTTTCTGCTCCTGCACTGGCAATGTTCACTACATTTCAAAAGAAAATTTTAGCTATTTTCCAGGTAAAATGAAGAATTTTTTTCCCCACTTCCTCATTTTGGATAATCTCCTGGGGCTTTTCTTCTTCCTTGTGGAAAAAGACAAAAAGAAAAAAAAGAGGTTTTTTCTACTTCTTGCATTGTAGACTGTTAAAATTCTGTCCTCAAGGCTAAATTGTGACATTGAGTCCCTCAGAGTGATCATTTATTGCAGTTTCTTTCAGTATTTTTAAATTTCATGTCATTTAACTTCATAGAATATTCTTTGGTGTTCCAAATATGAAAATAATGAATCACAAAATTACTTCTTTCCTCTAGACCATTCATTATTTCCCATTACCTTACCTAGTTCCCACTTTTTTTGTCTCCTTCAAAACTTAATAATCCCCACCTTTGAAGTCTGTCTTCACAAGAGAGCCCTTCTCTTTCTGTAATACCCGTTTTGAGATGGAGTTCTGCTATTCAGAGATGCCTAAGGGTGATCCTCAAAGATGTTTAAATATCTAAATTCCACAGAAACTGAAGGGAATGAGCTTTCTGAATGCTTTTGAAAAGCTGGGGCTTGTACTGCTACATCAGGTGCATTTGAAAGCCCAGCTCAGAGCAGAACCGAATGCAGCTGCAGGGATGACATGCAGACAATCTGGGCAACAGTTTTAGGATGTCCTTGGGATTTTTTTTTTCACTTGTTTCAAAAAATCAGTCAAAATGCATTTGTAGAAAATCGTTGGGTCCATTTGGACATGCTCTCAAAGAGAATCTGTAATTTCATTCTAACAACTATGTGTGAACAATATTTTGAAATATTCCCTCACTTAAAAATCAGAAAAGTTGACCCAAAGCAGAAAAATTGCACACAAAATGATAGGTGGTACTCAGCAGGCAAACAAGGCATTTGCTGTTGAGCAAGTAAGCACTTGTGAGCAATCGTGAGCACTGCTGCCGATTGCCTTGTTACAGCACTGACCTATGGACCCAGTTATCCATGCTGAAATTTCCCATTCTCCTTGAATATGTTTTCCATCTCCCAAATCTCCCCCTTCTTGTTTAGACCATTCCACTCATCTGATTTGACTTTTAGTATGTCTGAGAAAGAGAAGTTTAACTTACTTTTAAAACTTGGACTTTATAAGGTCAGTGGTTGTACAGTGCCAGCAAGAACTGGATTTGGCTGAGTACATATGTGTATATCTATATCTATATTTTTTTTTTTATTTCCCAGCCCAAGGAGAACCTGACTTTCTGTGTGTCTCACCCAGTGGTAACCAACCCCCAATTAAACCAACATAGGCAGTCAAAAAGATTGCAAAAAAAAGCAGCACACCTGCAGTGCTGCTGTAAGAATATGTTTAAACAAAGCCAGAGGTGCAGGATTGAGAAATGAACATCACCTGCATAAGAAAGGAAACCTGGAGTTTCTTTATCTGAGCAGGAAAGCACCACTCTTCTTAATTATGTAGGAATCCTGGTTGCCTTGCGACTTGGTCCTAGGAAACCTATGCAAAAGGTACAGCCTTCTGAATGCTATGGTAAATCCCTGCTTCCAGAGACATTAGCTTAAAGCTGGAAATTACATTTGAAAAAAAAAAAAAAAAAGGAGGGTGGGAGGTGCAGTCGAATAAGGGAATACTCTCTTGAATAAAACCTGCCCTCTTCTTCTTTTTGTATTTTTTTCTCTGGCTTTTGCTTTGCTGGCAAGTGGAAAAATCCCTCCCCACCAAGGACACTCTCCTGGCCAGGAGCTCTGTGCATGTGTGATGAGTTGGGGGCTGAGAACGCCTCCAGGGGAAGGGACCAGCGCTGTTGCAAGGAGCCTGAGCTGAGGGTAGGTGAGTGGAGAAAATAACTCACCCGGGCCACTCATCAACCTCTCCCTGCCCAAAGCAGGGCTGATGAACGGCCCCTTCCCAGAAGGAGAGGAGGAGGAGGAGAAGGGCTTGTGGACCTTCTGTGTGTTACGCACTCCCCACCCATGTCCCTAGATGAGGGGATGTGGAGGAATGGAATAATGCAAGGAAAGATTATTTTGTGAAATGCCCACTACTGGTACCAAGAGATATAACTAGGCAGCCATGTTCAGAAAGGAGCTAGAAACATTCTGCGTTTTGGATGTGTTATTACCCCGATTTAGTGTCTTCAGCCACTGAGTGGGTTGAAACATGTCATGTCCTTCTGTTGGGCTCGCAGTGTTTAACGGAAGGCAAAACCTGACTTGAATCTGTATTATGCTATGGGTTTTAAAAATAAAACCAGAACAGGCTAATTCCAGACATCATTCCTCATTTTCAAACCAGGCTTTCCTTTGCTGCAGCTTTACAAACCATTTTTAATAACTGAGATGAAACATCAGACTGTGACCTATCACATCACATTGCATCAGTCAAATTGTGTTACATCCAATAATAAACTACTGCAACTGATGTTACCCAACATGACAAGCCAAATATAAACCTAGAGCTGGAGAATTCAAAGAAAAGTGCAGTTTTGATAAGCCAAGATCTTAAAAATATCTGAGCTGCTTTTGATGGTGATTCTTAGATTTATTCTGAAGTCTAAAACCCTTGGAGAAATTGGACTGGCTGTAAGCAGGCATATTTTTCTAGACAGTTTTGAGGATATGTGTCCTATAATTAATTTTAAAATAAACTTCAGCTACTGTTTCTAGAGAAACAGCACTTCCTTGCACTAAGAAGGTAGTGGAGGAACAACAAGAAAACTAGGACCTAGAATTCCCTCTTGAAATGTAGAGTGACAATTGTATCCGGATTTTATTAATCCAGCTATCCAGTTTCAGGATGCTCCAGGCTAGTGGTGAATTCCTGTCAAAAGAAGAATGGGTGAAAAAGTATGGAAAAGTCAGAGCATTTCTGACTTTTCATTGTCATGTGGTTCAGCTAGTTAGAAATTTAGTATGGGAATTTTTACTGAAGGGAAGAAAATCTCATCAATAAAAGCAAAACACCTCGCTTTGGGTGAGATATTTTGGTGGTTTTGCATTTGGGGAGCTTTGTTGTTTTAGGACACAGAAAATACATTTTAAATAGAGTTAGTTTTAGATAGAGTGCAATAAAAATATAAATTCCTTCAACTTGGAACTGAAATGAAAACTCAGTTCTTTGCAAAGTCCCAATTCTTTCACAAGGAGCAGCATCATCTTATTTTCCTACATCCACTGTATTTTAAGGGTGTGCACAGGAGGATGAATGACAGGGTCAGATCTGTGTTCAGCAGAGTCATTTTTAAAATGTGACTGTCTTGGCATGGTTTAGCCCAATTTGTTCTTCATTACTTTTGGTCTGATTTAGTTCCATATTTTGTCACAGCTAAAAAAATGTGCACTCTGTAGGAGTAGTATGGTATGAGCTTGAATAATTCCATCTCTAGTAGGTATCAAGAATAAAATTTCAAAAGTACCTACATTCATAAACTACCTTGCACCTGCATTTGAGAGATGCTTATGCATTCAAGTTGTAGATATTTACTCATAAATACCTATTAAAAGCTACTATCTAAGAGTCTAAATCTCAGCGGCCATACTTTCTGGTCTTTCTGACCAGTGAGTCAGTCAGGATCCCCAGCTGTCACAAAGTCATCATTATTTTGAACTGTGAAAAAGTCATGAGATCAGTCAATTATGTCGGTAAGTGCTGTTTTGGGCCAAAACCTCACGGCAGCAGCTGCTTCCCTGAAAATTCAGCCAGAACCCTGTTCCTGTTGTTCTGGGGTCCTTATTCTCCACATCAGTGTGTTAGACAAGAAATGCTTTCATACAGTGTGGTTGAGAGACTCGGTGATAAGGCCATAAGGATTTTACATAACAAGTCATGAGTCATTCAAAGGAAAAATCCTATTATTGATTCAATAGCAAAGTATTTTACTGCTAAAATGAAGCAAAAATTGGAAAACCCCAAATTTTGAAATATCTCAGTCTGTTTACTGGATGCTTTGATATTAAACAAAACTCTATCAAGTTGCATCTACTCTTAATATTTCTGTGTTCATGGGGAAAAAAATCATAGATAGTATACCAACTGTTTCTTACTCCTTTTCCTTTATTTCACACAAAAAGAGAAAAGAGATTGATAGAGCTGAAATTTGAAGCCAATCTCAGGGGATTAGTTTCATATTCACTTAGTTTCCTGTAAAGCTTCTGCATTTATAGTTATTTTTAAAGAAAGCTAAACTGAAGGTTGAAAGCCATTAGCAATAACTCACTTGGATTTTAACTCATTCTGATGTTTACTTATTTTGATTTTAATGTACTCTGATATTCTTATGTCGTTTGTTGGCATATTTCCATGTATTCAAGAATCTGAATTGTTCTTATTTGCAATACTGCAAGCAAGAAGGAATACAAAGTACGAGACCCACCAAACAACCAAGTTCCTTAAGATTTAATCTATCCATTTAATTTCTATTGATAAAGATTTAGTTTAACCCCTTCAGAAATTTTGTCTTCATCCAGTCTGATATAAATGCCTTCAAATTATTTGAAAAGTTCTTGAAAGCTGTACAATCTCAGAGCCACAATGACCTGAAATACTTTTTTGTTTGGTGAGGAGCAGGTACCAACCTGCCAGGTGCTGATGCCCAGGCTGATGTGGGCTGTGTGTGACCGCAGGCTCCCTGGTGCTCCCGTGCCCAGGAGGCACTTTTTGGATGGCAGCACATCAGGTCAGCGAGCAAAGTGAGAGTTGTCTTCAGTGGGGGGTGGCAGGAATTGGTGTTCAGTGCAAGAGGTCGTAAAAACCCTACAAACCCTGTTTGTAAAATAGTAGTGCAGATAACTCACGCTACGGGTGCTCACCAGCTTCAGCAAGAGCAAGGATGGGTGGGTTGTGTCTGGCACTGTGACTCCAGACCACGTGCAGCCAGAGGGTAGTTCCTGGCATCGCTAATGAAAACACCGAGCATTAGAAAGCCGTGGGTCTTGTCACACAGTGTGGGATCTCTTCCATCCCTTACACGATATGTACCAGAAGCTCATAGAAGATCCTCAACTGAAGGGCTGACAGAAAACACAAACTCAGCATTGCCCTGCTGAGATGCGGGGGAAGCTATTTTCGGCCAGCAAAAATGTTGACAGTGCTAACGTTAAGCCAAAAGGTCCCTGCACAAATCCCCGCTGGTGTCCCTGTTAGATTACCTGGGTAAGGGTTGTCCCTGTGCTTCAGATGCCATGATCACACAAGAATTTTGTATTTCAAGGGAGCCTGAGGCTTTCTTCACTGCCTTACTGGTGTGCCTAGGGCTGGCTTCATGGCTCTGCTCCAGAGGAGGGGCAGAAGAGGCTTTTTCTTCATGCCAGGAGGGTTTGAGCAAGACTGTTAAAAGCAACGCATCTCCAGTGCATCACCCTGAGCGGTTCCTCCTGCACAGGCCCTGCTCAGCTCTCCCACAGGTCTTCTCCAGGTCTGCCTGCACCCAGCATCCCCTCCACTGCATGTAAGAGGTGAGGGGCATGCACGTGGCTCATGCATACGCCATGGATGCATGCACACGCCCAGCATGCACCCTCCCAGACACAGAATAGTCAAATATATTCCCAACACACTTATTTGCACAAGCACACGTGTGCACGTGCACACCTACCCACCGCATTTCCACTCGCTGACTCATTCCCAACCAAAATCCCCCAGTTATCCTGACAGGGAGTACACTCGAGCCTCAGGTGGAGTCTATGCCCCGTTTTAGGCACCATGTAAAAAATATTGGAGAGAATCCAGAAAAGAAGAGTAAAATAATAAGAGATTGGAAATCACGACCTCTGAAGACAGGTTAAAAGAACAGGGTTTCTCTAGTCTAGAAAAGTGGAACAGTCAGTTGTTTTTCATGGCTGCTTTGGAATAATTTGTAGGAAGAAGAAGTTACACTATGTTTAGGATATGATATTGGGATGGTTTTGCATTGGACTAGAATATCTAGAAGAGTTTTAGAACCTCTTTTGCTGGGCTATGGGGGCATGGGGGAGAGGTACGCAGCACTTCTCAGAGCAGCACAGTGCATGCTTGGTCAGAACGTGATGGCTGAGGTCGCACTTGCAGGTTCCCAGCTCTCAGGAGTGGAAGGGAGGGTGCCCTGACTTGCACTCTGCTTCAGGAAATTGGGAACAAGTACATATGCATCAACACCAGTAGCTCATCATTGGCCAAAGGTGGTTTTCCAAGAAGGCAGCCCTGGCTTGTAGACATTAGGAGATGACAGAACCACCACTTTGCCCTGTGGCTAGCTCCAGTAGTTTATGTGCCTCACAGGTAGAAACTTGAGCTTTATTTCTCATTGCAGTCAAGTCTGGTTTCATCTTCCAGCAACTGGTTCGAGCTAGGTCTTACTCTTCCAGGTTAGTAACCCCTTGCTCTTGTTGCACAGCGTATCTCCCCATGAACGGCACAGTTAAGTCACTTCACCATCTTTTATAAACTGAGACCACAAATCCTACTGGACAAATTTGTCTTAGATGTTCATAGAATCATAGAATAAAATACCAGGTGGTTGTTCCTCACTGACACCTACTGCATCTCATCTTTTATTAAAGGAACTGATAACATTGAAAAAGAAAACCCAAAGTTGAAACAAAAATATGAGGCATCAAAGCTATGAGACTGTAAATGTGCAGAATAGAAACCTGTTGTTTGGACCTTTGGCTGTCACTACCTGTAACCACCCACCACGAACCTTCCCCTTCTGCCTTCTCCAGGCTATCATGGCCATTATATTACTGCTATCTTCCATGATTGCTTGGCGTTAGCGATCCTTTTAATACATACTGAGATCCCTGAGTGCAGTGCTTTTTTTCCAAAAGCCACGCAGCACTGCAAGCAGTGAGTACAATTTGAGTAGCTGCACTCAGAGCAGCTGTAATCTCACCTGATGGGAGAGCAGTGTAACCAAAACCAGAAACAAATGCTGAAACCCCACATACAGATGCATACAAAACAGAAACTAAGCTGCGAAATACGCTTGGAAACTTGGAGAAAAACTCATAAGTCTTCCAAGCTGAGCTTCCCTACCAATTCTTCATCTGCTTAATTCAAATTAGCTTAGCTTTGACGGCACTAGCTCCATTGCTCCCCCGGGTTGCAGTGTAGACGCTCTGGCACACTACGCTCCATCCATTATGTCAGCTGCAATCACATCTGCAACGTGAGAAAAGGAGGAAATCAGGTTTGTTCAAAATGGTCTATTTTTCCATAAAATCCTGTTGATTGACATTTGCCATATTGCTAGCTCTGCTTTCATTAGCAGCAGGAGCTGATTCTGCCTTTTCCGTTATTTTGCCAGGACTGATGCTGATTTGCAGTTTCCTCAGGTATCCTCCCTGCCCTCTTGGCATACAATTACCACTCTTGTTTTCTAGATTTTTGCCTTGAACTCCCAGATGAGTCAAAAATGAACATCTGTAAGACAGAGATCTCAGTCAGCTCTCTTAGGGCTTTTGGTACATGCTACCCAAGACTGCTGATCCTAAAATGTTCTTGCACAGCAGACGTAGCATAATGTTTTATCTTTGGTTACTGATCATCTTGTAAATACTTCATTGACTTTACGTGGGAAAAATACATCAACCTCCTTCTTTCTAAGCTTATAACAAATATTTATTGCATATAGCCATTCCCATTTTTAAATATCCTCTTGACAGTAAATAACTACCAAAGTAAAAAGTATTTTTAAAGTACCACTGCTGGGCAATCTGCTGGAAAATAAGCATGTGTGTGGTTGTCTCCAGGCAGTGTGGATGCAATTAGCCCCTCTTCTTTTTGAGATGTTCAGATTGCTGAGGCATCCTTTGCAGAGAATACAAAGCTGTATCCTAAGTCTATCCCACAGCCTCATGCAATGATAGAAATACTCTCCAGCGTGGTATCACCACAATATCACCCTGCCTGAGGTTATTGTCTGCAGCACTGATTGCTGGAGACAGAGGAGGATACCAGAACGCAGCATCTAACATCAATAAGGAATAAACAGCAGGGCTGCTAAAAAACAAATCATGCCAGGCAAACATGATGGCTTTTATTTTGCTGTATGGCTGAATTGTTCCAGTTCTGTGGCTTTTTTTTTCCTGGGAAAATGAATCTTTCTCAAGCTTTTTACAGTGAAGGTCAAAACACAAAATGTTCAGGACAAGGCTTCTCCATGCTGGAATGATCTGATAAACTCAAGGAAGAGAAAGAAAAAATTGGGGAAAGAAAAAACTTTGGAGGGATTTGGTCTTGGAGAAAGAGTGAAAGCACTAACTGCATTAAAATACTTAAATGAATACAGTAGTATCACAGTGCAGATTCTGTCCTCAATATGTGACTCCAAACACAACTAGTGAAGTAATTCACAGAATCAGTTTTGTAGATCTGCATCATCAGCCTCCCACAGATATGAACAAATGGGATTGAGTACTTCTCTCCTAAAATATTGTTTGAATGATCTGCTGCAAAATTCTCTGCTCAGATTTTGGCAGCAGACCAGAACTTGGATTTGACATCAATGACAGCACGATACAATGCGTTTTCCCAGCTTGAAAACCAGTTAGATGTGACAGTCTTCTGTCTAATTGGTGCAAGAGTGAGGATGCACAAGAGATACCAGACAATATTGATATGAGATGCTCTAGATGTTTAATTTCTGACTCCTTTCTTCCCATTGCATAGTCAGGATGCTACACCTAATACTAATGGTGGTTTTGTCACAACAGCTCTAGCAAAAGTGTGTTCAAGTGCCATGTTGAACTGTGCTGACTGAAGACGTCCACTCTGCAGATGAACAAACCCACAAACTTTCACCTAACCTGTGGATTTTCCAGCCCTGGTCTATTGAATTGAGTCTGGTCCTGTCTAAAAAAGAGATTTAAACTGTCCTCCTTTAGGCAGCAACACCTCCAGACAAGCAGGCACCCTCTGGAGTCACGCGCATATCTCCCAGTGCCTTGGTCTAAGGTCCTACGGTATGTGCAGTCAGAAGATCCACCAGGTAAAACTAAAGAGGTTTGCACATTTGTGTGGACATCATCATCAGTTTTAACCTTGCTCTTTTGCTTTGGCATGAGTAACAGATGCTCAAATTATCATGAAACCCATTTGAGAGTCTGTAAAAATTGCCTCAATTTAACCAAAACTGTATTAAATGGTGCCTTTCATTGGCAGGGTCAACGCAGCATGCAACAAACCCCACTGATAACAGAGGTTGAACGCTGCTGGGGCAAGGATAAGGTGTGTTACCTCAGAGATGGTATTTGGGAGCTTCATTCACGTTGAACAAGTAACAAGTGTCCTCTGGTACAGCCATCCTGATGTGACGGAGGTGAGGACAAGACCTGTTTGGTTTTCTCTCAGAATCATCCTGCTAGTATTATAAACAAAAAAATATGTGACGCTACCCGTTCACAGAAGAAATCTGAGCGTTTGGTTTTGTTCCAATTCAGAACATGAACAAAACATTGAAACATCAAACGAACTGGAAATTTTGGCCAGCTGTGAGGGGGAGCTCCTGCTGGTTCAGTCCAGCCTGCAAGCAGAACCACAGACATGGTGCCAAGAAAAAGACACAATTAGTGAGTGGTATTTCATCTTTTGGTGAGACTGAGGATACACGCAGGATGGTGAGGACGTCTGCCATAAAATAACACAGCTGGAATGGCAGTGTCTATCTCCAAGGCTTAGCAAGTCAGAAAAGAGAAATTCCTGCCTTGACCCATGAACAGCTGTCTACCTCACCTTTTAATTCAAGCCAGTTTTATACTTCAGTCCCTATCCTGCTGCGAGGAGCAACTGAAACTGCCCCTCCCAAACTTATCTCATCCAAAGAGCTGAGTCCAACCTAGTTTCAACCTTCCCTTCCCATTCCCCAGCTGCCCTCTGATCGAGTGCAATGGGAAGGAGCAACAAGGAAATTATTGCTCTTGGGAGCATGTTCACCTGTTGTTCCTTTAAAACACACAGCAAATGTACAGTGATTAATGCCAGTGATCAGCACCAAAGGAAGATTAGGAACTTGCTCAAATACAGTGTTCATAAAATGAGCATAATAACAGTCTTCTACATGGCAGGAGAAGGTTAGTTCATTACAACAGTGTCCAAGACATGGTAAATCATCTGCCTCTATATCAAAATGTGTAGTAATAGCTCATGCAAAGCACTGAGTTGGCACAAAACACTCTGCTAGGTCAAATTTCTTGGGGATTGTTTACAGGGGAACTTTGCTTTAGCAGGCTTTCTGCCTGATCTGGTATTGCCCATCCTGCAGCTAGCAGAAAGTCAGCATTAATACAATGTCACATGGTCTGGTTAATCCAACCGGAATGTGATCAAGGCTCATGCTTGATCCAGACCAAACTTGTACTGAATGGTGAGCTGAGACTGCACAGTTTGCACTGCTAGACACAGCCTAGGAAATGTTACTCGCCTTGAAATTCAGTTAGAGTAAACCTATCGGTTTACTGAGATATGAACATTAGGAAAACCCTCAGACATTACGTTAACCCTCAGCTGGCTTGATAGAGAATAAACAACAATCCCGCAGCCACATCGTATTACCTTCAAATCTCCATCGTCTTAGGACAAGGTCCTATGCAAACACTGTTGGCAGAAAGTCCGATCACTCCATGGGGCACCCGTGGTTCATCCCTATCAGTCGTTATGAAAACCTTCCTGTCACCAAGTCAAGTGTGGGCAGATCCATCCCCCTGATCTCTGCAAACAAGATAAAATCTCACCTTCTCGAAGTGCCCTGTTAGCACACAGGCAAATTTGCTAACATCCGGAAGAGAACTGAAGTGTACAAAATAAAAAGCAAGTTGCAAATCCAGCCACAGCAGTTGTGGCTGGAAGGATGGTTGAATGCTTTGCTTCTGCTGTGAAGTGCTGTCAGTTCAAACTGAGGTTGGAATCTCAAATAAAATGAATGAGTTTTTCCTGTCTGGAAACATCCCAGGATTTCCAAGTAATCTGGTGTCACATTGCCAGCAAAATTGGGCAAATGATTTATTCCACAGGTTTGGTCTCTTTTTTCCTCTTGCAACATCTGTGAGTAGTTCAGGATGTCTTCAAATATATTGCTTGATCAGATTTCTTCAATGAAGTGATGGTAGGGCTTTTTTCCAGTCCGTAATCATTATGCTAGGAAAATCAGACTTCTGCCTTATTGTGAGCTCTGTTGTAGTTTCTATTCCTGTACTGTTTCCTGACACCCTTACAGGCTGAATTAAGAGCCTTTAGAAGCTACCCCAAGTGTGCCTGGGCAACGCATGCTGGGATATAGGTTGCCTAATGTATGTAGCTCACAGTTGCTCAAAGCAAAAGGAGCAGTTGTCTTGACTGAGCCAAATACTATCCCAGTTCCCCTTGTGGGACCATTTGGGATGCATGGATGGTGTGCACCTAGCCCAAAGAAGAGAGCTGGTAGACACATGTAACAGCTAGAGAAGAGCCATGGCCAGCTCTGGAGTGATGCCCCAGAGACAAGCGTGTTTGCGCGGCTGGGAGCAGGAGGGTCCGTCCTTCTCTCAGCCTGAAAGGGGGGTGAACTCATTGCTCTCGCACCTCAATATCATGCCGCAACAGCCAACCTAAAGGTGAAAGACCAGGGCTGCAAATGCACTGGGGCTCCAGATGCCTGCTCAAGCTTGTAAAGTCCCACTGAAATATTTGGAGAACTGAGATAGGCTTGATGGACTTGGCCCAACCACCCATTCAAGAGACCTGAGAAGTTACGGTAATGTCTACTGCACAACTCCACAAAAACTGTTGTAAGAAATCAGAAGCCCACTAAGGACATTTGATGAGTCCGTGAAGTGAGCGACAATGCACATGGACAGGTGAATCTTAAATTCATGTACAAGGTGGGGGGAAACGGTGGAGGCAGCTGGAGGTTGCCAGGCCTAGCTCAGAACAGTTTAGGCTTTAGAACAAACTAGAAAGAAAGCAATATTAAAGGTGTGGTGGAAAATGGGATTCCATGCAACAAGGAAATTGCCTTAAAAATAATTCAATCTACTCGTTAAATGCTTGGTGTATCAGACAGTAAGTTGCAGCAGAGTGCTTTAGAAATATATTTCACTGAAAAAAAAAATCATATAGTGCAGTTAAGTGTTTCCCTCTTGGCAGACAGCTAAAGAAAATTCACTAAACAAAGAACAGAGAGTGGTCTAGCAATAAATGTAATCCAGGTGAACAGGTTTAAGGTAGCAACCAACAATAACTGCAGGCAGCAATGCCTAAATGTGCCGACATTTCCCATTATGAGACTCAGTTTTCACTTTTTGATAACTTTGCTACTTTAATTCTCTTGGGCTGCAGCTCTCCCACCCAGGGTCTTCTTCAGACTGGGTTTGAAAAATTGCTACTATGGATCAGGGCTAGGGGTAAGGTCTCTAGGAATTTAGCAGCCCTGACTCTGACAGCAGTGCATACAAGAATGACTCCACGTTCTTTTCCTCCAAAATGTTTATGTTTTAAAAAGCAGGAAACTCATCCAAACATTACATTAAAAGGAAAGTGAGGCTCTAAAAGGAAACACCAAAGAATTTGAAAATGGCAGTGAGGAGGTTGCCCTGATCTGTTGGCCATATGGCCAAGGAGCCCCAGCTTGCCTGCCAGGCAGAATGGTTGTGTAATATCATTGCAAGAAGTCAAGAGATTATAATGCCATATAATACCAGATTTTCCATTTTAGCCTGGGAGAGAAAAGATCTGTAAAAATATGACTTTCACATTACAATTTCATTTGAAATATCTATTGCTGTTTGTGCATAGTTTCAGCAGTGGAGAGAATCTCCCATTTCAGGTTTGTTATGACTATTTCAGTGAGGGTCATCAGTTACATCCACAAGTGGGTTTTGGTGCCTAAATATCTCTTCAGCTGTTTAAATCCAGCACACAGGCTCCCCTGACACTCACTACTGCTCTACTTAGCAGTCATCTTCTCTTGGAGAGACTCAGACCTTCTGTGCTTTATGGGCTAACCCACCCCAAGTCCTGGCACTACCTCTCTGTTTCCAGCCCTGATTGGAGTCTGCTTCTGGCCGAAACCCGGGTTAAACTCTGTGTCTGATCCAGACGCATGTTCAGAGCTTTCCCAACTCTGCCAAGAGACAACCAGAGGGAGACCCCGGACGCAGCAGAGAGAGCTAAACAAGTGTCTTCTGTATCTAGAAGGGTGCCCTAGTGTGGACAGGCCAATGTGGACAGGCTTTTTTTGGTCTCCCACATTGGACAAGATATTCACCAGTCAGGAAGAACAAAGCTTAAGATGCTTCTGCTACACCTCAGTGGCTTTGCCTTTTGCCAGGGATCGAGGATAGCCACCCTCCTCTGTTATGGTGAGAGTGGTCCAACACTGGAACAGGTTGCCCTGGCAGGACGTGGAGTCTCCATTCTTGGAGACGTTCAAAACCCAACAGGACTCGGTCCTGAGTGACCTGCTCCAGCAGGACTAGGTGATCTCCAGAGCTCCTCGCAACCTCAGTGATTGTGATACTCCACAGTTATCTCAGACTCTTGTCTTCTGAAGACCTACATCCCATTGAGGAGTGAAACAATGAGATCCTTTATTTTACACAGAACTAGATGAATTCTAAAAATTGGATGTTTTTATGAAAAGCATATGCTAGCGTTAGATGACAGTATTCTGGGATAATATGAGACAAATCTGATTTCAGGTTAGTCCTTGGAACAGAACTCTGTCATGCTCAGAAAGCTATTAAATCATAGACTGACCTTGCTGAGATTTTCATCTTCTTGCTTCTTTTTGCACACAGCCCAATAGTGCAGATGTGGGTGGAGATCATGTGACACACTTTTATTTCCATCAATTTGTTCTGTATTTGGGCCCTGTTCGGGTCAATGGTGGCAGGATGTGGCCCTTTATAATCATGTTAAGCTGCTGCCAGTGCTCTCATCTGCAGAAGAGCTCCAGTCCTGCTGCTTATGTGGATATTACCTTTACCTGGCTTGTATTCTTAGATGAAGTTTTGGTGCAGATTCCACTTTTCCTCAAATAAACATGTTTTAATCTGTTCTTTGGAGGGCTGCTGACCTCCAAATGTAGCTGAGGCACTTCCCAAGCAGGTCATGTCCATCAGAAAAGCACAAACTAGTACTTGGAGTTTAAGGTGTGCTCCAAAACAGCCCCCCAGTAACAAACAATAGTGGCTAAAAGAGTTGTTAGAGGGTGCTCAATCCTAGGAACAGCTCTTCTTACCACCATGAAGTTAGAAGAAATCACAGCGCTGCTGCTGCAAATTTCAAAGGAATCCAAGGATGCATATGGATGTAGACACATGAATTTAGTCTGCTTGCAAAGGAAAATTCAGCAACTTAACTCTACCAGGGTAATTATACTCCTACAAGTACAACTCCTCACGTGAGCATTTGTATGCAGCACAGTTTTCTGTTTTATCTTGCCTTGCATTCAAAGCAAAACAAAGCAAAGACACTAAACTGTAAAAAGCATCTGTAGGAAGGGATGTGAGTGGGAGTTGTACTGGTAAAATTATAACAGTGGTATAATTATCCTGATCAATTTTCCATATAAAACAGACTTCAGAAGAACTCATTTGTTGAACTATGTAAGCCTCAGCCTTTACTCTAGTGGTGCCTCTGTTCACCAATCAACATAATGAACATAGGCAATTAAGGTGCACCAGAAACCTGGTTACATTTCCTAAAGGCATTTCCCAATGTCCAAACGCTTGATTTGCAAAATTAATGAGCTGCTAAGGTCCCTCAGTATAAATCAGCACATCTCTACTGACTTCAACTGAGATTCTCTTATACTCACTAACTGAAGGTTGGGTCCTTTGTAAGCCAGGGACTGCTCTGGGAAGCAGAATTATGGTTATTTTCAATATTTACAATTTGATCCTAGAAGTTAATTTGGACAATGTAACCAGTGATTGAATTAAATAGCAGCCTCAGCACAACCGCAAGTACTTATGCTAAGGAAAAAACGGCAGTTTCCTATGGCGTGAGTTCTGCATAGTGAGGTGCCATTCAGTGCCCTACCATAATGACCAGGCTTACAGTCCCCAGTTTTCATCCAAGCAAATTTCTTCCCAGAAAACTGCATAAAACCTGCAGGATTTAGCCCCCCAGAAACTGGGAACCAGCACTGCCTCCTCATTAGCAGTAGGATATAATAGTAGCTGTAGTACATTTGCCATTTGCTAGGTGAATACCATTTAAATGTATAAAAGATTCTGGTACTTGATTGTTCAGCAGCAGAAAGTGAATGGATGTCAAGTCCTTTGCTCACAACTGTGTTGGCTAATGCTGCCCTCAGGGGGTGAGACTCTTTCTAAAACCTGAAGTGTTTATGGCTGATTTGAGTGAAAGTGATTTGCTCAAAAACCTCCCTGTATTTAGCGGTTTTAGCATTAAAGGACGGGCCCTACTCCTGCAAAGGATCTGATTTCAATTCTGTTACCAGCATTTTGTTCCAGAAAAATGTCGAGAGGAGAAAGAGTGCAAGGAGCAGTGTCAGAGAGGTAGGGAGTCCTGCCTTCGCAGCAGTGACCCCACGGCTTCGTCACCCTGCCTGCAGGGATCTGTTTTTACACCCGCACTTGGGAGCAGCACTGATTTGTAGGGGAAGGTGCTACTTGAGAAAAGGGAGGAGTTTGGGATCTGAATTTGGTCCATAGCTGCTGGCTGCATCCCTCCCCAGGGCTGCTGGCATTCCTCAGACTCATGCTTAGGTGGTATCATTAGGACAAGATTGATTATTGAGCCACCTTCACTGCTCTTTTCTTGCATGCTTATTCTTATTGACAAGGCTCCAGGCTACACTGTACTAATCAAACATCATGCAAAGTAGGACTTGTGTATCCTGGGGCAAACTCCCTAACTTTTGAGGCAAGAGTTTTGGCCAACTAAAGCAGATGTATGCAATTCCTAAAGAAGACGTGTAACTTTAAATGGATGATGAATTATGACTTTCCCATGAACCTGACTATGTGTAACTGCTGGCATGTTGGTCTTGTGCCATATCAGAAAGGTGACTGCAGCTCTGCAGCTGAGCTACTGCCATGGAATGGAATGGAATGGAATGGAATAGGATAGGATAGAATAGAATAGAATAGAATAGAATAGAATAGAATAGAATAGAATAGAATAGAATAGAATAGAATAGAATAGAATAGAATAGAATAGAATATTTCAGTTGGAAGGGACCTGCAATGATCATCTAGTCCAACTGCCTGACCAATTCAGGGCTGACCAAAAGTTAAAGCATTGGCCAAATGCCTCTTAAACACTGCCAGGCATGGGGCATCGACCACCTCTCTAGGAAGCCTGTTCCAGTGTTTGCCATGTACTATAGTGAGGCGGCTGGGGGACTTCCAAACAATATTTAGGGATGAACATCCCAAGGAAAGCCAGCAGACCACTTCTGTTTGCCAGGTCTGAAAAATAATCTCAAAATTAGGATGCACATGGTGACAATGAAGGACAAATTCTCCTGTGCAGCCCACTGCCCCAAAGTATTACTGAGGCCATGGGAACCGAAGACTGGAAAAGAATTAGAAACTACCTCAAACATTATAAACACCATCAGTGACTCTTAGAGGAGTAAATATGATTGCAATAAGCATTTATGTTCCTGGGCACATTAAATCACGTTTAGAGGCTGGGAGAACTTCCATTGTGTCCTTATGGGTGCAGACATCCTCTTCACATGGCTCATCTCCTCTTACAAGTGTGCCTTGTTTCAACTGGTATCAGACCTGGTGGAACAAAGTCTGAAATACTGGTAAATGGAGACTTACACTGTTGATGTTGGGGTTTATTTCCTATTGGAGACACCATTTATTAATGGCTTTGACAGAAAGTGAGGGGTTGGCCTCTAAATCTTATATTAAGTCAGGAATTTTTGATGTTTTCCTGAGATACCAGCCACACCACAGAGAGAAGTCAGAGCATATATTAAAAAAAGAAACATTCAGTGGCAAAATTTCAGTTTGCTTTTGATAGCAGCTGTTAGCTGCTCTGAAGGCTGGACTACTAGGAATAACTCCATTAGAGAAGATGGGTAGGCTGGTGGAAGACAGATGAGACAGTCAGTGGTATGTAACAGAAAGACATTTTCTTTGTACATTAGTCCCGAGAAAGATCAAGGAAAGATTTGATCCACTATTTGAGTAGAGTAAGAGATATCAATAGGTGACACGAAGGTGACCAAAACATTTAATGCCTCTTTGGCATTCACTAAAAAAGTCAAAAGCAGTCAGACAGAGATCACAATTAAAATTGGTGTTAAATGGAAAGTCCTTAGCCTTGAATATTTGCCAGGACTTGTAAGAGAAGAAGATATGTATTTGTATTCAACAAGAGCAAATTATCTGGTGTTTATTTAATTTCATTCTAAAACTGGGAAAGGAGTTGTGTGGACAAAAAAGGAATTGTATACCTGTACTTTAAGGACATGACTTTCAAGTGTCCCCATTCTAGTAAGCAAGTGAGAAAAAACAAGGTCTGAGTGAATCCAGCACAGGTGGGTGCACAGCTGAGTACCGAGGAAGTTGTCATCAGTGGCTACACAGAGGGATGCACTCAGAGGGGCTCCATGGACATCTGCCCTGGGAACTCAATGATGAAGTAAGAATGTGTATTTTAAAGTCATGGAAGACACCAAGTCCAAAGGGTCTGTTAACATGTCAAAAGACAGGGTTAAATTTCAAAATTTCTTGGTGAACTTGAGAAACAGTCTAGGAAAAACAAAACAAAACAAAGGGTACTACTCAGCAGTGCTTTGGCACCAGTAGTCCTGGGTGGAACAGCTGGCTGGAGAGCAAGATTTAGGAAGAGATGGAGGAATACATGAGCAGTGATATTCTGCTGCTACGAAAAGACCGAGCTACGTACAGGAGTCTATTAATGGGTGTTTCACCTGCTAGGTATGGATCACAACCCTGATGTTCTTCTTAGCGCTGGGGATGCCTCAGTCAGAGCTGGGATCCAGCCTTGGGCTCTGCTCTTCAAGAAAAATGTGGGACGGTTGGCATAGAGGAGAGTGACGAAGGTGACTAGAAGTCTGAAAGCTGTGGGTTGTTTAAGCTACAGTAGAGAAGGAGGGGTAGGGACAGAACCAGTAGTGCTGAGAGCATCTTCAAAGAGGTCTTGTCCAGTCTCTGGGGCAGGCAGGATGAGAAATGGGGGCTGGATTTGCTGCAGGGATGATTTGAGTTAGCTGCTGGGAAAGCCTTCCTAAGGGTAACTAAGCACACAAGCTGCTTGTGTTGAAGATGATTGTTAAGTGTGTGTCTTTGTTAGTCTTACAGAAACACAAACTTCTCTTGAGTTTCACATAGACTGAGCTCATCTGGCCCTAGGGCAGAGGATGGACCAGGCAGGTCCATGAGGACACCAGTGACCTTCTGACTGTCATTGTGAAGCACTCAGTTGTTTGCCACAGCACTCTAGCATGAGTTTTGTGCTCCTGTCTCTCTGCGTAGTTGTAATCATAGATAGACACACTTGCATGTATGGCTTAAGCGTTTGGCTCCGTACAGTCTGCACCAGCAGAAATGCCCAAGAGATCAGCTATCAAAGATCTGTTCAGCAGCAATGGGACTACGAGGAAGGGTGGGGATGGTGCAGGGAGCAAGAGCAGAGCTGTTGACCTGCTGTGAAAATGCATCCTTGTGGCTCCAGGAGATACGGAGCCACAATTCGGCAGAAGCACAGAGACTTTTTGAAGAACCCTCAACATTTCCAGAGAGTTGCATTTCCTGCAGTGCGCAAATAGGCCAAGCTGAATGTCCTTCACAGAACAAGGACACTGAAGTATTTCAGATGCAGAATTTAAAGCATTTTTAATGACCCATTCTTTACTCACATTCATTATTTAGGTCTGACTGTTTCAGAAACCTGACTATTTCTCCTCATTCTTAAAAAGACAGATACCGATGCTGAGCTGGAAGTTTTTCATCTTGTATTTACATTGAGTTGACCTCTGTCTCTCCTCCTAACATGAACACTGAAATACAGGAAGACAAATCCAGAGACCTCATTCTGTTTTGAAGGGCAGAGAGGCTAAAGCCTTTCCTGTCATTGATAAACTGGTGTAATACAAGTTATGTCTTTATCTCACTGGGCATCTGTATCAGGCTTATCTCTTTGTATCATAAGTGCCTTAGAGCTCCTCAGAGTCCACCCCGCTCTTCCCCTGTGGCACCCCCAGACCTCATCTAACACTCAGCTATTTTTGATAAAGCAAGACTGGCTCTAAATAATGACATGTTGTTCCTCAGTGAGCACCTCGAGAGTAACACACGGCCCTACCTCCTGGAGAAGGTCATGCCAGACCATGCAAAGAGCCAGCCTAGCTCTGGAGGAGCTAAATCAGGAACAGGCAGAGGAACACGGTGGAAGCATAACATGCTGTACTTTGAATTAACCAGCTCAGTTCATTAATCCAGCACACTGGCTAACTTGCTTTTGCTACCTCAGTTTGCTCTTTGCAGGGCTGGCTATGTCCTTCGCTCTTGCAAGGCTGGGTATGTCTGCACAGCATGGCGCCATCAAACAGAAGGTCTGACAATGCCAGAGACTTTGAGATGGTTCATACTGCAGTGACAGATATATTAAATAGTGCCTGCTCAGGAGGGACCGAGCTCAGCTGGAGACGTTATTGTGTCATGGTTACCGTAATCACACACGCTGAAAGCAAATATTCACCCATCAGCCTCCAAATTTTCTGCAGCAAAAGCTCAACAGGCAGGGATGAATCCTGCCACTGGCCGCACCTCTGGGTTTCAGGGGGTTATAATGGTTCAAATGGGGCAGAATTTGGTCTCTCACATGCTGTCTGGAGGGGTGCAGATAGAGGGGGACACTGAGGTTTCCATGTAGAGCCAGTTGTTTTAGCCCATGTTTCTTATTTTACAGGTTTTAATGCGTTCATTCTAATTTCTTGCTCTGGTAAAGCCTCTAAAGGTTGCACGTCAGAAATGCGCGTAGGAGAATGTCAATCTTACACAGATTCTGTAGATGGAGATAATGTTTTCTGACCTGAGTCTGGGAGGGAAAGACAGGGACAAGTCTCATCCTGCATCTGCAGGTAAGTAAGAAAAAGTCTTTTACCTTTATAACAAGTCTGAGCTGCAGCCTGAATTCTGGAAAAAAAATGACTGATGGGGACCTAGCAACCTTTGGTATTTTAGTTCTCATTTTACAGTATCCATAGGCAATTAACATTCTGCAACCTCCTTTAGAAGCTCTTGTGCTCCTTTAGAAATACTCATGTTCTTTTGGGGAAGCTGACAGGCTCTGCCAAGTCACTGCATCACTTCAATTCAAAATGTTCAGAATTGCTGTTATCCAGTCAGGAGAAAATTAAAAACATCTTCCTGTTTCTGAGGCCCAAGGTAGCTCCAGGGGTATTTTTATGGTTGTATTCCTAAAAACCACAATGGAACCTGGGGGTATCTACTGTAGGGTAGCATTCACACAACACGCATTTAGAAGTAGCTTAATAGGTGTAACAGCCTAGAGAATGGAAGTTGAGTGGTCATGAAGAGAAAGCAATGCTGAAGATGTTTTTCTATGTGTACAAATAAACTGAACTGTGCACTAAACCTTGAGATCAAACAAGAGGAAACATTACATTTTGGTAAAAGCAAAAAAAAAAAGGCACTTACCCCCCAACTTGCCTCTCTGTTACTAAATATTGCTTCTTTGTGTGGGTCAACTGGCCAATACAATTTCTGGCTCTGAAAATGCTTACAATTTCATATCTCTGTGGATATCAAATTTGACAATATTCTGTAAAATCATTGTGAAGAGGGTGTAGGAAAAACACTTGTGAATTCCAGAGTCAGTAAGTGGAGGAAAAAAGCCTACAAGAAAATAAAAACTGTAGGTGAACTTGAATAATTTAATGTTGTTTTTGTTTGGTTGCAAATGAAAATCATGTGGAGGCACTGCAGAAAATATTCTGTGGATATTTTATTTTCTTTTTTCTTAGGCTAAGTGGTCCTTCAAGATTAAAAGGTGGAGAAACATTTGTCCATGCGTGCAAAAGGGAGACCCCCCCTTTGACAGCTTGGGCTGGAGAGGACCATGTCTGGGAGGAGAGAAGACCAGGCTGCGAGCGGTACATAGCTACGATGGCATTCAACAGCATCAACAGGTTGCTCCCCTGTGTGCTCCCCAAATTACAAGACCAAGGACCGCACTACCTCCCTGATAATAGATTTTCTGAGAAACCACTATCTTTCAAAGAGACTGAAGACTTCAGAAGCATAGTTCAGAATGAGGCATAGCCTGCTGCTGTCACTTTTTTGTTTTGCTTAATTTTCCCAACAACCCTATAGGCCTGAGAACCTGCGACTACACCCCTGGGGTGAAGGTCTCAAAGGCTGTATTTCTAATCTGAGTCAAACATGGCTGAAGCTATTTCAGGCAGATCCATTTCAGGACCTCCAGCCTGAAATGCTAGGGAAAAAAAAAAATCCATAATGATTTCTCCTGAAGAAATACACCAAAAATAAAATGAAAAACAGAAGACAGGCTTCACATTTGGTGCAAGGAGCTGAATGCTAAAATCCCTTCAAACAATAAGCAAAATGCTGCACTCAGCTCTTTCTTAGCTTATATATGCTTGAGCTGTCTAGTTGTGCACCTCGGTGTGCTGCGGTGGGGCACACACCGTCCTGTGCTGGGGTAGGTGGGGTGTTGAGTACCACGTGCCTACAGGATGCTGTCAGCCTGTAGCTGCACTGGCACGTCTCCTTCTCCCCTGGATCGTTTGCTTTGTGCTATGGGACCTGAGAGTGTCCAGTGCCCCTCTGCCCACCAAGCACCAGCCCGTTGCTTCCACAATGGCAGCAACCGGTGCCTGGGCAGCTTTTGAAAACTAAAGGTGAGGAACTGGATAGAGTAATGTCTCTAAGCTGTGCAGGAGCTCCAGTGGAGCCACCTTCACAGGTGGATCAATACCACAGAAACCTGGGCTGGACCAGACAGGTCTTCCCCGGTACTGGAGGCTGCAACCTCATTTTGTTAGACTGATCTCCTGCTCTCCAAGGATCAGCGAGGGCGATGTTCCCCAGGGAAGCAGTAGGTGTGGAGTCTGAGCACGCAGTGTCATGCAAAGGAATAACAAAACCTGGGAAAAGCTGTAAAAGCCTGGACCAGGTTTGGTGTGGGTTGTATGGCTTCAGGTTTAGGACTTCTTGGTTGTGGCAAGGTGTTTGCCTCATATCAGGAGAAGAGGCCTCTCCAATGTCCCTCTACTCTGCAGATTTCTCAGAATTTCTATTTATGGGTGATCACAAATTTTCATGTTTCTGGAGTGCCACCTTCTCCTTGAGCTCTGCCTGTCTGCCCTGTTCATTCAGAGGTGCTGGAGTTTGACAGCTGGCAGAACATTCCTGTCCACCCTGATTTCCTTAGGCAGCTTTCACTTAATTAGGTCCTCATTACAGTGCCTTTGTCCAGACAGCACCTTAGCACCATGCTCATCAGATTCCTCCCCTGACTCACAGGTAATGTTTTTTTTAAATTTTCAGTAAACATTTATATATATCAGGAAAAAAAGCTAGGGAGGGAAATTACTTTTGAAGCAGAATTGAAGGGCACAGAGTGGGAGGAGTGTTTTAAGCAGATTTTGCCACCGGGCTCTCCAAAAGTGAAACTTTGCCCTAAGACCATCACACAGATCACAACAAAGCCACCCAAGGCATTGCTTGCTGGACCCTGTCTCCCAAAGCGTGGGCTGAGGAAGGTGAGGGTGTCCCACGATGTGGTGGGGCTGCAACGTGGGCTGGTGGAGGGGAAAAGCAGAGGAGAGAAGTGCAGAGGAGCCCGGGAGGGAAGAAATCAAGAGGGAGAAGCTTTACATGGCAAATTGAAAGGTCTTTAAGCGAATTCAGATCCTGCTGATCCTGACTCTCACCTTGAAGTTTCTACCCCTCTCCTCTCTTCATTGGCACAGGTATTTCTGATCAAATCAAACGTTTTTGTCTTTGGTGGCTGCTCTGCTCCTCTGGATTTTCTGGCTTGCTAGAACTAGCAGGGAATTGACCCCAGCAGCTCCAAACCCCAGTGCCCCTCCGCAGCTCTGCCAGCATCTTTTCACTTCTGCCTCTGCGCTACAGAAGGGCATTTTGGCAGGCCAGGGCAAACAGTGTAAGTAGGAATCAGGGATGAAGATGGACAGGATGGGTCGAGTGACCCATCGATGAGTGAATGAGAAACACAATCAATTCTAGTTAAAGCATGTGTGTTTTATATGGGTACCAAAGCTTTTTGAGACCTCAGATACAAAGGGAAATTCAAGAAATGAGAAGCCAGGAATGTGAAGTACGTGCGATGTCAGACAGAACGGTATTTAATACTCTGGATATTTGATGATGCAGTTTGAGGCGATGCAATGTTTACTCTGGAAAGAGACGGAAGGGTGGGAAGCAAAATAAGGGACCTCTCAGAGGTGCCAGGGGAGGCGGCAGCATCGCTGTTTCCAGACTGCGCTGCAGAGGGTGTGCAAACACGGACTGTACTGGCTGGAAACCCCCGCGATGGGAGGTGACCATTATCAGCAGCGAGTTTTGATGCTGCTGTCATGTCAGCATCAGGCTGACCACGACTTGGTGGTTGCCTTTGGAGAAAACTGGCTGCATCAACTCCTTAAACACCAACCCAGCCTGAATTTGGCTGTTAGTTATTCCTGTATCTTTGCAAGCACGTGCCCCACTCCAGCAAAGTCTGGTTTCCCCGCCGTCCCCTCTGTGAGTGAAGCCAGTCCACACTGCTGAGCTCTGATGCGATTTCTTCTTAACCAGAGCAAAACGATGCAGATCTCAAAAGATGACTTATTTCAGAGAGAGAGCGAAATTAGAGACTCACCCTGCAATATTGTATGTGTGAACTGAAACACAAAAGGGCAGATGCTGAGGCACAGCGAGGCTTTGGCATTTAGGGGTGAAGCATGGAGCAAGCGGGGTGCCGTCCCCCCATGGCCCTGAGCATCCCATCACCATGACTGCGAACGGGGGGCACCGAGTCCCCTCGGGTCATGGGCAAAATCTGGTTGCTGCCGGTCCCTTCCCATGGGAGCAAGAGGAGCAGATCACCCCAGTGCTCTTCCTTTGAGCGCTGCTTGTCCCCAGACCAGACACTCTTTGAAAAAGCCAGGTATTTTTTGATAAAACATGGTTTCTGTCTTGTGAAGGACCAGCAGTGCCTCCCAAAGCAGGTGCTGTCAGTGGTCACGTTCACCTTCGCTCTGCTGCCGACACGACTGAAGTTGTCCAAACTAGCACGGATTTTGTGATTGCCACTAATTGTTGTGCCGGGGTAATCAGACGTGTTTTGCCTTTCCTACAAACCTGCTAACTCTATTTGCCTGCCTGTTTGCCTTTTCCATATTAAAGTGTTTAGCAGTTGTGCCTTCTAATTCTTACCGCTTTTAGAAAATAGATTAATATACAAAATAACATCATAAGCAGCAGGGATCTGATAAACTCAATTGGCTAAATGACTGATGGCAGTGTTTGTTCCTAAATTGGAAATCATTATGTAAGGTACAGGATTAAATGAATAGTGAGGTTCAATGGTATGTTGTCTATATGTGTGTGCAAATGTGTGTGTGTGTGTGTGTATAAGCACTTGCGGGTGTTTTTTTAAATCAGCTCAGCATGCAAATATATATTTCTGCTGAAATTATGTTCAAACAGTCAAAGCAGAAAGAGATGTATTGAAAATATAAATACAGGGCTTAATAAATATTTTATCATCAAATATTTCAAAAATGTCATCTTTAAAAACATGAAAATTCAGCCTCAGGAGGACCAAAATATTTAATCACTCTCAAGAAATTCTTAAAAGGGAATCTCTATCTGATTCCTTCTAAATAGAAGAATGAATTTCCAGGTGCTGTGAGCTATATTTATTTTAATCAAAATCAGTCACTCAGTTAAAGGAGATAGAATAATCAGTGAGGTCATTATTAAGTGAGATAACAACTTCTGAATGAATGCTCTCATTAATCTAATTATAAAATGGAATAGTATCCTACTAATCAGGCTGTTAATTGAATCACTGAAAATGTAAGGCTGTAATCACAGTTATTCAAACCACGCCAGGCTCTGTGACACCGATGCTGTGGGAAATGAGCAGGAATCACGCTCACCGCAGCCATGCAGGGACAGCCGTCCCCGTTTGCACAGGTGCACGCCGGTGATGCAGATAACTGCTGGTGGAATATTACCTGCAGCTCATCTTTACAGAGCTGAAGGCCATTTAAAAATTGTCTGAAAAACCAGTAATTATGAAATCTGCATGCGGCAGCCCTCAGTGCCCGGGGTGAGGGCCCATGTTTGGGGGATGCACACGGGCTCAGGCTGATGGTCCCTTCTGAACCTCTGCCTCCTGCTCTACCCTCAGTGTTACCCCATGCCTTGGACACCTAGCAAGACCCCATGAGCATTCCCAAGCGCCAAGGATCACCAGGACCTCCAGCAAGGCCCATATCGGCTCTGCAGAGGAGGGTTTATAGCTGGGGGGGTTGTTGGAAAAGGCAACATTTTTTGGAGGAAGCAGACTCAGTTGGGCACGGGTGGGTGAGGAGGGCTCTGGACGGCCACCTGGACTGCCTCCCTGCAAACCTGGTGTGGGATTCACAGCCAGGGCTGCTGCACCCCAGCTTCTGCTTAACCTGGACACACCTTTATAGACAGAAATACCTGGTTTTAACATTAGGACTGCAAAGACCCTGCTGATACACACTGGGCATGTTCAGATCCCCCAGCGCTCAGCTCCACCTACCCCTGTACCCTTTGCTTTCATTTTGTGGCATCTTCCCATTTTCTGTGTATGTTATGCATTTAATTAATTTTTGAGGGGTTTTCCATTATCCAGGCAAGCTGTCCCCTTGGCCTGCCCTCACCAGGAGCATCCAAACCCTCCCTCCCCTGTCTGAGCAAGATCCACCCTGTCTGTCATTGCGAGAAAACAGCACAGGGGTCCTGGAGACCGGAGCGGGCAGAGCCTGGCAGGACAGGCAGGCAGCAGGTTCCTTAGGGGCTCTGACCCCGTGTCTCCTGCAGATCACAGGCAGTTTCCTTCACCAATTTTTCTCTCTAAGTTGGTGATTGCTGGTGATTTACCAGCGTCAGGGTTCCTGGTCCATGTAACACCAGGGTGAGGATGCATCAGTAAGAGTAAGCACGCAGACGCGGAGCATTGATCTACCATTGATCAGGCAAATTGAGTCCTCCTCCACCTGAATTGCTAAAGGAGCTTGCGTCTCCTGTTGTTAAAAGCAGGCGGGTCAGTCCTGACCTGGCCGGTCAGTCATCTTGCAAAGTGCTGGCACCTCTGGCTTTTGAGGGTGCAAACAGACAAGTTTTTGTGAAAGTCTTTGTGCTTCAGCTCTAAACCCTTCGTCCAGCCTTGCACACGGGTATTGCTCCTCTTCTCAGCTGCTCTTTCTGCTGCTTGCAAGACAGGACAGTTTGGAGCAGAAAACGCTGCCTGTACATCACACCTTGATCCAAGTCACCCAGTAACTCAACAGTGGCGGCTCTCTGAGATTGCTCTGCTCAGGAAGGAGAGCAAAAAATTCTGCATCGCTAACTGATGCCAGGTGAATGAGGAATGCTTGCTTGTTTTAAAATGTATACTAACAAATATACGCATTGGAGCTTGATGAAAAGCTAAAGTGACATACCCCTGAGTGAGCTTTCCAAACAGCATAACAGGCTTTTAAATATTTGAGAAGAAAAATAACATTGTACAAATTGTATAAAATGTATGCAGCTGTACCACTGCACCAGCAAGGAATGCATTTCAAGGGGAGCAAAGGTTTATTTCTTGCCCAGGTGTTTTCAAAAATCCCACCCCATATCTTTCTGTATTTTTAGTTCCTAAATTCCTTTAAATTCTGACTTAATAATTTATTTTCTTGGGAGGAAAAAAAGAGAGAAAAGGTTTTTCTCCTACTTATTAATGCCTGCTAAGAATTTTCACAGCTATTAGTAAAAACACAGTATTTTATTTCACTTCAGCAGATACAGGAGCCAAGTGATGTCCTGCCAGACATGTTTTGAAATTTCCAGTAAAAATACTTTGCCACAAATAATATGGAAAGTGCAGTTCATGACAACACTCACTCTATTTTCTGTTGCCCGTATAAATGTTCCACAGCCCTGTGCATTCAGAATTTGAAATAGGAGATAAATTTAAGTTTAAATTAAGTAAGAAACCTTACTTGGAACCTGTTGCAGAAAAAGTCTTCCTTCCTAAAAAATTCAGGTCAGCTTCCCTTGATTATGGGAAGAAAGTCCTGAGAGAAGTGGAGCTTGCTGAGGGATCAGGCTGGAAGTTGCATAGAGGTAGGGCTTGTTTTCTAGTGTAGTAATAGACATCATTATTTTATATTTTCTTAGATGAATAGTAAGAATTACTCAGGTGGTTCAAAATAAGTGCTTGTTTTTGAGACTGGCCAGGATGAGACACACAAGAGGAAGGTAAAAGATGCCTTTGCTTGGAGGATGCATGGTAGCACATGGAAGATGCCAAATGATGGGGCAGCAGATCTGGTCCTGCACATAGAGCCCCTCCTGTCTCAGGCCTCTCTATTGCTTCCAAGCTCTTATTTGAACTTTCCATTAAGGGGAAATTTTCAACCCCTCATAGTAGCTCTGCTTTCCATAATTTCATGCTTCATGCCATACTTGGACAACATCTCGATCATGAGTTCAATGGAGGATGAACTTGCTGAGTGACTTAGGGAATTTTCATGAACATTTGGAAAGTCATATGCCGGAGTTAAGAAAGAAAGCAATCAGTGTCACCCTCCTGTGATACTGCACTGAGGCACATCACTCCCTAATATTGAAGTCACTGTCATCCAGGCATTTCCAGAGGAGATCAGGTCCACAGTTCAGGAACACTGGATGCAGTTTGAGAACATTGAAATTCAAGGTATGAAACTATGAAATGGGAGTATTAGCCAAGATGTAAGCCTGATCGCCCAAATCAGTGCTAATATATAGAGAGAATTATAAGTGCAGGTTTCTTTTGCCAAGCTGTGCCCCAGACCCTGTTGAAAGCTTGAATATTTCCATGGAAAGTATCCAGAGGCAATGGTCCAAAATCCAGACTGATTTCATTTGGCTTGTTGAGGGAATGGACTTCCAGGCTGTGGTGGTTTCTTTCTTACAATAGCCAGAGATGGTTTTAGTCTTATTACAGTCATCTACCACAATCACCTCTGCTCTTTGGGAATTGGTACCATTTGTGGGTTAATGCATAAAACAATATCTGAGGGTGGAAATGTCATCACCTTTAATGAGTCGGAAGATTTCACTCAAAGCAACCTGACACGAATTGTCATCAAGGTGCCATACAAACAGCCCCCCCATGTGATGGTGAGGCTGAACAGATCATAGAAAAGCCAAAGATGACTCAGAAGGGATTGCTGAGGCTTGGTGGGCCCTCCATCGCTCATCAGGCCAGTATTTATCTGACTGTTGGAGTGAGCCAAGTTCATCTGCTCATAGGATGATATCTGCAGTGTCACAACCCTCATCTGTCTAAGCCCTGGCACAAACAGGATGCTTATGAGTGTATTTGTCATCATGTCCCTTGAGTTCCTCTGCATTGCAGCACTCATCTTTGAAGGAAACTATGGATTTGGAATAAAGTAGACTCCTTCACCAGCCAGCATGGCCTTCACAGCTTCATTAACGTCTAAACTGAGGGAGGCAAAACTCAAAGCTGTTAAACTGGTCAGGGGAGAGCATCCTTGGGCAGCACTGCCCCGGAGGAGCACCCAGCTGTGCTATTTGAGGACATAGTGTCAGCACACACCACACATCACAAACAAAGCCTTACTACGTCATTTTAGTGGCTGCTTTGTAAGCAGAGGAACAGCATATGACCTGAACTCCCTTGGCACCAATGAAGAAGCTTAGCTCAGGTGTGACACCGCACAAAACTACCATTTCCCTTGTGCAAGGTGGAGGCAGGATCCCGATGTCCATCTTCCCATTCCTGAACTGGATCGCTCCAGTGGCAAGGAGCGTCCCCCAGTAACATCAGCCCCCTCTGACACAGCCCTTTGTACCCTCAACCCCAGCAACCGATGTCTCCGGCCCCACTGAAGAGCCCCATCCTACACCTTAGCTTATCCCGCTTCATTACACCTCTTTCCTGCCCCAAACCCCCTCCACCTATGGATCCCAGCCCCTTCAGTGCTCCTGGCCTCCCCTTCTCCCCTCGTTTCCAGTGCAGCCCCCTTGCCCCAGGGACCCATGGAGATGTCCCCTGCGTGTTCTGCCCACCCAGACACCTCTCGCAGCAGCACCTGGGATATGCATCGCCCTCATCCTGCCTCACATCCCCAGCTCTCCCCACAGCAGCAACGCTCTGGCTCCTGCTCAGCAGAGGAGGAACCCAGTGGTGGGCTGCACTGTGGGGACCGAGGGAAACCGTGCTGGGGCTGGGAGCCTGCAGCACCAGGCAGGGATGCTCCGTCTGCAATGGGCAGGCATCAGCGTACTGATACCACAGAAAAATTTCTGCAGAAGGCACGGAAAAGGCACTTGGGGCCGAATCCTGTTGTGTTTGCTGCCATCAGCTTAGCTGCCTCGCTGGAGTCGGTGTGTGTCTGCTAGATGAAGGGTGAAGCACTTAAGATAAAGAAGAAAATCCACCACTATTAAACATTCCCTTCCACCATTTACCAAATCACATAATACTGATACTCTCACTATTTCGCCTCAGGAAAGACACGGTGGGTTAAAATTAACAGCAATTCTATATTCATTGCAAACTCCTAATTAACCAGGCTGGGCCGTACTGCTTGAGCCAGATAATTCCCCAATATTTAGCCATTAGTTCTTTCCAATTTGGCCTGATGCTGCTTCTGGCAAGTTTTGTCTCATAAACAATTATGCTGAATGCCAGATGTCCCAATAGACCGCTCTGCCTTCACTAGCGGCTGTCTCATCAGGCCAGCTTTGCTGGAGCTGGGGAGACAGTTTGACATTTGACATCCGTGTGTGTATAAAGCTAAGGGTTAGCCAGAATCCCAGCGAG
The DNA here is from genome assembly GCA_020745775.1 of Theristicus caerulescens. Classification (NCBI taxonomy): domain Eukaryota; kingdom Metazoa; phylum Chordata; class Aves; order Pelecaniformes; family Threskiornithidae; genus Theristicus; species Theristicus caerulescens. The sequence goes on from CM036573.1 coordinate 11,834,996, forward strand.
GACTTTTAATTACAGCAGCCTCACGGGCTGAACACACACATCCGTATCACAGCTATTTTCTGACAAGCCAACACCCGTGTTTCATGCTCCAAGGAGACTCACTGCGCATCCAAGCTCCCGCCATCCTCTTCTTCAACTTGAGTTTGATTTGCACAGGAGAAGGATTTGGAGACGGTGACCTGGATAAGGGGACAGGGGAGAGTATGTATCAGTATAAAGTTGATATTTTACTTTGCAGAGAAAATAAAAATGCAGAAAACAGAGGCCCAGGCAGGCTTTTCAGCTATCCTTCTGTGTGCAAGAGCCCCTGGGGAGTCACAGGTCTTTTACCTGCAGACCCCCAGAAAACCGTGCATAGGGTCATCTTGTGGGCGAGATTTACACCTCCATTGCAGGATGTCCCCAGTCCAGCTCCATGTGCAGTGGGGCTGAAACCGGAGCTCTGGAGAGCCCTGCGTGGGGCCACCCAAGTGGGGGACGATGGTGGTGGATGACGCCTTTCAAATTTCATTATACCACGCCAGGCAGGTAGGTTTTGCTGAGAGTCTGGGACTTGTCCCATGGCCAGCTCACCCCACAGTGGGGATGCAAAGAGGCACTGGGGTCAGTGGGATCCTCCTCTGTGCCCTCCCCCAGGAATGCCCTCCCGCCATCGGGCTGCTCCTGGGATCGAGGATCTCCACCAGCTCAGGATCGAGGTGCTGTGCTTGGCCACATTTCTCTAGACCTGCCTTGGTGAACCAGGGTGTGCAATTGCAGGTTTTGCCGCAGGAACACAGGAGATGGTGGGCCGAAGAACTATTTCATTGTTTATTTTAAGGCAAACTTCACTAAAGGGTTGTGTATTACATGAAGAAACTTTAATAGTTGAAAACGCTTGATTCACATTAATGCAGAGGAAAGCAGTTGCCAGCTGAAATTCCCTGGAAGAGAGTCTCATGAGATTTAGAAGAGAAGCAAAGAAATGTGCATTTTAATATAATATTCTTTCAGATTCCCACATAAAACGCTGCATGTTTTTATGCTCAGTGTGGCAGCTTACTTTTATTTTAAAATAAACAAGTGCAGGTTTAATGGAAGGGCACTTGTTGACAGACACATTAATTTCTCACTGGAGAAACAGAGAAAAAGCACAGGTAAATTCCTGAGACAAGTGTATTTTGAGATAAAAGGCTAATGGCGTTTCATATTCCTGAGTTGCTGGTCTAAGTAGCCGAGATGAATTGATTGAGGTGGAATAGTTCAGGCTGGCTCTAAGGCAAATAGCGTGGTGGCACCAATGGGTACCAGCTGTGGAGGTGCAGGGGTGGCACACAGGAGAAAAACTCTTATGAGATAGGGTTTGGCTATGACACTTTGCTGTGACTTTTAAGCTAGTTGAGAAATAGAGGAGCTTTTCTACTCTGTTGTCATTGCTAAAGTAGTCCACTGGTGTCCACCCCTCTCTAGATCATACTCCCAGCAAACAGAAGCTCCCAATCATGAGCATCTCCTAATTTAGGTCCTAGTCCTACTCCTTATTTGCAGAAAAACAGTGAGCCCCTTGAAACAGCATAAAATGCAATTCTGAGAAAAGTTAGGTACACATCTGTGGTCCTTCCACATGGCTGTCCTTTCTCTCTGCCTCTTAAATCAGGTTCTTCTTGGAAAGCAGCGAAGGGAAATGATGTTTCTTGCTCCTGACACTGCAGCTGTTTCAGTATGAGCAGAGAGGTTGGGCACCTTCCATTGGAGTCAGCCTCGCGCTCTGGCAGGCGAGATGCAGTTCACGACACACTTTGGGCTGGACCACCCCAGATGTTCCTGCCTGTGACAGGCAACACACCCTCTCCACAACTCTTTTACCAACAGGGAGTGATACAGCATTACATTTGGACTTGACTAGCAGAGCCAGTCACTAATAAATCACTTTATTTTGAATTATTTTAGTTCAGACAAATGGAGGGCTCACTTTATTATCTGCAAATAAGGCTCTTGATTTCAAAGGGCAGAGGATAATAAGCCAAATGAACTAAGATGACTGTCCTGAGCAGCTCAGGGATGTAAGCAAGGAAGCAGTGGGAATGCGTTGAAATCAAATACGCAAAAGTATCTGTCATGGGCTTCCAAAGCAAGAGGAAAATTCCTGGAGGACTGGGCTCCAGGTTTAACACAATGAATGACTTCGTCCAAAAGTCTGTTAGGACCAAACAGAGAGGCTGCAAGGACAGGAAGAAAGAATGGAGCAGCAAATAAACCTACATCTTGAATCTCAAAATGTGTAGGGAAAGAGTGAGAATTGGTAAAAGTCAAGCTGAGTTAAAATTGAATTGAAGTAAATTGTAAAGGACTCACTTGTGTTACGAATAAAAAGAGAAGACAGACGGGGGTTTGCTGATCAGTAACAGTGAAGATTAAAGATCTTCTGGATATAGCCCCAAAGCTACAGATATATTTTGTGTCAGTCTTCACTAATGAAGAAAACGCTGAATGCAGACGCAACAGCAGGATGCTGCTGTGAATGAGGGCGTGAAAATGGAGCCGATCAGATCCGCAGAGGAGCGACTTTTGAACAACTCAATGCACTGGAGCCAGGGGGCCCGATAATCTCAACCTCGGACTTCTAAAAATAACCAGAACATCAAATTGCAGGTCCAGTAATGATTATTTCAAATAAATCTACTCATTTGAGGGTGGCACTGGAGGAACAAAGAGTAGGCAGGGGAGTTCCCAGGGCAAAGGAAAAGAGTGAAGCGGCACCTATCAGCCGGCTAGTTTGATCCCTGCGGTATGTGAGCTGTTAGAGCCAATTTGGACAGAGAAGAATTAAAGATGTAGGATAAATGAAAAGACCTTAGAGCTCAACATGAGTTTATTAAGCTAGATGGTGCAAGACTAACCTGATAACTTTGAATAAAACAGTGGTTTTCTCAGGAAAGAAATGTCGTACCTCTAACCACTCACACTGGAGGAAAGCTTTTGATTCTGCATCATATAGGAAAAGATTATCTAAACTACAGTAACGGACAATCAGGACCAGTCTGAAAGGGTACTTAGGAGACAAGTTAGGGCAAAGCTGCAAGGGCTGGCTGGAGGGAAGCCACTGGGGAAATTGGTCTGAATTCAAATGTATTTAATATCTTTGTTAACAAATAGCACAAGAACTGGCATGTGATATGACCATGGAAAAGGCAAATGTGCGGCCGGGGTGGTTTTAAGAGAAGTCAAGAATTAGAGGTGTGATGTGACCAGACACACTGGTCATCACCCGCAGAGCTGGGTTTGGGCTCTCCCAGAGCCACAGGGCCAACCAGCCACCTGAAAAGAAGAGATGACACCAACTTGTGTCGCCACGAAGAAAGCTGATAAAGGGTGGAGCTTTTTTCCCTAAAGACAATGGGGAAAAATAATCAAGTAGGAAAGAGTGAGTTTGGGAACAGAGGACCAGCAGCATAGGAGCAGATGGGTGTCAATCGGGGAAATACTTGTCAGCTGTGAATTGGAAAAAGGGTTGTCCTGCAAGGAGGGAGCTCTGAGCCCAGTCCTGGGGGAATGGGGGACACAGCGGGGTCTGAAGGGAGATGTGCCACAGCACAGGAGGCTCATCCCTGCCCCGTGCTTCCAGAACCCTCACAAATCTCAGAACATTCACATCACAGTCTCGTCATGCTTTAGCTGGAAACTGCGCAGCCCTCCATCTAAATTTGAACTGACATTCGTTAATTCAGCAAATGCCACCCTTTTGGAGGTTCTGCCAGAAATTCTCTATGGTTTCTCTACCCTTTCCCACCCTAAGCCATCATCCATGTGTTCCCCTGAACTATTTCCTATGTCTGGTCCACTCCAACCTTGCTGTAGGCTCACCCATGCGCCCTGCTGCTGCCACACACCTCGTCCCAAATCCTCACCTCGGATTTTCTCAGCCAGTTCATCTCATTTGTTCACTGTAGAATAATTTTTCTGCTTGCACTAACACCGCTTTTCTGTTCTGTCTCATAAAAAATGCTTTGTACATGCTTACCAGCCCATTCAGCATGTCCTCGGCCCAGACCCTGCCCTCTCTGTGTTATCTTCAGCTCTTCCCTGAAGGGTCATGGTAGGACCTCTCCAAAAAGCTCCAAAGCCTTTCCTTACATATTCTTCCTGAGCAGCCTTCCACACACTTGTTTTGAGACTACCTTGATACATTCATTACAGCAGCTGAGTTTTGTGAATCTCCTTATGTGATGCAGATGCATTTGTTTAGCAAACCAAATGCAGTATTTATTAATAGTACCACAAGAAAAAGTTGACCACATTTTTTACTGTATGTCTCCCTGTGAAAAATCACATTACTGCAAAAGTTGCCTCCGCAATGAAAAGTCACCTGGATGGAAAAAAAAATTAGCCAGTTCTATTTCCAAATCTGTCATGTTCAGCCTCTGGATATTAATGTGGCAAATATTTTGGCTTCTAAATAGCTCCCCAGATAGCTCGGCTAGCTGCAATGCAGTTCTACATCCTCCTCCCTTGATATTTCTACAGTGTTGGTTTTTTTTAACCTGGGCAGAATCTATCCAGCGTTCATCGATCATTGCTCGGTTTCATGGCCCTGAAGTTATGGCAGCGTCCTGCTGGTGGAACTGCTTACAAACACCTCTCCAGCTCACCCAAAACGTTGCTGCTGGAGCGTTAGCTTCTGCAAAGGGGTGAGTGAATCAAATCCCTGGACATCCTCGTGCCCAATACAGGGCAGATTTCAGAACCGCCTTTGGTAGCTGTTGTTGCAGCGCCTGGAAGAGGCTGCCACCCGGGGTACTGCCTGCCAGGGTACAGCTCTCCTTGGGCATCACTGATTTCTTTACTTCAACATTTTCAACAGGAGTCCTGGCTGCTTGCAGGCTTTCGAGAAACAATCAGAAAAAAAAAAAAAATCATTCTTTTCTTACCTTAGGATTGTTTTCTCCCAAACTTTCTGTTAGTGCTGGCCTTCTGAACCCCTTTACCCAACTCAGGAGCAGCTCTTACTGCTCGGTTGAGAGCTCCTTCATGTAGTGGGAGGATGGAGCAGAGGGAACCTGGAGAAAAGCCTCTGATTTCAAGGGCACATGACCACAGGGCAGCCACTGGCAATGGGGATCAGCACCACCCCGCTGAACCAGCTGCAGTATTTATCTTTGCCCATTTTGTCTCTGTGAATATTATCTTCTTATTAAAAGAGGGAGAAATAATTAATTAACCAATTAATTAAACTTTCTTTGCTTTTTATTCCAGTTCAACTTGCAATTTAAAACTGGCATAGTAGCTAAGATAACAGTAATTAGGAAGGCAGTCAGGTATATACTGGGATTTCAAGATGAACTTTGTGACTTAGAGAGAGAAAAAATTAAAACAGAGGCCCTTGTCTACTTTATCTGAGCCATTTACACTCTTATTCTTAGGGCTCAAGCAGCATTAAAGTACCTATGTTGCTACAGGAGGCTAAATAGAGAGGGGACCATCTCTACCTTTCTGCAGAGAGACTCAGCAGAGCACGCAGGAGCAGGAAAGCTCAGTGTAACAGCTGAGAGACATCAGGTGTGTTCCTCAGCAAAAGGCTGCCTGCCCTGAGCGCATCCCAGCAGGAGACCTGTGCACCGCCTGCACCCTCTTAGCCAGAACTTAGTGGCCCGTTAGCCTCAGCTGGGCTGCATGAGGGCAAATTGCACCCTGAAAATTTTTCTTCAACATCTTGTAATTGGTTCCATAAACAAATTTCAACCACTGTTGTTACCATATGCATTTTAAACATTTTCAGTATCTCTGTAGCTGGAAAAATGAAGGATTTTTCCCCACCCTCAATAGTTCCATGGTAGGTGAAAGTTCTTGCCATGTCTGGTGATAATGATCCTATGTCTGTCACAACTCCGATATGCTCAGAGCCTACTCACTGATTAATGTCAAAATAACAGTTCCTGTGCTTTTTGCATGCTTGAAAACTTTTCAGAATTATGCTATCATCAGTAATGATTTTTTTACCCTTATATTTATGCAACATATTATAGTGACTTTAAAATTCAAATGAAGATGGAGTTTAGGACATAGGACACTGTATAATATATTCCCTCATCTGCATATTACAATTCAGAAAGCAACAAATGATCATTTATTTTTATTACAAGAGGAGTTGGCAGAACTGCTTTACGCTTCAGGTTGCCTGACAGCTCCGTTTTAAAACATTGCTCTGAATTGCTTAAAACCTTGCCAGATCTTGAGTATTTTGTCTGAAACTTTCCAAGTTGAGCTCCTGTCTCAGATTGATGCTCTTATATATACTTTTCTGGAAACAGAATCTCAAACAGGTCAATCATTTCTTTGGATGCAATTAAGGGAAATAGATTGCTATGCTAATGTTTGAAAGCTCTTAAAGTTGTTTTGTTGAACAGCTCTGATACCTTCCTGGTTTGGAGCAACATTTGAAGTTTGGGAGGGGTGGCAGTCTGGCTAGGTATGTGTTTTATTGTTCCTGTGGACAACAGCCAGATTTATAGGTATTATGGACCACAGGAAAGAAAAAATGTTTTCTTTTACAAGTCCATGAAGGTGCAGCTAAACTGTCTAAAAGTCCATCTGCACCGTGTGTGCTGTCTGCAGAGGTGGGGCGGAGGTCTGCGATTGCAAACCTTGTCTCCAGGTGCAGGGAATGGTGTGGAGGTGAGGATGGGCATCCCTCCCCCTGCATCCCTGCAGTCCCCATCAGGGGGTGGGACCGGAGGGCTGCAGGGGGCTGAGGCAGTGGGAACACAGCCGGGACGTGAGCCCGCGGGGAGGATGAACGTGTGCGGCTCCTCCACGCAGGCTCAGGCTCGCTGCGTTCCCAGGGCACGCAGGTCAGGAGCGCCATGGAAAATAACAGTGAATGATCACATAATGGAGGTCTTCTACAAATGGGTGGGGAAAAGGGGCAAGTTTTCACTTCTTTTGCCCCCAAATGCCCCTTGCTAGGCATTTTTTAATAGGGGCACTATTCACCAATCCCCACTGTCTCCAGGCCTCTGGTCCAGAGAGGAACGAGGGGATTTTTGCTGGAAGCTGCTTGTTTTGCTGCTAAAGCTCCATCCTATGTTTTTCTTGTTCTCATGCAGCTGATGATGGGTCTTCCCTGTCGAGGCCAGAGTTGGGCTGGGCAGTCACAGCCGTCCCTCCAGCTTTGACAACCACAAGGGAGAAGCAAACCCAAGCTGGAGAGCGCAGCCGGTGGCTCGGATGCCCGCTGCGTCCTGCTGGCTCCTCGCAGGGTGGGCATGGAAACCCCCAGAGCCCACCCGCTGGGTCTTCACTGCTCTGATCTCCCTGCGAAAGGGAAAATCTTCATTAGCAATGCAAAGCTGATTGAAGCAGTGAAGGGGCTTCCTTAGAGTGAGGAGAGGGGGACACGAGAGGGGATGGTTTGGCTAGATAGTGATGTGCTGGGGAGGGCATGGGAATTGCTGGGGTCACTGCCAGAAAATGTGGTTTCCTCCTCCCAGGATCCTCCAGGTGAGCAGGGAGCTGCTGGCAGGGCGGGGACGGGGACGATGCTGGGACTGCGGCAGGGCATGCAGGCTGCCCGCGCACCGGTTTGCTGGGGGATGAAATGCAACTCCTGGGTGTTTCCTGCAACAGCGTACCTTTTTATTTAAAAACGACAAAACCGCTAATTAGAATTTTCTTTGTGCATTTGGCTTTGGAAAAAAAATTAAAAATGTATAAGCCCCTCTGTACTGCATATGTATATTTTATTGCTGTATAATTGGGATCTTCATTAGTTCCCTGGGTGGTGAAGTGACAGGCTTTTCATGTGATACAGACACTAATGCACTGCGATACAGTTCTTTTTTTTTCCCTGAGATGCTCCTTCCTAAACACATGCAACGCTCCCTAATTATGTACAGAGCCCCTTTTCTGGGGAATGCTATCCGCTGTAGCGTCACTGAAAGACAAGAATCTGATTGCAGCAGAAGCAGGGGCGGGAGGGGGACATTTGGAGATCGAGAAAGTATTAATTATGTTAATCCCAAACCCCAGGGTATAATTGCTGCTGCTCTCAAACAAAATGTTACTTTTATCTAAATTACTAGAGTGGGAAAAGTGCAATCCGGTTTAATTTAGCACTGGTGCTGCCAAACAGACGTGCAGAGCCAGGTTGCAGAGGGGAAGGCATCGCGAGGGCTCTCGGCACAAACGCTGCTCCCTTCACTTCAAGGAACAGAGATTTTCCTGGGTCCAGAGGTGGCTGACCCAGCTCCATCGGAGACATCAGGGAGAGATGAAGGTGGAGTAAACTTCTAGGAGGAAGGCCACCAACCCTGCGAGGGAGAGGAGATTGCCAGCCCTTGACTTTTTCCCTTTTTCTGCCAGAATTCAAGACCCTCATTCCCTGAGGAACCTGAAGAAGGCTTTCCCCTGCAAGCTGCTGAGAGCAGCTCTCAACCAGGCATGTTTCATATTCCTCCTGGTGGCTCATGCCTTTTAGAGTCTGGCCACTGACTGATGATTTCTCTGTTCTGAGGCAAAGAAAAATTATATATATGTGGCCCGGTAGTGCAGTATTTTTAGGCAGAGGGTGCTGAAAAATTCACACCATCCCCAGAAGGACGTCGAAAGCCAGCTTCATAGGGCAGTCCAACCCACACTTTGGGTATGAAGTCCCTGGATGCAGCAGCATCACCCTGCTCACCTCCCGGTACCGGGAGTGCTGGTCATCTCACCTGAGCTCCCCTCTCCAGATCTTCCTTCACTCTGGCTCATCGGGCTGTTGCCTCCCCAGCCTCCTGGCCCAGGCCTGGTCATAACTGAGCTCAGATCTCCACAGACCTCATTTCTCACCTCTAAGCATTAAAAACTGTTGAGGGCTTTGCAGCTGGTGGAGGCACAACTTAGACGTTCCGTGGGAGGAAAGTGAGTTGTGAGATGGTCTGGTCATGGTTAGAGGTGGCGAAGGGCATGGCTCTGCACAGGTGCAAGCTGGGCCAGCTACACAACTGAGGACCTTCATCCATCTAAATCTAATAGACTGCTGGGAACATCAGAGACAATTCACTGCGTGAGATTTAGATGCTTCCAAGAGCCACAGACGACGAACTCCCCATGCAGGAATCTGACCCTTTATTTATTAGTTCAAGTGGGTTTGAGTTTGGTGGGGCTCTGGTGTCCTACCGCATCAAATTTTTTCAATTCATTGTGACAAGCTCTTAAAATAAAAGCTACAATATGCTTTTGCAAGACATACTGTTTTCCTGACCGCGTGCTCACTAGGATCAAACAGCCCGATAGAAGGAGCTTTCAATGCCACAAACGGTGTGAAGAATGAAGAGGAAAGCCAAGTGACTGTGCAGACACTGTCAAGGGCTGGTCCTATCCTCAAAGCATGTGTCAATGACGCTTGTTCAGTGATTCATGATAAGCTCATTAGAACATGGAGCTACTGGGGAAAAAAACCCTCCACACCAAGAAATATGCTCATGTCACTGTTGAATCAGATGTGACACAAGCATACATTTTAAAAAGTGCATTTTTTAATTCTAAAAAAACTGTTGACAAATACGTGTCCCAGTTTTTTAAAAGACTGATCATATTTTTAGTTCTCTAAACAGAATAAAGATAAGCTTTTTCCTTTGTTGTCAGAAATTCTAATTCACTGCTGTCCACTATTGTAATTAGTGCTTCTGTTAAAATGCCCAACTGAGAATCCCCATGTTGTGGAAGTCACCAAACGTGCACTGGGATGTAATAAGAATGGAAGAAGGGATGTCCTGGGTCAGATCCATTCTCCCCATTACCTGTCCCTGCCAACGGTCATCACGGGATGCTCAGAAGAACCAGGACAAAGATGGAGTGGCATTTCCCAATGAGTCTCCCTGCTTCCAGCAGAGTGTGGCTGAAGGGTTTTTTGCTGAATGTTGTTCTGCATCACCATGTTTCAGACAACATCCTTCTCATCCATAAATCAGTTTCCCTGCCTTCTGAACCTATTCGTACCTTTGGACTCCACAACATGCTCAGACATCGTGTTATGAAGTGTAATTACGCATTCTCAGGGGATCTTTCCTCTGCTGGTTTTAAACTTCTTGCCTGATAATTTGTGTATTGGGTTTGAATGGCAAGGCTGGGGGGGGGGGCAGGAGCTACAGGGGTGGCTTCTGTGAGAAGCTGCTAGAAGCTTCCCCCATGTCTGATACAACCAATGCCAGCCGGCTCCAAGATGGACCTGCTGCTGGCCACGGCCAAGCCCATCAGCAAGGGTGGTAGCGCCTCTGGGATAACATAATTAAGAAGGGGGGGGGGGGTGGAAATCCTGAGCAATTGCAGCTGGAGAGAGGAGTGAGAAGATGTGAGAGGAACAACCCTGCAGACACCAAGGTCGGTGAGGAAGGAGGGGGAGGAGGTGCTCCAGGCACCAGAGCAGAGATTCCCCTGCAGCCCCTGGGGAAGCCCATGGCGAGGCAGGCTGTCCCCCTGCAGCCCATGGAGGTCCATGGTGGAGCAGATCTCCACCTGCAGCCCGGGGAGGGCCCCATGCTGGAGCAGGGGGATGCCCGAAGGAGGCTGTGACCCCATGGGGAGCCCGTGCTGGAGCAGGCTCCTGGCAGGAGCTGTGGCCCTATGGAGAGAGGAGCCCAGGCTGGAGCAGTTTTGCTGGCAGGACTGGTGACCCCGCGGGGGACCCACGCTGGAGCAGGCTGCTCCTGAAGGACTGCACCCCAGGGAAGGGACCCACGCTGGAGCAGTCCGGGAAGAACTGCAGCCTGTGGGAAGGAACCAGGATGGAGAAGTTCATGGAGGACTGTCTGCCCTGGGAGGGAGCCCACGCTGGAGCAGGGGAGGAGTGTGAGGAGTCCTCCCCTGAGGAGGAAGGAGCAGCAGAGACAGCGTGTGATGAACTGACCCCAACCCCCATTCCCATCCCCCTGCGCCACTCGGGGGGAGGAGGTAGAGAAATGGGGAGTGAAGTTAAGACCAAGAAGAAGGGAGGGGTGGGGAGAAGGTGTTTTAAGATTTGGTTTTATTTCTCATTACTTTACTCTGATTTGATTGGTAATAAATTAAACTAATTTCCCCAAGTCGAGTCTCTTTTGCCCATGACAGTAATTGGTCATCATCATACTCAAAATGTGGTCATTCCATGGATTTATACATGCAGTAAATTGTTTTCTGCTTGCTCCTAATGTTCTCTTTGTTTTCTAACATTTCCTTTATAAGCACTACCAAGGATTGCACTGATGTTCCCAAGAACTCTCTGTAAAGACTAAATTTTTATGCATCTTCGTATTATACCTTTATGCATCCTTATATCACACTTGGCATGGCATGACACACGTCCATACTCTGTATTAATCCTCTCCCACCCTCCAGAAAAGGCTGGTCGTACCCACACTGACCACGGGAAATTACCCTGGGCTGCACCGACGGCCCTGTGGTGCCTGTGAATTGTTCAGTACAGTGCGAGTTGGCTGGGAAAAACCAAGCCAGAGGCCAGGCTAAAAATTTAACAGTATAATGTTGTAATTAGTGAATTCCACTGCCCAGGAAGGTTCCCTGGCACCGTTTACTGTTGTAGGCAGATTCCCCTGACTCCAGCACTACTCTCTTGAGACATGAAGGTTTTTATTCCTGCATTTTTTCATGTCATTTAAGTGGCCATTATACCATATAAGGACCTTTCCTTTTATCCCATAACTGCTTTTGGGGCAAACTTTATTGAAAGCTTTTGGAAATCCAAGTACTCAGGGCTACATCTGTTCTCGCCTCCAGGATCTAGAAGTGCTCTGTTGTTGGTCAGTTTTGGATGAGACATCTTGTTCTGCCTTATGTGCCTGCTTATTTTGCTCTTTATTATAGTGTCTTCCAGCTTCCCTTGTAAAAAATCAGGCTTCCCATTTCACAGCTTTCTATATTTCACCTTCAACTCTTTTTAATAAATTGGCAAGAAATTCTCCTCCTTCTAATTTCTGCCGCCTAGGTAGATTGAAGTGACAGATTTCCCAGCACAGTTAATAGACTGGAATTTCATTTTTTGATTCCTTCACAGCTCTTTGGAAAATACCATCTGGTCTTGATGAATTTTTATTATTCAATTTTTAATTTCAAGCCTAAAATATAAAACAGTTCCTTATACTCATCCCTTGTAATGAAAATTTCCCATGTGGGAACATTACTAAATTCCTCTGTTTATTTAACTTTCCTGCTGTGCCCTTTGTTTCACTGAATTCTGATCTTCCATGAGCTGTACTAGCCCTATGGCATATACTCGCCTTCTAATGCTTAAAAAAAAAAAGTGTTATCATTAGTTTTTATGTCTTTAGCAAGTTCTTTCTCAAACACATTTTTGGCCCATGTTAATATGGTTTTACATTAACTTGTTGGAGTTTATTTTCCTCATTTGAAAGATTTCTTTTTAGTTCTGGTTGCTTCTTTTATGCTTCTCTATAACCATGGCCAGAATTATTTTTGTCCATTTAAAGTTTTCTAATAATGTCCCAGAGATTCTAATACAATGTCTTTCAAAAGTATCCCCACCACTTTCAATCACTTTACCCTTCTAGCCATTCCCTTTACATTCCCTTTTAACTAGTCTCCTCATTTTTTTGTAGTTTCCCTTTAAACTTTATCAGAGTGATTTCTGCTTTTTTCCCCCCTCTCCTATAGAGTATTGAACTTCAGTCTATTACGGTCACTCTTATGGAGCCGCTTTTTGATGGTTAGACCTTGAACCAGGTCTCCTGGACTGCTCCATACTAAATCAAAGGTTGCTTCTCCTCTTTGCTATTCTCCAAAGAAACAGTCACTTACGCTGCCTGAAAATGTAGTCTCAGTACCTCACCCCTTTGCAACAGTCACTAATCACCATGGGGGTAATTGAAGTCTACCTTTATTTTTGTGTTTTCAGCCCTGAGAGGCCAACTAACATTACTCAGTACTTGATGACCCTGTGCACCATCATGGAGTTGTCGCCTACCCGTAGAGTACAGCGTACAGCCACCGTGCCATTTCTTCCCACATACGCATGAAATTTCAGTCCATAGGAATTGCATGCTACTTATTGATACAGTGAACTTCTTTACCTTATTGATCTTTAAAATCTCCCTAGTGTCTCTTCTCCACTGATGCCAATTACTCTGTCGTTACTATATGAATGACACTCTAGTATGAATGTCCCACTGATTACTATCTCACTGTCAGGTATCTAGAAGGCCTGTCAAGCCAACACCTTCCTTTAGAATTGAGTCACCAGTTCACCTATTTTAATTTTTAAAATTCTAGCCTTCAAATAGACACTTTCAAATATTTAGCATTGGTTCAGCTGTTGGTTTTTTTACCGTATTCTTAAACGCCATCTCCAGCCAAGGTCTGTTTTAGCTGTGTGGGAACCTGCATCTCATGGGCACATTCCACCAATTCAAAAAATTTATTCAGTTTCTAGCAGGTCCAGATCCTGATCCCGTGCACATTTTCCTCATATATGCCTTGAGACTTCTAATCAGCCTGCTGTGTACTTGGTTCTGAGAGCATTTTGGAAATCTGTAGAGATCTTCCTACATAACATCCTCATTAGTGAATTAAACTTTGTGTCTAAAACTTCTCTCCCATTCCTCCTTGGGCCAATGGTACTCACACAGAGCACCGCCACTGACTTCACTCGGCACCAGGAGCCTACCTAGACACCTTATGAGCTCTGCACCTTTGTGTCTTGCCCCATGGTCCTCCCAGAGCAGCTATCAAAACATCCAACAACGGGATCCTCCATCTGGGACATTGCATCCTACAGCCGACATTTTGCTGTGCCCATTGCGCAGGTGTCCCTTATTCCTTGGATTCCCACATACGTCTCTCAGATAGTGATAATGGAACAGAAATCCAAATCTTACTGGAAAAACGAAAATGATATGTGTGTTCTGCTTGGGCTGGATTTGTTAAAAGTTATTAGGAATGAATGTGACAAATCAGAGTTAATCCCCCAAAACGACTAGCTGCAGCTTTCTCAAAAGCACTTGATAAGATTGCTTGAGAATTTTGAAGTCCTGCCAATATTTTTTTCCAGCAAAAGATAATTTAGAAATTGAGCCAAACCACTATAGAAAACTCTGTGCTATTTCTAACAGTTTTGTGAAGATCAGGACCCTAACCAGTTTCACTAGGGAAAACACTCTCTTCTTGTACCTCTATTTTTATATTTTTAATATTAGGAAATGAACTATTGGCTTACCTGTACCAAACCACCAAGGAGCAGAAGAAATTAAGTCTGGAGACCAAGTACCAGAAACTAGTCTGTATACAGATGACTTACTCCTGATACCAGGACCACAGGAGAATCAGATGTAATGGAGATGGTGGAGGAATTAGATTCCCAGGGAGGTGGAGAAGTAGGAAATGATGCCCTCAAGTGATAAACCACTAAGATTTAAATGGAAAATTTTTACAGGTGAAGATATATGCACACAAAATGCATGCCCGAGCATGCTGTCAGGAACAGAAATGGCCAAAGGCTTGAGCTGGTAGGAGGTTGCCTCTCAAAATGTCTGTCTTGGTTAAAACAATCTCTTAAAATCCATGTGCTGGCCTGAGCTTTCTGCTGCCACCGGCAGTTCATTGCAATAGCTCGGTCTAGTGGTTAAACACTGGGATACATTACTGGCTTTCTGCAGAAATGGGCAAGGCTTGCGGCAGTTCCCTAAAGCAGCTGGAGTGACACATGATTAGCCATTTATTCCATTAATGCTGGATTTCTTTTTCTCTCAGAAATTAACTCTGAACAGTTTGTTTTGTATAAATGTGCTCTGTTATTACAAATGTACTTATCATGGGAACGTATTTCTATCCACTGATGGCTTTTGAACTATTCACAGTGGTATTTTTCTTCCACTACTCATTATTTATGGTGAATAAGCCATCACATAAGTCACTTGGTATTGCTTTGGCTCCATGTCTGAGTGACTGAAATGTTTATAGATAGGTGGAGGGATAGCAGAGTATTTTAAAGCTGGCCAAGCAACCACATGCAGAATAAATGCCAGTGCATGTGCACTGCAAAGGGAGTCATGATAACATCGCTGCTTGTTGCTAAAGAAATTGGAAATACACTGAAAATCTCACAGCACAACAACAAAGATAACATCCTGCATACAACCTGGGCAATAAAAGCTTCTTTTTTTTAAATAGCAGATGATTTTACATTAACCATCATGGAATTAAAAGGGGTCACCAACAAAAAACATGAATGGGTTTGAAGCTGGATCTCCAGTTTGTGTGAATAAGCACAGTTCAGTCCATGGCCGCACCACTGGACTGGTGCTGGTTCACCTACCTGGGACTTGGCCTCGGGAGGGGACGTGTTCATCTTCTTGCAGAGTTCAGGGAGAGATTCAGCTTCAGAGGACCACCAAATGCTTCTGGGTGGAAGAGGATGAACCTCTCTGTAGGCCCTGACCTCAACATTTGTCAATGCAGAGGGAAGGTCTGAGCTGGAGATGGAATGGGAAATGAGGTACCAACGGCATGGGAGAGCATTCGTGCTAAATGAGTGGCCTCAGATGCTGAACTGCATCTCTCCAACTGAGACCCTGGCCTGGCAGCTCTTCAGCCACCTCCGTAAGCCCTGTAGACCCAAATGTGATATTAAAATATCTTTCATTAGAAGAGGTCCCTTTACCCTTGGCACATCCAGGTGGGAAAGCAATTTTCTACAGCAGTTTTCAGCCAGGAGGTCCCATTGCCTTGTTGAGACCCATCCCTTGCTGTGAGAAAGGGCTTTACCCCTGCAAAAAGGCAAATCCTTGATGGTAGAGCATGTCTTCCAAAAAAGAAGCCGGGGCCTGAACAGAAGCTATCAGGAGACAGAGGACACTCACCTTCCCTCAGGACTTTGTGCCAGTGTTTAATCACCTCCATTGTTAAAACCTCGTGGCTTATTTAGTCTGAACTTCTCCAGCTTCAGCTCCCAGCCATTAGTTCTTATTATGTCTTTCTCCATTAAATTAAAGAGCCCTTTAGTACCTGGTATTTTCTCCCCATGAAGGTACTTATGTGCTAATCAAGTCACCTCTCACTCTTCCTTTCTACAATCTAAACAGATTGTGCTTTTTAAAATCATTCACTGTAGGGCATTTTCTCCCATCCTCAAATTATTTTTGTGGCTCTTTCCTGAACCTTCTCCAGTTCCTGTACCCTTTTACAAGTGCGAACATCAGATTGGCATCTCATAATCCAGCCTTGGTGTGAGCATTTGCCTGTGGAGAGAAGAAATCTTTCCTTACTCTTATTCCCGTGTTAACATACACTAGACTACATTAACTCTTCACACACTAGCAGCTTACATTTGCTCACAGCAGTCTTCAACCCATTTTTTTGAGCCACTGTTTTCCAGGAGGTCCTTTTTGCCTCTCGATGGATAAGCTCGCACTTGGCTCACATTAATACATGTGAATGGGCCCATGTGATCCCCCTCATTCAATTAGCTGCCTTGTCAGGTGCATGGCAGACATCTGCTGCACCCAGGCAATATGCTTCTCAAATCAACTTCCAGTTCCAGCGAAAAAGGAAATCGGACTTGTTTGACAGGATCTAATTGCTATAAAACCGTGTGGACCAATACTTGTTGATTTTCTAGGTGTTCCATCTGTGGTGGTGCCGTTATTTTGCCTAGGACCTATGCCAGGCTCACTTGCTTAGAAATAACTCATGTTAGCCTGCTACCCCAGCTTGAATATCAGCACATCCCTATTGCAACAGGTATTAAAAATCAGCAGCAGAGTATAAGAAAACTCCTCAACCTGCTATTTTAGGATGCTGAAGTATAAAATGAGAGATATGCCAATGTTAAATTGTTCAGATCTACTAGATGTTGCTTAGTATTACCCTGACATACTAAGGGACAGAAAAAATACAGCTGCATGCCTTGACATACATTTGCACTGAGGGATTCAGTGTTCACTCATGCCATCTAAGTGCCATTTTGCCGTTCAAATGCATATTCGGTTTGGGTGTCTGGAAAGGAAAACAGCCAGCTGGAGTCTTCCTGTAAGTAAGTTTTTAATTCTTTATTTATAAAACAAGGCTGACATGACAGAGGGCACGACAGAGTGTATGTCAGGCTCATGAGGTGATGGTGGTGGGGCTGAAACTACGAAATGAGTTGCTGGTTCTCAGCTGAGCCGCTCCTGGAGAACAGGGTTTTCATGCAGTGCTACCAGCTCACAGTCTCTTCAGACTCTCTCTCTCTTCAAAAAAAAGGTGTATGTATGAAAAGCATTTGTAATTATCATACAGTGCAGCACATTAGCACAGATACAGCTACAGTCCTGTCACTTTGTAGTGATAATAGTATATCGTTGGTGTTGTGTTTCTCCTACAGTGACAGCACTAAAGGAACACTAATGCTTGGCAGCCCAGATGCAAAGATACAGCATTATTTTACTACAAGTATAGGGGTAAACACAACAGATTTATGGCACGTACAATGTACACTTGGATTAGAGTACAACACAGTCCTTCCTCCTTATGCTGTGAGTAAGGCTGTGGGAAGAAATGGTGAATATTCCACGTATTATAGATGCCAGTTACTGCAGAATAACACAGTGGAGCGAGGTCTGCATTGACCACGCAAATTACAAAATAAATGTGTTTTATCCAGCGCGCTGTGCAAGGCTGACATGAAGGACCCATGGGGATGGCTGAACAGGAGAGAGGACGGTCACGATGGAGGAGGAGAATAAACCCAGACTGACAAAATCGCAGCCCCGGGTGCCAAGCAGACCCTGCCAGCTCCGAGCTCCTCTTGGGTTGGGAGTGTGTGGAGACACCCCGCTTTTCATTTTCTTTTTGCTCTGGACCCTCTCTCCACTTCTGCTCTGTCTTCGACCGTCGCTCTGCCGTTGCTGTTGGGTGACCAGTCAGAAAGTGGAGAGGACCCCGCTGCCAACCCGGGCGCTTCCCTTGAGCCTGGCTCAGCAGCCAGTTTGGGATACTGAGATCCCATCCCAGTGCTAGAAATCTTACTTTTAAAGAGGCTGTGAGATCTTTATAGGATGATGACAGCACCATCTGTGCAAAGTATCTGCCTTAGCTCCCGCTTTTACTGAAACGGCCTATACTGAAGGAAAAGTAGCTCCACATGAACACTGTGTACAAAGCTGCAATAATATGGCTCTAACTAGATCCCTACTGTGCCCACCAGACAACAGAAGAGCCCACAGACAGTGATTTATCCTGCAACCCGTGCTGGTATTTATCTTACCGTCTTAGCACCAGGCATCCTCAGGACCGACAGCAATTACAGCCTGAAGGAGAAAATGAAAAGATTGACCCCTTGCAAAGTGGGGACGTGGCTGCTGGCAAACAGGAGCTGCTGGAAGGAGCAAGCCCCAGTGTGGCTCAGCACCGTTCGCTGGTCCCCAGTCCCAGGCTGGGCAAGCACCTGCGGGAGTGTTAGTAATGAGTGAGAGCCTGGAGCAGCTCAGGAGGCAGAAACCCAATGTGAACAGCCTGCAAGGGAATATCAGTTTGCATTTTCCCAGAATTTCCTTGCTTCTGTTAGCAACAAGGTAAAATCCTGACAGTCCTGAGGAATCTCCTCACACCTACCTCCGTCCAGACCATAGCGAGGCCGTGGCTGCTGTACCCCATCCAGCTGTTCTGCCAAATCACTGAGAAACATCAACCATGTGTTTTTACAACAGCTTGTAGAGACTTACTGGAAGTTCAACTGTATCTGACACAAATTTTCTACAGCACGCAGACCCTGGATCTCCAGCCTAGCATTCAACTTGCTGCCTCTTTCAGCCTATTTCTACACTTCCAGCTGCAGGCAAGGTCATCAGGACTTGTTTGATAGGCAGGGAGTCACTATTTTCTCCTGACACTTGATGCCAGCTGCCCTATTTTTATAATATTCTCAGAGGAAACCCACCTGGGAGCAGAGACAGAGCCCAGAAAATATCAGTCCAAAAGGTTTTCAGCTGTGTCCAGCTACAAGGCTTGGAAACAGGAGGTTGCAAAGGCAAGGTATCAGTAGCCTGATTGCATTCACAGATGGTCCTGGGTCTCCGTATGCTATGGACTCTAATATCAATATTTTGCTGATTTAGGGTGGCACAAAAGCCACAACATGTCTAAAAATTGCAGAAAGAGGTGAAGAAATGTCAGACAGCTGCTCTGGCCAGCTTTGTACTCAGTCTTTGATGCCTCTAAGAAAATCCTCACATAAGCATCACTGATGGCTCTTGGGTCTTCACTCTGTTGGCTGTACATTTCCCTTCAGCCGTGCCTGGCATACTCCAGGGGCCTGACAACTCCATGGGCCAGCGGCTACGGCAAAGGAAGGGAGCATAAGACATTTTTAAATTATTTGGCTCTTTGATATTAGGTGAGCTCTGCCCTGCTGTGACCTCTGAGCCAGGGTCATCTCTCTGCACCTCACCATAAGTTCCTCTGAATTGCTTCTTCACATGAGTTTTCCTTCCTTGAGGAGCATGTGAGGATGTCTTTGTAAGATCTAGGTAAAACAAGGTGGCTCGACATCCTCACCATCCTGTTGTAAAGGTTGCATTTTTCAGTGGCGAATTAGATCGATTGATCAAATTCTTCTGGCATTTTCCAGCTCCTTTGTCACACAGGGTCAATTCTTTGGCCCCCTCATGTTAAGCCTTCATCCTGAGACACTGTTGCCAGGAAATTAATTATTTAACAAGGGAGTTTCAAAGCAAGGTCCGGGGTTCCCTGTGCCGTGGCCTCTGACGGGTTTTCCAGCCAGCTGGTGACATTTTCCTCCTGCAGCTCCTGCAGCTTGGCTGAGGAGAGCTGCAAAAGGAAAAACACCAGGCGGCTTTCCTGGCATGGGCCCTCTGAACTGCCACAACCTGCTCCAGGTTTCCAGATTCAGGGAGGACTGAAGAAATGGAGATGCTCCCTGCTGGCCTTCCAGGCATCCATCCTGCATGCTGATGCAGGTGAGCACTGCAGTTCCTTTGCTACTTCTCTCAGCTGGAGCCTGGTGACTTCTGCATATGCTAAAGATAAACATTAGGCAAAGAAGGCTCAAATTTACCTACTGAGTGCTCTAGAGCTGCTTGACATTGCTCTAGGTACCAGAGCAGGAGGAGGGGACATGAGACAACGAACGCTATTTCTATTGTTATTGCCATCAGACAATGGGTGTGCACACAGGCTGTTACATTTGAGGGATGTCCCAGCGACCTCACCCACCAATGTCACCCCTTGCTGTTGTAAATTCAGGTCTCTATTTCGGGGTGCACCCACTGCCTCATTCTGCCAGGCTGGGGGGAGATCAGGTCTCCATGTGTGTCACACATCAGTGAGCAGCGCAGGTGAAACCAGCACATCCCCAGGGCATGTGGGTGTATGAGCTATGGAGGTGGCCAAGCGCCCCTGGGGCATCTTCACCAACAGTCCAGATGTGTCCCAGTGGGTCTTGCGAGCTTGCTGATTCCCACTTGTTTCATGACTCCCACACCTTTTCCCTTACACGATGCAATCACCACCAGCACAGCCTCTCACTTCTCCCTCCCAAGCCATGGCATCATGGTTCTGGGAGGCCAAGGAGACCCCATCTCAAATTACCATCTGGATCAAAATGACAGCTGTTTGATGCTTCCTACCATGTTTCCTTGTAACTTTTCCCTCCAGAAAGATGAGGCAATTGCAGCTAAGCTGTTCCAGGCAGTTTTCCTTAGTCCTAGACTGCTGGTCTGGGGATTAATTGGCCTGTATTATGTCTAACTGCTTGGTGTCTTTGTGGAGGGGGCGGTCAATGGAGGTGCACAGCCTTTTGAGGTCAAGCCCTTACCCCCAGGTTTCCCCGTGGGATTTGGGCTGTCAGAACACTCAGATTTGGGGAGTGTATTGCGTCCCACCACAGGCCTGGGCTTCAGCACAGAAGACGCTCTTGGCTGCTCTATCCTCCTCTCCATGGGATGTCAGGCAAATGACCCCTTTGGGGCTTGTCTGCGCTTGGACATCAACATGATTTAGTTCAACCTGGGGAAAGGTGCAGCATGTGCCCTCTTTTCCATATCAGCTAGGCCTCCTTCAGCTTGCCTAAAATAATGAAAAAGAAGCTTAAGCCCATTTGAAATAGGTCACTGCAACCACACTCAAAATGCCTTTGCATTGGTTGAATTGATTCAACTGGACTGGTTTAACTCTACATGGTAGCAGCAACCTAAATCCTCCTAAGTGAGAATTTTTGTTTCTCCAAATGCTCCAGAGCAGAGACAAATAAGGAAAGCCACACATCTCAGTGACCCTCAGACAGATGTATATCCTGTAAGTAGTCTGTAATCTAGAAGAGACTGTATGCCGAGCCATAGACTTACGGTGTCACATGTTGTGTTCCTATAATTAAAGTGTTTCCATTGTAAACTCAATTTTTAGGGGTTTATAACTTTTCTTAAGAGAGGGAACAGCAATGACCTGTTTCTGCATTCTAAGCAGGTTTTAAGGTCATTATGTGACTGTTAACGTTCCGTTACAGTACATTGTAATGAAATGAGTCTTTCAGAGTAAAAGCATTTCACAGTATTGGCAAAAATGAGCATATTCATCTTAATTTTCGCATCTACTTAATTTCAGGAGATTTTATAATTAAATGTTTGGTTGCACTGGCAAATAGAGGAAGCAAATCCTTGTCATCATGAAAACAATCCTATCCCATCTGCATGTTCTGCTGGGGAGTGAAAATAGCTTTACATGGAACTTCTCCTTAAAAAGCCAAATGATGATTTTTCCATACTGGAGGAGCAGATGGGTGTTATTTTCTCAACGTACTCACAGGCATTGGATGCTGCTCCCCAGCTGGTATCCGGCAATCACCTGCTTGAGAACGCACACTTTCCAAGGTAACTGCATGTTTTCCTGAACTGCTGGATAGAGGTCTGCTACAGCACCAAGAGTGGCCAAACGCCCCCAGGAAACTGCCACCCTGAAGTTAAAACAGAGCTGTAAGGAGGTGGCGAGTGAGAAGCAGAGTGGTGGTCATGGGGATCAAGCAATGCCCTGCTCTTTACAGCTGCACAGGGGGACCAGGACACACAAAGTCTTCTGCTTCCCACGGGTGAAAGGTATGAACCACCACACATACCACCCTTCCCGCAAGCAGGTAACTGCCTTCTCTAGGCAACAAAGGTGCCCAGGTGACCACAAAATACATTGGAAAGAGTCTGGTTCACACTCATTACCTTTTTCCTAGAAGGAGACCACCATATTTTGTAGGATTCCCATTGGGATCATTGCTCAGGCGCATGACCGCAGAGCAATTCAGGACAGCGCTTAATAAGTTTTGCGTCTCTCAGATGTATGATTCTACCTTCACTCACAGTCAGAATTTCTTTTCCTTTAGGAAACCACCACTCCAGAGTCAGAAAAGTAGACTCTTCCCAGAGATACAGGTCTTGCAACACGGTCACCCACCTGCAACTGGTGAGCCCACAACTGGAAACGATATCCCATTGGGGTGCTTCTCTATCAAAAAGTTGTTGACACATTGGACAGGTGGGAGAGAATGAGAATGATTCATAGGCTGGAAAATAATATTATAATTAAAAATAACCACTCAATCTTTTGTATCAGTCCGAAAGATGTAACTCACAGATTCCAAGTTCTTCCGTGGGGAGACGAGCTCAAACGGTGACTGATTCTTGGACAGAGTAGGAAAAGGCAGACTGACAGCCAACA
The DNA here is from genome assembly GCA_020745775.1 of Theristicus caerulescens. Classification (NCBI taxonomy): domain Eukaryota; kingdom Metazoa; phylum Chordata; class Aves; order Pelecaniformes; family Threskiornithidae; genus Theristicus; species Theristicus caerulescens. The sequence continues at coordinate 11,857,658 of CM036573.1, forward strand.
GTTAGAAACTAAAGGTAGATACATTCAGGCCAGAAATAAAGTGCAACTTTTAATAGTGAGGTAACTGATCATGGAAGTAGCATGCCTGGGGACACAATGGATTTTTCATCACTTGGAGTCCTTAAATCAAGTCTTGCCATCTTTTCAGAGGCGTTAAAGAGAAGTTATAGGTTTGAACTATAAATTACTGGCAAGAGTCTTTGGCCTCTGTTAAGCAGAAGGTCTGACCAGCAGTTGCAATGGTCCTTTATGGCCTGAAGTCCATGGATCCCTGCCTTTCAGCAGATTTTTCACTGCAATGACGAGAATACCCACATCTTTCGAATCATACATCTAAGAGAAGCTAAACTTCTTAAGCACTGTCCTGAATTGCTCTGCTAATAATTAGAGTTGGAAGTAGCTGAACTGAAGGATTTTCAGACAGAGATCCAGTTCAGGAGAGCACTGCAGCATGGGTTTCTTCAGAAACATGTCCCTGAATGTGCTACAGTGAGCTCCAGTCTCCATCCACAAGAGAATACACACACTCTGGGTGCTGCTTGGGGTTGGGATAGGATGGGGCACGAGCTGCCTTCATCCTCCTGCTACAGTGGGACCAACACTCAGGGTAGTGGAGAGTGCTTAAAAATCATGAATAGGGAATGAGGAACAGGAGATAAAGTGACAGAAAAAAGGGCTTGAATTGTGTCAGATCCAGCTATTGGGCTGTAGTTTGTTGAACTGGACTATGAGTTCTCCTTGCTCGTGTTCAAGAACCTGCACTCACAGCTGCCAGGGAAGGGGGAGCCTTTCTTACAGGAATGAGCTAAAAACCTGGGTCTGAGCAGGCTAGCAAAAAAGTTTCCTGTTTGTAAATCTACCTGGGGGACATCAGGGAGGGAGAGGAGCTCTTTGAACTATGAGTCCATGGTGGCACAAAAATAGATGCATTGGCCATAGGTAAATGGAGGCTGTAACCTAGAAGGATCCAAGCCCCCAGAGAACTGGGGTTTGAGTGGGACAGGCAAGAAACCAAACCAATGCCCAGATGGGAAGGAAGACATTTATGAGCAGGACTGTCATGACCATGGTACTGCCCTTGTACTGAGGGACACATGCTCAAATCCTTCAATTTTATATGTTCTTCATTCCTAAATTTCCCAGTCCCCATCAACAGAGAGAAATCTCCCATGAAGCAAAGGATTTCTACTTTAATACAGCACAATAGCAGAACAGGTCCACCAGCAAAGGAGAATCAAAAGGGACACAGCTCTGACTTCAAAACCCAAGGGTGTCAGAGTTAGTAAAAAATGAAGAAGAAAGAAGAAACTGGTCCTGAAGCCAAGTATTTCAATGCTTCGGCCAAAAAAACCCACCTAGTGTGCACCATCAGAGCCAGGTCAAGAAGGTACCTGCTGCTGGCAGAGCTGTCACCAACCCGCCCTTCCAGGATGGCCATCCTGCAGCAATGCTCCTCTTGCACCCTCAGCCCAGGGAACCGGTGCTGATGCTACTCATTTGTTTGATGTCACCGTCCCAGTTCTCTCTCTGTTTTCCATACACACCTATATAGGCACATGGGAAACATTGTAAAGGAGATTGTGACAGGACATGCATTCCAACATCTTTAGAGTAGCCAGTTTTACTAGTTTTACCAAAAAAAGCTTAGAATATTTTGACATGTCTTCAAGATAGAGCACTTCCTGGAAAATGAAGCAGTTTATTGACAGAGATCAGCTGGAAGCAGGCAGAGAAATGCTGGTTTTCTGACAAGTAAGAAAAAAAGCGTTAGGCTGGGATGAAATCACTGAACAAATCTTCTTTTCATCCCCAGTTCTACAGCCCCTGTGTTTGTGTGCACAGTGCCACCAAGGTCACAGCAAGGATTTGCAGGACAAGGGTTAGCAAGTGGCTTGTGAGAATTAGGATTGTTTCCAAGGAAAGCGAGAGGAAAGCTATTTCTGAGCCCTCCGATTCACTGCCTCCCACAGCCCCGCGCTTCCTCCCTTGAGCGTCTTTGCTCTCAGCGATGGCCCAGCTGGGTGTTACTGCAACCAGGTGAGAAATGATCTCACCCTAGGGAAGGGATCACCTTGTTCCCTGGGCAAGCAGCAGAGAAAGGAGTAAAGAAGAGTTTGTAGCTGAATGCACCGGACTCGCGGGAGCAGGGGGGCTGTCTCAGGGCATAGTCCTGCCTCTTCTTGTAAAAGTTCACACTAAAGCCCTGGGCTCGGACAGGGAGCAGTGCAGAGCGCGGTCTCTCTTCAGACATTTATCAGAGTTCACATGGTTAACTGAAATATTTCTGCTCCTACAGCTTTAATTCATTCAGTGTAGTTCAGAAGCTTCTGATAATAAGACCTAATTTATAATTAGGCTTTATCATTAATCAGTTAATTTATAGAACCCTAATTCTCACGAAGGTATTTCAGAGGCTTTGCTTATTATATTGTGGAGCTAATGCTCATAGACAACCAAATCACAATGATAGGATGGAAACAAATTTCAGGGTAATCCTGCTCCATAACTGCTTTAGTTATTTACTTTAAATTTCACGCAGTGGGTGTGATACCGTGTACCATTTATGCAAGCAGCCAGGGACAAGGGTACTTCATTCAAACATGTCAGGAATAGTGTATCAATAACAGGGAACCTTCCCTGTGCACTGAGCCAGCTGTTACCTCCTGGGATTTCCAGAGGTCTGATACGTGCTGAGAAGCGAGTCCCACACAGGGAAAGGGAAGATGCTGGTAGGGAGGGGTGCAGCCAGGGCTGGATGGTGAGAGACATCACCTCCGGGTCTGAACTGACAGCCCAAGGAGAACCACAGAAAGCTTCTCACAGGCTTCAGGTCTGATGATTCCAACACTGTTAGTCTGGATCAGTGTAAGTTCCTAAAAATTCCCAACTGGTGGGATATTTCTGGTGGAGCTGATTCCCTAGATTGACGGTCACTGCTCTCTTCTGGCTCTTTGGGATGCATTCCCAAAGTGTTTCAGCCTTTCCTGCAACTACATCACCCTGCAAACTCATCTTCACCTTCCCATCAGCTCTCTCCATGCTTTCAGACCTTTCCACAACTCTGACTCCTGGTTTCTCACCTAGGTAGCATGCTGCTCTCACATCATTCCCTCCAGAGCACTGAGAAAAATCAAGACAAACCCTTTCTCTTTACCTCTCTAGGCCCTTTCAAATCACGTCACTGTCCATTCATGCTTGTTGCTCTTCCAAATGAAGCAAAATCCACAAATATTCTTGCTGCGCTTGCTTTCAGAGAATTGATAACTATTTTAAGCCCAAGTCCAGGTCCTAATGAGCCCAGATTGTTGCCTTGCAGTGCAACGCTCTCCTTGGTTGACTGTCATTTCTCTAACCCTTAAGCCCTCTGAGAGCTCCCGGCCAACCAGTTTCAATTAAATTTCAATTAACATATCTGAGCAAAATGTTATACGCTACGAAGTCGCCAGGAGGGCTGGATTAAAGTACAAACACGAGCAGCTCGCCCCTGAGGCACTCACTTCTGGGACTGTGCGGCCATATGAAAACCTCACTTTGCTCTAAAAAAACGTGGCTGTTCCCAGTGGCGGCAGGCTCGACGGCAGGCTTGCAAGGGCAGGGTGGGTGGGAACTGAAAGGGGTCACCATCCCACCAGGGACCTCCTGGCCTGCAGAAGTCCTGGGCCAGCACGGCGGGTGGTGCTGCCCATGTGGCACCACACGGCTGTTGCACCACGGCACAGCCCTGCCCTCACCCCCAGGAGGATGCAGAGCCCTGCACGGGCGGTGAACCTTGGTCCACATTTTCCAATACATCCCTTTAGCTCCTGTCTTCCCTTCAATTTTGTCTTGTGAGTGCCTCACTCATCATTTGTATTTATTTTACTGAAATTCCCTTTGTGAAGAGAGATTTTAGTAAGTCGTTCATGGTCTCAGCTCCAGCAGCTGTGAGTCACCATCCCTTTCATCTTTGTTCCATGGGCACTGCTTTCCCCAATGTCCTTCTCCCGCCCCATCGGCCCACGGGATATTTCTATTCCCCACATGTGCGATGGCAGCGCAGCTCGTGCTGTTGTTTTCCAGCCCCTGCCTTCTCCCTTTGAGCTCCACTGTTCCTTGCTCAGATCCCTCCCACTCCCCAGTCCACTTCTAGGACAGGTTTTTCTTTTATCCTCAAATCTATGAGCCGCCTTTTGCTGCTGCCACATCAGCCAATTCTTCTTCCTTGTAATTGCAGAGGAGCTGCAGTCTGTTGTGCTTTAATTAAAGTGTATTAGTAGTGGCATGTTATTGATTTACTATACATTTGCATTAGCTGAGTACTTTACACTCTTATCTGATGGGCAAAGGATTGATATGGTGCACGGAGCCTCCCTCGATGAAATACAAACAGGAGATGCAGAAGGCCCACCTGGGTAGATCTGCGGAGCACCGGCTGGTTGGCAGTAGCTTCTGTTATTGCCAGCCGCAAATCCAGATGATAAAGCATGAAGCTTGAAAAACAGTTTTATTTAGACTGGCAGAACTTTCCAATCAAAATCTTTCACATTTCATGCTTCTGTCTTTATTTCCCTGCTTGCAGCACAGAAAAATGCTGTGGCTTGTTGCCCCTTCACACAGGGTGGGAAACTGCCCGGCACAGCAAAATGCAGAGCAAATTGCAAGCAAGTTCACCCCTTCAGAGCAGGCTCACATGTGTGGAAGCCGTATTACCAAGGGTCACGCCCTTATGGTTTTGTGACCGTGAGGATACCCTCTAGGTCTGCAGGGGAAACCTGGTTTTGTCCCCACCAAGATGAAAAGGCAGCTCTTGTGCTCCAGTCTGTCACTCCACCAGCAGCACAGCTGAGCCAGAGCCACCTGGGTACCACGCCATGACATGGAGCTGACTGCTTCTGCTTTCCACCCCAGAGCCTTTGCAGAGACGGGGATGCTTTGGGCAATATCCCTTCTTGCCCGGTGAATGTCTCGTCTCGTCTCGTCTCCATCACATGGTGTACTCAGCAGCCTGTTTATGTGGCAAAGAGAGGAAGGGGACATGGCACATCTCAACGAGCTCCCCTCCCCACACAGACGAGACAAATTTGATGAGAGAAAGTGTAGAAACTGGTCATTCTGCTGTGATTTCAGTTCACTGATGGGCTAGGGCATGCCGAGCTGTGGATGGGGATCAGGAGGGCCCCGTAAAGGATCCCAGCTGATCAGACCTGAGTGCCTGGAGCTGGGCTAGCTGCATCTTGACAACTTTTGCTTGGTGTCGTGGTCACCTGTCATGCTAAACCAAGCAGAAAGTCCTGGCCAGTATTGGGATGCGTCTGTAGCGCTGATCTGCAGAGCCTCGTGGGGAGCGCATGGTGGGAACGTGGCTCTTTGCCTACCCGCGAGCGTGCTGCCTGCCCCAGCGAGGCAGTGCGGAGCCCTGGCTGCCAGCAGGCTCCACCAGTGGGTCAGTGGGTCAGTGGGTCTGGTTCCAGGGGTGGCTGAATTGGACTTCACTCCACAAGGGTCTGCACTGGGTTTCCAGTCGCACGTGCCCTGAGCACGTGCAGCAGCAGAGGACCCTTCTGCCCCATAGCAGGGTCTCCTTGACAGTCTTTAACATCACGATCTCTGCACAGGCGCTGTCAGCTCCCACGTGCCAGGTTCTCCGCCTGCCACTTATGCATCACCTCCTTTAGGTCGAACCTTTTCCTCTTCTGATGGCTTCTCGGTGACAGCTTTCGCATGAATCAAGCGGGGATCCGAGCCAAGCAGCAGCACATGGACGTGGTCAGCACACTGGTCTCGCAGCCCAGCGGAGCAGCTTTTCTGGTCTCTTCGACTGCTTTGCTATAGGGATTGCATATTTTGCAACAGCTGCAATCACAAGAGGTGCCCTGGCTTCTCTGCAGTGTCTAACGGACCAGCTCATAGAGGGCTCAAGTATTTGAATGTTCCTCTCTTCTGGCTCTTCTGAGCATCCGAGCAACGCTATGAGGATCTTTGCAAGTACCAAAAGTGAAACCACAACTCCCTGCATGTGCAGAGTCTGGAATTCCCCGTGCTTAGCCTAGCGAAGGTTGCTTCCCTGAAAAGTACCCTTACCCAGAGCGATGGGTTTTTCTTGTTAACATTGGAACTGAAATTTGTGTCCTAAAAAGCAGATTTATCAAGATCCAAAAGCGCCATAGAGCTGTATAATTTTCAACAGATATTTGGGGTTTAATTTGTTGAAATACTTGAAGAAAGTCATAACTAATTTTTTCTGTTCAAATTTACTGGTTATAATTACCACACAACAACATTTTTCATCTTATTGGCAGGTTTTTTTTTTCATTTTCTTTTTAGAAGGACTATTCATTTACAGGCTTATTTTATACAAGTTGCAATGTAGTATTCATTCATAAAATACACACTATGAAACAGAGCATAGACTAAATAAAAAGCTAAAGTAACAATACTCAAGAAATGAGAAGTCTAAAAAAAACAATGTTGAAAGTGTTTTGATGGATTCAGGGCAGATTTGCTCTGCACCTGAACACTGCTCGGAGCTCTCACCCGATGCTCGCGAGCCAGAGCAGCTGCGTCCCTCCCAGGGCCGCGCACGAGCCGTCGGGGTTTCTGCGCAGAGGAGCCTGCCGTCAGGTCTGTTAAATACTGCACCGTATTGATCTGGGACCACATTTCTGCTGTGAGGGTCAAAATCTCAGCATCAGTTCTTCCAGTGACAGCAGCTGGTTCTTGCTGCTCCAGCGTGACTGGCACGGCTAGGAATTGCCGTCTTTGAGCTCCCCGTCAGACGCAGTTCATCCCCTGCTCTCTGGTTTTGGGCACTGTGAGGGGCAACGTGAAACCCCCGGTGCTCCGGGGGGCTGGGGCAGACACTGGGGACTAGTGCCACATCACCCCAGCCCCGTGCCAGCGTACCGCCCCGGACCTCGATACCACTATTGCAGCGCCCAACAGAATCAGAGCCGGTGGTGCTCACTGTACTTTTAGCAAGGATTTTTTGATTGCTCATTAGATGGTCAGGGAGAGCAATAGCACAAAACGCAAAATAGAAACAGCTAAGCCGCCCACAGGAAACATCCCCACATCGGTATCCCCAGCAAGGCCGAATAAAGACGTTTTGTCTCGCAGGAGGGTTTGCACCTCCCAGCGCAGTACAAACTCCAGGGAAGGGCCACGCTCGTGGGCTGCGGGTGCACACCTCCTGAGCTCAGCCTGGAAGAGGAGCCAAACGCTCAATCCATGTCTACATGAGTTCACAGCCCAAGACTGGGACTAAACCCCATCTTGGCTGAATTGCCACCTGCTGCTCTGCTCCCAGCTGACCCTGCAAGCGTGGAGGAGAATGACCCTCCAGTAAGCTCCTTGCCCATGGATGGTATGGCACAGGAACCTTGACCTCAGGACTCAAGGAGGGCTCCCAAAATTGGTGTGGGCACAATGTCAGCTTGCCTAGATCCAAGGCACTGAGGGTTTGTGGCTGGTCTGGAGGCAGACACCAGGTCTCCAGAGAGCACCCTGTGCACTGGTACAGCACTCCTGCTTTTGGCCAGGTTATTCTGAGCATACCCTTCCCTCCAAGAGAGAAGCCGAACATTCGACAGCTTTAAATCTCCAGGGGTTTCACATGCACCTTCTGCCTTGGGGGAACAATTTAGCAGCAGAAGCGAACCCCACCCCACTGGAAAATCCCAACACACACTGGGAAGTCCCAATATAACAGGTTATCTGCAAAAAAAGCTTGTGGACCTGCCCATCAATGGCACCATGGAAAGTCCGCTCTGCTCCCTCGCCCAGCAGGCACCCTGCCCACCCCGGGGCAGCCTCCTCCCGCACACATCCACGGCATCTCCACACTCACTCTTTGCCAGTGCCTGACCAGGCAGGGGGGCCTCAAGCAGTGTCCTGAGCTGCTGCCTGCTCCTCTGGCAGGACTGAAGTCCTGGCTAGCTCTGTGTGCCGAGTGGGAAAGGAGACGGGAGCCAATATACCACGCCATGATCGATCCCACAGCCTCTCCTGCCACGGGAACTTTGGGGCTAAATTAGCAGCAATCAGGCACCTTCAGGCCACCCCCAAAGATGTTCTGCTGCACTTAGGTAGATGTCTGGGAACTCTGATATCTCCTGCTTGCCCAGCTAGGTCTTCTTTACAGCCTGAGCATCTCATCCCTGCGGTCCCCTCACAGTGCCCCAGCCCACTGCACTCCTCGCTCCTTTTCACAGGTCTGTCGATGCAGAGTCCAACTCCAGCTAGTTTGCAGCGATAGCAATTGAGTGACTATATTCAGATGCTCAGACAGTTGTAAATAAACAAATCTTTGGGGTAATTCAAAAGAAAACTGAAATGAGAGAGAGTTGGCCTATATTAATCTCAACTAGTTCTCAGCAAAAATATGTGGAAAAAGCACATTTCCATATGGAGGCTGTTTCATTAGTTGACAAAGATGAGCTAAATAACTCAGTCTCTGTTCTTCACTATGGATGTGGCAGCTATTTTAAGCAGCTGGGAGTTCAGAGTTATCTGCTCCTGCGCCTTTGTTTAAATTGATTTGCAATGGTGCTTTATTGACCTTGCTGCATAAAGCAGCTCAAAGAAAATAAAAATGTTAGACCCTCATTAGAAGATCCGGAATAAGCATCAGCCAAACTGTGAGCATTATCCATCCTACCCCCTGGAGCAAACTTCAGTCTGTGGTTGCATCTAACAAATTATCATTTCACTTCTGTTCATTATTGCAGAAGCCCTGTCTGCTGCGTGGGTGCAGAGACACCACATGTCGCTCCCCAGAGTGAGGCCCGGACTGGGCACTGTAACGCACAACAAATGCACCATTTGGGGCTTGCAATGGCCTCAAAACCAGGCTTGGAAAAGCACCCAGCTAGAACCTCTGCTGGGAGACTTGCTTGCTCTTACCCTTCAGCCCACACCGTCTTTCCGCTTCTCGCTGCACTGCTGAGATCTCCACCTCATGCTGCATTACAAGGTGCTGATCTGCCGAGTAAATCCTCTAACTTGATCACCATCCTCTTTTGTCTGTGATCCCATTCAGAGATATTCCCTACCCTGATTTTAATCCCTGTCTTTCACAGGCCACGTGCCACAAATGTTCTAGCTAAAGTAACTATTTCAGCCTCCATGAGAACACTCTGTCTTCACAAACTTGTACCTTTTCCCAAAATTCTCCTCTTGGAATGAAGCTGTTTATGGAAAGTTGGAGGGAAATCAATTTGGCTACATTTGCATCAGGAGAGACGGGGAAAAGCATACTATTTTCCTACCTTGGAAAAAAAAATAAAACTACATTTTTCATACAATGCAAACAGCTCTAAAATCCCGAAAGTCTACATTCTGCCTACCCCGCCGCAGCTGGGGGTGCCAACAGGAGGAGGACACCAAAGGGGCAGAGACATAGAGGGAGGAAGAAGAAGAAACATGGGGTTGAGCGTTCTGACATTGTTTGTTGGACACCAATGGGATAAATCAGGAAAAGAAAAGAAGAAGAAGAAACTGTTGAACAGACGAAGAAAACCCTGTCAGGCCCAGGTGGAGCACTTTCCTTCCAGTTCCATAGTTTCTACAGTTTTGTCATCATGTACACACATACCTACTTATCTCTATATATTTCATATGTTTTAAAGGACTGCTTGTTCTGCCCTCGATGCAAGTAAGCATTCTCCCAGCAAACCAGATAAAAATACAATAATCCCAGTCCCTTCCCAAATGTCAGAGGGAAGAAAGCAGGGAGCGATTCAGAGAAGCCTCCAGTGGTGAATGATCGTTTGAAGACACACCAGTGAACGTCTTGTTGTACATCATCTGGCTTAACCACCAGACCAGGACAGGGAGGAGCTGGGAGATCTCCAGGGGGATCTTTCTTCTCACTTTCTTGCTCTTTGTGTGCTTTTCCCATGTGTTTGCACTGCAACAGCAGTCTCATATTCCAGGTATCCCACTAAACCCAGGTCTTCTCCTCGTGGCTTACTGCAGTAGGGACTGTCAAGCCAACGTCAAGCTTTCTTCAAGAATGTGCTTCTCTGAAGACAAGTTTTATTCTACGTTAATAATCTCTGCTAGAGTCATGGGGAGCAACAATTTTTCTTGGTGGTTTTAAGATAAAGACCCTCTCCCTCCATGTTTTCTGTTCTGATCTTCAGTGGTTATTAAATAATGCTGTTCTCCTCTCACTGCCTCCAGAATGCTGGTGGTGTTTTGCTAACACAGTTAGATCTGAGTGGGAAATGAAGGAAGACTCAAGACTTCAAAAATTTCCCCACTCTAATCAGGCCAACGTAAAACTTTAGGGTGTTTTGTATGAAGCCCCGCAAAACCCCTCACCTCTCTTACGCCCGACAAGCACTTCATTGAACGAAGCAGAGCAACTGCAACCTGACAAGCGATGCAAAATGGCAACAACGGTGTCTCTGGCCACAAGGTTTGTCTTTGATAGTCAAACTAAGAGTTGATTCTTGGTGTGACTCAGACAGCTGGGAGATCTGAGTGGAGGGTTTCACCTACGGCACAAACGTTGCGCCAACCAGAGCAACGTGGATTGTGGTCATGGGGGACTGTCCCACCACGCTGTTATGCCCTCGCTACGTGGGAGCCATGGGAGCACCCTCTCAGATGGGGTTCAATCTGGCTGGCAATCTCTTGCCTGAATGAGATCTTCCACTGGGAAAGGAGGTTGTGCTCAGCACTGGAATCAAAACCAGAAAGGAGTTTCTGTCTTACCTTCCTGCATATCCCAGTTTCACCTGTTTCCATTGGGCTGGGACCAGTGAGTTGTTGGACTAACATCTCCAGAAATGAGCCAGTCCTGAGCAAAAAGGACCAAGCAAGAGAGATCTCAATCTCTTTCTTAAACAGTGTATTCTAATGATTAATTGCCCTCATTGATAAAATTTGTGCTGGTTTCCAACGCAAATTTAACTGACTTCAGTGGTTGGTGATGGTTCTTTTCATGCACTTCCCTACTAAACTAAAAATCTCTCTAGCACCTGATATTCCCCACATGCACACACCAATTACAGACAGTCTGGACACACTGTGAGTGAGCCAGCTCAATTTTCTTTTTGATAAATCCCAAATTGCTGCAACCAAAGTAAATGCTTGGCTCACCTCGCCAAGAGGACTTAGAGCACACAAAATGATGTCCTGTCAAGTGAAATTAAACCAGAAAATGTGCCCCAGCGACACTTGGTCCTCTCCATCCACTAATGTGCCACAGGACCACGCTAGAGATGATAGTCTAAAATCCGCCAAGAACACACACAGTATGGATGCTGACTGCTCCGCGCCAGCTATTTCACTCTACACATCTGCTCATATTGAGCTGCAAAACTTGTTGGTTGTAATAGTTCACCACTCTCCAGACAGAGAGAAAATAGCTCCAGTTTGTTGGGCAGGGTCTCTTTCAGAACAGTTTAAAAAGGCTGGCAAACATACAGCGTGCCACAGGGAGAGAGTAGATTGAAAGCCCTCTAGATATGACTTTCTGGCTGGTGGGCAAACGGCTGAACACAGCAGTGTCTTCAAGTGGCTTTTTAAAGGTTTACCTCTGGGGAGGGTGAAGGTCCCTGTCTGTGTGGCCATGATAAGATTGTAAGACTTTCAGAAAAGCAGTCTTCCTCTGGCCTCTTCCCTCTTCAAATAGTTTGTTTCTATGGACATCATCTTCTTCGCTGGAGGTTTATTGGCCACGCCCATCAGTGGCCCACAGGAGAGGCTGTTAGAGAAGGTACTGAGGACTGTCCCGGTCTACGGGTGAGCAATGATGGGGTTTCCTGGCAAGCAATGCGCAGGCAGTTGATGATGGAAAGGGTGCTGTGGTGCGTGGAGGGTGGAGAGGAATTCAGAGGAACCGCCAAGGGAACAAAGCTTCAGCTGTCCCCAGGCCACGGCATGGGGTGACTTGGGATGTAAACTAACATTGGTGTGTCTACACGGCGGTGTCCGATTAGCTCATCTGGCACAAAAAGGTATGATTTTGCTTTAGCTTAAACCAGTTTCTAATTGGCTAAAAATAAACAAAGGAAACTTGGTCCCATGTTTAATGAAAGGATCTATAGGCAGACTTTCCATCATTTAAAGATGTCCTTTTTTAAGCCACACAATGGTCCTGTACGATGGGGTTTCATCAGCTCGACACAGTTCAAAAACCTTTTGGCATGTGCTCTGTTTGGAAAAAAGGGTTCACAAAATGTGATGCTCCAGCTGAGATATAAGCAAACACAGACCAGCCAAATTACTGCAGCTTAATGAGTTACCATCCATCAGCTGAGCTGCAGGAACTGGCCTTGCGTGTACCCTCTTTGAAGTGTAACGTACCCATGTAAGCCACCCTAAGAGGCTTTAGGTAGGGATTCTTGTTTGGGCAAAGCTTCACAATGGCTGGTGCTGGGATTGTCAAGAATTAGGTGGTTGCTTTGCTAATATTTTCCTCCTGTCCTTGCCTCCAGTTGAGTCTCTACTTCATAGACTAGCTCTAAACAACATCCCTGAGCTTTTATCTGCAGGTGACAGAGGCATACAAACTGGATTGGCAGGAACACAAAGGCGGCTTTCATCTCATCATTGCACGAGGCACTTACAGTAAGCTTCCTCAAGGAAAAAAGAGATTATGCATCAACATTGTGAGCATAAAGACAATTTAAAAGGGATGTTAAGAAACTTCATGTCAGGAAAATATAGAACATCTGCAAACAGACGAGTATTCAGTAATAAGCTACTGTGGCGGTGTGCTCCCCCTGCCCCCCCGATACTCGGTAAGTGAATTGGGGAACAAGTGCACCGAAACTTTGTAATCTTAGCTAAGTAATATAAATGATTGATTGCACATATATAATCAGTTTAGACATAAACTGTTGACCAAGTCTGGGACTAGGACTGGATCCAGCCGCACCTAGACTCTCTCTGAGAAGGAGTTTAGAAAGCAAGGGGGTCCTTCCTGAACCTCATCGCTCAACGGGAGGGTCTCCCCGACAGTCTTGTCCTGACCCTGTCCCCCTGTGCAGTAAATAATCGTGACCCTTGCCATTGAATCTTCCTAAACCACTGTCACATTTACTATCAAACTTTGTTATCAACAAACATATTGCTGCTTCTCACTTTACAAGTGCACTCGTCACTCCATCTGTAACAGCTACGTCATCGATATTGGAGGAAAGAGCCTGTTTTTCTTGCAGTGACAGGCCCATAGAATATCCAAAAGGGGATTTAACAGGCTAAAGTGCTCCTCGTGGTCAGAAAGCTTAGCTGGCTGTGTGCCACAGCGACGGTGGTTGGCTGGGTTTGTTTCACCTGCCCGAAGCTCTTGCTGCCTGTCTCCACCACGATCTCGCATCTGGGGTTCTCCCTCGGTGCAAGGCGGTGTGAAGGCTGCCGTGAAGTCCTGCCTGTGACAGCTGCTGTCCTAGAAGATTTTCTGGACTTGGACATATAAGCTTACCATTGGTTTCATGACAGGTTATGGTGTTTTGCCACCAGGCTTGGCAGACCAGGTTTCCCAGCAAGGTGTGAAAGAAGCAGCAAGATAGTTGCAGGCTGTACTATACCCCTTCTGATGAGACCGGACCGGCGGTGCTACGTGGAGCATGCACAGAATTGTTATTATTATAATAATCCAGGGATGACAGGGGAGGACTCAACCTACTAAATAACAAGCTGGCTTAACTGTTTGTTAGTCAAACTAATTATGGATAACTAATGGTATACATGTTCATTTCCAGTTGTCAGTAAACACTACTTACACTTCTGCAGCCGATGCTTTAGAGGTGCTTACATGGCACCAGGAAAGCATTGAACCGAATTCATGTGCAAACACTGCCAGACCTGCCAGGGTGACATGGTGCCCGGGTTTCCCTGGCTGTCTTCACCTCTTCAGGGCTCTCTGCTCTTGCCTCTGCCAGCTGGATACAGCATGTGTGCCTGCTGGTGGGATTTCCAGCTTCTCTGAGATGTGCCTCCATCTGAGCTTGTTGCCTTCTGCTGCGTTAACAATCAACGGAGAGCTGGCTCGGAGGTTCACTGGGGGTGCCATCACCATCCGGAGGTGAGCCATTCCCCACTGCATAAGGCATTTTGCTTACATCTGCACTGATGACCATGTGCAAGTCAAAAGTGGCCTCCACGGGCAGAGTTAGCCAAATGGCTGTTGGTTTTGCAATATTGTCTATTTGTGATGCACTTTTTCAAATACCTCCCTACTACTGCACGGTGCCAGCATGCTGGCTGGGACAGGCTGTCCTGCACTTTCTCCAGCTGCTCTTTTAATTCAGGGCAGCATAAATGTCCTGACAGAAGAACCTGGGGAAGGCGGTGGATTTTGACCTGTGCTATGTACAGTATTTTACCTCTCGAGCTTGAGGCCAGCCGGTGGGCACTGTCATTGCTCCTCCGGTTTTAAGACGATACCATGTGAGATTTGGGTCTCAGCACAGTCTGGAGCCCGTCCCACCAAAGTGCCTGTCTGCAGTCCTGAGGAAGGTAGTTAAGGCCAAGGTATGTCGCTCTTTGACATTCCCATTGAATGAGGCATCCCAGCGCTCCGTCAGTACGCTCCTGCCGGTCACAGCCCCAGAGCTCTGTGGTGTGGGCATCTACCACAGCATTGCAAAATCCACTCTGAAGTCCAGGTGCAGAATTTCAAGCACTGGTTGTTGTCACGAGACCTCTTGAGCAGTATGTGCCCTGTTTCTGCAGAAGAAACTGAGCTCCTCCAAGAGAAGATCCTGTCACCTCCAGCCACTTGTCGCTCCCCATTTGTCCCTTCCACTGCCACTCTGATGGCAGAAAGAAATGTGTTAACTCGCTTTGCCTGCAGTGGCTTTGGGAGTGCTCCCACCGCCCCTGTGTCTAGCAGGGCTGGTCGATGGGCAGGAACAAATAGCTGGGGAAGCGGCCACATTTTCGCCACTTCAGCCGTTTGAAAGCGAGCTCACACCGAGCGAGGAGGACCGGGGGGAGCCGGAGGAGCCGCTGGGGGGGGACGGCTACGCAAACCATCTGAGCGCAAGCTGCTTCCTGCATGAGTTGGCTCAGCAGAAAGCAATATTTCGACTAAAACATTTTAAACTGCAGTGGGCATGAAGGGTGTGAATTATCTGACTCACAGCAGATGCCTGGTGCCGTTTTAAGCACCTAGATGTTTGGCAGTGATTCCTCTCGACTACCCCAAACACCAGCAAGACGTTGCTTCTGTGAGTGACTGCATTTAGCACGCTCTGCGCAGAAAGATGTCTACACCGTCTGCCGCGGGCTGGCTCACCGTGCACAGCCCAGAGCGGGACTTGCTGAGATTCACCTCCTCGAGATGTCTTCCAGTCTCTGCTGATTTTCCAGCCACCTACCGTTATTTGTCAAAATAGCCATTTCTCCCCAGATGTGGTTTTTTTAACTTAAGGGGTGCCTTTCTATGAGCTCGGCCGCAAAAAAGGCGATCTGCTCCCTGGACCAGGTAGGCTTGTGCCTTCCCAAGGACACACGGCTCACCAAGAAGGCAGGAGCCGTACTTGTGCCCTCCGAGGGGTGGGTGCGTGACACAGCTGAACCGTCCCCACCCAGCCCCAGGAGGTGGCACGGAGCTGGGGCTGCAGGAGGGAGCGGTGCTCAGCGCACAAGCGACAGCAAAGCTGCACCTTGCTTTCGGCGACGGTCTGATGCTGAGGTCTCCCTCCTGCCATGGCAACGACTTGGTGCTGATGGCTTGGGGGGCTTCTCTTGTGGGTAAGGCCCTGGGAGACAGGCAGACATCAAAGGTCTTCGGGCATAAGTGACTTACAGCAGGCGTGACGGAGGAGGAGGCGTGTGCAGAAGGGAGTACGCAGGACACTGCTGTGTGCTTGTGTCTGTGAAGGGGTTTACTGACTTTTGACCACCTTGGTGAGCATCTTTTACATGCAAATGGCTGCTGATGTCCCCGTGAAGCAGACTATTTGGTCTGCAGGGGAACCTAGACAGCTGAAAAGCCTTGTTGTGGACCAGCTGGTCAATACATCTGCACCACAAACAGGCATCTAGTTTGGAAAAGTCATCTCTTTTACCTGAGAAATTCCCGCCAAGATAGTTACACACATAGGCACTGAAACACGGACGTATAAACCTCTTCCTCTATGTTAATTGTTTGGGGGCTCCTTCCTTTCGAGACTGCAATGACACAGAGAAGATCATAAGTACATGGTCCTTCCTGCCATCAACTGCCTTTCCCAAGTTTTGACTGAATTTCTACTAATGAATCCAGCTTTGTCATTTAGGGGATGTTCTGGCAATAAGATATGACAAGGTGGTGAATTATAGTACAATAATTCATGCCTGGAGCATTGTCAGGCACAAAGCTGAAAGCCGAGTGCCGTCCATGCAACTCTAGTGTGAATTATTGCACCAATAATTCAAGCCCTGAGGAAACAATAAGGGACTAGCCAGAGACTATCAATACGAAAAAAATTGGGTAAAATCTATTAATTTTATTTAGGTTGCTGGAATTAAAAGAAAAAAATATGCTTTTTGCAACATTCCTTTCTGTCCGTCCCCTTGTTTCTTTGCAGAGAAGGCAAATTAAAAAAAAGAAAAATCCCAGTTTAATGTGAAATGGGAGAGAGGACCGTCCGGGCTCCTCGAGGGGAGAGCAAACCAGCTGCAGGCAGAGCAGCTGGCAGCTAGCTGCTCATTTTTCCCTCTTCCCTGCTTTAAATATTCAACACCTGTCACTGATCCTAAAGCACTTACAAAGTTAGCACCAAGTATGAAACACGGATCGCTTCACCTGCGGAGCTCAAAGGAGGTATGGAGGGCGTGGTGGGGGTGCAATTACAGCAGAGGTTGGTCACACACAACGTAGATGTGTGGTGAGTTGTGTCTACTGCTGAACCTGAAGATGACCTTCCCCTTCACCCAGACAAAAAAAACCTGAGCGACTGCGGAAAGTGGGCTAAGAATTTGCAGCAGCAAAAGGGACGTCTCAGCATAGCCTCTGCCTAGGTCAACTGTTGGGCTGCTTCCATTTTTTACTGCTTTTGATGCCCAGTAGGGTATGCAGCAGACACTCCAGAAAAGGGTTGGCTGAACATTTTAAAGGCTGGTTTTGCAGTTTGCATGTAGTCAGTCCGCAGAAGGTCACGTTTGTGAAATCTTTTTTTTTATTTAATCTGAGAAAACAGCCCTCAGTTGTTTTCAGCCCTTCCTAGAAACATGCTAGAGTCCAAAAATAAACCAGTCAGTTTTCCAGGGCTCTGAGAGAGGTGATCTGCCTCCAGGAGCCCCTAAAACCAACACTATTTTGCAGTACACGTGATCCAGCTTGACCCTGTTTAGGGTCTACAAATTCAAATGCCCTAAAATTTCCTTCCAGGATTTCTTCTGTTGAGCATGGAGGCAAGTCCTCACCCTGCAAGGTGTGCTTCTCCCCATATGTCTCTTGATTTCTTTGTAGGGGTGTCTCCAATACCTCCACTGCAACGACAGACCTGGGACAGCCCTGAACAAGAGGAAGCGCTCTTCTTCCCAGAGCTGGCCACCTCTGAAACCGGGGCCGTTGGTGATTTGGGGCTGGCTGCTGACTGTGGTGAACCTAGGGTGAACGGCAGTTTAAGGTTACCCAGAGCAAACTTTAAGTCATCATTTGGACCACAGTTGCCCAGTCAGTATAGATCTCATTTTGAAATGTCTCCAGGTTAATTGATTGCTCTTTCAGACAGTTATTGATTTTCAAATAATTATTCTAATTATTTTTCATCCAGCTATCTTTCTGTCTCTCTGCTCAGGCAGTCTGACAGAGTCTTGAAAATATTTCCTTGCAGAGTCCCACACAAGAGGCTGATTTTCAGTATTTCCATTTGACAGCGGGACACTGAGACAGAGCGATGCTGGAGGGCAGAGACCCACCTCTTACTCTGCCCCTGGAAGGGACACCTGATCTCTACCAGCAATGGAGCAAGGGACGACCCCACACGCCCTGCCACGGGGCTGCCAAGGCACGGTGCAATATTTGTCATGAGTGGAAGTGGGTGATGTGTTCACGTCAACTCTTTGGACATCCAGGACAGATGCCCTGCATATCGCTTTCCACCGGCCTTGGAGGACCCATCGTCTCGAAGCTGGAGAGCCCAGATGAGCTGAGCTGCTCCTCACCTCCCAGTATTACGTGTGTCCCTGTCCAGATTAGGACAGAAGGCTTCAACGGATTTACCCCAGCCTTCAAGACTGCAGGAGATACCAGCTCTATTCCAGCCCTGCTTCTGCTGATAACAAAGGACTCCCTGTGAAACTGAGTATTACTATTGCAGATGTATTTACCGTTTCACTTACAACGCCATTTAAACACACCAAACAGGAACAGGACTTCTTTCCCAGGACTTACACAGATACAAGACGCAATCTCAGCTCCAAAGACTAAAGGCAGTCAGTCTTTTTTCAGTCTACAACCAACCAAGAGGAAATAATAATGGGCAGAAAAACAATGATAATGTTGATTTAAAAGTCAGTTGTATTCAATAAGATTGTTTTTTTAAATCATCAGTTTTCATTACATTTCTCAAAATTCTGAATTACCCTAACTGATCAAAACTATTTCAAAACATCTTCATCACTTAACACATTAGAGGGGGGCTGGGTGGGATTCCTGGCATTATTCTGGTGGAGACACGATTTCGAAGCTCTTCCATTCATGCCCACGGATTTGTGCTTGCCTGGCGTTGCACAATGAGGGGGATGGATGGGTTGGAGGGTCTTACGAAGGGCTGGAGGATCTTCTTCATATGAAGAAATTCAGGGGATCTCGAGCATACTGAAGCAAGATAAGAAGGAATATAAAGAGAAGAAATAGTTGTGATATCTTATCTGGCCATAAATGAGGGGAAGTGGCAATTCTCGCTATTTTGATAAGCAGTAACACGCGCATGGTGCCATGTGTTAACCAGCATTGTGGGAAAAGGCGGTTTGCGGGCAGGTAAACGCCATCGTACCCCACGCTGGGTGCACCTGTCTGCAGGGTATCAAAAGAAAACTCGCCCTTTTCCGCGGGACGTTACTGTGGGAGGCGAATGCTGGAGACCTCCTGCAGGCAGTAATAAAACATCAGTGGCATGTCTAAAAATTATATATGATAATTTTCTGACACAAAAGGGATGGCACCTAACGTGAGGTAATTCTATTTTAGATCTTATTATGATGGATAAAGATGAATTGATCACTGAACTAGAAATCGGTGGTTGCCTAGAGACTGGTGATCATGACCTGATTACATTAATTATGGGATAATAAAAGACAGTCTCCACCAGTAATATATACCTGGTGCTCTTCCCTGGATCTGTGAAGCTGAATAAAGAGATGAGTGAAACTCACTGGGAAGAAAAATAAACACGTAAGTAAATGAGTGAAAAATGAAAAGTTCCCACTAAGAGTTCACAACCTGGCTAAAAAGTTATATTTCCACTATAATTTTAAAAGAATGGTGTTTGATTTTGAGGTCTTTCTAGGTGAAAATGAAAGCAGCGATTAGAAAAAGAACCAGCGTATAAAGAATGGGAAAAAAAGGGAAAAACTAGTCATCAAGATAATTTAACATTTCTGAGTGCCAGAAGATTGATAAGGGAAGCCAAATGCATTAAAGAAAAATCTAGCTGATGAGTTATAGATAATAGGAGCTGTTATTATCAACAAGAAAAAGAACCTTAATTGTGGTACATACCGACTACTTGAAAAAGATGATAAAAATGATAAAATTAGATCACAAAATTAATAACAGTGACACAGAGAAGATCCAAAAATGTCAGAGTGTCATTATCTTGGTCAAGCAGCTCATAAACTCCTCGGGGCATCGGAGGAAGCTTAAATTTAGAGAGTCTACAAAAGACTTTTTCCTCTGAGGGCAAATGGGACAGTGCATGTTGCCTGGATTCTCCAAAATACGGCATTTCCCCCCCTTCGGTCACGGTTGTGAACCATGCCACAGATCTCCGCTTCTCCTGAGCTTGTCATTGTACTTACAGTATTTAAAAACCATGTCTTCAAAAATGATGGCAAATTGCCCTCTCTTACTTTGTATAGATTTTTATCTAGGGACTGCCGCTGGCTTATGGCCTGCTGTTGCAGAACATTTTGTAAAAAACAGACAAAATTATGATTATTTTTAATCTAAACCCAAGATTATTTGTATAACCACCATTATTAAAATAGCTGAACCCCTTGCGGTCTCCGATATATTTATCCTTGCGAGAAGCAATGAAGCAGAGGACAGGACTGGTGTAGGTCCCCGATGCAGCTCACGCAGACGAAATGGAGGGTTTGTCTACAGGTAGCAGGATGGGTCCCACTCCCCGTGAAGCCACAGCCGCGTCACCACCGGCACTGTGTCCGTGCTCAAGTGTTTATCGGAGCTTGTAACCAGGTTTTGCACCCTGTACTGATCTCTGTGCTACTACAGCCATGGACACTGGCCTCGTCCCGGAGCTCCAGCTCTGGTGCCCAGTACTATGGGGAGAAGGTGGGTGGGTGATGGGGTACAGTGTCCTTACAGGCGTTTGTAATGGTGTTCCTACACAGGCCCAGCACGAGACAACAGCCCCTAGGCACACAAGGAGCTCGCAAAATGGTTGGAACTGGATTCAATCTCTACGCCCACAACCGCATCACCGTCCCACTGCGGTGATTGTACAGTTGTCCTGCTGCAAAACGAGTGGAGCGAAGGTGGATCTGCACCCACAGACAGCCACAAAACTCCTTTTGAGTTAAAATTTTACTACTGTCTTATTTATTGTTTGCATTTCTGCAGTATCAGGAGATCCCCCTTGGGAACAGGGCTTCCTTGCCAGCCTTTGCACAAACATCAAATAAGATGGTGCCTGTCTCAAAGAGCCTCCCGTCTCTCCAGCAAGTGGAAAAGGAGGAAAGAAATCAGAAGGAGGCTTCAGAAATCAGCTGTACTTAGTAAAATTTAAAGTTGCTGATTTTTGCCAAGCTGTTCAGCTCTCTGGATAATCCAAATGAATCCAAAGCATTTCAGAGCAGGTTTCGGTCCCACTTGCCGCAGGCGGAGCTGGTAGGACCTGCACACGCGGAGCTCTGGGGATGGGTGTCCTGTGCCCGATGGGCCTCCCTGCTGGGAGGGAGGTTTCCAAATCGGCAGCTTTGGGACCCTTGAGCTTTTGGTACCTCCCCAAAGACATCAACTGCCTTATGCAACATGGGCCTGACTTTTTGGCAAATACTGAGACACGCTGGTCCCCACTTGTGCAAACCCATCAGATGCTCATGTTTTGGAGTCGTGCCTTTTTCACAGAATCATTTAGGTTGGAAAAGACCTTTAAGATCATCGAGTCCAACCGTAAACCTAGCACGGCCAAGCCCACCACTAACCCATGTCCCCAAGGGTCACATCTACATGTCTTTAAAATACCCCTGGCAGGGGTCCCCAGTACAAACACGGGGGCAGAGATGCTGAGACTGAAGCTTCCCAGCCACGGGCCAGCGTGATCCCTGCAGACACGCGGGATGCCATCCTCTGCGGGCTAAGCCACGCGTACAGGTTTATCAATCCTCGCTATGATTTCTGAGCCGACCGTTCGTCCTGCCGCAGGGGCAGGAGCGCCCAGGTCCCTTGGTTACCCCAGAGCCGCAAACCCCAGCATCCAAAGGCAGAGGACCAGCTTTGGATGAGCTGAGTTCAGCCCTCGATTCGTCGCGTAGCCCCTAGAGGGGGCAGGGAGCCGCTCGGCGCCGCCGCTCCCCGGGCGGGAGCAGCGCGGGTGCGGGGGCTCCGCGCTTGGCACCGGGAAGCGCTTGCCTTGCTCTGCAACGCAAAATACAGGTTTCCAGAATGCCAAAAAGGTAATTTAAATGTTAAAACATTTGTGATTGCATAAATTGCATGTATTATTCCAATTGAATTGTAGTGGGATTAATCTGACCTTAATAGGCATGCTACTAATAATTTATATTATTATCTTTGAATAATATTAATTCTACTTAAGTTTTTTCCATTTACTTTGTTCATTTAAGGGCAGCTCCATTGAGCTCCGGACATTTAGCTCTTGGTATGCGGCAGTCACTTATCATTTGCACAAGTGGGGATTCCACTAGGCAATTTGCAGAGAAATAAAGATCATCTTTCAGTGAAAGGAACTTTTAAAAAATTATAGTATTAAATGAGTAGATATTAATGTGTCATATTTAGAATATAAAACAACCCATAATCTGTTCTGAAGTCTCTTCCACCTAAACATATACTTTTTTCCTTCTAGAGGGATCTTTTATTCTGCTGTTTAACTTATTAGGCGCTACCATTCTAACTGTTAAAATTAAAATTGTTAAGATCATAATGTCAGGGAAATAAAAACCTTGGCAGTATGAATAGTGCCTTCTGAGCAGAGCATCGCAGTTTGTTGGTGATGAATTGGAATTGCGCATTTCATTAGAATTTATATCACAAGCCAAGGGATGAAGCATTATTTCATTAAGTATCTTGAAATTTCACCAACCTAATGAAGCTGTCAAAATTCTATTAATAAAGCACTGGAAATATTATTTGTTTGTTTGTTAGTATGCATTTGCCATTATTTAATGTTGTATTTGCAATTGTTAATTTAGGAGCAGAGGCTCAGCGGCGCAGCAGGAGGCCGGGCGCCGAGGCCAGGAGAGGGGCTGGCGGCGAGGGGCTCCGGGCTCGGCGGAGGAACCGGAGGGTCCCGCACGGCCGAGGGGGCTGCTCCGTCCGACGGCAGGACGGGGCTGCCAGCCCTGCTTCGCCCGGCGGGGCGAAAATCCCTGATTGCCAGGTACTGCCAGGGCACAGGGGCCCGGGGAAGGAACAGGACTCTCTCTATCGCAGCCGATGTTGTCGGGGAGCCCAGCACGGTTCGGTCAAGGAGAGCTCCATGCCGCCGCTTCATTTTTAAAACGTATTTTTAAACGTGCCCTTTTCTGACTTACTCCATTTTACTATTTTTTTTTCTCAGTTCATCTCTGAGGGGTAGCAAACTTCAGCGAGAGGCTGAGTAATGTTAGTGGTTATTATCATTAAAGGAATTGCAAGTTTTACTGAGTGCCGTTTGGTGAGGATCCCGCGATTTTCTGCCAGTTGCACAACTGGGACTGGGCACAGCCCAGACTTACCCGAGGTGGGTCAGCAGCTGTGGCAGGATTATAAATGGCAATATGTTACGTTTTGGTCAGGTTCTTTGTCTTGAATAAGCCCAGGGAAGTTTACGGGCTGTTCTCGGAGGTGGTGCTGTCGCTGGCGGTGCAGCACAAAGGGTTTTACTGGCGTGCACCTGGGATGGATGCATTACTCACAGGCGCGGTGAAGCCGTGAGTGGATGGTTTGGAGCACCCCAGATGAGTGCTAATAAAATTAATTACACCAGTTCAGTCACGTATTTAGTATATTCTATTTGTGACGGTAAAAAATAATCAGGAAATATTTCACTTCTTCAACCTCCCATCCCACGGCCCACACGCAATGTACTAAAGGTGTTTACAATGACTTTAAAAGACAACTTCTGTTCGTTATCCAAACTAACGCTTACGGCCCCAACTCTCCCATGCGTCTGCTGCTTCGTGTTGCTCCAGAGCAGCCACGAACCTCCAGAGCCCGCTGCTCCGTGAAGCTTCACTCCGGCAGAGCAGCGCGAGCGCCCCAGCAAACGTGGGCTGGGCTCACGCTTCTGACCCTGCTTTCGGGGACCACGGGAGCTGGAAGGGAGGCAAATCCTTCTGGAATCTGAAGGGAAACTGTGCAAACCAGCCTCGCTTAATAAACTTCCAGTTATGAAGTATAATCTCGTAAGAGACCATTCGTTTTAAAATAAATTCTCCGAGTGAAATTTATATATACGGTTTCAGTCAGTATTAATTACACACGAGGTTGCAGGGTCTGCATTATTCTGTTAATAGGATCTTCGGGAAAAAAATGACAGGTCTGACACAATGCATTAGATTTGTTAAAGGACCGATTTTTAATTAGTTTTAACTGATAAGTTAATTAATGAATTTGCAAATACATACCCAGGACATGTATTCGATATTCAAAAAGTAGATGCTGGGGTTTTTGCAGGGAATACTCTTTAACAAAGAGATTGTGTGCCTGCCTGAAGTGCAAAATTCAACATAGCCATAACTACGGATCCCTAAATAGTGATTTCCATAATTACACAATTAAAGCAGAAAGACTCAATTTAAGGCATGCAGATATTCTTAATTCTGCTCTGCCATGACACTGTAAAGAAGAGACAGATGAATCTGATTATGGGCCCAGAAAGCTACAATTCCGCTCTAATACTCAGTCGATGGTTGCGTGTTATGGCAGAGCGGAGTTCGGATTTCCTTACTGAACTGCGCGCGCTTCTTTTAAGTACAACTTTAACTTTCAATTTCTTCCATTTATACTACTTAGCATGGGGATAACTGCAAATCGCTTTAATCTAATTTACCCCAAAATAGTGATGATACATCTCTCAATATAAACTCCTTAACATAACATCTCTCTAGGAATATCAATACCACATATGATTTTTCAATTAAAGCAGAAACTCAACCTTTTCTGTCTGAGGAACGTTTTGTTATCTTTTTCTAAGCTTACAGCACCTGATGTGTGGATAAAAAATCTGTCTTCTGGGGATTTTCAGCTAAATCTATTATTTAAATCCCATTTATTAAGGTTCTTTGCTTCAGCATCTGAATTTTCTTGGACACCTTTTTGCTGCCAGATACAAACCTCAGCATAACGCACACCCTGAGCCATACCCCAAGCAGGCAGCCCTGCCGCCTGGGCAGCTGGCGTGCACGGGCCAGCCCTGAACACCTCCTGGGCCAGGCTGGCTGTGCCCGGGGGCTTCATCCACGCAATGGATCATAGAATCATATAGAATCATAGAATCCCAGGTTGGAAGGGACCTCAAGGATCATCTGCTCCAACCTTTCTAGCA
This sequence comes from Theristicus caerulescens, assembly GCA_020745775.1. Taxonomy (NCBI): domain Eukaryota; kingdom Metazoa; phylum Chordata; class Aves; order Pelecaniformes; family Threskiornithidae; genus Theristicus; species Theristicus caerulescens. Next base: position 11,882,539 of record CM036573.1, read on the forward strand.
CAGTGTAGACGAGATGGCCCAGCACCCTGTCCAGCTGAGTCTTAAATGTGTTCAGCGTAGCAGAGTCAACCCCTTCCCTGGGGAGATTATTCCAATGGCTGACTGTTCTCACTGTGAAAAATTTCCCTCTCGTGTCCCATTGGAATCTCCCTGGGAGTAACTTGCACCCGTTACCCCTTGTCCTCACCATGGGACTCCTTGTAAAAAGGGAGTCTCCATCTTCTTTGTAGCTGCCCTTTAAGCACTGGTCCATGGGGATGAGATCCCCTCTAAGCCTCCTTTTCTCAAGGCTGAACAAGCCCAGCTCGCTCAGCCTGTCCCCATACGGCAGCTGCCCAGACCCTTGATCATCTTGGTGGCCCTTCTCTGGACCCCTCCAGCCCGGCCACAGCTTTTTTGTATAATGGGGACCAGAACTGTACACAGTATTCCAGGTGTGGCCTGACAAGCGCTGAGTAGAGTGGGATAATGACTGCTTTATCTCTGCTGGTGATGCCCTTTTTGATGCAGCCCAGCCTCCTCTTGGCCTTCTTGGCCGCAGCCAGCGCACTGTTCACTCACGTTGAGCCTCCTGGCCACCAGGACCCCCCAGGTCCCTTTCCACAGAGCTGCTCTCCAGCCAGGTGGATCCCAGTCTGAGCTGCACTCCTGGATTATGTTTTCCGAGGTGCAAGACCTTACCCTTGTCCTTGTTAAACTTCATAAGGTTCTTGTTAGCCCACTCTTCCAGCCTATCCAGATTTTCCTGCAGGGTGGCTCTCCCCTTCCAGAGTGTCTACTTCCCCGCTCAGTTTGGTGTCCTCTGCAATCGTTCTCCTTCACTCCAGAGTGTATTCCCTGACAAGGCAGAGCTGCTCAAGCTCTGCTCACAGCCCTGGGACCCCAACATTGCCCCCGGGAGGGCAGGTGGGCCTCCAAGCATCCTGCTCCTATAAAGGTGGGGGGCCAAGGACTTTTGGCTTGCCACCCCATCTGGTGGACCCACAAGTGGGGATCTGCTGCCCTTGCACCTCCAGGTAAAGGCAGGGTACATTCCCATGCTGGGAGGTGGCCGTTGCATTATTTGTCGGAGGCAGAAGGAAGCTCTTTGTGGTAGCAATAAACCTCTCACCGTCAGCAGAAATGTGTTGTACCGTCATTAAAGAGTGGGTAAGAGGTGCCCCACAGCTTGGGATTTTATTGCTTTGCAGTTTGCTCTGGAGAGTTTCATGTTTGTACAATCTTAATGCTTTTAAAACCAAAGGTTTCTTTTTTTATATAGATAAAATACGCGCTCACATGCTTATAAATGCTCCCACACCCTTGGTGTTTGCTCCTGAAATTCAGCTGCATCCTGAGACGTGCACAGCTCCGGCCTCGTCACAAAACCACTCAGAACAGGGCGAGCAAAGCACCGTGTGCATCCGAAATCACACCATCGGCTCCGCAGTCTGAGCCTACGGCTTTCAGCGGAATTTCCCCAGGACAGGGCTTTATCGTCAGCGCCCCAGCAGAGCCGATCCTAACGACTCAGCCACTGTGATTTCTGAAGAGGCTTCAATGCAAATGAAGAACGTGTTAATCATCCTGCAGGGAAAAGTATTGGACCTAAAACTGTATGGTTTTGGGGCTCCTGTTCCACACAGCTGCTTATTTGGTGCGTTATTGGTATCAACCCGTTGCAGAAAGCACCAGTTTGCATTGGATATAAGATCACCGCAGACTCTTTAGCGGGACCTGTGGGCACTGACGGTGAGCGCTCAGAGTACGCACGGTCCCGGCGAAGGAGGGGACGAAAAGGATCACAGCTAGGAAAGGCAGGAGCAGCTCAGTGCTGACAAGGACAAATACAATCCAACGCTTCCTTTTACATAACCGTTGGCAAACATTTCTGACGAGCTTTAATGCCTCAGAGCGAAGCAAATAGACGGCGCCGGGGTCAGGAAGAGTGAAGTGAGGATTTTTTTTTTTTTTGCTGGTCTCACAAGTATCTTTGCAGATAGCGGTGATTATAAATAGTTCTTTTGCCATTTCCTGACTGTGGTTTGCCGACTCTGCCTTATTTATGGTAGCACACGAGAAGCGTTCAGCATTTCGCCCCGGCACGGGGCTCGACTTCAGCGGTTTGGATGCAGAGTTCAGACTTCAGAGTGGGCACCGAAACAGAGGGACCCCCCGTGTCCCGTCAGGATAACCTTTGGTGCAGATGAGCGAGCGCTGCGGTGGGATTAAGGGGATCCTGAGCTCTAGATCTACTTGAGCAGGCTGCTATCAATAATTCCCTCCTCCCAACTATTGAGCACGTACCCTGCGAAGAGGCTCCTCGCTGGAAACGGCACAAGTGCCGTATGCAGAATCCTCATCACCTTGCCAGGCTTCACCTCCAGTGCATCACAGCGTTATCCTCAGCTGCACTTCGGCAAAAATGGAGTTAGCTGTGCTCTGTAAAATGGTTTCCAGGGGCTAAGAGGCATCTCCCCCTGGCTCAACCCACCCAACAGCCTTCTCCTGTGACCAACATCCTTAACGCAGAAGCTCAAGCAGAAGTCTACGCTGGAGCATGAAAACTCCCATCGCCTCATGATAGATGCTGTGCAGGCTGCGACACTCGTACAGAATAGAAACTTTGCGCTGCCTGCCTTAAAAACACGCTAGGGTAACACATGCAAAAGATTATCGAGCTTGTAGAACCAGCCCTCGTACGTGTGTGTACGACCCTACCTTCTCCAGCACGAGAGGTGGGTTCCTACCAGGAACCTACTCCTGGTTCCTACCAGGGTGGCATTCCCAGTCTGCATTGACTACAGAGCTTCCTTGGGGATGGGGAAGCATTGCTGCTGGCCCATTTTACAGGTAGGAAAGCAGAGAGAGGCCACTGAGTTACCTGTGGCAAGCCTGGTGCCACGCAGATGCCGAGCTCCCAGGAGGAATTCAAGGCTTCCAGGCTGGGAATCCTGCAGAGGTGTGAGTATGGCTCTGCCCTCCACCCACAGCCACCGGGAGCTCGAATAAGAAGAGAAAAGAGATTGATCTTCATTGGAAAATCAGTTTTGGAATGTGGTGGGGAGACCTCCTGGCTGGAATGGGCCCATCAGTAGTTGTCACTCAATGAAGGTCTGAGGGCACTAAATAAGTAAGGACATGGGTTTTCAGGCTCTGGTCATGGATCATGGGGAAGTTTTGAGAGATAAAGCAAAAACTTGGTACCAGTCAGGACAGAAGAGCCCACCAAATGCTGCCAGAGTGGCAGGCCGGCATGGCCGAAATGCCTGTCCCTAACATGCAGGAGAAAAGGCCACCTCATCATGAGAGACTTCAGCCTGAGCAACATGAGGGATAGCTCATCCTGCCAGGATTAAAACATCCTTGGAATTCCTTAGATCTGATCAATAGACATTTCCCAGCTCAAAATGTCTCAACTTGTAGAAATTCTGCATTAGACCTCACCCCGACAGAGGAGAAGGGGCTGTTCTTCAGGCAGAAGGGATCACCACTTGATGATACTTGTTACGAGCAAACAGCATGAAATCCATGCTCAGCAGCAGAAACACACGCTGGTTTTGGAGGGTGTCGTGGTTTAACCCCAGCTGGCAACTAAGCACCACGCAGCCGCTCACTCACTCCCCCCCGGTGGGATGGGGGAGAGAATCGGAAGGGTAAAAGGGAGAGAACTCGTGGGTTGAGATAAGAACAGTTTAATAATTGAAGTAAAATAAAATAGAACAGTTAAATAGGTAAAGCAAAAGCTGCGCACGCAAACAAGGCAAAACAAGGAATTAATTCACTACTTCCCATCGGCAGGCAGGTGTTCGGCCATCCCCGGGAAAGCAGGGCTCCATCACGCGTAACGGTTACTTGGGAAGACAAACGCCATCACGCCAGATGTCCCCCCCTTCCTTCTTCTTCCCCCAGCTTCTATACCGAGCATGACACCATATGGTATGGGATAACTCTTTGGCCAGTCTGGGTCAGCGCCCCTGGCTGTGCTCCCTCCCAGCCCCCCCGTACACCGGGCAGAGCACGGGAAGCTGAAAAGTCCTTGACCAATGTAAGTGCTACTTAGCGACTATTTTAGCGGTACTTAGCATCGACATTGTTCTCGTCCTAAAACCCAAAACACAGCCCCATACCGGCTACCAAGAAGAAAATTAACTCTATCCCAGCTGAAACCAGGACAGAGGGACGGTTTCACAAAGCCAAGACCAACCAGCAGCCAAGTCCCTCGGAAGGTAGGCTTCAGACTCCGAGATCTGACCAAGAACTGGCAACTCTGTCCTGTGGGGCCCCAACCCCACCACCCAGTGCGACGGCCACATTAGCTGGACAGCCAAAGCAGGCTGCAAGGCCATTGGAAAAATACCTATGAAAAAGACCTGGTTGGTGTCTCTGGCAGTTTCCTGGTTGCTGCTCAACTCCTGCATCCGTTCTGTGTCCACGATCAGAAGAAATGGGAGAAGGTTTGGGCTGAGGAAGCTTGGAGAGCTCAAATACTGCCCTTCCCGAGGGAAGAAAGACCCCAAAAGAAGCCAAAGGGATGATTTAACCTACATGGCTCACGGACACGGGACAGCAGGAGGCTCTTCCACGTTACAGACGTACCGAATGGGAGCCAAGCAGGGTTAGGCTAGGAGCGAGTCATGGTTTCGTCTTTCAGCAGTGGAGGTGACGAATGGTTGGCCAAGTCACCATGAGTTGTGATGGATTCTCCATAGCTGAAGACGCTTGAAAGCATGCAGTGACTGCTCGAAACAGGCCCTTAGACATCATGGTGCTCAAAGGGGTGGAGATCTTTTCTCTCCAGGCTTTGGCTTCAGGAAGGAGGGCAGCCAGCAGGTTTCCCGAAGGCTGAGGGCATCTCTATGCGCCTTCTCATCCTGCAAACCCCACGTCAAAATGGCATTTTCCCCCAAACCTTCCTCAAACGATACTATTCATTAAACACCCTGTTTTGCTTTATTCTGGTCCACGGGGGACTCCTTCTGGCTCCTCTTCACGCCGACACTGGGGGTGAAAGAGCCTCATGAGTGGTTTTTGCCTCTTGACTTCCCACATCCCTTCTAAGCTCATTCGGAAAACATCTTCCCTTGCCCAACATCTCCACCAATTCCCCTGCCCCTTTGTTTTTATTTAGCTCTGTAATTACATTATCTGACTGTACAGCGTTTTGGAATGAAATCTGCATGAAAGATATTAGGAAAAATAAATTTGTGTTTTGCAATATCTTTGAAGCTATCTTTAGTCTGGGCAGCAAGAACAAAATCAGCGTTCGACTCTCCACAAATTTCTAGCTTTGTGGAGCTCTTGGGAAAGCGGGTTTCATGGGCCGGGGCAGGGAAATCCATGAGTTCAGATCATTTTATTAATACTATTAATAACTATTTTTGGCAGCGCTTCACAAGGGAAAAAAACACCAGGTATGCACGAGATGTAATTATGTTTATAGTTAATGCTCTATGTTTTCCACAGGAAGAAAAGTGCTGCTTTTTTTTTTCTTTTTGGAGGAAAACAGCAAAGTTTGCCGGGCGGCACTGAGCATCGTGAGGACATGCTGAGGAAAAGCTCTTTGCGGAGGGAGATGGTGTCGGGATGAGTTTCACAGGAGGATGGGGAAAGACTTTCCCCCGTTTTGCATCATGGCGAAACAGCTCTTTAACATGGGGGGACACCGGTATCTGGGGGCTTCGGGGCTGCAAGGACAGACGGTGCTTTGAACGGCGGGCGTGCTGCGGGGCAGAGGAAGGGGAGAGCGGGCAGAGGCGATGCTGCGCAGACCCTTTGGCCGGTCCTGGCCCTTTTGGCCGGGCCCCAGACCCTTCTGTCGGTCCCGGGCTCTAATGCAAGCACCAGACCCCTGTGCCAGCCCCGGCCCCTTCTGCCGGTCCCCTCCGTCCCATCGCACCCCGTTTCCCTCGGATCCCGCTTCACCCCAGGGCCCTCCCGCAGGCCCCGCGCCCCACGGCGGTGCTCAGCCGCCGCGACGGGGGCCGTCCCCTCCCCGAGGGAGACTCGAGGGGGCCCCGCCGGGGTCTCACCCCCCCGCCCCGGGCCGAAGGCCGCCTTGACGCCCGCGGGGCCAGGCCGGGGGCGCATCGGCGAGGGGGGGGGGCCCGGCCCCCGCCGCTCTGCCCGGGCTTCCCGGGGTCCGCACCCCCACCCCCCCCTCCGCCTCGCCACCCCACGGGGGGCGCCGCGGCGGCGGCGGCGGCCCCACGGGCGCGGAGCGGCTCCGCGCCCGCCGGGCGGCGGCGGGCGGCCGGGCTGTGCGGCCGCGGCGCGGCGGTGCCCGGCGCGGGGCCGGGCCGGGCCGGGGCCGGGCGGGGGCGGAGGGCAGCGCGGGGCCGGCCGGGCGGCGCGGCGCGGCTGCCGCGCTGGGCCAGACTCAGCCCCTTTCTCCCGCCGCCGCTGGCTGCGAGCGCGCTGCGGCTGGAGCTGCCCCCAGAGCGGCTCTCGTGATGGCGGCGGCGGCGGCGGCGGCGGCGGCGCGGGCTCGGCAGCGGGAGGCGCCCGCCCAGCCCTGCGCGCCGCGCCGCTAGCGGCAGCGCCCGTGCCCGCGGCGGCCGCCCCGGCCCATGCCCCCGGGGGGAAGGGGGGGCTGCAGCAGCCCGGCGAGCCGCCCACCCGCGCAGCGGGGGCATCGCCCCCACTCGCCGCTCCTGGGAGGGCGGAAAGGAGGCAGCGGCGGCGGCGGCGGCGCCGGCATTGTGCGCGGCGGATCGCAGGCCCCGGCGGCGCGGGGCTCGCCTGCCTCCCGCCCCAGCCCCATGAACCAGCCGGACGGCTCCGCTCCGGCGGCGGCGGCGGCGGCGACGGGGAGCGCAGGTACGCGGCGGCCGGGCGGCGTGTCCCCGGGGGGAGGCGGAGGGAGCGGGGAGGAAGGGAGGGAAGGGAGGGCGGCAGCCGCCCCGTCGCGGAGCCCCGCCGGCGGCGCTTTGGCGCAGTGCGCGGGGGGCGCCGGCGGGGCACGGCTCCCCGGGACCGCCGCGGCCCGCACCGGGCCCGCCGCCCCCCTCGGACCGGGGCGGAAAACAAAAGCGGCGCCCAGCAGCCATGTCGGCGGGGACGAGCCGCCGGCCGCGGCCCGGCCCGGCCCGGAGCCCGGCACCCCGGCCCGCCCGCCTGCCCCCGGCCCGGCCCGCCCGGCCCCGCGCCCCGGGCCCGCCGAGCTCCCTCGCCGCTCCCCCGCTCCCCTTCTCGGGGCTTTTTTCCTAATTTTTTTTTCTTTTTTTTTTTTTTTCCCCCCCCCTTCTCTAATTTTCCTCCCGAACGGTAGTTTTTTTTTTTTTTTTTTTTTTCCATTAAAACGACGCCACCTAGAGGAGACTATTTCGTAAATAAAAAAAAAAGAAATTAAAATTGAAAAAAAAAAAAAAAAGAGGAAATATTCTGCTATTTCTTATTTTTCAAGAAAGTTGGGGCCGGCGGGGCGGTGCGGGGCCGGGGTCCCCCCGCCGCAGCCCCCGGCTGCGCCCGGCTCGCCCCCAAAATTTCATTTTTGTCCCTTTGGAGGCAAAGCCCAGCTAATATGTAAATGAAAATTAAGCTGGAATTTGAATGAATTCAGGTTCCCCCCCCCACCCCCCCACCCCCCTTTTTCTGGAGGAAAACGGAGCCTGGGAGCAGCAGAGTGCTCGGAAATGAAAGTAATTCAAGTTTGAGATGGGCACCCCTGGATGAGCTGCAATAAAATGATTAGTTTGGGAAAGTGGGAGAATTGCTGTTACGGAGCAATTATGAATTGTACTTCATTGTAATTTTGAACTTGTGCAGCACGCTGTGCCAAAACTGATTTTTTTGCTGCAGTGCTTAAAGTTATTTGTTTCAAATGAGGAGTTTTGCAGGAAAATCAGAGCATAGAAAATTTGCTGTGGACACACCCCAAATTTTTTTTTTTTGGTGATTTTGGATTTCATGCAAAACTGCTCTTAAACAATGAGGTTCTAAACACAGTCCAGGAAAACACGAGGACAAGCAAAATTAAGAGTCGAACGTCAGTTTTATTTTTGAATTTCTTGGCTTTTCTGATGGTTTCTCCTGGCATAATTAAAACATAGTTTCCAGCATTTAATTTCCTACTTCTTTTGTAAAGAAAAAAATTTCCATAGTAGGGTTTTTAGTTTTTTTTTTTTCTTCTTTTTTTAAACACACACACACACTGCAACAACTCCAGATACTGTGGATCATATAAATCTAGTATTTACACAGGTTTATTATAAGGTCCGCCATGATATTATGAATATGCATAATTAACAATATTGTGAAAAAATAATTGCAGATTTAGTGATTTTGATTTTTTTTTCTTAACCAGTAAAACTGAAGTGCCTTTAAAGGGCTCAGCCATGATATTTTTCACAATTTCAAAATCCTTTCTCTCCTTGACTCTTACTAGAAAGCCTTCCTGGAGTTTGAATTGAAAATCTTTTTTTCATAATTTTTTTTGGTTTTGGGTTTCTTTTTTTTTTTTAAATGCTGTTATGTTCCTATTATTTTGCTGTTACGGGGTGCCTGCGAGTTCTGGACTGTGCACACACTGGTTTATTATTGTAGGGTTGCCCTTGAATACTGGGGTCTTGGTATTGATCTTTTTAAAAATAAATAACAAAAGAGCACTGAAACATGCATTGTTTCAAGAAAAAAAGCAATATAGGAGAGATACATGGCCTTTCCTCCCAAAAGTGGGGGAGGGAGAGGAAGGGAAAGATTAGGTCAACATTGAGTTTTACCAACCTTGACACAGTCTCCTCTCTAAAATGGGGACAAAATAGCAAGATGGCTGGCTCCACAGCTGCAGCAGTTTTTTTTTTTTTTTTTTTTTTTTGAAAAAGGCATTTTTAAATTTTGAACTCAGAAGTGAGTTTCTGGAGCTGCCGGGCACCCAGCCGCAAATGCTGAAATCCAGGCGCTTAAAAAAAAAATCAAATTTCAATCCGGAATGAATTTTTAAATCTGAATCTCAAACCCCTGAAAAGTTTTTTTTTTTTTTTGGTGTTTTTTTTTTTTCTGTTTTGATTTTTATTTCACTGTAACTTGATAGTTGCTTGAAATTAGGCAGGAGTGGCTGGTGAATTCAGGGTTCTGAGGCTGTTTTTCACCCTCCTCCCCTTTATTTGTTTCATGGTTTGGGTTGCTCAAAGGGGGGGGGTGATGGAAAAAAATTTGCAAAGCAGGATAACTCTTGGGTGGAGGAGAAAATACTCTGAAATGTCAACTTCATATTTTTATTTTTGCGTGTATTTCCCCCCCAAGAACCCCCCCCGAAAGGGACCCACCCTCTTCCTGACTCTCTTTTTTAGCAAATAATGAAGCGAATGCCACGGTGACAGACCAGCAGTGGTGCAGTTAGAGCGGGGTGGCACATATGGGTAAAAATTACACACCGTGCTCGAAATTGGATTAAACAATCCTGCAGAATATTTTATTCATGGTTTCATCCAGGAAGCTTTAACGTGGTGGCTTTTCCATATCCTTATACTCCAAGAATTCCCCTCCTTGAGCTGCACCCCATAACTTTCACTTACTCTGTGATTATACCCAAAGAAACCATTTAGCTGTAATTTTTTTTTTTTTTAAAGGTTTCATACATTTTTTCCAAATGGAGATCTTTTGATGCTGCTTTTTCTCTGCCCAGCCCCACACCCTCACCCTGAGACCTGGGGAGCAACGCCATGGCTCTGCTTTGCAATGGGGCACACGCTGATGGGGGCTACATTTTAATTACAAATAATGACATATATTCAGTTTTGGGTCACAATGACAACAGTTTACAGTTGTATCATCTGTAAAGTTTCTCATGCTATCCTAAAATAGACGCATTGAAACTTGAAAGGCCCTAGTTTATATCTGTTTTAACCTGTTTTCAGCTGTTGTGGGAATAAGTGAATTTTCTGTCGCTATTTGAAATGGGTCTGCGTGTTGCACATCTCCTCTGCAGAGAGGAAAATGCAATGGCATAGTACTCGGCTGCAACTTGTGGGGATGCTGTCATACCGTAGGTGTGCGTACCGCAACCTTTACAATCTTTAACTCTGTGTATATCAGTTGCTTTTAAACAACAGCTTCCATTATATGTTCCGCCGGTGATGAAAAGCTTGAGGTTATAATGGGTTTCTGAATCTAACCTTTCTGTGTGCCGGTGTCCTTCCAGGAGAAACCTCCTCCTGCTTGAAAAATTTTTCGTAATTTTTCATCACAGTCTGCTTTCAGGGGGATTTTTTTTTTCTTTTTTCTTTTTTTTTCTGGAAAGTTGATCAATATTTATCATTTTAAAAATTGCTGTTTGGCAGCTTGGGAGGGGGAGGGGGAGGAAGGGAGCCCGGCAGAGCGATACCAACAGATTTTTTGTGACATAACTGAAATGTATTTTATTAAAAAAGAAAAATTTCAAGCACCTCATCCTCAGTGAGGATGAAAATAGACATATTTTCATATTTTCATCCTTGGATGAAAATAGACATAATATTATTAAAGTAGTAGATAATATTTACACAAGCGCCATATAAAACCTTAGGACGCTATTCGCATAACTCCAGGATAATTTAAATACATATTACTGCCATAATGCAACGCCGTGAATAGTTCAGTTCATGGGTGCAGTCATGTGGCCCTGGTGGTGCACAGTCAAGTTTGCCATTATGCGAGTGTGGTAGTGAAATTAGTGTTCTAAAAGTTAGATTAATACAATTTTTTTTTTCTTTGGGTTGAAACCTGCTGTAAGGCTCGTGCTGGTACAGGTTCAGGATTTGTGCCCGCTTCTTTGGATGCTGTGCCTGTTGAAGGATTTAGACCTTCCCACCGCGGTGCGATGGGGCTCGGTCCCCGGTGCTGGCTGCTGGGCTGGTCATGGCTGGTTCCCCCCCATGGCCCAGCTCCCCATGGCCCAGCTCCCCATGGCCCAGCTCCCCTCGGGGCCGCGCTGGCTCCGGCTGGGTGAGCGGTGTGGGAGGTTCTACCTTTCAGCGTCCCTGGCGTTGCGGGTTGAGCCGCTGGCGGTCTCAGCTTGAGCATCACAGGCATTGTTTGGATTTTGGAAACAGCGCGGTGCAGGCGTTACCCGTGTAGGGGAGCGCGTGGTCGCCCAACCCAGGTAGCTTCTGCGGGCCTCCTTGCACGCATGAAGCGCGTCGCACGTGCAGAAGGGTTTGCTGGATCCCACCTGAACCTGCTGGTACTGCACAGGGTGCTGCAGGTTGCTGCGGTTCACGCTCAGATCCACATAAACAATTATTTGCATGCTAATTGTGCTGGGGGCTTTCAGGAGCCAAATGCCGTAGAACGGGCAGGGTCAGTCCCCCAGTCGTGGGGAGCTGCCCGTCAACACGACTTCTGTCGTTTGCAGGATTAGCCCTGTTTGTACGTCAGGTGCCAAGTGGGGACACGGAGGGGAGGGCGAGGGGAAGAGGCGCCTGGGCAGGGACTGCAAGCGCGGCTGGAGGTTGCGGTTGCTTTTTGGTGAGGGACACGAGTAAATGGCACCGTGAGATATTTATTTGTTGTAATTTCTAAATTTCTGAGCAGTTACTCTAGCGTTACATATATTTAGAATTTTGCATTTATGGATTCAGTTTGGCCATACCGTGTTTTCTGGGGAAGAAGTTTCTAATTTTTAAAGGTCTTTTATGGATTAATTGCTAGTCATCTGCCTCCTTTTTGCTTTTGTTTGATTCCTTGAATATCTCTTGATTATTTTGTACTATGTGATGCCAATTTAGTGGTTAACTAGTATGCAAACTACATCTGGACGTGTTGACTTTGCATTAACAATCATTGATTTGTCTGGAGCAAGGGAATAGAAATGAATGATGCTGTTTACCGTGGATAGTATATGAAAAATAACCATTTGCGACGTGTCTTTCATCAGTGGCACACGGCTCTGGTGCAGCTTGTCACAGCGGCTCTGCCTTGTCGGCAGCTGTGTGAGAGCTGGATTTTTAAGCTGTGGCACCAGGAGTGGGCAGAGGGACCCGGGAAGGCAGCGGCGCGTGGTGTGCGGTGAAGGGGTTGACTGCGTGCCCTGCGTGGGAGAGGCACGGCACGTGGCTCCTGGTTACCTTGGTTAGCTCTGGTGACAGTGGGAGTGGGTAAAGTTGTAGCAGAAAGGGAGTGGAAAGAAACTAATATATATAATATATGATATATAACATATATAATATAATATATAACATATAATATACCACATATAATACATAGAGAGAAAGCTTTTCACTTGGGGACATAATCAAGAGGATGCAAAATTTAATAATCGTAAATAATAAGCAGCGGATTGAGTTGATGGGTGACTTCAGTGACGGTTCTCCGCAAAGCCTGTGGCCGCAGTGGCATGGTTGGCTCTGGCTGGAGCTGTTTGGTGCCTTCCATCCCTGCCTCGTCTTGGGAAAGCTGGGATGCACCTGTAGCTGTTGCACGTTCGGGTGAGTCGTGGGGTGTAGGAGGCATTGCTTGTGTCTTCTTTGGAAGAAGGGAAGGGCTGGAGGAGATGCCCTTTCGGTGGAGCAGGTCCCTTCCCAAGACGTGTGTGCTGGAGACATCAAAGCTGCCATCCCCCGCTCCTTGGACAGGGTGTTTATAAAGGCAAGGTTGCTCTCCCTTGGTTGACGTTGGCTATTTAGACCTTGAATCCATCCTCCCATAGTCCTGGGCCTTATTCGCTGTCTCTTGTTGAGCACTTTCGTTGCCATTGGTGGGACTGCGGTGGTGTGTGAAGTTGAGCGTGAGCGTTGGTCTTCTTTTGGGCTGGGGTCAGCAGTCTGGGCTCTTCCCACGCAGCAATTGCTTTGCTAGCTTCTGAAATGTGCATGTGCCGGTCGGATACCAAAATGACGGACATAAGTGATCTCCTGTAATGCGGGTTTTGTACACCAACACTATTGAGTGTGTAAATGCATGTGGAGGTGCTGGGCAAGCTGCATGATGGCTTTCCTGAGTTACTTGGGTTTTACTTATTTGAGTCTCTGTTTGTTGCTCCCAAAGTAGAGCAGTGTAAGACGTGGCAGAAAAAAGAGGTTAAGTAGAGAAAATCCTCCTCTGTGCTCTTTGAAAGCGCAACCGCAAGGAAGTTTCTTATTCAGAGAGGTGTATTCAGGGAAGGATACAGCATTGAGGGTACGAGTTGTGTAGAAGCGATATTAGCAGATTACTCTGTACCCCTACTTAAACCACCTCGGTACCCATATAGAAGAGTTTTTGTGCTCTACATTTTTTAGGTTTTTTTGGCAATTGAATGGCGGTTAGCTCAGGTTCATTGACTGGTCTGTGAGTGCTCTTGCCAGCACGCTGGAAGCCTTTGCTGTGACAGGGACGCGGTGTTGGGTGGCTCGGGGAGCGGAGGCAGTGTCTGGGGGGCACAGGACGCGTGGTGCCTCCCCTGGGGAGGTCGAACTGGCAGAACCCCCGCGCTTGTGTCTCCGTGGGTGTGCGTGGGCCCGGATGACTCTTGGACGAGGTCAGGGCAGAGTTTCAGGCCCCTGCCAGGTGATGAGGCTTGTGGTTGATGGAGTTGTGCTGCCTCTGGAGAAGCTGGAGGCCATGCAGCCTGCTTGGGGTGCAATTGCAGAGCTCTGGGTCAGCCCGGCAGGGCAGGCATGACCCAACGGCTGGCCCCGTGCGAAGGGCCTGGGGCGGCCGTCCATGATGCTTTTCGGTGGTGGGACTGGTGTCACTGTACCAACTCCTCTGCTAGGGTAGCTCTTCTTGGCAGTCTTTCTTCTCTGTCTTTATTTCTCTCACCCATATTGCTAAGGCACTCTTCAGTGTGCGCTTAGAAAGGTTTAGCTGGCGTACTGTACCTGCAAAGATTTAATTATATAGGCAAGGCCTTCCTTGCTTGTAATTTACAGTACTCCTGTTTGTTTCACATCTATATTTGGCTGGTGTAATGTGAAAAATAAGGCTGGAAGTGGAAGAGCAGCCGCTGGAGATTTTGCCTGTGCTGATAAGGGGCTGGCACAGGGAAATGCGAACGTCGGTGCGTGGAGCAGAGGCTGGGGGCTGCTGAAGCCACCGAGGAGTCGCCATGTATATGAGGGATCAATACGAGTGTGTACGTGCTTATGCATATGGATGTGTCTGAGAGATTCATAGATGGAGAGTGCAGATCTCTGGTGGGTCTGGGGTGCTGCGTGGGCTGTTGGGTCCATCCTGGCAAGGATCAGCCATGCTTGGGACAGGTAACACAGGAGCTCAGCGAGCCATCGGTATCCTCTGTACTGTTCTAGAAATGAGGGATGTTATCACACGAGGTTCAATATCTCAGCAACTGATAGATGTGAGAACAGTCGTGTTGGTCAGACCTTTCCATCGGCAGTGAGCTGAGCAAGGCTCTCGCTCAACAGCTGTGAGGGGCCAAACGTGGTCATGTCCCGGTGCTGGTGCCCCGATGGCACCACCGTGTTTCCAGGGTCTTCAGGTTTTAATACTTGTGATTTCATTTTACTAGATACACTCAGGCAGCAAGTAATTTTTTGAAAGTTAATTTTTTACTCTGCGTGGGTGTAGGTATCCTTTCCTGCTCGAAAATAGCAGCAGAAGTGAGTTTTCAGAAGAAGTTGGGTGTGCTTGCGTTGAAGGCCCGTCATTTAGGTTCTGCTTCCAGTATGTTGAGAACAATTTTAGTACAAGTATTTAATTGCTTTAGACCTATTTTTAGAAGCATTAAACCTCAGTTTTCAAAACTCTGCAACCGAAGCCAGGAGCTCTGCCGGTGCGGGAGAGCTGGGAAGGGAACCTGGAGGAAAACCTGAAGTGACATGGGTTGACCCCATTGGGAGCAGAGTGTGGTTGTGGTCCTTGGCCAGGGCTCGGGGTGCTACGGAGCCTTTGGGGTGCACGCTTGAAATTGAGTTGTCTGTATTTTGGTGAGGTTTTTTAATTCTAATTTTATTCTAATTACTTGGCTACACGAGGGGAGAATGAATGAAACCCTGAATCTGAGAGCAGAGTTGTACAATTTCTTACATTAAGTCTGCAAACTGTTGGATGTAGTTTGGAAACTGAGCTGAGAGCATCCCGGTGAACAGCGTGCAGACGGACCCCGTAGGTCCCTACCTTGAAACCCAAGAACAGCTATGGCTTTCTGAGTGTCACTGTCACTTGAGGTCTGATGCGCTTTAGTCTGTGGGCTGCAAATCCTGAGCTTTTACTGGCATTTGTGATATTTGTAATTTTGAGGGTGGGAAGGGAGGGTTGTAAGGACACAGGAATTTGCTGGAAACAAAATACCTTTTTGAATTTCTGTATGCATTTTTGAAACCTGTATAGGGAGGCTCAGCTGGATTTGGATCGGGCTGGTAGCAGAGGGGATCTGAAAATCCCCTCGGGAATCAGCAGGATTTCTCTTTGCGATCAGGTGATGCTATCGACAGGAGCCCACGTCGGGCTCTCGAGATGCTCAGGTGCATCCTTGGGATGACAGCGGTGGCAGTGACACCAGGGGACGGGTTGGGACCTGGCAGTCGGTGGCTGTGGGGTTGCTGGATGAGCGCTTGGCAGTGGGCACGAGCTGGTGGGACCGGTGCGGGCTGGCAGCGCTGGAGATGAACTTCGCCAGTGAAGTAATTAATAATTGAACAGCGGGAAGACTGTCCCCGGCCGTGTTTTGACTCTGTCATGTTTAGATGGCTTCGGGGCATGTGGCTTCGGCTATCTGGTTATGGTTAATACCACTGAGGCACACTACATATTAACTCTGAGGGAGGGATATTTTTACCTTCTTATCTGTCTATATTTTAGAGGCCTATAAATTTGGCTGGTTGGTGATAACAGCAGTTACAATTAGCGTTTCTCCTTAATTGGGTTTGTTAGGGCACTGCCAGAGAGACAGCCTTGGAGGGGGACCCGCTCTGCCGCGAGCCGGGGAGGACGCTCGGCGAGAAATAAAAAAGTGCAAATGCATCCAAAGAAATTGCATTAGGGGGAGGCAGTGTACATCGGGAGCAAGTTTGCAAGGTCCGAGTTGTATCGCGCGCGGTCTGAGCGCAGCGATGCAATTCCTGCTCCTGGAAGCAGCTCGCAGACGTTGGAGGGATGTAGGCATAAGTCCAATGGAGCATCCTCAGTGGAAGTAGTGGTGCCATTCGTAAATGAGAAAAATCACCCCAAAATTGAGAAAAATAAGAGACCGCTTTCCCGAAAACTTGTATGTATTTAAATTTTTTATTTCTTTTTTACGCCTTAGTCTTAATTGGTTTAGTTGCTAAAAAATAGATTCACTGAGAATGCTCCATTTGCTTTTGGTTTCTGATAACGTGGAGGAGATAGCGGTCGCTCGTTGCGAATGTTTGTTTGTCTGACTTGTAAATGTTTGTGCTTTCCTCCTTTTACGGAGAGCTCTTTGGCCTTCCTACTCCAGCATAAACAGTGTTTGTGATTGTAGATCATTATGTGATATTTAAAATGTATAAAATGAAATGTCCCTGTCTACTTTAAGCAGACATATGTCTGCGTTTTACAAATTAACCTAATTAAATATATATGTAGAAATTTATGCTATTCAGCTCCTAGCATAAGGTACGCAATTAGCATCCATAGAGCCAGGAAGGAATTTTCCATTTGTATCTTGACTTTTCCTCATAGGATGTGTGGTTTGTTTCTTGTTTTTTGGGTTTTTTTTAATCTTCAATGCTTTAATTTTTGTTCTGCTTAAGAATTCACTTAGGGACCAGTCCTGCAGGGATTTAGGCTTGTGGTTAAATTTCCCCACAAGTAGCTTTGACTGAAGTCAGGAAAATGGTACCTAAGCCCTGTACTTCGGCCTTCCCCTTTGACTCTGCGGGACAGAAGGATTTCGTTCTGTTAAGAGACTATTATCATGAGCAAAATATCATTCTGGAGGAAAAATGGCATTAGAATATTTACATTTTTCAAGCTTCTTCCTTCCTCCCACCCAAAAATAGCAAAAAAAAAATTATCTGTCTCCTCTGGATTTATGTAATTTTAAAGTGTTTGGCCAATGTTGTTTCCAAAACACACCGTCCCTCTACCTTAACTCTCTCTATGGCAAGAGAGCCCTTACGCAATAAATACAAGGAATATATTCCATTAATACATGCTTTCATTTAGAAATATTCTGGCACCGGGCATAATACATTTTAGTTTCTTTTCTGCCAAAGTGTTGGTTTTTTTTAATATTTAAAGTTTGATCACGTTATAACAGTTTGTTATATAAATAATCATTTGGTCTATTTTGCATGTCAATAGTTGAGTCCATTTTATTTACAAAAAGCCTTTTTTCCCCCACAAACATCCCCACTGTTCCATCCCAGAAGGTACTCTTTCTTAGCAAAACCAACCAAGTAAATGACGTTCCCAGCTCAGCTATTTTAATGATCCCACAAACCCAAAAAAGCAGTAGGAAATTTTCAAAAGCAAACTGCAGAAACATTTTTTTTGGGGACGCTATAACTTCTAAACTTTTTGCCCAATTATTTTTGTTAGATTTTTTCCAAGTAGGCATCGCTGTGAGCTGTAAACTCGAAGAATTTGGGACTGTTCTTTCTGGAGGTAGTTTAGGGGTTTCAGATGTGACCCAAAGCTGACTTGAAGAGCATCGCCCAGCGAAGCCGAGGACCCAGCAAACACACTGGCTCCGTTAGGAATTTCTGTGCGAGAACTATTAATAATTCTGCGTGGGGAAGGTGAGGTGTTGGATCATAACCATTTTTCCCCTCTTGGACACCTCTACAAACCCATCCTCCAGTATTTTCCTTCGACTTTCTGCATTGCCGTGTTACTCCGTCTCTCTGTTTCAAGGCAGAGGAAATTTTGCTCTAAGCCCTGGCTCCAAATCTGTCCCTTTGCACGAGCTCGCTGCTCCTGTGCTGGCTCACGTTGAGGTCCTTGGTTTCTCCTACCCTCCCTAGATGTTTCTGTGCCCTCTCCCTTATGGGGGATGCCTTTTTATATGAAGTGCTGAAGCCGCCAGCAGCTTTGGTTCCCATTCCTCCATCACCAGATGTTGAGTGGCGACTGACTGCATAAATTAGAAGAAGAAAACAATATTGCAAGCTCTTTTTTGGGTTTTCTTGTGAGCCTGCAGCCTTGCCAGCGAGCTCTGCAGGACAGGGACTGTCTTATACCCGTCCCCTGTATAACTCCAGGTACGGGACAGACGATGTACTAATAACAGCTTTATTTTCCACTCTGGCAGGTATAGCATCCAGCTGTTTCTTTCTCACGTCTGCTTCACAGTGCTGTGCCCACCCTTTGGAGGCTCCTCGTGTCTTGTCCCCAGGATGTGCTGCAGCCCCTCGTTATGTGGATTTTCAGTAACCTGGCGTTACCGACCGCCGAGGCAACGATTTGGATAATTGCAGCGTCTGCAATTTATTTAGGCAAATAGGAGCGCGAAAAATATTTGCTTTCTCTTGCTTGTGAGGTTTATTTTTGGGGTTTAGCTTTGTGCTTTGGGAAGCAACGACCAGCCGTCCTGCGTGCCCCTTCTCCCTGCCCGTCCTTGGGGTGCTGCTCCTCGGGGCTGTTCATGGACGCCCTGTACGCACCGCGGGAGTTTCTCTCGCTGGATCGCCCCTGTCGCCCTCCTTTGCTTCCTTTCTTCCCATTTTATTTCTGCAGTCGCTTTCGAGGTGGGCACACCAGGACTATGCGCACTGCTATGGACGCGGCTTTATGCATCGGCACATTTTCTGTTTCTTTACTCGTAATTAGTTGTTGCCTTGCTGGCTACCATCGAATGCCGCGCTCGCGCTGCTGGAGACGTGCCCTCAGCCTGCCCTCGATTGCTTTTGTGAATGCTAATGTCTAATTTAGCTACCTTGATTTTGTGTATGTCGTCGTTTTCCCCCCGGTGTATTCCTTTCTCCAAATCTTACTTGGTGCACGGAGCAGATGTCTGCGGGACCCCACTGTGATAACGAACGATTCCTGCCCTTTATTTTCCACCTTTTAATCAGTTGTTAATCAATGAGATGACTTCTTACTTTATCCTGTGCATATGAAAGTATTGCGAGTGTACTTGCTTAAGAGCCTTCGTAGAAGAAACTTGTCTAAGGCTTTTTGGGAATCCAGGTATGCTACACCGCTCACTCACCCTTTTCTACTTGCACATTGACTCTGGCCAACATAAACTTACTCATAGCTTAGCGAGTTATGACTCTACAGAAGCCATATTGATTCCTGGTGTTTCTTTTTTATCTGTGTGAACACGGATTTTTAGTTTTCTTTTTTTAATTAATGTTTATACTAATTTTTCTGCTACAGAAATGAAGTTCTGCTGTTCGTAGTTCCTTGGATCTCTTCTGTAGCTCTTCTAAAAGAGTGGGATCGCATTCGTTACTTTCTGGTTCTTAGGTACTGAGGTTGATACCAGTGGTTTTGTGGTAGCTAGGTAATTTTAATAGCTTAATGCCTTTCAGACTTTTGGATGGATACTGTCTGGCCCTGTAGATTTTTTTTTTTTCCCCCATTAATTTTGCTAGGCAGGTCTGCATCTTTTTCTGGTGACCCTGCAGTTTGAGGCAGGTACTCAGCTCGTTCCTGATGAAGGAAGAGTCCAGGAGGGGAATTTGCTGAGCCCTGTCACAAGTGAGCACTGGTGCAAAGAAGTTGAATTTTTATCCTGTGGTTTTATCTTTCTTCGGTGCTTGATTTATACCAGAACCTGGCAGACTCCTGCTGCTTGTGTGTTTGATTTTTTTTTTTAAAATTAGGTTTTATTCCTTCAGCAACCTGTTTCTCACAATCTTTTTCTGGATTGGCTTTTTATGGCTTTAAGTGTAGC
The DNA here is from genome assembly GCA_020745775.1 of Theristicus caerulescens. NCBI lineage: Eukaryota > Metazoa > Chordata > Aves > Pelecaniformes > Threskiornithidae > Theristicus > Theristicus caerulescens. The sequence continues at coordinate 11,902,244 of CM036573.1, forward strand.
TTCCTTGAGTTTACATTCTTGTAATTTTGATTTCTTTCTCAGGGCATCTTTTTGTTTCCAATGGCCTTTTTCAGTCTGCTGTTACGCTATGCCTATTTGTTTAACAAGCCCCCTTTGGTAGGTGATAACCATCTCCAAGTTCTCCGCCTCACCTGCAAGCCCTTTTAGCTGCTCCATTAACACTCTTGTAACACATTTTCCTATTTAAGTATCCTTTTCTTTAGTTAAGTGTTAGCGTAATGGACTTTTTTGTGTGCTGAAGACTTCTGGGCTATGCTGGTGGTGGGCTCTGCAGCAGGGCTGGGTGTTGGGGATTCTCTCGAGTCACATCTCTGTTCCAGCCCCAGAGGGGACAGGAGCAGCAGGGCTGAGTGTGGGTTGAGGGGCTCCCCAGAGCAAATTAAAGAGGGGCTCTGGAGTCCCTGCCTCCATCCCTGGCAGTGCCTGCTTTCCTCCCGCTTGTGCCAAGGCTCGTTGTCCATGAAGAGCAGAGCAGGACTCACGGACAGCTGCCTTCCCCGCCGTGCCTTGGCTGAGGACACGGTGCGGGGAGAGGTCCTACCTGGGACCTAGAGCATCATTTCTGCATCGACTGCTTTCACATTGGCAAGTCTCTGTGGGATTAACTGAATTCTCCTCTTACTGAAATGGTACTATTTTCTGTCTTGGCAGAGACCCACAGCCTCTCTGGTGGCCCGTGACATTTTGAGCATCCTTCTGTGCTCACCGGTGCTGTAGCTGTACTCTGCCTTTCTCGGGTGGGCTTCCAGTCCATAAAGGTTCTCTGCTACCTACTGACTCAATAATCACGTTTAATATGTTGGGCTGCACTTTGCTTCTCTGTCAACACAACTCCATCATTCCTGCATAATTTGGATATGGCCTGTAATGCCTTGAGTCTTCTGTTTCCTACCTGAATTTTTATAAAGTTTTTCAGGGATACAGTACATTTATGACCTCATCCCTAGAAAATGCATCACTTAAACTGGATGTTCTCCTACCCGTGTTTGATTTTCTCAGGCTTTAGTTTAAATAGGCCTTTATATGCTGGCATCTGTTTTCATTTTGGTTTTGATGGCGTCTGGCTTTCTTGTAGGGGCTCCGTCCCCTTTGGCCTAAGCCCTCCTTCAGATCACACCTTGCAACTCAATTAACCTGCCTGGCCAGGCAGGTGGGTCCTGGTGGGATTTCACAAAAAGGCACCATGTGGGTCCTGAGTGTTACTTTTTCAGGATCTCTTGTCCTCTGGGTCATTCACAGGTGCATTTTAGCAAAGGATGGTCTTTGCCATGAAATGAGAACCGTAGTCTGGGTTTAAAATTGTTCTAAACCCAGGATGCAGCCTGCGTTGTGCAGGACCCTGAGCTCCCCTCTCCTGCCTCCTCTCCCCCTGGCCACCCTCCCGCCCGAGCAGGCTGAGCTCATGTGTCAGCCGGGCAGTGCTGTGCTGGTGAGAATTAAAAAAGAGAAAAAAAGAGGAATAATAAAAGGAAGAGATGACAGTTATCCTTGAGTTAGAAGTTATCAAGTGCAGAAAATTGATAAAGGAAGTTAAAAACACAAGGGAAAAAATCTGTGACTGTCAGTGCAAGGAACAGTAAGAAAGTGTTTGTATTAGGAACAAAAGAAATTCTAATAATGGTTTGTGTAGACATCACGACTGAGGAGAGGTAAAATGCATAATAAAGCAGAAAAACTAGACATGTTGGATAAATATTGCTGTTCCCTATTTGAAGGAAGAGGTATGATACACTTACAGCCCATGTGCAGAAGAGCTTCCAGGTCCAGCGTTAACCAGGGCGGGTGAGAGGTGGGAGCGTTTTCCAGCCGGCACGCGTGGATGATGTTCACTGGGGACTCCTGCGGGGTCTGGCCCTTGGGTTTCCATCTTTATTTTCTCCTGTAAGACTTGGATATAGTGAGAATATTCCAGAAAAATTGGCAAGTGCTGCTGTTGTACTGTCTTAGCCTGACATCAGTCTGGGGATGAGGACTGACAAAGCAAAGGAGTGCACAAAACGTAGGGGAGGAGGTGATGGGAATATCAGATTGAATTTGTTCTTTAGCAGAAATGATGGAGGATGTGTCGTTTGCTGAGCTGGCAAAATGTCTGTTTTGGTGTTATTCACCAAAACTCCCCCTGGTGTGAAACAGGTTATGAGCAGGGTCTTGGATGACCATGTGCATCACCAATGGCCCCATGGGGTCCAGCTCCACAGTGCTGGGGGCTAATGGTTGTGCTTGCAAATGGCTGAAGGGTTGGTGGAAATCATAGAATCACAGAATGCTTTGGGCTGGAAGGGACCTTTAAAGCCCATCCAGTCCATCCCCCCTGCAACTGGCAGGGACATCTTCAACCAGATCAGGTTGCTCAGAGCCCCATCCAGCCTGGCCTTGAACGTTTCCAAGGATGGGGCATCCACCACCTCTCTGGGCAACCCCTTCCAGTGTTTCACTACCCTCATTGTGAAAATTTTTTCCTTGTTTTTAGTCTAAATCTCCCCTCCTTTAGTTTAAAACCATTACCCCTTGTCCTGTTGCAGCAGGCCTTGCTAAAAAGCCTATCCCCATCTTTCTTGTAGGCCCCCTTTAAGTATTGAAAGGCCGCAATAAGGTCTCCCCGCATCCTTCTCTTCTCCAGGCTGAACAACCTTTCAGCCTTTCCTCATAGCAGAGGTGCTCCAGCCCTCTGATTGTTTTTGTGGCCTCCTCTGGACCCACTCCAACAGGTCCATGTAAAATTAGGTAAGGAGGGAGTGTAGCTCTTCAAAGGGATTTAGATCATTGGTTGGTCTCCATCGGATGAACTTTGTTTGATGTGGTGGATCACGGGATTCGTGCATCTGGAGGTGAGAGCTGGAGGGAGTGCTTTTGGGATGGAGAGACCAGAGAAGGAGCAGAGATGCCAAACCAGGCTTCGGGGTGGGAAAGGGACAACTGCTGCAGCGTAAGCAATGACACTGAGTCCGTGGGAATGGGGTGATGCAAACCACGGGTGTGCAGAACAAGAGAGCTAGGTAAGAACAGCATTCTGTCTTCTCCTGTCGCTTATGCTTTAATACAGTATCCCCATTTGCAGTTCTCTCTTTTTTTTTTAAGAGACGTTGAAAAGTTGAAGAAGACACAGGCGGTGTGAGTGGAGTGAAGTGATTCAAGGAGTCAAAGGAAATAGTCATTGGCATTTTTTCCTAAACATTTGGGGATGTACGCCATATTTTGGGAAACTCTCCCTGACAATAAGAGTCTGGGAAAAAAAAAATCTCACTTGTTGATTTTTATCTTCATGGAGCCAGTTCTCCATGGGTTTAAAAAAAGAAAAAAAAGCAGGCACCAAACCCCTTCATTTTAGCAAACTGCGGAGTAAGAAACAATACCTGGAAGCTGGATTCAAACATTCAGATGACAAAATGAAGACGCAAAAATATTTTTAAGAGTAGGAGGTGGAAATTTTGAACAGCAGGGGAGATTAGCTATTAGAACAAACTACCAAGGGAAACTGTGGACGCTGCATATCTCGATGCTGTTGCTTATTCTCTGCATCTATGGAATATGTGTTTCAGAGGTTTCTGGCAGAGCTTAGCAGTTAGACAGGGGAGAATTGCTGTTATGTTATAAAGAATGGCTATTCTGTGGCTTAAACAAAAGATCTTGCTTTCTGTCTCTCTCTTTGGGTATCCTGTTTCCCAGTGTCCAGTAGCAGATGGTTGGGGAAGGATTATAAGGAACAGAGAAAATATTGAGTGCGCGTCCCTTTAATATATTCTCTCGCTCCTGCCGAATGGACCCTAAATTACCCTCTCTTCCAAACCCTAAGGATGCTCCAAAACCTCCTCTGCCAACGTCGGACCATTGCACGTGCGCACACACCCCCCGGCAGAAGCCCTTGCATGAAACCAAAGTACTCGCAACTGTTTTTTTCCCCCTAGTAGAGATATAACTAATGAAATTCATAGGTAATCTCCTGTAACATTGAGCACAAAAGGCTATTTGTTTACTTTTTCAGGCAGGAAATGATAATGAATAAGGTACTTAGGGAACACATGGGACACAGTCATTAATAATCTGCTTAATATTCCTAATGCAAAAGCGATAGGCAGAGCAGTGGAGAGAAGTGTGCCTAAAGCAATATATAAGAATATGGATTTTTCTCGGAGTGCTTCGTGGTCTAGAGGAGACTTCGTTCCCCCTCCCAGATACAAGGGAAACGTATTGTAGAAAAAAATGGCAGGTATTTACAAACTGCTGTAGAGATCAGAGAGGAAATTTCCCCTGGTTAACTCTGAAATTAGGCAAAAAGCAGCAACTGAGCTGAGGTGGCTAAGTGAAGATGTAAACAGTATTAGAAGCAGTAAGCAGTAGGCTTTTAAAAAGTATAAACAGTCTGGTAAGGAGGAGGATAGGAAGATCTATTAAAATAAGCAGAAGGCAGTTAAAAGGATAATTAGGAAGGCAAAAAGAAATAGAGAAGATCTAATTGCTAAGAATATTTTGACTTCAAAGGGTTCTTTAGATATATTCAGAGCAGGCAGAAGCTAGCAGAGGAAACTGTCCACTGAAGACGACGATAGCAGTTGGAGGCAGGAGATACGGGAATAGCATATTTGTAAATGAGCTCTTTAATGCCTGTGGTAGGTGTTTTGTGCCTCTGGTAGGTGCTAGGCATACCTGCGTCCAGGCCCCAGTTTGCGTCACGTGCTGGGAGCTCCATGATCAGCAAAGGGAGTTGCAAAACACTCGGGCAGGTTCATTTTGTGCGGATATTGTTTTTAAAGGAGGAGGTACCTGCAGCTTGCCAAGAAGCTTGAAGTCTTCTCGTTGCACAACAAAAATGCCTTGTTGCTGTGCTCACCTGCTAAGTGTGGAGGTGACCTCATGCCACAGACAGTCCTGAAGGATTAGCTTTTTCTTATGACCTTCACCACTGTCAGGTATGTATATATACAGATACATATGTGTGTATATATACGCATATATTTGTATATATTGTGTGAGTGTGTATATAGAAATATTGTGCATAGAAACACAAAGTTTGTCATCTGGAAGTGGACTTTCCTGGTAAAAATGACTATTTTTGTGTATGTGTGGTCGTTGTATGCTTCACCTCCAAAATCCTCCCTCTCTAAGTTCAACAGGCACGTAAATCAGAAAAAAAAAGGTAATGCCACAAACAAAATGCATTCTGGCTAGAAGTTCATGAGTCTTGTGCATAAAAACCTGGGGACAATTTATGCAGTTACTCAGTAAGCTCACTGGGTTTTCGTTTTTATGGTCTACAGAAGGAGCCTGGAAGCTTTGATCAGAGTTGCTTTTCTCAGCAAGCTGCCCTTGCAGTAGAGCTGGAGTGTTACGAACTCCTTTGTATATGTAATTAAAAGCCGTCTTCTATCTTGATATCACACTGTGGTTAATGTTTCATTTAGAAAAATGGGTTGACTTTAACAGGCTGGGAAAGCTGGTGATTCTTCTGGCAGCTGATGCAGGGGCAGACGGGTCTGCGGGCTCCTCTTCGCCTCCTTACCCTGACTTGGAAAGTAGGATTAGCAATGCCAGAAGATCTTGTTTTGTTCTCGTTTTTGTGTTTAGGAAGATGGATTCCATGTGTTACTACTCTAGATAAGTTGTCACAGCCTGCGGCAGGGAGGCTGTCCCAGCAGTGGACACCTCCTGTTGGGTCCACCAACATGCCCCATCGCTGGCTGGTCAAAGACTTTTCTGGAGTCCGGGGTTTGAATTCCTGCTTTTCACCCAGCCGCCACCATAATCTGAATTTCAACAAATTTGGGAGGAAATTAGCAATGTTTCAAGCGGCTGCAGCACGCAGCTCTTCAGTTATATTCCTGGGGTGCTGCGGTTGCACGGGCAGCGCCTCGCCAATAGACCGAGTTCCCATGTCAGCGAGCACCGGATGCCTGGTGTCACATCTTGACTGGAGGGTGGAATTCGCCTTGTCGGGAATGTGACCAGATCTATTGTTCGTAGATTATGGCTTGTCTCTTAAAACATTACAACATTTACACAGAGCGTTTCAGACTCGCAGCCTTGCCTGCGTGTGTTTAGCTTGGGGTTGCCAACTCCCATCTGCTTGAATGAGGTGTCCAGCTGTGCAGTGGCGTTGATGCTGCTCTCTGCACAGCCCATGCTCCGTGTCCTCATCCCAGAGAGGCCCTTGGGCCTCCTGGTCGCTGTTCCCAGGTACAACCCTTCCCTTCTTTGCAGGCAGTGAAGTAGCAAAATCCTTCCTTGGCATAAATGAGCCGGTGGGGTGGGAGAGCAGCAGCGGCACCCTGGATTCACACCTTGGGGCTCGGGTGTAACCAGCAGATAAGTAGTTAGCCTGTTTCATGATGGCAGCAGGATGGTATTCTTTAAGCTGTTATGTTTCTAATGTAGTGGAGAAATGTCCTAAATATCGAATACTTAAGTTTTCAAATGGGATTTGAGAGGTTTCATATTGAACGTTATTAGCCCAGATAAGGAGTTACAGTCTTATGAGTGAAAGAGCTCCTCATATAGAGAAAGAGCTTGGCATTGATATTGGGCAAGTTCCAACATGTCCGGAGTGGATGTTTTCCATGTGCCCACGCTGTTTTAATATTAAACTCCTTTATTTTCACCTGCATTAAGTGCTAATGCAGGGTGTCTTTTGGGCTGAATGGGAAATAAAGCAAGACAAGAGCGCGCCGCATCTGTCGTCGTGCTCGGCTTTCCTCTTTTCCTCAAATCTGATATCCTTCAACTTTATATTTCATTCGACCAAATTATGATCAGAGGAAAATGGTAATTTGATTCAAGGGGAGAAAAGTTAAATTAAAGTGAAAAACCAATACGTGGGAGATATTTGTGCAAAAGTAATGTAGATCTTGAGGAAAAGCTTTTGTAAATCGGCAGATGTAATCGGTGGCAAAGGAAGTTGTGTGTTGTACTGGAAAAGAAAAGGAGGGCTACGGAGTCCTGGAGCCTTCAACCCAGACAAAGAAGAGATGAAAGCAAGAGATCCTGATGGAGGGAAGGGTTTGCTAATGAGATGTGGTTACTGCACCAAGCCTCGCTTGTGCTGGAGCTGGCACCGCTGCTGTTTTCAAATCACAGCCTGCTTTGGAGAGGAAAGTGAACATATTGCTTGTGAGCGTGCCTGCTGCAGAGGACCTGCTCTCGTTCCAGCTTCTCTGAGTGCGTTTATGTGGTGCAAACTCAGTATTGGTAACTTGCTTGGGTGGAGGAAGAGAAGACCTTGTGGTTAGTGTTTGGATGTGAGAGGACATGGAAGTACCCAACCTCAAGTCCCGATGTCTTATGTAGCTTGTTAGACCTGGGTTGCATTGTAGGAAAATCAGAAATATGTCCCGTGAGTAGTGCAAACTTGAAATTTTTGCAGACATGGTCTCGAATTCCTTGTTTGCCCAGCGGTGAACCTGGAGTTAGCTAGCCGGCTTGCTGTCTCCGCCCCAAGGTTGACTGCTGCAGCTATCAAACAGATGGTGCCAGTCATCAGATGATGTCCTCTGAGAGCAGAAAGAGTGAGCAGGAGGTGATGGTTTTCACTTGACGCAGGGGCTTAGGTTGGAACCAGAGCAAACCAGAAGAGGTGACTTCGTTATAGAGTGCAGAAGTTGAGCTGTGGGGAAGAAGTGGCAGGGCTTGTTGTGTAGTTCGGCTTGGATGTGCAGCAGTGCTGGACTCTCACATCAATCCTTCTGGTTCAGTACATGGAAAAGGAAAAATGTGAACAAACCCTAGAGAAAGTTTCAGATGTTGTGACCTGCCTTTGTTCCTCTTTGTGGAAGATAATTGAGGTAGAAAGCTTCAAAATGAGATTAAGTCTGTTGTCTAGACTGTGTGAGAGCTTCTTTCCCTGTTTCTGTAGCCTCCTGCGAAGTGCATCCTTGGTATTTGCTGTGGGATTATGAAGGCAGAAATGTGCTGGGAAGGGGCACCTTCTGTCCACCATCAGCTGGATGCGGAAGGATCTCATCCACTATACCAAGATGCTTTTCTTGGTATAGCAAGAAAGCAGGGAACTTTGAGGCTGTTTTTACCGTGGTGCACCGAGGCTGGGAAGTTTTATTCCTGCTCATAGATGGACAGTAAGAAGTGTCCAAGGAAGTCTGTGTGGTTCAGTGAGATGTGAAGACCCCGTGTCTCAGAGTAGCCCAAACCTGTCCGTGTGGCACCGTGGCCACGTGCTGTGTCAGGTGCAGGCTGGGCTGCTGGCTTGAGGCTCAGGTTGGGCAGGGCACGTTTGCAGGCTCAGTGGAGGACAAATATCTGTTTCCATGGTGCAGATTTGCCATAAGCACCTTTCTCAAGCCACACAAAGACTCAGTTCTGGGGTCAATTCATTAAGGCCCAGATCACCCCCAAAGCTGCAACTCCTTGCTCTTTGGGGTAAGATCCCACCAGCGTGTTCAGATGGAGGATGGATTTCCATGAACTTGCAGGATCTTTCTGCTGTTTAAATGTCTGCAGTTGCTGTTTATGACAATACAAGATGGGCTGAGACTTACTATAGAGTCTGGGTGGTGTTTCAGCATTGGAAGTTGTGCCAGTGATATGAAGCAAAGGAAGAAGCAGGAGAAAACAGTCTGTGTGTTTTCCAAAGGGTTGAAGGAGAGGGATGCTCGAGGACTCTGTTAGGAAGAACATTGTGCTGCCGTGGTGTGAGGGATCTCAGGGAGGGCGTGAGTAGAAGGGAGATCACTCATGGAGGAGGTGGGAGAAAACTAAGGGTGAGATGGATATGCAATGTTGCTAAAAATGTGATGATATAATTAATATTTTTGGGGTCAGCCTTGTAGACGGAACTCACCAATTTGCTTCATGTTCAAAAGAATGTAAAAATGAAATCTCTCTGCAGTGCTGATAGCTGCGCTCTCTCCCTACACACTGCAGTTGGGTAGCGTCCCTCCCATCAGCCCAAATGTAAAGGAAGGAGGAAGGAATGTGTCTGTGGGATCAGGGCACAGGTGTGAGTGGCTGCAACAACATCACCCTGGGATGCAGGACACTGTGGTGGGACTCATCGCTCTCAGGAGACCTTGCTCTGGGAAAACATATCCCTGGAGCTTGGGTCCTGGCAGAGGAGAGGGAGTTGCATAGACCTTCTGCCTCTAGGAGTAGTCATGGTGGATGAGACCAAGATGTTGCCTAAGGTGCCCTCCATGACTTGTTCTGTTTCTTCTCCTCTGTTTTGTTGGTGAGAGATCTTCCAACAGTCCTGTCCTTCAAAGACATTTAGTTTGAGGTCTTGCTGGTTTTGATCTGTGCCAGTTACTGGATCTGTAGTGAAATGTTATTCATAAAAATAAGAAATTCTGTTCTTTCCATTTCTAGAGATTAATCCTTTTTCTTCACCAGTTCTTCCATGAAAGGATTGCTGGGAGCCTTTAAAGGCTGGATAATGTAATTTTCAGTGAAATTCTCACTCCAGCGAGCTTTCACTAATTGACCTGTTCGCATCAGCTCTTATGAAAGCAAGTGCAAGACTAACTACCCACAATCTTGTGCATTGCTCGGCGTGACGTGCACTGCGTCATAACAGCCATCAGCACTGCGCTACGTTGCATTAGTGATTTCTGACCTCCAGCGAACAGCTTATGTGTCCTCTGGAGATCCTCCTGCCATGCTTCTGGCTACGCTCTTGTGTCTTTTGGCATCCATCGGCAACACCGTGGCTTTGGCCAGCACTTCAGCCTTGTTCCGTGCTTGGCCGCCGCTGCTAGAGCGGCGTAACGACGCTGTGTCAAGACTACCAGATCCAACCCGTTGACTTGTTGGCTTGACGTACCTTTGCGGCTGCCTGCTGTATTCACGTTCAGAAGCATCCAGGATTTCCTTTAAAAATAGCTATGCAATTTTTATGAGGAGTGTTTTCCAAGTGCAATCTGAAGGCAGACCAGCATGTTATAGTCTCCTTAACTTTGCCGGCAGCGTTACTGAATAACTCGAGGTGTGAACTCCCTTAGCTCTCGTTTGTTGGATGTTAATGACACTGCTAGTCATCCCGTGGAAGGGAGGGAGTGGGTGGCAAGCAGAGCCTGCAAGATGGGGAAGGGAGCCCAGCCAAGAGCGTGCTGTTGCCAAAAGATGGAGGTGCTGGTCCTCTGCCCTCTGTCCACACTCTTCTGCTGCCTGTCTCGTGGGCTTGTGTTCGCTGGAGCCTTCTGTGAGCTGATTATCTCCCTAACCCAGGAAAAGCACATTATTAAAAAAAAGCTATGGAGGGGAGGGAAAGGCAGGGCTTTCTGCCAGGTTGGTGAGTAAATTGGCTTATGGAGGGGAGCAGTGAGTGGGGAGCAGGCACAGGGAGAGGAGGAGGGTGGGTGGGAGGAGGAAGGCACCACGCTCTGTACCATTACACCGCTTCAGCCACTCAAGGGCTCACCTCGGGTGTGGTGTAAGGGGCTGAGGGTTGTGACATTGAAAGTAAAGAGAGGATTGAAAATTCAGCAATGGTGCGGATGCGAAGGGAGAAGTTTCCTTCAGCAGCTTTCTCTGCAGCGTGGTCAGCAGCTCACGTGGAGGTGGTTGAACCTGCTGTAATGCAGCTCGTGGGGTTGCTGTGACCTGGGTGGGGATGTCACCACAGCGTTGTTCTGCAAAAGCCAACATCTTGTGTCTTAATTACCCACTTCTCAGGCAGGCTCTGCTGTCCTTGGACTTGCTGTCTCCCTAGGTGTGCTACTGCCAGTGCTTGCCGGCGTTTGGGGATGGCTGCCCTGCCTGCAGCCCTTCCCAGCTGCCGTGGCCATGGTGCAGAGCAGAGGGCTAAGCTCCATTCTCCCCACGTGCTTTAAGGCATGGCATGGTTCAGGCTTGGCACTGAATCTGGAATTGTTAGCCCTCTGTGATCACAACATCAGGGGTCCAACACCATTTTCTGGCACGACTTGATAGTGGTGGCTCTTTGGCTTGTGCTACGTGAGCTCCTCAGCATTTTTGGCTAAGGTCAGGTCTAATGGAGCTGAGCACCGTAGAGTCACACAGTTTCTAGTCTGGTTACAAATGGTTGAAGAATAAACCGTTCCCAGGGTTGCCAGAGCCGTGGACAGGAGCAGGACCTGGGTTTCTGAGCCCTGGAGCAGTGCCACGTCCCCCGGGTCACGGTGCCACCCTGCTGTACCCCACCTCCACCAGACATGGACCGACCCTGTGCAAGTTCCCGTCACGCCACAGAGTCCTGGGACAAAAACACCTCCAAGCAACACAGTCATCCTTCCAGCTGCTGCTAGGCCTCCACTGGATTTTTACCACATTATCTGTATTTTATGCTGGCTTCACCACAGAGTTTGATAAGCTGCTGTGTTGCAGTCAGCTGTAACCATGCAGTGGCCATTGGAGTCCTTGTTTTTCCAGAAACTGGTGGATCTTACTCTTAAGATGAAGTCAAATGGAGAATTTTGTTTTAGCACGTGCTATATAAAAATATATGTGTTTCAATATCTTCCTGCTCCCTGCAGTCATCGATGTGCCAGGTCTTGCCCCGCGCTCTTTTGCAGCCCCAGGGCAGTCCTAGAAGACTCGGAGGAGACACATGGAAACCCTCGGGCTCGCTCCCATCATCCTTTCCAGCCCTCTGCCCTCTCCAGAAATCCTCCAGCCCTGCTGCACCCTTTGGACGTTGGCTTTGAGCAGTTGCACTCGCAGAAGCGGTTCTTGAGCAGGTTCCTTCAGATGCACCAGCCAGTTTGGTTCACACAGAGCAGAGCTGTCGGGTGTGGGGGTAAGAGCGGTGGCTCGTGCCGGGCAACCCGTCCCCGTGGGCAGGAGCCCAGCACCCCTGTCCTCCGGCGGTGGGTGCTCCTCCCGCAGGGCGATTGCTCCTGGGCTGTCACCCACTAATTCAGAGCCTGTGGGATGAGGGGGACCTTCATGTCCTGTGGTCTGACGTGTCCTCTCCCAGGGGACTGGGAAATCAGGTGTGCTCTGGGCAGCTCCAGCTCTGGTGCTGATGGTAGAGTATTTCTCTCTATTTCTTCCAAAATTTGCAACAACTTCCCAAGCTGTAGCTCACCAAAGTGTATAAAAGGTTGGTAACAAGAAATGAGATGAAAGCAACCTTCTGTTCCCGACTTCTGTTCCCGGCTTCGGAGGAGGCTGGTGTGCTGGAGCGTGCTTTCGATCAACACCATACCTCAGGAAAAAGGGTAAAATCCCAGAATCGGGGAAATCCGGCAGTTTTCCTGAGACGCTGTTCTTCTTTATGCGAAACCTCTTTATCAGGAGAGTGTCAATGGAGGGCAGCACCTAATTTCACCAGGGACCAAACTCATTTCTGAGCAAACTCTGCTCTGTTTGCCAGTGATGCCGCAGGGATGGATGTGAGTGAACCAGCTGGGTTTTCCTGTTATGGTGAGAATTTATTGCGGTGTTTTACTTAGCCCGGCTTGCAGTGTCGGTACCTGCCTTACCCTTTCCCCGTAATTCTGGCTGTGCTGTGAGGATGGGGACTGCTGATCCCCGAGCGCTGGAGATGGAGGTAAAGGGCCTTTTGCCTCCTGAATTTTGAAATAAGGCACACTCTACTTTTATATTCTAGGGGGTTTTTTTTTCATAAAATGCTGGTGGCCAGAGCTACACGTGGCTACCCTAATTGTACAGTACCTTAAGTATTGTGTGTGATGGTTTGTTGAGACACATTGCGCTGCTTAAATTTACATTAAGATTTCACCCTGTTACTGGGGTTCTTTTGAGCTAAACTGAAAACTCTGGACATAGGTGTTATTGGTTTAAAGCGCTATTATGTAAAAAATTGTCTTTTAAAAAAGTTAAGTAACCTGCTTGAATATTTAAGAAAACATATTTTGTACTTCTGTACCCCATTTCCCAAATAACAAATACTTAAACTTCTGCCCGAAATGCCATTGCTGTGTCTTTCCCTGCCTCTGCACCGGTCCCGGCAGAAATCTTGGCACTGCGGCCAGCAGCACCGGAGTGATGAAGTAGTGAAACTCGATGGATTTCCGTTCCCGAGGTCAAACAACGCATAATTCATCCCCCGTTTCCTTTCCCTCTAACTCAAAGGACATTCCCCAGCGAGCCATAATGGGACCGAGTGGTACAAAATACTGCACCTCTCTCCAAGTGAAACATCTACGTGCTGCACGGGGAAGGAGCAGCTGCGCTTCGGGGTCTGCGCCGGTGCTGCGGGGCTGGTGCTGCCATGGGCTCTGCTCTTCCCCGCCTCGCCAGGAGGCTGCCATGGGCATCGCCGTGCACGCCAGCTCGGGTCTTTGCCATCTTGGTGGTGTCCAGGCTGGAGCTTGAGAGCGGTGCAGACCCTGTGCCTCCTCGTGCCATCCCATGCAGTGCTGGAGGATGCATTTAAGCATCTCTCACCCATTTGAGGGGTCCCATCTCCTTTTCCCTCATTGCCTTCTCTCAGCTGAAAGGTTTTGGTTCATTTTAGTTCTGCTGCTGATCGTCTTGCCTTCTGCCTTTCCCAGAAGTACTCTTTTTTTTTGGGACAGGATGACCAAACTTGCAGGCTGTGTTCAGAATGCAGGTGTGGTAGGGATGTGTACATGGCACGATTGTGTTTTCTGTTTATTTTGCCTTTTTTAACAATTCCTTACCTTCTCTTTTCCTCTTTGACAGCTAACGAGCACTGAGCTGATGTTTTCCCTGCACACCTAAGACATAATGGGCAGCTGAGATCAGGTGGAACCCTTTCCTAACACACAGCACGGATCTATTGCTTTTTTTTGTAATTCTACTCTGATAGGAGCAGTTTGCTTGACTTTTAGTGGTTTCTGGTCTTCAGTCCCTTGCATCTCCACCTGCAGAGCTGTGAGAAGGTCCCTGGGTGGGGTTTGCACCTCCCAGCCCCCCGTCAGAGCGTGTCAGCACAGGGGATGCTTCAGCCGTTTCATCTTTGCTTTCCCCAAGGTTTTGTTCAGTGCCATCTGGTCTTGGCAAGTTCTTACCGCTCGGTTTATCCAGTTCACTCTGAAAACTTCTTGACCGTATCCTGAAGATCTTTGCTGGTATTTCCAGGGACAAATGTGGTTAATGGTATGTGGGGGTGAGGGGGCAGACGAGAGGTGAGCCAGGGGGAGCATAAGCCCCAAAGAGACCCAGGCCATCAATTCCTGGGGCGGTTGGGAGGCTGGTTTAGTTATGCCAAGGAGAGCTTTGGCTTTCAGACCCTGAAGATGGCTATGCCTGTGTGGGAAGGAAGCATTTCACACCTTTTAATGTGGTAATTAGAAATGCCTTTGGGGGGTTAAAGTCTGTATTGTGAGCGTGGTCTCCATCTGCAGTGGTGGTGGCACGGGAGATGCTCGGTACCCGCTGGGTGTCCAGTGTCACCGCCAGTCAGGAGGAGAGCAACTACGTACGTGTCCTGGGCGCTGCTGGAGGTCCTGCTGCTCACTGCAGCTGTGTTTGGACTACGGGAAGATCTGCGCGGTGTGTTGGAGCCCATCTCATCATTGAGTATCTGGCAGCTACTTCATGGACTAATAAGTTTTTTTGCGGGACCAGATGGGCCCTTCCTGCAGTCCCAGGAGACCAGAGAAACCCCCCATTGATATCTTTGTTTCTGCTCATCCCTGCTTGGGTCAACAAGCTCTAGTTGCAGCCTTCAAAGCTGGTTGCTCTCCAGTAACTTGTTGGTTTTGCTCTGTTTGAAGACTTAGATCATGGTTGATCACATCAGGTGGTGCCCATGCCTGTTGGGGAGTCGGTGAGATTTCCTATGGACAAACAGACCATCAGCTTATTGAAAACAGTGCGTGTCCTGGATTTCTTATTTGGATGTTTTTGTGAAGTGTTTCTCTGAGCAAGCAAGAGGTGGTGTTGGTGTCCTGTTGCCTGAGGACCTGTTCGGCGGGGATGCAGCCCTGCAGGTGTTGCCTGTTTGACTTTTTCCACCTTTGGCACCTCTTGAGTGGGTTTTGAGGCAGCATCTCGCATAGGGTAGGGGATGAAAGCTGGCTTTGGCTGGAGCCTTCATTGCTAGCTGAAGCCACCGAGGCTGTGGGTGACATCTTCCTGGAAGCAGCAATGCTGGTGGAAGAGCTTACTTCACTTGATTTGAGCAAAGTAACCCGGGTTAGCGCTTATGTTTGATTTCTGGTCTAAGCTATCACACTCTGTTTCCCCAGAGCAGTTGTGTGCGTTGTTGTAGCCGTGCTTGGGGTTCAACCCCAGTCCAGAGGTGTGTGACTGTCACCCCTCTGCCCGTGCGTGCCTCGAGGGCCTTTGGAAGGCACTGCTGGAGGGGGACACGTTGCATGTGTCACGTTGCAGCCTTGTAGGGCCAAGCTGGCAGGATCGGTGTTCTCACAGCACAGCGGGAGCGGGAGCTGCTGGCTTCTCCTGCGCAAAATGGGGGTGGGCGTCCAAAGGAGAGAGCTCGCACCAGGTCATCAGACTGCTTCCCCCAGAAACCCCATGGTCCTTTTCCCTGGGCCCTTCCGCTGGGCATGGAGCTGCGGGAGGAGGCAGCGAGTGAGCCCCGCTGCATCCCCTATGCAGAAGGGGCTTGTTCGCACCATGATGGTCCCGCCGCATCCAGAGCTGCCGGCAGCTGTCCAGACGCGCTCGGCAGACGTGGTGGCATGCAAAACTACCTTCACATTAAGCATTAACAGAAAGGCAGCCTTGCCTCCAACTGCGTGGGTGAGGCAGCGCGAGGCTATTCCTGTTTTCTTGGAAGAGCGGATGCCTGTGCCTGCTGCCCGTGGTCGTGTTGCTGCTTGTGGTCTCGTGTTTGCCAGGGCTGGGATGCAGCTTGTGCTGTTTGTAGCTAATTGCCTCTGGTTGCACTTATCTGCTCTCCCGTAGTGGAGAAAGAGGCTCCTCTGATCTTAGACATCCCCTAGCTAAGGGGATGATGCTCTGACCCGTTGACCAAGACCGGACACCTTGCTCCAGCCGTGCCGGCACAGCTCACCGTGTTGGACCACGCACAACCCTCATTTGAGACATCTGAGTCTCAACTCTGGTCCTTTTGATGCTGGTGCGGGCAAGGGGATGCTGGCAGCATCCGTGGGGCTGGAGGCACCTTTCCCGGTGGGAACCACCCGCCCATCCTCAATTTGCGCGTGCACCCTTTAGCCGTGAGCTCGCAGAGGGATTTTTCCTGTCTCCTCCTTGCCCAGAGGGGCGATTAATGAGAAATGTGTGGTTGCTGTGCATAGGAACCGGCTTGGATAGCGGCTGAAAGGCACCGACTGGGGCAGGGGATGCAGGCAGGGAGAGGAGGCGTCCGGCTCCGAGCAGCTGCTGTTTATTTAGGAAGGGAAACGCTCCACGTCAGGTCGTGCCCTTTAGGAGCGTGTCCCTGTACGGGTGAAGGAAACTGGTTGAAAGGTTGGATTTTTCTGGACCGCGCTGTAAGTGGTTTGAAACTGTTCTTCAAGTTTTATTTGACTGGAAAGCATTTAGGAAGTGATTTCGAATCCATTTGGTTGATTCACTGCTATTCCTGCAGTAGGATGCAGAGCAGTGATTCTGTAATTAATTTAATTACATGCTTATTCAATCTTTCCTAAACTAGTAAAATTTCAGAATGCTTTTGAATTCAATGAAATGTGATTTTCAGGGACAGGAGGAAGGGAAGGCAGGGAAATTTCAAGTTATTTTCTCTTTCCCTTGCTTGGTGTGCCAGCCCTCCCTCCCCGACGTCGCCGCAGCCCCACGGACCCGCAGCACCCGCTGCGGTCGCCTCTGCCCCTACAGCGATGGGCACCCTCAGCCATATTTTGGTTGTTTCCCAAATTCCTGCCTGTCCTCTGTGCTTCCCAGCTGAAGGGAAACCTTTAAAGAAGCTTAATGAATAAAATAATAAAAAGCCTTTTCTTTTTCTCCTGTCCCCCACCTCTTCCATCTTTGCTGTTACCTAATGTTCGTTCTGCCGCTGCTTTTATTGCCTTTGAATTTGGCCAAAACAATATATTATGTAATTGGGCTAATGAGTTCCAACCCACTCTCCATCTTCCCATCGTGGCACAGCAAGCAGCTAATCTCTTCCCAGTTTACCTCTTTCCCCTTTTCGGTTGTTAATTTAAAATTATCATTTCCAAATCTGCCTCTCCTCCTCACTAAGTCTTATTTTTATTCTTTTTTTTAAACTCTGCAGAAGGCCTTGAATGAGTAACCGAATATCTCCTGGGCTCTGGAATTTAACAGTCTTTGCCCTTTGTTCGGCTGGGTCAATGCATGAATTCACAAGTTACTAAATTAAAAAGGAGAAAAAAGGCAAATGTCTGATTGTGGATTGGATTTGTATTTTTTCCCCCAAAGAAATGAAATACAAAGAGGAACTAGTATTTTCAAATAGTTTAAAAAGTAGCAATTGATTTTAAAATCGAGTTGTACCAAGGCCAATTTTTAATACAGAACTAAACATTGAACTGTTTTTCTAAAGGGAAAGTAATAAAATCCAACGTTCTGTATTTAAGAAGTTAGAAAATGTAAATTACTTACAGCATAAACACAAGTAGACTGGACAAAGGTTTGATGGGCAGAGGTTGTAGCTGGAGCATAAAATTACCACAATGTCAAGATGGTTTCCTTAATTTTTCCTTCTTGAAGAAGAAAATAATGTCAGGCGTGCTGTATAAAAAGTCGGTGTAGAGCGGTAGAGCGCTGAGTGCGCACAGGTCCTGCTTGTGAGGAGGGACTGTGACAGCCGGAGCAGCCTTCTGCCTGGTGAGCCTGAACAGACCTCCATTCAATTTTTTATGAGTGTGTCTTTATAATAAATTAAAAAAAAATAGAGCGATGTTTCCATTAAAAAAAGAATCGAGGGAGCAGCGCTTGCTGGTGTGAATGGGTCTGGTTTAGACCAGCTGAGGGTTTGGCCTTGGCTGTAGCTTTATTCCTAAATTGGGAGCCATCCCCTGGCCAGGATGGCTCCTGATGTGGGGAATGGTCTGGGCTGGTTGACTGTGGCAGGAAAATGGGTGTCGGGATTGTTCCGTCTTTGTTGCTGCTCTGTATAAACGTGAGGATGCTTTTCCATACCTTTTGATGAAGAGCTGCCCAAGCAGAGCTTCCCTGGGAGGGACAGGAGGAGCTTCAAGCTTTTCACAGGGATCCCGCAGTTGCATGAGGTGAGCTTTAGAGTGCTGTAAATCTCCACAAATGACTTATTAACAGATAACAGGACTCATAAATCTCAGCAAGTCGGTCACTGGGTTTGATATTTTCTGGGAGGGATCACTTGAACTTTGCTTACCTTCTCGCTCCCATATGGCAACACGAGGTGGCTGAGCTTTGTCTTTGGGCCATCACGATGGCTGTTTGAGCTCCAGCCATGCCTTTGAGGGCTGGTTCGTGCTTTGCGACTTTGCAATATTTTCCATGTTTGTGGGAGACACCTCCCACCTTCCTCCCGGTGGCCTTTGAGTCAAGTCTGAAACATGCCTTCCTCTGCTCCAGCTGCTCAAGAAGATGACTTCCATGCTGCCGCCGCCTCCTCCTCCTCGTCATCATCTCTCAGTGTTTTTAAGCTCTGAATGGAGGATCTCCAGGAGTTGAGCTGGCTGGTGGTGGCAAGCAGAGCTGGTGGCGTTGGGGCCCGGTGCCGATGTGAGCCCAGACGAGTGGCAGTATGACTTGAAGACTGTTGGGTCTGCCATGGCAGATGGTTCAACCCCAAACTTTAGTTTGGCTCTGTGTCATGGAGCAATGGCAGTTGGTTGATGTCTGGCAACGTGTGGCAAGAAGAGACTTGAAGCCTGGGTTCTCTTAAACAGAAATGCGTGGTAGTGTATTAAAATTGGGAACCGACCCCAATTTGGGTGGCTTTGGCTGTTGGCTCCCTCAACATTGCCTTTGCCTTTGAGAACTTTTTGCATTCAAAATGATAAATGCAACTAGAGACCCTAAGTGACCTTAATTTCTCCAAATTGGATGCCTCATGCCCAATGTGACAGCCTCAGAGTTAAAATTAATGTAAATTTTGTAAATCAGTAGACTGACCTTTTGGTGAACTGGAAAGAAATGTCAAATTTCTGGTTTTTTCCCCCCCTGTAATCAGCAGTCTGTAATGAATGAATTATTCCTAATTTCAAGATTGTAGCTCAAAAGGGCACTCAAATGGCTGAAATCCCATAAGAAAGGCTGACCTTTTGGTTGTCTCTGATGAAAATTCAGGATTTTCCTCGAACTTAGCAGTCTGTAATGGACTGCATGAGATGCTACTGCAGCTCAGCAGGTGCAGCTCCCCGTTTCTTGTCTTAATATATTTATAGTAACACTATAGTAACTGTATGATCCCCCAAAGTGCCTTCACAGTCTCGTAGGAGCATTCAAGGTGTAGTTAAGATTCAGTGCCAAGCCTTCTCTTTAGGTACAAAGCAACTGTGAAATAAATGATTCCCCTCCTACTCCATGAAGAATTGATTATTTGTCATCTCCTGCACCGGACACAGCGGCTGTGTTTTCCCTGTCTGCTCCGAGTTGCTACTGCAGGTTTGGTGATGCTGGGTACGTGCAGAAGGGTCCTTCAGCTCTCTCTTGCTTAAGATAAGAGGACTTTGAGGCGCACAAGGAGCAATAAATCTGTGTTTCCCACAAGATGTTACAAGGACCGTAGATATGTTTTTGCTCAGAAACTGCTGGAGAGAGTTCTGGGTTTGGAAAATGCGTTTATCTGATGGTAACATCATGTACTAGCAGGACCGTGCACCAGCAAGCGTGCACTTGGATGCTTCTTTCCCAGAGGGATTTTTGTTTTGGGCATTAGGGTGGGAAACATCCGTGGTGCTGGGTAATAAATTGTATTTATATGCAGTACGTCCTCTGTGGGGTACCCAAGTGTGCTCTTGGTTGCGGTAGCTTACCTGGCTTTTTGGCTTCTGGGTCCTGGTCAGGTTCACGGTGGCGGATAGATGAGGAATCATACGTGCTTTGCCTTCGTAGCTTTTTTCACTGCCTGTGTAGCACGGGCTTCCCTTTAGGTACAGAAACATGTTTTGTAATAGAAAACAACTGAGTTTAATTTATGGAGAGAAAAAATGACATAAAACTCACCCGTATTGTGAAATGCTCAACCACGTGGGGTTGGAGGAGCTGGCCGGCTTTGTTGGCATTGTCCCTGCGGCGGCCGTCCTGCCGCTGCGTTTCAACACCCCTCAGCCACGAAACCCCGCCGGGGCCAGGGCTGAGCCCGAGCCCTGCCCGCAGAGCCCCAGGGCAGCGCTCGGGTGTCTGCGCTGCCTAATTTTGGTCCCTTCCCCGGTCCCGCAGGCTGCCGGCAGCGGCAGGCAGCGCAGAGCATGGCAATGTTGCGGCTGGGCATCACTGAACCTGTAAAAAAAGGGATCCAAATTTATTTGGGAAAAAGTCAACACTAAAATGGACTGGATAAGTCCGTCTGTACCTTGCTGGCAGAGACAAAGGTTCCTAAAACCAAATGAAGCAACACATCCATCCTCTAAAACTCTCCCTCTGCTATCTTAGAGATGAAAGCAGGCTGAGATCACTTTTGCTTGTCATTTTCTGTTTCTCTTCCACTACTACAGCATGGTAAAATTTTGGAGGCAGCGATGTGAAAGCAATATTTAAACTTATGCCCAGTTTTCACTTTAATTTTATTAAGTTGTGAAAATATTTCTAGTAGAAATAGATTTTGAAATAGATTTTGAAATATTTCTAGTAGAAATAGATTTTGAAATAGATTTTGCAAATTGTGCCGCCAGCAGCTTTAAAACAATAAATGTCAAGTGTTAAATTATTTGGCACTGTTTCTGAAGTGTCCAAATGCTGGATAATGGTTTAAAACCTGGTCTCCTATCGGCCTTTTCAGCTCTTCCCTCAGATAATCAACACCATGAGCAGTTCAACAAGATGTTGTGCTCGGTGAATGTGCATCACATTGGGCCTTAAAAAAGAACAGTGGAAAAAAAAGGAGCAGAAGGTTTAATGTCCTTAGGTTTGTGTAGTTCATTTAAAAATTAAAAAAAAAAAATCAAGAAATCCTGATTTTAATTTTTTGAGCCTATTGTGAATTGTAGGTATGTAATAGCATGCATGCAGGACTGGGACTGCTCAGCGCCTTGGCTTGCGCTAAGGGCTGCCAGCCAGCTTGTAATAGTCTCTCAAATCTGAACATTTGGTTCAGAAACGTTGCTTAGCCCACCTTCTCACATGTCGGAAATGTTTGGTAACAGTCAAGTGTGCCACAAAGTTTTTGTTTTCCTTTTAAAAATCTGTGCCCCTCTTATGCTGCAAAAACCCCAGACCCCTAAAACTGAAAAATCCCCCCCTCGCCATGCAGCGATCTGGCAGTGCCGCGTGTGGCTCGGGGGGGGAAAAAGAGGCGTACAAAGCAGAGCTGTGGCTGCAGCCTGTTTCTGGGGCCGAGTGTGAACGCAACCGGCGCGGTCTGCGCGTGGTCCCCGCAGCGTCGCTGCCAGCGGTCCCCGCACACCGGCGGAGCAGCATCGCTGGTACCCGGCCGTGCTCACTGGTGCGGCTTCTCACCCCGCGCCCGCGAAAGGGACCTCAACTGTGCTACCGCTTAAAAATTAATTAATGCTTCTAATTATGCTCCCAACCAGAGGCGAGGGGCTCGTGGGTTGAGCGGGATTTGTCAAGTCGTGCACCAAGAAGTGGCTTTGATGGCTCTGCTCTCTCCCAGTTGCCTTTCAGTAGCTCCTTTTCCGTTTCTTTTATGCGTGTGATGTGTTGACACTTCACCAAGCAAGACGCTTTAAATGGTTTTTATGGGAATGCTTCAAGCTTCTTCCGTCCGGTCTGTTTTTGAGAGTCTGGCATTAGGTTTTATATTTATAAAATAGTAAAAAAGCAGCAACTGGATAAATTCATGAAAGAAATTTCTGCCAACAGCAGCCAAGCACAAAGGCAACACCTCTTGCCCGTGAAGCTCCTGAACTGTAGCTCACTGGAGGATGGAAGATTATTCTGGAGAAGTCCCACTTATGCTTTTCCTAATTTTATACGCTTTCCTAACCCAGCCACTGCTGGGGGACAGAATAGCAGCGTATATGCACCCATGGTCTGAGCTTGCTCGGTCTTCCTCACATAGGCACTCTTGCACAGGAGTGGACCAGCAGCTTTTAAGATGTTTTTTCAAGGGTTTGATCCTGCACGAAGTTGAGTGAGAAACAGAGGATACAGGAGCCAGGGCGAGTTTCGCACTCGATGAGTGAAGACAGACAGGTCTGGAGCAAGGCCAGGACTGTTGGCATCTTGCAAGGTCGTACCCTGAACCAGGATGTCTACCTGCGCTGTGTAAGCACGATAAAGATGCTTTGCATTCTGAGAAGGGCTCTTCTGAGAAATGCTAAAACAGCCAGAGAGGCATTTTTCATTCAAGTGTGCGGGGATGTGCAGCTCCCGTTGCTTTCGCTTGCTCTGTTCACAGCGCTTGGAGGGCATTGCTGGAATAAGGTGAAGAGCCCGAGCCTTCATCTGTATCCAGGGTCATGTAACGGTGGGGTTGGTGGTGTGTCCACAACCTCCCTTGGGCCCAGCAGCTTTCATTCTGGTACAGGATGTCTCCATTCAGTAATGTTGGTTATGGATTCAATCCGTATGCAAAAATCTTTGGTGTTGGCTGTCAGGAAGATTGTATCTTCTTGGAAGTGGAGAGGGTATAGGGGGTGAGATGCGCTCAGAGGTGGGTGCTGGGCAGGTGGATGGAGCTCTGAGCGGAGGCAGTGGCCTCCATGCGCGTTCGGGATGCAGCGTTGCACCCCTCCTCTTCCCTTTCCTGAGATCCTGCTTGCTACAAAAGTAGGAGTTTTGAAAATGGTCTTAAGTTGCCTTTATCTTTCAGTTCAGTATTGGACGTCACATTTATTCATAGACTCAAAATTTGTGTTTCCTTTTTCCTGTGCCTCACCGGGCACTGGGAAGCACGTGTCAGGAAGCTGTTGTTACTGGCAGCTTTCAGACCGATACCGTAGCTTTGCAAAGGGAAAATATTCTGTTACCACCCCTACTTCTCAAAACTCGGGCACGGGTTTGCATGGAAATGTTACTTCGAGCCGTGACCCACTCTGTGATGTTGTTCTGAGGTTTCACCGGGCACTGAAAGCATCTGAGGCCGTGGCAGTGAGTGTGTAAATGCAGGATGGGCGCAGGGCTCTGGTTCCCATCCTCCAGGGCTGAATTACAGGCAGAAAGTCCTAACAGTGTTACTGGTCTTAATGGGTAACTGGTCTCTCTGAGCCAGCAGTGGTATGGATGGACCTTTGGCTGTTTCTCAGTTTGTAGCCCAGCAGCCCGGATCATCCCTGCTCTGAACAGTGATGTTTGTGCTCTGAGTACACGTGTATCTGATGGGGAGGGGATGTAGTGGCAGCACCGGTTGTCACTGGGATGGGTGTAGGCACCCCTACGGGCTGTACGTGGCTGGCAGAAGGTTACTGGGGAAGCAAGCCTGTAGGAGTGCGCACACCTCCAAAATGTTTGAGAAGACTGAGAAAAACAGAGAGTGAAACCTGGTCGGTTGGAGCAAAGCTTTGTGCATTGAGCAGAGCAGCCCATGGCGAGGCTGGGAGGAACTCTTTGGGAGGGAGCAGTCTTGATTTAGCAAGTCCTCCCCTGTCACCCAGCAGCTTTCTGGGCCTGTCTCTTCTGGTACTTTAGTTGGTGTAGTTCTCACTTATCTCCTGTGCATCAGAAGCTCTTGGCTGGTTTCTGGGGGGGGGGGTCCAGGTGAGCCTCCTTGTTATATTACAGAATTTGAGTGGCTGAAAGCTCCCATCCTCCCTTTCTGCTACCTCCCCTCTGCCTCGTCTCTGGTGTAAGATGTGACTGAAATAACTTGTGTGAGTGTCTTGAACTTCTCAGGTGTGCCTAGGAGCGATGAGGAGCACCTTCCAGGGGCATCCGGAGACCTGGCGCTGAACCTCTTGCCATGGGATCACTTGGTGCATGGCCTGAGACTGCTTGGCCGTGCAGGCTGGGGCTGTGCAGATGCATTGACGCCTCCTTCAGATGGTGCTGAGCTTTGCTCGGAGGCTTTCCTTCTCTGTCAAGCAGAGAGTGTGTCCTGGAAAGCACATGTCCATGGGGGAGTAGGCTTTTCCTCTAAGCACCGTGAAAGATGAACTTGCTCCCACATCACCCTTGTGTTGTTTGTTCCATAAATGAAAGAAAAAAGGATAAAATTCCATTATTTGGTGCTTTAAAATGTATCTTCTCATGTGATAAAAAGCTTTTGCTATCCAGCACTTGTGCCCTAACGTAGCCAGCTTCCAGTTTTCAGGAAGGCAGAGAGCTTTGACTCTTCCCGTTGGCTCTGCAGCCCATATGCATGGACTCGCAAGGCTTGTCTGAGCAGTAACAGGGTTACTGGTGGGAGAACAAGGACCACTGTTATCCAACAGTCCACATTCCTGATGATGGCTGCAAGGTCATAGGTTTGAATGTCAGAGAGCCAATAAAGGCAAAAGACCTTTGAGCCAGTGTCTAATTTGAAAATACCTTCTTGTCGTAGAGTCTATGTTGGTTTTTGTAGGCGGCCTCACTGTGGAGTTCCTGGCAGTCTTCATCTATCTGTCTTAAAACTAGCTGGGATGGATAGTTTCTCAGCTAAATGGCTAATGTGCCATTTGAAGTAGGATTTTTCTCATCTGGTATTCAGAAGCTTTAAAGATAGGAGCTGCGTACTGCTGGAAGTTAAATACATAGAAATAAACCACGGAGTAAGTATTTGGCCCTGCAAATAAGTGCCATAGGAAATGTCACAGCTTTGTGGTGTGTGTGGGTAGGATGCTGAAGAGTGCGGGTCTGTGTGACAGGTGTAGTTGCCCTTTCCATCAGCTTATTTTGGTTGGTTGGTTCTACAGCTCATTAAAAAATGAGTTAGTGCTCATTCAGACTGACCTTACCAAGTGACACCCAGAATTGTAGGCCCTCAAAGCTGTGGATGGTCACAAGTAGTGGGAACTGTTTGTGGTCTTCAGCAATGTTTGCCAGTTAGCTCAAAGCTATGGAAGATGGTCAGAGAAAAATAAATCTTGTATTCATCAGACACAAGTGGGTTGAGATTTATGCTTTGCGTTCAGATTTTATGTTTTCCTGCACATTGCTGGAGGAAGACAGTAGTTGCATTGGCTTTGCAAGGACATGGATTAGGGCCTTAAGATCAGAAGTAGTTAGTCTGGCAGTTTGCACACCAAGCCACGTGTGTTGGCCAGCACTATTTGATGCCTGGCCAACGTGCTTGGATGCCCAGCCACCTCTGCAAGTGTCATTGCCTGCCATTCCTGTAGGAGTACTGTCGCTGCTGGCCATAAAGGTCTACAGTTGCGTTGTATGGCTGGACAGCAATTGAGGATACCTCCAGGTGCCTGAAAAGCAAATCCACTTGGTGAATTACCAGAATGGGGTGGGAAGTGTCACTTCTGTCCCAAGAAGTTACTGTGTCAGGGGGTGACTTGGAGCCTGGGCTCTGGCTATTTGAAGATTGGGCCTTGAAGAGCCAGAGGGTGCTCAGCGGATGGGTTGGGGGCATAGAGGAAGGTCTGGACTCTTGTTTGCTGATTAACAAGGAGGTGCCAGAATAGGCTTTTGGGTTTGGGGCATTCATATATTTTTGCTAAGCCCAAATGTCACATTTTGTAGAAGCAGGAGACTGTGGCACCTTTTTGATTATTCTGCTTGTTGAGTTTGTGTTTCTGCTCAGTGGCTGATCACAGTGGCTGGCTGTGTTACCTGCCACACAGGAACACTTCAGGAAACCTTCTTTTTTTTTTTTTTTTTTTCCTGAGAGAAAGCTATCAACAGGCCCTGAAGAGCAGTACCTGGTTATATATCGTAGTTGCTTGTGTGTCAGTCTGCATAATCACTCTTTGGCTAGTGTTCTCTATCAAGGAGTTCACCACCTGGATCCCTTCATCCTGGAACACCCTTCTTAGCTTTGGAAAGCAATCAAATGACCCTGTTTTCATTTAATAATAATTGCAGTAGCAATAAGCAGTTTGGAGTGCTCTTAATATTTTTCCTTTTACTGGCCAGGTTGCATCTATTGGCTTTTTGATGTTTTGACTACCCAGGAGAGGCTGGGGATGACTCTAGGCACTTAGATAACCTCTCCAAAATGAAGGAATGGTTCTGTGAATAAAATGCAAGTCTGAAATTCAAGAGATAAGTGTCTGGTTCACACAAAATCTTTTTCTGTGGCTCTGGGCAAGTTGTATAAGCTGTCTTAGATTTCCCAGCACAAGAACTGAAGAGAAATGACTTCATCAGCTCACATCAAAATTGTCAATATTTACTAGTGTTTGGAAGGCATTGGGATGTTTTAGACATTTTGGTGTTTCTCGTAGCTATGAGTGCTTAGAGTGATTGAATGAGGTTTACTTGAGTCTCTGGAACCCTCTTTCCATAGAAGCTATCTTTATTTGCCTTGTCCCTGTCCTCTTTAGATGTAGAAAAAATACCATCTCATAGCTTCAAGGTGGCTTTGTCCTAGTAGACTTCACCAAATTTTTTGTGGGCTGTACGTAAGCAACCAGTTGGGCATCAGCCAGTGGCTTAGCAGAGGTGCTGGAGATTTTGGTATACAAGGAGATCAATTGCCGTGTCATTATAAAGGTGTTTATTTCCAGGTCAGAGTTGAGGTACCCCAACAATAAACTCTCAACACCTTGAGTGTATTATGCTCAGCCTGTGGATAACTCCTTTATTGCTGTCAGTCTGCCATCTTTCACTGGCGTTGAATTTTCTTCCAAAGTAGCAATAAATAATAATAATAATAAAAAAGTTGCTTCTATTTTGTTTTTTTGAGCGTTGACAATAGCCTTTGGAAAAGTCCAGTTTTCCTTTCCGAGAAGGTCGCCATGGCTACTCTCCGTGCAGCGTTTAACAGCCGTGCTGGCTAATGCAGCAGAAACAGATTTGGCTTTTCCTTTTGGATGTAATGAATAGCAAACTGCTGCGTATTCATTAAGAGAAGCAACTTGCAGAGGTTAAGTGTTTCATTTCTGGAGCTGCCGTCTAGGGCAGTAATAAAAAATAAATTGGGCAGCCAAGGAGGAAAAGGGGTTTATAAGACATAAAGTGGGAAGAAAATAATTGCTACATCATTCCTTGTTTCTTTGCTTGGGTTCTGCAACTGTAAGTCAGGATCCCCAACTCCAAGCTATGCAGATTTTTGTTAGATGCGATCAAATTTGCTGGAGAATTAGCTTTGTTTTTGACAGGAACCCATCTGACTAATTCAGCAAAAATAAACAGGCTCTTGGACTGCAGTCATCCAGTCCAGGAAGGACTGAGGAAAATGGGGCTGGCTTTAATGTCTGAACGACTCTAGCGTGAGGCCAGACAATGCTCTGTCCACCTTTCGTGGACTCGCAGCTTTGAAGGCTGGGAAGGCTCGTGATCATCCAGCCACAACCTCCTGCCCTGCCCAGGGCAGCAACTCCAGAGTCAAACCCATGGGTTTTGTTTGGCCCAAAGTTTATCTTTAGAAAAAGATCTGTAACCCTGATTTCAAGGTTCTGGAAATGGTATTAGTCTGTCCCAGTTTTAGATGTCCATGTCCATAGTCAATGAGGAGGGATGGGCACATTTCAGCCACCTGCTGTAGGATACAAGGAGTTGGATGGTGGATGTGCCTCTTTCTCTCTCATCTCATTTGTGGTTGTTGCACGGGAAATGGAAACAGCACAAAATAATGATGTCGGTGGTGGTGTTGGTACATTGCACAGCCTCG
Organism: Theristicus caerulescens; assembly: GCA_020745775.1. Classification (NCBI taxonomy): domain Eukaryota; kingdom Metazoa; phylum Chordata; class Aves; order Pelecaniformes; family Threskiornithidae; genus Theristicus; species Theristicus caerulescens. The sequence continues at coordinate 11,929,887 of CM036573.1, forward strand.
CCGTCCTCTTCTGAACATCCCTGACCTCCTTCTGCCCTGCCGTACGTGGGCAGCAGGACTCTTTGGTCCTCACCACGACAACTAAGCGGTTTCCAGCCATTTTTCCAGGACACTGTCCATCTGCTGCATGTTGGTGTGGGGTTTTTTTTCCTAGTTGTACGCTCTCGTGTGTGGCTGCATAAAAAGGCATCTTGTTTAAATGAGTCCAGCACACCCATCGATCCAGATGGCATTGTATTAGTGACCTGTCCTTTTTAATTATGTGCAACTAATTTTTAATTTTATGTTCTCTGCAAACATGACTGGGAATGATTTTCTGGCTGCTTGTAAATCATTGATAGATATTGAATCCTTTCAGGGATTGCTTTCTCTTGGAAGAAATGAGGATTCCCCCATTACAATTAGTTTTCAAAATTTATCAAATAGCTATTTTTTTAATCCACTTAGTATGTGTTTACATTGATTTCTTTTCTAGGGCTGATGTGTTTTGAATCAACATCTTGTGCAATAGTAAAAAAATCTAAGTCTCTTATGCTAAAATAGTTATCTTTCTCAACCAAAGCCATAAATCTTATCAGGAAGTAATGCCAAGTCTTTTTCACAAGGCTGGTTTTCTTTCTTCTTTCCCATATGAAGACATACAGGCTGAACGTCTTGCTAAGATTTTTAGCCAGGTTGGCACAGGGTGTTCACACCTGCAGAAAAATTATTTCAAATCTTTTCCCCATGTTTTTCTGTCTGAGGTGTGTTCGTTGTGTCTGCTGTGGATATGGGAAACTCTCTCTTTCGTTTGGCAGCATCACACAGTAACTACCATTACTTCAAAATTACATTTTTTCCCACCTTTTTTGTTAGGGAGGACAATGTCACGTGGCGCTTATAGAAACAGACTGAACTGTGAACTGTTCTGAAGCTCCATCTATGTTAAAAGTCCATGTTATTGCTTCCTTGTGACCTGACCGGTTGACATTTGGTGTGGTAGGACATGGTAGGGATGTCCATCAAAAACCCAGTCCTTGTTCAGGAGTCTCAAAGGAGTCTGAGGAGGAGGACCTGGACCTGGGAATAGTCCAAGGGGACTGAGGGATGGGTGTCCCTCCACCCTGCTTGTGGTCATGGCCATGTTTTCACGGATGGATCGCCCCCAGCTGTTTCATGTCCATGGGCTGTCCTCAGGGCTCGCGTCAGTGGGGACGATCAGAGATGTCACCTGCAACTCCCAATTTGAATTGGGTTGAAAGTGCTGTGGAAAGTTTTAGGGGTCTTCATAGCTCCTGCCTAGATCTGTGTTTTAAAGACCTCTGTGTATAACTCATCCGAAACACTGCTGCCAACGTCGTGGAGGGGACGGCGTGCGTGGGGGTCAGCTCTGTGCCTCCTCTTGGGTGCGACCGGGGTGTTCGGTGATGGGATTTCAGTGGCTGGGAATGAGTTGCCTACCTCCAGCCATGCTGGCAGCACCCATTTGTTGAATGGCTGTGAAAGCCGTGAAACACCTACCTCCCCAATGAATTTTCCCCCTTTAGAGCTGGTGTTCAGGAGTCAGCTGCTTCTCTAGGTAGACCTCGCAGTGTTTTCTTGGGGAGGAACGTGGTCGGTGTTGGTGGGTAACATCTGACCCATACAGGCAGAGTCACACATCCCCTGTGTGAGTCTGCAGCGGTCCAGGCTTTCGGGCAGAGCTGCCCTGTTGTCAGACCAGCGTGTTGCCTACAAAAGGTTTTGTTAGACAAGAGCTGTGTGTGCCGTGGAGCATCATTAAGAGGCTCAGCGAGCCTTTTCCAAAGGCCATTGAAATCAAATGAAAGGCTCGATAAGCTGAAAAGCCTTGAGACAAGATTTAGAGGGGAATAAGAGTTTTTGAGTATGTCTGTATGGGTTTGGGGACTGGGGAGTGCTGGAGGTGTGAGACCTATTCACCCTCTTCCCCGAGCTCCGGGGCAGGAGGCTGTGAAAGCAGCAGGGGAGAGGGTGGGTGGTAGGGATCCTCTGGATGTGGTTGGGAGGAAGATGAGAAGTGGAGGGACCATATCTACACTGTCTGCCTCTTCTGGCATCAGGCTCCGTATTTAACCTGTTTCAGGTGTTTCTCCGATGGTGTTTTGGGCAGGTACTATCTCTGTGACTGCCCTTGGCGAATACACAGCTGTGGAAGGGATGGAGAGCTTGGATCTGCTTGGTGTTTGCAGTGAGATGTGAGAGTTCGTGTGCTGGAGCAGGGGTCGAGGCCCTGCGGTGTGTGTCCGTCCTCGTAGGTCCACGGTGAGCAGCTGACCCTACCCCGTGCTACAAACCTGAGATACAAGGCCAGGAATCAGCCCCGGGGCTGGATTTCTAGATTTAAGTAGGACCCTAAGGCAACAAAGAGCTTGGCAGCAAGGTGCCCTGCCTAAGCACAAGCCAGTTTGTGTGAAGGTCTGTGAACAAGCATTTGTTTTTCATGCATTGGGCTGAAATGCTTTGTTGCTTTTTTGGGTAAAATCAAGCCCGGTGGTGAATTAGGCCCTTTAAAATGACGCATAGAGCTGTAGATATGGAGCCTACTGCTGGAAATCAGTGATGGTAAGAGTGTCAGAATTTTGAAACATCTGTATTTGGATGCTAAAAGCATCTGTGGTTAATACAGCTCGGGAATGAAGGTTTTTATTAGAGAGAGAAACCCCTGTAGTTTAGGGTAAAAGCCAGCCACGGGCTGATCAAATTAGGCAGAAGCATCCTCATACACGGGATGGTCTGTGATTGCTCACTTCAGATTTTCTTCGCCTCTTTCTGCCTTTCAGCCGCCGATGGCACTGCCACAGTCAGGGCATGGCTTCTGCTGCTGCAATTCAGCCTGATGGCTGGCTTGTGCTAAGGGGACAAAGTCTCGGGAGGTGAATTCTGGTGGTGCTTTAAAGGAGGAGATAATGGACTCGCAGGCTGGAGAGGCATAACAAAAGAGTTTGGGTCTGCGGAGGCAAAAGCAATGCTCGGTTTAAGAAGAGGTACTGTAGGCACCCTGAATGAGCTAACGCAAAATCCTAATTGGGCAAAACTTTTGTGTGATTCTCAAAAAGGATCAAGAGATCGCGGAGCAGATCCGTGCAGAGCAGCGTGCGTCTGGGTAGGAGTTACTGTCGTGCTCCTTGGGACATTGCCAGAGAGATGGGCTAGATGACGAGTAGCTGGGAGAAAGGCTGGAGAAGGCTTTAAAACCAGTCTTGGAACATTTTTTCGATGAATCAGAGGAAGAAATGCAAAAGAATTTAGGAAAAGGAGAGTTGCAAAATTAACGTGGCGTGGTGTGACGCAGGAGAGGGACAGGGGCCTCTCGTGGGAGGTGCTCGAGAAGATGCTGATGCTCAGTGATTTCCAAACTGGCAGCTGACATCAGCGATGACGGAGCCCGGGAGTCATCTGAACTTGCCCTTCTCCTGCCTGGTCGTGATGGAGATCTGTGCAGATGCCAGCACTGGTGCTCTTACCCGAGTCGTGAACAATACTTTGCCCTATTCAATTTTTACTTTACTAAAATGAATATCATGGGCTTCTTAATAGTCATAGGAGCATAAAAGTCTCAGTGTATCACAATTCATCATCCTTTAAAAATTGAATTTCTGTTGAATTATGCCTTGCTGCTGTAGTGCTGTGGAAAAGCTCTTATTATTCATAACTATAAATACAACGATGTCGAGATTTAACTGGTGCCTGAAGGCTTTATGCTGTACTTTCGTATTGACAAAGCAAACAATCTTATGGATTGGTTTAAGTTTATGGGACCGGAGGCGGCTGAGCCCTTCCCCACCGTTGGAAGCAGCAATCCTCCTCTCCGGTCCCGAGCCATCTCCGAGTAGGCAGGAGAGTTTTGAGCCATTTTGGCCCTTCAGGACTGAGATAAACAGCCACCGAAAAAAAAAAAGAAATGAAATAAAATAAAAAAAAAAGAAATAAAATCCCCGTTAGGTGGGTGCTTTTCCTCTTGGGTACCAGCTTGGTCAGGCTGCTGGAGGACACATTTCGGGACCAGCACCAGCTTGGAGGGAGTGCTTGGGTTTGTGATAGTGGAGGGCAGGTTGCATGGGCTGAAGGACAAGGAGGAAGAGCTGGAGAATGAGATGGATCCCCAGAAACCACCTGAATCGCCCAGGTCTTCATCAGCGCAGAGGAGCGATTGGACCTTAATTAAAGAGACTTTCCGTAGGAAGGTTCTCACATGCTCTCCTAGGTGGGCATCAATAAATACTTTCACGTTCCTCCTCGTCCCAGCTGAACGTTCAAACAGACATTGGCCCAATCGTGCGATTGCTGATGAGGACAGACCTGGCTGGGTAGAAGTTTGCTCGGGTTCACATTTTGCTTTGCGAGCATCTCTTTTGGGCCTGAAATGTGGAAAAGTCCCGTAATTTGGTGCTCAGCTGAGGCTGAATTCGAGGCCTTCGCATGGATTTTACTGTAACACGAAAGAGAAGTGAGTTAATGCATAATTAACACATGGACATAATTTTAAAAACTGTGATTGGGTAAATGTGGTCTCTGGGGAGGTGGTGGGAAAGATTCTGATTGGATTTGGAGGGATTTTTTTTGGTGTGGTTATAATTAGAAATTTACACGTAGCAAAAGAAGTATTGCTGTTGGATGTTGGTTATCGTGGCCCGTAGGTTGTTTGGAGTTTTGTTTGTTTTATGATCTCTTTTCTTAATATAGCGATTGGGCCTTGCAGAAATTTGGCAACGGCGTGTTTAACTTTTGACTTAGTTTAGACATTCAGTATTTTTGTTACAAAATAACTCTGCAGCATTTTTTTTTTAAACAAAAATTAATAATCTCTTGAGAATTGAAATTCTGTATTTGAGAAATTGCAAAGCCTCCATTTTGGGCTTTCTTCCATTGAAAGCAAGGCAACAAAATCGGTGATTTCACAGTAGTTGTATTTTCTAATGCATTTCAAAACTAGTTTCCATGTAGGCATACAGAGAGATACAGAAAAGTGTTAAAAATCAGATGCCGAAATGTTTTGCCCTATAGCAGGTCTAAACAACGGGCTGGTTATTAAGCGGTGGTAGATGTGTTGAGCCCCTACAAGTGAAGGTGCTCAACACCATTTGTTTGCCTTGGATTTATTTGAAAATCTTGGGGAGTGTGCCAGAGGGTTGCTGCCATCACAGGACCCGTGAGATGGGGCTCGTCTCTCCATGCGGGGCTGACGTCCCGGGCTCGCTCCCTGCACGGGTCAGGGTGCCTGGGATGTGTTTGGAGGAGGAGGAGGATGGTGCCAGTGGCCGGGCAGGAATTCCTCCCTTCATTTTTGCAGAAACATTGGGTTTTTGCATGGAAATGACCTGTACCTGAACAGATGTCGTTACCATGGAGGATTTTCTTTCCTAGTGAAGACCTTGAGACCTTCTGGGTGGTGACTCCTGAAGCAGGAGCGAGGGGGGGTCTGTGCCTCTGTAATTCTCGCTTTAACAGATGCCACTCGAACAGGAGGAGACTCGTGCACGTGGAAACCTGGCGTGGCTGAGCACAGCTCGCAGGGCTGGACTGGACCTCCTCCTCTTCCTCCTCCTTCTTCTCCTTCTCCTCCCTGCTGCTGCAGCACTGCCAGGGACCAGCACCAGCCTCCTGCCCAGGGCGACCCTGGGGGGCTGCAGGCACCCATTTGGGGGGGACCACGGGCACTTCCCCAAGGGGGACAGGACACCGGGGCTCCTGGAAGCTGCCCACGTTGGCGCGGGGACTTGAGGGTGGCAGTGGCAGCTGCCACCATCTGCTTTGGTGTGCCCGCCGCAGGGAGAGGGAGGTGCTGGCGCAGGCGTTGGAATCTGGCATCCAGTGTCCCCAAAGGGCAGTTTCTGCAGCATTTCCCAGCACGAGCGCCCAGGAGATGCTCCACCGCGCTGCACCACGGCCAGCGCTGTTTCCCCTCCGCGTTCGGTGGTGATCATTAATTTGAAGGAAAACAGGAAAAACTGGTTCAGTGCACTTAGGAAACTTGAAAATGAGAAGACAAACGTACCTGCACCTCTAGAAATGGATGAGGCGGGGGGTCTCCACGCCGGCCGGGGGGGCCTGGACCTTCCCTTCTCCCCCCGCGTTCACGCCCAGAATAATTTGGGCAGTATTTGCACAGGCTGTGCGCTTCGGCCCCGGGCTCGGCCACTGCCGCGTTTGTAAAATTGAGATCAGCTAAATCGGTAAACGCTGCCGAAAGAGGCACTCTGGCTGCTCCCAAAACCTGGTGCTTGCTCAGGCTTTTTAAAAGATTTTTCTTTTTTTTTTGTTAAAAAACATGGGTTTTCTGACTTGCAGGACTTCCAGCCTTGAAGGAGCCAGGAGCCGCGGGGTGTGGAGTGTTGGGCCAGGAGCTGTGGGGTGTGAGGACAGGTTGATGAAATGAATCCCAAATAAAAGGGGAGATGTGGCTTGTTGTCCTGCGAGCCCAGCTGGTGCAGGGGAAACCATGGAGGGGGAACGCTCTGTTTCCCACGGGGAAGATGCGGTGGCAGCTGCCGAGATGGGGCCACCTCGGTGGCGGCACTGCTCACTCCTTGCTCCCAACACGTCTTTTAAAATTGGGAGAAGGCAATGGGTTTGTGTTTTGCACGTGCTGATTATTTTTTTACCATGGGAATAGACATTTTATCACTGTATCTCCAGGATCATGAATGGTGCTGGTTCCTTAAGGGTGCAATTTCACATGACTTTACCCAGCAAGGCAGGTGCGTGGACTCGCTGCCCGTTGGCCTCCCTGGTTAATGACTGCCCTGTGACTGCTCATAACTTGACTTGGTAAATGCCTGGAGCGAGCATGGAGCTGAACCCGAGCAGGGGGACCACGTCCCGGCGCTCATCCCACATCCCTGCGCAGTGAGCAGCGCTCAGGCAGGACCAGCGTGTTTGGGTTTTATCCGGCTTCTTTCCAAAATCAGTATAGCAGGTTCTGCTCAGATTCAGAGAGTCTGAACTGGAAAAATGTTACCTGCTTTCCAGAGCTGAGCCTTGGGTGGTGGCAACTGTGACAAGGCCTAAGTCCCCGGTGCATCTGCAGGTGGATGGAGGAAAACGTGTGTATGCCTTAACTTGCAATATCTAGTTTAAATACAGACTTTACTCATTGCAAGTCTGCTTCTTGCAAGAGAGAGAAACTACAGCTTGGAGGGCCGGGCCTCCAAACAGAATTTTTTATTTATTAAAAAAAATGCTTATTGCTATAATATTATTAATAATATTATGCTTATAATTGCGTCTTTCTCATATATCTGCATCTCTCTTGAGGCTCTTGGAGGGTGCAAACACGTGCGTTGGGGACCCGGTGCAGCTCAGCCGCCCTGCCGCGCTGGGACCCGGCGCGTTGCAGGGCTGAAACCAAACCCACAGAGCACCCAGCGCTGCCTTCCAATTACATCCACCAAAGGCAAATTTATTTTTATCGATTTACCAACAAACCAGTTATTTCAGAAATGACTGGCTGCCGCTGTTGGTCATTTCTGGATGACCAGTTGGCTCTGTGTCGCATGGTTTAATGATTGCATACTTTGTGCTGGTTAAATAGTGCTCAACAAGGAAACAGGAGAAAAACCACACTGGGATAATCTAAGAAAAACAAGGATTATAAAAATGGCTCTGAGGCGCTGACTGCTGGAAGCGAAACCTATTTTGTGGGTTTGTCGCTGCACCTTTGCTTCAAAAAAAAAATTGGAGCAGTTGTTCCACTCGTTTTCTCAGCAGATGGGCTACTCCATCGCCGGCACGTTCGCCCGTCTGGAAAGTAATTATGTCGCTTGGCCCGGTCTTGATTTGCACTTCTATTAGCGTGTGCTTAACTGTTCCTGCTTTCGGAAGAAGACTCGATAGATTAGTTCCCCTTTAAAACAAAAAAACGAAAACAAAACCAAGCCCGTGATGCGCCACAGGAACATTTCTTAAAAAAAAAAAAAAAAGCCATTTTGATTCAAAATATTTCAAAAACTGTTGTAAGATGACCTTAAAATTCAGGTTACTGGTGCCAATGCAAGAGGAAATTTAAAATAATATTACTGATTACTGTGAGCTATCTCCACTGCCTTTTTTACAGCATGGTCAGCCATGGGAATTTCTCCTTGTGTAGGTCAAGAAATTCACCGTTAATGTTTTGTGTTTAATTCTTCTCTCATTATAGAGAAGGACACGATTCGTGACACGGGCGTTCCCGTGGTGCCAGCAAGAGCTGTTGTAAAAAGCTCTGCTCTCCGTGTGCAGGGGGGTCTCCAGAACTGGCCTGGACCAGGACCGGGACAGGGACAGGGACCGGGACAGGGACCTCTCCGCTCCCCATCGGGCAGAACATACTTTTCTCCCCAAACAGCCTTGCGCTGTTATCTCTGGTGTCAGCCAGTAGATCAAAATCTGGGTGGCTTCAGTAGGTGGGGGTACCGCTGGGGTGAAGCTCCCGGTCACTTATTTTAGTGAGTTTGCTGAAACTTAAAGAGGAGCTGCAAATAAAAGCTCATATAAAGCCCTAAGTATATTTTTAATTTTTTTTTGGTTTTTTGAGTGCAAGACTTTACGAGCTTGAGGTATTAAAGGCTTCCCCAAAATTCAGTTGCGGTGGCGTGTGGGATGGGATTCACAAAGCCCCTGCGTGGCGGCTGCCTGCGAGCGGAGCCGGTGCCTGCGGCGCGGCGCGGCGGTGGGACGGGCGCCTGCCGGGGCGTGGGTTTGTGCTGGGGCTTAAATTCTTCCCTACTTCCTTATTACCCAAACGTCTTCTCTTTTTGTTCTCCTGACAGCTGCGTTGAGAAGGACACGGGCTAGCGATGCTTTTATATTTATTTCCTAGTTCTGTTTGAAAAATAAATGAGCAGGAGTTGCTGGTGACTCCGCAAGGTCACCAGGCACATGATGTGTTCATGATTCATTAATGTTATTTCTTCTTCACTTCATCAAAAAAGGAAAAAAAAAATTATACAAACAGCCCTAAAAAGGTCCGTTTGGACTTGGTCTGCCCAATCTGTGCCGCCTCGTGCTGCCGGCTCCGGCTGTTTCATCCTCGCATCCTCGCCGTTGCCCTTACTCCTGCAAACAGTTAAAGCGATTTGAATTAACCGCTCACGTGTGCAGCCCCATTTTGGCTTTAGCTTTATTTCCCCAGCTAAAGTCAAGTGCAGGAGGAGGCGTGGGCTTGGCCGGGGCTGGGTGCGCGGCAGGGTCTGGCCTGGCACTGGGCGCCTGCTGCGTCGGGCCGCGGAGGGCCCGGGCTGGGGGCTGGTGGTGGGAGGGCCCGGCTATTTTTGTCTATAATAAAAATAAGACTTTGTTCATTACCCGGGGAATATAGTTCGTGACTGACAGCCATTTTGCTCGTCATTAATAGCTCCACTTAATCTCGAAACAAGAGTTTTCCTGTGATATATCTGTAAAACAAAGAAAAACAAAACAACCTTTCTTCCTTCAGTATCTCTAATGCGCCACCCCCCTCCCAAACAAACAAACAAAAAAATCCCGATTCCTCCTCTCCTCTGACGAACAATTACTCATTCAGCTAATTTTATTTTTTTTTTTCTTTACTGTTTTGGGTTTTTTTTATTTTTCATTTTGGCCTTTGCTTCCCTTGGGTGGCTGCGTTGCAGGCGGAGCTGGCAGCGGCGCTGCCGGTGAAGATTGCCCAACTCCGACAAGCCCCTGCCGTCGACTCTTTATAACTCTGCCAAAACTTCTGAAGTGTTTGGGACAAAATTTTCCAAGCCAGGTGTCTGCCTAAGGGGGGAATTTGTTTGGAGAAGTTGCAGCAAAAGCTACCGCTGCCCTGGCTGATGAATGAGGCTCGGAGGAAGACGGGTTTGCCCACGGTGAGCCCAAAAAATTGCCGTGGGTGTGGGGGAAAGCGTGTTGTGCTGGACCGGGGCAGTTCTGGATCCCTGCCCCTCTGAGGGTCTTCTGTCTTTTGCTGATCTTTAGGAATTTTTGTGGGTTTTGAGACCTTCCCTCCTAAAGGTGGTTAAATGACCCGATGATGGCCGGTTTGGGGCTGGCACAGTCGGTGAGCGCTTTGCTCCGGGGAAGGAGGCAAAAACCGCTATTGGGCATCGAGTGGAAAATTGGGAGAACTTTGTGTGTTTCAGGGACATGGCACTGTGGAAAAACACCCTGATCCGGCTGAATTATTAACCTTGGAAAGTACTCCAGCTGCGAATGCTCAGCCGAGCCTCGGGAGGAAGGGGGCAGCCAGGCTGGCAGGCGGCGGGGCCGGGGGCTGAGCAGAGCATCCCTCCCGCGTCCTCGGTGGCCCCGCATTGCCCAAAGCCCGCTATGGAGGAAAGCACAAATACAGGAGGAAATAAAAGAATAAAAAGAAATTTGTAATTGTTGCTAAAAACATTCTAAAAATTTTAATTCTAAATTCAAAAAAATTATTATGCACAAACATTGCAGAATCTATGACCTGGTCATCCAGCAGTGGCCCCGGCCAGGTCAGTCTGGCCACCAGAAATTTTCTTTTTTTCCCCCTTTATTTTTATTTTTTTCTAAATCAGACTGAGCACTGGAAGAGTTGAGGGTCCCGTGGAAGAAGCAGCGTGGGTTCAAGCACCTCGGGGCTGTGTCAGAGCGCGGGGCAGGCTGGCGGCACGCAGCACAGGGTGGATTCCACCAAAATGTTGGCATTTTCCTACTTTTGATTTTGCAATGGTGTTATTTTTCAATGTGGTTTTAATGTAATCTGTGTGTGAGGTTAGGTTTCCAGTATGGGCTTTGAAAGTTGGATTTTTTTGATGGTGCCGTTCGTTGCTGCTCGGTGGCCGTGGTCGGTCAGGCTGGTCGTTGGGCTCCCCAGGATTTATGAGCCTGGCGGTTGATGCATCCCCTTGTTTACTTTCTCTCACTTTATCTGCTAATTTCCAAATTCTTTCACATTTTTCCTTTCAACCTAATGTCTTAATTCTGGTGCTTTATTAATCCATCTAATTATGTTGAGTTCAAGTTGTTTGAAATCCACTTATGTCGGTATAGGAAGTACTTACTATATTAATCAAACGATCCAAGGTGGCTTCTTCTCTGAAGTCCTTAATTTGTGCTATACATATTCCTCCTAATAACATCGAACTTTGTAACAATGTACGTTTCCTCTGTGTTCCCAAGGAGACGCTGAAATACATTAATTCTGTGATTTTTTTTGAGAACACCAATAATTCATCCAGCAGTGTGATGTCCCCTTGCGCGGCCACGTCAAACGCCATCAGTCTCCAAAATCCCAGCAACGCTCTCTCTCCGGGGTCTGCAAAAGGCTGTAGGGAAAGAGCTGCTTATAACATAAAATAGCTTTCTTAAAGATTTCAAATATAATAATAGCTGAAATAATATATCGAGTATTGAATATTTGAATAATATAATAAATATAATAATTTTTTTGGTAAAGATTTCAAAATTCTATTTAAATAAGCTTTTAAGAAGGACAGCCTAGGCGAGGGCGCAGACCCTTGGAGGGCTCTTGCTTTGGGTGGAAAGCATCTCTTTTGTGATCACCATTTTGTTTCTCTTTCTGGGAAAACAAGAAGATGGTGGCACTTGGTTTTGCTCAGTGTGTATTTCTGAGCAAACGCTGTGGATGAAGATTTACTCCATCTCTGCAGGAGCAAAACGGTGTTTCCCATGTGTATTTATTGGATTTTTCATGAGTGTTTTCCCTTGCTGGGTCATACGGGCAGCAAAACCTTGTAAAAGTGGTGGTGGGGTTTTCCCCCAAATTTTGTCCCCTGCGTGCCCCTGCTTCATGGTGAAGGTCATCGAAAACCTGCAGAAACCAAGTTTCTGAGTCAAACTGGAGGTTCAGAGCGTGGGATTTAGCTCTGGTTAGAGCCGTACTTTAAATAAAGCGGTCGAGGCGGGGAGGGGAAGGCGGCACGGAGAAGTGCTAAGCTTAATTCTAGGTCTGACAAAACCCGGTGCCGGAGAAGCTAAACCTATAGGGTTTAGGTAGGAGAAGGCTGAAAGTGCTTGAGAAGCAGCATCTCAGTCGCTGAGACAGCGGAGACAATACCAGCCACGGCAACTCTCCGCGGGAAGAGAGGAGAAATGTAGAAATTAGAGGCATTTAGGACCACGAATGAAAAACAAACCCAGTTTTTGCTGATACCTTAAAAGTCTCTCCCCATCCAGAGCCGTGCGATGCCGTTAGCGACACCAGGGAAGCGGTGGGACCATCGGCACCACGTGGCGGGCTCGCCAGCCTCCGAAAGCGTTGCGCTCTGCTCTGCTCGTCAGCAGGCTTTGCTCTGTGCTTTTTTTGGGTCTGCCATAAAATTAGTTAAACGAGGCGGTGTAAACACGGGAAGCTTTGAAGATTTAGTGTTTCTAAATAAATACAAACGATGGCCCGTGCAGGAGCGTGCGTGGGAGAGGACGGGTTGACTTGTAGAGTCGATGAGCATCCTTCTGCATTTGCATGTTGACACCGGTGACTTTTTTTTAGACAGCAGCTATCAGAATAAGGGCCGGGTACCAAATTTTTTCTCTCCTTGTCCTGTTTGTGCTTCTCTCTCTGTGGAAAATGGTTGGTTGTCTGTTGGGTGATTTGGGAGCAAGAGTTTTCCCAGCTGGACTGGTCCTTGCAGCATCGGGCCCGTACCAGATAACAGCCCCTATCCTGAGCTTAAGTGTGTCATGCCAATAATAGCATTAAGGTTTCAAACTGAAGGAGGGATACTTCTTTTTGTGGTGGTTACTGATTAATTAGGTCAAATTCTCCAAAATTAGACTGCCGGAGAAGGAATGGGCCAGCAATTTGCATTTTTGACAAAATCTTGCGACAGAAACCGATGGGGGCTGATTCCACCTCCTCCCCCTGCACGCTCTGTCCCATGCCCCAAAATCACTTCTCCCCAGAAGAGGTTCATTTTTAAAATTGTATCCATTAATATCCCAATTTCCTTTTTTCCCCCCCCTTTTCAAATCTTGCATTAAACCCCTGTAGATTCTGCTTTAAGTAGGCAATTAAGCTAACAACATAATTATATCCCTTAATGCTCATTTTAACCGGTTTAGAGAAGAAACAAAAGGGGAAAGCAGCTTCAAATATATGGAAATAAAAGCTCCGTTGTAAAGATATTTTTGATACTCGCGATAATTTGTGCAAAGTGCGGAGTTTGCCCATTAGTGGCTGCAGGGAAGCCTGGAGGTCACATTTAAGAGCCTTACAGGCACCGTGGGGTTTTACCTTCTGAATGTCCTTTTTCTGAACCCTCTCCCAGCTGCAAATTTCGGGGAATCCCAGGAGACTCGAGAGTATGTCCACTTCATATTGCAATATAGTGGCTGCATAGCTGTGGCGTGGTAGGTTTTTCTTTTTTTTATTACCTAGGCAATTAGTCACCAGAGACCAATACACCGAGTCTGCAAGCGGCCGCCTTACCGTACGTATGAGCGGAAAACAGAGCGCTGCAAAGTAACGTCGATGGAGAATTATTGTCGGGAATCTGTGCCGACGTAGCGGAGCTCCTTTGCTGCCCGTGCAGAGGCAGACCCGGAGGGTGGCTGTGCCCTCGTGGTAGCAAGCAGAATAACTTCTGTGGTTTTCTGCAGAGCACACAATGTCCGCAAAAATCTGTTTGCGAGGCACAAAGTTTTACGAAGACCCTCGGAGCTTAGAGCCAGGAAGCTGCTTTGGCATCTCAGATCTTGCTGGGGAACCCGAGTACTTGGCTGGAGCCTGACCTTCTGAGGTTGGCTGGTGACTCCGACAGACTGATGTTGCAGTGCAGGCACGAGTAACTGTAGATGCTGCTGTCTTTTGCAGAAGCGTGTGTTCATCTTGTCTCTCCTTTGCCCGCTCCCAGTGGAGGTGCTGTTCAAGCGGTTTGGCCCATGTTTGTGGATCCTGGGACAAGCGTCTCAGATCTGTAAGGTTCCCGTCTCAGTGTGCGAGTGGCAGTGATCTTCTAGATCTAGTGAGGAGCACCAGCTTGATCATCTTTTCTGGATCATTCAGGTGGACATAAGACAATTAATATTTATCTTAAGAAAAAGAGCTAGGGATGACCTGAGCTAAAGCAGCTGGGATCCTTGAGCAGAGCCACGTGCATGCCAGCATGGTTGCATTGCGTATCTGCTCATGTTGGCCATGATGTGTAGGCATTTAGGTTTCCAGGGGCAGGGAGCTTAGACAGGGAAATATTCAGACGATCACTTCTTCAGGAGCTTTGATTAGACCTACGCTTGCTTACGTGTTCGCCGGTCACTGGAGGAGGCATTGTGGGTCATATCAGCAGATATTCCCATGAACAACCCCACCCTTTGGCTTCTCTGCGGCACTGCCCGCCAGGAGTGCGGTGAGCATCTCTTGGAGCTGTGGCTTCACGGGCTGGAGCTTCTGTTAGCTCGAAGGAGAAGGCGGTTTATAGTTCAGTTTTCTTTACGCCGATAAATAACCATTAATTAATGAGAATTTTCCATTTTTTGCTAAGGTGGTCTGGTTTGAAACCACCAAGGTAGGAATTAAAAGCTGTCTGTATCATTCCTAGTGTGTAAGGAGGTGGTGCCCCTTAGGTAAGGGATTTTTGGGGTTGCAGTTGGCAAAGGAATACAGTGTAATTTACTGGATATTGGCCGCCTTTCTTTAAAATAAATGCTTGATAAAGAAGTGAAGGAATTGGATGGAAGGATGGGTGTTCCTCTGGTTTGAATAACATCTATCGCATGACTCGCTAATGTGAGAGGAGGGACTATTTTCAGTGTAACGTCCTAGGTTATCTCCAGTCCCAGTTCAGCCACCGTCCCAGCAGGTGTCCGGCTTGTCTTGGTAAAGGTGGGACACTTACTGGGCTTTTGAGCCTGTGCCCTAACACGCTGGAGCAATTTGCCTGGGTAGGAGTTACCTGTTTCTTTCCTCTTCACAAAAAATACGGTATCGTGGCTTATTGCTGCGTGTCCGCCGGCCCAGAGCAGATCTCTGACCTGCTGTAGCTTTAGCAAACGTTGTCCGTAGCTCCGGCCTGGGGTGTCTGCTCACCCCTTCAGGGATGCGTTGCACTGGGTGAGGAGATGTATGGTATTTTTGAAGAACTGGAGATGCCCAGTTAAGTTGCCAGCTCGACAAAGCAGGAAAAGGCCGGAGTGAAGACGCTTTTGAGTATTTGTAATGGTGAAGCTCTCTGAAGGGCTCTCCGCACCCTGTCCTGCCCATGCCTGGGGGTGTGCGTCTCTCATGTGCCCGTCCCTCTCCAGCCAATCTTCTCCCAGACTCAGGAACGTCCCGTGTCCTCCTTTATATTTAGGGCAACGTGGAGGCAAAGTGCAGCAAAGCAGAGGTCCTTCACCCAGGATGGAGTTTGGGGATTCAAGGACAGTCCCCAGTATTCACGGGGCTTTTATACAGATGCCCCGCATTGTCACAGCTTCCCACACTTTTAATCCCACGCTTGGAGTGCTATGTGCAGAAAACAATTCTTGGGCTGAAGAAATTTTCCAGATGTTCAGTAGAATAATTTATTGGAGATGAATCTTGTTGGGGTACTTTTAAGTTTTGCTTGCAAATAATTGAAGATTGAATCAGATCAGCGTTACAGCCATGGTGAGATTTTTTTTTTTAATTTAATTTTGTGCAAAGCATGATGACGGTTGGACTTGATGATCTTAAAGGTCTTTTCCAACCTAAACAATTCTATGATTCTGTGATTCTATGATGTGCTTTATGCCAGTCCCAAAATTTGTGGTATACCATGTTCATTGTGTACAAACCAGTTCATATAGAAAATACCATGGCTGCTGCTGAGGTTATATATGATCAGAGTGGAAAACAATGCACCCAAGGTGAATCATTGTCTGTGGGGCTGCCACAGCACGGAGTGTAGGCGGGCGTCGTTTCTTTCTTTTTTAATGGAAGAGCTTGTGGAAGCTGGCACACGCGAGCTTTTCCCAGCCCAGCATCTCCTGCCGTTGGTACTGACAGGGGGCTGGAGCAGGCTGGTGGCCGGAGGATTTCTGGTGACACATCCGGAGGAGGAAACAGCCCTTGGCCTAAGGTTTTTTTCATGCAAAGGACCACCGATCCATTCCAGTGGGTTCACTGCTCCGTTCTCACCTCGGAGGCAGAACCAGCCCTATCTGGCTCTGGCAGCAGCAGCCTGTGTTGAAGGGAAACCCAGACTTCATTTGGAAATTAGGCTTCGATGCTTGGGCTCGGGATTTCTCTCTAGTTCTTAGACATGACCCAAGGCTACGTCTGAATTTTGGGGAGGTGATCACACCTGCTGGCTTTCCTTTCACAAGGCTTTGCAGCAGCTGCTGGCCTGCAGACTGGCAGAGGACTAAAGGGCAGCGAGGCTGGGGACGGGGCTGGAGCACAAGGGTGGGGAGGGGCGGCTGGGGGAGCTGGGGGTGCTCAGCCTGGAGAAGAGGAGGCTGAGGGGAGCCCTCATCGCTCTCTGCAACTGCCTGAAAGGAGGCTGGAGCCGGGGGGGTCGGTCTCTTCTCCCCAGGAACAAGCGATGGGACGAGAGGGAACGGCCTCAAGCTGCGCCAGGGCAGGGTTAGGTTGGGGATTGGGAAAAACTCCTTCCCCAAAGGGCTGTCAGGGCCTGGCACAGGCTGCCCAGGGCAGGGGCTGAGTCCCCATCCCTGGGGGGATTTAAAAGCCGGGGAGATGTGGTGCTGAGGGACATGGTTTAGTGGTGGCCTTGGCAGTGCTGGGTTAGCGGTTGGACTTGATGATCTTAAGGGTCTTTTCCAACCTTAACGATTCTATGGTTCTATAAGATGCTGCCTGCAAAATTCAATCCTGAAATGGATCCTGTGAGAACATTTGTACCTTCTTCACATCCCGGTGGCGGTTCTCCCGTGCTGCTCCAACGAATCTGTCTGGCGGCAGGGCTGTGTGAATAATAGAATTTTTGGTTTCCTTGAAGCTCTGACAAGTTGAAAAATTCTTTTTCAGGTTGAGCCAAGAGAAAAACATATTGATTTTAATTTTTGTTGTTGACCAGAAAATAAAGAATATAATTTTGGGTTGCATAGTTTTGAGTTGAACAGAATCTGGGGCTTCCAAGAGCTTCATTTAGATTTTGAAAACATCTTACAGTTCTTGCTTAAAAAATAAATAGGACAGAAATGTTGCCTGTATGAATCAGAAAATTTTAAATGTCAGACTGTGTCACTTCCACTCTTTGAAAATGAGTGTCATATTCTGCTGTATGAATGGTTCAGCAAAAATGACACTAATCCATGCAGTGGTCAGTCTCGCTATAGCTACACTTTGGGCTGAAAATAATTTCCCTGCAGCTCTATGCCCTCATTTTTTTCAGCTCCATGAACTACAGAGAATTGAACGTCACGCAGGTCGGGTCCGGGTGATGTTTGTCCCATGCAAACTGCTTGAAAAACGGTTTCTTTAGCCCAACCGATTGCTCGGAGATGTCGATTGGGGAGTGACAAAGGCAAAGGTCGATGGCACGGGGTGACATCCCGCTCTTCCCACTGCCGTGCCAGGTTTGAGGACTTCTGGGTGTGGGTTGCGGGGTCACCATCCCCTCTGCCCTTGGGCAATATTGGGGTTATCTCAAGGAGAGAATCGGTGTCTCAGCAGGATCGGGATCGCTGCTGCAGCCTTGACAGGTTTAAATGTACCCAGGAAAAATTTTTCCTTTTCCCTTATTTTCCAAATTGCCATCGTTCTTAGGAAGCCGGCAAACCCACCCGCCCTTGCTGAGGGCAGCTAGGCCTCTCTGTGCTCTTTGGTCTTTTTTTTATTTTTTTAATTTTTTTAATTTTTTTTTTTAAATCTTGGAGGATTGTTTGTTTATTTATTGATTTATATCTGCTCGGGGAGTCGATCTGGTGATATTTATAGGATTTGTGGTTGGCTGCTGGGAGTTATTTTGCAAGCAGAATTTCTAAGATTTCTACTTCAAGCTTGCTTTTTCTCCAACTTCTTCCTTCTCTTTTCTCTTTTTTTCTCTTTTTGCTATTTTTTCCTTGTCTTTTTCTTTTTTTTTTCATTTTTGAGGGAGCCAGGCAGACTAAACTCTTTCTGAATTTCCCCCCCTGTAATTACTGCTCTTTTTTAAGTTTGAAAAAATTATCCAGCTCTGTGTGCCTTCCCCCCTTCTTACTTTTAGATCGATGTGGTTTGACTTTTTTTTTTCCCCTTTCCAAAGTAAAATTGCCACCATTTCATGCTATTAAAAAAAGCCAATCATATGAAACTGGGAAAGGAGGTGGCGTCCGTTAGTTAACCTCCCAACGGTAAATGTTTTAGTTTCAACCTCATATCCTATCTCTAAATGCTACAAGGGATTTTGTTTATAAGGATAAAATTTATGTTTTGCAAATGGAAAGCCTTCCCTGCTAACATTGGGAAGGGGTCTTGGGTGCCAGCCTTGCAGGGGACCCTTGGCCAATGTCGGACCTCCTTATGGTCCTTTCCTAACACTGTCTTACTGTGATATTTATCAAATTATGCATGTTTAAAATTCTAGATACTAATTTTCTGCCTTGGATTGTCGTGTATTTGACAAATGCTTTATTTTTCATTATGTACCTCAGATTTAAGCTGAACATTGTCAGTACCTTGCGTCTGTGCAGTGCTGTTAATTATGGAGGCACCCAAAGCATTCTCCAAAATTTACAAAAAGAAGAGCTAAAAACAAGTCCAAAATGTACAATTCTGCCCAGGGATCACATTACTCCCACTGAAACACAGATGACTTAACCATGAGCTGGAGCAGCTCCTCTTGGACATGCTTCACAGCCTCTGCAGATTTAAAGGGCAAAGTTTTAGTCTTATGAAAGCTTCTTCCAAGAAGTGCTTCATCACAGGGCTCCTTCATGGCTCTGAGATCCACGACGCTGTGGCTGGTGGATGTCCCGCCAGTGCGAGCGGTCCTCTGAGGAGGTTCTTAATATGGGTTGGTTTTAATTTTTCCTCACGTCTTGGGTTGAGGCTTCTTGAAGGTCACAGCCTCTTGTGAGGGACCAGCCGGATGATCCGTATGAGTCGCTGTCCTTCTCGCGCTGGGAAGCAGCAATGGGACTTTGAGGTTTCATGGACAGATGGGAGGTACCCAGTTTGGAGATGGTTTTTCCTTTAGATACAGGCTTGGCTCCCTCTTTTCCAGCATCCTTTAGAGAGCAGGATTCGAGCATCTACAACAGCTCATGATACAGGCAGGCCTGTATCTGATGGGCCACCTTGTTCTCAGGTACTTGACCTGCTTTACTGTGCATCAGGAGTGCAGGCTAGCAATGATAGAAAATGCTCCTGCGTAGCGTCCGTGTTGCAGTGTTGCACCTGCAGGTGCATTTGGATTTCGACATCCTGCTGTCTGGGAGCTTGAGATGTCTTCTGGATGGTCTTCACTTTGGCCAAACCATGCTGAGCTCTATGACCACCACCTCCACGCCGGGACTGCCTGGGAGACTGTGCTCCCCGCCGCACGTCTCCAACCACGACAAACCCCTGCTCTTGCTGTGATTGCACAGAGGCTTATTTTGGGATAGATTAAACTGTTCCCGGTCAACTTCTGCTGGGTTCTTCCACATGCAGTGGAGATGAAATGGTTTCTCAGGTTGCCTCCCATCAGCTGAGCTGTGGTGATTGCCCACGCACATGCTCCCAACCTGCTCCGCTTGCAAGGCGGTTCGTAATAAACTCAACTTTGAGGTCTTTCCCACCGCGTCATATGGGCTCCAGCGGGGAAGGGCTGGGTCTCTGCAGGTGGATGGCTGTTGGTGGTTCCTGCCATGGGGGTAACCCGCGCGGTGGGAAGCTATCGCAGCCCCATCAGACGTGGCATTTCAAAGCAAAGCCTGCCTACGCGCAGCCAGGAGATGCGCCTGCTCACAAGCGCCTGTACAAAATGTGTTTAACGGCACTTCTCTAGTAAAACGTGTGGGATTCCGTGTATAAATAAGTCCTATTTTAATTTTTTTTTTTCCGTGTGCACTCGTAGCTTGTTAGATATGTTTGTTTTATCAACTTGGAAAAGTGCCTGTAATGGGATTTTTTTAAAAATTGATTTCCTGAGAGTTTCCTGTGAAATTGGAAACCTGGAAAAATGGGTGGATTTCTGAAATGCTATCGCATGGCTCCTTCTCCACGTCTTTTTTTTCCCCCAAGTAAAAAATAATAATCCCCTCCTTCCCCCCCAAGGTTTCATTCCATATACATTTATTCTTTAAAAATATTTCCAGCTGTTTCTTTTGCTGGGAAACTCATACCATCTGTAAACAACTGCTTGATGCAGATAATTCTGTTGTTTTGCCCGGTCACTCTTATTTTCCAGCTTTTATAATATGAGAGTTCAGAAGTAATCAGTAATGCCTTTTCTCCTCTTCACCCTCAATTTGATTATTTTTTTCGTAAAGAATGGAGTAAGGAGAGCACTGAGCAACAGGAGATGGAAAAAATATTTTGATTACTTTTCAGTTGCTTATAATCAAGGAGTAACTCTTTAAATCCAGACCAATTTGCTGCATTGATTTAATTCATAATTTTAATTTCATGACTGTTTTGGAAAAAAAAAAAAAGGTATGTCAGGCTGAAGCTTTTTAATACTTGTTTGAACATTTGTAGTTTTAGGTTAAAATTTATTTAATGTTCCCTTTCTACGGTCTGCTTCTGCTAGCATGTGCTACTTGAATTTCCCTGGGCTGCCACGGGAGAAAAATTGAAATTCAAAGCACAGATTCTGCCAGTACTTTCAGCAAGTTCATAAAATTACTCATATGAATATTCCCTCGACTCAAAGGCAACCGCTTGCAGCCCTTAAACGTGTCTGCGACTATCTGATGTATCAGGAGCCAAAGCGAATGGTAGGTGACACGAAAACCCGGGGTCCTTCAAAGGCAATTTTTTTCCATTTCAAGAGGGAAGGGCGCTGGCGTGGTTCAGCACCCGGCCTGGCTGGTGGTGGTTTTGCGATGGGTTTTTTCACTGCCTCGCTGATTTTGGTGTTTGCACGGCTCTCCCGGTTAGCAAAACCCCGTGTCTGCCTTTTCCAGCAGGAGTTCGACCTTTTCAGTTTGAAACTTTTTAGAAGAACATGTAATTATGAGTTATTGAGACAGCTTGGAAATTGGGCAGATGCAGGCAACACGCCCAAGTTATTAAATTAAGATTATGAAATGGGAGGATAATAAACAGTGAGCAAGAAGTAAATACAATGAAACTGAATGAAACTGAATGAAACTGAATGAGAATAATTTATAGATTTTAATCGTGATTTTTTTATTATTATTATTTGCCTACTTAGAATTTTTACCTCTGTGCTGCAACTTTCTCTGCCCCAGATAAGAGTTTGGGGAGAAGTTTGAGCAAACCCAGTCCCACTGTTTGCAAGACCAAGCAAAAAAAAAAAAAAAAACCAAAAAAAAAAGAAGTTAAAAGAAAAATAATTTTCCTGCCAATACAAAGAGAATTGAAATCAGCGTAGAGAGGGCCCCCGGGTGAAGTCAGAAGTGAAACTACAAGAGCAGAGGGGATCATTCCCGTCTCGGCTTTTCCTGTGAAACCCTGTGCTCACGCCTGACCTTTGCGGTGGGCTGATCAACCTGCTCGCTGGTCTTGTCATTAGTGTTTGTTACTAATTAGTATTTGGGAGGCACCTAGCGGCTTCGCGGCGACTGGGAACCTGTGGGAAGGCGAGCGGTGAGGAATATCGGCAGCTGTTAATTATCCCCGGTACCACAGGGACGGGCACTGGGATGGGGGGGTCACTCCACACCGTGGTGGGGCTGGAGGAGACCCCGGGCTTCGCCTGGGGCGGCCGGACGGGGCGCGAGAGCGTCTCCTCTGCAGCTGTAATGCTCTCTCCTGGTGGAAGGTCCTGGGTGTCCTTGCCCAAGCACTGTGATCCTGCAGCACCATTGCCCGCGGTGATGGTGTTCACTGGCTTAAGGTCTTCCTTGACAGGTGTCCTCTTTGGGAGGTTGGCCACCAGCAAGGAGGGGATATGGCCAGGCGCTTGGCCAAGCTTGGGTGATGCTGTTTTCCTATCTGGAAACCGCTCTTATTTCTGTTTAGGCTGAGCAGCCATCTCCAACATTTCTCCAGGCATTTATTTGCATGTGTAAATGTGGTGGCGGTGCTCGTGTGGGTGAGGTGGCTGCTCAATAAACCTTGTGAATTTTGCTCTGCTCAAACATGCTCCCGACACGGGGCTTCAGAGCAGCCACGTGGGGAATGACGGGCTCCCCGTGTCCCCAAGTGCCGAGCATCGGGATGCCGCGTCTGTCTGACATGGGGACACTGGGGACAGGTCATGTCCCTGCACGTCAGGGTCACCTCGGCACCTTCCCATGAGTGAACCTGGGAAATCTCAACATCAAAACAAGACTTTCTAAAGCTGGGTTTAAATAATGCCTATGTCTGGGAGTAACGAGCACCTTCCTCTCACGCTGGAGACTTTCCTGTACCCTGCGTTAGAGCCCAAACGAGATCATTGGTCTTCACACCGATGGGTGGTCCGTGGGCTTTTGGTACCACCGCGTCTCAGGCGTCCCCATGCTCCAGCAGTGGAGGTGTTGAGCATCACCCACGTGTGTCCCTGGCACGTTTGGTTCACACCCATCGTCAGCGCCTCCATCACCCTTCTCGCCTGTTGGAAAGCTCACTCCTGGCTTGGCAGCAGCCACGCACGCTTCTGCAGCCGGCATGGGAGTCGCTGCCTTTTTCTTTCTGATGACCTCAAGTAGAAAACACTCGGCTATTCTCATCTTGGAGGGTTCAAAAATCTCAGATTTTTTTTTTACTGTTGGGTTTTCCCCCTTGCCGCAGGAAGAAGCGTTGACCTCAGCCCATTCGCGCGCTGTTTTGTCCTGCGGTGGCAAGGCTGCAGCTGAGTAAAAGGGCAAAATTCCCCCGGACGCTCACAAATAATTTTGACACTACTATTTTTTAAAGCTGCCGCCATCATCCCCAACCTGCGTCGTGGCGGTTTTGCCCCACAGCCAGGATGGAGGGGTGTTTGCAGACCCTGCGATGGGGGGACGGGGGACCCTCGCTCCTGGGGCTCGGCTCTGCTGCGGGACCGGAGAAGATGCCTTGGGTAGAGCTCAGATTTCCTCCTTGCAGATATATTTTTTTTATTATTATTATTTTGGTTGTTTCTTGAGGGGAAGCTGCAGCTGAGGAAATAGGCAGCGCATTCCTCCGGCCCAAGGAACGAGCTTGTTCCCTGGTGGAAAAATCATCCCTTTCGGAGGCTGCCCTTACGGATCTGCAAGGGCAAAGGATGAGGACGGGGGAAGCCACAGCAGCCTAAAGCATCGGAGATCATTTTCATAGAATCATAGAAAGTCTTGAGTTGGAAGGGACCCACAAGGATCATCGAGTCCGATTTTCCTTTGTGCAGGGGATGCCCTGGCTCCGGGAAGCGCCCGAGCGCGGGTCCTGCTCAGCTCACCCACGGGCTCAACGTTGCTCCGTGCTCTTTATAAACTTCGGGGGACATCGCTGAGCTCGGGGGGCTGAGAAGGACGACGAGGGGGTGACGCAGGGGCCTGCGGTGCCACGCAAAAGCCTGGGCTTTGGGTTTCCTTAGCATCCCCTCTGTTGGCAGGAGGAAGCAAAGATTAAAAAAAAAAAGGGGCACGGGCGTATTTATGGGTCCTTGTGCTCTGCAGATGTTTTGGTGCGGTGCAGGGCTTCTTGGTGTGTTGGTTTTTTTTTTCTCTTTAATGAAAATTAAATAGGAAACTGCCAATGTCTTGCCCTTCGTTTAAAAAAAAAAGGCAAAAAAAAAAAAGGCACTTCCTGCATTTTCTGTGGCTCTGAAGTTAATAATAACAGACAGCGCAGGTAGGCAGGCCCGCAGTTATTTTTATGGCACATTCCTTTGTGAGACCTGTTTTCAGTCGCTTCTCCCATTGCCAAATTTTAATTATTTGGGGTGAAATTTTCCACGCTGGGTGCTGCTGGCTCGTTTCTAAACTACGTGTGTTTTGTGTTTGACCGAACATTATTCAGCTGTCTTTGGGAAGGCATTCGGGGAAAGTAGGTTGTGGGGTTTGTTTTTTTTCTTTTTTTCCTCAGGTAAAACAAACAATTCAGCCCTTTTACAAAGCATCTGGAGAGTAAATCTGATTTTTCCCTGCTCTGCAGGAGGAGCTGGGGCGGCTTCTGCTCCTCCTGAAAACGCTGGGCAGAATTAGGGGCATCTCCCGCGGCAGAGCCGGGATGAAGTTCAGAGGCAAATCGTGGGGGGGGTGGCTGGGTACGGATAAATAAATGGATTTAAAACCTTTTCCCCCTGGGGAGGGCTTTGGCGGTGGCGGTTGGGGGGGTCCTGGCACCCCGGTCCCGCGCTGGGCGTCGCGCCCGTGGGAGCGGATCTGAGCGTGGTGTATGTGGATGCAAATCCAAGTGATTTGAATAATTGTTTTTAATCATCATTTAAGTGATCAAGCGGAAAGCCCGTGCTTAAATCTTCCGAAATCTCATTTAACATTTTTATGGTTTTTAGTTATTTTGTTGTTCTGCAGTAACTGTTAAAACGTTGGGGGTTTTTCCCAATATAGTGTAGCCCTTTCTATAAACATGCGTTTCTCAGGTCAGTTATACATCTGCTTGGACTCCTAATTTTTGACACTTTATCCTGTTAGGAGATGTTGACTGATACATTTCTTATTTATCACATGATTTACTTTTCGCTTACGACTTGAGTTGAGGAGCATATGGCCAGAAACCACATTCTGCTTTCGTGCATTTTAATTTAATAGATATTTATTAGCATTAGTTAAACAAAACTACCTTAAACGTACCCGATACGTACAAAAGCAGCTTTAGGGAATCATATTTTGAATTGTAAATTATTTTACGTGAGAGATTGTATGACTAATTATCCAGCCTGTGTTTCCGAGCCCCGCGTCCGTCCTCCCCTGCTCGCCGACTGGCAGGCAGATGCAAACTCTGCTCCTCTGCTTTTTCAATTATAAATGAAGAAGTCACCGAATTAAATTACCTGGGTAAACTGGTGCGCAGGAGATTTCTCTTCGCCCTTCCCAAAGACGTTACTTTGTCGAAAGCGGCTCTGACCCATTTGGGCACGTTCTGGTTGCTGGCGGTTAAATGGTTATTTCCAGCAATTCACCGTTTCGACTTGCTTAGGATATTTGTAGTCCTTAAATACCACTTTTTAGAATTTAAATGCGATGTTTTATTTTAAATGGATTAATAGTGTGGCCTGCAAAAGGCATCATCCCTTCGCATTTGATTCCAAACGGGCTTACTGCAAAATAAAAGGAAAAAAGCTTAGTTCAGCCAGGTTTGAAAAAATACGTGTACGCATCGCCCGGTTTTTCCCCGTGCTGCCGGTGAGCCCCGTGCGGAGCGGGAGAGGAGGAGGTCGGCTGTCAGGCGGGGTGGCAGGCTGGAGATGTTCTGCTGAACACTGAGGTGGCCATTGCCCGGGCTGCTCCCGGGACGTTGAGCCGGGTGCCACGGCCGGTTCTTCGGGCAGCCCCGTCCCGCCGCACAGCGGGTGCTGCCACCAGGCCAGGCGCCAAAGGCACGTCCACCCCTTCGCGTCCGTCGGTCTTTGGTGACGAGGTTATTTTTGAGATTTGCTTTGCGGTTGCTGAGGGTTGGAGCTGCCTAACAGGGTCCTGGGCATCGCGCCATGGTGGCCCTGCCTCCTTCCACGGAGAGCTGAGGGACATCAGATGGCTCACTGAGGTCAACTTCCAGACACTTTGCTGAAATATTTCCTTTTCTATTAAGCTCGTAATTGTGTTTATTTTGCAAAGTTTGAGGAGAACACCATGGCGCTTCTTTATTATGCTTTTTCACCTTTGCGTACCATAGGCAATCAGAGGAAATTATCTTCCCGTGCTTTGGCTGGACACGCCGTGGTCTCCGGTAGTGCGAGTGCTGGTGATGTATGATTAAATCATCTTGCAGCCTTAGGATGGGCTGGGATAAGCTGTGCTTGGCACTGCACAAGTGATGAACTAAACAGAGCTGTTCCTAAAGAATTTGTAACCAAGACGAATTGCTGGCACAGAAAATTTGCCAGTTAATTGCATGTTTGGAAACTGGAGCAGTGTCTGAAGGTGTCTCCTGGTGGCACCTTTGGTGAGGATGGGCTTATTTAAGCATCCAGAAACAGCTAGATCTGATTTCGTTCAGACTTGGCTTGCTGTTTAGGTCTAACGGATCCAAACTAAGAAGTCAGCCATGGGCTTGCAGCAGCCCAAAACCAACCACACCAGCTCTGCCCATGTCCATCCGTGGTTCTTGAGTGTTTCCCCCATGGGAGATGCCCAGGAGATGCCTCCTCTCCAAGAGCATCTTGGCTGATGTGAAACCATCTAGAGTGAGAGCTCTTACCTCTTGCGGTTCCTTTTTTTTCTTTTTTTCTTTTAAAAATAAAGAAACTCCCTAGCGCTGGTGGGGTTACACCATTGCAGCTCCCTTTCTGTGCTCTTCATGCATGTCTTATCCTTTGCACTGGTATGTGCTACGTCCTGAGAGAGGGGAGTCTGTGAATTGCTCATGAAAAGAGGTCAAAAAACAAAAAAAAAAAGGCATTATAAAAAATAATTTTAAAAAAAGACAGAAAGGGGAAATGAGGCAGGGCAGACAGACACAGAACGGGGAAGGTAAGCAAGAAAAGAAGTAAATAATAAAATTGCGTATTGGCCCCAGAAGGTGCCGTGCAGTCGGTCGGTGATGGTCAGGAATCGCAGAGGCTGCAGTCACCACCTCATTTATTTCCAGCAATTCGTTCACTTAGCTCCAAATACAAATATGAGAAGGAACATAAAATGAATTACATGCGTGAACCTTTGCAGAGTAATACTTGGGTTAGGTTGTGCGGTAAATCACACCTGAGGCACCAGCTAACACGTGTGTATAAAAATAGGGCATCGGGACATTGATACGCTTCATATCGGGAGCACGATCCCTGCACGACGCGTTCCCAGAAGGAATTTATATGTAAAGAAGTTCCTCCTTAAATGGAGGATGAATAACTTCGCAATCTCAGTTAGTTTTCCAAAGTTGAGGTTGGCTACATGCTTCCTAAACTGAAATATTTTAATTTTTGGTAATACTTAGGTAACACTTGGTGTTGTGGCTGGAGTGGTCCCGCAGATGATGGGAAGGCAGAGTCGAGGCTGTGCCTTTAACTTCGGCGTCTGTATTTTGCGGCTCTCACGAGCGCTCGTCCAGGCGACCTTTATATTCAGCGGGCGTTTTTCACGTGGAATTATAATTGCAGGAGCCTGGGCAGTTTCCCTGCAGCGGGGAACGGGGCTGGCAGGGTGACTCGCGAGGCTGGGTTGTGCAGAAAGCTTTAAACGGGCGGGAATTGCAGCGTACCCCATCCCTGGGGGATCTCGGATAACACCCATGCCCAGCACCCCACAAGGGTGCTGCCCTGGCTGTTATTAAGTCTCCTTTTTCCCTTTTTTTCCCCTTTTTTTTTTTGTACACACCGATCTAATCTTCTAGAAAATGCCCCGAAGGTTTGAGCAATCTACCAGTTGCAGGAACCCATAAAGCTTTTTTTTTTCTTTTTTTCATTGTGTAAGCATGACAAATCATTAATTTTTGATTGATTGCTTTGAATTATGGGTGCTCTGACATCCTTTCTGTAGCTGAACAGCTGTATAACAAATGAACATATCAGTGCTCACAAAAGATTGGAGATCTAACAGAAGCAATTACATTGTCAGCTCCTCCCTTCTGGCTTTTCCCAGGCAATGGAGGGAGGAAATTTTTTAACAGAAATTCCTCAAGTGGCTAACAATAATAATAATAATAATAAAAATACCTTTTTGTAATTGAATTAGATTTTTATCTCTTCATTTCCAGTGCATTTCTTAAACCTTCAGAAGCCAGGATGTGTTTCTGCTTTATGGAACTCAGAGAATCTCTTTGAACAAAATTTCACACGAGGAATTAAAAAAATAAAATCAAATTGCAATTTTTGGTTGCTATTCCTTTAAGATTTCAGAATTGCACCAGTGCACTAAATGTGACCTCCATAACTTTTAAATTAAGAATTTATGCTGGCTTGAAATTTATGAAATATTTCAGCATGAAAGAAAGCCTTTTTCCCTCAGGAAAATTGAGCAATAAATCACAGCACTCTCGATTTACTGCCCTACAGCCAGCCAAAGATAGGATTTTTTTTTTCCTTCCCCCCTTCGTTCTGAAAAAAAAAAAGAAAAAAAAAGTGTAATCATATAAGACAGCTTAGCTGCTATCCTCCCACTCTCTAGAATTTTTAATTTCAGCTGTTTCTGCTTGGATTTATTTCCAATATTCCTGCTCGGCTTTTCAATTTCCTCAGTTATTAAATTTTAATTCAGTGCATTAGCATTTAAATTAAAAAAGGGTTTATTTTATCGAAATCGTTGGCTAGCCCCCATCCTGCTGCACATGAATTGCCTGTTTCTGCCATTTGCACAAAATGTGAAATGCAGCTAATATTTTTTAACTTGTATTTGCACAAATTCAGAAATAAAATTTCTGGGTTTGGAATAATATTGTCTTTCCAAGGAAGCCTCTCATCAGAGAGCCAGGGGAAGGAGGCGAAAAGGAGGAGACCCTCGTTACTCCCTGCTCAGCCCCTTCCCACGGCCCGGGGGGGCTCAATTAGGCCATTCCTCCCTAACGAAGGGAGGTGCCCCTCTAATCCGGGAGCGAGGCCGTCTCAGCTTGGACACAGCAGTGAATTTCTGCCTTATTTCCCCCCTGCAAATTGCATATTTTTGCATAGGAGGGATCGTTACTTTAAACTTTGGTGAAGTGCAATAAAATAATTGCATGAGAGCAAGTGGAGGGAATCGACTCAGAAAGTCGCCTCCGTGGCGGGGCTGGGTCTGAAATCCTGCCTCGGCCTCCTGAAACCTGGGTTTCAGTGCACGACCTGTCCCACCGACCTGAGCACGGGGCGTGTGTGTAACTCAGAATGGAAAAAAAACAGGTATTTTGGGTGCAGCGTGCTAGCAGGGAGAGTTTGGAGGGCTGTCTTGCCTTTCTTAACCTAAACAGCTTTTTTTTTGGTGTCTTTTGCCCCCTTAGGCCGACGAGAGCAACAGCAGTGGGCGGAGGAGCTCTTCCAGCAGGTAGGTGGGGGGTTTTCTCTGCTGGGGTGGGACGCGGTGGGTGGATGTGGCTCTGCTCGGCTGCGGCTCTCCGTCTCAGAGATGGGTGGCGAAGGGCGACCGCACGAGAGGGATGAGTTGGGAGCTGTTAGAGCGCAGCATCCGTACACCCATTTTTGGATTTTGCTAAAAAGATAGATGCCAGACGGATTGTTTTGGCCTTGGGGCTGCATGGAGAGGCAGTTTGCATGCAGTGTGGGGTGGTGCGGGTGAGTCCCCCCAGCCCCGTGCCCACACCGCGGTGCAAAGACCGTCGCAGGATGAGGTTCTTAGATGGAGACCTTGGTTCGTGCTGCGGCGACTGGGAGCTGTGCTGTGGGCTCTCCATCTCCTGCCGATGCTGTAGGGCATCTTACCTTGCTGGGCGTGCTAGGAAGCACTAAAGATGGTGCTTCTCGGTCCCTCTCCATCCCCGGAGGAGCAGCCGGCAGCCTGGGCTGAGCAGGTGATGGGGAACGTCCAGCCCTGGCTGAGCTGCACCAGTGCTGGGGTTACCAAAGCAGCCCCCAGCACCCAACAGCATCGGGTGCGCGGTGGCTTCCCCCCACCCAAGATGGCTGCATTTCCGTGGTGGGTGGGTGATGCTCGCATGGGTGCTTCCAGCGGTCAGGGGACCTGCTGGAAAAGTCTCCTGCAGCGTCCACCATCCAACATCTGTAGCCGGTGGAGTCAGTCCAGAGCTGTGAAAGCATGGAAGAAGGAGCAACAGGCACAAATTCCTTTTAGCTGGGTTTCCTCTGCAGAGCAGTGTTGATGTGCCGGGCAGTGCTGGGGAGGTGGTGGGAGCCGGGAGCAAAGCATGGCTTCGGCGACAGTCGGATTTACCTGGTCCTGTGCGTGCTCGAAGCTGGTTCCTGGTTGTCACCCATCCGTGAGCAAACTGGCAAACTCATCTCCCAGGTTTCAAAGGTTTTGTGGTAAAAATAGGTGGAGATGTAGGCGATTAGAGATGCCAGGCTGGAAATGGGGGCAATGCTAAGATGCACCAGGGAGGGGAGCGCGTGGCCCAGGACGGGGAGCGGGCTGCAGCGGAGCACAGAAACATCCACGAGAGTTGGAGAAGATGGTAGGAAAGTCAGGGAGGTGCCATCACGTGGTGGGACAATCCACAGCTCGTCGAGGGGACTGCTGAGCACCTCAGGCATGTTCGTGGGTTACATCGGCATGGATGGAGGCAGACAGACAACAGAAAACAGCAGCCGGTTGGGCTGCTGCAGAAAAAAGTCAGCATGGTAGGGGGGGCTGCACCCTGTCCTGGCGTCATCTCCATCAGCATCACCTGCCCCTTCCTCGGCGAGGCGGCACAGCGGCGTGGGCAGCCCCTGGGCGCCGCAGCGGCCCAAGCGGTGAAGCTGTGATGGTGTGGCAGAAGCCACTGTCTCCCCGTTGTCGTGATGTGCGTGGAGCGAGACCACTGCTGGTGCAGTGCAGACCACCCAGGCGAGGTTTGCTGGTTGCCGCTGCTGGACACAAGGCTTTTCTCTGGGCACCCCCAGCCCTCGGCAGCGAAGCAGCGAGCACCAGCGCTCCCCTCCAGTGCTGCCTGCCTCCCTCACAGCTCAAGCTGTGTTTCAAGTCCTCTCCTTTGCATTGCCAGCGATACCGTCTCTCCACTAACCGTACGCCAGAACACCCTCCTCTTCCTTCCGGAGACTTGAAAGTGCTGCTGAAGTTCTATCCATCAGGTGAAACACATCCTTCCGCGTTAAAACCCTGCTCTGTTCTCCTGAAACGCTGCGGTGTGGGTCCTTCCCTCACTTT
Organism: Theristicus caerulescens; assembly: GCA_020745775.1. Taxonomy (NCBI): domain Eukaryota; kingdom Metazoa; phylum Chordata; class Aves; order Pelecaniformes; family Threskiornithidae; genus Theristicus; species Theristicus caerulescens. The sequence goes on from CM036573.1 coordinate 11,960,706, forward strand.
CTGCTGCTGAATGTGCACCGAGTGCTCCCCACTGCAACAGCCGCGCTCCCTGCCCAGTGCCCGGCTCTGCCGCTCGGCGTTTCACAATGAAATACCCTCATTACCGGCAGCGTTTTGGTATGGCGGCACCGAACGCCTCTGGGGTGCCCGCTGGATTGGGCTCGGCAGGGTTGGAAGGGTGGGCATGCAGATTTCGGCCAGCATCGGGTGTCTTACGCAGAGGAAAGCTTCTCTTTTGCCCGTTTTGGGGTGGCTCATCAGTGCGGCCCAGCAGTGCTCGCTCTCGGGACAGTGGCAATTAGCCTGAACGAAGCGTTGGAAGGAAAACTGGCCGTAGGCTGAGGAGCAAGGGGAAAGGAGCCAGGCATTGCTTCCTTCCCCTAAATTCTTTCTTCTGACTCTTACCTCAGTTTTGTAGCGCTCGCCGGAGGGTTTTGCAGAGCAGGTGGGTGAGTGCCTTCTCCATGTGGGAGGTGGCCCTTCGGGGTGTCCCCTGTGGGCGTCCTCCCTTCCCGGGCGTGCGGGAGGCGCCCTCGGGGCCGAGCGCCTGAGCGTCCTCCTGGGCGTGAGCGATGGCCTTCCCAAAGGCCGGCACGCGAGCGCCCATCGGGGCGGCAGAACTTCCGTCCGTTATCGCTCTTGTTTCATACGTGCATAGAAAGGAAGTGTGAGACTGGCCATCACTTTTTTCTTTTAGAAAAGTAGAAACAAAATCCACTGCAGCATCTACCTGATTGAACAAAAGATGGTCAAAAAAAGGAAAATGACCAAGTCTGTTTAAAAAAAAATAAAATTTAATATTTCAAGAAAGCTCTGTCAGTGACTGAAGGTTGAAATGTGGCTTTGATGAAATCTGTGAGGCTGTTAGTGGCTGGAGACACAAGGCAGATGTTTTTCAAAGTTGTTGCTGCTTGAAACTCTCAAGCTGATTGCAAACTATCGAGGAAGCTTTTAACGATTAATTTATATCAGTAAAAAATATAAGCAAAATAAGGTTGCCAGGACAACTTTACCTTTCTGCAACTTTTTTTTTACTATAGCATGTTTGATCTCAATGTGGTGACTGTAGTATTGGGTCGATCCTATTTTTATTTATTTATTGTATCGAATTGATTTTATTCTGTTTCAAGTAAATGTTAAAAGCTCTGAAGGCACAGGATTTTTATGATCTTATCACCCCCAGAGCTCTGATCGGGGCTGTCTGCTGCCTTTGAAATAACACGGTTCAGCGTGTGCAGCTGTTTGCAGCTGAGAATTAGTGGTGGCAGAAAGCACTCGCTGTTCTCCTCCCTTATTAACTTGTGTGTGGTTCCTGTACCTCGCTGAATGCTTATTAATGGGAAATTCGAAAAAGTGAAGAGAATTATTAGAAGCCTAGAAAAAACCCCTTCCTTTAAGAGAGCTAGAGGAGAGATGGCTGTTTGCCTTGGAGAAGATGACAAGTAAGAGACAACATGACAAAGCTGTGCGTGTTTTTGAACGCTCCAGAAAAGGTAGATCAGAGACGTCTTTCTTCCTTTTGCAAGGAAAAAAGAGACAGTCAACAAAATTAAAAGGCAGCAAATTAAAAGCCAATAAAAGGCAGGATTTCTTCTTGCATGATGGGCAGTTAGCTGTTGGAGCGAGTCGCCAAGAGTTGGGTGCTCGAGTGGGGCTCAGTAGGGACTCAACTGGCAGATGGCATCAGCAGGTGACATGGGCTCTTGTGGATGAGGCACGTTGCCTGGGGATCAGCTACCTTGCTGCTGTCTGCTGGAAAGTTTCTTGAAGCTTCTTCTGAAGCTCCTTCTGCACATGGTGGACCAGGTTCGGTATCGCTCGCTGGTGTGAGTCTGCGTGACCGTCTTGGAGGGCTTGGAGGGACCGGAGGGCAGTGTGGGAACATCGTCGGGAGCTGCAGATCCCGGGATAATCGTTGGGAGTCTCCATAACGCTGTAAAACGAACTACTTACCAATAATTAATGTCAGCATTCAGATGGTGGGCTCTGGATCTCGACAAGAAATAATTGAAAAACCAAATGTGCAATTATGTCTGACAAGCAGCGTGTGCTTTTCTTGGTCACCAGAGCCTTGTGTAGTCATGTGTTAGACACGGTTTTATATAATTATTATTGTTTATATGGCGGGTGTCAGAGGAAGGAAGAATTTTAGTTTCAAGTCCTCCGTTGGCTATTTATTTTAAAGTCATTAGATTTGTTTTCAGACTTAACTACGCTTAATGTGCGAGACTCCTGCTGAATAAATCAGACCCTGATATAGGAACTGCATCTGTTTGCGGAGGGAACGGAGCCAGCTGGAAGCTCAGCCCCCGTCTGCACCAGGGCTGTCACCAGCCGGGGAACCCGCTCGCAGCACAGATGTAGCTGTGCAGAAAAGCATGCTCCGCTCCCGAAACGGAGGTAAAATCCCAGACCTTCTGGAGTTACGAGCTGGCTGTGAGGGCACAGATGGGTCCCATCTTTATCGCAGCGTTAACGGCACTGTGGTAGAGGTCCCAAAAATGGTGGGAGGTCTCTTGGAGATGGAGGTCCAGCAGAAGGGCTCTGTGGTGCTGGCCCGAAGGGAGGCAGAGTGCTGTGCAGGCAGGAGCCTTTCCAGTGGGTGCTTTAGCCTGGGACATGGAAGTCTCCCAGCTCTGACACGGTGCAGTTTTCCCCGATACACCAGACCAAGCCATGGTGCTTAGGTACTCTGGTCGTTTCAGTCTCTTATCTTAGAAGATGTGGCTTTCCAGCTGAAGGAGAAGGTATTGAGAAATGGCTGCACCTACTTTCCTCCTCAGTTCACCTTTCTCCAGCCTCGCTGGTGGCATCTTTCCCTCTCCTCCCCATGTTGCTTGCTCTGTCCTTTGCGGACACATCCTTCCTAGCAGCTCCCGTAACCCAAGGGCGGGTCTGCCCTGGGATGCACCAGCTCTTCTGCAGGCTCCTCTCCCAGCTGTCCAGACCTCACCAGGTCCCCAGCATTCAGGGAGGACAACCTCCGTGTGTGCCCAAGCTGGAAGCTGTGGTCCTCCAAACCCCACAGAGGGAGGTGCGTGGGGACAGGCCAAGGGCTGAGTGTTTCCAAGAAGCAAAATGATTTAAATTGTTTCCCCTTTCTTTAAAAGGCCACCTGTGGGATTTTCAGTCCCAGAGCGTGAAGAGCTTCAGACTCATCCTGCGTCAGAAAGAGAGAAAACTATTAATAATTAGGCAAGGTATTTAATAAGCCATGGTGCTCTCTGAAGGATTCTCACCAGCCATCTTCAAAAAGAAACAAACAAACCAACCAGCACAAAACCCCCCCAAAAGTCCCCTCTGGCCAATTTAAGAGAAGTGGATAGTTCAGTTCTGTACTGCGACCAGCGCAGAAGCTGTGGCAAACCCAGGCAGGTTTCCTTGAAACCCGAAAGAAGGTCAAATACACACACACAAAGAGACAACAGCACTCAGACACATCCTGGCTCCCGTGGGACCGGCATAGTTTCTGTGTAATCCACACCAATTTGCCAAACGCCAGAGCCTCGGAGGGCTTCGGGTGGTGTGAGGTGGAGAAACGTCCCTTTCTGGAGCCGTAAAGTACTGAGTCATCGTGGCTGTAATGTCCTCTGCAACGCTGAGTTACCAGGAGATTGGTTTCCTTGGGTCACCCCCTCTCCTGCCCAGCTCGGGGTTGTTCTGGTAATGGCGTAGAACCTCGTAGCTTGATTACGTTAAATGCACATGTATCTCCAGCAACAGGACATCTGCCACCTCATTTGTATCGCTCCTCAGCTGGGGAGTTTTCCCCGTCCCAAGGTCCTGACTCCTTTTCTGTCCGTCTTTTCCCGTTGCTCATTTTATCCCATTCATCTTGCGGCCGTGCTGTGCCGTGCTGCCGCCGGCAGGTCGGTGACGTGGTCCGGCGTAGGCTCCTGTGGCCGTGTTGGGGGACCTATGGAAATTTGCAGGCAGTTGTCCCCCCCTCAGTCATTTCCTAGTCAAGCAACATAAGCTCTTTCGCTGATATAAATAAACCCTTAATCTGTTCTCTTTGTTTTTCCCTGAATTTCTTTGTCTCTGTTGACATTTCCACGCTTGAAAATTTAAAGACGCTGGCAGCTATTCTATTATCATCTTAAATTTAGTTTTTAACCTGCATCATTTGTGTGTCGCATTTTTTATCTGACTGAATTCTTTTGCTTTTGGCAAACAGTGCGCGTTTGTTTTTTGTTGGATAAGCCAAATTTTTTTTATATTTGGTTAGACTTTCCTCTTCAAACCATCCTCAAGATATTCCTAATAAGGACTGTAGGGAATTTGTTTTGCTAATACCTTAGGAATTCTTTGTGGCTCTTGACTATTGTTCTGGTTTGTATTTTAATGTTTAATTTCTAGAGGAGAGGCAGCCTGATTTGGTCCTGTAGTTTACCTTTTCTGAAGGATTTGGAGCTGCCGAGCATCCCCTGAGGAATGAACGCACGGTTAAATTCCTCTTACGCTTAACTGAAGCGGTGTTTGTTGTCAGGAAAGGTTGTGTGTTTTAGTAGACCAAGATAGTTGCAAAAACGAAGTATGCTGCTGTGTTTGTTTGTTTTCCCTAGATTTTAGCACTGACACCACACCATACCACCAAGAGTTGCATTAATTACTTTGGGGTTTTTGAAAGCTGTTGCCTCTGTTTTTAAGAGCTGGCTGCCCTTAGAGGCAGGTAGTGATCCTACTCGAGGCATCTGTCTTCTAAAAAGCCTTCTAAATTTATGAACTCCATAATAATGTTGGTACTTATTGAGCAAATTTCTTGCAGGAAAACCTAAACGACAGTTACTGTTACATTTCTGCCTGCAGAAGGATGTGGTCTCATGCTCTGATTTCAGTTTATTTTGGGAGGAGAAAGCAGAAAACTTAAATGTGTCCCAGATAAGGACAGGGTTTTGGGCTGCTTCTCTTGCCTCAGAAATTTTCTTTGCATGCCCAATTAGTGTGATGTCCCCAAGTCTAATGGCTTGATTTGGAGCGTGGGCCTCACAGCCTTCGAGAGCTGCGCATTCATCCTGGTTAGCTTCAGCTTATTTTGGTCAGTTCATAAGTGACCAGGATGTTCAAGAAAGTCATGCATGGCAAAGTGTGGATCCACCAGCCTTGTGAAGAAAACCAACCGATCAACCAAGGATACAGCCTATAGGACCATGGACAAAACAAGTACAGAGATTTGAAGTAACACTGGCAACGTAGCAGTGACCTTGAGGTCCTTAAATCATGAGGTTCACAAGAGCACGTTGCACGTGGAAGATGCCCTGTAGCTCTGACCAGCTGCTTCTTTTTTTCTGTTCTTCAGCAAGTCTTCACTCCTCTACCACTGATGGAGGAAGGAGTTCCCATTCCCTAAAATAACTTCAGAAAATAAGTGAACAGGTTTTTCCTACAGTGTTTGCTTTCAGAGGTTAAACCCATGCTTTGAGAATATGCAATGGCATCTTGGGAAGTCGTAATTGTGAAGAGAACGGAAATCTCCTGCTGGAACACGAGTGACCATGAACTCCTTGGTGATGAACCATGAACAACTCTGTGACCAAGTGAAAATTTGGGTTTCAGACACGTGCACCAGCACGCGCTGCCACCGTGTGTATTATTAAGAGTGCTGGTGGCGGACTTTGTCCTGCTTACCGAAGTTTATCTGTGCTTCAAAATGTGGACAGGTTCCCAAACGTTCGTGGAAAGAGTCAAGAATTAGAAGGCATGTTTTAGTGTGTATACAGTGTACATTAAGAAAGTGTGTTTGCTTTGCTTCGTTCAAGAGGCAGCAGAAGAGGCTGTTGTCTCCTATGGAGAGGAGATTCCCAGTAACAGGATCTCTTTTCCAGCAAACCAATGGCCGGAGGCAGCAATCCACGCTGGAGGTACAGTGCCTGTTTTGGAAAATAATTACTCGGAGGAGGGACCCAGAAATGCGATGGATACTCCAGCACTTTACGCATCAAAAGCAAGCCAGCCTCTATAAAAGAGGCACTGGCTCAGGCTGCAGATGTAGCTCTGACAGAGGAACGGTTCTGTGAGCTGTGACACGGAGGTTGGGTTGGATGAGTAGGTCGGGCTCTTTGGCTTTCAAGTCTGTGAGGGAACATCTGAAAGCTGAGGCAGGAGGCATGGAGACTAGAAGCAAAGTGCTCAGCTGTAACACTGGAAAAAATAGCTCCTGTCTTTTCTCTTTTAACCCTGAACTTGAAAATCTTTTTGCCTAGTAATGTCTGCAAAAGAGATGTCCCTGATGAAGGACACCAGGTTGTTCCTCTGCTTCGTGACCTGCTCCACCTCCCTCCTCCTGGTGTGAGGCACAGTGCCCATGCAGCTGGGCTGCCCCAGGGAGCAAAGAAGAGCTATGGGGAGGGGGTAGGAAAGCCACCACAACTCATTTATCAGACAAGCAGATTTTCAATTTACATCTTTCGTTTTCTGTCTCTGCTTGCATCACCTCCATGTAAAATGAGAGTTCATTTACGTTGGTTCTGTCCATTCTACTTCCTGTAGCTCCAGTCATGGCAGGGACCTTCTGGTTCTTTTAAAACCATGGCAGACGTCTGTAAATTGAGCCCAGTTTCAGCCTCCCCCATTTTTTGCTTCCTTTCCTTTGTGACAGCTGAGGCCTTTTGATTTGGCATGGGACGAGCCAACTGCACGTTGGTTTCAAGAGACAAGTTGTAACATCCTACTGATGATATTGTCCTGGTGGGCTCTGCAAAGCACGTTCCTTCAGGTGCCCACTGCACGGTCCCCATGACTGTGCTCTTCTGAACGTCTGTTGTCCTGCAGACCAGAAGAGCGTACCAGGGACCGTACAAGAGTGGTTTCAGCAGCGTAAGTGGGCACACAGCGTGCTCTGCCAAGGGGCAGCTGGGTATCGCCATCGCTGATGCCATCAAGGCATTAATGATGTATCTCTGGTTCTTCCGGCTTGAGTGGTGTCCAGGAAGAAACTGAGGATGCTCCACATTTGCTGCTGGGGCAGAAGAGCTTTGTTTGTAGATGTTGATTCAGAGCGGTATGTCCTCCTCCACATTTGTTTCCTTTTCCTCTCCTTTGGAGGAGAAAACACACAGGAGCTGACGTTGAAGACTGATTCTCCACTGATCTCACTTTGCCCCTCCCAAAAAGCTCAGCAGGATGTGTGCTATAAAAATAGCCTCATTAGAAGCCATCTGAGTACATATGCAATCACAGATCACTCAAAAGGGAGCACAGAGCATGCATGTTTCTGTTGCTGTCTTCAGAGAATTACATGACAAATTATTCCTAGCTGGAAGAAATGTCCTTTTATAATTGGGTTTTTTTCTCATTCTTTCATAAGGGAGGAGTGTGTGTTTTTTAAGTAGCTTTTAGTCACTTTCATTATTTATGAGAATGCTACTCCAGATCAGAAAAAGCAAACTGCAAACGCGAGTTTCTTCTGGTTGCAGCAGCTGACAGGCCCCATTTGCTTTCAGTCATCACTGGTTCCGCTTATCATAGCCAGAAAGAAACGCTCTCCACCGATGAAAACGGCCCCATATTGCAGCTCTTCAGTTTGCACCCTCTTCTCCTCCTTTCCTTCTTCCACAGGAGATGGGCTGGAAGGGGGGCCGCTGGCTTCACGGGTAGCGTTAGCGTGCAGAGGAGACCGGCGTGAACAGTCAGCCGTTCCCTTTCTGTCCTTCCATCTGGAAGAGCTCCTTGCGTTGCCCTTGCATTTCTCCTTGCACTGATGCTGGTGAGGCATCATCCAGGCTACTCAGCTTTAGAGCCAAAATTGTGCTTCTGGCCTGGTCGTTTGTCCATATCGCCTTGCTGCATCATCCATCCGTGCTACAGCCTCAGGCCTTCATGAACTATTGTGGGTGTAGGACCAAGGGAAGCTGGACCTAAATGGGTCCAGGAACCCATTTTTACCCCTGCCTTTTCAGTTCCCCACGATGAGTCTTCATCGAGGCCTCCTTAAATCTCCTCTGCCTTCACAGGCTTGTATTTGACATGAAAGTGGCCGTAACGTCATCGGAAGATGAAAGTCTGATGATCAAAGCAGGCAGCAATGTTGAAATGAGCATTGTGAGATGGCAGAGCTGGTAATACAGTAATTGGCTATGTGGCCTACTTAGTCAGAGGAGTGATACATGCAAGTGCAATGTTTGTTTGCCTCTTTAATGTTTAAAATCCATAGAGTCTGTTCTGGAAAGTGAAACAGTACCTTACCTGTAGGAGCAACCAGGCACGCCATTGAGTGACGGTGTGAGCAGTGTGTGATCCCAAGGCTTCCTTGGCAAGGAAGAGCCTCTTGGATTGCCAAGCTCCACAACTCAGTAAAGACAAGACATTAAACAGTAAAGGAGGGTGGTATTTCCCAGGAAAGCTCAAAAACATGGAGAAGTTGTTAGATGCACCCAGTGGAAGGAGGTAGGGTTTAAGCCAGATGTGCCTGTGCACTCTGCTAATGTCTGGTCTGATTTCTTCGAGAAATTTTTGTCCTATGCAAACAGTGCTTTGTTTGAAGAACGTCCTCTTCCCAGGGAGCATCATGCCATGGATGTTAAATGCAGGTTGGACCTGCAGAGGGAACTGCAGTTGATCCCTGGAAGGCCACACCTGAACACTGTAAAATTGCATTGTTTCACCCAGAAAAGTGATGGCATGAGGCTGGGGACCGTGTTCAGAGCCACCATGAGAGGTGGCTGCAGGTGCTCAGGAGGGGGATCTGACTCATGGTAGGTTCTCCCTTGGTTCTTGTGCACTGCTCTCTCCACCAAGTGGAGGCTCTGACACCTCACTGGTATCAGCGTGTGACCCAGCAGTGCCCCACAGGAATTCAGAAGATGGGGCTGATCTCTGTGTTAGCACAGTGTGAGCTCTGTGCCTCACGGTCACGGTGCTCAGGGACGTGGTCACCTCATGGTTCGTGCTGGGGAGTGCTTCTGCTTCCAGGACCAAGTACCGATATTTGACTTAGCTGACGTCCTGGAAGCTGCGTAGTCCTCTTCTCTCTGTATGCCCCCACCCAAAACCAGTAAGACTTGCTTCCAGCCTTGGGATCTGCAGAACTGAAAATTCACTCCTATCCTCTTTTTGACACCTTTCCGGCAGTTGTGCGTCAGCTCCGGCGGTGCTGCAAGCCGGGGAGGAACGGCAGAACCAGGTCTGGGCACAATGGTGCTGGGGCCTGATTTCTTCCCTCCACCAGGCAGCATGTTCTCTGCCACCGTGGCTCTCAGGGAATTTCTGGAGAAGCAGCATGTTCTGGATCTGCTGCTGCTTTAGCCTCATCTCTAACTGGAGGCTTTTTGTGCTGCTCATAAGCAGGGGAGGCAAAATTCGGCACGACACTGAGCGAGTGCAGTGTCATGGGCTTGCAAGGGATGCAACATCCAAGGACCAAAGGGCTGGTAAAGAAATGATGCTTTACTGGGTCACCTCTCTTGGGTCAGCACATTCATTCCCTCCTGGCTTGATGTCATGCTTGATGGAGACTGCGGTGAATTCTGTCTTCTAAGTGAAACCTGGTTCTGCTGTGGCTGTGCATGTACGCCTCTCCATCCCATCTGAAGTTTTCCAGTGTCAGTAATTTCCTTTTCTTTCCTGTTTTGCTCCGTGATGTTGGTACTGTTTGCCCAGCCGAACCAGGAGGCTTCAAACTCTGATGTCCCATGCGGATCATTCCTTCAGCCCAGCTTCCCCCTGCACCCTGGGGACAGTTATACCCAGGTCGGCACAGCATCACTTCAGCAAATTGGGTAACTGAGCTTCAGACCCAAGAAGCCTGGACTGATCCTAGTTTTGTTCTAGCCACAGGAGCACTAACTGGATTTCACATGGGACCAGAAAAAAGTGATGCTAGTTGTTGCTTGGAGAGCTTCTTCCACCATTGCTGCCGCTGCCTTCTCTCCAAAGCTTTGTAGCCCCCAGCTTTTTGAGAGCTCAGACCTGCTCCCGGGGATTTCAGTGCTGCTCCGCTGGGTGTTCTGCCATCTGCAGCAGCAGCTCTCTGTCAGGCCTGTGCCTCCTGGCCTGGACAGGGACCCACTTTCACGCTTGGGGAGCTTTTTGGTTGCAGTGTCCAAGCAGAATGAGATTGAACTGTCCCTGGACAGTCGCCGTGCGAGTGATGATCGCTGCAACGCTGTGCTGTTGGGGACCGCGCTCTCTGCCACTGCTAGCAAGAGGCCGGTAAGAGTCGATCCCGTCACCTGTCAGGATCTCGTTTGTAGTCTTCAGACGAGTTCTCCTGTGTAGTCTGTCTGTCAGTCCTTTGGAGGCTGGAAGGATGGAGGTGAGGAAGATTATTCTCCATGTGCAGGGAAGGTAGGAGGGGTCCATCACCTTCATTTGCTGCTATCAGCAGTTGGTGATGCTCCTCTCGGGCATCGTATGAAGCAGAGTCTTCTGATTCCTCTGCCGCTGTGTAGCACATCCAGAGGAGAAGGAAGGAAGGCTGGGACTGTGTTGCTGTTTGATTACGTTTATTTTAAGGTATTCTGCAAAGCCATAATGTTCCTCTGGACATTGAGCTGGAGAGGGTCTGCAGTTGGCTAAAGCTTGACATCAGCCAGTGGCTAGAAAATCTCTGTGAGATATGAAATAATAAGAGCAATGTGAGAACACAGCTCTTCCTTCTTAAGCGAAACAGCAATGGCCATGAAAAAGGTAGTTAAAACTGCTCTCAGGTGGTGTGGGGCTGATTGCAGCCTGGCACAGGTCAGCAGCAAAGCTTGCATTCGGGGATGGTATTTCCAGCATTTTGGCTTGCCCAGTCCGGACGCTGGGGCCCTCAGTTCTGCGAAGCAGGATCTGCCTCATGCAATAAAACGCCGGCACCTCAGGGTGTCAGCAGAGGATGCGCGTCCCAGGGCTGCCGTGGCAGAGGGCGGTGGGAGCCGGGGGCGACGAGGGGATGCCGCCAGAGACGCAAGTGTCAGCCCTTCTTATATGTGTACATGCATATATATGTGTGCGCCTGTGCGTGTACATGCACACATTTATATATTTTTACTTTTATAGATACATATAATTGAAAAAAAAATCTTAATGCTTGTAATTTATTCCCCTTTCCCCAGCTTAGAGCTCTTTCCCTGGGATCTGAGCGGGACGTGGGTCTGCGCAGATCTCTCCGCTGGGTCAGCGGGCAGTGCACGTGGCGGCGGGGTGCTCGCCGGGGAGCGGTGCGGGTTTGGGCTCGCCGCCCTGCCACGCGCAGCGGGTACATCTGTACCCGTTCCGTAACCCGGGTACATCTGCTGGCTGCTGCCTTCATCTCTCCTAGAAAGCATCCGAAGACAGAGGAGGTCTCTTTGTTGTAAGATTGTTGTAAGATTGTTGTAAAAATCCAGTGGTGCTATGTTTTTTATTGTTTTGCTTATTTTGTTTTTGAGAGGATCAGCAGGGTCCTTTCAGGGCTTCCGTACTATGAAATCATGCAGAAGACGGTTGCTAAAATATTTGGGGCTGGTGTCCTTCTGTACACCAAGTACCTGCTCAGGCTTCTAATGCACGGAGCAGTGTCGGAGGAATGGTATTGCTTTCAGTCAATATTTGCAGGTTTGGGTCCCACCTCCGAGCAGACAGCCCAGCTGGGACGTTACTTTCTTGGCAGAGATGGATCCAGAAAGTCAGCGTGCGTGAAGAGCAAAGTTTTTGAGGGTCCATTGGTTTGGTCTAATAATTTATATATCCCTACAGCTTCAGGCCACCAAGTCTGGCCAGCGGACATCTGTACTGGGCCCAGTAACCTGGGGCCAGCCCCATACGGATACTCGGGGTTTGAAGACTTAGAGAGATTTGTTCTCCCTGAGCACATCCTTTGGAAAGTGGTTGTTCCAGTGGACCACCATCCGTGCTAATATTTTCTGCCTCATTTCAACCGGTCCCAGCTTCCAGTGATGAGCTCGTACTCTACTCTTCCCTGCCAAATTAAGGAAAGACAGTATTTTCTCCCCATGAAGATGATAATATGCTGCAATCAAATCATCTCTCAGTCTTCCTTTTGGCATGAGAAACGGATTGAAGTTGTTTGGTCTCGCAAAGTCATAAAGCATCTTTTCCCAGTCTCGAACCATTTCAGTGCCTCTTTTTTGAACTGTCTCCAGCTCTCCTAATCACCTTTTTAAAAACCGAGGGCACTTAGTCTGTCTGCAGCACGCTGGGACTGGCTTCACCACGGCTTCATATGGGGAGAAAATCACCTCCTTGTTCAACCTCAGGCGCCTGTATCTGAAAATCGCGTTAGTCCTTTAGGTCAGAGCGTGGCTCTGTGTGGCTGCAGCGTGACCTGCCTGCTGGGATCACGGCTGAGCGCCCTGGGTGCTGTTCGTGGGTGCACCCATGTTGCTGGACACGTTTGACTATGCTACAACTGCTCGGCTTGGGCAGAGCCAGCTTACAGTGATGGATCCGCTGGTGTTGGTGCTCCCTTCACAGTCATTGCTCTCCACCCTTCCATGGGTCACCTGTAATTTTTAGCAACAGTGATGTTAAATTTCATTCCAGAGCATTAATAAATCTGCCCCACGTCAACCATTTCAGGAGCCCTGTGGAAATACCTGTACCCAGGAGCAGTACACGTTGAGGACAGCATTTTGCCTTGCACAGCACGTGGCCCATTGCTCGCTTCGTGCCGTGTACCGCGGATTTGTTTGATATCGAATGCGACGCGATGCAAAGCCGGGTGCCGTCAGAAGGTCTCTTATGTTCTTACCCAATTTATAATCTCCTCAGAAAGCCGTATCCTTAGCCTCACTGCTAGTTGTATTAGCTTTTAATTCCACATCACTTGGCTCCTGCATTGATTTCTATGTTGTTTTGTCCAGGATTGGCAAGCGCAGGTTGCTGTGCCGTCTGTAACTGAGGCATTTTGCCTTTACTTTAGGTGCAAAGCTGGCTGTCGCTGACTGCTTCCACCCTTCTGCCTACCAGTGGGAATTGTACTCGTTTGATTTTGATCTTCCTCCGCTGTTTTTTCCCTCCACCGTATTGCTTTTGCTGCCTTTATTAGTGTTTTGCATTTCACACCTTCTCGGTTTGATTTATTTGCAATTAATCCCACCCTTTGCTGATTGCTGAATGTTTTGTACTTTTGCTCCTGGCTGCTGCCTTTCCCTTGGCTTTAGAATGGGTGCTCTGCCGCGCCGCTGTCGGGTGAGATTGATGGACCTTTTGGACATCCAATAATATTACCATAAAGATCGTCCAGCTTTCAGCCACATTTTCTGTCTTAATTCATCTTTCTCACTTGCAAAGCCCTGTATGATTTTGGGAGCATGGAGGGAGTATGTGCGAGGAGGATGGGAATGAGTGGGGAGGCAGGTTAAGGCTAATTCTCACTGTTTAGGGGCTATTAATTGTACATTTCATTCCATAATGAGAATGAAGGGATGAATAATAAAATATCTGGCAATATGATGGGACTGACCCATTTTGAAAGAGCAACCACATGTCCGTGTAGGAGGTTGTGCAGTAATTATTGCAGAAGATTGTTCTCTTCATTCATCTGCTCCTCTCGTTTCCACCCTCCCAGCATTACCCGCTGGGCGCTTTCGCCTGCAGCTGCAGCATTTTGAGTTCTCTACCAGCTTCATAACCCGTATCAGAAACCATTGCAAGTGTTAGTTTTCTAACATTTTAATTCATACTTTGTTCTGACTTTCTGTGATGCTCCAAGCAACGGGATTTCCTTCTCTTTCGCTATTGCACGGTCTAATGACTCTCATCCATAAGTTCAGCCTATTTTTCACTTTATTTTGCCTATTACTTCTGCTTAAAACGTTTTCAAATACCTTTGGCTGTTCCTAGTGTTTACATGACTCTCAATCTGTCACAGTCTTTAAAATCTCTGTTTCTGGGTAGTCTAAGCTATTATATATTTAGTCCTTCTGATTTCTATGCAGACTGAACCAGCAATTGTTTTATCTTTGCATTGCACATTGGAATTTATTAATAGCCAGTATTAAAACCAGCAAGCCCATAAGGAGTGGTGGGATGGTGCGTTTGGAAAAGGAGCTACTCTGGATTAGTACCTGGTCCTTGTCTGTCGTGCTCAAACTCCCGCTTTCTTTTGCCACTTGTTGATGTTGTTTTACAGCTTTGGGGTGTCCGGTTTCCTTCCTTTTCTTAGGGGTTTTGAATATTTATTTATTTAGATTGAGTTCTCCCACTAATTTCCAGCTTTCTCTTTCCAAGATGAAAACACACACTTTTTCCTTAATCTGTTTCTAAATACACTCCTTTCTTCCCTCTGCCTTTCCCCATCCATGACACTTTTTCTAACATCTCTGATACTTGTATCTGTCCGTAACATAATAGTCTCCTTAAATATCATTATATTACAGATGATCCCCTTTGATCATCACCGTATATGTTAAATAAGGCCATACAAATACCATAGGATGTTAGGTTGCTTTGAAGTGTTAAAAGAGAGGATGCGATGGTAGATTAATGCATGGAGGAGTGCGCAAGGGTGGAGATAGCTCCGAATTAAAAATGTCAGGAGGATATGGCTTTTCTTTTGCATGTATGGACTAGTCTTGGCATAGTGCTTGATGCCAGGACTGCTGGAGTTGTGCTCCTGGCCTGCTAGGAACCAGGTGAAATTCTGTGCTCGTTTAGTGGTCCAGTCTGTTTATGACTGCTGCTGTTGTGATGATTAAGGTTATTTTCATTCCTAGCAAATGGTTTTATTACTTTTGTCTGGTTAAATTTTAATTGTTTACCATATATGACAGACATGCATACCTACCCGTACTTATTTTAAATAAACTGCATTAAAAGAAAATACCTTTAACTATGTCCTAGTGATGAGAAAGTGAGCGCTTGACAATGAGGATTCATGTTTTCTCCTCTTTTCCCCCCATTCAGGGAGTGTTTGAAGAGGAGCCCGCGGAGCCCGAAAGCAGAGGGCTCCGATTCGGTGACATCTCAGTCCTCACCCAGTGAAGAGGCTGGAATGATGACTGAGGTGAAGGTGAAGACAGAGGTACCAGATGACTATATCGAAGAGGTGATCTGGCAGGATGACACCAAAGATTCCAAGAAGAACATAAAGGATGGGCCGGGAGATGTGCCCGCGGAGATCTGCGTGGTCATAGGTGGGGTCCGCAACCAGCAGACGCTCGGTAAGCTTTGGGCTAACACACCCCATCGTTCAGTTCCCTGAATCCATGGCGTTGGGGAGAGGAACAAGGTTCTGGAGAACCATTCATGGAAGCTTGGCTCTGCCAGAGGGACCAGAGCCAAGGTGCACATCAGTCTCAGGGTCCTAGCTCAGGATTATTGACCTCCTTTAACTTTTGCTATCTGTTTGTATCTTGTCACCCCTAAAGACTCAACCAAGATCAGGGGAACTGTAAGAGAAAGCTTATTACTTTCTTTTGACGTGTTAAATGACTTGCCCATCCAGTCACGCGTGAAATTCGTGGCGAACCCAGGGCTGGTGGTAGGTATGTTGGGCATGGAAGAGGAGGCAATCAGGAGGAAAGCCTGAGAAAGACCTGAAATGCTTTGAGGAAAGTTGCTTTGGGGAAAGTGGCTGCTCTCTGTGAATAATTAGATTTAGCTCAAAAACAGGTTTTACAGGTTGCTGTTTGTTTGTTTTTCTGATCACTAGTAACGTTGTGGGAATAATTTTGAGTTTTGGCTGGCTGTGGTGTGCCCCTTCCAAAACAGTACTTCCTATCCCCACCCCACCTTGAGCGGTGATGAGAAGAAGGTTTTTTTTTCCTTTCTGTGAACATCAGACTGTCCTCCCCTCCCGCTCCAGGGAAAGGGATCCTGGAGAGGCACTGCTCTTGCTAAAGGGACTCCTCTGTTAGTTCTGACATGGAGCAGGTCCCAGCAGTGACTTTTGAGAGCCAAAGGCAGTTGCTGATATGAAGAAGAAAGAGCAGTTGGACCATGTTTCCTTCGAGGGACTCGGGAGAATGCTAATTTGAGCTGCCCAGCACTGCTGTTGGGATTGGTTTGTCTTGCAGGGGGAGAGAAAAGAGGTATTGATGCTAGATTTTCTCTTGTTTTTTGCTTGATCATTGTCCGCGCTGTTGGAAAGAAACCCTGGAGGGTGTCATCAGCTGGCAACTGTATTGGGAGCATCGTTGTCCTGCCTGTCCTCCCTTTCCCAGAAGGACAGCCACTAAAACGGTGGGCGGGAGGTCACTGCTGTTTATGCAGCGTCAAAACATCTAGGGCAAGCCTAAGAAGTCCATAACTGGTTCCAGCTTAAAGATCTTGCAATTTGAAGGACATAGTCTGTGTATATTCAGAGCTTTTGTGTCCCCACAGCTCTTGAGAGGTTGATCACTGCATGGGCAACCCT
Source organism: Theristicus caerulescens (assembly GCA_020745775.1). Lineage (NCBI taxonomy): Eukaryota > Metazoa > Chordata > Aves > Pelecaniformes > Threskiornithidae > Theristicus > Theristicus caerulescens. The sequence goes on from CM036573.1 coordinate 11,976,988, forward strand.
GAAATGCAGAGGCGACCCTGGCACCCCAGGAGAGATGGGTGAAGAGGCTGCTGCTGATCGGAGGCAGTGGGAGCTTCTCCTTCAGCCGTGGTCACCAGCCCTTGATGAAAGCATCTGCAGATCGGGTGTCTGCCATGTAGAACCCTCTTCTCCCCATGGCTTCTGGCTGGGCGGCAGCAGCTGTTCTGCAGATGATGTCCCCTGAGTTGACTATATTGTTGTGCAAAGTGGGGAACGGGCTTCTGCTGTCGGCTAGCTTAGATGTACACCATCATGTCATACCGACGGAGAGCGCTGGGGACAGGCTGGGGTGAGGGGGGACACTCTTCAATGTGTAGGCACCATGGGGAGAGGGACAGAGAGTTATTTACTAGCTAACAAGTGGTGGTTGAAAGCTGTAGAAAGTAAACTGGAGAACTTCTCTCTGGAAGTGCCTTTTCAAATGAAATATGCATCATATTTGTTATTTTATAGCCTTGTGCTGGGTTTCTTTAAAGGCAACTTGGTCCTGAGGCAATTGGCAGTTGGCGGCCGATTCCTTTGTGAAAAGAGCCCTGTAAGTGCCCCTATTCATCCGCCATTCACATAACTCTTGTTTGTTGTGGAGGTGGCTCTGAATAACTTTTCTGTTTGGCCACCAAATACTGTGCTCTGTGTGGACCGCCTGTGGTGCCCAGATATCAGTTCCTTGTGGTTTCTTGAACTGGCTCCCAGTCAATTCTTCTGGTCCCCTCCGTCCCCCTCCGTCCCCCCGCAGAAACCACAGACAGGCGCTGTTTCCATCGCTGCAGACATCTGTGTAACTCGCCCAAGAAACGTCCCGTGCCTGCTGCTTCACTGGCGATTTCGGCTGCTGCTCTGGAACAGCCCAAGATTGCGAACAGCTGAAGACGCCGGTGCCTCCTGTCTCCGGAGCAAAGGCTTCGTGCTCTCTGCTGCTGCTCGCCGGTGCTTCCCGGAGTTTTTCTCCCTGCAGCCTTTCTCATGATGTGATCTGGTAGCCTTGTATCTAAATCACTTCAGCGGTACAGAAAGGCAAGGCTTTGGTAGGATTTTATTCACCTTCATCAGGGAAGCTGAGATTGGAGGTGTCAAAAATGGTTATTTTTTACAGTAATTCATGATGCAGGATGAAGTGGTGAATCAGAAGTAAATGAATCCCTCTCCTTCGCATGGAAATGCTGACCCTCAGACTCTCCTTTCATGGTCTGCTGGGGACGGTCAGTTAAATGGGGGATGTGTTGTCTGAGCCGGGGCCACAGCGCCGAAGGCTTCATGGCACACGTGGCTCCAGGTGGCAGACAGCTTTCCTGCGGGGCTCAGCTTCGGGACTTGGCTGAAACGCTCATTAGAAGATTTATGTCTCTTTTCTGAGTCACACATCTCCAGCAGGAGCGTGCTATATTTATATTTTTAGTTGTTACTTGGAGCAATTTATAACAGGGATTCCCAGCTCAGTTGCTGCTATTCACTTGTAGTGTTTTCATCAGATTAGGCCTTGTGTATGCCACCTCCTGTTTGGTTACACGTTTGCATGTCTCTCCCTGCTCTTTGGACTACTCCAGACTCTGTTTCCATCCGTTTGGAGCAGCCCAAACCCCGCGGTGGATGAAAGCGGACGCAGCGAAGCGGGATGGGTGGTGGCACTGGCTGCAGTCCCCCAGCCAAAGAGCTGGTGCTGATGTTTGTGGGTTTGGACCATTTCCCTTTCATCTGCTTTTCCACAAGAAGTCTTGCAAGCCCCGTGGGGTCGCACTGTGGGCATCCCAAGCAAAGAAAGCCAATGGAGCGGTTGGCTGTATCCCTGTGTCGGGTCAGGAGCAGACTGATACTGCCGCTGTGGATCCCGCGCTTCACCCCATCCACCGATCTGTACCCCCCGCGGTACCGCCGGGTCTCCCTGCCTCGTAGGAGGTGTGTTTCTCACCGTGCACAGCTCCGAGATGCAATTTCTTCTTTTTTCTTGCTGGCTTCACGTGCTGGCCTTGGGCCAGGGTCATGCGAAATGCTCCAACACATTAACATTTCTCAGGGCAGGGGTGTCAGGGCAAAAAGGCAGGGAAGTCCACCATGAGCGATCTAGAAAGGAGAGGGGGAAAAAGAAGGCACTTGCGTTGTAAATCAAGAGAAAGGCGGAGAGGCTTTTGGCTGATATGGATCATTTTCTAATGTTGGGAATACCATTAGGTCAGTATATGTGTTTTGGAGGACTGAGTTATCTGCAAGCTGATCAGGAGACGTTTTATACAAGACTATTTAAGCTCTCAATCTGGTCCATGCTTTACGAGAAACATTTTGGAGAGTTAAATCAGAAATGTTTTGGAGACAAAGTGAAGAGTGAATCCTTCTGCTTTGAGACTATCAGTCTAACATGCACAGGCTTGATTCATGCCATGATGCTGACGTCTCAGTTGCTGAGCTGCTCAGCACATGTAATTCAAGAGCACTTTGGATTCTCCCTAGTTGTACCAAATAAAAGAGAGCTGCAGAAGCCTTAAGAAACTCTGTATGACCTCTGACATCTTGTTACCAAGCCATAGGGACAGATGGGTCTTGGAAATTTTTAATAGGCTTCAGCCATCATTATTCTTTGGAAATGCATCCACTTTAAGGCCTCTTTTCTGATTTTTTTTTTTGCACAATTTAGATGGAAAAGCAGTGGAACGTGGCTCTCCCGTTGGATATACACGAAATCGATATTCAGGGACCTGGATTTTTGACCATGCATTGAGATACACGTCCGGTATGTGATTGAAAGGTGTGAAAGCCTAACCAGGGATCAGGGAGCAAGGGAAAGCTCTGGATGCAACGTGTGTGTTGCCCAAATTCCAGCTGCGAGGCTCAGGAAAAGCCTGGCAAAACTAACCCAAAACCTTCCCCATCTCCCCTCCCACTACAAACAGCTTTAACCTGCATGACACATCCTGATGTGGATGAAGTCCGAGATAAACCATGACCATGGTGGCAGTGTCCAAGACAACACGGCATGTTCTTTGTAAGGCCTTAACATGTAGCAACATCTTTTATTTTTTTCCACTTCATCTTTCCTCTGCCCTAATAACACATTTATTGTGTCAAGCCATCCCTCCTTTCTCTAATAGGAGGATCTGTGCCTTTGTGCTGAGTAGACAGTTGTGGCTGTTGAGTTGTCTCGGTGCCTGGAGGCCTTTAGATCTGTAATGTGCCTCCCTTACACCCTCCACTAACTCTGTCCTCCTGGGGCAGTGCTCTGCCGTCCGCACGTAGGAGGTGGGTAGAGGTACCCCTGTTGAAGAAGATGACTCCAGCCTTTCCCGGGTTGCACCTGAGACCAGGGTGCTTCAGGATGTCCGCACAAAAGCACTGGCCGTGGGACGTGCCGGTCCCTCTCCTGCCTTGGGCTTCTGCCCTTGCTTTCCAGGCACAGCCCTTGCATCAGGGCTGCAGCACCTCGTATTGGAGAGGGAAGGCACTACACCGTTACTTGTACAGCTTATACTCTTCTTGAAGAACTTCTGCACAACCAAATGCATTTATGTGCCATAGACTATCTCCAGAGGAAAGGGGAAACATAAGAAAAATAGAAAAAAAATTAACCTAGAGTCCCTGACTGGTTTTTGTCTGTTTTCCCAGTGCTCTGTGTGCACGGAGCACTGTTTCGGGGTATGGGTGGGCGTCAGTCGTGTTTTGCTGTTGGTACAGCTGAACCTCAGCTGTTGCCCAGGGTTGGTGGTTGGTAGGGCCCGAGTGATGGTGAGTGCGCTCTTCTGGCGGTGCTGCTTTGGGGCTCCAGCTGGAACAGTTTTCAGGAAAGAATTTTGGAGGTTGGCGATGGATATAATCAGTCCTTGAGCATGGAAAATGAGGGCTGGCAGATGCTGCCGACTTGCTGATACCCAGGATTTCACTTAGAAAAGCCTGTGTGGAGTGACCACGGATGATGACTGTCTCATATATGTATATCTATATATAAAATACAACTAGCTGTGATAATTAAAAGGCTATGGAGCAGATCAGACGTAGCCAACTGACTATAATATCAGTATTTTAGAGTATGTTTTCCGATGTGTACTCTTGTGTATCGGACTGTAGCGAATTGCCTCTTTCAGCATCAATGAGCAAGTAGCCTCCCAAGCTCAAGAGACAGTCCCAAGTGATGCTAACAGTGATGGACAGGGAATTCAGCGCTGTTACAGACTGGAGGAGGGTTGTTTTCTTCCCAAGCTGTAAGCAATAGGGCATGGGAAGGGAAAAAAAGAACATGGGTATAGCACGTTCAAAAAACACGGTTGGTTTTGTTCCTGGAAAGAGCTTGCTTTGAGTAGCACTGGGTAAGTATTGCTGTAATATGGTGTTTGGGAATAGTCATTTGAATGAGCGTGTGAATGTTTTGTTCTTGTTTGTGGCTCATCCCTGAGTTTTACTGTTTTGCGTGGTCAGAAGAAGATTGTTTCAAGGGCGCATGAGTAAGCGTCCATGGAAATGAAATGCTGCGTTCACACAAAATAGTACTCGTCCCTTCTTTCTCCCACCTCCTCTTCCAGTAAGTGCTGCTCTCACCCTGCTGAGGAGCACGGATAGGATCACGGTTACTTAGCTGCTGATGGACAGCTAAGAAATGCACTGAATTTTGCAAGTGAGAGATTGAAAGGTGAATTTATAGCTTGTTGACCAAGTTGGAGTGGGGGAAAAAAAAAGGTTGAACCAACTTAAATAACAAATCTAAGGAAATTTCTGTCAGCCTGTCCAATAAACAGAAGAGGCTAAATTCGTTGCATAATTTCATCATTACAAATGATTCTCCCAGCTCTGTTTCTCTGGTTTCATTTCAAATGACTGTTTGCAGATGTGTGTGTTCTGGAATTAGAGACACAAATTGAGAAGAGAGACTACTGTGGTCATGTGCTTTTCCTTAAAAAGGTCAAAAGTTCTATTTGTATCTATTTGGTTTCCTCTGGGTGGATATTTACCAAATCTCTGTGGGTTTCTTGAGAAATTTGTACATTGTGCATTTCTTGAGAAATTTTGAAAACTCCTTGCCTCAAGATAACATATTGCCTTCTTTTTTCAGTTGAAAAGCTTTTTTTCCCATATACTAGGAACTTACTGAAAAGTAATTCAAGGTTATTTCTGTCCATAGGAAATATTAGTCATTATTATAAAATTATAAGTCAGGCTATTTTGAGAGTGACCCTTTCATGTTAGCAAAGTTATAAAGATATACTGAAAATGTAAGTTCGGGGTAATATGCCAAGGAATCTTAAATAAGGCTGAAAAAAGAATTGAGTCTGGGATAGTGATTTCCTGCAGTTATCTCCATGAGCCTTCCAAAAATGACTTTGCTGCAAACTGCATTCTTTTGTCCCCAGTTTATGGGTAAGTATGTGGTGAGGCTGTTTTTCCTGCTCTCATATGGTGATGTATACTTTTCTGTCTTGTTTTTCAGGGTCTTATGAGTGTGGAATATGTGGGAAGAAATACAAGTATTACAACTGTTTCCAGACCCATGTGCGAGCGCATAGAGGTATCTCACTCCTGCTCAAATCTTTGGGAATCCTGGGGTAACATTCAGGCTCAGGGAAATTTTTGGGAAGACCTTCAAGATTGCTCTGCTGCTTCTCTGTTCGTCACTAATTCTTCTTTCGGGTGGCCCATTCGTAGGGTAAACTTTGGGGCTGTCTAAGCGTCGTGGCTCTCTACTCCAGCAATATTTCTTCTGAGGTCAGGAGCAGCTCTTGCGTTCGGTGCAGCATTTACTGCGCGGGGCTCTCTGGGGGCATTGCTGTGTGTTGGGAGAGCTGCAAAGCAAAAAGTTTCTCCTGGTAGATACCACGCGCCAGCAGTGTAGTTACCGCCGCGGGAGTAGGCATCTCCCCAAGGTGCTCCGTGCTCCGGCCCAGCTGGGTGTTTTAGCCCATCCCTGTTGGATCAGGATGGGAGGCTATCAAGGCAGATACTGGCATTGCTTTACTGCTGTAGTTTTATGTTAAAATCAAGATGATACTTGAGCTCAGCCCCGTACCCCTGCTGTCAGCTGAGGTCACTTTCCAAACGTATTGTTTGTATGAAATATCCCGTGAATATCTCAGAAGTGACTTTATTGGAATTTTCTGTGAGTCTGGCCAATTCGACTTTGCTTAATTGCAGAAATGTGAAAGTTCTGCTTGGTGTTTTGTACAATTAGCATAGTTTATATAATTTAGAGAAATACGTATCTGAAATAACAGAACAACAGGGACTTGAAACTAGCTCGTGAGCCTTTCGGTGGTTTTATTCTCTTTCACCTGAGTTGAGCACTGAAGTCTGTGCGTCAGCTTCGTAGGAGCATCTGCTTTAGCTCCCCAGTTGTAACGAGCAGTATCAGCGCACGTGGTCTTCAATAAAACGCTTGACTGGAATGTCTACAGGAGCATAAAGGGAATTCCCAGTGAAAAGTTTGAAAATCCAGGAATAATGAAGGCTAATGCAATATTAAATTTTAAATGTGTAAAGTCTCAGAAGTCAGCAAATGCACAGCTGAAAAGTGAACGTGCATGCTTAACTTCTCAGAGTTTTTCACAGTCTTGTAATACATCCTTTAATTGCATGGTTGCATATTTCCCGCGTGCTGTTTAACATCACAGAGCTTCTTCTGTATCCTTAGATACATGCAGAATTGTTTTTTGATGCTGGTATTCCTTTCTAAATACCAACAAAATTCCTAAAAATCCTTTAAATGTAACTACAAAGTAGCTTCGCTACGCAGTTTAAGAAAAAAAGTCCCTAAAATAATAATGAGCAGCAGTTATTTGCTGACATGCAGAATGCTTTACTATTGCATCACAGCATTGCAATAATTTTGCAATAATAATTGCAGTATTTAGATTTGGGACAAGGATTGCTTTTATTTTACTTCTCTTCCCCAAGCACTCTGGGATCCTTCATTCAGCTGAAATTTTAGGAGCTATATTAGTATGAGATCACCTCCTAGTGTGTGATCCAGTTGATTTGTATTTATACATTTATTTGTATTTTGATCATGAAATCAAGCTATTTTAAGTGGTCTGGATGTATCAACATACACATATGCAATTGATATCCATAATTTTGTCATGAAATCCGTGGAGACATGACTTTACCTTTTGCTTCCAAAGCCTTTTTTAAATGTAGCTATATAAGATGGACATTTTCAAAATTTTGAATGTGGAAATTTAGTAGTAATTTTCACATCAGTGGTGGAGAAGCACAATTGATATATGTGAAACTTAGAAAATGGTGTTTTATGTTGCTGTAAATTGATGCATGTAATAGTAACATTTAAAATGCATTTGAATTGCCTTAAGACAATAAAAATCAAAATGAGATATTTATTCATGTACACTCCTCAACAAGAAATCACCCTGAAACTCGATGCAACTCTGTAAATGTGATTCTCCGAGGAACAGAACCTGAGCTGGCAGTTAAAGCAGTCGGGAAGCATGCCCGTCTGCAGAGAAATAACCTGCCGTTGAATGTGCATGAAATGTATGGTTAGGGAGGAAGAAGAAAGGATTATATGGAGGAAAGCCCTGTGTGATATTATCCAGTGAGAATTGTACATGGAACTGTACAGTAACGATGCTGGAAATAGCATGAGGCTGCAGGACCGAAAGACATTTTTGTGAAAGATGCTTTTATTGCCACACGTATCTAAGGTTTCATATAGAAGAAGCGGCTGGTATTGCACCATCGTAACAAATGCGAGATAACTCGGTGGTTACACGGACGTTGAGGATGTGATTCCGCACTTTGCCTGTTCTCCCTGCGTATCTTCAGTCCGTGTCTTGGATAAAACCCCAAGGCGCTGGCAAGCCGGCTCTCCTGGGTCTGCTTGTCCTCGAAGCACTGAGAAGTGAGCTCCCTTGGCCTATTACATGCAGTTATCAGCTGCCAGAAACTTGCGTCCCGAATTTTTTAGTCATTTATTTTTGGCTGGGCAGGGAAGGAGCCGTATTGCAGTGGCAGGACCTGGCATTCCCTCGTCGACTGATGCATTTTCCAAGCGTCGGACGCGGTTTCCCCAACGTCTGGGCCACCCATCAGTCACCTAACATCTGCCTTTCCCTGAGGGTTTGAGTGATCCTGGGTAAACTCACCACTCGGCATCAGAGTAGCTAGAACAAACTCAGGCCCCTTTTTCTTCTCTTTAGGTGCTTTCTTCCAGGGCTTTTGGGGCATTCAAGCAGAAATACCTGCTTTTGGTGGTTTGCTGAAGGATGCATCCCTTCCCCTTGAGTAGCCCTCTGCTTTTTGCTTCCTTGTGTGGCTCCTGTGCCACTAATGGTCCTTGGCCAAGCTGTGGGTTGGTCCTGCAGATGGACAGAGCTGGTGATGCAAAAGGTTCAGCCCGTGGGAGAGCAGACAGTAATTGTGTTGATCGGGTTTGGAGCTTTGGGGCAGAACAAGTGAAAAAACCATCTGACTATCCAGCCCCACTGTCACCATTCAGTCACACAACTTCTGTCCCCGGGATGGGAGGTTTGGAGGTCTCAAGTTGTTCTTGCTTTCAACGGGGTTATTTCTAAGCTGTTTTTTTAATATCTCGGTGTCCAGTTTGGAGCTGTAACAGGGGAGCCTGGGGCTTGCAGCTCGTGGCCAGCATGGGTGGGAGGTCTGTCGCCCTCTCTGCTCTTGCAGTCGGTCCTTACTTGTCAGCCGCTTGCTTTGCCCTGTGCAAAACTTAAAATTCTTCTCATCCTTTGAGCTGTTCAGTTCCACGTTAAGATTCTCGCGCTGGCGACATCACGTTTTTCTTTGTAATGATCATTTTTGGGAGAAATTTCCTAGATTTTTTTTTTTCATAACCGCACCTGCCTCCTCTAGATCTCCATGGTAGAGAAGCTGTGTTGGCAGTGACCTGTGTTCCTTAGGCTGATTTTTTTTCTTGTCTGCCTTCAGGAACGAGTGGTTTCTTACTGGAAAACAGGGCATTTTCTTAGTTTCTTGAGCCTTCCCTGTGGTTCTCAGCATTGGCTGGAGAATTTCAGGGAGCGACTCATCTCCTGGCAGTTTGCAAGTGTAAAGGGTTGAGGCAGCTCTTGTTCAAGACGTGCTGCCTTGCAGGGGCAAGCTCCCTTTCTGCTTTGCTCTGAAAGCCGAGACGCAGGCACGGAAAACCCCGTGTAAAGGGTCCTGCAAAGAATCAGAAACGTAGGTAAGAAATTTACTCACTACGTTTTATCCAGGAAGAAATGAAAAGGTTGCGTTCCTTCCCCTTCGCCTCCCCGAAAAGCACAAATAAAAAAGGAATCCAACAAAAAAAGTTATGTTGTCGAGCTGAAAGGCTCCTTTGTGAGCTGTTGTGCAGCCCTGCAGGATCGCAGCTCCTTCCTCCTGCAGAGCTGCTGGAGTTCAGCTGGAGCAGAAAGGCTGCGCGTTCCCGGTGGCGATGGAAGGCTCCGTCCCAGCGATCGGCGCTGACGAACGTTACCGCTTCGCCTACATGCAACCCAGGCCTTAAAAATGTGTTGCTTACAGTGCTTTTTGTTTAGCTGTGTGGGGTTTTTCAAGTCATTAAAAGATTTGGATTCCCTTCAGGAGTTAGTCAGCTAGAAAGTTTTGTTTTGTACGGTTGGGTCGTATTTAAGCAACATGAGCAGCAAAACATCTGCCTGTTTTGAGTCAGGAACAGTATTTCACTTTTAGATAACTCAAAAAAAAAAAAGGCTGAAATTACTTTATTAGACTTTCAAACGGTAAATTTAAAAACCTCTGGGCTGAGGCCAAGCAAGGGAGATTTTTACCCAAAGGAGAATTCTTCAGAAAGCAAATGAAAGAAAAGAGCAAGGCTCAAGTTTAACCCTCGCAGGATCTATCACCTCTGTCCTAATAATTGGTGGAAGTTCTCTGTTTCCAGATAAGCTTTCCTGGGCTGAATGATGATTTTGCTCAAGTTGGTTTGTTTTTTTTTTTTAAATTATTTATTTACGTTATTTAGTCGCTGCATTGCCTCCCTGCGAACCGCTCAGCTCTCCGTTGCCCGCCCGCCTGGGTGCCAGCCCGGGGGCTGGTCTGCCGTCATCGGAATAGATGCTGAAGGCACTAGAGTAGGCTTGTTCTCTTCAGGTGAAGTTTCTAGTTTAACCAATTGGTAAAAAAAACTTCTCAGAGCTTTTAAATTTTCCTATTACTATTTTCCAAGAATGGGTTCTGCTTGATTCCAAAAATATGAAAAGGAAGATGACTCGTTCAAACTGTGAATATGGAAAAATGCGTTTTTCCAAAGTGCACATTTTTGGAGTCTGAGTTGAAGCAGTTCTGTGACTGAAACGATTTTGAGGTGAGAAGTTGAAAATTCGTAGTGAAATAACCATTCCTGAGGAGAGAACGTGTTTCGGAGCTGAAGAAAGTTGGTTTTCATTCGTATGATTATCTGCTACTGAAAAATCATCGGATTTTGGGGGGTCCTTTACCCTCTGTGCTGCATCCCAAACATCCATTTTTTTACTGTGCACATCTCCCAGTCTGCAGCAGATTTTTATCGGAGACGCAGAAAGCTACTTGAGACACAGGAGTTAACTTGCTTATTTTCCAGCTTTCCTGCCGACCTCCCTACTCTCACTTCTGCAGCTTTCTCAGAAATTGGTCTTTTGTTTTAAAGCTGTAATTACTTGGTCTCAGCCCAAAGGTGATTTAGAGTGGGCTGTTGATTTAGAGTGGGCTGTTAGGGGATTTTTAGGGTTTTTTTTAATTCATTAAGACTTTGCTCTGTCTTATGACTAAGAGTAACAACATTTCTTAATACAGTTCAGAAACGGCTGCTCCTTAAACCTTTGTGTGTTGCTTAATTCTTGTTAAGTTTGACTAAAGTACTTTTTAAAGCTATTTAAGTGACAGAAATGGCCTGCTGCATGCATAGTACATATCTTTTATGGTTTATTTATGCCGTTGTCTGTGAACGCCAGGACAGTATTTTGCAGAGCTCCTTTGTGCCACAGCTAGCTTTTGCCTTGAGTGATAGGTGGTAATTCAAACAAGTAGCAGCTGTGGAAAAATACAGGGGTTTGACTGGCGAGGTTTTGCAAATGATACCGAGGGTTTCTGATCTGGCCCCTCAGTTTATAAAGTTGTGCCAAATTAATATTGTTGCCTAGAAAAGTGATGTGATCAGGCAGGTTAATCAAGTAGAGATGTACAAATTCACAAACCCACAATCATTTTTTTTTATTATTTTTAAGAAATAAGGAAATTAAATGCAAACAGTGTTCATTACTTAAGGTTGCAAATTTTAAATTCAAAAATGCTGTGACATTCCGCAGCTGTGGTTTTCAGAGCAATGCGAGCGTGATTCCAAGAGACATACGGAATATTTTGAAACGTAGTTATGTTATTAGATAATGTGACATACAGTATATGCAATTTAGGATGAATATGAAACACTTCAAAATGGCTTGGAAATCCTAATCGTTCATGATCCTTGACTTGTAACATTGGGTTTTGTTTTCCAGCTTGCAGCTTTGCCCATTGCATTCATTTAGGGCTTGAACGTGATCTTTGCTGAGTGCTTCTTGCGGTCCCACGAAGGGAGCTTTTTCTTGCATCTTTTCACGCGTGCCTTCAGTAAGACCAGGATAGAATTAGCCCCAGGGGGGATTCTCGTGGCCCGTCTCTCGCAGAGGCTTTGCCATCGCTGTCTGTGACGGGGAGGCACGGCAGTGGCGCAGGCTGTGCCGGCTCCCAGGGGAGGCCGAGCTGGGTGCGCTGTTCGCTGTTTGCTTTCCTGGGTTGACAGCTCTTGCCCAGGAATGAAACGCATGAGCGATCTCAACAAACCTTGAGTAGGAATTACGAAACTCATCGTCATGAGCTCCGTTAATGACAGCGGGACCGTTGGGATGTGTCAGTCCAGTCTGCGCGCACCGCAGCCAGGGCCCCTCTGCCTGGAGACACGAGAGAAGGAGGCGAGAGGCGGGGTGGCGGGGGCTTTCCTTGGGCCAGCGGGCAGGCGGTGCTCCCAGCCGCGCCGGCGGGCGCTCCCTCGCGCCCCACGCCTCTCCAAAGCCCTCTCGGGGCTCCCCGAAGCTCCTCGGCGCAGGGCCAGGGTAGGGACATCCCTTTTGCCATCCTGTTTTGAAACCAGGCCCCTGCCACAACTCGGAAAACGAGAGCCCCGGTTTTGGAGGCTCTTCCCAAGGACTGCGGGCAGCTGCGTGGTAACAAACAGCCCTTGAGGTGGCCGGGTTCGGCCCCGCAGCCTGCCCCCGGTAAGGGCCGCCGGCCTTCCACAGCCCGCCCTGTCGGCAGCGGCTGTCCCGCCGAGGGAGCCCGGCGCCTTTCACAGAGGCGGCCGCTCCAGGGAGCTCTCGGCCGGGCGTCGCGGGCCGCGATGGCGGGGTGCCGCAGCGGAGAAGAGCCGTGGTCCGAGGAGAGCGAGCGAGCGAGGTGCTGGGGACGGCCGAGGCGCAGCCCCGCGCCGCTGTCGGACGTGGGGCAGAGTCGGCCGTCAGATCTAAGTGCAGCTCTTTCTCTTTGCAGACACTGAAGCTGCCTCAGGGGAAGGAGCCTCACAAGGCAGTAAGTACTCAGGGCGCTGTGGGTGCGTAAGGGGGGACCGGGGCCTGGCGCGTGCGAGCGCCGCGGGTGCGTCGCGGGGCGCAGGGCCCTTTGGCGGGCGCTCTCCCCTCGGGGGCCCGGCCAGCCTTGCTGACCGCGGCTCCCCGCCGTCCCTCGCCCCCCTCGGGGATGTGGCGGGGCGGGGAGCGGGGGGCGGCGGGGGGTGGTTCAGGAGCCGGGGCAGGAGGCCGAGGGGCCGGCGGGGCCCTTCCCCGCCCGGCGGGGCTGCGGCGCGGCGGAGCGGCCGGCAGAGGGCGGCCGGCGCCGCGGAGATGGCGGCGGCGGTGGGCGGGAGCCGCCGGGGCAGAGCTGGCGGGGCGGCCGCCTCACGGCACGGCCCCCGCGGGGAGAGGGGCCGCGGCCGGGCCGGCGGCAGGCGCCCGTCGTCCCCCTCCCGCCGTGAGGGGAGCGCGGTGCCCGCGGCTGGACGGGCTCGGCCGTGGAGCCTCGGGGAGCTGGGCGGCCTGAGGAGACGGAGGGCGGCCACGGGCAGAGCTCCCGCTGCCTCAGCCCTGCCTCAGCCCCCGCAGGGGAGATGCCGGGTGCTGCCAACCTCTCTATTATGATCAAGTCTTGTAGGATGTTTAAACCTTAAACCTACAGTTTGGGGTAGGGGTCACCCCTGGGAGGGGGTGATGGGGAAGATGGAGCCAGGCAGTTCACAGTGGTGGGAGAAGGAGAGAGAATGTGCATAAAGTGGAAAGAAGAGAGGTTGAGGCTGTGTTGAAAGAAAAGCTTTTCCCCATGCACGTTGTCCAGAGAGGTTGTGTCCTCTGCATCCTTGGAGGTTTACAAGCCCAGCCTGGCTAAAGTCCCGAGTGCCCAGGTCTGAGCTCGGAGCAGACCCTGCTTTGAGCAGGAGGTCAGGCCAGAGACCTGAGGTCTCTGCCAACCTGCGTTTTGCTATGATCATGTTAGGTGAGAGCCACAGGTTCCATTGGAAAGGTAAGTTACCAGCCTTGGTAGTTACAGAGGGCAGCCTGGAAGCACCAAGCTTACCCTGGGTGGGTATAAAAATGTTAGATAAATAGTAAAGAAAATTAATAATTAAAAAGTACAACCACACCACCTTTTTTGAACTGCTGTTTCTTCAGGCCCGTTCTGTGATAGGTGAAGAGCTGGGGTTAGCATGGGGGACACTTGGCTTTCTGTCTGCAGAAAGAAGCAGGACTGACCTGGCTGCAGGCGGGGGATGAAGCTCCTCAGCCCTGAGCCGAAACGTCTCGGCAGCAAGCAGCCATCACACAGTGTCTACCCACTCCTGGTGTGCACTGGCGGGGCGATGGGCTCTGCAGCTGGGCCCTTTCTCTTCCCGGTGACCCAGTGACATGTGGTGTCCAGCTCCATGCAGGGGATGGAGACTCCTTCCCAGGCTCCTGTCACCTCCTCTGTTGTCTATTTTAGGTGCTCTGCTGCCCGTTGGTGTTTTACGTATCCTAGGTCTTTCCAGGCTCATCTCCTGGCCCCTTGCTCTGAATTTTGACATGGGGCCCTCTGTGTTCTGGGCTAGGCTGTGTGCATCCTGGGCTCATTATTTGGGTGTTGGACATAGCATCCTTTTTGCCAGAGCTTGGGAACCACCTTGTGCAGAGAGATGTATTTTCCTGTAAGTCTGCTTTTCCCCTTCTTACCTGTCATCAGATTTTTTTTGGGTGAGAAAGACAGGGCAGAGTGAGGTATGGAGGGTAAGAGGGAAGAACCATGAGGGTTCGTGCCTCTGCTGTGTGGGCAGACCCCATGTTGTTGGAGCCATAGAAGGATTTATGTGGACATAACTCCCTCTTCTGTGGTGTCTGGATTTCAGGGAGCTGGGGAGAATGGAAAGTCAGAGGCAGAAGAAGTCTCTGGGAGAGAACAGCGAGAAGCAGCTGCTCTCTGCACCAGGCTTCAGAGGAGCCGCTGTGGGAGCGGGGGAGATGGATCAGGGAGCAGTAAGAGAGGCAGGGACTGCTTCCATCTCCATGCAGGGCTGTACGAATCTGGCCCCCTCCCCAGTGCAGGAATTACTGAACCCCCTTTTTACCTGCCATGCTCATTGCTATCCGAAAATAGTCTCGTCTAGCTGAAAGAGCTGAAGGCAAGACCAAGCCACCAGAGCAGGGGAACGGTGAGTGGTGGGCTAGGCGGTGGGGAAGGAAGGTCCGCCGCAGCCATCCACCCCAGTGGAAGAACAGGCCGTGCATGTCACCTGTCTCACGTGAAACTGCTCGGCCTGTGCTGCTGTTCCTAAGTGCAGATGGTTGTAATTTCCTGACAAAGTCATCTTCCCCTCCTTGCTGCTGCAGTGAAATAGTTCAGCTGTCTTCTTTCCTCCCTGTGCCTTCCCCTCTGGGGCTGGATTAAATCCCTGGCCTACCCTGGTTGCCTCTGCACGGCTCTTCTCCTTTTTCCAGTCAATGGCTCTCTTGTTTCCTTGTCAGTCTGTTTGCCTCTCATATATTTTAGGAATTTTTTATTTATCTTTCCTTTCCTGCTATTTTTGTTTTGCCTGCTGCCCCAGTGCTATTCCTCTGTGACCCGATTTGGCTGTTTACACCCTTTCTATTACAGACGTCTCTATTGTTCAAATCTTCCTCTGCTATTTCCATCTCATTGGGAACCTCTAGATTCATGGGCTCTGCAAGCATGGTTTGCTGCCTTCTTCCAAAATTTCTCAGTATTGAAGGGATGCAGTAAGATCTTGTTTTCGCTCTTGTGCTTCTCTCTGGGGCATAGATTGCATCCATCCTAAACTGGTGTGGATGAGGAGCTCCCTTGACCAGCAGTGGGTCCTCGGCATTAGTTCAAATAACTACAACTGCAGGCTTTTAAAAGCTGTTCAAGTTTTCTCCGTGGTGACTTTTTGGAGGCAGCTGTTACTCATGGCCACAGCAGGCACCTGAAAAGTTTTGGTGAAGGCAACCTTGTGTGTCAAGTCAGGAAACATCTTGGGTGCTGCCTCTGCAAGGGCAGCAGCAAGGGCACCTTGGCTTGGTCCCAGGGGTCATCGAGCTGTGGTGGCAGTTGGCTGTGCTGTGCCCCCCAGACTTACCCTGAGAGCAACGAGTCGTGTTTTTTCTTGGGAGACAAAGTCTGCATCTTGCCATGCTGGGTCTGAGAGTGAGTCGTGCTCGGCCTGTTTGGAGGATGAGTTACGGACGTGGTGGGTGAAGCTGCGTTGTAACGTGCCTCTGCCTTCAGGTCTGAAGGGCCGTGGTAAGACGGGGCTCCTTCGAGAAGGGCTGTCCTAGCCTTTTTTTCCTGGGAAGAAAGGAGCCGTGGGGCAAGCTGGGATGCAGCTGAGGCCAGTTGTTTGTTTGCTGCCTGCTTAAAGAGGAGACAGTGGTGTTTAGACTTTCCAGCTGGGAAGGCGCTTTGAAGACTCCCTTGAGGAAAAATTGCTACACTTAGCTGGTTATTTTCAGCCTTTGGGGTTTTTAGTCTATAGATTGTGTCTCTGGGACTCCTTTTTTTTTTTGGACCCATTCTTGAAGGGACACAGATCCGTGGTATTGAGGAGAGGATGCGCTCATGGGGACATAGTTAGATGGCTTTGGGAGCTACTTTTCTAGCCTTGGCTCAGGGTCCAAGACCAGAATTCCCACATGTAGAGAGAAGAAAACAATGCAACCCACAGTGCTAATGTGTTAATAAAAAGGCTTGTCTAACTGCTACCAACTTTGACTGGCAGGGAGGAGGAAGGGAGGAGAGAGGTTTTGAAAAAAACCTTTCTATTTGATATTTTTTCCTAGGCAGGGGTGGCCAGTTTGACATCTAGGTCACTGACTGTTCCTGGAGAAGAGCCTGGCAGTCTTTTCTGAGGTGCTCGTACGCCTCTGTGGTTTGCTCCAGACTTTTGGAAGTCCTCGGGAAGAAGGTGTTTGGGCTAGATCTGCGCCATCATTCTTCATGGAAATTCCAGTCATGTTTAGGGGAGTTACAAACTTTGTGAAAACAGTCTCCCTCCTGCTGCTCACATACCACGGGAAATTCTTGGCAACCTGACAGATAGCTAAATAAAACCACTGGCAGGCAGGGGTCCACAAGCCCTGCACCGGCAGGGACAGCGTGCCAGAGACACGGCTGTGGGAAGCATCACCTCTGACGTGAACAGGTTTTTGCACCGTGCTGGGTCACGAAGCAGGTTGTGTTCAGTGCACATGTCACAGTTTGGGGACAATAGTTTTAAGAGCTAGGCTGGCACCAGTGTTGGATCAGCAGTCCCACCCAAGGCAGCGCCTATACCTGGGAGCTGCCGTTGTGTTGGGAAGAAAATCCAGGATGGTCTCCATGCTGACAGCTTGGTTTCGGGCTCATCCCCAGGAGGCGGAGGGGAGTAGGAGCTTCCACCGGCACAGCCCTGGTCTCCAGAGCGTGGTAGCCTTCGCTGTTTCCAGATCTGTAACTGCTACAGATTATGGATTGTAATGTTCAGGCTATTGGATTTCGGTATTATTCTTTCCTGTAGGAAAGAGGAACTCATGTACAAGAACATCTCCAAAATAACCATAACTGGCTTGCAGAGCTCAAAGTTAGACTGTGAGTTTTATGGTTGCCCATGAAACCTTAATTCATCTGGGAACGCGTAAGCACCTAAGCTTCTGTCTACATGCTCACTGCTGCTTTAAAAGTGTCTCTGCCTCTTTCGGCCAGCCTAGGACAGAATTAAGGTTGCTCTGGCAACTGTTAATATGGCACTTGCCTAATTACAACTTACCAATGGCCTTTTAATTCCTGTTTTCAAAATACCAAATGTTAGCAAGTACAGCAAATAGTGTTACTAGTCCCTAGTACTTCCAAGCCTTTTGCCTGGATGAGCCTCGGATCCCTTTACAGAGGAGTTTGGTATTCTGCAGGCAGGCGGGGAAGCAGCAGAGAAGGTGACTTGCCAGAGGCAACCAGCGGGCGAGTGGCAAAGGAAAAGAGCGCAAGTCTCTGGGCTTGCAGCCCAGTCCCTGTCTGCTGGGCGCAGCCCTACGCTGTTGGATTGCATTTCTGTGCCCTGTGAAAGAAAGCAGAAAACAAATGCATAGAGAAATGGGAGGGGAAGAATTGTTAAAAGCTGAAGGTTTCTTAAAGCATAGCTGATGTATTAACTTCATGTATGTCTGGTCAGCTATTTGAGACTTAGTGAGTGTTCCTCTTCTCAGGGGAGAAGTCCTGAGCCTGCTGGAGCAATGCTGATTAATATTGTGGGGAGGAGTCTTACCATTCCTGGAATCTTTAAATAAAATGCTGTTAAAAGTGGAAAGAATCAGGAAGAGGTGATTTCAGGAGCCTTGAATTCAGCTCCAGTGTGTCAGTCAGGTTGGCTGAGTTCAGGGGAGCTTGCTGATAGTGTGGTTTGCTCTGTTTTCTTGCCCTGGTAACAACTTTTTTGAGGCCCATGACAAGCAACATGTAGTTTAAAAGCAGGTAGCGCTCACAGGCAGTACTAGCCACGAGTGTGAAGTTTGCTCTGTTAGACTGTTTGCGTGCCAGCAGCCAGTTACTCTGTGGTGTGCAGGGAAACAACATGAAAAAGCAGTTCCGCTAAAACAACCCAGTTCAAATGCTCCGCTTGCTTTCATTCCTAGCGGTGCTGCAGTTTGTTACTATGGCAATTCAGTGACAGTTGCTGGAGGTTGGAAGTCCACTAATGGTTGTTTTCTGATAGATCCTGTTCTTTCTGTCTCCATCTCCTGCTTTTCCGCACATGCAATTCTGTTTAAGAGGCAAAGCTGGATGTTGTGGTGTTTCTGAAAAGCAGATCCCTGTGCTCCTGCTGCCAGCAGGTTACTCCTACACAGCCCTTCAGTGTACTCCACCATTTGGGAGATGCCTGAGAGCACAGCATATAAATCCTGTCTGTAAGCCCAGGACACCCTTTGCCTGGCAGTGCCTGGCAGCCTCCTTCACTTAAATTCTAGCATAAATGGGAGCAACTTTTGTAGTACATTTATGCTTGCTGTGGCCAGCCCCATAGGTGAAAAACTCCTGGACCAGATCCCACAAAATCCCAAGAGTGATCCCAAGTAACACAACCTGTTTTTTTCTTTGTGTCTGTTGGCCTTTCTGTTGTGTTGGAACCCCTTTCACCTGTTTGCAAATAATTTTTTAAAATTAGTATTACCACCTCACAGGTGATGATATTTACCAGGTATTTCAGACCGCCCTGTTGTGTTATCAGGTTGCAGGAGGGGTAAAAATTGGTCTTTGGATGTTGTGTGACGATGCTATGTCACCTCCACACACCCCAATGAGCGGCTCTTCCCAGACCGTCGTGCTGTGAAGTTTTTCCAGAGTAGTTCTGCGACTAAAGAGGGAGCGTCCTGCCTGAAGCTCTCCTGGAAGGAGGCAGGAGTCTCTCCATGTTGCCCTATGAAGGGGACAGAGAAGTGACTGTATTTACTGGAAAAAAACGGATTTATCAGAGCCCTTAATGGTCCTGTGACTGACCATTGCAGAGAAAGGTATATGGGAACTGGCAGAACCAAGGATGAGCAGCAGCCCCTGAGTGCCTGAGGCAAGGTTGAGGACAGCAGCAGTACAGATGGGAGAGGAGCTACGTCCAAGCCGTGGCCAGCAGGGAGGCACTGGCTGACCTGAAGTAGTGTCATACCCTCCTCACCCAGGCTGGAGCCCCGCCTGAGCGGGAGCGCCCCGTGGAGCAGGAGCTGGTGGCAGCTGGCAGAGCACAGCCGCAGCAGGAGCAGCCGCCGAGCCGAGCTGCGGAGCAGTAACTCCCATGCCCTGCACAGCAGCAGCCTGTAGCTTCCCTCTCCTCTCCCCCAGAGGAGGTGGGTTTCAGCCGTGCTTTCCTGAGGGAGGAAGAGCCACTCCCCTGTGGTCAGGTAAACGTGGCATGTGCTGGGATCAATAATGGATCTTACTGGAGGAGCTGCCTGAGTTAAGGACCCTGCTGTGAGAAGTGTTGGAAGGACTGTGTGAGAGACAAGCTCATAGTCTGCTGCAAGGTGCCGAGTTAACTGGCATTCATCAGACTGTATGTGAGGGCGGCGAGTGTCTGTTCATTAGGAGTAGCCGCTGATTGCTCCTGAAACTGGAGTTCATGACTCTGAGGTAGCATTTGAATGCACTTTTCCTTCTAGTCATCTCAAGAGGACTCCTTCCCCTTGCACAAAGGCAGGGTAAAAATGAGTAGATGAAACTGGTGATTGTCACTGACAAAAAATTGCAAGCTCACATGGATAGCTGTGAGCTTGCAAGAATTTTAAAAGTAGTTTTGGGCTCCAAAAAGTTTCATTGCTTCATAGATAGAACGTTCTCAAGGTTGTTTTTTCTAATGCGTTCTTCAGAAATTTGCTGTGCAGACAGTTCCTCAGCCTCTCAGATGTGAGGCCTTTCCCAGTGCTTTCCGTGCCAGCCCTGGCTGGGACTTGCTGCCAGTAGGCAATCTTAACTCCTCTTTGCTGCAATTAAACGGAAGTCTTGTCTTTCCCTCTATGGCCAGACTTGATCACCCTTCCCAGTTTATAGCAACTTTTCAATGTATTATGCGTTGCTCTCCGTATTGAAGTGAGTTGTGTTATTGCATTGGGGGTACAAAGTTTGTGTAATCGAAAGTTTACACAGATACTGGTATCCTACAGAGAGAAAAACACAGATATGTCTTCCAGGGAAGACAGGGCGCAGCTGGTGATGCAAAGAGTTCTTGAGTTCTTTTGATACAGTCCAGGCTTTAGCACCCTCTCCAGCTCAAGCCTGGCCCTCAAGAAGAGACTGAGAAATGGATGGACTCTGCTCTCCTCTCGAGTGACAGACTGCTGTAGTACAGGCCAAAATCATACTGCAAACTACAATTATAAAATGCCGAGAAGCATTTCAGCTCCAAGGCTACCAGTTCTACCAGTGCAATCTAGGGAAGGAAAAGCCAGTCAGCACGTTTTCCTTGTGCTGTGTCACGTAAGAGCAAATACCCAGGAAGGCAGGGATGCACGGTGTGGGCTGCAGTGTCAGAGTTAAAAATATCTGCTTTTAAGGATAGATATCCTTACAATACAAGAGGTACCAAAATGATCTTCAGAGGAGGTACTCCAGTCCCAGCGATGTACGTGATGAAGCAGGCAGGACAACCCAGTATCCCTCGGGTTTTGTGTTACTAGCTGAGTGCCATCACCATCCCTGGTTCAGAGCTTGACTCCAAGCTTGGGCTTTGCCATAGCCTGGAGGGAAGCACGTGGCTCCGGTGCAGCAGAGCTGGCTGCCGGGGACATTGCCAACCTGTTCAGCTCTCTCATGCTGGAGCTCCCACATTGTGGCACGCGTTTTTAGTGGGTGCTGTATGATGGCTGAGTATTTCTCTTTGCCAGATCTTCAGTCCCTCTTATCAGGTACCTAAATGTAGCGAAGCATTTATGCCTCAATGCAAGATATGTTTTAGTTTGTAATTATATCTCAACTCTTGGTAGCTGTCAGTAATTCTCATCAGATTGGTGATGGGTCAGGAGACGTGTCTTTGGAAAATCAAATATAACTGTGCTGTCACCTGTGAGCTGTATATTCTCCTTCCCCATTGATAGTAGTATCATACGTGCTTATTGTGTGCTAGATCGTACTCGGATGCTGGGCTAAGATAGGGCATTCAGTGGTAGGGGGGACACTAACTTTCATCTGGGTCTGAGGATGTTGTAGGCTGCAAACATAATATTTTTCTTTCCAGTTTCTTAGCCAAATGCATTCAAACCCATCACTTGTGCACAGGACAGCATCCATGAGGAGCGGGTCTCCACTGTGTGACATTATTTAGTTACAAGAAGGAAAAAAGAAAATTGCAATTTTATTTTTCCAAAATGGAATACATAGTAAATATTTCACAACCCCATAAATAAAAAATGATTGGCCTGATCTTTTAAAAACATATTTCCCTTTGGGCTCTGACTAAGCATGAGAAAGTTCAGCCTAAGAGGGAATTTATTTGAAAAAGCAGTGAAAGGTTAGAAGCAAGGATGTGGGCTGGAATACGCCTTGCAGACGTTAACTGTAGAGGCATAGTGCTAATGCCTTGCATGTGCAAAAACATTTTGAGGGTTGTGAATTTAAACCATGAAATTAATATATTCAAAATTAAGGTTTTTCTTTCCCAGACCTTACGCGTACAGGATACGGTAATTTTAATGTTCTGACTAGTGATGGAAAGATATGTAAGTGGTTTGCTGGTGCTAATTTCAGGTTAAGGAAGAACCTTTAGCATCTCCATTTCTTGATTAATTTTAAATATTCAAATTTGCAACCTTAATGTTTTCTTAAAGTAAATTTTAGCTTTTGATTTCCTTTTACTTTTTGAGGGGTAACAGAGCAAAAAATGGAAAGTTCCACTGTTGTGCTTGATAAAACTTACTAATGCCTTACACAATTAAAAGCCTGATGTAAGTGATGTGTTTGTGCGTGCACACCCACGTACACATGCCAAAGTGAACAGTTAGTCATTTACAACTTCGTGATTAATTTTTCCAATGTTCTTATTTAACAATTCTCCCGCTCCTTGGGAGTGGATTTTATTTTTCTAATGTCTTTGCATTTTAAGTAGGTGAAGTCTCTCTAGATTCCCACTTGCCTAACAAGTAGATGAATACGTTCATCTTCAAATTTAAATGACCAATGGGCTGAGACCAAGAATGATAAATTTCGGTGCAGGAGGAAGACATTAAGAAAATGGTAAGGAACTCAGTCCTGGAATCTACAGTGTGAAGAAATTCTGACCTTAAGGCCTGAGCTACGTTCCTTCAGTGCTGTAGTTGTTGCCTTTCACAGAAGCCTGTTTCTCCGCAGCTCTGGGGCTGGGGTCAGTCATTCTCCCCTGGAACAAGACTTTCTTGGCAAGGTGCAGAGCCCTCCGTTGCACCTTAACACAGGGTACTCCTGCCTTGCTCTTACATTCTCCCTACGTCGCAGGACTGGAATGGGAGAGAGTTTGTCACTGCAGTTTCTCAGGTTTTCTGTAACACGGGAGATCCATTTCCCTTTGCTCTTCTCTGCTGCTCTTCACTAGTTCTGACCCAGTGCCTTCACATTACAGCACCAACATCTTTTTTGAGGCTGGGTGAAGTAGGTACCAGCTCCTGGACCTGTTTTTTAATAGGGTAAATTTGAAGGTGCTCTTCTGACATAACTGTTACACTAAGGGTTCTTTTTGGATGTTCTCACTTTGGGTGTCCTGTTGGGTGTCTTGCCTTATAACCACGTAAGGTGTGCTCAGGAGCATGACACACGCAGTCATGCTGGAGATTTTGATGTTCGGGCAAGTCCTGCAGTTCCATAGCTCTGGAGAGGACCAGTTGCTCTGTATGTAGTTTTAATCTAAGGTTTTAGAAAAGGAGGCTTTCCAGTTGTCTGTAAATCTGTGATCTTCATAGGATCTTATACAGAAAATTGCTAATATACCCATAAAATTAGATTTCTGCCCCTTTCCCAGATACTGACCAAATAGACCGTGTTTACAGAAATCTGGGTGTTAATACTTGCAACAAATCTCTTACAGAGTTCCTAGGCAGCAAAATTGATGCAGAAATATGTTTGTTCTAATAAAAAAGGATAAGAATTCTAGTAATCCCAGACTGTTCCGATCATCCGTCAGTTTGTCCTGAAAATGCCAGGAGAGCTTTACTGAAGATAGAAATGCAACCCTCCACCGTTCATTAAGAAGGGATACACTTTGCATCTTCCAGCATGGTTTGAAATTCAGCGAGAGAAAAGGTGTAGAAACAGCAATGCCATTAATTATTCCAAATTCTTCTTTCAGCCTGAACCTTTGTCTGCTGAGCTGCCTGTTGGCATTTCAACAACAACAAACCTGAATGGCACACAAAAAACCGAAACGCTTTTAAGTAGTTTTTTTATTTCTTGAAAACTATATCCCAATTGGTAAGCCAAGAAAACGATCAAGAAGATGCAGCAGTCTGTGCTGTTGAGTCATCCAGCTCGCCTCACCACAGTTCTCAGCATTTTCCCTTCTAAAGATCTTTATAACCGGGAAAGGCAGAGCAATACAGGGATTACCTTCTTAAGATCTCTTCCTTTCAACCTAAGCAAAAAGGTTAGAGTTCTTGATTAATTTGGCTGATTGTAGAGAGGAGGATTCTGCATCCTTCCTAGTTTATTTTAACAAACAAAACAAATTTGGTTTTGTTCTTTATGAAGGTTTATGGAGCCAGGATCTCTTCTTCAGTGCTGCTCAGTCATTTAACTATCACTTTTCCTCTCCACTTTGGAAATTAGGCAGTGATATTCCCTGTGAATTCCCATCTGGAAATCACAGTAAGAACAAAAATTGGGGTCAAGGACAAATGAGTAGGAAAACGTCAAGATGAGGCTTGCTTTTCCTTTATGAAACTCTCAGTGCTACATCATTTAATCTAAACAGTTGCGAAGTAGATAAAGTAGTGTATGTTCCCAGCCAAACCATTTTGATTCCAAAAGGAGGTTAAAATAAAATGGCCTTTATTGTGTATTGTGCATAACTCCATGATGTGGGCTGAACCGAGGGTTTTTTTGCTTAAAATGGAGATTCAGCATCCTTGTTGATATAAAAAATAAATCTTATTCCATCGACAAGTTACGTTTGTACAAGTACACCTTTTTTTTAATTATGCAAGATTAATGCTGTTCTTTGTCAAATTGTTGGTTGTAGCATTCAGTATTTAATAAATATTTAATAAAATCTCTCTTTTCAACATTCCTTATCTTGCACTTAGTTAGAATTTGAATATGAAAGAATCCAGCACTGCCCTGAAGTGACACCAGAATGAAAAGTATGAAACTAGATCTGCTGGTGTTATATTGTCTGGTGTGTCTGAATTGTGCCACGGAGTCTGAATATCCTGGTTCATAATGCTGATTTGGGGGATAATCGTAAAACGCTGTAATATTTTCACTTTAAATTGCTGATATTTGCTGTCTGTCTGGACTCAACTTGAACATACTTTTAACTGTGGGAGAAGGAAATTCATTGATGTGTAACACCCTGAGAATGCCTGGGAAGTCTTTTCTCTCTCAACATCCAGTGAGTGGTACCTGAAACACCTTTTCCCCAAAATGTTTTTTAAAAAGTATCAGAGACATCAGACTCTTACGAACAAGGGGGCTGTCTTTCAGAAATGAATTCAGGATATTCCTATTCCCCTCACTATGGAATTTGCTGCTGGTCTGGCGTCAGGTTTCCAAACCTGGAGGGATTACATACAGCCCCGGCTGGTCTGCATTTAAATCTCCATCATGCTGACACGTGGTTTGGATAAAGTATCACAGAATTCACAGAATTCACTGGCCACCTACTTGAAAGCAGCTTAAAAAATGCTGTAAGGTGAAGTCAGTCCTGTAGCTGCTGAATGCATCTGCAGCAGCTCTTCTTAGGAGCTGGGACTAAGCTCTGAAATGCTTCAGCGAGAAACTGGGCACAAGCTGTGCTCCATGCCCTCTCACCTGTCATTTCGCCCCTTGCCAACTCACAGGTGAGCTAACATCTTGCACCATTTTTTGGTAATTTCAAGGGATTCGGCCCCTCTGTGTGAGGGTTTGGGATTCCCTTTTTCTTGGCTTGGTGGTTTGCAGCCTGAGGACCCCCCTTTGGGAAGCATGGGAAGCACTGTGCTAGGTTAAGCCAGTGCGTGCCCAGATGTCTCCTGCGTTCCTGACAAAGGCCAAATGTTTGTGGGAAGGAAGTAAATGATCATGAAATGAGTGATCTTGGAATAGTTTGCCCACAGGGAAAGGTTTTTCCTAACCCCCACTTAGGAGCTGGCTTGTGCCTTTGTGTGTGAGGGTTTCTGTCCTTTCCAAATTTCTGGATTTTATTATTATTTAATCCTTACTAATGTAACTCTGGATACTTTAATCCTCTTAAGGGGTTGCTGCTGACTTTGGGCTCAGTCCTGCTCCCTTTTCAAGGAATTTTGCCATTAGACACCTTTAAGTTGAGCTCTGATGTAGACTGCAACTGATTTTACTGGCAGCTCTCTACTTGGCTGTAAAACGCAGGTGTAAAGCTCGTAACTTCTGTGCAAGAGCGCAGTTTGAATGAGGAGTAGATGGAGGTCCACAGGCAGCAAGCTCTGTGGCTGCAAACTTGCATTTTACCTTTCCCCGCTGCCAGTCCAGCAGCTAGAAGGAAGCCCCTAAAGATGCCAAAGGTTAGGTCGAAGGAATTGTCCGTGAATCTGCGCGGGGAATATCCTGCTAGCTTAGGAAGCCATAAATGTCTTCCTTTCCATCTAGGTGCACCTCTGGCTGCAGAAAGGGAGAAGAAGCCTCTCTCCAGAGCTGTCTTTGTGCTGCCCTGGGCGGAATCCACAGAAACAAGTGAGGGTCCCAGATGTTTTTGCTCCCTGCTCTGTTGTAAGGAAGCAGTAGCTGCGCTCTGGGTCTTCTTGGGAGGCTGCTCAGGTAGTCTGTCTGCTGGACACAGCTCGGAAGGGTGTTTCCCAGTGACAAGCGTGTGGCACAAATCTCAGAAAATGCCAGCCTTTACTGTTTCTTTGCATCAGGTGGCTTAGTCGTGGTGGCTTTAGCTCTTACTGAAGAGTGTTAGAGTTGCTCATGGTTCCTTTCAGTGAGACAGACATCCCAGGAAAGCCGATGCTTTTTTCAGGTACTGCCACACAGCCGTTTAGCAGCTCCAGCCCTCTGTGTTTATCACCAGCAGGGCTCGTAAGGACTCCAGCATCTGCCAGCAAGTTTTCAGGAAACAGTTAAGGAACGTGAAACTGAGCATCGGAGCATCTCATGGACTGTCCCGCGATCCACTGGCCACAGCTGGAGGGACAATGCCGATACTTCGCTACCGCATAAGCCTCACCCAGAAAGCCTGTTTGCGGGGGAGAGACATCACAACCTCAAACAGAGAGATGACAAATAAATGCATTGCAGCGGGCTTAGCTGTAGGAAATCCAGCCCCCCTCCCCTTTCAGAGATGTTGCTGGACTTTATGAACTGTTTGGGAAACTTTGTCTCCTGAGGTGAGCCAGGACCGTGGAATTCCTTCCTTTGCCGTTCTCAGACCTTTTGGTGTAAAGGTACCATCCTGACCATGGAGCAGGACAAGCAATGCTGTAGCTACTCTCCAGACTTACTCTTTTCCTTTTTAATTTTGCTGGTTTTTTGTTGACTGGGAGCTGGAACACTGCTGGGTTTTAGGGATAATTCAGCAGGCTGTTGCAGTCTATTTACTTTCAGCGGTTTTGCCCTTCCACATTTGGAGGCTGCCCCTACTAGATAGCTATTTCTGCAGTGCTCTGTAAGAGCAGGATCACTTGGGATTCAAGAGTATCTGCCAAGTGTCTAGTTGCCATGAGAGCTCCTCTATCAAGTAGTTTTTGTGGCTTCTTCCATTTGAAAGGTCAGTATGAATTCTGGGTCAGGTGAAAATTGTTCTTCACCTTGGAGAAGCCCTTAGGAAGCTCCTGCAGCCTGCTGTGTGGGGACCCCATCATTCTGGACCCTTAATGGGATGTGCTGTCATCGTTGCAGGGATGTCATCTGTGTGATGCATGTAACTGTTTCCAGGTCGGGTTTCTGTGATGCTGCACAGAGCTCTTTGAGCCCAGTGGAGACTAGTTTGTACACTGTTTTTGGGGTCTGGGATTCCTGCGCTTACAAGGGCGGGTTAAGTGATCTGTGTTTTTAGCTTGTGATACAGAAGTCCTGACCTTTCAACAAATTTCTGATTGCTATCATTTTCTTCCTGGGTTTCTAGAGCAAAATCCAGTGAGGCCCTGGGCCAAGTGCCCTAAGGAAAGAAGCCTCTTCTGCCTGCCACTGTTGGGCATGCATTCTCCGCCCTCCCTCTTTCCTGCTGAAATGAAATATGTCCTGTCTTCTCTGCTGAATATTTGAAGCAGAACAACAACAAAAAAATCTCAAAATATTTAATGCAACATCTGGGAAGAAGGATGACCTGGCTGCTCATCCCCAGGGCAGGGTATTTCAGCAGCTACGAGTCATGGCTGAACGCAGACTGCACGACAGGAGCCAGCCGGCAGCAGCCCCTGGAGACAGGCAGAAAAGAGCAGCACTTCCCTCTCCTTTACTGGAGGTGCACTTGCAAGCAGAGGGGTCAAAAACGCTTTCAGGTCCCGTGGACTTATTTCTTGGGGTACTTGAAAACCCTGCCTGTTTGCCATCTCAGTATGTCAGTCCTTTGTATCTGAGGAACTGCCTTGTAACAAGGCTGTTGCTTGCCTTTTTTTCTAGCAAGATGTGATGTGTATTTTGGTGCGTGTATTTCATGAGGTTAAATGTGGGCTGACTAAGGATATAAGGCCATTACTCCTTAGACCGCTTTCCGGAATCTCTGCTCCACTTGGAAGGACTCATGAGTATGAAGGAGGAATGATATTTGCTGGAGTTTGGTTTTTAACTAGATGTCTTTTAAGCATTTTGAAACTTTAGGTTTGCAGCAGTGTAATACAGTGATTGTTCAGCTTGCAGCAAGGGTGCGTTCTGCAGGACTGTTGCCTGAATACCAGTAAGGGACAGTACTGAACCTCTGTGCTAGTGGGCTAATTAGCGTCTTTCCCTATATTTTTCCTTAAGCCCTACCAGTGCCTGTTGGTATGCTTTGCTTTTGGTGGAGCTGCACTGTGTTAATATCTACCTGGTGGCAGGATTGAGCTTGAACCTGAGCAGACTTGCTTAAGTAGCATCAGTTTGGCTGTCTGGTGCCATCTCTGCAGAGGTTTGGGGACGGGGGGTTCAGTATGGGCTTGCAGGCACACCGGAGCACCTGGAGACCCTTGTAGCTCTTCCAGTGAAAGCTGTGTTGTTACATATATTGGGTATGGTGCCCCGGCTGGAATCTGCCTTGGGGTAGTAGTAATAACCCAGAGCAGGAAAAGTCGCAGCATCCACGCTAATTCTGCTCAGTGAGTTTCTTGCTAAGAAAGCTGTCGCTGCTGGGAACAGCGCTGGAAGTATTGCGGCGGTCAGCAAAGACGGCTTTACTGGGTAGGAAGGAAGACGTCTGGCACTTGGGTGCAGCCCTGGAAGAGTGACCGCTGTACGGAGAGGGTAAAGCCTGGCTACACATCAGCAGTCTCCTGATAGGTTCTGAAGTCTCTGTAAACCTCTTCATCTCTGAGATGTGGCACTGTTTGCTGGGTGTCCTCTCCTTTAAAGAGTCGAGGAAGAGATTAGTACCAAGACCAGCTGGAACAAATTCTTACTTCTCTTAACGACTTGTTTCACTATAATCTGTGGAGGTCATTCTTCCTTAGGGAAAACAGTCCCCGAACAAAACAAGCAAAACCCTATTCTCTTGGGGTCTCCTTTTATAATGCTTTCCTTTTCCCCATGCTGCCTAGGGAGGGAAGCGGTCATACCCAGCACGTGCTGCTTAAGTCTCTGCTGTTGACAGTGAGATCCTCACAATCTTGCCTAAGTTACAGAAACTACAACTAGCTGTGCCTGTTTGAGTCTGTGAGACGGTGTGCCTAGTGTTTAGTTTTACCCTTTTCTAACAAGTCTCCTTATTTATTGAGCACTTCTCTTCCAAACTAAGGCCATAAGAGTTGTCTTCCTCCAAATGGAGGTGCTGAAAGTGCTTGGTATTTGGTACTCCTTTGAAGGATTAGTCTTCAGTTCATCTGCAGCATAGCTCATTACACTTCAAAAAGGAGGTTGGTTTCTTGTCTTCGGGACGCCCAGCGACATGGGACTGATTACTGATGGCACGTTATGAATTTTCTCGGCTAATAATTGACTGTATTTTTTTTGCAACAGATAACAGATACTCACTAGCAGTCGTTAGATTCTCTTTGTTGTCAAAAAGGGTCCAGGGCAGACAGAGACCCCCAGCGCTGTTGTATGACCGCAGAAGGAGACTGCGTAAGCTGATATAATGAAACCTAGTTAGATGTGACCCACCAGTGCTTTTATCACTTGAATGTTCTCTCAGTCATGTTTGGCTTCTCCTCCTGCTCTTCCTTAAGCAGTACACTGTCGGAAGCAGTGAATCCTTTTCATCTCGGTATATACGCATGGGCTCTGTCTCTCTTGTTCAGCCTAGACTTTTTAAAATCCCTTAGATCTAGCTTAGCATTGCTGTGCTCTGATTACGATACAAATATTTTTTGGTAGCAGAAGTAAAGTTCCAGTGCCCAGCTGCTTAACACCTTTTATATTTGGCATTTTTCTCTTATAGATCACCATAGCTTCTACTTTCATTCTGCCAAGCAGAATAAAGGGCAGAAAGTGATTCTTTATTTAGTGTTGAAACCCCACGTCCCGATGGACTGCAGTAGTGAACCCAAGTGAGCGATTAGACTGTTCCAATGCATACTAGCTTAAAATAGTTATTTCTTTTAAAAATAAAACTACTGAGAAGTAAAATAAAAGCTTACTTAACGTGCATACTCTGGTGTGTTTGAATACGGTGTGGAAGAGGTAAAAACAAGGCTTTAACTTTGCTAATCGTATGGATACATGAATACAAATAACCGAGCTACGGCAGGGGAGCTTACTGAATGGCAGCCCATCTGTGGAGCCGCAGGAGCTGATGTGTACACTCCCAGCTTGCTCCCGTTCTGAGGTAAAACACATCAGTCTCAAGATCCTTCGTGGCTACACAAGCCGATGCGTTTTACTTTGTTTGCAGTGGGCTGGTAACACCAAGCCCTCGGCTGCTGCGGTCAGCCGGCCAGTACAACGCTGCGAGTGGCAGTGTGGCGACTACTTACGGGTGTCAGTCTGCACCCCGAGGTGTGTGTCAGACATCAGGAGGTGGAAAAACCCCACCAAGCTGACAAGTGAAATTTTCCTCTTACACTGATGTGATAGCGGAGCCAAAGACATTCACTGTCCCCAGTCAGAGCAAAACGAATTCATAAGCATCTCGAGTTCTTCTGCATGTCTTGTCTTCCCCACCCAGCTGTGGTGAAGGGGGTCTGTTGTTGCTGGGATGAAGGGAGGGGGTCTAGGGTACAAACATATATGAAACCAGGCTCCATCAGTCCTCCTGTTCAGTGAGTACCTTACTGTCCTGCGTGTTTTGGGTTGTTGGTTCCCTTTGGTTTTGTTTGTTACAATATGCCCATACAGGATCTTGGATGCAGTAATCAGTAAGTTAGTAGATGTTAGTAATCAGTAAGCAGCAACAGTGAGAACCAAGTGTGGTAGGAGCGTGTAGGCACATCCAGTCCGTGTCATAGCTGGCATTTTAAGACTTTGACTTCTAACAGCTCATACGTTGGCTCTGTGTTTAGTTCTGCCAGTTTGTCCCCATCCTGACCAGTACTTGCCTACTGTAGCCCTGAACTTCCAAAGGAGATTTCAGCAGCGCCTGCTGCTCTGCGTCTTCATTGCTGTGAGGTTTTATGGAGGCCGTACTGGAGAGCAGAGCTGCCTGACTAGGAAATAACAGCTCAGAATATGCCCCAAGCCGTGCAGCGCGGGGCGGGCGGGGGTCATTGTGAAGCAGTGGTTGTCTGCGTGCCTTAGAGATGTGACAGAGCATGTGGGATGAATGTAACTGCATGGGGGTGTCTGGTTGAGCAGCGTTGGCTGGAGTGCTTGCCTTTTACCTCAGAGTTCCTAAAGTGGCCTGTTTTCTTCTTCCTACAGACAATTTTAGGTACACGTGTGACATATGTGGGAAAAAATATAAATATTATAGCTGCTTCCAAGAGCACAGAGACCTACATGCCGTGGATGGTGAGTACTCTTTTGACACTCAGACACCCAAACTAGAATGAGAAGTCGTTGGGGAAGGCAAAACGTGGTTCTGCAGGACCATGCGGCCCATGATGTACAGGACATTGCACAGCGTGGCTCGCTCGCCTTTGTCAGTGGAGGCACAGTCCACAGGCACTGCAAGAAGTTTGCTGCGCTCGATTCTCTTTGCGTGCATCAAAATAACACCCTCTGCTGGGACCTGCGGTCCTTGCGGTCCTTGCAGTCCTCCTGTCTGTATTAAGGTTCATGGTTAGGATGGATATGCTAGAACTGAGTGCCTCAAGGTAAATTGTCAGTCTGGCTGCTCACTGGGCAACAGTTGGTTGCCTTTTGGTTTCTGACTTCACAGGATTGTTCCCAACATGCTCCTCTGGGAGAAACCACATTTCAGAGTTGGGAAATGTTGTTTCGTTCCTGTTAATCACCGTGGTAGTGTGAACTGATGTAGTTGTCAGTGGACCTTACAGGCCAATTTTTCCTCTGTGAATGTAGATGTGGCCTAGGCTGGTGATACTCAGGCAGAAGCGGACACCCTCTTCCAAAACCAGTGGTTCCTTTTTCTACATTGGGGGAAACAGAAGCAACAACATACTGTCTTTGGCTTGCCCCTTGCTTTCTGAGCATCTAAAGCTCCTCACCTCAGAGCCCACAGATACTCCAAGCCCTCACTGCGTATGCCACAGGCCTGTTGGTATTGCTCCTCACTTGGCCAAGGAGGGAGCCCTGGCAGAATTTTAGAAAGAGGCTGCTTGGAAAGCAGAAGGTTTTGAATGGCTGGACTGTCTCAGAAAAGCAAGCGGTTTTTCACAATGTGTGGTGTCCAAAAAAATTGCTGTTTTTAATTGGAACGTGTGGACATCTGAACGTGCTCTAAGAACAGCCAGCGTTCTCTGGCAGTGCACTACTGCAAGCTCCCTTCCTCCCTTGGGGAGCCAAAATTAAATTACTGGGACTGAAAGTCACTGTGAGATGGACGTGTCTGCTTCTGTCGGAAATGTGTCTTCATAGCTATGGTTCAGGGAGCTGTGCCTAGGGTTATGAGAGGGCTTTGGAAACGGCTTCCACTTGTGTCTTGCAAGGACACTGCTTGTCTCAGTTCCTCCGAGGGGCTGGTTGTGTCTTAGCAAACACAAGCGTGAGGCAGCTGTGCATCTGAACTTCACGTGGGGCTGTGTCGGTGTCAGAACAAAGGCCTTGAGAATCTGTGTATATTAGGGCTGGGCATGCTCAAATAGTTCCTGTGTGGATGCTGCTGGGAAGAGGAGGGACTGGGGCACAAAGCCTGGTTTATTCTGTGGGGCTGAAATGTGCTGAAGCGGTACGTGAAATACAGGAGGAAAACAAGGCCATTTAAGAGGATTTAATTTCTGTTTTGTTTCTTCCCCTCCTTCTTCTATTCTACGTTAGTTTTTAGTGTGGAAGGGGCCCCAGAAAACCGGGCAGGTAAGCCGAGATCCTTCGTGTGCTTTATTTCACAAATCTTTTCAAACATTCAGTAATTCGGGCACAGCAGGTCCGATTCTACACTTGTAAGAGTCAAGGGAGTTTTGTCACTGATTGCAGCAGGAGAGGAGCATCCTCTCTCCCTCCCCTAACATGTACAGCCAGTAGGTTTATGCCCAGCCCTAGTAGATACCAGGCTTTTGTTGTACATAAAATTGATCAGGCTTTTGAAAATCAAAGCAGCAGGTGTTTCACGTCTCTGGTGATTTATTGAATTGTTCAAGGCATAAATGAAATTATTTTATAAAATGGGTTGGGTACTGATTTGTTGCTAGCTGTGCTGTTAGATGGTAGAAAGTCACTGGTCAGTATTTGTTAGCTGACTTGCTCGCAGACTGCATTACCATGCCCACGTTGAGACAGTCTAACATCATGAGATAGGAGATGCACTGGCAGAAAATCAGAAAATATGAATCAGGCTTTGCAATGTGTTTGTTCAGGCTTTCTCTGTATTTTTTAAACATTATATACCTACAGGGCATGTTACTGGGCTGGAAGAGGGGGGATAATATCTGCCTGGGGCACCTGAGGAGGAGGAGGAGGGACAAGTCAGACAGAGGGGTCATTGCGTTTATAATTCCTGTCTTGAAATCTTGTTACAGATCGAAATGTCATTACAGATGCAGGAGCATTCAGTGCCCATGCAGCTGTAGAAGGAAAACCTGAGGTGTTGTCAGCTCTCTTGCTGGTTCTGTTCTCTTGCAGACCCCTATGACCAGGCCGTCATAGCAGCAGATGAAGTGAAGGAGGAGGAGCCAGAGCCATTCCAGAAGATTGGTCCAAGTATGAGTTATTATACAGCTTGGAACGTGAAAGAGACAGTACAAGGGTTTCAAACCTGGCATTAGCTGGGGTACCTCTAGGAAAACCAGAAAACACTGTGTTATAAAGAGGTGTTGGGACCTTAGGGGTGCTGAAAGATATGTTTAGGTTCAAATGAACACCAAACACCAGCAGCCCTGGCCCTAAGAAATGCAGCTTTGTGATGTTTTCTGCTCAGAGCTCTGCAAAGAGAAGAGGGAAGAGGTTCAGGAGGAAAGCAAGCTGGCAGCAGTTAGAGGGGGTCCTAAGGTGTATTGGCAGACCTGGCAGGTGATTGCATTCACACTGCCTTTGTGGTGGGTTCATCAAACAGATCAGTGTGAAACAAAGAGAGGGCCAGGCTTTGCCGAAGCATTTCTCTGAATTCTCCAGTTTGGAAACAATTGATTAACCCTGGATTTTCCTTTGGCTTGCAGCTTGCTGTCAGTTCTGTACTTACCAGCACTGGCAGGAGCAGGAGGTGTCAGCGTATGGTTACACTACTTCATTATTTCAAGTACCTCCAAAGCGGGAATTAGCACAGTTACTGCAGAAAAGCCCTTCCTCCTACAAGAGAAATCTACAATTCCAATACAGAAGTTCTGTAATTAAGACTTAAACTTGACAACTTGTTTCCTAGTTTGACTGTTCCTGTTGTCCACACATCACAGACTGCCTGTAACCAGAAGACAAAACTATGCCATCCGTAACATAGACTTTAGAAATGGATTCTCTCCTTTGTTTTGCACACTTACTTGCTGTAATTTTGGGATAATTTCCTGTAGCTTGTTCAGTTCTGCTGGACTTTTTATGCATGGTCCATCACTCTGGACACTGGCTTGAACTGTTTCCTTTGTTGGGGAAAAGGATGTGTGAATTACAGGGCAGATAAGTTCCAGGTGCATGAGGAATGTGCTCTAGGTTTTGTCACCTGGCCAGATTCTATGTAAAAAGTCAGGAAGTTGGTGATTGTGGGAGAGGGTGCTGCACCCCTTTCTGATCTTTGTATTTGTTTCGTCTTCACAGAAACTGGCAATTACACCTGTGAATTCTGTGGCAAGCAGTACAAATACTACACTCCCTACCAAGAACATGTGGCGCTGCATGCACCTATTAGTGAGTATTCTGCTGGAGATCTATTTCATTACAGACTGTGATTTACGGTGGTTGGTGGTAAACCCGAGGGTTGCAGAAGAGAGTATCGTTCTTGTGGATCCTTCCACTGGACCTGTGGGATTGCAGCTGGCAGGACCATAGATCATGTGCTGACCAGGGCACTGTAAAGCTGAGCTGGAATCTCTTCTCAGAGGGACACTGTTACTGTTAGGTCTGTAAAGTTACTGAACTTTTACCAAAGTCCATGCAATTCTACATACGTCCCTTGGGGGTTTGATATTTTGTTTTGTTGTTTAACTGAAGTGGTGCACAAAATTTTTAGACTCCCCTAAAGAATAAGTGAACGTACATGCTAGGGAAGAAGCGTCTTTCTTACGAGCTTCTGAGAAATTATTTCAGACAGTGAGTTAAAACTGGTTTTCAAAATCATGTAAATTACCTTGGCAGCTGCTACTAAATCACAGGCAATAAAATATTTATTTCAGGGAGCTCGGGAAAAGGCAGTTCTCAGCATACTACACGACACTACGATCTGCACTCTGGAGGGACACTACGATCTGCACTCCCCAGACAAAGGGGAGGTTTTAATGAGCAATTAAGTGTAATTCAGTGCCAAATTTTAGTAAAACAGTTGAGAGAAATTCTTGCTACGTTCTGGTTTTGGATGCTTTAAAAGTATGCAGGGAAGTTCTTTACACCTGAACTTCATGCTTCTTTCATAGCATTGCCCTGTGCTTTGTTGTGATTTTAATGCCGTGAGCCAGCATGGTTGCTTTTTGCCCATGTCTGTCCAGCTGCCAGCATTTTGGCTGATGATGAGGCTGGATGAGCTGAGCTCATTAGCTTAGTGGGTTTCGTTAGCTGCTCATCCACAGCCAGCAGAGGGAGCGCACACTCCTTCCTCACCAAATTCAGCTTTAGTTAGGTTTTTAAGTTATTATAATAAGGAAGATTTGGTTTTAGACCTATATAGAAATAAATTGGGAATGTAGTCCACCAGACTCACTTTTAAGGTGGGTCAAGGCTTGGTGGTTCCCATGCAGGTTCTCTGGAGCCTGGAGATGGACCAAGATCATGGTAGAAGGTGTAGGGCATAAAATACCTCTACCAGAATCATCACAAAGTTAGTCTTATTATCTCCCATCTGCCCAAGGGAACTAACCCAGTGCTTATGAATGCACACATAACCGTTATTCCTACACATCCTAGCACCCCCAAACTCCACCTCTTAATTCAGGTGTTTTCAGGTCCTCCAAAAAGCTGGTGGTGGTGATCAGCAGTAGGTCAATCTCCTAGTAAGATGGGCCCCCAAGACACCAAGGCTTTGGTGTCTCTAGTCAGATAGCTAAGGAGCAGTATGCTGTAAGGACTGTGCGTGGAATCTTTGCTCAGCAAGAACAGATTCTTACCTTCCCAGCACTTCCCATTTCAAGGGGATTTATCGCTATGGATATCTCTCCACCCTCCCAACCATCTGTAGTAATAGGCTGCAGCTGCTGGTTGCAGTCCAGGCTATCCAGCATAAAAGAAAAACACAACTGTTCTTCTCCAAGAGGAATTTGCCTGAAGTGGGCCCTGCAGGGCTGACTGCAGATGTGAATGGTCCACACAGATACTGTGCAGAGTGCAGCTGCAGGGTCCTGATGCCCACTTTTTGACTACCGGGAGCCAGTTTTGGAGGAGGAGGAACATTTTTCTGAATGCTGGGGTTGAAGCCATTCTTGCACCATGGTTTCTGCTGTAACCTTTGTGAAAGCAAAAGAAGCTGCCCCTGCTGCAGACTAGACCAGCAGTCACTGAGATGTGCAGATGGGTTTCCAGTCCTTTCAGCAAATATCTTTAACTATGAGGACACTTAAGGTCAGATCAGGATAATATTTTCATAAGGTTTAACCCCCTCCCCATAAACTTTTCTTTTTCCCTTTTTTTTCCTTAAACCTTTTTTTTCCTCTCCTAGTTCCCATGACCAATAAGATCTATGATTTACAGTGACAAACCACTAACCCTGATGAGCATACAGGAGAGGGCATGATTAGGTCCCAAGGCAGGCTGGCCAGTACATCCTCCCACCTTTCTACTGCTCCGACTCTGCTCTTCCTATAAACCAAGGTCCTGTGGGGCAGCTGTAAACACATGACTTCTGAAAAGCACAGCTGGCTTTTCTCAGGCCCTAGCAGTCAGAAGAAGTAAAGCTGAGACTGTGTCTTTACCCTGGTCTTGTTCTTGTGGTTATAAGGCAAATGCTGAAAAAATATCCATAGTGGGAGCGGTTAAGGAAAACACTCAGCATTACCAATCCAACTTTCTGGGTCTCTCTGCTTGAATGCAAGCTTCCCTTCCGGAGCCTGTCTTTCTGGTTTTCTGTGATAATGGATAAAAAATTATTGAAAATGGGCTAAAACAAGGACTCATGTCCTGCAGGGTCAATAGGACCTTGCAGGATAATTTTTGGTCAGTGCTGCTGGATACCTGCTGTTTGGAAAAGAGCTCTGCTGTGGGGTTCCCTGGAATTGTTAATGCCAAATGTCTCCTTCAGAAGTTCCCTTTTGTTAATGAGGAGTAGGAGCTTTTTCATATGCTCAGAACTGGGCTATTACTCTTTTAAAATACATATTCTTATGCTGTTTCTGTCAGCCTCTTTCTAAGAAGAGTGTCAGAGGCTGTTTCCAAAAAAAGTAGATTGTAGGCACATTTGTTGTCCCAGTTTTAGAAATATCTCTGAACGGTGGTGCACAGGGGGAGGGTTCAGAGATTTCTTTCTGTCCTCCTCCAGGCTCTGTCTGCTCTGGAAGATGGAACCGATTTAACCACATTTGCAGGTGGCTGGGCTATTGTGATTGCTCTTAGATGACGTGTTTACAGTGCAGAGAAAACCTAGCCCATTTGGGATGTGGACTGGCTAGAAAGCTACCAAGACTGGGTTTTAGCTTGGTAAGTCCAGGCTCAGGAGTGTGCACTCACCACATCCTCTTCTGGTAACTGCAGATAAGGCAACTGGCTCCCTGGTCATGAAACTATATCGTGAGAGCCCTAAAATCTGCACAACTATCCATGTCCATTGCTTCCAGGATGAAAATCTAAAGTGCTGTCAGGGCCCTGAGTGCACTAATAGGTCTTAATGGCCCTGACCAGCCTCACATGGGGCCTCCACCCACATTCAAACTCCCTATTTCAGCTCAGCTCTGGATCATCAGCCCCTGCTTGAGCTACACTGGAGGATGTTGGTCTCCAGCTCAGTTGTAGACATGCCCATGCCTGGCCATGGATCCCATTGGTCTGTACCCCAACCTGTAGACTGACCTCCCAGCTTGACATCAACCCTGTCTCCTCACTCTGGACCTCCCTGAGGACTGCTGGTATGTGTCTGGCCCTGGTTATCCTCACCAGAGCTGATCCTGCCCTGTGGATTGACTTCCCAGCTTGACCATGGACCTGTCTCATCACCATAAACTTCCTCTTGGTTGAACCTGGCTGTCATCTCTGGTTCTGCCTTGCTCACCTTTTTCAGGGTCTGTGGGATGGGTCCTGGCTGTCGAAGACCCTGCCCTGCCAGCCCTGTGATCGTACTTGGGTCTGTAGGGGACAGACAGACATACATCCACCCTGGCATGTGAGATGCTCAAGGAAGTTCATCAAACCTCCCTGCTCAATTACTTTTCTTAACGTGAAGGACACTGGGTACAATTGGTTCGTCAAAAGTGCTTAAACGCAGTGTTTCTTAACGGCACCTGCCATCATGGCCTTTTCTCTTAGGGAAAGGGACATTTTTGGTAGCACGTCTAGTTTCCACACAGATCCTGCCTAACCAAGAGAAAAACAGATCCAGATTCCAGTTGGATGGTGTGTCTTTGCTTCCTTCATCTCCGTGAGTGAAATCTGTGAGTTCAGATGTTTCTCCCACTCTCTGATCTCACAGTGCCTTAGCAACAGGCTCCACTGGCAATATTTGTTTGTACGTATAAAGCAGCACATTAAGAATTTGATAGGTTTGAGCACAGGCTTTTTCCTCTGGAAAGACCTGTTTCCAGTAGCAGAGGTTTCCGTTCAGCATATTGAATTTCAGGCCATTGTTAAGGAATCACTTTCCATCATATTAATTAAAGATAGGTTTTTCTCCAGAGGTGATGGTATAATTCCATCTGAACCATGGATGGTTCCTTACGCACCCTAACAAGATCTTTCTGAAAAAATATGATACACAAATCATTAGCCAGAATTTTTACCTGGAAGAAGCAAGGTTACCGAGGTAATCTGCTCTCTGTTCTATTGTGGTAGTGTGTGGATTTATGTGTCCTTCGAGGAGACATGTTGAAATGTCTGCCAGATTTTCTGCTTACTGCCACAGCTTGCCATTCACAGGGCTTGAAGGTCTTACCAAAGACAGGAAGGCCAGGAGGGACCACTGTGATGTCTGGACTGACCGGAGTAAGGCATGCTATAGGATTGCCTTGATTTAATTGCTCACATGTATGTTTTAGAGAGACATCTAATCTTGCCGTTAAGAGTGACAGAAAATACAGCAACCTCTTAAGGTAATTATTTTGATGAATTATTACCCTCACTAAATTAAGACTAAAAATATCCAGCTGTAGCTTTCAGAGACTGGATCCTATTTATAACTTTGTCTGCTAGGTGAAGGAGGACTAAGTTACCAAATTTCTGTCCTTTCTAGAGCTCTGTATAGCCTGTTGTCAAGTCACTTCATAGTGACCAACCTCCCACTTAAGCCAAAGGAGTGACTTGATGTTTCCATTGTAAGCTATGCTGCTCTTGTCCTTTAGTTATCCTCTTGCCTTCTCATCTGAATATTCTCAAGTCTGTTAACCACCTTCGTGAAGGGCATGCACCAGCGCTGGCTCTAGTGAAGGAACTGCGAGCTGACATTGTCTTCCTCATCCCCTTTGGAAGTGCCCTGATTGCACACCCAAAGAATACCTCAGTCTTTTTAGCTGCATCATTGCCCTGGGAGCTCCTCTACAGCCATCGTGACTGAGCACACCAATGAAAAAGCTCCTTTTCCTGCTGTCAAGGCAGAGTCCCCCATCTTTTAAGTATCACCTGTATCATCTGGACTCTGTAGCACACCATGTGCCATTTTGTGCGGCTGTAGCACAGTGCACTAGTTTACCAAGTGGTTGGAGATGATTCAGTGAGACTTACCCTCTGCATTACTGCTTTCCTGCCCTCACCCCTCCGGTATGTCAGCTTCAACTGGGGCATGTCTCAGATGCTTTCTGAGAAAGTTTAAAAAACTTCATTGCAGCAGTTACGGGATCGTCTGTTCACAATGCTGTCTCCAGCCTCGCTGTCCAGCTGCAGATTTTGTGGCAGGAGGTTTTTGTAACCATTCAGCAACTCGGTATTTTCATTTTTGGAAATACCTTGAACTTGGCCTTTTCATCAGCCTGAGGCACTGAGTTCCACAGTGAAGATGACTTTTCAAGAACAGAACAGAGGAGCTATGTGATCGTCTTGACCTGTGTTGCTTACTCTTCAGAGGGAATTTGTCATCTGATGAACTAAAAACTAAAACATTTGTCAATGAATTATTAGCATCCTCCAGACTGCTGGAACTAATATTCTTTTGTCTGTCTTGCCTCGCTGGCTCAAACTCTGTCGCTGCCGAGTGTCAGATGGAGCAGCCTTCTCTCTGGGGTCTGAATTTGAAGACATACTATTTGTTTAAGTTGGGAGGAAAAATAAATAATTTTGGAGGTCTTCGTAGCATTGAGACTTTTTTCTTCAGATCTCAGCAGTATCTGGACTGCAGAGGATGCTCTGTTTCTGACACTGAATAGCTGGCTGATTGCTACTTCTCTTGGTATAGATGGGGAACAAAGCAGCACTCGGTGGGAATGGGCCTCGTGGGAAACTAGATGATGCTTAAGCAGGAAATTGTCATATCTGACTACATTTTTGCTGGCAGTTTGGCAGCAGTTGGAGCAGGATTATCCATGGAGATTGAAATGAAGTCTAGGAAGCAAAAGCAAGCCTCTTGCCTATTCAGCTGGCCAGAGACCAAGCAGAGGAGAAGTATCTTGACCTAAGCTATGAGAAAACCGAGTGCAGAATCTCCTGCAGAAGTACACTAATATTTACAGGAAATGTCATCTTGGATCTGCGTAACAGATCAAGTGAAACAAAACACCGTTTCCTTTGAGGATCTTTTTGCAAGCTGCTTTGAATGTACACATCATCACTCTCCAGTGCTGCTGCCTGCTGATGGGGGAGATGAGAGCAGTTCGCATTCGAGGTCTATAATGTCTCATGGGATTTTGGAAATGAGCATCCAGTCCCAGTCTGGGTGACTTTTCTCCTCACCAGTTTCAGAGACAGACTGTTGTGCTGCCATGGCAGTCCATGACGGAGAACTGCTCAATGTGGATAAGTATTTCTGAATTATACTATCCAGGATGAACAGGTGCTAGTGTTGTCCATCCAACTTTAGTTGTCCTAAAATATCACTCTATAGAAGTTACTGGTAGTGAGCTTGGGCTGTGGGTTATGCGAACCTTGTTTCTTAGTGATTCGTCATGGCAGATGGTTGGAGTGGGACTTGGCTTCAGGAGCCGTATCCAGATTTCCATTGGGGAATGAAGGGGGTTGTTGGGTTGTTTCTCCATGTTTGTAATTGGTTTTGTAATCCCTGGGGCCTAGACAAAGGGTTGTCCTCCCGAAGGTTTTTCATATGACTTTTGGCATTGAAAATTCCTGGTGATTCTCACTGTGCATTGCAGAGACTAAAGTGTAGACTTATGCAAAGAGCATAACCTAGTAATACTCAGAATTTCTCCACATGTCACCAGTACTTGTCTGGAGATGGGGGCCAAAAGGCCTTTCCTGACTTGCAGGATGAGAACTCTGCCTCCTAAGTCCCTTCTATTACCAACAGCCCCCTTTTCTTTGTATTTGGTTAGCGAGACAAGGAATGTAGCTGGAGATCTCTAGGATTTATGCAAGGCTCAAGTAACAAAGATGTAAACTTCTCCCTATTTAGAGCTCTGAGTATCACATTAGAAATCTGCTCTCAAAATTCAAACTCTTACCTATATAGAAATGGAGGACAGAGATGCAGGTACACCCAGCCAGGCCATGGCAATCAAATAGTACTCCTGGATGGATGGGGTGATTCCTGCTGGAGGAGGAATGGGTTGGTCACGTGGCAGTTAAAGGTGTGGAAGGGAACTAAGAAGCTTCAAGAATCTGTCCCCTCGGGTGAGTGGGGAAAACAATTTTGTTACATGGGATCAGTGGATCCACAGTCGCTGCAGGTCCCCACGCAAGGGATTCGTGAGCATGGTTGTTAGAAAGCAACCCTCCCAGAAGACACACGATCTGGGAGCTGACTGACTGTCCAGGCACTAGTTCTGAGTGTTCATATCCAGAGTTCTCTCGATCTCCACTCTTCGTGGCAGTGAAGACACAGGCGAGCCAATCCAGCAAAAAAACACCGGCTTCAATAAACCGATGTTCTACCCTCCTGCACCGCACCCCCTCCGGTGTCCCACCGGCATCCCAATCCCAGATGTTCCGCGCTCCAAATTCTGGATCCCCAGGAAGCAAGGCCATCACAGGTACCAATTGCCTTTCTACCATCAACTTTCTTAACTGCTTAGTGTCCAATCCTGCCCTGGGTTGGCTTTTGACCCTTCCTGGACTCAGTCTGCTCCATCCATGACTGTCCCAGAAAAGCTACTCCCAGAAGCAGTTGAGGGGATGAGATCCTTTGGCATGTTATAAATAAAAATTTAGATCAGCAGTAGGTCTTTATTACCTCTTCCCAGTTGGTTTTTTTTAAGCATCGTGTTAACCACGAGGTACAAAAGACCCTGTTTCAAATCCTGGTGTCACAAACTGAGGAGAGCTTCCTGACAAGGATTGGCATAGTGGCTTGTCAGGTAGGGGGATTTTTGTTTGGTTTTCAGCTTTGTTTGGCGTTCAGTGTTTGTGTCCCTCAAGGCGATATTTTCAGGGCTAGGCCTGTGCCTGAGGAAGTGAAATGGAGTACGAGTGTTTTCACAGCGCTCCACTCCTCACAGGAATCACCGAGAGATAAGCTGGGCTCCAGCAGCAAAGTCAGTGGTACAGAACCATTACAGAGGTGTTAGAAGACTCGAGTTAAGGTTGATCCTCCCATAGTCCCCGTTTCCTCCTTCCAAACAAGATCAAACCTTAAAAAAAAAGAAAGGATAAAAAAAAAAGAAAGCAAAGAGCACTGAAAAATAACTATTAATAAATAGGATGTGAGACATAGCATTCACATGTCCGGGCAGCAGGGAAGCAGTCTCTTAAATCTGTGGGATTGATAGACATATTCCATCTCAGTACAGAAGGAGGGCTGGTTAATCAGCCGGTGTTTAAACACCCCTGAAATGTCTGGCATGGACAGATGCCGAGTAGCAGAGGTGGCTGTGGTGGCAGAGGCCACAGGATGCTGAAGAAGGATGCTTTTTGGTAGCTGACACACATATCCACAGCTACCAGATGTTGCAGTGAGTCACCTGTCTTTTTCCAGCCTGTGAGTCCTGAGATTCCATATTGTTATTGCACCTCTTAAACATTTATATGATTTTATTACCAATTTGAGGTCCATCCAGTTCAGCCAAATCAGGAGTTAAAGCTGAGAAACGTTTTTCATTATTTACTTAAACTTGAAACAACTTCTTCCAGTTTCATGTCTCTTACAAAAGTGGAAAACTGGGAGCCTTCCTGGGTCAGAGGCCAGATTCATCTGAGCAGTGACTGGGAGATGTTTTTTTGTAAAGGCACTTCCCCCCCCACACACTTCTCTAATCAAAAGGTGTATCAGTACATTGGGTAAAACCTGAACTGTTCTCTTCCTGTATGGAGGAAGGAATCGCATGATGTTTGAACCCGGTAGATTGATCTTCAAGAAACTGATATTAGTCTGGGGGTCCTACCCTGTCTATCTGGTGGCGTCATTTCCGTGGTGTCTTTCAAGGCAGTGTCTTGTGCA
The DNA here is from genome assembly GCA_020745775.1 of Theristicus caerulescens. Classification (NCBI taxonomy): domain Eukaryota; kingdom Metazoa; phylum Chordata; class Aves; order Pelecaniformes; family Threskiornithidae; genus Theristicus; species Theristicus caerulescens. The sequence goes on from CM036573.1 coordinate 12,020,576, forward strand.
AATGCAATCTGAGCGGCTTCTTGAATTTCTGGTACAAATGCATTGACCATAACAGGAAGACAGTCTCCAGAAGGGATGCCTTCCAAGTATTGCGGTTAAAGACGTTCCACGTGGGCCTGGATAATACCAGAGACAGTGGAGTACCACTCCACTGACAGTGTTAGCACAGGCACTTAGTAGAGTGGCACTTTCTCTCTACAGATAATTTTGCTTTGCATGCAAAAGGTTCAGGTACAAGGGGGGAGAGCAAGAGACAACTTGTGTCAACTGCCCTCTCCTGCGTGGGAAGGACACAGTAAGTCCAAGGAGGTGCATTAAACCAGTTTTTTCTTATTGCCAGACTTGGGGGGAAAAAAAAATAAAAAAAGGATAGGGGATGAGGACAAAACTACCATGCAAATTTTTTCCAACCATTTTTGGAGACCTCCAACTCACTTCCACTTGTGACGTAAGCCAGGATTTGAACCTGGGTCTCTTGGGGGGGAGGTTGGCCTAATCCATTTTGTCATGGTCTCTTTTTCCCACTGTGCCATCTCATGTTCTAGTTGCTTAAGGCCTCTCGTTCCTATTATTTATCTGTCAAGGGGGATGGACTAGATAATGTCTCCAGTTCCTTTTCAGCCCTGTTTTATGTGATCCTGTTTTAGCTGATTTGATTACCAAGTTTTCCCATTGTCCTGCATTTTAGAAAGAGTCAGGAATGTAGTAGATAGAGAATTTGAGAAGCCTGCTCAGGACTTGGAAGGGTCCACTAAGGATTAGCTGGACCAAAATTCATGGCCTGGGAGCTTCTTGCAGTTCAGGTCTTTTCTAGCCACATCAGACATGAAGCCCATGTGTCTGAGCCACGCTTCAGCACAGGGAGGCTGGGAGGCTGCAGGGACCTGGGGCTTCTTTATGAAAGTCATGACAGCAGTTCTGACCGCTCCAGTGGTCTGCAGAAATACGTAATGAAATAATGATCTGATACCAATTTTCAGCAGTCCCTGTTCCTCCTGAATGAAAGACTTCTTTCCCCCAACTCCCTCCCTATACAGTTTGCATGCTGCTGAGCCCAGCAGAGCCTTGCTGAGCCACGTTCAAATGAACCCATGGGGTGACAGTGGACTCCATGAATGAGTCCACATAGAAGAGTCTGTACAGCATAGACCATACACATTAGGTTGGCCAGTTGACCTTTCAGTTTCTTTATTTTTATCCTTTGAGTCACTACAGTAACTACATTTGCCCAGATATTGCAAACCTAGTTGAAGTGAGACAAGACCTCACACTTTGTACTGTTGAACTTATGCTAAGGGACACCAGCTTGAGAAGGTGGGAGGCACCTCAGCTGTGCTGTACAGTGACATTTCAGGACACTGCAGCTACTGCCAGGGTCAGGAACCACCTCTGCACGCTGGAGGAGTCTTCCCATTACAGTTACTGGGAAATTGCCCTGCGCTGTTGCTGGGGTGTGGGAAGCAAGTGAACTGCCAAGAGCACCGGCTGGCAGCAGGGCCTGCCTGCTTGTCCCGGGGGAGGCGTAGGGTAGCGAGTTCACTGTTGGAAAGCACAGAGGGCCAGAGGATCTACCGTAGCTTTTCCAGACGTGGTAGAGAGGCTCTGAGACAGCCCTTCAGTCCCGTGAACCTTTCAGGGAGGGTGTTTAGGAAGGGAATGCAGAGTACTGGGAAGCACAGGGAGAGCTGGCATAGTGCTCCTGTAGGTGACATGCCACATGTTGTGGTGAGGACCCGAGTTCAACCTGCAGGCCTGGTCACCTGTGCCAGAGGCTTCGAGGGCTGCTTATTGTCTTAAGGAAGATAAGGGTTGGGGTGTTTTTGCAGGGGAGGAAGCCATAATCCTTCAGGTTCAGTCAGGACTGGTGTTCATGGGCTCCCTAGGAGCCAATCCAGGCCGCCTCAGCCAGAAGGCATTCAAGAAAAATATCCACCTGTTATCCCTTCAGTGAATCTGGCCCATTTGCCTCCAAAATGAGGTATTTGACCTTTCTGCTGTATTCAGGGTATGCTGTTATGTGGCGCAGGAGGATGTTGTCTTGCCTCCTGTCTGTGTGGTTCTGCGTCCAGTATTGACCAGTCACCATCCCTGCTTTGTTCTCCACCCAGCAGAAAGTGCTTTCAGCAGGAGAGTGGAAGGCAAAGCGCAAAACAACTTTGAAGAAACAAACAGCAATTCTCAGAACTCCAGCGGTAAGTGTGTTCACTCCTTCCTGCTGTTGCTTACCACGTCCCTCTCCAGAGCAGGATTCAGCTGTGATCGGTGATTGTTTATATATTTGGGATACCTTCTTTAAGCTTGCAGGCAGCTAGCCTTCCTGGGGTAGTGCCTTCTTCTCAGTCCTCCCCAGGTTCCTGGCTCTCCAGAGCCTGTAAAAAAAGATGATGTGGGGATCCTGCTCCCAAGGTCCACGTACTTTAGCGCAGATTTTTCAATGGGGAGCAAAGATGTAGAGAAAGGGGAATATGGATGGAGATAAAGCAGTACTCGTTCTTTGGCTGTGCATCAGTGAAGTCCTTGTGAAGCAAAGCCATTCGCAACAAGCAAGAGAAGTTTTGAGCACTATGAGTAGAACAGCAGTTTGCATATTACAGTGATGCTAAATGTGGCAGTTTATTTACACATGGCTGTAACCGGAGCCCAGCTGTTTGTGAGTTTGCTACATGGGGGTCACAGCATATCGGATATATAGATGTGGGACCAGAATACATGTGGTAGAAGGAATTCAAATTTACCCCACTTCTGGAGTTTCCTTTAAGTCCCAGTGGTAGTAACTAAACATAACCACTGGCCTAGACAATTTTGTTTAGGTACACTATTTATAGAGTTTTCTTTACAAGATTTTTATCCTGCCAAGGTATCCCCCTGCCTTCAAGTGGGACACTTCCATTCTGTTATGCTCCCTAATTGGAGCATAACAGACAGACCAGATGAAATGTAATTTCGGCATCTTGATGCAGAGATAAATAACATGCCAGCAGAAAAGGCTGGCCTCCCCCCATTCCCCATTCAAGAGTACCAAAACATGCGGTGTTCGCAACACCGCAAGCTGGAACGGACAGGTAAGGGAAGGGATTTCTCCCTGGAGCAGATTACACAGCATCTGTTGTGGGGGTTTATGTCTGCCTCTGAAGCAAATAAGGGGCTTTCTGGAACCATGTGAAAAGGAATGGAGTGGTGTTGGAAAACCCATGAGCAGTAGCCATCAACCATGAGTGGGTGATAGTGAATGGGAAAAAAGTTGTTTGTTACTAAAATACTGCGTATTATGTTTTGGAGAACAATCCTGTACTAATCCAAGCATTCACCACAATTACAGCTGTTCATTCGGGGACAGAAAAACCTAAAGAAAAGAGGTGTAAGCAGAACCCATCAGGTGAGCTTGTCTCTGTGTTTCAGGCCCTTGTACTCTTTAGTCCTGTTCCACTTGGGTAGCAGCAGTCAGGAGTCCTTAGGGGCTGGCCCAGTCTATCTTCAGTCAGCCCAACCAGGCTGTTAGACATGACACGAAACAGCGTAGTTCACTGACTGCCAAGAGTTACTAGCCTGACTTGCTGCTCTGAAAGTGGCCACTTGCCTCTCAGCAGGTCTGCTCCTCATGTCTTGTTTTGTGTGGGTAGTACGAGTGGTTTGTCTGAAGGGTTTCAAAGCCTTTAAGTGCATGTCTTTAAATGCCAATATACCATTTGGGTTCCTGACTCCTCTGGGGCCCTTTGAAAGCCGCAGCCTTAGATTGTTCCTTTTTTGCTCCTGTCAAGCCCTGTATAGCCTACAGAGGAATGACAGAATTATCTTCCTTCATATCAAACAGCTTGTCCGTAAAGCCAAGAAAGCTGCAGGAGGGGAAGTGAACCTCTGGCATGGGAGGGGTCCAGGAACCACTGATAAGAAGCACACACAACAAAAGAGTGGCTGTATTGAATAGTCCAAGACTTTCGTTCTGTCTGAACTGCTATGAAATACTGACCCATTGCTGCTGTGACACATCTCACAGATTCTCCCTGCCATCTCCTTGTACCAGCTCACATCACACTCATCCTTCTGAATCTGTTTCTATCTGAACTGCAACATTTAAAGCACATGAGTAAAAGCTCACAGTAAAAATCAAAACAAAGCCAGAAATTCTTACAAATTGAGTAGTGAGTTTCATATGATTTGCTCGTCTGATTTCATTGTAAGGAGTGTTTCTGTCTGCACCCCATGTACGGTCAGTTGATTTTAGTGGCTTAGTCTAGGGCCTGGCAGGCGGCAGGGGAGTTGCAAGGCGCTCACTTAAACTTTTGTTTGAGCCAGGAAACCTGAGGAACTGGAGTGAGCTGCTTAGGACTGGCTTGAGGGGAGTTGGGCTCTGGTTGGAAGCAGTTCTTTTCTGCATTAGGCAGCTGACACACTCCTCAAAGCCAGACCGGTGCATGGGGATGTATAAACTTCTTCCCTTTTCCCCCTTACCCGTGCCGCATCCTCTTTTCTTCCTCAGCCTGCTTTCCCCCCTTGACTCCATCTTTGTGCTGCTTCCTGTGTGTCCCATTCAGTGCTCTTTTCCAGCTCTTGCACCAAGCCATTTCTTCTATTTCTTCTTGTTCTCAGGAACCAGTCTGAATGGTCTCATTGAGAGCAGCCTGAGTGAACGTCACCATGTCCTCTACAAAAGGCACTGGTGATTAGAGAGGCCACGGAAAGCTCTGCGGGCGTCTGCGTGCTTGGGTGTCCAAGCAGAGCTCTCAGTAAATTCCTCTTTGAAGCGCTGACATGTGCTTACCTCCCCATTTTCCTTCTTTCCATGGCTGTGGTTCAGTAGGTGGGACAAACTCTGTGTGGCTCAGCATTCCCATGTGTGATGTGAACTCTTGGGAGTAATTCTGGCATTGTTGGCTTGTCGTCTCTTGTGCTCCAGCCAGCAGATTTCACACAGGCAAGGAAGCAGCTGGTGATAATGTGGTTGAGAATGACAGAAGGACGGACACTTCTGTCCTCCCCAGTCCCATCTGCTGCTTATCACCAAACTCCTGCTGCTGTAAAGAATAGTCCCCAGGTTTGGGAGGTAAATGTAGGTCCCAGTTGAGCAGCCTGAGAGCTGTGTGGCTTGGCCTTGTTAAATGCTTGATTCCCTGTACCGCTTGCTCTTTGTAGATGTGAGTTTTGTGTCACAGGCTCAGTTACAGTGATATCAAACAGAGCAGCGGTATTTTTTTAGGCTACCCAGCCGGGTACATTATGCTCTTTCCCTGTGTCACCATCCTGACTTGCAGTGCCACAGACCGCTGCATGTCTGGAGTGAGGGGGAGGACAAGCAGAGCAGGAAGGTCAACAACTAAAGCCACCTACAGTAGACTTGGATGCAGTGCTGTAGGGAGTCCTAAGTGGGAATAAGACAACTAGAAGGGAAAATGTTGGATTTCAGATGTCTCTTCCTTATGCACAGCCCCAATCCTTGTCCTAGTGAATGCAGGTACCTGGCATGCTTATCTGAGTAACCTGGCATCTTACTGCCCATACAACAACAACGGTTCCTGTTCTGCATGGCACACAATACCGTGTGGCTGCGTTTGAGTCCAGCTACTAGCAGAAAGTCCTTTTCCCAGCAGGGCATGATGGAGCCACAGCATGGATGGAGAAGGACTGTTTAGCTGCCGTCCATCTCATGACTGGGAGAGTGTCCTTTGTATTAATGGGAAAGAGTCTCCACAGCCCCTTAAACTTGCTTTTTGATGAAACCTGGAAGTTTGACAGTGCTTAAAAAATAGTATCCACTGAAATGTGCAGATTGCTTCCTTGTGCCGCTTCTGGAGTGCAGGCAGCCAACGCAGAGGTCCCAAGTCTCATGAAGCCTGTGATTATTCACTGCGGAACTAAGCAAGGTCCAGAAAACAATGATGTCACCTGATCCCGAAAGATGGAATTGACTCGATGTGATGCATAAGCTGTTAATCATCTCAAATGCTGTAAAGCTGCTTTGAAGAAAACACTCCTTGGTGGTGGTCATTTTGCCGAGTCTTGACATGTGCAGGAGTTTTCTGTACTAAATTCCAAAAAATATTTGAAGGCCAGCTTGTGAAATACTCTTCTTGCAAAAGCTGGTGATTATCAGCGTGAGCATGGGAAGGAAAAAGCCCCGGAAAGGGGCAGATAGGTGTAGTGCGTTCAGTAGCGAAGGTGACTGCCTTCCTCTTCCCCCGTGCGCAGCTGGAGCGGGTAGAGCAGCGCGCGCCTGGGGCTCTGCAGGCTTGGCCCTGCGGTGCTGTAGTGGGCAGAACCACAGCTGTCCGGCCTTCGTCTGTTGTTTTGGACACAACGGATGACTCCTTAGTAAAAGGAAAAATCTGCGGTTACACCACCTGTAGGCCAAGAGGGGTGAAGGAAATTGTGAGACTTTAAGAAGAAAAAAAACAAAGCAAAAAGGAAAAAAAAAAATCTTTAGTTTAATACCTTAAAATACAGCCATCAAAAGAAAAAAACTAATTGAAATTGACAGTATTTATTGATATCTAAACTTGCTAGATGTTATGAATGTGAAAGAGACAACATTTAAAATTATGTAGGGAATTGGGAAATGTTTTTAACTTTCAAGGTTGATTTAAGCTGTATAAATATGTCTCAATTTCATCTGCTGCATTAGGTAACTTACTGTCATAAGTTCCAGTGGAACAAATTTTAGCATTTACAGTTTTTAAAATGTCAGTGCTTTTCATTCATATTTACACAGGGAAGCTTTTCTTTCCAGCAGCGTTTACTTCAGACTGGGTAGAGGGGCAAGAGAAATATCTTCTTTTTTGAATCGGTTCATGCCAAGCTGAGGTGAGAGTGAGACCAAAAAAAATTAATTTCCTCCTTTCAATTTAGAAGTAAAAATTTTTGGAAAAGACTGAGAAGTGCCAGTTCTCAAAATTTAAAGGACATAGGACCAAATTTTAAACACACACTTAGGGGGGGTTTTCAGAAATGACAGACTAACAAGTCTGATCTCATATGCGCTATTTCTTTTTAGTGAATCAGGTCTAAATGCAAAACATTTTTCGGTAGTGCACTTTATTTTCCTACGTATGCGGCACACTTAAAACAGTTATATTTAGGTAGTGAAAATGTACATAAGCAGCATCCTACAATGTATTACGGATCCTAATTCCCATCCAGTTGTAGCATGGAACTATTTCAAGCTGCAGGATAATTAGAAATGTCTCATTCACCACTTGCCACAAAGAAACGGTATTTTTAGCGTGTGTTAAACAGGGTAGTCTCTTAAGCAGAAATAGGTACTATGTCTTTCTTGCTTAGCAACTGAGCAGAACTAGCCTTTCGTTTTATGGAAAGCAGCAAAAAGGCAGAGTGCAAATCAGTGTTAAACTCTTGATATAAATCTCTTCTGAAGCTTTGTTTGGTGGTGATGGGAGCAGACATGATGTCTGCTTGAGTCCCCTGGGCAACTTCTGTTGCAGTAACAGGAGTTCAGTTCCTACTCTTGCCCTTACGATGCCAGGTCCCGTAGCGCACCCGAAACGAAGGCCGGACTAAGACACCCAGCAGTGGCTACTGCCAGACTTCTGGGATGAAGCAAACTGCATCGTTATGTTGAGGCTGTTGTCAGCATTACTGTGTGTTCAGGAGACTTGAGCGGATGGATGGATCTCGCTGCAGAGTAAGGATGTTCGGTCCTCGAACTGCCAGCTAGTCGAAAAAAGCTGGTTTGCAGTGAAAGTGCAGGTGGTCATGGTGCAGGTATGGGAGGAGCCAGCTAGGTGTGCTGCAAACACTGGGACCTTCCTCCTTCTCAGGTGTTGGCCATACATCCCCTTCTGCTCTTTTTCTGTAGTCCAGTGATCGTATAGCACATCCAAATCTGGTTGGATTTCTTCTGGGAAGACATGACTTTTAGGCTAGGATTTTTGATGGGTGAATACAGCTTTAATGCTTGGGCATAATAATTCTTGATTGTTGATTACAGTCTGATATTAGCACAGCCAGCCCCCTACGCCTCTGCCTCCTGAGACACACCCTACTGTCTTGCAGGTTATGTCAGCTGGACCGAAGCACAAAATACAAATCTCATTCAAGTGGTTCATCTTTTGGTAAATCTCTTTCTCATCTATTGGTCGGTTTGCAAACGGTACAAGCCTGCTACTGCTGCCTTTCCATTGAGCTGGGAGGTCCAAGCCTGCTCATGACCAAGTTTGAGGAGTGAGGAAAGGGGGGAGGTTGGCACCATGTGAGCTCCCACGTTGTCATAACTAAACTGTGCAGAGCACCGGTGATGCTGACCAAGGGGCAACACAACTGCATGTGCATAGAGCTGCGTTTTTCAAAGCAGCCTAAAAATGATGTGCCCAGATGAAGGATTGCCATCTGAGTGCAGTTCTCACCATTAGAAGAAGAGTAACATGTTAATAAAGTGTCACTTTGCTCCGTCGCATAGATATGAGTCGCTGTGTCCACTAGGCATTCGTGTGGAATCGAGGTTTCCAGGAATGAACTGTTTATTTCTGGTGCCACAGTTATTTAAGCTGTTGCAGACTTGTCATGTTGAACAGGCAACTTGTAGGCAGGAAGGAAGATATCTGGGTTAAAATAGCCACTCAGCAGCAAGTCTCTGTGGGCGAAATCCTGCCAATTGCTCGGGAGCTCTGGGACACCAGGAGGGACGTTGAGACAATACATATGAAAGACATCGAAGCAAGAGCATGAGCAGTCAGCAAAATTGGGAGCGAACAGCCAGTGATACGAGCTGTGGATTGCAATCTTCAAGCACAGATACTGGGCTGGGCTGGGGCTGGACAGGACATGGCGAAAAGGGTCGCTGATTGACCGATACTGGGCAGAAAAAGGTGAACTGCTTCAGTTTTGCCTGGAGAATCTGTGGAGTGAAAGAAATCCCTAAAGCAAACCAAATTATCATTGATCATTCAAGCTATGACACTTCAGTGGCTGTTCTCTGAGTAGCTGGCTTTAGTGGAACTGACTGTGCTGAGGCAGGGACGGTACAGTGCGTGGATAACAAAATGGCCCATAATATAAAGACCAGAAAAATCCCAACAGTCTTTCTTCACTTAAAATACCGTAGCAGCAACGTTTAGCAAGTGGCCTGAACGTGTATAGGAAGTCAAGCGTAACGAGGAGACTGCATTAGCACTTCTGACTGGAAGAGAGTATGTTGAGAATCGGTTGCGGTGTATTAAGCGTTGTATGCCGCTGCTGTGTGCCTCTTCCAGATCAAGTTGACTTCTGGGGGGATGGTAAAATGTTGGGTTTTGGCCCTCAAAAGCTTACTTGCCTCTGGGGTGCTGAAAGAGCCTTTTAAAGCCTGAAGCCATGAGCCAGGCCAGTGAGCATCCATGTGTTCACTGAATAAGTACAACGCTTCCCAAAGCGGAGGCAGAGAGCACAAACAGTGAAAGAATGGTACCTAGCGGAGCCTACCCTGTTCAGCTGCTCAGTAGGACCAGGTTAGGAACCTTTTTCAGTGAAGATCTTCCTCCAGATACAGACCTCATCAGCTGCAAATAGCACTCTTAGTGCAACGTTGGGTAATAATAGAAATGTGTTAAGCGATCAGCAGCGTTCTGTATCCAGCTGGTGCCTTCCATGCCTACCCTTTCCATAGCACTGTCTCTTCATGTCTTTGCCAAGCATCATCCATGCCTTCATCTTCATTCCGTACTGGCTGGCCCTGGCAGCCGAAGCCCTCTTCAACAGCTCAGGTCCTCATCACGTTGAAATATTTAGCACGACGGCTCACTGTGCTTGACCTATGTAGTTAATGAATTAAGTTTTCCTTCCAAGCAAACCAGTCCAAGTGTGTCAGCCCCAAGAGCCTCATTCATCGATGCGTCAATTCATAACTTCGGACCTGGGACCGTTCTGTAAATGCCCTGAATTGATGATTGAATATTTAACACTAATGGTTTCTTCCCCTCTGCAGGGGTTTGACACTAAAGGACCTCACCTGGAAACCGTAGAAAACTGCACAGGGTCTGAGGTGCTGAGAATCACTGCTTCTGCTCCGGTGCACCGCGGGGTGGATGCAGGTGGCCCCTGGTTGACCGAGGGCTCGTTGAGCATCCAGGGTTTCCATTCCTTTCAGGCGCACCTTAAAGAGAGGCAGTCTGCACGGTGTGCTCGGCAGAAGATGTGTATTCTCAGCCTCCAGTAACACACACTGCTTAGGAGCTCTCTCCTCTGGCATACCACCCAGTGGGGCTGAAACACCCTGTTTTTCCTTCCCAGCTTCAGTTTGAGGAATCTGCACAGGGAATCTGGGAATTTGCATCTGGGGCCCCAGAAAAAGCATTTGTAAAGGGTTTCTTGCCCCCTTAGCTTTTCTTCTGCCAGCCCTCCCCACTTGACTGTTTCCATTACTGTAGCATAGGGTATGTGTTAAAATCTCTGGACATTTCAAAATGGGAAGGAAAGATGCAGATTCCTAGCCATGAGAAACTTAGCAAGACACAGAGAGAAAATTCACAGCTGGACACGTCATAATTTGCGGTAAACAGAGACCCCCATCCTGCCACAGTTAAATCTGGCAGTGCGGAATAAGGATAAGGATCAGTGAGCAGATAGGCAGAGCTGTGTAGCGTGCAGCGAGGGCTCTGCCAATCTCAATATTTAAATCTCTTTCTTTTTTGCAGAAACCGCAAGTCCCCTGATTTCAAATCCTTTCCCGCTTTTACAAAGTAAGTGTGATGGATGTCTGTGGTGCGCAGAGGCGGGGACTTCCACCCTGCAGCCCTGCTGGCCTCTTAGCATTTTTCATGAATAAATGTTTTTTATTATGAGTCCAGGTGTCAAAAATAAAGTGCCTCACTTCTGTGGCTCTGGTTTCCGATTTAAACGCAACAGAAATCCTTCAGGGTGTTTCTGTGCAGTATGTGGCTGCTAGAGCATTTAGTCTCACTTCTGGGAGTTAAGTTTTCTGAAATATGCCAATAATAACGTGTTCTGAGAGACCAAGGTTTGAAGACTGAAAATGAATCCATGTTTAAGTTACATTTATGCACAGGAAAACTTGTCGTCATGGCTCAGCTCACTAAACACCTTCACAGAGACAATTCCCTTTGGCCTGAGAGCACAGATGAGAAATGGGAGCCCAGGACGTGGTGGTGAGCAAGCAGGAGGGCAAGGAGAGCAGGTTTGGGATGGGCAGATGCAGGCGGTCTCTGCTCGAGTTCTGCCCCGTGTCCTCGATGCTTTCAACAGGCGGATCTTCTTCCTTTGCCGTACAGCGTGTTCGGTTGCTGCTTGGCTTGCGTCTGGATTTTAGGGGTGATGCTGTCTGCGCCAGCCTCATAACCCAGGACTGCTGTTCCTTAGCGTAGGACAGCCCTGGGTGCTGCACCCTGAGCATGGCCACCGTGGCGGAGGGTGCTTGTTCTTTCTCCACTTACAAATCTGAGAAAGAAGCGAGAGCTTTATTCAGAACATGAGAGTTCACGTTGGAAGAGAAATCAAATTAATGCCAATAAATTTAACAACCGTGATGCATTCAGGACTCCCCTTTTTAAAGCGTGCTTCATAGCACCTCTTTATGTAGCACCTGTTTTATTGTCTGAGATGGGTGGAAGTGGCAGAAGTCCCGTTTTCAAGAAACTTCCACTTATTTTGGTGTGTGATGGTGTTTTTCTAGGAGACTGCTGCTGACTTGAGTGTATGGTTTCATCGATTTGTGTCAAAGGTATGGGAAGATTAAAACTAAAGCCAATGGAAACATTGGGCGAGAAATGCTGAGAAGTTTCCCTTACAGTTCTTCTGCATTTGTTTTTCATCAGAACGGGGACAGAAGTGTTGAAATGTGGGTCCTTTCTGTTGAGGAGAGCTGCCCGGGGGTCTGCTCCCTGCGCGGCCATCGGTTGTTGAGCTGGCTGCTGGGTTTTGCTCGCGCACAAGCAGCTCAGGGCGTTTTCTGTTGAAACTTTGTTAAAAGCTCTCAACTCATGTTCGCTCCTGGCCTCAAACCAGGCTCTGCTATTTTCTCTGGCTTAGATGTGGCAATGAGAGTTAACGTGGGAATTAGACTGATTTATTTAACCTAAGCACAAATGCTGTTTTTTCTCTGTCTTGGCTTGTACAGCCTGCTGCCTTACTCTGGAGCCTTGTTTGCTGGGTATATATAAAGCACTAATAAAAGTGTCTAATAATAGCCCTGGGGAAAGATGTTTTAAATTGTGCAACCAACTGTGAGTGTTAGTTCTGTGTGGCTCAAGAGACTGAAGAGGCTTCAGCAGCTGCTGGTGCTTTAGGTTTTTGTAAAGGTGTTTTCAGAGAGCACTTGGGCAACCAGTCGGGGTGACATGATAGCGGGTCTTGTTCAGAGCGGAGAGGGCCCTGGCTCGCAGAGCAGGTTGGTTTTCCTGGGGAAGGATGCTTTTGGGGAGAAGGAGTGCTTTGGGCTCAGCAGCCAACACCCAGCGCACCACAGAATAACGTCTCTTCTCTTGGGGGGAAAGCTCTTCGGTGCTTGATAGGAGGATGAAATGCCATTGCTTGGGGATGCTGCAACGCTTGAGTTTCAGACCGAGCTTGCAAGAGGCTGCTGGAGGTGCCCTGGGAAGGGTGTTTGCAGTCCAGTGGCACTGCTTGCTTGCAGCGGATTTGTTTGTGCTCTCCACTACTCAACCCCTTGACGATGTGGGAGAACTCGGGAATGAGAGTCAGACTCCACTGAGATCGGCTGGCTGTAGAGCAGCCCTTTTCTGCTGGCAGACAGGACATGTTCAGAGTGATTTCCTTCTTCCAAATTTTCAAATATTTTGCCTCAGAAGAGCCGTACCAAGTCAGGATCCTGGCTCAGCACAGTACAGTCCTCAAGTTGCTGGAGAGAGGGTAGCGCTGCTGCTTCAGAGACGGCCATCTCCAACCGCTGGGATCTGCTCCTCTGCGTGGCGGGCAGCGGAAGGAGCGGTAGCACGGTGACAGCTAGCACGGCTCAAGAGAAAAACCTGCCGGGTCTGTGCCACCAGCTCTGAGTGGAAGGGGACAGACAGTGAGGAAGGAGGGATCGGAGGAGGAGGTAGACGATAATGGTGGGTGGACGGATAGCGGGGGACTGGCGTAGGCGCTGTGCAGCCAGTCGCCTGCCATATGCTAAATGTTGTACCCTCTCCCTGCCTTCTCTGGTGCCATGCAGACAGGTCTGGCCCACACAACATTTGCCATTTCATTCACAGCCTTTCTGCTGTCAAATTTAGGCTACAGGATTGCAGGCAGCTTCTGAACGTACAGCAACAACACAGAGCCAGAGAGACAGCGGGGCTGATGCGGCAGCCTGAACTCTCTGAGGGCCCGATTCATGATGTCGTATCCCTTTGTGAAGACTTGGAGCCTGTTTCCATCCTTTCTGCAGCAAAGCCTCTTGCGTGCAGCTCAGCCATGTGGCAGAACATGTATAGGAGATGCCCGGAGCCTTGCTTTGCAAGGCTCCCCGCGCAGCAGCATGCGTCAGGGCTCAGGCAGAGCCATTTCCCTGTGGCTGCACAGGCTCTCCAGTTTTCCTGCTACTGCAGGAAAGTGCATTGTAGCTGTGGCTGAATACGAACCCACGGGAGAGCTCGAGATGTATCCCAAGGCCTGTAGAAAGTGCAGCATATCTGACTGCTGCCCCAGCTTCATGGCTCTGGCCTTGGCTATGTCAAAAGCTTGCTTTCTGGAGGTGGGTAGAGGAAAAATAGCGGCCTGGCATTTCATCCTCTGAGACATTTAGCAAAGTGTGAGAATGCCAGGCTACAGGTTTAGAGTTGAGCGTTGCAGGATTTTAATGGCTTATTTGTTAACGTGAAGTTTTTGTAGGATGCACTAGTGGCAGTCGGTAGTAGAGAGGCCACAGTCTGCTACGTGCAAACTGCAGGACCTTGCGCCTAGGTGACAGCCTGGCCAACAAAGCAAGGGCAACCAAAGCTCGGGATTTCAGACTGGGAGTACTCTGAAGGCAGCTTCGAGCTCTCTGCCTGTCTCCTTCCAGCTTTCGTGGCTGTGTAAGGTGAGCTTGGGGCTGTTTTCACGCCCTCCCTTCCCATCACCCAGCTGCGTTAGGTTAAGCAGTGGTTACTAGAAGTGAGCTGTGGAAACAAGGAGAGGTAAGGGAAAGCTTCTCATGCAGCCTCGTGAATTTATCCTCCACTCCCTTGAGATACAAGTGTGAAGGAAGGTTGTGCGAGTGCGGCAGCCCTGGTGCCCACTGGGAATTGATGGGGTCTTGGGATGATGTAGCCTACGTCCTGCACCAGCACAGGGGGGCTCAGGGCTGTGGGAGCTGTGGTTACAGGTGTGAACTGGAGTCCCAGTCTGCAGCCTGAGCAAGCCGAGTACCCAGCAAGAGACCAGCTGGCACCAGCATGTGTTTAGCATCTGCCCAGGGGAATGCAAGTAGAGCAAGCTTGGAGAAAGCAGAGCACCCTCCTCCCCAGCCCACGCCAAGGGAGCAGAGCTAGAAAGTTCACAGCAGCCGGCATTGCTAAGAGGCCCATGGGCCCAAGTAGGAGCCTGTCTGAGCACATGGGGTAAATGGCTGTTTTTTTCTCATCTAAAGGAGGTACTGTTGCTCCTGCCACAACTCCCACCCCCTCAGGTGTGGAGCAGCAAGAGGAATTGGTTCCTGAGAAGCAGTGAAGGGTTTGAGGAGGGGAGGGAGAAGGTTTCCAGCAGCGTGAGGCTGGCTGGGCAGGCTTGCTGCAGGCTGGAAGTCTCTGAGCCATTTCTGAGCCGACTGTGCAGCCGCTCTTCCTGCTTTGCTCGTACATACAGCCTGTCTTGGCCACCCGAAACAACTGGGGCTGTTGGGGAGCATGGGTGTTCTCGGGGGGTTGGTGTGGGCACCACAAATGGGCCCCAGCTTTCTTTGTACTGCCACCAGCAGAGCCGAGAGGGAAGGGAGAGGTTTGTTGATCGGAGCAGTCATGGGAGGACCTGTGGGCCCCTTGCTGAGTTCAGACCACCTGATGGAGAACAGATCCCTTCTGGGTGCTCTAAAGCTCAGTCTGAGCAAGGAGAGCAGAATTCCCCCTGGGGAAGGAGAAGCAGAGGTCCTGCAGTGGTGTGGAGGGGGCTGGGCCCCAGGAAGGAGAAAGGGGCACAAGCGTGGCTCACAGGGGTGTTCAGAGCAGTTTTGACAACTTTTCCAGTTAATTCTACCTTTTAAGTTGCAAGCAGAACTCAAAGGGAGGGGGGATTTACTTGCTGTGTGTACCAGCCCAGATGAGCAGTTCTTTTCCAGCGGTGGCTTTTGCCTGGTTTCAGATACAGATTGCCTCTTTCTTCTCTCCACCTTCCAGATCCCTCTCCCTCTTCTAGCGCTGCTGCATCCCACCCTCCTGCCAGCCGGCCTGGCTGTTCCCAGCTCTCTGCGCTGTGGAGCATAAGGGGCTTAGAGGCTGAAATCTCAGAAGTATGAGGGTTGAGAAAGCCCTGGGAAGTAAAGCAAGTTCATTCATTCCCACGGGAATTCTGCACATCCTCCCAAGCATCCCTTCCCTCCTCCTCGGGAAAGACTTTTGAATTGTTGGATGAATTTAAATTTTATCCCTAGTTTTGACTCACTTTCATTTGTGGTAAACTGTAGACTTCTGTGACTCTTTGTCTCAAAAGTATTTAGAAAATGTTAGCATTTTCAGAATGCGAAATTAGTTTTTGAAAGTAGACAGTGGCTTTGTTTCCAGAGGTGGACATCTCTGAACAGAAGGGGAGGCTTTTGGAAATGGGATGAAAATCAACAGGATTTTGCTGAGAAGAATCACAAATGAGAGACTTTTCGGAGTCAGCGAGTGCACTGCGTACACAGTACGTTGCAGTGGCAGAGGGAGGAGCTTGCGACGAAGAACTGTGGGGACCTTGATGGTCACTGCATGATGGATGGAGATGGGGAGAACTCAGAAGAGACTGGTTAGGAGCGGGGGGGAGTCAGGCAAGCGGACAGCTAGAAGAAAGACAACACAGCTTCATGGTGATAAAATAGCTGAGAATATAACAGGAGGAAGGTAGAGCAGCTCAGTGAGACAAAATAAGCTGGGAAAGAAATGTGAGGATGTAGTGAAACAGGAGAGAAAAATGCACGTGAGAAATGTGCTGCTCGGAGAGCGCTGGATGTATGTGAGTGATTTGCTTCCCAGTGAGGCGCCCCGTAACAGAGCTTAGGGGAAGAGTTGTTCTGGTGGCTACTTGGAAACCTGCTTCTAGGGGAGTCGTGGAGTTTGTGTGCTTGTCTGGGAGCAGAGGAGAGTCCTTGGACTGCAGCAGTGAAGGATGGATTGCTCCGCCACCACTTTCTCTGGCCAGGGTTACTACAGGCAGAGATGGCAGAAGGGAACCCATGTGCCTGCTTATGTTTAAATGGCACACGGAGATCTGAAAGCATCCCAGGGAACCGCTGTGTGACACCTCTAAATTTCAAACTTCCTGAAGCCCCTGAGCTGTACAGCATGTTCTGTTCTCCCAACTCTCGCAGGGGAAGGAGCTCCAGCAAAGCAATGGGGCAAAGCACAGCGGTAGCTTTGTCAGCTGCCCTGGGTGCAGCACCGGAGCGCTTCTGACCCTGCCAGGAACCTCTCGGCGACATTCAGCAGGCTCTTTGAAGTGTGACTTCTTCATTAGATTAATCAAATGGTAATTTTGACGCTTGAAGGGGGAGTCAGCCCGCTTAGTTTGAGACATTTCCATCTGAGCAGTCTAGGCTCCATAAGCAGCAGAGGCAAGTCAGTGCATCTGTAACACAAGTCATCTGACATTGAAATAGGTATCTAAGAGGGATGGTTTGCACCCATGTGGGGTTTTCTCTCTGATAATTACAAAAGGAGTCTAAACAATTAGATTACGTTGTACCTCTTGTGG
This sequence comes from Theristicus caerulescens, assembly GCA_020745775.1. NCBI lineage: Eukaryota > Metazoa > Chordata > Aves > Pelecaniformes > Threskiornithidae > Theristicus > Theristicus caerulescens. Next base: position 12,037,382 of record CM036573.1, read on the forward strand.
CATTTTGCCACAACTATTTCACTACTGATGATTTCTACAGAAACAGCCAGTCCATGTTAATTCTCCCAGTCCTGAAATTCCTAAATGTGCCACTCAGCTGCCAAAGTCTTCCCTTTTTTTCACAAGACAGTTACTTAAGTACACTATTTCCAAACTTCCTCGCTACAGCAAAATGCAGGAATAGCATCACAAGAAAATACAGTAAGTTAAATAAAGCATCGAGCACAGCTCCTCCAGATGGAGCTGGCTCCATCTTTGCAGAGGGCTGTAGGTTCTGTGGGAAAGGCACAGCAGGGTGTTTAACCTTATGGCATGGAAGTATAGCTTATACGAACCGCTTACGGTCTCTCTTATGTTTTTCCTCGCAGCTTCCTGTAGCCATCTGATGAATTCTGGGGTTTGCTACCTGAGATAGACATCTTACAGATTATAGCCAAGTCAGCCTTGTGCTTTCCTGTGTTTTGGTTCTTCCATGCTGGATGCTGGTGCTTTTGCTTATGTGCAGTAGATTTCTTAAGTTTCCTTGATGCACAATATGTTTTTCTCTTCGAACGTAGATACAGATTTCTGGTATATTGTAGCGATAGACCTTGCTCTGTGTGTGTGCCAGGCATTTACATGCAAAGTTGTTTATATACCAAATGCTTGCATTTGTCCATTCTGCTGTTACAAACCAAAATGCCACAGCATAAATGGTGGCAGTGTGCTGGTATATCTGGAGGTATAGAAGCAAACTGCAATGTTAACATATTTCAGCCACCGTAGTTTGATATTACATCTGTCAACAAGTGCACTCAACTAATACTGTTTAAACGAGCAATTGCAAACATTTGCTATTAGGTTAATTCAGTGGAAAAATGCACTTTCAACATACTTGTTAGAACAGAACTAAACGTATCTTTCAGCTCATGAGGGAGCTCTGCACCCAGCTCTTTCCTGACTCCAGCTCATCCATATTACTCTGGCAACATGGCTCTCCTGCTCTGCTCTCAGCCTGCTGGCACAGCTCTGATTTCTGTGCTTCTTCCCCTCCACCTCTGCTTAACCCCGGCGACTTGCTGCCGCCGAGCCCGGTGGCCCTCACCATTCCCCAGTCTCGCAGCACTTGTTGGCAGCCACAGAAAAACCAAGCCGAGTTCCCCCATGGCAATTCTCCATGCCCCAACTTCTGAGCAACAGGACTTTTCACAACCCGATGCTCCTTGTCTCTTACTCAGGAAAGGCAGCAGAGACTGGATGTAAAATTAATTCACCGTGCTTTGCTTTCAGACTTAAAAAGAACAAGGATATGCTTAAAACAGCCTGCAGCAGGCATGAGCTGCTAAACCCCGGTCAGTGTGTAGCCTCTCAAATCTTTGTGCAGATTCACAGATCCCCCGCACGCGGGCAGGCGCTTGGCTCTGGTGCACGGGCTGTCCCTCTGCCATGCCGGGCCTTCTCGTGGCAGTAACGTGAAGCACGTGGATAAATGCCTGACCCCAGCCCAGGAAGCAGACGTGCCCATGCGCTTTCCCGAATCGCAGCCCGAGCCCTGCGGGTTCGGTTCTAAGGAGCTGCTGTGATGTGCACACGTGGGCTGAGGTGACGAGGACCGGGCCCTGAGGTGCTGCCCCGCTACTGTACAAACTGAAGTATGCACATGTGCTGCTTCCCTGCATACTCTGTATAATTCTTCTGAACTGATTTCTCCCAAACAGAGCCTTACACCTGTGGAGCTTGTGGAATCCAGTTCCAGTTTTATAACAATCTCCTGGAGCACATGCAGTCCCATGCAGGTAAGCTGGGCACTTCGACTCGCTTAAAGCGGAGAATTAAATTCTGCGCTGATGCCTGATGTTGACCCCGTTGTGTGTCAATAGAGCGTTCTGTGCTCACGGTTTCCAAAGCCCCAGTAATTTCACCTGCAGCAAAAAAGATACTCAAAGGCACATAGCAGTGGCTGCAACAATGCAAGGCTCAGGGTATATCATAAATATTACTCCTTTTCGTAGGAAGAGAGGAAACGTGCCATGCTAGCACAGTGCACATCGAACTACTCATTCCCTTTATCCAAAGGTATCTAGGGAATGCTCATTGCGTGAGCATTAATGGGTCACTCCTACAGCAGATTAAATCCCTCCTCCTGCAAGAAGAGTAGTTCTCATTGAAGCAAACAAAGCAAAAATGCTTGCAGGGCAGCAGAGCCTTTGCCTACACAAGTCCTTTTCTGTGCTTGTGTCTCCTGGAGTTCTGCAAAGGACTGAAATGTGTTCTCAGAAGAAGAATTTGCCATTTCATCAGTCGTGTTCCTTTCCTTCTCAGCTATCTACAAAAGAAAATTCTGAGGAGTAGTTCCACTACTTTGTTTCTAAGCCACCTTTTTTGTTTTCTATCTCAATACATAAGAGACGATTTTAAAATGTCAAAGCCAAAGCTGTTTCAAAGACAGCATTCAGAATATTCAAAAATGTAGAAATAGGGGGGTTTTTTTTATATTGGCAGAATTTTTTTATTTTTTTCCCTCTTGAATAAAAATTCAAGTGAATTAACACAGGTTTACAAATTAATTCACCTTTGGCAGACCTGTGTTCTCCAACAGACAGCTGCTCTGTTGAGATACAGGTTCAGTGCTTGCATTTGCCCTCGCTTTACAGGTCAGCCCTGCGTAGAGTGGCACGGAAGGACAAGTGGCTTGAGGAAAAGCATATTTTCCATTCTGTAACAATAATTCTAATCAAAGTTCTTATCTTGTTCTGTGTTTCAGTTTCAGTCCTCATTTTAATGAGTGTCCCTTGAGTTCTGCATCCATGCGGTTCCTCGGTTCCAGTTCAGTTCTCACTGGCGAATCTTAGTGCAGGCTTTGCGTGTTGTTCAGCAGCTACTTTATGTCTCATCTTTGTAATGCTATGAATAGACATTTAGGGTGATGTGTTATAAGATGGTATGAGTTTTGTGGATGTTATCTTCTTTTAGAGCATAAGCTGGTTAATGCGGAGTAACTGGACTTCACGTTACGCTGAGGAGCGGTGGAGCTCCGCTCAGGGTAGTGGCTGCCGTCCCTCCATGGTGTCAGGGTCTGTTCTTGCCGTTTGTGATGGCAATTTCTGCTTGCCTCCAAGCTGTGTCCTGACCGTCCTGTTCCTCGTTCTGGTCTCTGGTACTGAAATGCAGCATTTTGAGTTACAGCTCTCGGTGACACTGAGTAGAGGAGCTGCAGAGGAGGGACCGAGGCTAAGGTGTCAAAGGGGAGAATGGCAATTCGCTGGCAAGGTGTGAGCTGGTGAAAATTCTAAGCTACTGCTGTCTGCAGCTTCTTCCTCCTCTCTTCTTTACGAATGACCCGTGGCCTCTGGGCTTGTTCACCTGGGTTACTTTGGACACAGAACAGGGCTGGAGGGAGCAGGTATCGGTGACCTGGCTCGAGTAACGTCAGCAGAGATCCCCTCTCTCCAACGCAGGATTACTCCTGTTAAACTCTGTATTTTCTCATCTCTCCCTGCTCTGTTTGTGAGTCCCATTTCTTCTGCTTGGCTGCTCCCCTCCCAAAGTCTCACTGGTGCAGTGGCAGCAAGCTTGTCCCTGTCTTCTTTAAGTGCTTTCTCCCGGCGTCACCGCGGCTGTCCCCTGTGAAAGCAGCCGTCCCCTGCTGTGGCGTCGCTGTGTGCAATCTGTGCGTGGTGCTTGCCAGTCCTGTGCTCGCGCCTCTTCCTCCGAAAGAAACAGCAGCCCTTCCTCCAGGTCTGTGCAGCTGGGGGTGAGCGGTGTGGGGTTTGCTACCGTGGGATGAGGGTGAAATAAAATGAAGAGGTGTGAAAGCTAGAGACAGCTTCGGTGGCTGTCCAGCTCTGGACATTGTACCCAAGCAGAGCAACAGTGGAGATTACACAGGACTTGCAGTTACTCTGGTCGCAGTTTGATGCCTTTTAGCCTGTCAGAGCTTGGGGATTTCCATATCCAAGAAACAGCATCGGCACAACATCTCTGAAAGTCTGGGGGTGCAGTAGTCAGCAGAACTGGTGGCGTAGAATTCACATACTGGGGACACTGGCATAGTAGCCGTTTATACCAGTCCATATGCCTGGCTCAAGGAACGTTTCATTATGGGGATGCAGAGATACCAGAAGCCCATATGGGTCAAATACTCCCTCAGTTAATGTGTTCAGGAGTCCAGTTTGGCTTATCATGTCTGGCGCAAAGGGCTAATCTCTTCCAGCTAAACGTGATGCATCCACTGAGTCCCTCTCGCCAGTGACTGAAGACAGGGAACGTGCTGCTGGCCTCCAGGAGCAAAAGCAGAGACATGCTGGCTCTTGAGTCATTCAGAGGGCTGAGCCTGGAGGCTAGAAGGTAATAAGGAGAGATTATAGCTCCATAAAGCAGCTACACAATGAGGAGAAGCAATTAGAATGTAAATTGGAGGCTGAAAGGCAGAAATAGAACAGCAGAACACTAGGCAAAGGAATTTGTTCTGTAATTACACTGTACAATATACAGCTTTGACTCCCTTTAGAGTACTTTGTTCAGGTCGAGTGCTACCATATAATGCCCTTCCTACAATCTAGAGCTAAAAAAATAAAGGACGAGTAGGTTGAACCTGGATTAAAGGATTGGCAGCATGAAGAGAAATTAAAGAACCATGATCTGTGTAGTTCACAGACTGCCTGATAAGGAAGATGAGGCTGAAATGCACAAATCTCATTAATGCCATATTGAATGCCAGTGGATATTTGTACATAATAAATCCCCTATTATTATGAAATAGATAAAAGAGTTGGGGGGATGAAATACAGAGGGTTTCTCTCCCCACCCATCCCTCACCAAGACAAGGAAGGCCTGAACCATGAACAAAGTTAGTAGGCAACATCCAGCATTTTCCTTTGCCTACCCACAGATGTTTGGAGTTGAGGACAGTGGTGGCATTAGCTCAAGAGCAATTGGTCTAGGCAAATGCTGGGGGGAAAGTGATGTGTCATATCTGATCCCTGGCATCCACTGGAGCACCTCCTGCTCTTCACGTCTCTTCCACACCCGCAAAGACCGACCTCTGGCTGCAGTCCTGAGCATGGCAGTGCTCCCAGGTACCAACCACGACCAGGGAATTCCCGGGGCATATACAGTCCTCGAGGCAGTCCCAGAGTCTGCCCTGGTTCTGTCGTATCCTGGATTGCTCTTGGGTATTGATCCAGTCTGTGGCCAGTGCAGTGCCCAGACCTAATAATAACTGTGCAGTCTGTGGCTGGTCATCAGCAAGGTTTGTGAATGCCCCAGCAGTTAACACACAGAGCTGCTCAAATTTGAGAGGACTTGCTTGTAAGGAAGAGGGCACTGGAGTTTCATCACATCATTGCTTGTCTCTAGATCCTTGCTGGGCTCCCTTCTCTCCCAGGTCATTGCCACGCATGAAGGAGAGCAACTTTTGTCTTCTCCTGTTTGTTCTGCTGGCAGCCCACTGCTCTGCCCAGCACCAGATCAGCCTGGGCTGCAGAGCAAAGCGCCTTAACAAGGCATTCCTCTAATTCATGCTCTGCTGTCTGGAGCACTGGGGCAGGATTCATTTCACTGCATGCTGGTGTGCCTAGGCTATAGATGCTGCCACCTGAGCTGGGCAACTTGGACTCCCTTTATAATCAGTGGAGAAGAAGTCATTGACTCCAGGTGAGTTCAGAGCATGATGGATCTTATACTACAAGAAGCACCTAGTTCTGCCTGGGTGAACGAGTCGCACTCTTAAGCCTGTTTTGCACCACTGAATGTAAAAGGAGCCCCAAGGGGCCACTTTGAAGAGAGGCGTGTCTAATAGAGATGTCCAGAATTAGGTGAGTCCAGCTGTGATGAGTAAAGGACCTTCTTTGGTTTTAATTCCATTCTTCTGTTCAGCCTGGTCATCAGTCTCTCCATCTTTCTCCTTCCTCTTCCACCTCTCTTCATTGTGCACTTCATTGTTGCTTCACAGCCTATTTCAGAGCACAATTTCCTAGTGAAGCGTACTAAGAACTAGAAAATTTCTTCTAGAGGGTGGGGAGAAGGTCTTGGGGCACAGGAGAGGAAAGAACATGGATACGATAGAGAATTTACTGATCTTGACTGCATTTCCTTGAAATACCCCATCAGATCGACAGCCAAAGTGTTTAGCCCAGTTATATACACAGAAATGGGAGCATGAACACCCTAGGGCAGTTGGTATCTTTGCAGCTGTAGGGAGGAGCGATCCTTGGTCACACTCCAGAAACTTGGGGTTTTTTTCTTTTTGTTTCCAGTCTGAGGCAGCAGTGAGCAGCCGGAGCGGAGATTGGCCCTCTCTCTACAGTGGGAGGAAACCATATATGAAGATTGGAATAAGATCCTTAGATACAGAGGAGTTGAGCATAGCTTGAAAAACAAAGTACTTAACAGTAAAGAAAAGGGAAGCCACCTGCGGTGCGGAAAGAGGCAGTAAGGCAAAAGAAGGATAAATGTTTGTTACAACTGCTTTCATTTCGAAAGCAAGCAAATTGCACAAGTCAGGCTGCACAAGGAACATCTCTTCCTCCTGGTGTGCAGCTTCAGTCGATTGGGAGGCATTTCTCAAGGTGTGCTGATGGCATCAGTGTCACTGATGCACAGAAAAAGCCATTGTCAGTTCAGCCACGTTTTGGGAGGTGATAGGTTGCAAGTGCAAAGACGGTTTTCAAGGTTTCTGACAGTACTGTGCCATCTCACTGAAAACTGCTTCAAAGCTACAGAGAATGGAGCAGATTGGTGTCACCTTAGTTAAGGGAACCGTAAATAAATGCTAAGCAGATGGGTGCTGTTTCCCCTTCTTTGTGCTTTAAGCTTTATTATCTTGTGCTTCTAACACTTCCCTGTCTCTTGCCCCACAGCTGACAACGAGAACAATATTGCCTCTAGCCAGCCCAGATCACCTCTAGCTGTTGTTGAAGAAAAGTGGAAACCGCAGCTCCAAAGAAATAACGCCAACAATAGTACGTAGCAGTGTTTGCTCTTCTGTCCCGGGCTTACCTGTCCGCTTTGAACAAGTGACTGTCTGCGAGGGTGCGGCAGTGATGGGCATTGCACAGGGCCCTTGTCCTCACCTAACTGCGCTTGATTTCATCAGTAATTCATGTACTGCCCTGCAGAGCAGAGCACCCATTCCCAGTACAGAAGCGCTCCTATGCAAAAAGTACTGGGAACCCTGGGGAGGTGGTAGGAAGGGTTTCTAAGGAAGATGCGTTTGGGAACTCCTGGAAAAAGTTAACTTCTGATCCAAGGTCAGACTTCCCGGCCTGGGGTTAAAAAATGAATCCAGTTGTCATGGTGTGACATAGGCATAACCTGTCACTCCCTGTGCTTTATGCCCAGCTCGTCCTGTGAGCTTGTGCTTCACCACAGGAAAAGGTAATCAGGAAAGCAGTTCCAAAGCACTTGAGCTGAGCAGCCTGGGGGAAGGGTGATACAAAAACATGGTGCTTTTGTGTTCTGGTATGGCCAAAAACGACATTCACATTGCCCAAAATCAGCCCCAAAAAGTGGGGTTGCTGGAGTTCAGAGGAAGAAATGGAAACTTGGGCTTCAGCATTGTTTGAGATGGTGAAGGAAGCAACTCCTCTTAAAATAACTGTCTCAAAGAAAAGGCTCAAATCACAAAAACGGAAAGATGTCCAGCTTTCCAGCTGGGCTAAGCTGGGACCACCAGCCCGTAGACATCGATAACGAAGGGCACACATGATTGTAACTTATCTAGGAGGTTCCTCAGTGGACACCACAGAGATGCCGTTGGTTAAGGCACTGGACTGCGAGTAGGTAGTGTGTGCTGTGTCTCAGTCCCCACAACAGGGAAAGCACGCAGATAAGCTCCTTGCTGCTCTAAGCAAGAGCAAGGCCTGTCCCTGGAGGTTCTTCTGTCCAGAAACCCTTGGGGGAAGAAATCCAGGGTTGGAGATGTCTCTGCCATCATCTGGGCATGTTCCACCTCTTTGGGTCTCTCTCAGAATTGTTTTGTGACTTCCTCCCCTCTCCCGTTGCAGAGGAGCAATTCTCATCTGGTGCTTTCTCTCCCTCCTTCTATCTCACTGCAGCATCCGCGAGCGGTTCGGTAGGGAACAGCGCGATCCCAGAGAAGGAGCGGCAGAACATTGCCGAGAGGCTCCTGAGGGTGATGTGCACTGACCTTGGGGCTCTGAGTGTGGTGAGCGGGAAGGAATTCATCAAGCTAGCACAGACCCTGGTGGATAGCGGAGCTCGCTATGGTGCCTTCTCTGTCACCGAAATCCTTGGCAATTTCAACACACTGGCTCTGAAGCATTTGCCTCGGATGTACAACCAAGTGAAAGTGAAAGTCACCTGCGCCCTGGGCAGCAACGCATGCCTTGGCATCGGTGTCACTTGCCACTCTCAGAGCATCGGCCCCGATTCTTGCTACATCCTGACAGCTTATCAGGTGGAAGGCAACCACATCAAGAGTTACGTCCTGGGAATTAAGGGAGTAGACATTCGAGATAATGGTGATTTTATCCACCACTGGGTACAGAACGTGCTCTCAGAGTTTGTGATGTCAGAGATCAGGACGGTGTACGTCACAGACTGCAAAGTCAATTCCTCTGCGTTCTCCAAGGCAGGCATGTGCTTGCGTTGTTCGGCCTGTGCCTTGAACTCGGTAGTGCAGAGTGTGCTGAACAAGCGAACACTACAGGCTCGCAATATGCACGAAGTGATCGAGCTCCTGAATGTCTGTGAAGATCTGGCAGGATCCACGGGCCTCTCAAAGGAGACCTTTGGCTCCCTGGAAGAGACCTCTCCCCCGCCCTGCTGGAACTCGGTCACCGACTCCCTCCTGCTCGTCCACGAGCGCTACGAGCAGATCTGCGAGTTCTACAGCAGGGCCAAGAAGATGAACCTCATCCAAAACCTGAACAAACACCTGCTCAGCAACCTGGCAGCCATTTTGGCTCCGGTGAAACAGGCGGTGATTGAGTTGAGCAATGAGAGCCGGCCCACCTTGCAGCTGGTACTGCCCACCTATGTCAAACTGGAGAAACTGTTCACTTCCAAAGCTAACGATGCTGGCGTAGTCAGCAAGCTCTGCCACCTCTTCTTGGAGGCGCTGAAGGAAAACTTCAAAGTTCATTCAGCGCACAAGGTAGCCATGATCTTAGACCCTCAGCAGAAGCTGCGGCCCGTCCCACCATACCAGCACGAAGAGATCATTGGCAAGGTCTGTGAGTTGATCAATGAGGTGAAAGAGTCCTGGGCAGAAGAAACAGAATTTGAACCTTCAACCAAGAAGCCTCGGGCAGCAGGGGAAGCCACAGCAGCTCAGGAAGAAGATTGGTTCGGGAAAAATGAAGTCTATGATTATTTGCAAGAACCTCTCTTCCAGGCCACCCCTGACCTCTTTCAGTACTGGTCATGTGTTACCCAAAAGCATACAAAACTAGCCAAGCTAGCCTTTTGGCTCTTAGCAGTGCCTGCTGTTGGTGCCAGAAGCGAATGTGTAAATATGTGTGAGCAGGCTCTCTTAATCAAAAGGAGACGGCTACTCAGTCCAGAAGACATGAACAAACTCATGTTTTTGAAGTCCAACATGCTTTAAGACTGTCTTTTAATTAAAACAAAACTTTAAAACACTGTTCCAAACAAAGAAAAAGAATTTTAAGTTCTAAACACTGTGGACCTCATTATGAATGCCCCTGGAAACCAAGTGCTTTTTTATATATATATAAAAATATAAATATATATAAAATTAAGTTTGAAAGGAAAGCTGAGCACGTGAGAGAGACAGCCCTCTGCCAGGAACGTGCTCCTTTCCATAGATAGTGTGTGGACTTGACAGACTTTCTAATGTTTTCAAGTGGGCAGACCAATGGGAGGCTGATGTTCTAAAGTCTTCAGGCAGCTGAGATCTAAAGTGACTTGAAGTTTCTTTTGTTTCTCCTCCACCCCACCTTTCCTCTTGTCCCCTGGGCCATCTTGCCATGGATAATCAGACTACATTGAACAGACCAGTTCTGCACTGGACTTTGCTCCTTTGAATAACTGTACACCTTGAGGGCATTTGTCTGCAGCCTTCTTGACATACGGTGCATGTTATCAGGGCAGCTGTGTTTTATGAACACCAGTATCTTTAGAAATCAGGAAGGGAGACTTTAAGGCGTTTTTTTATTTTAACTTTTTCATATACGTTTTTTCCAAAAAACAAAAGTTACTCTTCTGTCTCCACTCCCAGTTTTGAGTTTAACATGTTAGCTAGTGATTATAAGCTTGATTTAAAACTAAGAGAAATGGTTCATGGCAGAAAATGTCTGTAATTGTTACGTTTCTTGGATTTATTTTTTTACAGCATAACTTCTTTTCTGAATTCGCAATGCTGATTAGCTTCTCTCTCAGTTTTGTACATCAGGGGTTCTCAAACTTGTTCTGGAGTAGCCCATTTGTGATGAAGTAATATCCTTATGGGCACCACAGCAGTTGCTTGTATGGCAAAGCTGGAAACCAGGAAAAGCACGCGAGCGGTGACAGCACAGATGTCTGTGGGCCACCAGCAAGCTCGCTGGGGTCTGCCAGCTGCCACTGAGAACCCTCGTACCTAAACTTTTTGTAAAAAAGTTCCTCAGTACCCACACTCAAAATAACCTTCCCAAGGCCAAGGACAAACCAAGGTGTATGAGTTTTCAGGGGAACAAAGATCATCAGTTTTGTCAAACTGGGGTTTGAAGGAAGCTTAGAGAAGTGCATGGGCTCAAAGATCCTTCTGAATGTAAGTGCTCCTGATTGAGTGCAAAGAATATCTTCCCGTTTTATTTGGAATGGTTTCCTCTAGTAGCACGAATGTCTTTTTAATACCTACAGTGCATTACACTACTTGTTATGTTGCTGAATCCTTCTGGCTAGGAAGGCCACGGGCCCTTAAACGTTCACACTTACTGGCTCACCCCAAATGCAATTAGAGATCATCATAACGCAAAAGCATCTCAGTCACTCTGCTGTCCACCAAGGCCAGTGCTCTGCTGTGTCCAGTGCCCGTAGGCACGGTTCATGGGCTGCTGGACAGGATCTCTGCAGGCTGTCAGGTTTGGTGCCTCTTGGGCAATTCCCAACTTCTGGTGCCAAACTGTTAATTTTTCATCACTGATACTTGTATCCCGGAGGCAAATTGAAGCAAATTCTTATTTCTGAAGTAGTCTCTCCTACTTCCAGTAGTGTGCTTGGGAGCTGCGGTCACAGTGGCAGCAGAGCAGCAGCAGAGGTTCGGGAGGACGGACTCGCTCAGCTCCGAGCAGGCAGGCTGGAGGCTGAAGCCCTTCGACAGCGCAGGGATGTTTTCTGACGATGCAGTGGTGAGACTGGGGGCCCTCTTTGAAGTGCTGCTGTTGAACAGATGTTAAACCAAGATCCCACCTGCCCATCTCTGGTTATAATGGAAGTTGCAAGTCCCAAGACATGAGAAATGGCAAACCCAGTCTCTCAGGCTTTGTTTGCAGATGCCTTGAACCTGACAGGCACTAACCGACAGCTTCACTGCCATGGGGCTCAGACAGGGGAACAGTTTGCATGCTAGGAACCTTCCCTAGGTCACGGTCACTGAGGGTAGCTCTTGGCACCCAGCTGTCTTGCCCTTTTCAGCCTGGAAACAGGACCTACTGTTAGCATGAGTCTAGCGTTTCAGTTGACCTCTCAGCATTGTTACTGGCATCAGGGCAAAACTAGTCTCCTAAATGTAAGTTTTGCATATGGATATCTTAAAAGACACAGTCTGCGACCCCACTGGCAACGGCAGGGGTAGCGGCCCTTGAAGGTGAGCTGCCAAGGCAGAGGCACTTGGACATCTTATTTCTCTGGCAGTGGCTTTTGCAAATGGAGGTGTTGGTTGTAGGGCCAACTTTTCTTCTTGCTGGTTTTATTTTCTCCCGTACAAATCCTGCCTGCCCAGCCACCGGTTGGGGCCATGGGAACACATCTCTCTGCACTTGCAGTGCAGGAGAAACCTCTAATACACAATAACTAAGTCTCAAACTACAAGCAAAAACCCCAAGTGAGATGCGTGCCGATTACAAAGCATTTGTGCTGTGCTGCTGTTCCCACTGAAAAGCACAAGGTATCCTGCAGCAAGAAAACTTGGCTGGAGGATGAATCCAAAGCAAGATTAGCATTTGAGGCTGCAGAGTGGCTACCGTGCAGCTCAGCTGGTGGGCAGAACTGGGGACAGGATTTGTAGTTCTTCATCCTAATGGCACATCACACCTCTTTGCTTAGTTCACCTGAGACCCTGAGAGCCACTCACGGGCTCTTTGATGCTCAGGTGAATGTGCAAACCCCTTGCATTCCTTTGAAAAGAAAGCTCCAAACCCTAACACTCCTTTGCTAAGGGACAGGCTGATAACTTCTGTGGGATTTGCCAACTTGGGCTCATTGTGTTGTCTGTCTGCAAGGCATTAAGGGTGGGGAAGCAGACAAAGCAGAATTAGCACAGGTTTAAAGCCCTGGAATTGAGAATGAGGTAAAATTGCAGTCATTTGTGCAACCATTTGATACCAGGCTGTGCACGGGGTATCACACAGCAGGTCATGCAAACAGAAAGGCCACAGCCACCCGTAATTCCCAGCCCATCTCCCCTTCCCCCTTTTACAGTGTGATTTTGGCATCAAATCTGGAGCTTGCTTGCTGTGACGACCAAAGAGAGGGATTGACTGGCCCTCTCCCCCGTCCGAGTAACTGTCACCTCCAAGGCAACTTCGGTTATAGTTGCACTAATGGTGGATGTTAAGCAAACACGCAGCGTTGTCTGGTAGATGAGATTCTCCCAAAGACTTAAAAACTCAACTTAGCAGCTGAAAAAGCAAACTAAAACCTAAAGCCCTAAAATGGAGCAATCTGGAAAGTCGGTGAGAAGAGGAGCTGGTTGGCCAGCGCCCTTCTCCAGTGAGACAGTGGAAGAAGCCGAAGCTTTTCATGAGTCTTAAACGTGGTTACAAGGTGTTCTGCTCAGAGGAGCTCTTCATGCTCTGTGTCCTCACAGGCTGACTTTTGTCTGAGGTACTTGTGCTTCATTAAAAGGAGAGAAGCACATCTGGAGCACATGTATTTACCCTAAATGCCAAGCTTTTGCTCCTATTTCTCCTTCCCTCTTCAAGACTTGGATTTGCATTCTAGGGAGCATAGAAAGCTTTACACACGTCTGAATTTTGGAAGCTCTTAATTTGCCAGGTTACTAGGATCGGCTCAGTGGTATGGAGCAGCGCTTGTGCTTAAGGAGCACTGCCCGTCCTGTGGTGGGAGACCGGAGAGGGTCTCTTAGTTTGGCCAGAGCTGTCTTGAGGTTCTGCTCCCTTTGAGCTGGGAGGAGAAGTCCTCAGAATTGGGATCGTCCTCTGGTAGGTCATATTGGGAATTTGCCTTCTGCTTGTTTCCTTCCTTTACTCACACTTGAGCAATGTGTTGGGATACAGAAATGGTGTATGTATGTGTCCTCCAGGCGTTCATTTGTTTCTGCTGCTTACTCTGTGCCTGACCTTGCAGACTTCCAACTTCACAGTTTGCTTTGGGAAGGGTTATGAACTTCAGGTGGGGAGAAAGCACCAACAGAAGATGAACTGTAATGAAGGGCCTTCCAGTCCTGTCTGAAGATCCTTCTTACTAGAAAACTGAGAAAGCGGGATACAAAGGCAGAGCTCTTCAAAACAGGAGGTTGTTTCTGTGTGAGTACGGCAGCCAGAGGGTCAGTGGAGAACGTGGAGCCCAGATTTGTCTCCTGCCTGTCTCTTCTCCCCGTGTCTCTTGCAGTAGGCAGTAGTTGTGTTCTGGCTTGCAAGGTGGGCTCGGTGTCTTGTGCCTGGGTCAGCTTCAGATGGAAGTGAGCTTTTCCTTTTGTCAAAGCTGTATGTCTGTTCTAAGAAAACTGATTTGGTTGTATTTGAACTAGTGCAATCTGGAAAACTTTCTGTGAAAGCTGACTGCGGGCTCAGGTTTTGTCTAATTCAGTTGTCTGTTAATTGCTGGTTAAACCAGTTTAACTTTGAGCTAAATTGGTTTAAGCATCCACATGAACCACCTGCACTGGTTTAACTGCGCTTGCTGGGTGTTCTCCCCTGCTGATCAGAGAATACGTCCAGAAGCAGCTCAGGGAGTCGGGACCCTTACGTGAATTTTGCAAATGAAGTTGTGGCAGATGCTCTCAAAGCTCGGGAACGACTGAAAATAGAGGGGGGACACTTCTGAAAGTTGCTTCAGCTCTGAATTGCGGTATCAGAGTTAATACAGTATTCAGTGAGATGTCTCAGGTTGCTTGGTTTGTTTTTCTCCAACTGCTTGCAATAACGTGGAAGGTTTAGCATGAGAAGAAATTACCACATGCGTTCATATTGGTGGAGGAGTCCGCTCAGCCGTACCCAGTCTGAGGGACCGTTTCCACCCTCTGGATCCCGCAGCAGGCAAGCCAGCTGTCGTGTTGCTCAGGAGCAGGGTGACTGAGACATTGTGCTACTTGGAGAACGCTGTGTGCATTTCTAGACAGCACCAGGTTACTGATAAATCAAAAGACAGTAAAAGAGCAGCCAAAAAGTTATTCAAAGGCTGGGAGCGCTGCTTTGTACTGAGGAAAGACTCAGATCTCTAATTGCATCTCTCTGGCTAAGGGAGGTGGCGAGGAGCTCCTGTGAGCTTTCAGAGGGAGCACACGCAGGAGGGGACAAGTTGTTCCCTATGGTATAATTAAGAGTAATGGGATAAAAATGAACAAAAAGACACTAAAGGCAGATTCTGGGAAACCTTTTCAGGGGGAGAAATCCGTTCATCTGGGAGGAGTCAACAGGAACGTTTTTTGAGCCCTATCATTTAAAACAAGGCTGTAGAGCTACGTGGAGCACGCTCCATAAGGCACAAGGCTGCTTTGGACCTTGCCGAGAGAAAAGAGACTGGATGTAGAGGTGGGAAATGACTGCCTGCCTGTTGAGTCCGGTCCTGCCCGGTAGGTCCAGGAGGGTTCACAGAGCATCTTCTTCCGCATCCTCCCGCTCACCACCGGCACCAAACCCTTCCCAGCACTCCAGTATATACATCAGCCAGGTTTTGTAGAGGAGGGAGGTAGCTGACCAGCAGAAGGGGCAGAGGAGAAAACACCGGTCGAGGAGCAAATGTCTTGTCAACCCTTATACTGCCAAGGTGAAAGAATCAGGGTGGGGGAGAGTATTAAATGTTTTGCTGCTTCTGCTGTGCATTTTCTGTGCTACACCATGATCTTGAATCCATGGGATCCGTTGGGAATGCCCAGAAACATTGGCTGGGACTCAAGGTCCTGTGTCCAACACTTCTGCAGATGTTGCCCCGTAGCAATAAGAACTCCCTTTTTACGGTGCATGGGAGCTGTTCCCATGCCACGGGTTATCATCTTCCCGGGGCCTCTGGAAATGTCACTGAACAAAACAAACAATAACAGAAATACGGAGAGGTAAACCCAAGCACAGCTCCAAGTTGAATGCCTCGTTAGTACTGTGGGATAGTTTGCTTATGCTAGGCCAGAAATGGTAAACCAATGAGAGTGTATTGCCCTGAAATTTAATTTTATGTATTGAATGTTTGGGGGAATTTCTGTTCAATTTTTTTTTGTTTGGCTGGTTAGTTGGGTTTTTTACTACTCCTGTTAGAGTCCTTTGTTTTATAACTTGACGGAAGAGTTTTGCTCACATTAGACAACGGTGTATCCCGTAGACCCTGTAGGGTTTAATGATCTGTAGGCAGCTGAGTTTGAATTTTTTAGAATAGCTTCTGAAGTGAGCCACGTAAATGGCTCACTGATGCACAACACCAACCACTGACTGAAAGGATTTTCTTCCTTCCCATCGTTCTAGCGTCGTCGACAGTGCTCAGCATGTCTTGGTACCCGGGTGAGCAGCACAGCCTTAACGATAGGAATATTTTACAGTGGAGTTGATGAGTACAGGCATGTCAAACCCTTGCTTTTTACAACCAAAGTTCCTTAAAAAGACACTTCCAGCCTCATCAGCCTTGAATGCTTGTTTTCGGTCTTCTGGGGGTTCTTGTGGCGGTCTCTGCGATGTGTCTGGATAGGGTGGTATTTTTTTGTCCAGTGGGCTGGGGGGTGGGAGGAGGGTTTGGTTTTTTTTTCTTGCTATCTATGGAGAAGGACCTTTCTGCTCAAGGAAGGAGGCATGTATTCTCGAAGGAGCAACAGTCTTAGGAGCTGTTTTCCCTGGTCCCTTTAAACTTACTGGGACTTTAATTTTATTTTTTTTAATTATTTAAAAGGAAAACTGATAATGGATGAACTGAAACATTGGTGACAGGTGACTAGCCAAGGCTGTAAGTACAGGAGGAACGCACATCGTCCAGAGCGTGAGGATTCTGGTCCACGCCGTAGCTAGAAAGTGTCATGCCGACAAACCAAACCATCAGGAAATCCTTGTTTGCAGCCAGTCTGAAAAGAGAAGCTGTTCCTCGTTCGTATGTTCATTTTCCGAAACCTCCTGTTGGGAGCTGAATTCTTGTCGTTTCATCAAGCAAACAATTAATGTTCTCCCTCCCCTCCTCGCCCTCCCTCCCCTCAGTAACTTGTGTGCATTTCCTTCCTTTCTGTAGATGCAGATGTTCTAGGCAATACCACAGATGCACCTGCGTGTGTCTCTACCTGCGAGTGCAAGAATCTCATGTCATCTTAAAAAATACAAAAAAATATACAAAAAATATACAAAAAATATCTTTTTTAGGCCAGAGTTTTCTACAGGTATTAATGAATATTTTTCTTAATCCTTATAAGTTTTATGTGTTTAATATTTCTTAATACCGGTAGCATTAATTTATACTTTTGTAGCAACACAATATTTTTATAAACCGCCACCGCTGGCTTTGTCTTCATAACGGGGAAATGTGCGGGCAGCTGGCCCCGCGCTGTACCATGTACTGTATTTAAAAGGTTATCTAATGTCACACTTGCTGTGTTAATAAACAAAACAAAACCTGTTTGAAGTCTCATGTATTGTTGGTGTGGATCGAATGACTCAATAGAGAGCAATATTGCACGGGGTTGAGTTGCTGATTTTCATTGTGATATATGAACGCTTGAGGCCAACTCAAGTTCTTCTGATTTTTTCTTTTTAGGATTTTGTTTTGTTTTGTTTTGTTTTTTTACAGCTAAATAAATTCAGTGCTGTTTGAAACTTAGACTGACGTCAAATGAAAAGGATTATTAAAGAAAAAAAAAAATCAAGGTGTTTAAATGTTGCTGTTTTTACAAGTCTGTTGCTGTCTGAATGGAAATATTCCACAAGAGAGGAGGAATAGTTCCACTTAGCCTCCAAACGAGCTGAGCGCTCCAGGCCAGAGCTCGGTTATTTGGAGATATCTTAGAGACATGTTTCTGCAACATTCTTTTCAGAGTTGATGCCAAGGCAGAAGACAAACTGTAACTGTAAGAAAGCATCCGTTGCTTGAGGATTTTCATGTCAGTGTTGTATTTATGGTTTTACAATAAAACAACCTTTAGGAAAAAAAAAGGTGTCTGGGGTTTTCTATTTTTCAAGCACGTGAATGGGACATCGCCCAGTGCCGAGTGTCTTCTTGTGAAGAGGGAGAACATCCATTCCAGTGACCTAAATCTCAGCAGCGGTCTCTTTGATGGACCTCATGAGCCGTAAAACTCCGCAGTGGGCTTCTCCCTGCCTCCCTTGTGCACCCAAAACTCCCTGAAGCCTTTTCCAGAGCCTCTTCTGTCTCACGCTCGGTTCCAGTGCAGCGAACCTGCTCCTCTCTCACCAGCGAGACATGTATGTGTAGCAGAGAGTGAACCAGGCCTCCTTGGCCAACTGGAGGGGTGGTTTGGTGTGTTGTAATGCAGTATTTGTATTCACACCACCAGGACAGATTTAGCTCAGATGGCTTTTGTGCTGGTAAAGCAGTGCAAGCCAATGCTGGGCAAGGTAAGTCTTAAAACTGGCACATCCCATGTTTCTGCCCAGCGTGCTCAGAGATTTTCACTTGTATGAGCAGATCCACCTGCAAACTTGCTTTCACCCCAGGAGGAAAGAGGCACCCAGGCACGGGGCAGGCACTGAGCAGACTCACCCCTTTCCTGGCCCTTGGCAGCTATTTATAATGAGAGCCAAAATACGAAAGGGCACAGAAATCTTTGCTTAGAGGCTCTGTCAGTCTTGACCTGCATCAGTGTCTCCCAGGGCCACAAGGATGCGATGGTGAGCGGGGATCGCCGGCAGTTCTGCGTGCAGGAACGCAGCCTTGCTGACGCTGTTTGGAGCTCCAAGACCCATCTCCAAACGAAGCAGAACCAACCGGGGAATTGTCCCAGGTGGAACAAGTACATGGACCAGGAGTCAAAGGAGAAGCAGCCCAAGCCTACCACTGGAAGATCCAAGGTACGTTGTCCATCAGCCTTCATGTATCCTTTCCTTTGACCTGTTTTGATACCCTTTGGGGTTTTCTAACCTTGCCCCTCACCCCCCTCAAAAACAAGCAAGCAAAAAGTAACTCTCCTTGAGAATCAGGAAATTTGTAGTGAATTTGTCAGTTGGGAAAAAACAAAACCCAAAGATGTGGAATGACGATAGGTCTGGCAGTTGGATAAACTCTTGGCTAGTAGTCGAGTGTGAAGATAAGCCATAATAATAAATACAACTATCAGAATATAATAGTAAGAATGGCTGTAGCTTTGCAGTAGATTTGATGTAAAAGTGATTTCAGTAAACAATAAGATCAGATGCCCTCACATCTTAACCAGATAGGATTTGTTTGAAAATGTAAAAATATAAAGTGGATAATGTATGGCCAAAAGGCACAGAAGACTGGAGGACAGTGCTCCTTGGCATGCCTGTGTCTCCCAGCGCTAAATTGTCCTTTTTGCTAGACTCTTCTAAAAGGATAAGATTGCAAATGGAAACATAAGAGGCTTAAGCTAATCCCATTTTATTTCCCGATTCTCTAATTTCTGCCTTAACAGGACACACCTACTAAAGTAGGTGCCTTAGTAGTAAAGGAAATGGTAGCTCAGAATTCAGGCTCTGCTGGCGGTACCCCATAGTTTCCTCTAATTTCAGAAGGATCGATGAATCTAGCAAAGCTAATGTAACTCACCATCTCCAATCTGATCTTCAACAATTTGCCTGCCTTGGAGTTCTGTTCATCCTGAGATCCCGTACGTGGGAACGGGGAGCAACAGCCCAGGTGTGTTGCACAACAGACCCAGATGAGCAGGTAAAGCCTCTGCACGTGTGCGTGCGTGTGTGTGTATGGGGGGTGCGGTGGCCATGTGCCCCCTTCGACGTGTGGGTGAACAGTGCATCTTGACCCCCGCCAGGTAATGTAACATCTCTGTCCTCGTAGTTGCAATTTCTGCCTTTTGCTGCTTCTCCGTCACCACGAGGGCAGCCGCTCCCTAAGGAATGGGGTGCTGGGAGCCGAGGGGAGTCCCACCGCCCCTGAGCGGGATGGCGGGATGGACAGGGCAGGCCCAGAGGTCATGGCCAGGCTCAGCCAAGAGTCCAGATCATCGGGCAAGCTCCTGAAGAGGAGGCAGGTCTGAGGTCAAGCTGGGAAGTCCATCTGCAGCTCGGGGTCGGGATCTGGTGAGGGTAGCCAGGGTCAGACACAGCCCAGCCATCGCTGGGCAGGCCCACGGTGATGGGACAGGGTGGAGGTCAAGCTGGGAACTCAGGCTGTGGTCAGAGTTCAGATCAGCCAGGCGTGGGCATGGCTGCGGCTGAGCTGGAGACCTCCAGGGACTGAAGGTCCAGAGCTGAGCTGAAATGGGGCTCCTGGGCCATGGGCAGGGAGTGGATGAACACCCCAGGCGAGGCTGGTCAGGGCCACTGAGACATATTAGTGCTCCCAGGTCCTGAGAGGCTCAGGCTGTTGGGTTGGGCAGTGCTCCCTGTCCGAGCTCCTTGCTCTCTCCTTGCATTCCTTGCTGGAGATTCCCTGTGGCTCCTGAAGCAGGACAGCACAGGCCAGCTGCAAAATCGCTTCTCCCATGCAAGGACATCCCACAAAACAGGGAAGAACAACAAACCATGAACATGAGATCAGTTTTAAAAAAAAATTTAATAGTGAAATATTAACATCGCGATAGCCAGATGTGAATGGCAAAGGCACAGCTGCACGCCGTCATCTGGGGCGCTGCCAGGGTGGGCGATGGACGCTGCACGGGCAGAGGGCTGCGATGTTCCTGCTTCCCATCCTGCTCTGGGTTAACGGTGAAGGAGGAACCTTCAGCCTCAGCAAAGTGCAGAATTCACAGGGCACAGGCAAGCGCGCAGCGCATCAGAGCAGCAGCTACCAGCCTCCTCGGAAAGCTCCTGGATTTGAGCATTTGCTCTGGCTGGCTCTTGGCATAGAGTAACTGCCAGAGCCCTGCTAACGCCACGAGGCAGGCTCTGCCTGTGGAGATTACAGGTTTCTCCAGGGTACGCAGCAAGGCAGGATTTAGCCCTTTAACACAGAGCATGTAGGCACAAAGCACAGGAGAA
The DNA here is from genome assembly GCA_020745775.1 of Theristicus caerulescens. Classification (NCBI taxonomy): domain Eukaryota; kingdom Metazoa; phylum Chordata; class Aves; order Pelecaniformes; family Threskiornithidae; genus Theristicus; species Theristicus caerulescens. The sequence goes on from CM036573.1 coordinate 12,057,826, forward strand.
TCTAGACCAGTTTTTGCCAGATTTGCAGCCTAGACTCAACGTGTTAGCGTCGTTTCTGATCACTGACAGTGACACCCATGGCCTTGCCATGAGACACAAATTTTTACAGCCAACCATGTACCCAAGGTATTGCTGGAATCCAGCGGCTACCGAAGCAGGATCTTATTCACATCCTTGACCTGCAGAGTTGTCAGTCTAAGTGATTTGATCACCAGGAGAGTCCCTCTGCTTCCCAACTAGGTGCTCCATGAGGAATTGACTCATGGAGGAGCCCAGCAGGCTCAAGGAAGCCCACAGGGATGGTAAGGGCATGGTGGGCAGCTAAAACCCATGCTGCCCTGCCTGCTGCCAGAGAGAAGGGAGGTGGCATATGTCTGTGGGCTTTGCAGTCACACCCCTGACACCATGCAGCCATCGGCCAAGGCTCCCCTGGAGAGCTGACGCTTGCCCTGGCCAAGGAGATGGTGCAGAGGCAACAGCAGGCCTGGCTGGGAAAGGACGCTTCAGGCAACGAAAGGCCACATGAAAAGCTTTTCATATAACTACTCAAAATGACAGCAGCAGCGAGAGACAAGGGCACTTCAAGGGAGTTCTGGCAATCTTAAGTTCCCGCTCAGCTCACACAATGCAGCACAGGTACAAGAGCAAGCACGTTACACCCTCCGAGCCTTGGTGCCCTGAACACGGAAGGTAAGAGATGGTCTCCAGGGCTCAGGCTCTGCTCCCTGTGCCAGTATTTGTTATATTGATCATGCCTGCCCAGCACCGCTGCCCACCAGCCAGGGTGGGCAGGAGCCACCTGAGAGCCGCTGGCCACCTTCTGCAGTGGGCAGCGAGGTCCTCACCAGTCCAGGCCCTCCTTCTGCACTGGGAGCCTCGTGCTCTTCTCGCTGTAGAACTGGGCGTACCAGCGCCGGTGCTTCTGGATGCTGGAGTCCTCTCTGACCAGCAGCGGCTTGGGCAGATACTGTTTGTTATTCCAGATGGTTATATCGCGCTCAAACTGGGGGGAGAAGGAGGGTCTCATTCAGGTGGGGAAGCTGAACCAGCAGTTTCGTGCGTGCTGCCTGACACTAGGTTTATTTTTCAGTGCTTCTCCCAAACGGCCGGTGTGGGACTGCTCGTGCTACTTGTACCTTGTAACGCCACAGCTCCGTCTGCCGTTAGCAGGCGTTTGGCCCACTATAGCTCCCAAACAAGAAGCCACTTTCATCTTAGATTGCCTTTGTCATACGAGATACTGAAATAGAAATGGGTGTTGTGTAGGTAGGAGCTGCTCTACCTGACATTTGTGATTCATTGGGCAGCTCCAGCCAAGCAGGGCTTTATAAATTAAGCATCTGCATCTTTTAAACTCTGCTCAGACACACACGCAGTAAGATTGATGGCGTTTTCCTCTGTGAAGGGGTCTCTGCAGAAATGAGTGCTGCTCATTCACATTAGTAAGAATGCAAAATATTAAGCCAGCATTTATACAATACGAGTTAGCACAGCCAAGTTTGATTTGGGGTAGGTTTTTGGCATCTGAAAATCATCTTCTGGCAATTTTTACTGTAGTGCCAGTGAAAGTCTGGTCAGACCAACCGGTTTCCTAGCTTTAGCCCCTGACAGAAGGGAATGGCATGAACTCCTCTGACTGCTTGAAGGGAGTTACAGGGATGATGGAGTCAGCTTTTGCTTGGTAGTGCCAGCTGCAGTAACAGCTACAGATTGCAGGTTGAGAAGTTCAAAATGGACATTAAAAATAAAAATTAACAATGTGGGTAGAGCAATAATGGAGCGGGACACCCAGGGAGCTGGAGAGATGGGGGCGTTCTCCAAAGGAGGAGGCCTTCAAGGCCATGCTTGACCTGAACTTGGCAATAGTCTTGCCCCAACTGGAATATTGGACTGGAGACCTCCAGAGGGACCTTTTACCATTTCCATGGTGGTAAGGACCTGGAAAACCTCTGTCAGGAGTTGCCCAATCTCATGAGAATTTAACAGCAGGAGGATTTCTTGGCTCAGTGCTCACTGAAGGAGATAGATACGATAATCTTAAATCACCGACCTGGGATGCTGGAAATCCAGATGCAGTTATTAGTTCTCTCAAAGACTTCCTGCAGTTTGGGAGAGGCTGCCTAAACCTCGTGCCCCAGTTCCCCATCCACAGGAGAGGGACAGCACCTCTCTGCCGTCCTCAACGGATGAGCCGCTGCAGGGACCCTCCTTACTAAAACTCCAGTTTAGCTCTTTGGGCTGCTAAAACTGAAAGACCAAGCACTGGAAGGATCTTGCCCATGAGTGCTTTGCTCCCACATATATCTGAGCCCCCCTGGGCAACTGCTCTTCCTTCTCACACCTCTTGGCCACCACGCACCAGGGGACCCCCTTTGGCTGCTCTTCTTCAGAGGCCTTACCTGTATGCACTCTGCTCTCAGGATGAACTTGGGGATTATGGCCGGCACGTTCTTCTGGTAGTAGATTTTGTGGACAACGTTCTGCAGGAGAGGCTCCAGGGGAGTCACCGTCTGCAGGATGATCCCATGGCCCAGGAAAGCATGTTCAAAGATCAGGAAAACCAGCCCTGGCCCCACCTGCAGAGCAATAGAGCACCCTCAGGGACCGCCCGGTGGTCCAGCCCTCTGGTACCGCAGCTCCCACAGCTTGAGACCTCCTTCAGATGTCTCCTAGACTGTGCTCAAGTTCCCCTTTACTCTTTCATCAGATAATAGGCACAAAGTCAAGCTATGCCTCGGGGCCATGAGGCACGGACTGATTGCCAACTGTTAATGCCCCCAGACCAGGGGAAATCCAGCAGAGCCACGCAGCCCGCAGTGGCCTGGGACTTTCACAGATGTGTCAGGGCTGGATGGCTTTGCTGTGGGCCCATGGGAATTCATGAGGGTTTACAGTGCTCTACTGGTCCCAAAAAGTTTAAACACTAATCTTCTAGGAAACGCTTCCAAATTTTCACTTGGTGGTGTTTGCCACTGAATTACCTTCAGGTCATCAACAGCCTCATTGGATTGTTGACACCAGTCCTGGGCTCCCATCTCAGTAGCAGCGATTGCAATGGGGTAACACAACATCCCTACTCCAGCTCTGGCTTTCTCCTACGCAGCTACAACAGTCACATTAGCTTTTAGCTGAAATCAGGTTCAGCCTTTTACCTAGCATGACATGAAGTACTTGTTCTCTGCTCTTTGACGTGCATCCAGGCATGCAGATGCATGGTCACACACTTGGTTCTTTGAAGCAGTGCAGATACTGATGGGTTTTTTGGCTACTTTATTTACTAATCCTTTAATGTTTAGTTGGGTACAAATTCTTTGTAAGGTTATTTTATTGTCTTTTTTCTCCTGCTCATTGATATCCGTGCTAAAGAGCACAGATCTCAGAACTGAACAGAGATACAAACAACATCCACTTTGTGCTAATTCCCTAATTACACCAAGACCTAGCGCTTATCAAAATTTTCTATCATGACTTGTTTTGCTCTTGTTCTGAATTTGTAATATGGGAATAGGCCAAACGCCTTCAAAAATGCACTAGAACAAAGTTACTAGTTTTATCAGGCAAGCTTAGCATTTCATCAATAAAAACCCCCCACAACTAAAAATGAAAGTGAGAACATCTAGTTTCCATTGATTCATGTTGTATGGCATTATTTCTATTTTCCTTTAATGCTTTATCAATTTGTGTCAACTATTTTATTGTCTCATTCAGAGCTGATCTTGGGCTACCAGACACACTGTTTCTGATTTTTTTTGGAAGTGGAGAGGGGAAAGAGAGGTGTGGTTAATAAACGTTTCCAAAACAAAAACAAAAAGGAAGAAAATAAGAAAATAAGCGAACTTTTAATTGCAGCAGGAGGTCTTGACATTAATATGAATTTATTTCTTTAGCGTAAATGTTTGTAAACTGACAAATCTTTGTGCCTTCCAGAAAGTTGTCTGAAAAACCCTGAGTTCTTTGGATCACACAGATCAACGTCCTCAAAATGTTTCTTACCGTATATTGAGCGCTCTCTACACCTTTCCCAGGCGTGTTCGCCATGGACTGAAAAGGTCCACACTCTGTGTTGTAAAGCGCTGTGACAATGTGGTGGGAAGGGCCCTTGGGCCTGTGAACCAGGGTTTGCTCAGGTTAGTACTATATTTTTTTGAAGTTGTTTCATGGGCACAGCAGTCCTTACGAACCCTCCCTTTCCTCCGTGCTGCCCAGCCGTGGAGCAGCCCCAATGCCAGGGTGTGGTTGTGGCCCGTGTGTCTGATGTGCTTGGTAGGAAAGGCTACGCTGGGCAGGATGGGCAAGGACTCAGCCTTTTGGGTGACAAAGCCTTTCAGCTCGGGGTGCTGGTGGTCACCAGCGTGGGACATACCTGCCTGGCTGAAACCGTCAGATCCATCAAGGAGAGGTGCTTCCCGAAGACGGTCGCAGTGTGTTGAACCAGCAGCCGGGAGCAATGCTCGTTGGGCTCCGGCTCCGGCCGCCACTCGGCCTGGAGGGGTGAAGAAGGATCGGCTCAGTCCGAGAGATGGAGAGCACAGACTGAGGGGAGGTAGCAGCGAGATGGTGAAGACCACCTAGAGATGAGCACAGATGAGGGAGCACAGCCAAAGCCCTCAGAGACACAGGAAAGAGACTGGACGTGAATATGGGGGGATGCAGGAGAGGGGATGAGCTGGGACTGACGCTTTGAGGCAGAAAGGGGATCTGGTTTGAAAGGCTTCAACCTCCTCATGGCTAAGAGGTGAGCGAGGGTCTTACCTTCCAGATGTGCTTCATAAAATCCCACAGCTTGGACCTTGTGTATCTCAGGTCGGATCCGCCCAGAATAGCTGGTCCGTGGAGAAAAGCCAGGTGAGCCGTGTCGGCCGCGTTCTCAGGGATCTCCTGCCATGGGGGAACAATTTGCCGTTGGCGAAGGCTGACTTGGGTGTGAGCTGCCTGTACTTGATAGCAGTATTGCAACAGCACCAGCGGGACTGAGCCCAGCCCAGCAGGTCGCCCCGAGCACAGCAGATGCTCGCAGGTACACGACACAGCACGAGGCAACCGAGCGAGCGGAGGAAGGGCCTCAGCACAGACTGACCTGGGACTAGTTCCTAACTAGTGCCTAGGAATAATTTAAACATGAAGCTCAGAAAATTCAGAGTTAATTTTAAGCTCAAAGAAGTCTATGCATGTTAACTTCTGCAGCCACACAAGCTGGGGCTCCAAACAAGTCCTTCCTTTGGCCCTGTAATAATTGTAAGGAAAAAAGCATTTTTGTGTTTGTGCTCCTAGACTAGCTTTCACATATTTTAAAACCCTTAAACCCCACCAGCCTACCCACAATATGTGACTTTGTGAGAAGTTTTAACTGCTTTATTACTCAAATACACCAGCTTTCTACCAGCTTGGCCAGTAGCACAGACTGGCCCCAGTACAGACCTGTGTACAGTGCCTTGCACTGAAAAGCAGACATGAAATAAATATTACTATCCCATCAATCTCCCAAATTCTCCCTGCTTCTCACATCTCTGCCCACTCCCAGAGCCGCATCTCCCGTGTCTCATGCACCTTCTTCATTTCTTTTAATAATTCTTCATTTCTTTCTAACCCACTCACCTTCGTCGTGATTTAGTCAGCAGGCAGGCGCTGCCTTTGGGGAGAAGTGCGCTTTGGATTAAGGGTCATTTTTGTCATTGATTTTTACAAATGGAAGTGTTCTGCTCAGTGGCGAGTATATAAAAATCTCCCGAGGTCCAAAATCCCAAGGGATTGCCCATTTTCGAAACTGCTGCTGTCTCCCATCGCTCTCCCGGAGGAGCCTCCACACGTGGCTGCCCCCGGCTCCCTCCGAGGCTCACGGCCGCGGTCCCTTCTGTTTAGGGCCACAGATCGGTTCCCTCTTCCAGCATCATTTCCACCGAGAGGCGATGGAGGCAACAGCCATTTTGTTCTCCCTGGCACATTTGTCAGCGTGTGATGGCGATTATGAAGATTAACAGCAAAATAACCGCGCGTTTCCATTTCGGTGATCGATGAGTTGAAAAGCCTCCTGACACTAAGTGCCGCAATTCTTAGAGAATCTTTTTTTAAATTACATCAGTTATAAGTCAAAGCAAATTAACAGATTCCTTTTAAGTACCCAGAACATCTGCTCTCTACTGAAGAAGCCCACGATCTGTGTTTGGGGAACATATGCCGTGCTCTCGGTATACGGCACAGGGATGTATTTCTAGGTCTGAGCTCTGCCAGCAGCACCGATGACACTGGGTGCAGGCAGGGCCTGCTTAATTGGGAGGAGATGTCCCTGAATGGGTTAACTGGGAGGAGATGTCCCTGAACTGGACTATAGGAGAGGACCCAGGTGTGGATGTGCCCCGCGGAGGGACCGGGCTCCCTACCTGGATGTGCGCGTCCACCAAGTGCTCTGTCTGCCCGCGGAAGACCCACTCTTCGGTGGCGATCTCCCGCTGCTCGGGCACTGCCCACGTCGGACCGACCCCTTCGCAGTGGTACCAGACCAGCAGCATCCCGTTCACCTCGCAGGACTGCCAGGTCCGGACCCTGGCAAAATCTGGCACTGCGGAGGACAGAAGGGCAGCAGTTAAAAGCGGCATCTCCAAGGCTGACGCTAAAGGTCACCTCACCTAACTGCAGCTCAGAGATCGTCTTTTTGGGTGATATTTGGGCACAGACTCCCTGGTGGCACTTGCCAGCTTTCAGGCTGCTGAAGGAGGACCACAGCTTCTGAAGTTCACAGAAAAGAGTTTGCTTACATCAGTTTTATTTCAGTTGGGTGTTTTGCAGACGTCTTTTAGGGAAGAAGCCTGGCTGGCTGCTCTGCAGCCTGCTTTCACTGCTCTTAAAACTGTTGAAATAAGTAAATGTCTGCTGCGCCAATGGCCTCTCCTCAGGTTTCAATGAGCTGAAAGGAGATGCTTTAAGTTATAGACGTGCAGAGCGTAAAAGCCATCTCTACCTCTCGAGTTCAAGTTGTTCTCTGTTACAATACTGCAGTATCACGTGGTGCTTTAAGAATACATCTGCACTCTTTCCAGTGAAATGAATTTTGGCATTTATATTTACCCAATTGTCAGAAAATGTAGCTTCTACTGGACTGGAAGGCTTTTGCCTTCATTACTTTTTTTTCTAATTTGCAAACAAGCACGGAGGACAGCGCTTCCTTTATTATTCAGCCTTGTACGGTCATGTGGGAGGTGAAATAATAGGAGAGATGTTTCTCTTTCAGTCAATGAATATCAGAGGGGCAGGAGGAGACCATCACTGCGATTTCTGACTGAAAAAATCTGGTGCTTTGGGTGGGATGCATCTCATTAAATTTTAAACAGGGCTTGATGTGCCCCCACACAGACATAGAATCACAGAATCAGTTAAGTTGGAAAAGACCCTTAAGATCATCAAGTCCAACTGCTAACCCAGCACTGCCAAGGCCACCACTAACCCATGTCCCTCAGCACCACATCTCCCCGGCTTTTAAATCCCCCCAGGGATGGGGACTCAGCCCCTGCCCTGGGCAGCCTGGGCCAGGCCCTGACAGCCCTTTGGGGAAGGAGTTTTTCCCAATCCCCAACCTAACCCTGCCCTGGCGCAGCTTGAGGCCGTTCCCTCTCGTCCCATCGCTTGTTCCTGGGGAGAAGAGACCGACCCCCCCGGCTCCAGCCTCCTTTCAGGCAGTTGCAGAGAGCGATGAGGGCTCCCCTCAGCCTCCTCTTCTCCAGGCTGAGCACCCCCAGCTCCCCCAGCCGCCCCTCCCCACCCTTGTGCTCCAGCCCCTTCCCCAGCCTCCCCCAGCAGCAGGTTGGGCTCTGTGGCTCCTGCCCGGCTGTCGGCCCCCCGCAAGCCCGGTGCTGGAGGAGCTGCCCATCCGAGCTCTCCAAAATCCCTCGCCATCAATGTGACCCGCATGAGCACAGATGGCTTTAAATCTGTTTAAATCAACCTGACCCATTTGGGCTGTATGGGAGCAGGGCAGCTGTCTGCAGTTTTGTTCTTTTAATCACTACAGATGACAATGACTCTGAATACAGCCGTTTCAGATGAAACAATGCATCTTGGCAAGCGTTTGCATATATCCAGAATATTCATTCTCATTTGGTGATGAAACACATTTTTGCTCATTACTCAGAACCAAATTTTCATTTGAATGCAGCTCCTGAGTGAGTATGTATGGGGAAAAAAAAACAGTATTAATCTTTTTTCTGAAAAAAAAAAAGGCATAAAAAAAGGAATTGCTGTTTGGTGAGATCTATAAATTGTTTATCTTAATACATATGGATGGAATGTTTCTTCCACTTTGGGAAAAATAGGCTGCTTAGTGGAAAGACTGAGTTTTGCTGCTAATCAATGTTTTCATTGCTGTCCCAATCAATCCCAACCAGAGAAAGCTGAACTCAGGCAAAATAACTAAGCACAAGCCAAAGCAAAACTCAAGGTAAGTCTGGCTGCTGGCTTCAGCCACATTTAGAGTTGGTGGTTTAAACTAATTAGTGCAGCCAGATCAAGTAACTGTTACATGTGAACTTTAAGTAAGAAATCCTTCCTACGCAGTCAACGCAAACCACATCTAAATGGTAAGTGGATGCAAAGAGCTTTCCTGGATTCTAACCAAAAGTTCCCTTCAAGCCTTAAAAGGAGAAAAAATTGTCATTGAGAGACTATTCTGTCATGCTAATGTGGCAGATTTAAACACTGACGTGGTGTAAGCTATCGCTATAGAGTACAGAATCCTTTCTGAAACCCAGTAGCTCCTCGGGACCCTGCTGGCGCGATGGATGACTCAGGGTTAAAAATCTTCTTTTATACCCTGCTTGCTGAACGCAGGAGTTGCAGGACTATCAAAATCAAGAAGGGTGGTTATTTAACTAAAGTCCCAGTTACCATCTACCATAGGAAAGGGCACCGGAATGTGATGCCCCAACATGGACAACCCAGGAGGAAAATTAGGGAGCTGCAGGAAATAGGGGAGCAGGATGGAGGGTGAGTTATTATAAAGACCCCTCTTCCTTAATGAAGTAGCTTTTAATGAGGACACACAGGGCACTACCATTTCTGTGGATGCTTTCTGCAGATTTGGGGGATGTTCACCTTTTTCAGCATATGGGATCCGGGTGCATTTTCCGTCTTCTCCTCGAAACTGCCAGCCGTGAAACGGGCATTCGATGCAATTGCCCACGACACGCCCGCCGGCGGCGAGGTTGGCCCCGAGGTGAGGGCAGTAAGCGTCGACCACGTAGGCTTGGCCATCCTCGGTGCGAAACGCAGCGAGCTGTTCTCCTGCAGAAATAAGAGGTTGAGAGGTTGTAAAAACAAGATCCCCACATGAGGGGGGTCAGGTAAGACACACAGGGCTCGGCCCCTTCCGAAAAGGCAGCACCGATGGGTGCTTTTACGCAACGTTGCAGGCATCTGCCTGTGCAGGAACATGCAGAAATATCCTGCTGAAAATTAATCCTGGAGGTTTTCTTTCCTTTCTAGTGGAAGAGCAGTGGCAGGACAGAACTAGGGTTGCTCTGGAGAAGTTATTTAACCACGAGATGGCACCAGGCAGCTGCCAGAGCCGGGGCCGGTGCTGCTGCCCAGGGCTGCGGGCAGGGAGAGCTGCAGGCAGCAGCTGCCTGCCAGGCCGGCTGCAGGCAGGAGGCGTTGGCTGCCTGCAAAAAGGCCCGTGCAAAACTGGGATGGCAGCTGCTGTAGCAGATGCCCAGGGTGTGGTGGCCGTCAGCTCGCTGCCCGCGTTTAGAAGACATCCCAGAGCGGCGAGCTGGCCCGTCGCACCCCGCGTTTCACGGGCAGCGCGTTGGCAGCCTGCAGAGCCGGGCAGCTGCCCGCTGTCCCACAGGGCTGCTGTAGCGCAGAAACATCCTGCTGAAGGGCAATGCCTTGCTCCAGGCAGGGGGAGCGTAATTTCTCCTGGTCATCTCTAAACCCTCATGGCTTTGACCCTCAGCCCTGGTTTTTGAGCTCTCGGAGCCTGTTTCAGCTGCAGGATAAAAGTTGCCTTTACAGAAATACTTAAAGATTTAGGATGCTTCCACTGCTAAGGGAGGGATCCACACAGAGCAGAGGAATAACTGCACTTAAAGACAACTCTGTTCCCGTCCCTTTGCCTGAGAGGTCTAGAGCAGAGAGCGCAGGCTCGTACACCTCAGGAATCTCTGGTAACGGCACCTGGAAGGAGAAGCCCTTCATCTGTTTGCTCTTGAACTCCAAGAGCCGTCTGCACTGCAGCTCAGCAGCAAATCCCTTCCTGGGGCAGGGAGAGCCGGGTGCTGCGAGCCAGAGCGCTGGCACCTCCTTGGCGAAAGGGAGTTTTCTGGCGAAGCAAAGGGAAGCCCCTGCCTCTGGTCTGCTCCATGCAGGGAGTGAAGGGGAGTCGGGACCGGCACGGTTGGGGCTGTATTGCCCTGGCACTCAGACTTGCCCTTCTCCATCGCTGGGCCTGATTCCTTGTGCTCCCTGAAGCAATGTGAGGTTTGCCCTGCTGGGATCTGCCCCTGCTCAGGTCTGGGATCGCCCTTTTCCTCCCCACCCCCAGGGTAGCACCACGTTAGCTGAGCAAGGAACTGTTAAAATGGAGACAGCCAGCACCTGGGCTATAGCCGTAGGTCTGCTCACGGCACCGCTCTGCCCGGCTGTGCAAGGCAACCACGCTGGATGGCATGTCACGGCACTAGCTAAATAAATGCTCTTCCTGGAGGGGCTGAATAGGTGCCAGGTGCTTTCCTGGCACGGAGCTGCTCCCAGGGTGCTGCGGCACTGCAGACCTGCCAGCACCCACATCCCAGCCAGCGGCTCGGAGGAGAGGGGCTGCTCATCGGTGACCGGGCCTGAAAGCAAAGCTAGACCTGCTCCAGTGTCCCCTCAAGTCATGTCCTGGTTGGAAGGGGACACAGCTGGTCTGGGGGCTCAGAAGGGGGCTTGTTCATACAGATGTGGCCACCGAGTTAAAGGCCAGGGTGCTCCAAGGTCCTCTCTTCAGTACCGTGCTTCAGGTTATGCATATATGTACTCAGATTTCATCAGCTTGTGAAATCTGATTGTTACAGCAGTTGCTGTAAATTAAAGCTCAACTAGTGAGAAATAAGAACCTCGGGAGCCAGGTTCTGTCCATATTTTCCCAGCCAGCCACACTGATGACAAGTGACACAGTCTGACCTATCCCACCCAAAACCACTTTCCTTGATTGAAGTTTTGTGGTCTGGGCAAAGAAAAGGAAACCCTGCAAACTTTCCCAGCCCTCGATCCTAGGAAGGATTATTTCTGATATCTGGCAGAAAAGAGCTGTTGTACTGCGGTGCCTGGAGATCCCTCCTTACCCAGGGCGCCTGGCGCTGTCGTCCCTGCGGTCTTTCTGGAAGGCTGCCACGCATCTGCTGGCAGCAGGCACAGGGGAGTGGAGGCACGGAGGTGCCCGTCCTTCCCCTGCCCCAGGTATCAGGGATTCATTCTGAAGCATCAGCAGTTTCTTCTCTCTCTAACCTGCCTCTCTACCTGACCTGAGGCTCAGGGCAAAGGGGGGAAAGCAGGGAAAGGGTTTCTGCCTGTCACTGGAGGTGTCGCAGGCTCACCAGGAGCAGCGGCAGCGTGGACACACAGAGGAGCAGCCGTGGACGGGTCAGAGCAGAGCATGTGGGGCCCAGGGGTCCCAGCCCCAAGGAGCAGCCCTGCAGCCTGCTGCCCTGCCCACCGAATTTTAAGACAGTTTTACAGAAGGTCCCACCTCTAGAGCTTTCCTTCATACGTGCAACCTGGAGCTCTTCTGCCTTGAAAATCTGAAGCAGCGCCTGTGGCCAGACCCTTGCTGGGCTGCCAGAAAAGCTCAGCCAGGACTCCTGAGTGAGTGCTGCTTTTGCCTCCAGCCTTTGCACCCTGGAGCCAGCAGAGCCAGAGGAGAAGCTGATCTTTCTTTGCTCCAGCTTGCGCACCAAATCTGATGTCTCTCCACTTGGGAGGACAGCATCCTGGCCTAAGATATACCAAAAAAACGCTGTTGCAGGTGAATATCTATAGAGCATTAACAGCTACATACTGATGTTTTCCTAGTAAATTAGCTTATTTCTTTTATGGAAATCAAACGGCAATTGTAGCAATAGCACATGGGCCATAAAGAGCCCCAAGGCCACTGTGCAGTGCTGGCACTCGGCTCAGAGGACCCGCTCCAGGGCTTTCCTGCGCAGGAGCCTCACTGGGGTCCGAGCAGCTTCCCTGCAGCGAGCCCCCGGACAGCGGTGCCCGCGGATCAGAGCAGCTCTCACCCCACTGCTGCAGCCTTAGGAGAGACCGAGGCTTTCCTGCATGCTCAGGGCCATGTTTTGGAAGGTGTCCCGTCCCAAAGGATGAGTCTTGGCAGGGACTGAGTCAAGCAATTTTCATTCTTTCATCTCTGGCTCGCTGCCTCCGGAGCAGGGCTGCATTTCCACGCTATGCTCAGAGACTCCAAAATGAATTAGACACCCACAAACCTGGAAGCTACAGGTTGTTTAACTGTCTTATTTACTGCTCTTCCTGGCACTGGTACGCTACTGTCACGCTGCCACTAGGAGTGATTTTACCTGCGCATTCCAGCCAGACCCAGAGGACTGGGTGCCAGGAGCCAGGCTTTGGGCAGCCAGCCAAGGGAGTCGCAACAGAGAGGCTGTGGGGCTCTCTAGGACGGGTATATTGAATTGAGGAGGTGCCATTATACAAAAAACCCAAACCCAAACATCTTCACACAAGGTTGGCTCTGGAAATAGAAAAACCCCACACTTTCACCACTGAATCTGAGAGATTTCAATGCAGATACATCCCTTCTGATGCGGAGGGCACCAGCACAAAACCATCTTCAAGGTGAAAGGACCCTGGACAGGCACAGCACCCCGCTGGATGGGGCTGTGAGGCCCCATCCCGATCCCCCCAGGACATGGGGAGCCGCAGGCAGCGATGCCTGGGAGGAGAGCCCAGGCAGTGAGGTGCTCCGGTGTCCCAGCAGGAGCCCAGAGAGGGGTGCCCTGCGCACTCGCAAGGAGCCGGTGCCATGATGTCCCCAGTGCCCCAGCAGGGACACTCAGTGCCCATGCAAAAGCCCAGGCTGTGACACCCTTGGGGCCCCTATGTGGGCGCTGGCTGGCGTGCTCTGAGAGCGGTGCCCAGGCAGAGCTGTCCCGGTGCCGCAGCAGGGCCCCGAGGCGGGGATGCCCTGGCAGGGATGCCCCGCACACTGCCGAGGAGCCTGGGCAGGGACACTGCTGTGCCCCACCATGGGTGCTGGCTGGGATGGCCCAGTGCCCCAGCAGGATGCCCAGGCCCTGGCGAGGATATCCATGCGAGGCTGTCCCAGTGGGGATGCCTGGGCAGGGATGTCCCTGTGATGCAGCAGGAATGCCTGGGCAGGGATGCCCCGTTTCCCTGGCACAGGTGCCATCCGGGATTCCCTGCTGCCCCGGTGGGGATGGCCAGGCAGGGGTGCCCTGGTGACCCGACGGGGATGCCGGCTGGGATGTGCCAGTGCCCCAGCACGGGCGCTGGCCCCGGCAGCGGTACCCAGGCGGGGATGCCCCGGTGCCCCGGCAGTGTGCCCGGGCCGGGCTGTCCGACTCCCCGGCGGGGATGCCCGGGCGGGGACGCCCCAATTTCCCGGCGGGGATGCCCGGGCGGGGATGCCCTGCACACCGGCCGGGATCCCGAGCCTCGTCGCCCCCGTTGGCCGGCCGGGGGTCGGGGGCTGCCGTCGGGGCTGCGGCGGCTGGCACTCACCGAGCAGGGCGAGGCTGCGGACGGCCCCGCGGGGCAGCTGCGCGGAGTCGAGCAGGCGGTACCAGCCGTTGGGGTAGGCGGGCGGCAGGGCGCCGGGGCGGCGGGCACGGCGGGCGCGGCGAGCAGCCTGCCTGCGGCTCAGCCCGGGGGCCGGCAGGTAGCCCACTTGCCCAGGGCCGCGCCGCAGCGCCAGCGGCCGGGAGCAGCCCAGCAGCAGCAGGACGAGGAAGAGGAGGAGGAGGAGGAGGAGGAAGAGCAGCGCCCCGCGCCCCGGCCCCGGCCCCGCCGCCAGCAGCGCCGCGCCGCACCACCCGCTCCCCATAGCGCGCCCGGCCCCGCCGCCGCCGCCGCTTATAGCGCGGCCGGCCCCGCCCGGGGAGGTGCCCCGTGGGCGGGGGGGACCGGGAAGCCCCACGCCGGGGACCCCCGGGCATCCCCGGCCGCCTCCCCTCCGGCGGGAGCACGGGCGGATCCGCGCTGCTCGGCCCCGGGAGGCTGCGACCCCGCGGCGGGGGCGGAGCGGAGAGGCCGGGGGGCGAGGGGGGGCTGAGGGAGGGGGGTTTGCTTCGTCTGGGGACAGGGAGGCAAACGGGGGAGCGGGGGTCCAGCTGCAGCCTGCTGCCAGCTCGGGGTTACGGAGCAGAGGGAGCCGGGGTCTTCTGCAAGATGCACAAGCAAAGGGAACTCCGCTTGCACAGGAGGAAAAATAATGCTTCCTCGAAAGAGTGGTCTGGAATCCAGTAGATGTGTTAATTAGATTAATAAATACCCCAGCATCCTCCTGAGCTGCTATCCCATGCTTAGAAAAGGGGGAGCGTGGTGTTGGGGCTGGCTTTGGCGTCAGGCACCCAACAGGCCCCCGACAGGTCTCGCAGAGTTCAAGAGCAGCTCAGAGAGGTGCCAGCATGGAAAACAGGGGTAATGTGGGACTTGGATCCCCTCTGCGCAGAGAGGATAAATCAGGGCAAAGCCAAGGCTGGCCTGTTTAAGCACGCCAGCCGGCTGGAAAAGTGAGGCAGAGGAGTAATGCTTGATTTAGTCCGAAGACTTGTGCAGGTTCAAGAGGTAGCTGTGGAAAAGCCACTTGTCATGTAGATACAGTCAGAGATTTCTAGGAGAAGCAGCAACCCAAAATACCCACCTGAGTACTGAGGAATTGAAAAGTGCACAGAAATGGAGCATCTGGCTGAAGCAAAAGGAGCAGCTAAAAGGGTGAATTCAGACAGGGTGAACGGCTTGAAGACCTCATGTGAAAGGTTCAGGTAAATATAGATATGACCTGTTGGAAACCTGTTCTAGGAGCAGAATGCTGGTGTAGTTACGCGGGATGGGGAGTAAATGGAGATCCCTCAGCGAGGGACAGGCTGCCAGTCCTGTCCGAACAGGGACAAGGAAGAAAGCAGCAGCTCCAGCAAGTGAAGGGTCAAGTCAAAATAAGGCAGATCAAAGAGGGATTTTCAAAAGTGACTTACTAAGGGCATAAAAACACATACTAAGTACATCTGTTGCACAAAACCAGAGCCTCCATGGGTGGTTTGGGGACCGGCAGACCAATGAGTCTCAGTCCCATGCTGGGAAAATCCGTTAGACACTGCAGTGAGGGGCTGAGAGATCGGGGGATGAACATGCTCTGTTGGGGAAGAGGCAGCACCCCGTTCACACAGAGAAGTCACGTCCCACAAACAGATCTGAGGAGTCAGCAGCCAGCTGAACAAGTTCACACTTTGTTCACTTGGCTTTTCAAGACACCTCCTCTAAGGTATGTTGGTCCTTAAATCATCCTGAAATAGCAGGGGCGACCCACTCTGCTTTTGTAGTTGGAAAGAAGATAGGAACCAAGGAAAAGGAATAGATGCTCAGCTGTTAGAACAGAGAGTAGTATGCATTTATTTCCGCAGAACCTGGGAAATGGGATAAACAGATGTCTAAATCATCTGATTACGATGATTCTAAATTATTCACTATGGTAAAATGTAACGTTGACTGTGAACTACTGCAAAAGAAGCCATACAAATCTCTTGGTGACTGGCAGGCAAACAGCAGTGCCTGCCAGCGAAATATAATGCACGTGGCGATAGGGGATAGCTGTTAATTGGCACTCAGAAAGAGCTCTGAACGTTACTTGACTTGTTCAGTGAATGCACCCGCTCGCTGGTCCACGCTGCTCAAAAGACAAATGCAATGTTAGGAATAATGAGGATTAATGCTTTTGTAGGCATGATGATCTAAGCGTATAAAAGAAGCAAGGTCCACAGAGGACAATAATATTTTCTATTAGATGAGCTGATACAGCTGGAAAAAAGTTGACCAGCTTTCAGGCATAATAGCCCTCCTTCAAGAATAACTAGGAATGGAATTTGGAACAGAGCAAAAAACCATCTACACGTTTGGTCTACTGCAAGGTGCGCGTAATGGTGGCCACCTCACCTTGCCTGGAGTAAACCTAGAGGAGATGATACAGAGAAAGGAGAGTGATCAGAAGCAGGGAGTGGCATGAATCGAGTAGGCTTGAAGTCTCAAAAATCAGAAGGTGACTTTACCCATCCATTACTAGTCATTGAACTAGATAGGGCTTTGTCTCAATCTAACACTTTCTTTTTAAGCTCATATTTGACCCCTTTTCCAAGTTTGAAAGAATTTATGAGTGGGCAGAACTGGGTCAAGCGAGAGGGAAATCAGAAAATGAAAGGACAAATGGGAGGCACGGGGAGCCCCAGGGTGTTGCCGTGTAAACCCAGCAGCAATAGCGAGGAAGGGCGCAGTCCAAGAACGGGCTGGCCAGTGCCTTTGTGCACACTCACCCCCATTGCTCTGCTCTTTTCCCCCAAATATCTTAAACATCTTTCTTCCAAGACATCTTACAGGTGCAAACAGGAGGGCCAGGGCACACACAGCATCCCTGGTGGGACACACAGGGGTGCGTCCCCTGATGAAGCATCCACCACCACTGATGAAGCATCAAGAGTTATTTGGGGTACGTCTGGTGTGGCACTGTGGGAACCTCTGCTTCCCCGGGCATGGCTTGGGGCAGGGAACAGAAGCGAAACAGCCTTTGGTGTACGAAGGCTGCCCAGAAGCCCTGGGTGTTGAAGACTGAGTGCAAGAGGCATTTACAGATGGGTATCATGGGCTCAGGACAGGGCACTGGGAGTTTCTGAGTGGGGTGATGGCAGGAGCAGCCGGGAGCTTCTGGAGTAACGCAGAACCTCCACACACACGCAGGCCGTGTGGCTCTGCCTTGTGTCCTCCTGCTTGCTGGGGTGCCTGGCTCAAGGGTGCTGGGGACGGGCAGTACTGGGATGAAGCACACCCCATGCGAGAAGAGAAAATCAAGTCCAATGCAGAGATTTCCGTCTCATTCTTAACTTCTCCGGCAAAGCTGGGCAATGACCTCCAGGAAACCATCGCAAGGAAGCTGGGAAACAGAAAAGGAGGAAGTTAGGACATTTGAGTCCAAGAAGCAGTAAACGTTTCTGTAAATTATGTAAACTGAGTATAATTAAGCCTTGGTGAGGTAACTGCGGCTTCTGTAGGCTATTGTCTCTGTATTTATTTTTAGGATATACTGAAAGTCTTTTGACTGGTACATAGCAACCTTAGCTATACTAAAGCATTTGTTTGGGGTTCGAAGTAGCGCCTATGGTTACAGATGCTGAACATCTTTCACAATGTACAAAACCCCAATTTCAAATGTTTCTGAGTTTGCTGAACTAATCACCTACGGCTGAAATGCTTCACTCCCCAGGTTTGACACATACAGGGGCAGTGGTCATGGTAGAGAGGATTCATCTGCTTCAAGAGGTTGACAACATGAAGTTTAACTCTAAAAAAACAAGGAAAGGAGAAATGTGGTGTTTAGCTAATATTAGAAATCCTTGGACTGGCTGGGACTTTCTAGCACATCTCTGCATTAGATCAGGGACTTGACTTGAAATGGGAAGTAAAGGGCAATGCACAGGATTGCAGGAGTAGGATGAAGCCTTGGAGAATGGGCTCGTTGGCCACAAGGACTCTCAAGGACATTTTTCACCAGATAACCCTACCTGTGTCTTTGCAGGAAGCCCACCTTGAGACTGTCTCTTGCCTTCCAGATGTGCTGACTTGTAAGTAGAGTAAAGATACCTTCAGGGAAGGAGATAAGATAAAAACTAGTTTTTCTTCAGAACCAGTGCTGTTTAGCCTTGTCTCATCATGTTTTTATTTGGTTTTAGGCTGGTGTCATAATAAAACTTGTGCAATCAATCTTTCTATCTGTCTTTGCCAAAAAGGCTTTGATCGTCTAGCTTTGATCTATCAATCACACATGGCAGGAGGGCACAGCTCTCGAAGGGGCAGGTTTGCTGTCACATTCCTGTCCTCTGGATTTTGCATTTGAGCCCTAACCCACCAATTATCTGTTCTGGTGTGCGTTGGAGCGCACCCAGGCTCCACGCTCCAGCCTGCCATCTGGCTCCTGGGGATGTACGTCAAGTGCAGCAGAAAGTCTGGTGCCACTCAGCTCCTGCCCCTACATGCCATATTGACACAACTGGGCCAGCTCTGGCTTTTTCTGCCTTGCTCAGCATCTTCCAGAGCTACTCCTGAGGCCGTACGCCTCTCATTTATCACGTTTGGTGTCTTTGAAAGCCTGATCTGGCAGGTTGGAAAGCCGTCCTCTAATTTTTGTGTTTTCCCAAAGTTGTGAGTGTTCCCATGGGAGCCGCACAGGCTGGGGAGCCCCTGCAGTTAGTTAAACATTTGCAAAGACATGAAAATTTCCCAGCAGCAGCATCAACTACTGAGAGTACTGAGGTGTCTTAGATGCCCCAGGATGAGAGGGGAGCTCTGAGCACTGTGGTGGGCTCCTGGGAGGGGGACAGGAGGCTTGGGGATGCACGCAAAGGGGCTCTGCTGAGGAGATGTCTGCTGCCTCCTCCCAAAGGCAGGTTTCAGAGGTGGGAACTCTTGCAGGTTTCTGCACCCGTCGCTGTGAAGACAATGTCCTGTCTTTGAGGACACCTGTCTCTGGAAGGGTTACAGGTTCCACAGTGCCTCATTTGTCACTGACACCCCTTTCCTTCCCTCTTTTCAGCTTCATCGCAGCCCAAAGAGGTTGGGCATGCCCGGAGGTCTCACTCTCATAGGACACCTCTGCCCACCAATGAAGCCTGTAACCACCTGGAATCTACTGGGGAGATGCAGCCACTGGAGAAGCTCGCATATCCCTTTCCCAGGGAATTTGGCCCCTCCAGCATGCCTCCAGCCTCTTCAAATGGTGGGACCATTTCTGCTTGAGAAGGTGCTGCACAGGCACACCCCACCACATCTTGCAATGAGCAGGGCTGCAGGTTATTGGTGCCACAGCAGACTCTGGGGTCCCAGTGTTCCCAGAGAGTCCCTGGAGATAAAGGAAGTGAATCCGACAGCCCTGGATGTCAGCTCTACCTTGTGAAGCAAGGCAGCCACATCTCAATGACAAGCTTTACCATGGACACCCAAGCTGTTGGACTGAGCTCCAGCGTGGTGGGCTGTGCATGTTGGGGAGCACCAAGGGCTGCACGGGGGCTGATGTTCCCCAGCATGCTCCATCTCCAGCCACTCTGCACCGGTGACCGCATCACCGCGTTACCTGGGCCCGGGCTCCAGCGTCCTCCCAGGTGAAGATGTGCAGGCAGCCCTCAAGCAGTGACCGATCTCTCTGAGCTCCTTTCCAGCCTCTGCTATGCAGCAGTCGCAGGGGGCTGGAAGTCCCTGAGGACAAGTTGTCCCATCTCCTGGGACACAGAGTGCAGGCAGCTGAAGCCCAGCCACCTCTTGGCTGGTTTTCCAGCAGAAAATTGGAATTTCGCCAAAATGAAAATTTCCCTACAGAGCATTTCAAACATGTGAACTCTGGTTTTCCCGTAGAAAATTATTCCAGTGGAAATTCCCACCCACTCCTACTGCCCTTCTGCCTGTGTGTTTCTGTGCACTCAGTTCCTTCTGATTTCACTGAAGCTGTTTCTGTGTTTCTCACCATCTTTGCCTCTGGCCATTGATGTTCCATGTCCCATCCTCTTACCAGTCACCTGAATATCTCCCTGCCCACTCAGGAGCCTCTTGGTATCCAAAAACCAGCCTAACTGCTTGCATCTTGTTTTAACTCCCCCCAACCTTGTGAACGCCCAGCTGCCTTGGATGAAGGCAAAGCACTGGTGGATGGTGGGAATGCTCCTGCGCATGGGTGATGCGATGATGCAGTAACCTGACAGTGGAGGGGGAGAGATACCTCAATTCTCATCACTTGGCATAGGATGCTGCTGCAGCTTCTTTCTGTGATGACAGACTCCAGAGGTGACACACGCTGTGCTCGGGACGGAGGCAAAGGCCCTCGGAGCCTTAGATCTCGTGCCCTGTGGGGAGAGCTGAGCAAAGACAACTCAGATGCCCATAGCAGGCCAGCTTTGCTCTGCACCAGCGCTGTGCTGCCTGGTGACTCCACCAGCCACATCTGAATTGCAAAGTAGGCTGGGCTGAGTCTCTCTTGGCTGAGAAAGCATTTAGGGAGATCACAAGACTTGCTTAGGGATTGCAGTCCGTCCTGGGTATCATCTGGAAAAGAGGTGGAGGCAGGGCCAGAACGTAGGACAGCAACAGCTCAGGCCAAACGGCTGCTCAGACACTTTCACCTTGGTCTGCACCCCATTGCTCCCTGCAGCTCCCCCACCACAGAAATAACGCCTCTGGGCACCTTACTCTCTGCAGACGTCAGCCCCTGCCTGTCAGTCTGGCTGGGTGGCAGACTCTGTGACAAGGATGTCCTCCTGCTGCGTCCCAGCTGCTCACACAAATCACATCCCCAGTGGACTGACGGGTGGGAACGCACTGCACCAGTCTCCAGGCGGGTGGTGAGGAGCAGCGAGGGCTCTGCAGCCCCTTCCTTATCCATCATCCTTCCCTGCTGTCTGCCACCACCCGCTGCTCGCCTCAACCTCACCCTGGGGTTTAGTGCCGTTCTCCATCCCTGTCCCAGGCCATCCTTGTGTTGGTCACACAGCAGAGAGCCACCCACCAAGGGCAGGTTCCTCTGCCTGCAGGGTCCCCAGGGCATTGGACTCCCCCGGGAGGTGTCCAGATGCCCGAGATGTGATGAAGCTGAGCAGGAGACTCTGGCCACAGCATGGAGACTGTGCAAGGAGGAGAGGGTTGCTTTCTTCCAAATTCACCACCCTGCCTACCCCAGCTGTGATGGAGCTGACTTGCACTGAGGGAGCGACTCTGGAAGCAGCTTCTCCAGTGCTCAGAGTCCCTGGGGAAAGCACCTGTGCAGAGGCAGTCGTCTGTCATCGCTCCTGGTAGGCAACGTCGGATATCGCAGGCAGCACGCTCGGATTCATCCGCTCTCACCTCTGCTGTAGCAGCTCATGAAGAGTTTTTCTTCAAATAGTCTTGGGAGCCCTTTTCTCCAGTTTTTCAGCCTCTTTGTAAAGAATGCGATCCCCAGATCTGTGGGCAGCTTTCCCATCCCGGATTCCCCAGTGCTTCCTACAGAGGCTCAAGCCATTGCTGTCTGCGGCTCTCAGGGGCACATCCAAGGATGACACTGGCTCTTTTTGTCTTTGACTTTCATGATCTCTGCCCCCCTGGTCAACACTAGAGACCACCTTTCCAGTCAATGTTTCCACTACATCTGCATTCCTGTCCTAAGGGCAGGACCAACAATACTTGCTTCTACTTAGATGGCTGTGCACTGACTGTCTTAAAATATGTTTCAGTACTCTGTTTATCAAACAAGCCAAATTATTTGGCATCATTATTTGCTATCTCACAGATTTTATCATCAGTGATTGCTTCCAGAGCACAGGCAGAAATACTGAAGTATCAACCACATCTCAAATCCTTTCATACGTGTAGGAACACCTCCACCCCATTGCAGTTCTTCACTGAGTGTTGCTCTTCGAGATCTGCCATGGCCGCTCAGTATGGGCTTTACTTAGTTTTATACCTTAGATTAACCACTCTTACATCTTGCAGTTGTATGTAAAAAGCATTTCCACAGACTGTGTTATAGCTGTGCGGTTACCGCTATCAATTACATTTTAACTTTCTCAAAAGAAGAATTCAGTTCGTTTGGCAGCTCCATGATGACTGGCATGAATCATATATTTTCCTAACGATCGATTTCCTCGTTTATGAAATTCCGTATTAGCTTTTCCAGCACTGGGACTGATGCCTTACCCCAAGGCAGGTGAAATTTCCAGCTGGGTTCAGTGCTGCTCCCCTGAAGTTTCTAGGTTTTATGCTGACTTACTCTGGCCACCGGAGGAATTGCACCGTTCACAGGCAAGGGGACACGACACAAACACCAGTCCCGTGCTCTTGTCCAACTCCCCCGCATCCAGAAGGTGTCAGACACAAAGAGCAGGACCACGCTACGCACATGCTAACTGCTACAGGCAACCGTCTGAAGTTCTTGCGCCAAACCATGGCTAAGGGTTGCCATGATATGCCAGGAGGCAGCGACAGGAAAAGCAAAGACCTTTGCTCGCTGCAGAGCCCGCACAAGGATCAGCTGGTGGATGCAGTCGTACTTGCCATTTACACAGCTTCCACCCTGGGAAAACCCTGCAGGTACCCATGGCCTTCGGATGATCAAAGAGCCTGAGGACGCAGCAAGAGTGGAAGTCGTGCGGTGACAACGTCTGTGCTGGCTGAGCCTGGCTGCTGGAGGTTGTGATCTGGGCTGTTCCCGATGCCAGGACAACACGGCCCAGTGGGAGGCATGACCGGAGAGGGAAGCAGGCATTTCTCAGATCTCTGCAACCGTGCCAGGAACAAGAGCCTCTGGAGACAAAAAATGAATGGAGGCACAGAGGGAAGACCCCGACTCCTGAGTGCGATCATCCGAGGCTCATGGGCGGCACAGGAGGGGCTCAGTAGCTCTGCTCCTTTTTCTCCCTACAGGGAACTCCAGATAATAAGGAGGAAAGACCTTTCGTACTCCAATGTGAGCAAGCCAAATAATATTTCAAAGCCTGCCTTTTTCCTTTGTCTTCTCTGCTAGGTCCCCTGCTGTGGCCAGCTCTTGCCTTTATTATTCTACTGCCATCACACCCACCAGGGTCCGGGTCTGTATAGCCCACTCCAAAACAGTTTCTTCCCGAACAACCTACTGCAAATGTACCTGGTAGGTAGAGGAGGGGATGAAGTCAAATGCGTGCAGTCTAAGGGTATGGATGCGACTTTCTTTAACTTGCACCCATTGTCCCTTTGAGACAGCACTCGGGCCCCTCGGGGTGGCCAGAGCCACAGCACATGAGTACCACAAGGCCCTCAGCTCCGTGCGTGGAGGATTGGGAATGACACAGGGACACTGGAAAGGCTAAAGCGTGCCTGGAAGTCTGTGCTGAGAGCACAGCAGGAGCGGTGTGGAGCTCCACGCAAAGCACTGCAAGAGTTAAGACGAGGTGGGGCCGTTTCCCTTCTCTCACGGAGCACATCATAACCGCCATGGGTTTCATTGCTTTCCCAAGCAATTGTCCGCAGCTTCTCTGGGAGGGTCTCATAGCTGGAAGGGTGCTGGGTAGCACAGCAGCTCCTCGTGTGCTGAGACCCTGTGGCATTACACAACGGCCATTTTGCTTCTGCAGCTTCTTCCGAGTGCATGTGGGCAACGTGGGACACAGACAAAATGGTTTCCATGGCAACTTGCACTTCAGAGATGCCAGTGAGAAAATTTGCGTTGGGGGAAAAAAATTCTGCTTCAACTCACGTTGCAAGCAAGCACAGAGGTGGGCTGCGGCAATACCCTAGAAATGGCTGATGTAAAAATATCTCTGGTGATTTTTCTTCTGCAGTGCTCAGCCTGCTCCCTTCGTGGCCGGCGTACTGTGGGCTGGCTGATGGCATTTGCCCCATGCAGTTACAAAGCCACACTCGGTCGCTCTCTGCAAGCCCTTTGTTTTTTCCAAAAAGGTCGAAGTGGCAGCTCTGGGGAGCAATGTGCTGTTCTGGCCACCTCACCCCCATGGCCCTGGAACGGGAGAGACATGGTCCAGGAGTGAAACTCAGTCCCTTTCAGCCATGGAGCTGGACTGTCCTCCAGCTGTTGGCCACCAGCTGCTGTGCCTCCGTTTCCTTTGGGGAGGCTAATGGTAGCCCAGGGGCAGGTAGAGAAAGAGAACCCCAAGAAACCTCCTCAGCAGGCAAATCTTAAGGTCAAATCCCGGAGTACTGTGGTGAGTTTAATGGAGGAAAATGGCCGTTTGCCCTGTGAGCTAATGTCTGGAAGAGCGGTGGCTCTGTCTGGAGGGACAGTGTGAAGCCAAGGAACCGGGCTGAGCATCTGCTCAACGTCTCTGCCCACGAGGTGTGTTTGTGGTCAAGGGGGGTTCTGCAGCACAGACCCTGATGGTATGAAAACCATCACGGGCAAATCTCCCCGGCCAGGGGAGGGGAAGCGTGGTGTTCAGAGATGCTGCATAACCGGGACTATTTGTTCTGGAGAACAACTCCTGAAGACGCCGGGTTACCCCAGTCTGGTGTGATTATGCCTGGGGAAGCCCCTGCTTGACCCAATATCTGGTGCGGTTGTGCCTCCCAGAGCAAGGGCAATGCCGAATGGGCAGCACAGGGGAAACGGACGGAGCGGGACCCCCGGGAGATGCGGCCGGAGGCTCAGCCCCGGGCGAGCTCCTCACCCCCGCACCAGCCCCCCTCCCCAGCGGTGCGGGACCCAGACCCCCGCGGCCTCCAGCGCTGCGGGCAGCAGCAGCAGCAGCAGCAGCACCCCGGGGCGGGACGGGGCGGGGGTCTGTGCGTCCAACCGGCCCCGCAGCAGCGCCCGGCGGGGCGGGGCGCTGCCGCAGCGCCCGGGGAGGCCGGGGGTCCCCGCCGCGCTCCGCCGGGGGCCGGGGGCGGGCCGGGGGGAGGGCGCTGCGGCAGCGCGGGGCCGGCGGAGCGGGAGGAGCCGGCGGAGCGGGAGGAGCGGGAGGAGCGGGCGGTTCAGCACCGGGGAGAGCGCCCCGAGCCGCGCCGGGCCGGGCCGGGCCCCGCATGGGGCCGCGCTGAGCGGGGCGGGCGGCCCCTCTGCGGCGGGGCGGGGGCCCGGCGGGCTCCGGGCCGCCCGTGGATGAGCACC
Organism: Theristicus caerulescens; assembly: GCA_020745775.1. NCBI lineage: Eukaryota > Metazoa > Chordata > Aves > Pelecaniformes > Threskiornithidae > Theristicus > Theristicus caerulescens. The sequence continues at coordinate 12,082,655 of CM036573.1, forward strand.
ATGCGGCTGCTGCTGCTCGCCCTGCTCTTCTCCTCCTCCTTCGCCCGCGCCGGCTGCGACCCCAAGATCGTCAACATCGGCGCGGTGCTGAGCACCAAGAAGCACGAACAGATCTTCCGCGAAGCGGTGAACCAGGCCAACAAGCGGCACGGCACCTGGAAGCTCCAGCTCAACGCCACCTCGGTCACGCACAAGCCCAACGCCATCCAGATGGCCCTCTCCGTCTGCGAGGACCTCATCTCCAGCCAGGTACCCCGGGCCGGCGACTCCCCCCCGCCGCCGCCGCCGCCGGGCACCCCCACCCCGTCCCCGGAGGGCGCCGAGCCGCGGCCGCGGCGACCCCGGCCCCGCGGTGCCCCCCGGCCCCCCCGGGGCTCGGGGCGGGCAGAGCCGGGGCGAGCGGGGTCCTGCCCCGGGGCCCCGGGGCTCCGCTACCCGCATTGCAGCCTTTATGTAAGCGCGGCCGGGCTGCGCGCACCCCCCCGCCGGCCCCGCACAACCCCCGGGCACACACGGGCCCCGCACACCCCCGGGCACCCACGGGCCCCCGCACACCCCTCGGGCACACACGGGCCCCGCACACCCCCCGGGCACACACAGACAGAGCGGGCATGCAGGCATGGCCTCCCAACCCCACGCGTGCAGACAGGAACATGCGTGCACGCATACACCGCGCACAGACACGCAGCGCCGTGGGCACACGCGGGCACACACAGAGCTACATGCGGACATGGTGGTGCACGCGTGGGCATCCACGCGCTGGGGGAGATGGGGAGCGCGTGCACACACACCGTGCGCTCACGTATCGCTGTGGGAATGCCCGTGGGCCGCGCTGCATGCACACGCACATGCCATATGCGCACATGCATCGCTGTGCAAACACGGGCACACACAGAGAACGCTGCATGTCCACACTCATACCGGTGTTCGAACACACTGGTGCACACGTTATGCCACATGCATCCGTGTGCACACATGAGCACACACTGCAGCGGGTGCACACAGACACACGCACACTGCCACATGAACACACCCCACTGTGTGCACTACGCACACACACTGCTTCACACCCCCAGGTCACACACTTTGGCTGTGCACCACCGCTGCACACCCCCCCACCAGCACCAGGGCCCCCCAGCACCACACAGCGCATGCAGCAGGCACACCACGCACACACGGGAGGCACAGGCACACACCGACAGAGACTGCAGACACATAGAGGCAGGCTGCACACACCCGCACGGACGCAGGGAGCCGTGGGCACGCACACAGCGCACGCTGTGCATGCATGCCTGCACACACAAGCGCGGCGCGCTCCTCCCTCCTGTCTACATGGGTCACTCAGCACACACAAGGGAGCAGGCCGAATCTGCAGCGGCGGTGGGTGCAGCCTGGGTGCCCTGGGTGCCCCGGGCAGCCTGTGGCCAGGCCCCTCCACCTCCCCTGCGTGTGCTCGGGGTGCTGAGCCCAGCTAACCAGCCCCATTCCCCCCGCTCGGGGCCATCAGGCAGGCAGGTACAAACCCACCTCCACCTCAAACGCACCCATGCCCATGCAAAAGGTGTACACAGACCCATGCATAGGTACAAACACGCACACAAATTGTACGAACACCCGCACCACAGAGATTCACACGCACCAACACGCACCCACACGCACACGTATGCACACCCAGGCACACACAGAGCTGGGAGAGGGGAGGGAGCTGGAGGGGCCAGAGGTGCACAGCAGAGCAGAGCTGACACGTTCGCAGCTCAGCTTCCCAATGTGGAGATGGAGGATGGCTGGAGACATCCCTGGGGATGCTGGCAGAGCCGGGCAGGAAGCTCAGCGCAGGCTGTAAGCGATACCCGCTGCCCGGCAGGGAGCAGGGAGAGGGCTCAGTCGGGTCCCTCGCTGAGCCGAGGCTCCATTTAAGCAACCTGGCTGATGGATGCCTGTGTCTGTGCCACCGCTAAGCCTTGTCCCCATGGCAAACCCCACGGAGCCCCGGGCCAGTGCAGGGTTGCAGGCACTGGCACGTCCCTGCATGAGCCGTGGGATGCGGGGGGTGGCTAAGCCAGGGTGCAGCGGGTGCTGGGGTTGGTTAGGGTGCTGGGGTGGCCACGCTGTCCCAACATGCAGGGGTTCTCCTGGCCCCACAGCCCCAGCGCGGGGCACAGCCGCCCTCGGTCCTCGCTCGCTGGCGCTGTGCCCAAGCAGGGGGCTGCGAGGCAGAGGAGGGGCTGGGAGCCCGCGCATGCAAAATGGCTCCTGTCGGTCAGCTGCTGTGCGGCACAGCGCAGCCCTCTCCCCCACGCAGCCCCCAGCCTCTCCCCCCAGTGCCTGGTCCTGCCCCAGGGCCCATGCCCCAGCCCTGCTGGGTGCGGGTCCTCGCCCACCCCTCACGTCAGCACGGCACCGGGCACCTCTGCGCAGGGCACTCCCCAGGTGACCTCCCCAGTAATTCCTCCCTTCTCCCATAACGGGGTCTCCAACCCCTGCCCCAGCTTGCTCTGCACCCTCAGCTTGCTCCCACCCAATGCCAGGCAGGATCTTCCCTTCTTCCCACCCCACCCGGTCTCCAGGTCCCCTTCCCCAGGCATGCTTCATCCTCCCCTCCCATCCGAGCAAGCTGTCCCTCCAGCCCGGGTGCAGGGCACCTCCTGGGGCTCGAGCAGATGCTTGGAGGAGGAAGAAGTGTTATTTCCTCCCAGACATCAAAGTCCTCGCACTGGAGACCTGTCACCAGCTGGGGACATTCCTTGTGCTGTGAAAGGGCATTAGTGTAACAAAAGCTCCCCCAGGGATTGCCCAGCTCCTTCCTCTCTATTTGACACAAAATAGGATCCTGCTGGAGACCAAAATCTCAGCCCTGTAATAACAGCAGGATCTTGCCGAGATCCTCCTTCCCCATTTCGGTATAACCCATCGCCCCGGCGTGCTGCGGGCAGATCCCGGCTCCTGCCCCCCTTTCTCATTGCTCTGCGTGCTGAGGGCCAGATGGCTGATTTGCTCCGTGGCTCTGCGCTCCTTCTCCTGCTCCGAGTCCCAGCTGACCACTTTGTTTGTAATAGTCCTCGGAGGGGAATTACAACCGAGTATTAAATGTGTGGTTAAAGAAATCGCATTACACAGTGTGACTGTAAGGGAGATGTTTCCCTTTAATCTGTAATCTATGAAAGTTATTAGTTTAGCGAGCGGAGCGGCTAGGCACGGCATTTCCATTAAGATATAACCCTGAGCAGACCCATCACCTCCGCGCCGGCTGCAGCCCGAGCCGTGGTGCAGCACCCCTCGCTCCCCGGCGCAGCCCTCGCTTCGCTGTTCCCGATTATTTGAATGCCGTTATCGTGTTAACGTGGGGCTGTTTAACGTTGCAGAAAAGAAAAGGAAAATAATCACACTCGATGGCCGATGTGCTCCTGTGAAATAATGTTTGTGTCATGTATCCTGTCCTGCAGGTCTATGCAATATTAGTTAGTCACCCTCCTGCTCCCAACGATCACCTAACACCAACACCCGTATCATACACAGCTGGCTTCTACAGGATCCCTGTCATTGGTCTGACAACACGCATGTCTATATATTCTGATAAGGTAACTGCTGCATGTTTCTAGTCTAGTACCTCATACATGTGGTGTAAATCAAGAGTGCCCGTCAGGAGGGTTAATGATGTCTACACTACCCTGCCTATCTATGTGTCTGTCTGTCTGTCCACCCTCTCCAGTTAAACCTGCAGCTCCCTCTCTCTCGCTCCCGCATTCCCCGGTACATTATTTTTTCGCAGCTGCCAGTGTTGACCTACATAGTGCTGGATGATTTCTGCAGCGTTTCCCTGCCAGGCTGCTGGGCTCGCTGCTCTTCAGCCAAGGCAAACGCACGAACTAGCTCCTGCCCTGCTCGCTAGTGACAGCCGGGGGGTCCTGGGTGCTCCCTGGGTGCGGGGGGACCGGCGGAGGGGCAGGAGCATCCTAGTGGAGCCTGTACGTCGGGCAGGAGCTCTCTGGGGCTTGAAGGTTGTTTGGTAGCATTCACTTCTCTGGGTTTATGTGATATTGGTAGGGGAGATAATAGAATTGACTAACAAGTTATCCCGAGGCTTTAAATGACGTTCAGTCCAGCCAGCATTCAAGAAAGAGGTTTAAATTCCAGTGTCTCAAACTGCTGTCTGCTCTCCCTGTGGAAACACGGAGACTTTCAGGCTGGATGAGGTCCTGCTGGGGGGGGCTGGGGGCAATGCCCTGGCCTGGGCCATGAGATGTTGCCGTGGCCGGCTCTTCCACCAGGCTCTCAGCTCACAACCCATCTTGCAAACACGCTTTGTGATTAGTAAAGGCAAAAGGAGAAGCTGAGCAGGGCCAGGCAGACCACGCGCCATTGCAGCCCTGGTGGAGGTTTTCATCCAGGTGCACAAGGTTAGTGGGTGAGATCAGGCCTGTTTTGAAGCACGAATCGGTCTTTGCTTGGAAAATGTGAATATTCACAAATGCAAATGTTCAGTGCAAAAATAGTCACTCCTCCTACATGCTAAATGAAGTCAAATTTCAGGAGGGAGGAACAGAGGCTCCCAGAGATGCAGCCCGCAGGACTGCTCGGCTGGAGCAGCAGCAGGGCTGGGCATCTCCCACCCAGTAAAAGCATGGTAGGACAACCAGCAAGCCAAGACCACGGCAGTGACAGCAACAGTGGCTGCCAGGGGCTGGGGACCTGCACGCCCTGGCAGGGTCCCGTCAGGCACTGCTAGAAGGAAAGGGATGGTAACAGAGCTGGCAGATGGAGGGAGAGGGCAGGCAGCAGGTAGGAAATGTGCAGGGGGAATTTGGTTCATGCTGCCATGGGGAGGAGATAGGTCTGATCAGCAATGTCACAGTGCACACGATGGCAGGGAGAGGGGACCGTGTATGGGTCCAGCTTCATCTCAGCAGAGCCATGCTCACTGAAGCAAATTGGCTGCCTTTTCCACAGCACGGCCTTGTGCTGAATTTGTGTGTTCACCCTGAGGGGGTGGGAGCTTCCCCAGCAGACTCTGCTTCAGCCATTTTTTTCCTATTTAAAACATGTTTTCTGCAAAAGTGGCTCATAAAAACCACCCGGCTCACTTCAGAGCTGGGGGAGCAACCCACTGCGGCAGTGGCAACCCACTGCGGTGGCAGGGAGATGCACCCCACTGAATATTTGGGGGTGTTGGGCAGGGCAAGGGCTGTGGGGTGCACTCGCCTGGCAGGGACTCGGCAGGGAGGCCACGCTGCCTGCACCGGGCACATCTCACCCCTCCGAGCACCCCTGCCTGGCTGGCCTCTTGCTCGGACTCCTGCCCACCGAGATAGCCGGGGGCTTGAGGACTTTGAGCTCTCTGCAGAGTTGCAGGCAGGAGATGGGGCAAAGGCAGGGACTGGGTGGGTGGAGGAGCAAGGACGTTGAGTAGTGGACTGGCAGGAGCCGGAGGGGACAGCAAAGGTGGGAGCGGAGTAGAGGACAGCAGAGCAAAGGGGTGCGAAGGCATGGGACAGGATGGTGCAAGGCTCTGCACTCCCCATGCAGGACAGGCTGGCTGGTGCAACACAGAGACATTCAGCTGGTTCCCTTTTCAGTTTCCACTGATCAGCTTGTCTTTTTTTTTTAATTTGGGAAATTATATCTTTCAGCTTAGTTTCTATGGAAACAAGCTTGTAAGATCACTTTGTGTGTATGCCCCTGATTGGTTTTGAAGGCATCAGCCAATTTTAGCTAAATTTCACAGGGGGTTGAAGTCTCAGAGTTAATTATGGTCCTCCCAAGGTTAACCTGCCAGGGAGAGGAAAGGCGTGGGCCGCAGCACGGACAGGTTTGCCCGGTACCTTTTGATGCTCTTGGAGCATCTCCAGTCGAGCGTAGTGGTCCATGAGCTGTAGCCAGTCTTTCAACAAAGATACCCGAGGGAAGCAAGCTTTATTGCTCCCAGTATTCAAAGAACTATTTGTTCTAGAAATGGTATTACAGCTGTCAAGCTGAGCACTCTAGCTTGGCAGCCTTTGTTTGGCATCCTTGTGCGTACATCTTATGAAATCATTACCTGTTTCTTCACTGAGATCCCCACGTCATTCAGCACAGTCCTGCCTGCACGGCGAGGGGGTCTCTGAAATCCCCATCACCTCTGAGCGAGGTGAGCAGGGAACGGCAGGAGGACAGGGGAGGATATCACGGTAAAGGCAGCAGAGCGGTGCCCATCGCTGTGGTGCCCATCACAGTGGAGAGCCCTTCATGGACTCCTCATGGACTGAGCACTGCAAAAATCATGCTCTGACCTTCTCATGCTGGGCCCCCTGAACGGACAGGCTGGACTATGGCTTTAGTGCTTCTGCTCCCCATGTGTCATTGGGGGTATTTATATCTCCTTTACATCTCAGCTGAAAAAATGAGATAACATTGACGTCTTGACAATATGAGAAATATGAAATGACACTGAGAGCGTGAGAGTGAAGCTCGTGGGGAAATGCACAGCTCAAGAGCTGGGAAGGTCTGGTGCCGTTCATCACCACCATGTGGGAGCACACCTACGTGATGGGGATGCAGGGACATGCTGGGTGCCCCGCGGGGCTGAGCCCCACACCATCCCCCCGTCGGAGAGGCAGTGCAGCGGAGGATGAAGGGTGGCTCTTAACTGAGACCTGCTCTGCTGCTGAAAGAGAAGGAAAATGGAGTTTACTCATTCTGCGCTTGGAGAGCCCTTTCAACGTCCAGCACCTGGTCCTGGTAGTTGAAATGAGGTCTGTCTCTCTCTCTTTCTCTCTCTCTCCAGCCTGGGCCTGGGGATGGCTTTTCCCTCTGGTCCCTTGTCTCAGTATAACCACTCCATGCTCTCCCGGGGGTTACTGCTCACCGAGAGGGGTATTTTTCTCTATTACTGGTCTCACTGGCAACCAACGCTCAGCAGAAACGGTGTTAGTCAGCATGGGAAGCTGCACTGAAGGTGGGGAGAAAAGTGATTCCCCTTGACCAGGGTCAGGACTCCTTCAGTGGCACCTGCAAGAAGTGACTGGAGAGGCTGGTTAATGTCACGCAGAGACGTTTGCCCCGAGAATGGGTCTCACAGCCACCGGCGAGCAGCACGGCCATCAGCAGGGCCGGCCTGCAGTGCATCAGAGCAGATGAGGGGCTCTGCGCACTGCAGCCTGCGCTGATGGCAGTGATGGAGCCCACTCATCCCAGCGGAGGAGAGCTCTTCACAGGCTCTCCGGATTCAAGCTGGGAGGAGGACAGAGCAGCCCTACCACTCCACAAGGCTGCTGCTGCCGTGCCGGGCCATTCCCCAGAGGATAACAAGTCCTTTCCTCCAGGCACTGCAGGGGAAAGGCAGAAGATGCATTTGCGCCTGAGCTCCCCATACGTCTGCCCCCACTAAAATCCCTCCCAGCACACGTCTCAGCTATTGCGGAGTTCTCTCAGCTCCCTCCCACGTCCTCAGCTATCACACGGGGCAGTGGGCAGGCTGCTTTCTGGTGGGGCTCAGAGACACGTGTGCTGGCCGGCGGGCAGGCTGAACAGAGCAGGGGGCAGAGCAGCCCGGGCTCCTTCCATGGAGACACTGGCCAAGGCTTCTTTCCTGTACCCAGCTGATGATTTTTGCTAAGTTATCAGGAACTTATATATTGGGATCTCTGTCAATCTCCTTGAAACTGCCCAGACAGCTCAGTTTTGGGGCGCATTGCTAAAAGGGGGACTGACCACATTATTTCCCTAGGTCATGAAAAAAAAGCACATCATTTCCTCAAGCCTGTAGGAAAAATTACTCTACCAGCCATGGACCGTGAGCTGTGATGAGCCCTTAGGCAGACAGAGGTAAAGACGACAGGAATCCTTTCACTCATGGACCTGTACGTGGTCCTGATACAGACACACTTGCACTGCCTGCTGGCCCCACAGCCGTGCCTGCACACTCCCTATACATGTGCACATCCCCTATGCACGCAAACTCCATCGACAGGCACCCACGCGTGCGCCCTCCCCCAGGCATGGCACGGCCACGTGCAGGCTCTTTGTGCACAGCTATTCAAGCACCCGAGCACGTTCCCTACATGGGTACATGCACACACGTGCTTTCTGCGTGTATATGCCCACATTTACGCATACACAGAGTCCTTGTTTGCACGCATGCATACACACACACACGATCTACTCAAATTCAGCTCCTCTTCATACATACTCATGTCAACAAAGTCCGTACCACTAATAATTTGTGGTTCCTAAGAGACTGGACACAGCACATGTCCCCAGCCTCATAACCACACTCACCCCCAGTGCGTTTAGGCTCCAGCCCTGTGGGTTTCTGCTGAGCTGAATCCAGGTGGAAGCCTGGATTCAGTCCCAACCTGTATTTACTTACCTTTTGCAGAAATAGAATTAAGTGAGGAAGCACAGGGCTGAGCAGTCAGGTGTTGGTGGGAGATAGGAGGGGATATTGCAGAAAGCTGCTCCTCGGCTCGGGTCTGCTGAGCGATTCCCACGCTCACATCCCAGCCCTCCCGGCAGGCAGCAGGCACACTCAGAGGAGAGCAAATGATGTGAATCCTGCAAAACGTCTTACGAGGCGAACTGTTGATTTGTAATTAGGAGCATTTTTGCTGTGTGCCTGATGTGAGGGGAGCGGGTTATGACCCATGACAGCTCAGAGTTAAAGCACTCGTAGCAGTACTTCAGCGACAGTGTGATGAGCGGTGCAGCCGAAATGGGTGACCGTTGTCTCATGGAGGCTGTGTTAAAATATCAGGTCTTTATAACAGTTATTTGCCTAAAAAAGGGCTTACTATGATGCAAAAATCATCGCATCCACATACTTTGCAGTACGGCTCCATGTGCCTGTGCCCATGGCTGGAAAAACTCCGTGCTGGGTACAGAGGGATTTGCCAGAGTCCTGTCACTGCCTATGCTGTGATATGGGTTATCAAATCACACAAAGCCTGATTCCAGACTGCCTCTGCCCATCACAAGTTGGACTTGTTAACCTTTTGGGGGGACTCTGCTTTCATTTTTCTGCCGATCTTTGGGCCCTGCAGAGAAGTTCAGGAGTCCCAGGTGCTTCACAGGCTGAGCGCAGAATGTGAGTGCTCATCCTGAAATCTAGACTCAGCAGTTGCAATTAGTTATTCTTCATTATCCTATTTAAAAACTACAATTCCGTAATCTGAGAGCTGAGATACCATCATAGCAAGTCCGTGACCCTTTTGACACCACCTCAGAAAGCAAATTTGCCTCAACTGTTAAACCAAGTTGCTCTCCAACAACTTTGCAGTAAAATTTGTTCATCTGAACCTGGTGATATGTATTTACAACACTTAAGAAAGCCACGATCAGTTTAAACAGCATTTTTGCAAGCTAGTTGGGAAACTAGAAAATAATTTGATGCAATATATTGGAATTTCAAAGACGTTTTCATTTCAAAAAGGGATTGAAATAATTTTAAGTTAGATTTTTTTTTTTTTAGCCTGTATTTTTCTGGTCTTTTTTTTCCTATTAGCTATTCTGTTCTTTTTTCATTTCTCTTCTGATTTTTTTTCCCATTCCCATTTTCCATTGCCATGGATTTCCTTAAAGCAATTAAAAATGCTAAGGGATTAAAAACTAAAAATGCTCAGCCCCACCTTGTGTGCCCCTGGCCCGAGCTGTGGAGCTGGACCTGGCGATACCTGGGCATCTCTGCTGAGTCCAAGGAGAGCTTGAGCGCCGTGTTGGTGTGGAGACCATAGTTGTTCTTCCACTGTTTGTCCCTATGGGTCTTCTTCCCGATCCAGTTGATTAGTCCCGGGCTTGTGGGGTGAGCTGAGTTTCTCCTGCTCTTCATGTAATTGGGACTGTTTGTATCAGTCATACAAAACTGCAGCTCTGAGACGCTTATTACAGCTCTCCTGGTTCGTTTCCTTCTTCGATTAAACATCCACAGCTCTTCTCAGTCTTTGGTAATTAGGAAATGTTTCCAGTGCTTTGGTATTTTTGCTGCTGTCGCCCTCATTCTGTGTTTTGGGCCAGGGCAGCAGAACGGACACGTTGTCCCACTGCAGAGACACCTGACCATGACAGGGGTTTTGCAGTGTTTCCTATACATTGCATGGTTTGATTTGACTTTATCATCGTGTTGAGTGTGAGGAAAAGGCATTATCTGGTCTGTCTGTCCCTCCTGTGCGGGCCCATGGTGGACATGATGCCCTTTCTCTTCCAGAGTGAATTGCTTTGGCCCATTCAGGACATTTCTGACCCATGCTGGGTCAGGTCCCTGGACGAGCAGGTTTGGACAAGCCCTGTTTGGTCCAGAGGACAATCTCAGCCTTAAAAAAGAAATATTATGGTGCTTTCCATTTTGTCCTCTCCTGTTCAGACTTCTGCCTCCCTCCAGCACGTAGCTGGTTTGTCAAGTAGCGCCCATGCTGAGTCTAAGCACTTTCATTTTCTAATATTTGACTCTAGGGCCTTTTGCATTTTTTGAAACCCCTCCGTCAGCTACAGCTTTTGGTCCAGTTGCTCCCCAAAGAGTGCTGTACTTAATTAGGCTGGAATTGCTATTGCTCAATCATCCAACCATAATGCTGTCTTTAACCAAATCAGATAGGTTAGCTGGGGCATGAGTCCAGAGCTGCCTCCTGTGTGCTGCTGCAGAACAAGCTGACCTAGAAACAGCCAAACAGCATATTATAAAACTGCTTTTCTGAACTTCTCCATGACAAAAAACTAATATATACCTGTGTGTACCTGCTGCTGCTCCTTGTCGCTCTCTGCAGGGAATTCGTTTTCTTTTTTATGTCCTTTGCTCAGTAATGTTTTCAAAAAGTCAAGAGGAAAGGCTATATTTGCACTGAATGTTGCTGACAGTTCGTTGCTGGACAGGCTTTTCTTCACCACAGACCACAGAGAAAAAAAACCTCTCTCCCATGTGCTGGATTAACCACAGAGAGCTACGAAATTGTAGCCAGGGTTTGCTTCTCAGCCAGAAGAAAGGAGTGCAGGTCCCAGAGGCTAGCGCAAGGTGTGCAACCCAGAGGTCTACCAAAAATTGCTGCTCTGCCTCTTTGGCCTTGCGATCCCAGCCCTGTCCCTGCAAACCTGCCCGGTCCCCGAGACGCACCCTGGCCGATGACCCAACCAGTCTATGTTTAGCTCTTGTTCTTCCTTGCAGAGCATCCACCTGTCCTTTTTGCGCACGGTCCCACCATACTCTCACCAGGCCAACGTCTGGTTTGAGATGATGAGAGTCTTCAACTGGAATCACGTCATTCTGATAGTCAGTGACGACCACGAAGGTCGTGCTGCACAAAAGAAGCTGGAGACCCTCTTGGAGGAGAGAGAGTCCAAGGTCAGTTCCTGAACATTGTCTTGTACTTTGTTTAAGCAACAACAACAAAACTAGAAGTCTCGGGCTGTTGTATGTATGTAGATTTCTGTATGTAAAACACCTTTTCTTTCCATTGTAACATGGCTAACATGCTTAAAGCATCAACAGTGTCTGACTAGTACCTGACAGAACTTTGTACTTTATTCATTTCACTTGCTTTGCCATGGTCAAAATCTCCTACATGTAAATCGACTACAAAATGAAGGGAAGGATAACCTGGAGCTCTGCAAATGCCTCGCCCAAGATTCCCACCTAAGGAGAGGACCAGTCGCTCAGCTTAGGGAAGCACCTGCCCCATTACAGCCACCCAGGGGCCAGGCAGACCCAGCAGTGCCAAACCAACCCTGAAAAGCAGCTTCTGAATTGGCTAACCGGAGCTCACCTTAGTGGCTTAGGAGGGGCAAGGGCAGCCGGCGCATTGATGCACGGAGGTATAATGCACCCTCTCTATAGAGCTGTCAGCTCTGCAGCTGCAGGCTGACGCCCCGTTCCCATCTCCATTGAAGCACATGCCAAACGCTGCTTTCCTGACACCCCATGCTGTTACGAGAGGGCGGTTGCGGCTGGCGGGAGCAGCTTTATCGAGGAGGTGCACTGCACCTGCACTCAGGGCCACGCAGGGGAGCAGGGAGGGAAGCAGGGGAGGTCCCCGAGCCTGCTAGAAATTCAGAAGGACTACCACAGACCTGCTGCCGTTGAGTAAAAGGACCGAGCAAGTGATCAAGCCAAGCAGGGAAGGAGAACACAGGGAGCCGTTCGGCTGCAGTGGTTCAAAGGCAGGCGCCTGTTTGGAAAGCAAGGAACCACCTCCTGCCATACGGGGTGAAGTCCCAGCACGTCCTCTTGCCCACAGAGCGAGGTCCCCTTTGGGTGGGCAGAGTCCAAGCCCATCTCCAAGTCTCCAGCAGCGTCAGGGCAGGCATCCGTTCCTGGCTGCTCCCTCCCGGGTCCTGGGCAGGGACCACAACCTGCTCTTCTCCAGCCCCACCAGCAGCCACTGGACATTTGGCAGTTGGCTGTTGAGGAGATGTGGCCGTAGACACTTCTTGTGCTTGGAGTTGGCGGCTGAGCTGAGAGACGAGTGAGAGCAGCCTGCCGCTGCTCTTCGTCACCTCTTGTCAAGCCACTGGAGGAACAACTGGTGCAGGGGTGCAGGCTGGCACAAGCCACACTGACCAACAGGCTTTTGGTTTTGGTGGTGGTTTCCAAGAAGTTTGATCCTTGCTGCATCCTGGGCCATCGTGAGACACTGGTGTGCCACCAACCATGGTGGGATCCTCCTGCCTCCAAAGGCAGCTTCCCGCTGGCTGACAGCGGGCCAGTATTTCTCTCCAAAGCCTCTTCCCAGCACAGTGTCCCTCACCCAGGGAGAGCTGTGGAAAGGTTGTTCCCACTGTCAGTCTGTCATCCCCTTCCTTGCTCCTTTTGATCTCCACCTTCTGTTTTCCTGCAGATCCCGTGGATCCCCTTTTGCTGCTCCCTCTCATGCCTCCCCTCCCTGCTCATGCAATGCTCCCAGGCACAGGGTGTATTTCTTCTTCAACCTGCCCATCCTACAGGATAGCCTTTGAGATCTGGGGCTTGAAAGATGGGGGAGAAATGGTCTGTCGTCAGGCCTGCCCCACATTTGCACTGCATCTGTGACATGTCTTGGTGCCTCCTGGCAGCCACTGGGCTACTGCAAATGCCCTGGCCATCCTCCAGACTGGGGCATGTGCTCTGTGATGGTAGGTCACCTTGTCTTCCCTTTGGGATGTGCCACAGCATCTTGTTTCTTTTTCCTTGAGGAGCTTGCTCTAGTCAAGCTGACTGGTCTGGAAGGTAGATAACCCCCATCAGGGCTCTCCCCTCTTCCTCAATCTCTTCTGAGAATTCCTCTTCTAATCACTGGTGTGCTAACTCTCTTCATGCTGTGAAGTGGTACCCTGGACCCCTCCCCAACCTCCTCAAGGCCAGCATGGGCCATGAGGAGGAAGCAGGCAGGAGACCTGCTCTTGATCTCTTCAAGGCTTGGATCACAGCCCCTGAGGACCTGGGCTGGGTCAGAGGCTCACCTGTGCACCTGAGCTCTTGGATCTGAGCACGGCTTGTCCCCTGGAGCCCGTGCCAGGGCTGGGTGTCACTCAGGTACCACTGCGTGGATTTGCACTCCAGGCAGGTATTCAGGGCCCAGCACTCAGGCCAGGCTGGCCAGCCCCGGCGCACCCCACATGCTAGCCTTGTCTTAGGTCTGCCTGCAGTAACTCTCGTCCTGGAGCTACCGCTTCATCCCAGTACAACTCTGCTCATTCATCTGGGCAGGCCCACCGTTGCACCAACGCTGCTCGGGTTCGGGGGGAAATGCCAGATGCCGTGAAAAGCAGAGTTTGTCCAAGTCAGAGGTGGCAGGTCCCTGGTGTGCTGACTCCTTTCCTCTGGGACAGTGGTGTTCATGAAAGTGGTAATTTTTTGAGTGAATGCTGGAGAACATGGTGGAAAGTGAATTTTGAATCTGTGGGTCTCTGCGTGGGCTGAGGAGCAGGGAAGTGCTGCAGAACCACACAGAAAAAGTGGAAAGAGAGGAGACATTACTGGTCTAGTTCTGGCAATAGAGATGGGGACAAGGGGAGGCAGAGGTTATTGGGTGCCATTGGGTCCAGCTTCACTGCACCCAAGACTCTGCTTCACTTTGCTGACCAGCTTGGGTTAAGGCATCAGCCCATCCTGGGCACACGAGGTGATTCGTGGCTGGAGGCTGCAAGATGGACGACTGAGTTTCCAGCTAAATTGATGGTGCCCGAGGAAGAGTGGCCAATGTCTCTTCATTGGAGAACATTCGTGCTGTCCTGCTGCTGTGGCTCTGCTCTCCCTGGAGGCAGTTGTTACTCCAGGTCTCACTGCGATCTGAGCAGACTCTAAGAAGCCATTGCAGAAATCCCTGCCGCGGACGTCATCAGAAGTGAAGGCAGACCTGGGCTCCAAGCACATTTTGCCTCCTCAGATACTTTTCCTTACAAGGACCCAACTTCTTTGATCGATGAAAATCCTGCCAGGCTGTGTTCAAGGAGAAGAAAGGAAAGATCACACAGCTGCACAGAAAGGAAACCTGGCAAAATGTCCTGCCGAAGACTGGTCTGAGTGCTTAGGAAGAAACAAGCTATTCAATTTGGAAAGCAAGATGCAGAGATAAAACCTGGCTGCCTAAGGAACAACCTGGGAACACGAACCATTGCATCACCGGGGTGCAAAGGGTCGGGTTCCTGGCAGGGATCAGTTGCCATTGCCATAAGGTGCTGTGAAATGGAGATTGGAATAGAGCCGTGTCCCGTACCCCATACGCACAGATCAGGGATGCCCAGCTGGGGTGGGACGGGGCCAAGAGGAAGAGGTCAGACTATATCCCACCAAAAGCTGCCAAGCACTATCCCACCGGCACTATCAGGTTGATGTTATTGGCATGACCAGAGGGGCTGCTCCCAGCAAGATCCATGGGGCTCCATGAACGCTGCTGCGGGGTCAAGGCTTCTGAGAGTAGAGGCCGTCAGCCCTCAGCTGCCTGGAGGAGAGGAAACCTCCAGAAGTAGGTTTCATGCCCCTGGCTCCTTTGGGGCTGAGCAGCAGAAGTGGCTCAGGCAGGAGATGAGGCAGGGAGCAGGGTCTCTGCTCCGGTCCGTTATCTGCAGGGTCAGTGCATGCTGAGCCACTTGCCCCTAGTCCAGGTGTGATGCTCCAGCCAGCAGCATGGAGACCACCAAGCAGTGAACCCCACTAGCCACGCATAGGGCCAGGTTATGGGCACCGTGGTCTCCGGCAGCTGCACTTCCCAGGGTCACCCGTGTGCCACAGAGCCACGAGGTGCCCTTGGCCCTTCCCAGGCACCAGGTAAAAGCTGCAATGCCATCCCATGATCACCATTGCTTCATATTGCCACGCTTTGAGCCGACATGGGATGTAGCGAGCTTTTTCTTTCTCTTTTGGACAGCAACAGAGCTCCAAAAAGCTGCTCCCTCCTTGCAGGAGGTGAGAAGTTCAGCTGAGACACCTCATTTGCTGTGAACTCTCTTAGGGTGAACAGGATTGTAATGATAATAGTGACGGTAGTAATGCTAATACTATTAACTGTAACAGTTTGCGTTTATCCAGCACTTTCCGTACACAACATTTTGTCCTTTACTTCCACAGTAATTCCATGGAAATCCCACCACTTAGCCCCTTAGAGATGCATAGATTGTTTCTGAGTTTAAGATAAATTTTCTTGCTGAAGAATTCCCCAGTCCCACAAGGGAAATGCAACTGCATCGCAACAGCTGTGACACTCAGGCTTGCTCTAACCGATACGGCTTTGCACCCTGACGCTCCCGTGAGAGCTGAGGCACTCTCTCCTGATAGTGGTTTTTGCGAGCTCCAGCGTTATAGAGACCCTTTAGCAAACAGTGGAGGAGGAGGTGGATGTTGGATTGCTTTACTACACGTCATTTTCAACTGTTTATAATATTCTTCTGTGTCTACATATTTTCTCTGTGCACATTATTCATCAGAGTAAAAAAAGGAACTATGAAAACCTCGACCAACTTTCCTATGACAACAAGCGAGGACCCAAGGTATATATGCATGGAAATGCACGCCGCCCACCAACCTAACTAGCAAATGAAAAATAGCCACAGCCACCAGAAAAATAAAAAAAAAAGAAAAAAAAAGAGAAAGAGAAAAAAAGAAAAGAAAAGAAAGAAAAAAAAAAAAGATCCATGACTATGTTTCTTGGTAGCACGTTTTTATGTTGAGATAGTTTGGTTTGGACTTGAGAATGGAAACCTAGCCAGCTGACCCTGGAAGGATTTCTTTTTGAAACATGCATGTGAACCAGTAATTAACTTGCAAGTTTTTTTTTTTTTTTTGAAAAGTTGAACCAACCCCCTTTCCTCCCCAAAGGAAACGGTTCCTTGGTGTAAGTTGCTCACTTTTACTCCCAAAGGTTAACCCTGTGCAATATGTTTTTTTCATTTCCCATGTTTTTGAAAAACAACACTCGTTTGAGTTTTCAATTGCATTTCAAAGCCTTTTTCTCTTTCCTGTACAATGCACGCCTCTTTTTGGGTCTTGATTGACTTCAGTTTGCATGCACAGTGCAAAAAAAAAACCCAAAAAGCCAAAACCTTAAAAGAGAAAGGAAGGAAGGACAGAAAGAAAAGAAAGAAAAGAAAAGAAAAAAGAAAAAAGTAGCTGTAACCAACCTTATTTAGCAGACTTTTGTGCAGTTTAATGAATTTTCTTGACCCTTTTCTAGATAGCATGGCTCTCACAGGCAGTCCTGGGGCTCCCGCACTAACCAGCTTTGCTCATACCAATCACAGGCTGAGAAAGTGCTTCAGTTTGACCCCGGAACCAAAAACGTGACATCGCTGCTGCTGGAGGCTAAGGAGCTGGAGGCTCGCGTCATCATCCTCTCTGCCAGGTAAGGCCGAGCCGGCCCTTCCCCTCCCTGCTCTGATTTCCTCACTCTCCCCTTTGCAACGCTGCCCAGCAGCGCAGTCAGTGCAGATCTGGAGCATGTCGTCCTTTCAAGGAGCGTGGGAGAAACCCCACATGAAGCCTCATGTCCCAGGCAGGTGGTGGATGTTGTGTTGTGCCTGCTGCTGGCCTGGGAGCTTGCAATCATGGGTGTGGTTGAGACGTCTGCCTGTCCTGCTAAGCATTAGCAGCTGCAGAAGCAGCAATAGTTACTGATGATGTATCCTGATCCACCTGTGAAGCAGAGGAGTCTTATTGCCCCTACAGATGGTGAGCGATAAGGAACGGGCCAGATTTGCAGATGCTCAGCAGTGCTGGGTGTTGTGGGATCAGATGAAGCTGAGAGAAAGGTTTCCGTTGCATCAAGGAATTAGCCATTGCCCAGGAGAACCAGCTATCAGAGGAGGGCTGCCTGCGGTTGTGTTTTCTCTGGCTCTGCCACCCCCATGGGGTCCGATACAGGAGAAAAGGGGCCATCCGGCACCTGGAGCCACATTGCCATTCCCTTCTTCTCGTTGCAGTGAGGATGATGCGGCCACGGTGTACAGATCAGCAGCCATGCTCAATATGACGGGCTCCGGCTACGTGTGGCTGGTGGGGGAACGGGAGATATCGGGCAATGCCCTGCGTTACGCCCCTGATGGTAGGCACCCGCCGGAGGCACCCGTCCCGCTGTCAGCCGGGCTCGAAGGAGCCTGCTCGGAGCTGGGATGAGCGGCATCTGCCCTCCCAGGGACCCCTTGGGCTGGGGGAACGCAATGCCGTGGTTGTCCCACGTGAGTGGAGGGTCCCACACGTTGCTCTCCGCTCTCTTTTCCCGCCATGCTGCCATGCCCCAAATCCAGCCCACCATCACCTGGGGGAACGGCTTGGGCAAGAGGATGGGGATGGAGCGTGGGGTGTCAGCGGTCTGCGTAGCTGTCCCCAGTCCCCATCCAGCAGCCAGGATGGTGCCAGTCCAGCACTGCTGCAGCCTCTTGCCCTGCCTGCCCCTGCCTGAAGCTCAGACAACTCCCCCACTGCATCTAAGGGGTCCTCAGCCCCATAACCGTGTGCTTGCTGGCCCCTGAGCCCTGCGCGTGGGAGGAGCGCCGGAGCAACCGGTGTGCCCTGCTGACATGCCTTCTCCTCTCTGGTCATGGCAGGAGTGATCGGTTTGCAGCTCATCAATGGGAAGAACGAGTCAGCCCACATCAGCGACGCTGTCGCGGTGGTGGCCCAGGCCGTGCACGACTTGTTCGAGAAGGAGAATATCACAGACCCGCCACGGGGCTGCGTGGGCAACACCAACATCTGGAAGACGGGACCCCTTTTCAAGAGGTATTTGGGGAAGGGCCCTGCTGGAGGGAGCAGAGGACCTGCTGGGGGAGAGCTGGAAAAGGTGGGAGCATGTGGAAAAGGGCAGTGTGGTAGCTTTGTTCAGAGTACCTGTCACTAAAGCTTTGAGGCATGTGGCACAGGACTGCTTGGACTCTCCTGCATGATTCAGATGTGAGGGCTACATTTCTCCTAGAAAACTAGCCAGGACACGGGCTCAGGCACTGGATCCCAGTTGGTCCAGGCTGTTCAGGCATCATCCTGGTGCCTGGCACCAACTGGGTCCATGCTGACCCATGCTCTCCTGGGCAATGCTTCGGCAGCTGGGATCAACGTGAGCAGAGAACAACTCTAGGAGGAAGAGATCTGGGGGCCGTGGAGGGATGATCTCCTCTGGTCTGGATCTTAATTCTGTGGGTGGAAGAGGGGAGAAAGGGAGTTTTCTGCCAAATCAGGGTAGGGGGATATTTCTGTCAAATGGGAGCTCAGTGCTGCGGACGTGTTTCTTGCTGAACATTTCAGGGCTGCAGCATGGGTCAGTGTGCTGCAAGCAGGACTTGGGGGCAAGAGATCTCCATGCATGGGACAGGCTTGCTCTCTGGTGTAGCAAATACTGGTGCTTTGGTTTTGGCTGGTGGGGTCTCAGCAGATCAGAGCACGCGCGTGTTGGATCTCGCTGCCATGGGCAGTGTGATCAGCAGATGATGCATGCGCTTCCCAGAACCCAATCTTTGTGCTGCGTGGGGTTTTGTGCTGCGTCACTGCAGGTGCTGGAGCCACAAGGGCCTCTTCTGCAGGCTGGATCTTGGTAAAGCAGCAATTCCCTTTGCAGCATGGCTCCCCATGTGGGAGGGCTGCTCTCTGCAGCTTGCAACCTGGCACCAGGGTGTTGCTTTTGGCAGTGGGATCTTGTGCCAGGGGTTGTTCTCTGTAGACATGGTCATGGTGTCTGTGGGATGCCCTTTCTGTAGATCTGGGTTCTGTTGAGCATGGGACCTGCAAAGCCTGGAGACTATTTTAGAAAAATTTCTGGCATCCTCTGCAGCAACACGATCTTTTGGCATGAGCTATTCGAAGTTGTTCTCTATGGTACCCTGCAAGTGGCTCAGGCAATTCTTCTGTGTCTTCACTATCGTCTTTCCAGGGTTTGGGAGGCTCGTTCTCTCCTTGGTGATGTATGTGTGTGCCTGGGGCACTACCCAGGCTGTGATGGGCTGGTGCCAGACAGAAGCACCAGGAGCGGTGGCATGGACACAGCTCCCAAGGAACCCCCAGAGGAAGGTGTCCTTGGGTGCTGTGGGAGAGATCGTTCCTTAAGGGAATGGGACTGATCTGGTGGAAAACAAGGGGCAATGACAACAGATATGGTAGTGCAACATTCGGGAAACTGACTCCATCCACCAGGAGGGGATAACCAGAGGGCTATGAACGGACCATAGGTAGCCTTGACTGGACTTCTGTAGGGTAGTGGGCATATGGCAGGCAACTGAGAGAAAGCATTTGCCTTTCTGATGCCTTCTTTGGTGTCCCAATGGCCACAGCAGGATTTCTAGGTTGGCCCCACTGTGTTTCTCTCCATAGGGTGTTGATGTCCTCCAAGTACTCGGAGGGTGTCACTGGACGGGTGGAATTCAATGAGGACGGGGACAGGAAGTTTGCCAACTACAGCATCATGAACCTGCAGAATCGGAAACTGGTCCAAGTTGGGATTTACAATGGCAGCCACGTACGTACAGGCCTGGACAGGTTGGGTAGGAGGGATGTGTGCACTGGGGTGTCTACCTATGGCCTCGTGTCTATCTCCTTCCTCTGGGATTGATTGCAGGTCTTGACCAACGACCGGAAGATTATCTGGCCAGGGGGAGAAACTGAGAAACCTCAAGGCTATCAGATGTCAACCAAGTTGAAGGTAACAGCAAACAGCATTAGGGGGTGGCAGGTCTCCTCAGCATTCTGCATGCAGGGCTGTGACTTTATCTGCCTCCCACTTCCACTGCTGCCTCTGCAGCTGTCAGCAGCCTTCGCAAACCCAGGGCACCTTCCATCGCAGAGAGGATACAGCAGAACAGCTTAGAGAAGGTACTGGAAGGTGTTCAGAGCTAGAGCACAACTTCTAGCTGGAGACAAACTAGACAGGGTGGCAGGCATCCTTTGGTTTGGAAAGAGGCTGGAAAGGGGATATGAGAGAGAACAACAGAGAAGGGATGGAGGGATAAGGTGTTCACCATTCCTCAGGGCTTGGCAGCCGGAGGGGACCCGGCACAGGTTTCCAGGAAATACAAGAATGGGCTCCTCTGGCCAAGGCATAGGTCAGCTCTGGAGCCCATTGCTGCTAGACAGTGCAGAGGCCAGAAGGAAAGAGGTTCAAAAGGAGATTAAACAAGCTACTGGAGGGTGGGTGGGCTGGTGGCTGCAACGTTGGGCTCAGGAAATCCCTGAAGAGCTGATGGCCAGAAGCTGGAGGTGACACTGGGAGAAGGTCCCTCCACTCTTGCTTTGCTTCTCATGCCCTTCCCTTAAGCGTAGCCCAGCAGCCACGTTAGTGACTGGATCCTGGGCAGGCTAGTCTTACCAGTATGACCATTCATGTGTCCTACTGTCCAGGCAAGGGAAATCAAACATTCTAACCAGCAGTGAGCCCTTTCCTGCAGAGGTGGTGCAGATGTGTTGGGGTGCTGCTTTACTGAAAAGGTCCAGAGCAGGACTGAAATATCTGCATTAGCTTGGGGTGGTGTGACAGTGCCTAGAGCACCACTCAGGGCACTAATCCTGGCTAAGCAGTGGCTCTCATCAGCCTACTGTTAGGGAGAGGGGTGTGAAAGGCTTTGAGGCTGAGGTGAAAGTGCCACACGAAGGAGGATGCTGATACGGCTTTCCTTGGATGCAGGGAAAGCAAATGTTCCCCATGTCAAAGCCAGGTCCTGCTGCTGGGCTGAGCGGTCTCACGTGCTGAGATGGCAGCTGAGGAGGGCACCGCGGCATTTTGGCCATGCTTGCATGGAGAGGGCAGCCCGGCTCCCCACCCAGGGGGAGACAGCTCTGGAGGGGAACGGAGACCAGCAGGTGTTTGCGTTTCGCCCTGCAGATCGTGACCATCCACCAAGAGCCCTTTGTGTATGTGAAGCCCACGCAAGCAGACGGGACATGCAGGGAGGAATTCACCATCAATGGAGACCCTGTGAAAAAGGTCTTTTGCACTGGACCCAACGAGACCATCCCAGGTAACTCGGATGCAGCAGCTCCCCCAGCCCACCCAGCTGGTGAAGACTCCCGTCCCAAGAAGGGGTCCCCAGGGAGGGTGCTCAGTCACACAGGAGGCCCAGAGGATGAGGAACGGAAAGGTGACAGTGCATTCAGCCCCCAAACACCCCCCTCGTCAGTTCAGCCCCACAGTAGTGCTATGCCATAACGGAGCACTGGGATTCAGGTTTTTTTACCCCAACAGATGACTGTCCTGCTGTCTCTCTTCTGGGTGGGCTCCAGGGCTGTTTCGGAGGACTGCATCCCCGGTTTCTGTCTCCTGACATGCTCCAGTTCTCTTTGCCTTGATCTCAAGCAGAAGCGAGAACCCCAAGGCACATTAACACCTGCTGCACTGGTACTAACACCAGCAGTTTCAAACCATTTTATTATGGAAAGTCTGTTTCAGGATTAGGAGTGCGCACCTGCTGGGGGTGTGAGCTGCTTAGGAATGCCAGGCTTGCCCAAATCCACCTGAAGCACATCCCCTTGGCCCATCACGCTTTCCTCCATGCACAACTCCCCCCCGCAGCCCCGAGTTGTGTCCCGGGCTGTGTTCAACCTGATGGGTTCATGTCAGCGCTCCTCCAGCACAGCCTGCGTGCACCAAGACCCTCCGTCCCCTGCAGTGCATCGGTAGCACTGACTCTCAGCCCACCTCAACTGGGACATAGCAAATGAAAGAGACCCCTTTTCCCCCAGCTTGGCAGCACCCATAGACGATGGAGGAAGTGGCAGAGGGTCGTCAAGGCCCTGCCTGAATAACGTGATTACATCTTCTAGGAAACCAGAACCATGCAGGTGGCTGCTCTCGCTGGGGACAGCCGTGGATCCTGCATGGGGTCCCTGGCAAAGGGCTGCCTCCACTCGTCCCCCCGTTTTCTCCCGCCCGCAGGCCGCCCCACCGTGGCACTGTGCTGCTACGGCTTCTGCATCGACCTGCTCATCCGACTGGCAGGGGTGATGAACTTCACCTACGAGGTTCACCTGGTGGCTGATGGTAAATTTGGTACCCAAGAGCGGGTGAGTTTGGGCAGCCTGTGA
This sequence comes from Theristicus caerulescens, assembly GCA_020745775.1. NCBI lineage: Eukaryota > Metazoa > Chordata > Aves > Pelecaniformes > Threskiornithidae > Theristicus > Theristicus caerulescens. The sequence goes on from CM036573.1 coordinate 12,105,084, forward strand.
TATCTCTTTGCCTGTATCGTGTGTTCAAACACCCCCAGGCCCTTCTCCGAAGCAGGAGTGGGGTGGGAGGGCAGTCCAGGGCGCCTACCATGTGTGGGGGGGTCCTGGCTGGGGGGGGACATGTGTCAGGGCAGTGGGCTGATCCTGCGCTGGCTCTCCGGCAGGTTAACAACAGCAACAAGAAGGAGTGGAATGGGATGATGGGGGAGCTGCTGAGCGGCCAAGCAGACATGATTGTGGCTCCTCTCACCATCAACAATGAGCGGGCACAGTACATTGAGTTCTCCAAGCCCTTCAAGTACCAGGGCCTCACCATCCTTGTGAAGAAGGTATGGGCTGGGCTGGGGTGTTTTGTAGAACAGGGGAGGTGCCCCTTGCTCCCCAGCTTGCAGACACGTGCCGTGCCTGCACCATGCCCAGCTCCCCCAGCTGCTGCCCCCTGCCCACCCCAGGGCAGCCACCGCAAATCCCAGCCTGTGCTGTGGGATGCCAGCCTCCGGGTTGCTGGTTTTAATGCTGGGTCTTGTCTCAGCCGCCCTGAGCCTTCCTGTGTAGCAGAGCAGGAGGAGCTCAGAGCAGGGCAGGGGCCCTTGTGAGTCCAGCCAGGCGGGCAAGGTGCAGGCATGATGGGTGCCAGCGCTGTTCACCTCTCTCCTGTGTGCTAGGAAATCCCCCGCAGCACCTTGGACTCATTCATGCAGCCTTTCCAGAGCACGCTTTGGCTGCTGGTGGGGCTGTCTGTGCACGTGGTGGCAGTGATGCTGTACCTCTTAGACCGATTCAGGTGGGTGTGCTTTGGGTCACCCAAGGGCTGAAGGGGATGGGGAGGTGCTCCTGGGAACTGTCCCCTGGGTCCCCGCAGTGTCTTGCTCAGGCACAGCCCTGCAGCCCTTCAGGAGGCTCTTGCAGGAGCTAAACCCACTTTCCTTGCCCCACCAGCCCTGTGCTGAGGCTCCTGGCCTCTCTGGCTCCTGCTAAGCTGAGAGATATGGATATGTGGGGTACTCGGCACCTGGATATGTGGGAACATGTCTGTCAGACCAGGTGCTGTGCTGATGCCTGACCAAGGGGACTGTCACCTCCTAGGCTCTCACTTAGTCCTCTTCCTTGACCCCAAGGCAGCTCGGTTAATCTGCAGTGAGCCCTCCGTGTTGCAGTGGGAGAGGCTGGGATGGCCAGGATCAGATGATCTTTCTGGCCCAGAGAGAAGCGTAATGGGACTAGTACCAGTGTGAGCTGGACAAGGTTGCAGATCAGCAGAGGGGACATGTAAGGCAGTGGGACATCACGGGTAAGGAGCTGTTTGGGGCACAGGCACAGTCTGTAGGGATGAGTGATGTTGGGCTGCATCGGGACACTTAGGGCACAGCAGAGAGGCCTGGGAACCAGGCTAAGGGATATAAGAAGAGCTCTCTTTTGTTTTCCAGCCCGTTTGGCCGGTTCAAAGTGAACAGCGAGGAGGAGGAGGAAGATGCCCTGACCCTCTCCTCGGCCATGTGGTTCTCCTGGGGAGTACTGCTGAACTCTGGCATCGGAGAAGGTGCGTTGCAGCATGCAGCGGGACTGCTCTGCCCTGCGGCCCTGGCCCTGAGCCGGGGGGCACACCGGGCTGGGGGAGAAGCTCATGCCTTCTTCCACTGCCTCCTTCCTGTGGCAGAACAGGAATGGGTACAGCCCTTGTTCCCTGAGCCTTCCCTGGAATGGGCTGGTGGGGAATTCGGTGGTGCTGGTGGTGTGGCACTACCTGTGCGGACCATCCTGCCACCCCTCACCATCAGCGATGGGGAACGGGTCCTTCTTGGGCTGCTTCTCCTACCCATGTGCTCAGGGTGAGGCACATCATGCCCTGGAAGGAGGCATGGGTTTTTCTTGGTGTGGGCAATGCAGAAACTCCTGGCACGGCTCTCGGCAGAGCAGAGAGATGGGGCACATCTGCAGCTGCCGTCGGTCTCGTGTGGGATGGATGTGGCTTTGGTGACCAAGTCAAGCCCTTGTCATGCCAGTCTGATCTTGCCTCTCTCCCTCCAGGTGCTCCCCGGAGTTTCTCTGCCCGTATTCTTGGCATGGTGTGGGCTGGCTTCGCTATGATCATTGTGGCTTCATACACTGCCAACCTGGCAGCCTTCCTGGTGTTAGACCGGCCTGAGGAGAGAATTACGGGCATCAACGACCCCCGGGTAATGACCCCTCGCTTGCTTTCCCCGTCCCTGTCCACCTCTGGGCAGAGAAGCAGGAGATGCCTCCAGTGGGTATCTCCTGGCTCATATAATATGGCTTGTAGTACCCGGAGCCCTGCTTTAATTAACATGGTTGTGGGTCTGTGCCAGGGGGCCGAGCCCCAGGTAGCTCTGCCTGGGGCTGTCGCTGGTGGGTCTGAGCCCCTGTGCTGGGTGGGAATGGACAGGCACAGGGATCAGCAGAGAAACCCTTGTCCAGAAATAGCACACGCCCAGCCAAACTGCCTGCCAGTTCCTGGAGAGCCTGCACTAACCAACGAGGAAACGATTCATTATGGATGAGTTATAACTAATGAAATTGTCCCTGCGGTGCAGTCAATACTCTCAGCAGATACCAGCGTGCCTCAAACCCATTTCCTGCTCTGGCAAGGACACAGCCACAGCTCATCAGCGCAGGCACGCAGGAGTGTACCCCACAGCAGCACCGACCCACAGCATCCTGCACCCTCTGCCCATGGCACTGCCAGCCCCCTGGCATCCACAGGCCTCCTGCATCCTCAGTGCCACGGTGTCCCTGTCCCATAACATCCCCTGCCCCACCACCATGGTCCCAGAGCATCCACTGCCCGATGGCATCCACTGCCCCATGGCACCTTCAGCTCCACTGAGGAGATCAAGGTCTTCTCTGGGAAAGAGGTGCCTGAAGGGGATGGGAAATTAGGAAACACAGCTTTGGGGTGAGCCAGTTTGGTTGATGAAGGACAGAAGAAATAGGAGCCCTGCCCTTGTCTTTCAGCTGCGCAACCCCTCTGATAAGTTCATCTATGCCACGGTGAAGCAGAGCTCGGTGGACATCTACTTCCGACGGCAGGTGGAGCTGAGCACCATGTACAGGCACATGGAGAAGCACAACTATGAGAGCGCTGCCGAAGCCATCCAGGCAGTGAGGGACAAGTGAGTGGGACCAGCACCTTGTCTGGCCATGCTGGGAAGAGTTTGGGGGGCTGCAGTTTGATGGAGCAAGCAGGGCTGATGCAAACCTGGAGGGAGCTGCAGTCAAAGCATGGCTCGATGGGACCTGCCTAGTCCTAGTGCGTGCCAGCTCTCCGGATGGACAGCACAAGGTCTCCCTGGGGAAAGGCACACTCGGAGCCCTGGCCCTGGCCTCCCTTTCTGGCCTCTGTGGTTGCTTCTGTGCAAGGCTGGGTGGCTTCAGATCCCATATAAGCCTCTTGCACTCCTCAAAAATTTTGCCAAGTCTTTTGCCTCCCAGCAGCACATAGACAGACCCTGCTGGGAGGAGGGTGGTGCTAATCAGTGTTTAAATTAGGATGAGGAGCACCCTCGCTGCTCCCATGGTGGCTGCAGACAAGCTGGGCTGCCCAACCTTACCTCTCTGTCCTCTCCCGGTCTCCAGCAAGCTCCATGCCTTCATCTGGGACTCAGCGGTGCTGGAGTTTGAGGCCTCCCAGAAGTGTGACCTGGTGACGACGGGGGAGCTTTTCTTCCGCTCCGGCTTCGGGATCGGGATGCGCAAGGACAGCCCGTGGAAGCAGAACGTCTCCCTGGCCATCCTCAAGTCCGTACACGGCTCTCAGCACGTGGCTTGCCCTGAATGCTGCATGTCTTAGCACGCAAGTAGCCTCATGCCAGGCACTGCCACCCCAACCCTCCAAATCCTCTGCAGGGACCGGGACTCTGGGGGCTGCTGTGCCACTCCTGACCAAGGGGATGTGCCTGAGTGATCGGGGTGGGCACCCGCAGCCCCAGCTCTGGCTTGCAGGGCTGGGGGAGCAGCATGGAGCTGGTGGGAGGGCAGAGCAGAGCAGGGCAGGAGCAGGAGCCATGCTCGGCCGCAGGAGCATAGGCGAAGCTGGCAGAAAGCAGCCCTGGGGCCATCCAGCACCCGGTCCTTGTGAGCAGGGCACGGGCTGCAGCAGCAGGCAGGGGTGCTGCCATTTCCCCGCTTCTCCCTGCGAGCTCAGCCTGGCCGACAGCATTGCACTGCCCTGGCTTGATCTTCCAGGGGTTTTTCTTTCAACTCCGGCTATTCCTGTTAGGCAGAGGTATGTCAGGACCCTTGTTGAGTCCACCTAAGGCTTTTATACCAGCATGAGCCTGCAGCGTGGGGTGCCACAAGTCAATCTGGTATTATGGGTAAAAAGGGATTTCCTTGTATTAGTTTGGAAATGCCACGCTCATTGCAGACAGAGGAATGTGGTGATGGAGTAACAGGCAGCTGGGAAGCAGCAAGTGGAGGGAGGGGGGCATGCGAGATTAATTTTACAAAGAGACAGGGTCAGAAGCCACCAGGGTGGCCCAAGATGTGGAGATGAAAGGCCTGAGAGAGAGGATGGGCAGGATGTGGAAGACACAGGCAGAACCCAGGGTAACGTAGGGAGCCATGGGACCCCGTCTGTGGGATGGTCTTACTATGGGGATGGGTGGCAGCGGGACAGATGGGATTTGGGACAACAATGTGAGAAGCCCAGACAGGCAGCAGGAGCCCTTGGTGTCCTCCTGGGAGAGGATGGGGAAGTCCAGGGCTACAGGTGGCCCAGGAAGGCGATGGGGATGTGCCAGGAACAAGAGGGAGGAAAGTGAAAGGGGATCCATGGTGGGACGTGTGCTCTGTGCCCACCTCCATCCCCACTAGCTGTTCAGGCAAAGATGGGCACTGCAGGGACATGGTTTCTTTCCTCCCAAACTGTGACACCAGGTTGTTGGGGAGTCCCAGCCCTCGCCGTGCACAGCAGGGGAGCCAGGCAGCAGTTATTCCCCTGCCCTGGTCTAGAGGGTGCTGGTGATCACCAGACAGGATTGGGGTCCAGCATCACCTGAGCTCCCAACTGGCCCTGGCAGGAGGGGGGATTGCGCAGGAGGGCACCGGGGATGTGGCTCCTGTCAGCTACCTGCAGCCTCCCTCCGAGCACACTCTTCGAACCCTGCCTACACACCCATCAGCTCCATCCCTCCCTGTGGGATCCAAGCTTACACATGGCTCTTTTTGGCAGCAGCCGGCCAGCTCTCCGGCTTTCAGACACGGGGCAGGGGCACCAGGCGGCTGTGGATGCCTCCTCGCACCCGCTGCACCGTGCACATGGCTCGTGGCAGCACTGGCTGTGCGCAGGGCAGTGTGTGAACACGTGGTACGGACACCCACTGCAGACACTCTCTCCACAAAACCACGCAAGCATACGCGTATGCATGCATACGCAGTCAGCCAGGCGTGCACATGCACACACGCACCATCGGTTTGTGTGTTTGTAGGCTGCAGACAAGTGCAGAGTCCTAAGCGCAGGGCAGGAAGGCACAAAGAGCATGTGCCCCAGCTGCTGGTCCCCAGTGACTACTCTGTCCTGTCTCCTTGTGCTTTCAGGTCCCACGAGAACGGCTTCATGGAGGATTTGGACAAGACTTGGGTGAGGTATCAGGAGTGTGATTCCCGTAGCAATGCCCCAGCAACACTCACCTTTGAAAATATGGCAGGTTTGTTCTGCAAACCTCTTTCTTCCTCTTCGCTGGGTAGCCTGCTTTCGCTCAAGACATTCTCCTCTCCGGGGCTCTCCTCTCGGGCCAAAGCTCTGCTGCTTCTGGGTTTGTGCTTTCCTAGCGCTGGGAGGCTTCTGTGTTGGGCTCCAATCCCACCTTGTCCGAAACAGCTCCGTGAAGCTTTCCCCACTTTCCCTGGGGTGGCTTTCTCATCGGTGGGGCTGTCCTGCTTTGAACATTGCTCCCCTCCCTCTGCTCTGGCCAAACTGCGGCTGTCACAGTGAAATCAGAGCTGTCGCCAAGGCAGAGAGAGGGGAGCAGCACCTCGGGGGAGGCGAGAGCGGCCGCGGAGGCGAGCGAGGACCCTGCTGCAGGAGGGAGCTGGCGGCGAGGGGCAGACCCCAGCCCTGAGGAGCGTGGCCTGGCTGGCCCTGGGCAGCGGGCAGGGGGCAGGAGGAGGATAATCAATACAGAGGGAGTTTTTCTTGGTCCCTCTTTGCAAAGACTGCGAGTACCCCCAGACGGGCTCTCCCTTTGCAGCTATGCGGTGCTGCTGGTCCTTCACCCAGCCAATGTGGCGATGCGGGATGAGGGGTATCCGATGGGACCCCGTCCTCACTGGCACCACGGGCCAGGGCAGAAGCACCCAGAAAGGGGGCACTTTGCTCCTTCTTCTCAAGACACCACTCCCAAAATGTCAGCCCTAAGGGTTGCAGCCGGCTGAGGACAGCACAGAGAGCTCTGTGCATGGCTGTCCCTCCCGATGAGCCAAACAGGAGTGCCAGAGCTGAGTTTCTGGTGCAAACGACCCTACAGCCCCAGGGGAGGGGGTCTGCCCTGGTGCTCGGTGCAGCACCCAGCGCACCGTGCCTGCCCCAGCATCGCTGCGGCACAGCCGGTGCCCTGAGCCCGACGGAGCTTGCACGGACATCCAGCACCCCCTCACCTTTCAGCCCGTCACCGCGGGTGCCCAACCTGCAGCGCCTGCCCTGCTCTGCGGGGTTCCCCTCCCCAGCCCCTCCAGGACTGCGGGGGGATGGCGGGGGGCCGGGGGTCCCTGGGTTGGCAGATGCTCCCGTTGCTGAGCGTGATACAGAGGAAATGAAGTGTCATGGTGCAATTTCCATTGCCCCCTGTAACTTTCCTGCTTATTTCAGGTGTGTTTATGCTGGTGGCTGGAGGTATTGTTGCCGGGATATTTTTAATATTCATAGAAATAGCTTACAAAAGGCATAAGGACGCGCGGAGGAAGCAGATGCAGCTGGCGTTTGCGGCCGTTAATGTGTGGAGGAAAAAACCTGCAGGTAGGACAAATCGTTTTTAGAGCAAATCTCCAACAGGTGCGTTTTCCATTCCTTCACCAAATCAGTGAATGCAGAACTGTGGATTAGCATGGGGCCCTCTGTCTCCCACCCCACACCCCAGTAACTCCAGCCAGGCATTACTGGGCGCCTAGCAAGCTGTAGGGCCCCTGCCTTGTCCCTGGGAGCTGCCCTTGGCCGTTGCTGTCTCTCCTGGGAGGTGTCGTGCACAGCTCGAACCGGGACAGAGACCTGGCCCAAATGCCCCCAGTGGTGCTTGGGATGGGGACTTTGCTCTGCTGGGGACCACGTGCCAGAGCCACATCTTGCCCTGGCTGAGCAAGCGGTACCGGCATGGCTCCCTTTGCAGGCGCCCTGCCCTGCTGCCCGGCTTCAGCCGTGGTCACCAGCAGACGGGAGGGTTAATCCACTGCCGCTGAGCATCCCTGCCCGGTGCTCAGGTGGAGAAATGCTCCAGGGATGGTTTCCATCACCTCCCCCTCTCTGCCTACTCCCCAGGGGTGCGGTAGCCCTTGTCATACCCAGGACCGACTCCAAAAAGAGGTGGTGCGTGCTCTTGTCATTTGGAGACAAGGACATCTCCCCACTCGGGAGCCAGCAGTGCTGGTGTTACCTGTCCATGCCAAGGCTCCCCCGGGTCCCTTCTGTGGGGCCGTTGCTCTCCCTGGCTTCTCCCACCCCTGAAACACCTCTGTGCCGCTCAGGCAGGGGAGTCCGGGAGGGTCAGTGGTGCCTGGCAGTGACACTGAGCCGTGGGCATGTCCGTGGGCCACCAGCCTCACGCTTCCCTTCCCCCGTTGCTTTTGGGGATGAGACCCACAGTGCCCCTGAACCCCAGTTTAAGGCAGCTGGAGGCTCTCTCTGAATTACCCGGGCTGCTTTTCTTCCTTGGGGAAGCAAACCGGCGTTCAAAGAGCAAGAGATCCTTTAGGCGACTAAAGGAGACTGCCGGTGGCAGCAGAGCCAGTGAACGAAAGAGAGAGAAGGAGGCTCGGGGACCCCAAAATGAGCCCGGAGCGGGGGCCCTGTGGGAGCAGCGCTGGCTGGGGTGTGCGGGTGGGCTGCCCGGGTGGAGGCGACCTGCCCGAGAGCAGCGAGGGGAAGGACGAGGCCGGGCTGCTGTATCCTGAGAGCTCGCTGGGTTCAGTTCACTGATTAAGAGTCTCGGAAAAGCCATTTCTCTATTTTTTTTCTTTTTTTCTTTTTTTCTTTCCTTTGCTTCCAAAAAGCAGCAGCACCGAGGGGGTTAAGGCTGCTGGGACAGAGCACACTAGTCGCACTGCCATTTTTCACTTGCCAACCTTCTAGAAAATACTGCACTGGGTCCTTGGGCAGAGTCTGTGGGACTGTGAGCAAAGCATGCTGCCCTGTGGGGGTAAACAGCCTCATGGTAAAGAGCCGTTTGACATTGTAAGACTTTTCCACAGGAGGAAACGTCAGAGCACTAGTATCTGGTACATTGCTAGAAGGTAGGCAAGTGGAAAGATTTATTTGTTAAAACAAACAAACAAAAATAATGGTTTTTGGGATCACAGTTTTGCCATGGCTATTTCCTGAGATGCCATGGAAGAAAAAGACATTTCATTCCATTCATCTTGCTTTCCTTTCCGTTTGTGCATGTCCGCAAAAGAGAGAACTGAGAAGGAGGAGCAAATGTATCCCCGAGCATGCTCTACGCACCAGCGGGATACATTTTGGTTACCCCCGTGCGGTAGCAGAGCCAGACCTGGTCACTCCGTCCCCCGTCGGAAAGGTCACACTCATTGGCACGAAAGCAATTGGGGAGGAATCGTTCTCAGCGCCCGCCGCAGAGCGCGGCCGGTCCCCACGGCTCGCTGCCCCCGCACCATGGCGGCTGGTGCTCCCAGCCTGCGCTAACCAGGTCCGACTCGCTAACACCAATGGCTACATTTTTCAGTTCTGTTTCTCTTTGAGTTCATCCCGACCCGATGACATCATAGCGCTAACGCTTTGCCTCCTCCCTTTCTTTTCCTTTATTTTTTTTCCTTTTCTTTTTCTTACAGTTTCCTTCTTTTTTTTAACCTGTTTTACTTTGGAAAAAAAAACCACCACCACCAACAACCACGTTCGGCTTTGCACAACTGCGTCATTTAAATTTTTGAATACATTTTTTTTACAGAATATTCATACAATGACTTCTCTTTCAATGCAGTCCTCTCTCTCTCTTGTGGCACTAGGATTCAGCCTCAGAAAAGGCCCTGAGCAATTTTTTTTTTTTTAGTGGTAGGTGCAGCATCTCACCTCTCGGTCTAGCCAGGCTAGCGGTGGAAGCGAGGGGCAGGGCGCCAGGCAGAGCATCCCCAGGAAGCGAGGTCAGCTGTGCCGGCCTGGACGCAGACACCCAGGAGAGCAGGGCTACTCCCCAGAGGGTTTCCAGCGCTCCAGATGCGAGGCCGGCCCCATAGCTGTAGCAGCGTGGCGGCCGTGCTGGAGCCGTGGGTCACGGAGGCCCTTGGAGGACTGGGAGTGACAGGACACCTCCAGTAGCTTTCTCACCTAAATGAAGGACATGACACGGGGCAGTATTCAAATAGATTTAGCGTTTCCAACAACACACTAGAGATCTAATCACTTATACATATTCATTTTAGGATAGAAAAAGTGGTAGAGCAGAACCTGACCCTAAAAAGAAAGCCACTTTTAGGTCCATCACCTCCACCCTGGCCTCCAGCTTCAAGAGACGTAGGTCCTCCAAGGATACGGTAAGAGGAAGAAGAACAATTCTGCCCTCTCTCTTTCTCTCTCTTTCTCTCTTCTGCCATCCCATCGACTGCCACACACCCATCCCGAAGCTGCCAGTGTACATGCATAGCTCATGTTCGTCACCAGTCAGTCAGTCAGTCAGTGAGTCAGTCATCCCGTGTACCTGAAAGGATGCTGGGATCCTGGAGGGCAGGCAGGAGGTGGCTTGGAGTCCTGTGATGAGTTGGGAGATGCAACCGAGTTTTTGTTTTGTTTTTTTTGTTTTCTTTTTGCCTGGATGATTTCTGATGTTCCTCTCTGTGCTTCGCTCACTTTACCGGTGCTGACCTCTTGAAACAGATGACATTTTTTTTTTTTTTCTGTTCCTGAGTGTTCCTGTACCTGTTTGTCATTGTATGCCTAAAAACGATCACCCCGATTTAATTTGGGCACCGTGTCACCTCACCGAGAGCCATGCGTGTCACATTCTCTACATGTGATTTTTGTTTGTGACGATTAGCATTCGGGACGTAGTCCTCAGCACAGGAGTGACAGCTGTCTCTGGTTATCGTCAGCAGTAACGCAGCTCTAGAAAAGAGACGCAAAGGCTTGAAAGAGGAGGTTGTTAAAGACCCAACCTTGGTTCAAACTTGTGCTTTCCGCCTCGGAGTAAAACTGCTCTCACGTAACCAGAGAAAATTTCCAAATTGCTGCCTCTAAAGCCAGCTGTTTCCAAATGTGCAAACGTGTCTGCTCGTGCTGGAGCTTCAGACACTCTTCAGCGTCAGGTTGGGCTGTTGGTCTGTCGGACTGAGCCGGTGTCCCTCTGCATGTTGCCGTCTGTTGTATGACACTCTGCACTGTGGCTACTCTGTTGTCTCGTGTGGCAGCGGCCGCTGCGTTTTGCTGCCCGACCTCCCAGCGCGACGGGCTTGCCGAAATCGCCTCCCCGGGGCGACCGGCGGGTTTCTGCCCAGGGTTGCTCAGAACAGGCTCCCCACCAGGCTGCCCGAGGCACGACGGGGACGGGGGGACGGCGGCAGCGTGGGGAGATGCGGCCCCGCACGGTGGGGTGGCCCAACCCCGGCCGCAGGCTCGGGGCGCCTCGGGGAGCAGCATGCGATACCACAGGGGGTCTCGGGGCCACGGCTCTGTATGCAAAATGGAGGCGACTGCCTTTGACACCAATGCAGGCTCCATCCCAAGAAGCTCCTGGAGCACCCCTGGGACACGGCCCCGGGGACAGTTGAGCCCTCGGCCAGGCTCGGCTGCCACCGTCTCACACAAAGTGCTCCTCTCGCTGTCACCTTGAAGCCTGGCAGGCATGGAGGGGGAACCCATGCTCTCCCCACTCATCCCCCATGTCCCACGGGGAAGACGGGCATCCCTGTCATCTCCTGTGCTGCCTCCATGATCCCTGGGTGGCACTTGTCCCAGTGATGCCCCCATGTCTGGGGTCCCCCCTCCCCACTGCTGCACCCCCGGAGCAGCTCTGCAGGAAGGTTGCAGTTGTGTCTTGGTGGCCTGAGCCCCAACCTGGGGAGAGAAAACAGAGATGGGGTGGGTGGTGCAGGGGGGAGAAGGTGGGAAGAGTGAGGAGGAGGAGGGACAAGTGGGATGCACAGAAAAAAGGAGAGAAAAAATTGCAGAAGGATCTGCTGGGGGGGACCCTCAGCATGTCCTGAGTAGACCCCCGTGTTTTGTTGTGTTTGAACCACTCCACGATTAGGAAACCAAGGGGTCCTGTCCCAGGAGAGCAGGAGCGTCACGGTGCAGTGGGCACCTGGGGGGACCGGTGCCCACAGTGGGCAGAGGAGAGGGGGAGAACCCAGGAACCTCCCACATCGCTCCCTCTTCGGGGAAGCATCCTGGGCCTGATCCTGCTCCGTGGTGTGGCATCCACCCTATGCCACACCACTCCACAGCACTCTCTGTCCCAGGGTAGGAGCACCCCAATGCCCTGAGCTGACCAGGTCCAGGGGCCACCTGCACCATGGAGCCGTGCTCTCCCCTTCCCTCGCCCGATGGGGACCAGCACGGCATGGGGCTCCTCATGCTTTAGGTCCCAGCCATGCTCTATTTGGCACATTGCTGACAGGCGAGTTGTGGAGGGAGATGGCCCCACTCATCCCAGAAGGTGTCCCCCGCTTTGGGGGCAGCTGCATCTGCGAGGCAGCTACGGGCAACGATGCCCTGCTGCTTGGGAGCCTGTCTCAGTCTTCTGCCTGCCATGAGGCGCCGTGGCCAGGGTCCCAGGACACATTCCCCAGGGAACAAATCTAGTTGGGCCAAGAACAGGCTAGTGGGGCCAACATCCAAGCCAATGCAACCAAGACAGAGGCTAGCAGGTCCAAGGTCCGGCTATTGCAGGAGGCCCATGGTGGAGCGAGCTTTGTCGTGATGTTGGGCAGACTTGCTGGTTGCTCTGCGGGGTGAGCGGCCAGCGGGAGGGTGCTGCCACCAGCTCATGTCACAGCCTGCCATTCGGTGCCCTCCACTTCCATGCAGCAGCCCTGGCTCAGAGACCCCAATGCCCTCCTGCTGTGGAAGGCCCCATGAGTACGTAGCATGCTGGGACACGTTGCCTGGGGTCCTTGTAAAGACGAGAAAGCAGCGAGGCGCTCTGTTTCATGATGCTCGGCAGAGCCGCGGGCCCACACCAGGTCTTAGATGGGCAAGGCTTGAGAGCCCATGGGGCTGGAAGGCCAAGCTGACCCCAGCCCCATGGGCTCTCCTGGCTAGCAAGCGAAAGACGCAAACCTGGTGGCCTTGCTTCTTTCCTTTTCGTTGTCGGGAGTTTTAAAAATGGATTCTGCTCTGCAGCCCTGCAGAATGGTCCCTCAGGAGTGCCAGAGAGACAGGCTGGCACCATGGAGCCAAGACAGCCCTGGGAAGCTACCACCCCACTCTGAACGTCCTAGCGCCCACCATCACCCGAGCTGCACAGCCTCTCCGCGGCACATCATCCCCACCGCCCCAGGAGGAGATGCATGTGTTCCCCATAGGCAGCTCCTGCAACTCGAATAGCACTCGCAGAGCTGACGTACTGCCATCCATCGCAGCCACCCACGATACTGCAACCCCACAGAAGCCATGTGAGACGCATAAACCACACAGACACCTTCCGAGCCGGCACATTTCGTACAGACACGTAACGAGATGCACAGGTCCCTTAGCCCCCCCACCGCAGCTGTCATCAGCCCCCGCAGAGTCACACTGCCAGCCCGCGGGCGTCCCCCCCAGACACAGCATGACACACGTCCCACGTCACCGCCAAGCGAGGGCCTGGCGCTGCGAGGCGATGCTCGCCCTGCAGCCATGGGGATGGTGCCAGAGCTGGTCGAGAACTGAGGGGGTTCATGGAAAAGGTCACCTTTTCAGTGAAGGATCAGCCGTCCCAAAGCCAAACGCTTCTTGGCTGAATAAGAATGTAGTTTTTGGCCAAAAGAACCACAAGTAGGTCAAAGACAACTATTTTTTTTTTTTAAAGGAAAGTTGACATTTTCTACAGCAAGATCGCATTTAGCTGGAATCCTAATTTTTAATTGAAAAAAAGAAAAACAAAACCCAAAAATTCTTCCAGAAAATCTTCCACCAGCCAGGGACTACCATATGAGCCCAGATTAGGTTGAAGTCATTTTTAAAGACATATTAAGTTCTTGTCTATATTTTCTTCCTGGTTGTCATTTAAAGTTTTTGGTGCCTTCACTTCACTTCCATACCTTAACATGTTTGAGTCTCTTCTACGGTTAATATTGATTAATTTCTTGGCTTTATAATGTTTGGTTTGGGGATAATTGCACCATCCCTGTAACATAATTTACCCTAAATTACTGATATGTGCTTCTAGCATTAGTTCTACTTTAACATAGTTTTGATATGACAGTTTTCTTGCTTTTTTTTCTTTTCCTTTTTTTTTTTATTTTTATTATTAAAAATTGCATGCATGAACTCTACACAAAACAAGTAAATGAGAATGTTACCCTGTGATAACTCTGTGGTTGGAGGAGATATGCTTTCAAATCAAAAGCCATGCTCTTGTATTTTAATTTTTCTGGCCAGGTTCCCCACTTTGCTTGGTTATTTTAGCGTTTCCCACCCCCAGAGCTGTGCAGAGAGGCCAGAACGCCCCAGCCTGCCCTGCTAGACCTCCAGCTTCCCACCGCAGCAGCCACACGTACACGTGCACCGAGGCACACGCACACGCACATGCACACACTGCTTTTTCCCTCCCCGCTTGCTTCAGGCAGGATATTTAACAAAGGACCTTTCTTCTGCCCGTTCCTTTTTGCATCTCAAGTTCCTCCTTCTTCTCCACCAGTGAGTCACCCAGCCTCTCCCCTTTCCCAGTCGCCTCTCCTCCCTGCGGGAATCAAGCCCCATCCCACAAGCGCATGACTCCCAGCCATTTTGCTATGGAAAGATTGCATTAAGCCAGAATCCTAATTTTTCACAAGGAGGGAGCGGCTGCACCCATTTTTGGGAGAGAGGGCCATTTTTTTTGGGGACTGATGAATAGCCACAAAAGTTCCCCCCAGAGCAGCAGAGCATCTTGAGGATCGCCTCGGCTGTTCTCTGTGCAAACGGGTGACGGCCGAGGTGTTGCCACTTAGCAAAGCAAGGCCGCAGCAAGGAATTTCTCAGAGGCTCTGTTTTAATATTAGCTAGTCCGCTAAATGAAAGAATGATCCCGTGAGATGCTCCCTGGGTGTCAGCATGTCCCCAGCACGTGTGCCGGAGAGACGGGAGCATGCTGGCTCCCGCCCCTGCCCCAGCAGCTCCCCACAAAGGGGTCCTGGTGAAGCACAAAACTGGGCAGAGCAGGGCAGCCCTGAGGCCCCCACGCAACGCTTGGGGGGACCCCAGACCCCATGGCAGGAGGCAGGGTGTAGAGCCACGCAGGGTAGCCACAGTGCCAGAGCCGCCAGCAGCACCGCGGGGGCCACAGTCACCACTGACCAACGCAAGACGGGTAAAGTCCCATCACGGAGGAGCCCCCCGGGAGCCCAGCAAAATGGCAGTGCTCCTGGGTAGCGTGGTGCAAGGACTGGGCAAACGTCACTGGAGAGGGTCCGCGCTGCAGCACATGAGACCCACCGAGACCCTTTCCTGCCCTGGCACCAATTTAGGTCCCCAGACAGCAGCACAAGATGCTCCATGCCACCCACTCTCACAGCAGGGCTGGACAGGGCTTCCAGTTCAGGGTTTGGAGTTAGGAGAGTGGAACTGGGAGAGGAAGGGAGTATGGAAGGAGGAAGGGAGAAAATAACTGCCCAGTTGTAAATCCCTGCCTGGGGAGGAAGGACTTTTTTTTTCTTGCCTGTTGAAGGGTATTTCTGCTCTCCCCATTTGCTTGCTGGTGGGACTGTGGCTGGGAAGGTCTCGCCCAGGGAGCATTTGCCAAGCCCCCCCATCCACAAGGAGCGCAGAACCCCAAATCCGGGCCACATCCCTGACACAGGCTGTATTTTCACACTAGCAATTCATGCTACAGTTTATTGCAAGTCAACCACACCGCACATCTCCTCACCTGCATGAAAGGATAGTCAAAGCAGAGTCACTCAAGCAAGGAGGTGAAACGCCCTGGCCTCAAAGCACAGCTTGATCTGGCACCAGAGATGCTGAAACCCAGCCAGACCCTCCAAACACAGGTTCAGCAGTGGGCTGGGCTGATGAGTCACAGGCTTTGTCTTGTAGCTCTCCCAGAGCAGAGAGGGGCTTGCTCAGCAGGCGACGCGGCTGCCGCGCTCTGCAGAAGCTGCGCCGCGCTCCTGGGCCTCCTCCCTGCCCAGCTGTAGGGTGCTTGGAGAGTGTCTGCACCGACCTCTGCACAAGCTTGGATTGCATTGGGAAGGGGACCTCAGCCAGCAGCGGGTTTCGGGCCGTTGCATCACCCCCAAGAGATAACCTGTAGGGACACATGGGATGTAAGTAGAGGCGGGGGCAAGTGCCAGAACTGCCTAACACTTCTTTCTCCTTGTCTGTGTATTTGTGTGTTGCAGCAATATCATCCCACCGACATCACCGGCCAGCTCAACCTCTCCGACCCCTCAGTCAGCACTGTGGTGTGACCTTCTCCCCGAGGGCCATCAGTCCTTGCCCAACACAGTAGGAAGGCACAGCCAGGACTGCCTTTCAAGGGACACTGATGGGTTCTTCTGGGTGAGATGGGAGGAAAGCATCTTTCATCCATACACAGTGACTTCATTGTATATCTCCCTCCTTTCCTAGGCCTGCTGCCATGCTCGTGCCCCAGAATGCACGGCAGAACCAGGACACGGTTTGGACTTCACTGTACAGAGATAATTGCTTCCAACCAGTGCTGTTGATAATCAGTATTGCCACTGACTGGCTATGTGCAAGGGCAAAGGACTTCGAAAGGCACATGGTGCCTGCTCTCCCACGGTACTGTGGAAGAGCTGGTGTCAGAGTACAAAAATGTGCTTCACTTTGCAGGCTTCAGGCTTCTCAGCACACGCACGGCCCGTCAGACGTGTGCTCCACGTCTCCCACCACCCCAGAGGGCTCCAGTGCGACGTGCTCGTGGTCCCAAGAGGCCGGAGCAGCAGGCGTGGTTTGGCAGGCTGGGCACGTGTTCCTGCTGTGCTTCTGCAGCAGGGGCTGGAAGATGTGTGCTCTGCTCCTCACAGGGGTGAACCCCCTGCTCCTCCCTCCCATCAGCCCGTGGCTATGACTTGGCTCCTGTGCATGGTCTGTTTGTAGCAGGAGTTCTCCAAGCCCTGCAGCCCACGCTCCTGGGCTAAACTGGGACTCTGGAGCTCATAACATGCTGTCAGCCAAGATCCTGGCTCCCCACCTCTCCTGCACAGAAGACATCCCCAGGACCTGCCGATGGCCAGCATGTAGCTCTCACACCATGGCTCTCTTGGCCAGGAACATCTCCACGGGGAATGGCTCTGGATGGTTGCATCGACCTTTAGCCAAGCTTCACACTGCCTCAGCACCAGCAATGCAAGGAGAGATGCTGCTGGCCGGTCGCGGCTTGCTGTGTGCTGCGGCGTCTGCAGCGGCCACCCAGCCTGCCTGCAGTGCCAGGGCACCTCAGCAGGCACCGGCAGCTTCCCTGCCACACTCGCCTGCAGTTCAAGCTTGCCAGCAGCTCCCATGGCAGCCCTGAAGCCCCAGCTGACGTGGCTGCACCTGCCTGAACCTGGAGACATGGAAACCACATCCCAGTTCAGGAGAAGGGAACCAAATAACCCAGGCTGACGCCGGTCCTCCTCACACCTTCCTCCCCTCAAGCATACGTGCCCATGTGTCAGCATCCCTGAGCACCCTCCCCACGGGTGCTGTGAGCGGGTACGGAGACACCAGCGTCGGGGAAGCATCTGGCACCAGCCAAGCTGGTGATGAGCAGCTACAGCACGTGCACGGGCAACATCACATCCCGCCTCCTGCGAAGGCAGAAAACCCACCTGCAACATGGTACCAAGGCCCAGCGGCATGAACTGCCTTCTCCTTGCCCCAGCCGAGCAGATGGGGCTTCCCCCTGAGGGTCGGCAGCCTTTGCAGGCAGGATTTTCAGACGGCAGCTGAGGTCTGTGAGCATCGTCCCACTGACTGCAGTGGCTCCATCAAGTTCATCTCGCTCCAGCTGAGAAATTGGACCCATTCTACTTTATACGTCAATGTAACATTAATACCAAGTTTTTGCAAGAGCTCAGTAAAGTCTAGACTGGAACATGAAGTGGTTTATTCCAGTGCCATGTGCCTCTTTCTGTCTCTGCCTTCTGGCAAAGCTGGCAGGGAGCCCTGTGCTGAATCAGAGCCTCACCCAGCACTGCTGCAGGGTTTGCAAGCAGTAAAAGTTGGAGGGACGGGGAAGGACGGAGAAGCCAGCAGGGAGAAAGGCCAGGAGCTTCAGGGAAGACCAGGAGGGAAGGGGCATCACCATTCCGGGCTGCCAGGCTGATGAACAGCCTGAACAGCCAGTGTAGGGGGACAGGCCTGGCAGCAGGGGGACAGGGACAGTCTGCAACTGTCCAAATGCCAGCATCGTGCCAGCTGGCTCTCACCCACCTCCATCCAGGGGAAAAGAGTCCCCTGCCACTGCTGTGTTCCCCGGCTCCTGGGAGCCAGCGTGGAGTACTGCCAGTGGGGCTGGCCTTTGGGAACAGAGGACCAGGGGATGAAGGGATGAAGGCATCTGGGGAAGTCCCCACACAGCAGCCCATCTGTAGGGAGGTGCCCCGAGGGATTTGCAAAACAGAGAGGCAGCTCTCCTGGGCTGAACTGAAGCAACATCACTCATTCACAGCATGCTCCCCATGTGCTGAGACCACCAGCCTGACCTCCGTGGGGATCTCAGCCTCAGGACCACCTGGGAGGAGGAGCGGGGCTCAGGTGGCCATGCAGGATGACAAGCAAGGTCTTAGCTCCAAATGGGAAGCCCAGGCCTTCTTGGGAAGGACTGAGTGCTGTCACTAGAGAGGGTCTGGGAGAGCTGGGATTGCTCCTGGGAAAGGTGCCGTGCAAGGGGCTGATCCTGGCAGAGGTCCTGCAGCCGTCCTGGGTGCAGGGCTGGTAGCACTGGAGGAGCTGCTTCTTTCACCAGCTCCCCGCAGCCCCCGCAGCCCTCGCTGGGGAGAGGCACCGCAGGAAGAGCCGAGTGGGAATGGAGCAGTGTGGCAGCACGCTGGGTTGGTTTCTCTCTTGAAAATAAAAATGGGAGCAAGCCACAACTGAGATGACATTTGATTTATTCTCTGCATGATTTATTTAACCCTTACCAAGAGCTTGCCAAAGGATGCATTGACCCCCGCCACATCCCTGGCTTGTCCCACAGCTCTTGCATGGGCAAGAGATTGAGCGAACAGGGGGAGGCTGGTGGCCACAGTCATCTCATTGTGGCTCTTATCGCCTTGCAATGGGTAAGAACTCATGCCAGAAAGGGCTGTTGCTTCTCCTTGTGAGATGTTTTTGTCACCCCAGCTTGTGCTTTCGTCTGGAGCACAGCTCCAGTTCCTCCCAGGCCATGACCCAGTGCGCTCACCAAGCATTTCCATGCAATGCAGGGGAGAAGCGTTTCTGCAGGGAAGGGCAGGAGGTGGCAGGGCAGGGAGATGCAGGGGCAGCCCTAGCCCCTATTTGTGGGCAATGGGAGGTGAGGCAGCAGCAAGGGCTTTTTTGCAAACCTACATGGGCTTTTTTGTCCCCAGTCCCATCACTGAGCTAATCCTAGACCTTGGCCTTGGATGAGCTTTAGCCTAGGGGAAAAGCTATTGGGGGAGGAACCACTGTGCAGCCTCACCCAGCCTTTGGCAGCCCCTTTGCTGAGCCCCATCGCTGGGAGCTCGAGGCTTTATCTCTTTCCAGCCCTCACCCTAAACCTCAGCCTCACCGTAGGTCTTGGTTGTTGGCTGAGCCTTCTCAGCACCAGCAGCCCTGTCTCAAGGAAAAAAAAATGTCAAAAGAAACATTTTGCAACCTGCCCTGTCCTTGGGTGGCACATGGAGGGGTTTGGGGCTTTCTGAAAGTCCCAGGGAGGCTCTGGAGTGCCCCAAAAGCACCTAGAGATCTTCAGGTGCACCAAAAGGCACACGGAGAGCTCTGGGGCACAGCAAAAGCCAAACCAATGCGTGTCAGGACACAAAAAGCCAAACAGATGGTATTTGGATGCACAAAAAGCCAAGCCAAGGGGTCTTGAGGGCACAGAAAGGCACGCTGAGGCTGCTGGGGTCACTGAATGGCACATGGGGAGTGTTGAGGGCACCAAAAGGCCCAAGAAGGGCTTTGGGGCAAACTGAAAGGCACGCAGAGGCTCCTGGGCTGCACCAAAAGGCAAATGGAGACTCGTGGGGTACACTGAAAGGCACCCAGAGGAATATGGTGTGTCCTGAGATGCACACAGGGGCTCCCAGGATGCACCAAAAGGCACACAGAGCATCCCGAAACGCACACTGAGGCCCCTGGGCAGCAGAAGGGGCAGGCAGGGTGAGCTGGAGGAGAAGGATCACCTGGCCCCCTGGGAAGGGGATGTGCAGGTCTGAGGGTGGCCTGGGGGAGCCTCCCGAAACACTGAGAGCAGCTGGGGTCAGACCGTGCCCTGCAGCGGGGCTGAGCTGGAGGCTGCTCCCCCCAGCAACGGGGCAGAGGGAGCTTGGCATCGTCTCAGGGGACTCTGGGAGGAGGAAGAAAAGTGATTTCCAGGAACAGAGCATCCTCTTACTGGTCCACAGGGAAATGTTTGCAACAGCAGGGTGCAGACACCTGGAGAAGGGTATGGAGCACAGCCCGCCTGGGGCTAAAGCTTGGTCACCCTGCCCCGGCGTCCCCTGCCGATGCGAGGTCTCCTCCGGAAGCGGGATGCCCTGCGCAGGTTGTGGTAAACGACGATGATGGAGCCCATGAAGGTGCAGTAGAAGATGCTGACCATGAAGGAGAACGGCCCAATGATCAAGAAGGCAATGTATTGCTGGGTGGACAGTGAGGTCTCCTGGCATTGTCTGAAGGACTCATTCCCAAAGGCCATGATCGGATACTCGTTCAGCTGCTCTGGGACTCTGCACAGGAGCAAACTCTTCTCTGGAAGAGAAAAGCAGTGCTGATGGGCACGCTGGGCAGCTGGGACAAGGCAGGTTTCAAGGACAGAGGGGATGGCAGGTCTGTATGGGACAGGCAGGCCCAGGGCAGGAGGACAGAGGCCAGGCTGACCAAGATAGCCCAGGGCAGGGTACAAAGAAGGGGAGCAGTGAGGGTTCAAGGCTCATCTACGCCCTGGGGAGTGGGACAGGATGGGGAGGTGGGCACAGTGCTGGAGAGGGCATTGGAAGTGGGTTTGGGGCAGGATAAGATGGAGCAGGATGGTAGATGGGGCAGGCAAGGTGGTGGGCCTGGTTCCCAAGGGACAGGGATGGGGAGCAGTGTGCAGCCAGCCTGGAGATGCCACAGAAGGTCCCAGCCAGCATGAATGACAGGCGCGCACCCGAGCTGGAAGCAAGCAAGAGTGGGTGGCAGCAGAGGGAGAGACCTTGCTGGCAGAGCTCTCTCTCGCCGAGATTCATGGGGGAAGAAATGCAGGATCAGACCCATGTTCATGAAGGCACTGGGGAAGGGGCTGAAGGCACTGAGTCCTGGCCAAGTCAGCGGTGATGTCCACCCTGACACACAGGCTCATCTTGCCCCCTCAGGTGCCCATTGCCCAGCTCGCCTTGCCCTCACCGTGGCAGGATTGGTGCCACTGCTGGGGACAGCACTGGGTGCCCGTTGCTGGACCATTGCCCAGCCCTCCTCTGCAGGCAATCCCTGCTGGTGACCAAGGGTGGGCACCAGGGACCAGACTCAGGGATGCATCCACCCAAGCAAACACAGGAGCTGCCATGACCTGGGGATGGGTCCTGGGGAACCTCGCTGTATCCCTATGGGCACCGACCACACGAGCCCACGGCCAGCTGGCAGCAAGGGTGCTGGGTCCTGCCTCAGCCCCGACGGCGTGACCAGCCATCGTGAGGCAGGTGGGGGGCTTGGGGACACGGTCCTCCGGGCACTCACCTTGCACTTTTTCGCTGTTGTGGCTGAGCCAGTGCCAGAGGGGCCGGATGCCGCAGCTGCACACCCAGGGGTTGTCCTGCAGGAGGAGGGCTTGGAGCTGGGGCAGGGCGTGCAGCACCCCGGGCTCCAGCTCCCCCAGCCTGTTGCTGCCCAGGTTGAGCATGGCCAGGCTGGTGAGGGGCAGGAAGGTTTCGGGGGTCAGCACGGTTAGGTAGTTGTTGCTGAGGTCCAGCTCCTGCAGCGCCCCGAGCCCCACCAGCGCCTGGCTGTGGATCAGCTCCAGGCGGTTGTGGGGCAGACTGAGCATCAGCAGCCCCGGCAGGGGAGGGAAGGAGTGCGGCCCCAGCACGGTGATGAAGTTGTAGCCGAGCCACAGGGTGCTGGTGTTGGCCGACAGGCTCTGCGGCACCTCGCGGAGGGCATGCTGGCTGCAGTCCGCCTCCCCCGAGGAGCAGCGGCAGGCGGCGGGGCAGGCTGGCGAGGGCAGCGGGCGCAGGAGAAGCAGGCAGGCCAGCACGGTGCTGGGGCCCCTCCAGCAGCCCATGGCTGGTGAGGGCTCCTCAACCTCCGGTGGCAGGATTTTCCCACGGACAGGATCCCTAGTGCCTGTCGGCTTGCCCAGCCACCCGTCCCTGCCTGGCACCCTTGGGTGAGCCCAGTGGTGCTGAGCGGAGGTGCCAGGCGGTGCCTGGCTGCAAGGGGAGCGGGTGGACGTGCTCGCCTCCCTGCAGCTGTACGCATTCCCCCGCTCACCACCCACCGCCTGCAAACCCGGAATGGGCTGCGCTCCCGGCCTCAGTTTTCCTTGGGGTGGAGTGGCACTTCTTTCAGCAAATATTTTTGCAGTGATGCCTGCCCTGGCAAGGTGTGGAGCCGTGCCCTCGTCCCTCCCTCTGCCAGGCACTGCTCCAGCCAGGTAAGCAGCCAGCTCTGTGCGGTCTGGGATTAACTTCTTGTGTGTGCTGCAGGCTGGAAAGCTGGAAAAAAGCAAAACCAGACCCATCTCTTGGCCTCCATCCTCCCCATGGGGCATCCCCCACGGGTGTGCTGCCTCACCAGCCATGTAGAGAGGGGTGTATGGACCCAGGACCCCCCATCGCTGGCTGGGGTGGGACAAAGCTTAAGTCATATCATCAGCAGGTCTAACCCCATCTTCTGTGCTGGCCCACCATGCCCAGAGGTCCTCACTGGGGAGCTTTGCTGGGACCCATGGGCTGCCCCGCTGAGCCCAGCCCTTGGCCAGGCTCTGTTTGCCCCTGGCAGGAGACCACAAGCCATGCCAAAATGAGGAGGGTTGGGATGTGAGTCCCATGGGTCACCCTCCTCCCCCCAGCAGGATCACACGTCTGCGTGCACACTGGGGGACACCCAGCAGCCCCCACACGAGAAGGCGTGGGAAAGGTGAGCTCACTGGGCTGCTGCTGCCCAAAACTTGTTTACCCTCGCCCCAGCACGGCAGCGCCGGTTGGAGAGGGCTCAAAGTCTGCCTCCACCCTGTTTACACCTGCTCCGGTTTCAAAGCTGCCTCAAGTCCCGTGGCAGAAGGCTGGAGAGGAGAGGCGTCACCTCCCAGTGCCCACCGTCCCTGGCAGGGCTCAGTGGACACCGGGGGACCAGGGGACATGGCCGGTAGCACCTCAACCCACCCGCAGCCCAGCACGGGGGCCTGGGGCAGAGACACCGTCCTCCACTCACACCCTTGCAGCTCCTGTCCCATTTGGGACCCCAGCGGTCACGGTCCCAGAGGAATCCCTGGCACCTCTGCCCCACAGCCAAAGGGCTGGAAGGGCAGCAAGGCAGCATGTGCCCGCGCCCCAGGCCAGGACCAGGACGTTCCCAAATCTGGGGCAGAAGCAGCAGGCAGGCAGTTTATTAATAGCATCCAGAGGAGCTTTGGTTTGTTTATCTATCCTGCAGCAAACTCGGTTTGCTGCATTAATCCCCATCTGGAAATAATTCAGAGGAATCCTCCAGCCCAGCCCAGCCCTGAAGCAGGGCACAAACCCGCAGCCACGTGGAGCTGCAGCACCAGCTCATCCCGCCAGCAGCTGCAGGCTATATGGGGACACGAATTTTTAGGGAGCCCTGTCCCAAAATGCTCTTCCTCCCTGGGGGTTGCATTGCCCACTGCCTGCAGCCACCTGGGATCAGGTGAGAAGTGCAAAATTCCTTGGAAAAAAAACCCAACTATTAAAAGCAAGGCCATTTCCAGCTTTTGTGCTCAGAGAGCCCAGGAGGCTGCGAACCCATCTCAGCTCCTCTGCCAGCCCCTCACTGCCAGCCTGCTGCCACCCCCATGGCACATGGCAAGAGAGATGTCCCCAGTGTCCTGCCTGTCGGGGACACCGGCCAAGCACAGGGCTGGTGCTGGTTGTGCCTGGCCCCGCTCCTGTTTTGCATGCATTGGCTGCACCCCGCTGCAATCGCAGGCTGGTGACCCTTTGGGGTCCTGAATCCCAGCAGAGCCACCACTGTCCCATCACGCACACTGCCAGTGCTCGGCAGAGCGTGGGTCCCTGTAACTGCCCCCCTCTCTGGAAGGGGGGACCCAGCACTCTGCAGGAAGAGCCCCGGTCCCCGTCCCCAGCCAGGGCTGCACCCACCGGTGCCCCACTCCCCGCTGCGATGCCTCCTCCCGTGGTTTCAGGCTCCATGTGGAACAGCACAGCCTGGCCCCAGGACCAGTGCCAGGACAGGCTGCTCCGAGCGTCCGCTCTGCCAGGACAGCTCAGGGGGCCGGTGCTGACCGATGGAGGAGTCCCCCAAGGCACAGGGCTCAACACCAGCCCTGCTCTGGCCAAGGGGTGTAAATCGGGGAGCCCAGCCAGCGCACCAAGACCGTTCCCACAATGAAGTGATGGAGGGGCAGATAAACTCTTACGGAGACCAGCCACTGGCTGGGAGCAGTGGGGACACCAGGAGAGGAGCACTGCAAGGGCCAAGCTTCACAGCTTGGTTCTGGTGCTGAGGGGATGCAGTGGAGAAGGGGTGGGAGCACAGAGGCAGGGACCTGGGGCTAGGGACAGGGAGCCATGGGTCTTTGTCACCCTCCACTGTTGGAAAGCTGGGACTAAGGTGCCAGGCAGAGCAGAAAGCCCTGCCAGCACCTTTGTATGGAGCCGTGCCCAGGGTGGGATGGGCCCTTCCCAGACTCTTCCCACCACCCACCATGGAGTATTCGGGGAGAAATTAAGATAGAGAGGAAGGTGCTTTAAGATTCTGTGTTAGTTTTTATCCCATCCTTGAAGGCTTTAATTTGTTACATGTTTCCATGTAATTAAAGATCTGAGGCAGGCAGATGCCCACCCCATGGAGTCCCTGAACAACACCACGCTTCTGCTGTCCCCCCTGGGCACCTCTGCCCTGGGGCATCCCTGGTGGCACTGCTCACATGGCTGGAGCTCCCCAGGTTGGGGTCTGCTCGAACAACTCAGCTCTAACTTTTTTATGGCAAGTGACACCAAGTGGCAGAATTGTGCATGGGCGCTGTGTGTGGTGTGAGTGCTGTGCATGGGGTGGGTGCTGTGCATGGGGTGGGTGCTGTGCACAGTGTGGCGGACAGGGTGGGTGCTGTGCATGGGGTAGGCACTGGAATCCTCCGCCTGCAGCCCTGGCACCCAGAACAGGGGAGAGCCAAGCACCAGGACTGCCCAGGGGCCATGAGATCACTGCTGGCCCCAGGGAGGGGTCCCCTGCTGAGCCCCGAGGGGCAGCTGGTGGTACCTGATGCTGGGATATTGCAAGAGCTCATAAACCACATGGAAAATAATGCAGAAAATGGGCTCTGAGGAAGGGCCACCAGAGCTGCCCAGGCAACCCCAAGCCCTGCCCAAGAACTGTATTAATATCACCCTGCTGCACCCCAGTCCTCCCCATTTGGCCTCTGTTAAACCCACACCCGGCTGTTTGGGCTCTCGTCCTTGCACCCCCAGTTTGGAGTCAGGCAGGGAAAGCCATGCAAAGACACGACCTGGAAAAACAGCGGAGGGCTGCATGCAGGTGTGCAGGCAGGGAGGCTGGGAGAGGGTCAGGCAGGAAAAGCAAACCTGGCACAAGCCATGGAGCACAAGGCCAAGCAGGAGCTCCCGTGGGCTCTGTCATCCTCGATTTCAACTGTTCAGCTACCCCAGTGCCCAAATATCTCATGTGAATGGCCAACAGAGAAAACACTTAAAGGACAGCAATCCGGCAGGGCAGGTAATTTCTCCCCGTCACGCCCCCACCGCAGGCAGGGCTAATCCAAGGCTTACCGACAAATACAACCAAGACATGCAGCCCAGCAGGGCCAACGGAGGCAGAGGTTTAATAGGCACAAAGCTTTCAGGGTGCTGGACAGACTCCCCAGAGCATCGCTATGTCGCTGAGCTGTGCCAGGTTCCTGTGTCCCCTGTCTGGGAGATGCTCGGTGGACGTGTCCCTGCTGCAAAGCCATGTGCACAGAGAAGCCAGGCGTCAGCAAGCCCTGCGCCAGGGACCAGGGGACATCTGTGATGGCTGGACCAGGTTTCGGAGTTGCCAGAGGAGTGGGTGGGCAGGATGAAGGGGTGGAGGCATCCTCATCCCCCCTGTTGCACCCCAAATCCTGGCAGGATGGACAGCAAGCCCTGAGCAAGCTGAAGCCCTTCCCAGGCTGTCAGCACAACTACTGTCCATACGTGGGTCTGGGGCATGCCGTGGGGTCCCCAAAAATGGTCCCAAGCTGTGCCCCAGGAGCTCAGCTGCCCATGCACTGCCGGCAGCCCCCTCCTCCCACTCAGCTCTCAAAGGCTGCCGTCACCCCGCAGCACAGGCACGGCCGGCAGCAGCCGCGTCGGGGGAACGGCGCTGGGGGCACCGCATCTTGGCACAGCCCCGCCGGCTGCTGGGTGACCGCCTTCTCTTTGCACAAACCCTTGGTGGCTGAGTCAGGCTGGGACCTGCCGGCCACCCGGGGATGCTCCTTGTCAGCCTTAACGGCGAGGAAGGTGGCCAAGTCGAGGTCGAGCATGGCGACGCCGCCACGCGGCGTGGGCGTATTTTGGCGGCACTGCGGGCAGGGGATCCAGCGCTGCTCGTTGGCAACGGCGTCGAGGCGTTTCAGGCAGGCTTGGCAGAAGGTATGGCCGCAGTAGAGCCGGCGCGGCAGCCGGCTGCACAGGTCGTAGGAGGAGTAGCAGATGATGCACTCAACCCGCTGGCTGCCCCGGCTCGGGGTGCGCGAGTGCGCCCCGACACCCAGCCCTGCGTCCTCTGCCCGGGGGCTGCTGCTGGCCTGGGACATGCTGGGGAGGGGAGGGCGAGAGGAGCTGTCAGACCCACGGCCAGGGGGTGCGATGCCACCTCTGAGTGCATCTGCTGCGTGGGAGATTGGGGGATGAGTCCCACGTGGTGGGTTCCCAGGGGCATCTGGCTCCCTGCCCATCATCCCTGCCTGCTGCCTGCCTGCCCCGTGGACAGCCCTGCCTAGAAAAGCAGGACCTTGCCACTACGGATGGCTCTGCCTGCATCCAAGGGGGATGCGTTTTCCCTGGTGCCACCCCTGCCAGGAGCTCTGCCAAATGCCCCTTACACCCTGTGGGGGATCGGGGCTGGCTGGGCATCAGCAGCCGGCCCGGGCTCTGGGTTGGTGGGGAAGGCGGGGTGGGCAGGAGCGTGTCAGCTGGGTTGGCAGGGGAGCAGTGCCCAGAGGACCAGGCAGTGCCACCGCCCTGCTCCTCGCCAGCCCCGGGCTGTGCCAGGCCACCGTGCCACAGCTGTCAGCGGCAGGGGACAGGCACACAGGCTGACAGGGAGGAGTTGAGGGGTCCAGCCTCATCTTAAGGAGGGTCTGATACCCACCAGCATATTTGCAAACCTCTCCTGGAGGCCACCAAGACCCCACTCCCTCTCTATGGGTCACCTCAAGCATTTTGATATACATGGGCATCCCTTCCCTCCTCCCCTGTCCCCCATCCCTACCTGTCCTGAGATGCTCCCCCCAGGCCCTCAGGGGAGGTGGCAGAAGGGCTGTGCCGTCCCGGGGGGCCGCAGCCGTCCCATGGGGAGCATGGGGGGCCCGAGCCGCCAGCAGCTCCCCAGCCAGGTCCCAGCAGCTGCTGGTGGCTGTGGCAGTGGGAAGGGGCTCACCTTTCAGGGACAGGCGTGCTATTGGATCTGCTGCCGGGAAGCCAAGCCTGGGAGATTGAGTTACAGGCACCCGGATAACAAAGACCTCTGAAATCTAAGCCCCAGGAGCAGTCATTAACCGTCCGTCTCTGCTTCATTAGCTGAAGAAACTGTCCCCGTGAGGCCAAGGAGCTCTGGGCTTCACTGTGGACGGAGAGGGCTTGGACATCGGCTGTACCTGGGCAGCAGTGGTGGAGTCTTCCACATCCTCGGCCACTCCCCATGGCCAGGAACATCTGGGCAGATGTTGGCCAGCAGAGACACCCCATCGCACTCCAGCCCACACATCCCCAGGTGGTCCGGGCTGCAGGGACAGCTGCGACCGGAGCGGGAGGGCACAGCGAGGCTCCAGGCTCGTGGGGGTGGAGGTGCTGGGGCTGGGGCAGAGACAGGGAGGCTCCAGCCTGGTCCGAGCTGGCAGTGCCCACGTGTGAGGTGGTGTTCCTGGGGGTGACCGCTGCCACAGACACGTCCGTGACCTGCCCCTGCTCTTCCAGCTGGGGCTGCAGGCTCCGGCGCTGGGGGCTGAGTTACCCTCGGCTCTGCCGGGGACGATGCTCATCACCAGGCTGGGGAGAGCCCAGCACCCTTCGGTGACACCCACAGTTTCATGCCGATGCACAACCCAGGAGAGGTGACAGCACCAGGGTGGTGGCAGGCTCAGTCCCCGCAGCTGCCAGCCCCTGCTCAGCCCCTGGTCCAGCAGCAATGCTGCAGCCTCTGCGCGGAGGGAGGGTGCTCCGAGCAGGGGAAGATTTAAAACGGGGAGTGCGGTAGGGGGACAGATCCTGGACCTAGGGTCCTGGAGGAGAAAAGCAGATCCTGGAGCCAGAGCAGGGCTGCCAGGACGCCCAGCACTTCTGCGTGGGAGCAGGAGAGGGCAGCAGTTCCTGCTCCAGGCAGGAGCAGGCAGCAATGCAGGCAGGGAGCCAGGCAGTGCTCTCCTCTGCTGCCTGCTTACCAAACATTTCAGCAGCCCTCGGGCCATGTTTCCAGCACTCCTCAGCAGCAAGAATTGGGAGTTTAGAGACCGAGACCCTCATAGGGTCACGGGGCTCTGCAGAAAGACTCGACCCCTCAATGCCGGTGCTTGGGAGCAAGGCAGAGCTGGCAGCACAGCACCTTTGGGGCGCAGTGGCCGTATCCTGACACAGGATCCTGATCTGTCCTCTGCCACAGGTTTCCCCAGGGAACACACGTGGGGTGTGTGTGTCCGTGGGTCCCCAGGTGCGGGGATGGCACCCCATGGCAGGGCTTTGCCCTCCCTTGCCGGGCTGGCAGCAGGCAAGGAATGGCACGGCGGCCGGCTTGGGATGGGGCTGTGCCAGGGACCTCGGTTTTGGCCAAACCCACTGGCCGAGGTGGGGGCAAGGGCCATGTGCCCTGGGCGGATCAGGGGCCAGCTGTGTGGGATTCGCACCTCGAATCCTGTGTCCAGTTTTGGGCTCCTCACTTCAAGAAGGACATCGAGGTGCTGGAGCGTGGCCAGAGAAGGGCAACGAGGCTGGTGAAGGGTCTAGAGCACAAGTCTTATGAGGAGCAGCTGAGGGAGCTGGGGTTGTTTAGTTTGGAGAAGAGGAGGCTGAGGGGAGACCTTATTGTTCTCTACAACTGCCTGAAAGGAGGTTGTAGTGAGGTGGGTGTTGGTCTCTTCACCCCAGTAACAAGTGATGGAACGAGAGGAAATGGCCTCAAGCTGCGCCAGGGCAGGGTTAGGTTGGATATTAGGAAAAACTTCTTCACTGAAAAAGTAGTCAGGCACAGGCTGCCCAGGGCAGTGGTTGAGTCTCCATCCCTGGGGGTATTTAAAAGCCAGGGAGATGCGGTGCTTGAGGACATGGTTTAGTGGTGGACTTGGTGGTGGCAGGTTAACGGTTGGACCTGATGATCTTAAGGGTCTTTTCCAACCTTAACAATTCTATGATTCTATGATTCTATGATTCCCGCTGTGCCCTGGCATCTCAGGGTACCACCCTGCGTGCCTGCGGGGTGGGTGGCAGCACCCTGCATGCCGGCAGCCAGGGCAGAGCTGACGCCCCGATGGGCACAGCGTGCTCCCGCCAATGTGCCCAGGGATGTGCAGGCAGCTGGATGCGTGGGGATGTCCGGGCACGTCCCACAGCTGGCAAGGAGTCACTCTCCCACCCAAAGCACGGTGGTGGCCCGGCTCATCTGCCACGGGGTGAGGTACGGAGCAGGCAGGCGTCAGTCCCTTTGGGCCATAGGAAGCCTTGCCCAAAGAGACTATAGGGGTGAGAGGGATGGGCTAGTGCACTACTGGGGGTACCCCTGGCACTGCCCGGGGCAGTGACCCCCCCCTTGGCTGCCTCTCCTTGCAGAAACGTGCACACACACACACACCCTCCCCCTGCCTGCCCTCCTACCCCATCCAGCCCCTGCCCATCAGCCCCGTGCCCCCCTCCCAGATGCCAGCAGAGCCGCGTCCCATCAAGGGGTTGTGCCCAGCTGCCCTCAGCCACTTCTGCCCATTGCATGCAAGCCCCTGGTGCGGGGCTGTGCACCCCAGCCCACCCGCCCTGCACCCCACAGGCAGGGCTTGGGGCGGGGGGAGCCCTTGGTGACACAGGCTGTGCATCTGCCAAGCCGCACAGGGTGACACCGAGGGGAACACTGCCTGAAACCGGCCTTCAGCCCTGGCTGGGCTCCGTGAGCCCTGCCAAAACACGTGAATCCAGGTGCAGGGAAGGCATATCAGCAATCAGCAGTGACACACGTGGGTGGGAAATGTCTTGTTCCCAGGGCTCATCCCCGAGAGCTGCAGGGACCTTTGGCACAGCGGGGCAGGGAGCGGCACCCTCAGGGGAGTGCAAAGGTCTGATCCAGATGAGCCAGAACAGGAGATAGCAATCACCCAGCACAACCCTCCGCACCCCTGAGCACCCTTCGAAGATGAAACGCACCCAGGGAGCACCCATGGGACCCTGCACGCAGCTGCCCGTGTCACCCAGAGCCCCGTCAAGGTCTGGGGCAGCATCCTGGGCCCTCCCCTGCTCAGACCCCTGGCTTTCCTGCTGCTTCCAGCTTAATCATTGCCCGGGTATCTGGCAGGCAGCACTCTGCCCGGCCTCTCCCAGCTTGTCTGCTGTCACCCCAAGGTTAGGCAGAGCGAAGGGCAGCAGTGACACATGGCACTGCCGGCAGATGATGCACCCTGCCAGCGCCCTGCCTGGGCCAGGCCAGCACATCCCTCGGCCCCCCTGCTGATGCCAGCCCCGCTAGCCCCGGGGCTCTGCCGAAGGTGCCACACACCCCTCGGGGACAGTTTTCCCTCCCCAAACTGTGTTTGTCCCTGCAGAGCATGCCAGACCCCCGGGACACCGAGCAGCCTCTGCAGGATGCGGGTTTCAGCCCAGCCAACGCGGTGACACCACGTCCCTGCCCAGCCACGCGGCGGGTGGGCTCTGCGGCAGGGCAGGGCCGGCGTCGGGGCCACGAAAGCAAACAAGGGGTGGATCTGCCTGTCCCCATGCCAGCGCTGCCCGCGGTCCAGGCAGGGCGAACAAGAGTGCTCCTTGTGCAGGGCAGGCGGCGTGGGGCTGCGTCCCTGCCAACCTCCTCCTGCAAGCTCCACACCCCTGGCCACCCACCAGCGTGGGACCTGGGCCAGGCGGAGGGGTCAGGGCAGGGGGGGCAAACTGGCAGGGATCTGCCCTGCACCTCTGCCAAGCCACTGCCACCCCAGCCCAGAAGCTCCCAGGGGTGGTGGGATGTCAAGGGTCGTAGGCTTCCAGGCAGCGGTGGGCTCCTGGTGGTGGTGGGCTCCCAGTTCTGGTGGGATCTCAGTGGTGGTGGGCTCCCAAGGGTGGTGGGATCTCAGTGGTGGTGGGATCCTGGTGCTGGTGGGCTTCCAGGCAGTGGTGGGCTCCTGGTGGTGGTGGGCTCCGAGGGGTGGTGGGATCTCAGTGGTGATGGGATCCTGGTGGTGGTGGGCTCCCAGAGCTGGTGGGATCCTGGTGGTGGGCTCCGAGGGGTGGTGGGATCTCAGTGGTGATGGGATCCTGGTGGTGGTGGGCTCCCAGAGCTGGTGGGATCCCGGTGGTGGTGGGCTCCAAGCAGTGGTGGGCTCCCAGGGGATCACAGCCAGCCGGGGCAGTGCCACAAAGCCCACCCAGCTGGCCCAGCCAGGAACCTCTCCCTTCCCCAGCCCCCCCAAAGCCAGGTTCTCTCTTTCCAAAAGACAGGACAGCCGTCCAGCTTGGCAGGGTCGGGCTGAGCACCAGCCAGCGTCCCCAGGCAGGCAGGAGCAGGCTGTACTGGAAACGCCTGGGCGAGGGGAGCACTGGGCCCAGGCTGGCAGCGGGGTGGCAGGCAGCAGCGAGCTGAAGAGCTCAGTGTGCCACTGCTGCTGCCGCAAGTCAGCAGTGCAAGAGTTAAGCCTGGTTTTGAGGGGAGAGGAGAGGGCTGTGTGGCCCCCGCACTGCCCTTACACAACCTGCCAGGATAAGCAAGAAGTAACACGGGAATCCCGGAAAACCCAGGGCGGAGGGAAGAGGCGTACCTTGGCAGGGGAGGAGATGGCTGTAATTTTATTTGCAGCACCCTGAAGTCATCTGCTAACACACGTGCTCTTCCCAAGCCCCTGCCCCTGCAGACCAGGCAGTTCCTGCAGCGGCCGCGGTGCTTACGCAGCTGCCGCCTGGCAGCACGGCCGCCCGTGGGACGCCAACACAACGGCGGGCTTGTTCCAGGCCGGCGGCACCAGCCCCAGCCGAAAACCCAGCCTGGAGCTGCCCCAGCACGCTGCAAAACGGCCAGCAGGCTTCTCGCTCGCCTTCCTCAATGCCCAGGGTGTTGCAGAAGGTGAAGAATGGGGATCTACATCCCAAACAGGGTGCCCCAGCGCTGCCCCGCTGCTGGAGCTGGGCCAGCCCTCCGCACTGGACCCAGCCCCAGCGTGGCGTGGAGCCCCGAGCCGGGATGCGGATGGGGCGAGGGGCTGTGCCCAGCGCCTCGCAAGCCTGGCAGGAGGAACCGAATGGGCTGGGGGTTTCCTGGCACTTGGCCGTTAACACCCGTAACCCGTGCTGTGCTGTCAGGTGCTGCCCTGGAGCGCTGCCTGGCACTCTGCCGCTCTTTGTCTGTCTGTTCTTCCTGCCTCCTTCCCTCTGTCCCACGGGCAGTGTGGCAAGGAGGAGTGGTACCCAGCTGGAGCTTGGCGCAGGGCGCTGCAGCATCCCCATGATGCTGCGGGTGGGGGGACCACTCAGTTCTGGGGGGGTGGGTCCCCATCCCAGCTGGGGGCACATCCCTGGTTCCTCTCCACTGCTCCAAGACAGCGACGATGATGCACCTCTGCCATGCACCCAGGGCTGCCATCATCCAAACCTACCCTCCGGCAGGCGGGCAACGCCTGCACCTTCCCCAGAGTTGAAGGTTTCCCAGCAAGGGCAGAAGGGCAGGGTCAGGGTACAGGATCGCAGGTTCAAAGTGCTGCCCCATCCCCAGCGTAGGCACTTCTCGGTGGCATCTGCGTTGGCACATATCATCCTCAAGGCAGGGGGAAGGACCTGTCCTTCGCCCCCACGCCCCACACGGGGCTCTCAGGGCCTGGCAGGTGCCCATCACTGGCGTATCTGGCTGCAGAGCTCACAGGTGAAAAGCAACAGCAAAGTCCAGCCAGTGCCACCTCCCAGCTGCCAGCTCTGCCGGGTGCTGGGGCAGCTCCCCGGGGTGCCCAGGCCAGGCAGCCACGTCCCCGTGGGGCCACCTGGCCCCATCCCATGGTCAGCTCGTCCCGTGGGTGCAGCGAGGGCCCTTAGGAGATGACACAGCAGCACTTTCTGCAGCAGGGGCAGCGCTTGCAGCAGCCGCATCCCCCGCCAGCCTCCTGCTGCTGGCCCTTGGGTGACTTGTCCAGGGTGACAGTGTAGAAGGAGTTGGTCGAGTCCCCGTTGGGCATCCTCAGACTGGCATAGGGGTTGTAGGGACGGGACCCGGACTTCTCTGTGGAGATGGTGGGGCTGCTCCAGCTGCTGGCGGGCTCCGCCTGCTCCTCCACGCCGTAGGTGGACACGGCCACAGGGTTGGCGATGACGGTGGGCTCGTCCTTCAGGTAGCGAGTGATGAAGCTTTGCTGGAACTGGTCCCGCGGGATGTTGACGCTGGCGTAGGGGTTTTCCAGGCTGACACCACGATCCATCTTCCCGCTCTTCGTCGGCACGCGTGGGCCGGTTGGCGTTGCCCACCTCCTGCGAGACAGGGACCCCGTTAACCCGGAGTGCGGGGGGTGTCAGTGCTGGGGTTGTTGCCACGGCACGGGGAAGGGACCCCCGGCAGACCCCACTGCTTTGGGAGCAGGGTGCAGAGCTGTGCTCCCCCTCCCAGCCAGCCCCAGGGGACCCCGACCTGCAACCCGTACACTTTGGCCGTGTGGCCCTGATGGCAGAGCCGGGAGGGGAGGCAGGAGAGGGTGACACCTGGGCAGGGAGACGGGGGTGGGCAGGGTGCTGGGGGGCAGGAGGGGGTGCTGGGTGGGAGGCAGGGTGCAGGCAGGGCAGTGGGGTGGGGCAGGAGCTTCTGGGGGGAGACAGGTCTGAGAGGTGGGGGGCAGGCAGTGGGGAGAGGAGTGGGGAGAAAGGGGGTGCGGGGGGGAAGGAGAGGCAGAGTGGGGGGAAGGAGGGGACAGGACAGGGGCAGGGGACGGGGCGGGGGGGAGAAGGGGAACCGGGGCAGGGGCGCAGGCAGGGGCAGGGGCGCAGGCAGCGGCAGGAGGGCAGGCAGGGGCAGGGGCGCAGGCAGCGGCAGGAGGGCAGGCAGGGGCAGGAGGGCAGGCAGGGGCAGGAAGGCAGGCAGGGCGCGGGGCGGGCAGGCAGAGGGTGGGAAGGGAAGGGCAGGGGGAGCGGGCAGGGAGCGGGCAGCGGGGTCGCTGCCGGCACTCACCCACGGCGCGGCTCCGGCCGGTGCGGGGCCGCTCTGCCGCCGGCAGCGCTTCCTCCTCACGGCCCGCCCCGCCCCGGCCCGGCCCCGCACCGCCCGCCCCGGCCCCGCACCGCCCCGGCCCCGCACCGACCGCCCCGGCCCCGCACCGACCGCCCCGGCCCCGCACCGCCCCGGCCCCGCACCGACCGGCCACTGGCACCAGGCACCAGGCAGGGGACAGAAGGAACTGGGCACCAGTACCAGGCACCCGGCACTGGGCAGGGGGGCACTGGGCATTGGCACCAGAACTGGACAGGGGCACTGGGCACTGGACAGGGGCATGGGGCAGGGGGCACTGGGCAATGGACGAGGGACTGGCACCAGTACTGGACAGGGGTACGGGGCAGGGGGCACTGGGCACTGGACAAGGGACAGCTCTGCTGGCGTCTGGGAGGGGGGCACGGGGCTGAATGAACCAAGCGTGCTGGACCCAAGCGACCTGGTGGGTGCCTGGGCATCAGGAGGATCCGTGGTGGGATGTTGGCTTTGGTGTGAACCTGTGCCCACCACCGGAGCCTTTTCCAGGGAAGGTTTGGGGGGGGTTACCCTGTGCCTGCCCCCAGGGCATCGTTGGAGGGTGAAACACAAGAGGCTGGATGGAGTGAGGGACACGGCTGGCTCAAGGGCAAGGAGAGGGATGCTGGCACATGTGCCAGTGCCTGGGACCAGAAGTGCTGCAAGAGAAAAGATGTGATTTTTCAGCACCCTCCACCTGCGAGCAGGCAGGAGAGACCCTGTGCAAGCCCCAGCCCTCAGTCCTGCTCTTGTGTCAGGCTTTTTGGAATATCCCAACTGAAAACCCAGCCCAGAGGCCAGGCCCCGTTGCCCTGGGGCCCTGATCCTGCCACACTCCCACCATCACAAAGCCCTGTCCCCGCCATCACCAGCTGCCAGGGCTCCTTTGGGTCCCTGGTGTTGCCTTGTCCCACTCACCGGTACCTGCTGGGCCCGTGGAGGGGCTCTGGGGCAGCGTCAGCCCTGCCAGGACAGCAGGAAGGGCTGCAGGCAGGGCAGTGCTGCCCGCCAGCTCCCCAGCCTCGTGGCTTCCCACCAGCAAGTAAAACACCAGCACTGATGGAGCTGGGCCCAACGGACACAATGTCCCCAACCAGCAGAAGCCACGGCTGTTCCCAGCCTTGCCCGCAGCCCTGTGGGCCACTGCCACCCCTCCCCAGGGTCAGGGCTTTCAGCTCGGACGCGGCCCTGGCACGCCTGCCCCACGGCTCCGGTTGTGCCTAGCAGGAGATGGCCATCCCCAGAGGGATGTAGCTCAGAGCAAGAGCTGAGCCTTGGGGGGACGGGGAAACGTGGGGACCAGGGTGGCTGGGTGGAAGGCAGCACGGGAGCATCCCAGCCCCACATCCAGAGCTGGCACCCTCCTTCGGGGCAGCGGGAGGTACCAGCCTGGGTCCCCTCGGTGCTGCCGCATCCCCAGGGGGGCTTCAGGGAAAGCTGGAAGGTGCAGGGGCAACGGGAGCCGCTGCCAGCCTGGCCCGGGGAAACAAGGCTTGGTGGGGACATGGCACCGCCACAGCTTCACTGCTCTGTCCTGCCCTGGGCGGGACACTCACGTGTCCCCTGTGCCTCCTCTGTGTGTCCCCTGTGGGTCCTCAATGGCATTTTGCTGAAGGCTGCAGGACTTTGGGCCTCTCAGGAGGGTCCCTGCCGGTGGGTGGCCACAGCCAGCCCTGCCAGGGACTCCCGTGCATGATGTCCCTGCTTCTGGGTGCTTGGGGACAGGGTGGGTTTTGCTGGGAGCCTGTGCCCGGCCAGGAGTCCTGTCCCCAGGGTGTGGGACACTGCTCCTGTCCTGCAGCTGGACAGTCTCTCCTGTGCTGGTGGCTGAGCATGCCGTGGGGTGGGACAGGGCCACCACGGATCCCCTGCTCCAGCCGTGTCGCTGCCGTGTGACACTGCTGTGATGCCCTCAGCCAGTATCACCCTTCCCATCACCAAGCCCCCAAAACTGGCTTGTGCAGAGCCCCAACATCTTCCCACAAGCAGTTCCGTGCAGAGACCCATCCCTCCTGGGAGCCCTGGGGATGCTGGGGACAGGGCCGTGCACATGGGGCCGGGGCAGCCTGGGGACAGGCGCAGGGCAGAGGGTGCCCCAAGCTGCAGCTGAATCCTCCGGGGACTGAATTACGTTTCCTGCAGCACTTTGCAAAGGGAAAAGCTGCTTCCTCCTCGCCATTGCAACACAAAACTACATTTCTCACCTGCACTGAGGAGCTGGGGCTGCACAGGCCGGCCGGATCCTGCTCGCAGCGGTGCCCAGCACTGCCCTGCCCAGCCTGGTGCCAGGTGAGTGGGGACACTGGGCTGGGGGCCGTGCCCTTGGCACCCATGGAGCAAGCAGGAGAGCTCCGGCAGGTGATGGGACCCTGCCTGGCCCTGGCAGTGCTGTCCCTGTGATGGGGGACGGATGCTGGTGGGTGCTGAGCTGGCTGGGCACCCAGTGGTCAGAGTGCCCTGCTGCCAGCACCCTGCCTGCAAGCCCCAGTCTCCCCTGCCTGCCCTCTGTGGCTGGTCACTCCATCCTGGAGCCTGCTGGGCTTGCAGCTCCCCAAGCGTGGTTTGCACCATAAAGAGACTCGGTGACCTCCCAGGGGGTGGGGGGAAGGGAAGAGGGAGGCCTGGGATTTTTTTTGGAGAAGCTGGGAGGTCAAACCCTCCTCTGACCAGCTCTAGCACGGGGAGAGGGGCCCCGTGCAGCTCTGTGCCTCAGTTTCCCCACTGAGGACTGAGAGTAGGGGTGCAGCAGAGCATGTGCTGTGCATAACCAGCATTGCAGCACCCAGCTCTTGGGTTTGGGAGCTGCAGAACACCTGCACGGACACCCCCGGGGGCCTCTCTGCTCCTGCAGGGTTGCTCAGTAGAGAGCCACTGGCAGCCCCTGTCCCTTCACTGGGCCTCACCACTGCCAGGTTTTCCCATCTTGAGCTGTCTTCCCAGAGAAAAACTCATATATTTTGCTAAGCAAGCATAAAAAAAGAGGGAGCATCCTCCCAGGTGTCCTGCCGTAACCCCAGCCCTGCCTGCCCGTGCACGGCGTGTCCCTGCTCGCGCGGGGGATGTCGCTGTGGCACTCCGCAGCAGCGAGTTTCAATTCCTCCCAGCGCCTCAGGACTTGCTCGTTCTGGCTTTTTGCCCCAGATTTCCATGCGCAGCCCTGGGCATGAGCAGCTCTGCTCACAGGAGCTGCGAGGCTGCACGCCAGGCACAGCTCAAGTCTGGGGGACCCCAAGACCCTGCAATGGCACCCTGTGTCCTCAGTGCCTTCCCTCTCCCAAAGGGGCCCTGGAGTGAAGCTCACCTCATCAGCACCTCTGAGCTTTTTGGGGTAGGGACATCCCACACGCTGCTGCCCGGGGCTTGCGGACCCCTCACAACCTCTCCGAGCAGAGGGTTAGCTTTAATCTGCAGTGCCTCCATCCCGGCTGATGCCCCTCCCCGGCATCTCGCTGCGGCAGCTCCCATCTCGCAGGCACCTTCTGGATAATCTCATTCTTCGCAGGCTCCAGCGCCGGCTCTGCAGCAGTTGGGCTGGTGCTGTCTCGTCTCAGGAAAGCCCTTCCAGCCTCTGCTGCGGCTCTCCTGGTCCAAATCTGGCTGCCTTCTCCTTTCCAGCCTCAATTTCCTGATGGCCAATTTGTTCTTGGGCCAACAGTATCTTTAATAGCTCCTTTCCTCCTGGCCGCGGGAGCAGTGGTGATGTACCTGGAACCAGTCCCGCAGCGAGGGCCGCAGCAGCACTCTTACAGCACTGCTGGTGGGGACGGGGTTAACCCGGGTCCTCTGGCAAGGAAAAGGAACAGGAGCAACTACATCGTCTGTGGACCCTTTAAGGTCCCTACCTAGCCAAGGTGGCCACCACGGCACCTGCCATTTGGGCTGCTGCCTAAAGGCAAGGTGGCCCCAAAGGCTGATGAATTCAGGGTCACAGCAGCATCCCCCTCTCCTCCTCAAAGCTCACCAGCCCTGTGCCAGCCTCAGGGAGCTTCGACCCTCTTCTCCCACGTCACGGATAAACTCCTGAGCACCAAGGCTGGGGAGGGCAGTGCCACCAGGGCTGAGGTTCTGGGCCCTCCTGGTGCTTGTTCTTCTCCTCGGGGGTACTTTGTCCCAGCTGCGGGTGACTCCCGTGGTCGCAGGGTCTCTGGCAGGTGCTGGTGGTCCACGGAAGAAGTTACAGCTGAGTTTTCTTTCTTCTGACAGATGCTGAGAATGTGGAAGAGGTGGAGGCTCTGGCACATCAGGGGACCATGGGGACACCCCCGCCCAGGCTGCTGGGGACCTCAGGGATGACACAGAGCCCTTGTCCCAAAAGGCCCCTGCAGCAGAGACCCTATAAATGCCCCAAGTGCAGGAAGGGCTTTGCGCAGAGCTCCCCCCTGCAAATCCACACAGGATGGTGCCCCTGCAAGTGTCCCACCCACGAGGATGGCTTCAGTGACACCTCCATCCTCATCAAGCACCAGCACGCTCTCACAAGTGCCCATACCAGTGCTCCCAGTGCTCCCTTCAGCCTCAGCACCGACCTGCTGCAGCACCAGTGGGCACACATGGGTGCTGCTGTTGGACAGGGGACACATCCAGCCCCAGCATCTACGATGCATGGGGCGGCTGGCGTCACTGGGGTCCGTCCTTCAGAAATGGGGCACCTTGGAAATGTGGGTTTGTCTGTAACGGGAGCTGGGAAGGGGGACACCCATGCGAGAGGGAAGTTGTCATCACACGCAGCCAGCAAGCGCACTTGGGGAGGTTAAGACGCTGGGACCAGTCGCCCTGGCTGCTCTGGCGATGCCCCAGGAGCTGTGTCCATCACCGTCCCTCGCTGGCTGCAAAGCATCGCAGCATTGGGCAGACCTCTATCCGGGCAGCTGTGGGCCCCCGGGCACTGAGGATCATCCTGCTGTTCCCCCAGACGGACAGGACGGACAGCCCCAGCACCAGGCTTCACCCTGTGGGCAGGCGGTGGCTCAGCGCTCGCCTGTCCCCGCTGGCAGGGGACGATGGGCACCAGCCCCGCTCCCCGGGAGCCCTGCAGTCCCTGCAGATGGAGGTAAATAAGTCCTTCAAATTCAGCGTTATTCCCCAAGAGAGAGATTCAGGGAGTGAAAGCCTAAATCTGCCCTTTTCAGCATTGGAAAGCATCATTCCCTGCTCCTTGTCCCCCCATCCTGCCGAAGCCACGGAGGGAAGTTTGGGCATGGCAGAGTCGTTCGGCATTTGTCCATCCGGTGCAGGCGATGGGGCAGCTCTGCGGCAGCCCCAGCCGAGGAGAGTTACCGCTAATCCAGGAGCAGCAACCCCTAATCTGAAGCCTGAAGTTCAAACATTTAATTTCTTGGCAAGATACGACTCTGAATTGAGCTCCGAGAGCCATGTCCGTCAGTCTTGCACAGCTCCTCGGTGGGTTTCTAGAAGATGGAGAATCCACAGATGGAAAAGCTGCTGCATCCAAGCCCACGCTGCTGTTTTGGAGTCTCCCTGCGTGGGACTGGCTGAGATGGGAGCCGGCAGGCGCGTTGGAGCTCTGCACCCCCTGAGTAAATGGACGAGCTGGACTAACGCGTAGCTACTTGTTGCTTAAAACCAGCCTAATTTCCTGCAATTGTTTGCAGGGGGGAAAAAAATTCAACAGAAAAAACCAACCGAAAGCTCAGTGCCCAGCCAGGCAATGTCCCGTGCCAGGAGAGGTGACGGAGAGGGAGGTCCTCGCAAGGTGCCACGGTGCTTCCAGAGAAAGGTGCTCTGGCTCAGGAGACAGCCTCTGCGATTCGAGGAGGAGCCTGAGAAAACCAGGAGAAACAGAAGAAAAAGTCAACCTCCGCTTGCCTTTTTTTTTTAACTGACCCATGAGCTCGCTTGCAGCCCATGCCGCCTCCCAGCAGCCCAAAATCGAGGGGGCAGACCCGCAGAGGGGGCCGGGGGCTGTGTGCCCAGGGCCAGCAGCCGATGACGGGTCTGGAGCCCAGTGGGCGCTGCAGGGGTAGGAGCATCCCCAGCCATGGGACCCGCAGCCAGGAGGAAAGTGCTGGGCTCAGCAATTCCTGCAATATCCACCCAAAAAAAGATCTTGGGTCTTCGCAGCGGTACCATGGCAGGGTACCCACAGTGCCCCAGCCTGCGTGACCCGACACAAGCTTTTAGGATTTTTTGAAGGATACCAGTCGCTGCAGTGATTTCATGGGATGCCTCAACTCACTGGAGCTTCACACCAGTTAAAAAGAAAAAATAAAACAAAGCAGAAAGCCAGGGGCACGTCCCACTACTGGGCATCCTGGGAGAGGCACGCTTGTAGCACCAGGGTTGGTGGAGCATCCCCAGCCCCAGCTCCTCCCAGGGGCTCTCCCAGTCACCAGGACACAAAAACTCATTGACACATCATGTTTGCTGAATATTTCCCTTGGGTGCCTGGGACGCAGTGCCACGGCGCAGGCACATGAGGGTGATGATGCTCTTTCCAGCCCATCAGTAAGGGAGGACGATGCAGAGCGGTGTTTCCTAGAGGGAAAGGTTTTGCAGTCAGCTGCGGGAGCAGCTCGGTGAGAGCCCCCAGCACAGGCAGTGGCTTCTCACCAAGCCTCAGTGGGACTGAAGACTTTTTTGAAGCTAAGGAGAGCTCGTAGGTGGTCGGTGTGTGAAAAGGGCATGGGGATGAGTTGGGCCAGTGCAGTAATGAGAAGCTAAACCCCAAATTCAGGCTGTGCAAAATAAAGCCAGATGGGTGGAATGATTTCTTTCAAGGCTCCCTCCATGGGCCCCTCTGCTGTGCAAGGTCTTTGCCGATGAGTTTGCCTTAATTCTCGGCTGCCTCCTCATTAAAAAGCAGAGCGAAGCCAGGCGGGTATGGAAGGAAGGACCATGGGGTGGCCCAGGGAGCAGGAGGCATTCGTGGGGTGAGTGTCCCTAAGGGGAGCCCCACGGGGTCGGTGCTGCTGGGTGTGGGGGCTCAGCTGGGCACCCGGCGAGTGGGGAGGAGGCGCCGGGGCTGTCAGCAAGAGGGGACCAGCAGTGCGTCTCTGAGGGGTGACCTAGGGAGCACAGACCAGCACACGGGGACAAAGCTGCCGGGGACAGGGGGTTTTGGGGCAGCACAGACCTATTTCCAGCACCCTGGGTGGGAAACCCCAGCACGGTGCAAAATTCAGCTCATCCCCCCAGGCCAGGCTGGCAGCCTGTGCTCAGCACCCCATCCCGTGGGTCCTGGCACCGAGCCCGCCTTTCCATGCAGCACGTGGGCACAGCTCGGTGTGGGCATGCGACGTGGCAGCCCCACGGCCGTGCCCTATAACACGGGGCCCTGGCACCCCCATGTGCCCGGTGTCCACGTGCAGAGTCGCAGCCCTGCACTGCTTGTCTCCAGGTAGTCTGCCTCTGGCATGCAATGAGTTTTCTCAGCTCTTGGTTCCTTCTTAGGGAAAGCGATGTGTCCCAAAGGGTGGCGGCAGCTTTTAAAGCCAAAATGGAGCCTGGAAGTGACCTGCAAAAGCTGCTCGATGGCAGGGATTGCCTGCCGTGCCAGGATGTGTCCTGTGACTTGGGTCAGCACATGGGCTGCACGCACCGCGGGGGCCCTGGGCCATGCACCCATCCTGCGGCAGGCCCAATCCTGCCCTCGACAGCGGCTCCTGGGATTCAGCTCCATACCGAGGGGCAGCGCAGGCTGCTCTGCAAAACCCCCCGGGGCTCTGGTGCTCACCTTGCGGCAATAGCACATCCCAAAAGGGTTGGCAGCTCCCCAGATCTGACAGGATCCATCGCCAGCTCCATCCCGCGCATGCTGCGCTCTCCCGATGTGACATCTCAGCCACCCTGCAGGTCCGCGAGTGGGGGACAGGGACGCCGGGAGCACCGTGGGGACGTGCAAAAGGCAGCGGGTGCTGTGAGCAGCTGGGGCACATGTGCACGTGTAGTGCGTGTGGGTGCTGGGCACCCATCTGCCTGCCTGGTTCACCCGTGTGCCTGCGGGAGGGGTGAGGACACAGCAGAGGTGCATTTGCAACGCCTGGTGCATTTGGGCTTCTCCAAGCCCATGCGGCATGTCATCCACGTACCCGTGGACGCTCAAGCTGCGGCTGCAGAGCCCAAAGCCTTTCTAGTTTAAGCCCTGATCTGCCCTGGCAGGGGGATGCTGCATTCCTCAAGGATAACGAGTTGGATAAATAATTCGGTATCCAGGCTGGCATGGCCAGAACCAGCATCGCACGAGTCAGCCGGCGCCTGGCCTGCTGTCTGCCTCTCCCTGGGCTCACGCCGGCCGCAGGAACCGGGAGAGGAGCAGATTTCCTTATCGCCCTCCCGCACTCACCCTCCATCCCTCTCCCCTGCGGCTCCCCGGCCCGGCCAGCCCCCGGGTCACGCCGGGGCTTGGCAGCGGCGCGGGGGAAGCGTGCATTGTGGCTGCCCACTGTGGCTCGGCTGGAGGAGAAAGCAAGGATTTCCTGGCCCGGAGCAAGTCCTTCCTGTCTCCTCCCAGCAGCCGAGCGCTTTGGGGCTGAGGGTGGGCTGTTCCCGATGGGCTTTGGACCAGGAGCCAGTGGCTGCCCCTGCATGGAGCTGCCACTGAATGTGCAAGCAAGCAGGAGGCAAGAACGGAGCTGGGGCACTTCGGTTGACACCACCCTCCAGTGCCAAAATCTCCCCCCCAGCTCTGTCCTACCCACGTACAGAATCCCTGATCGGGCAGAGCCTCTGGCCAGCACGGAGGAGACGTCCCCCTCCACACCCTCGGTGCTCGTGCATCCTCACCTGCAACGTGCCACGGTGTGGGGTGGCCTTGTGCCATTGCACGGGGACATTAGGAAGGGCAATTCACCCGTTGCCAACCTCAGCCCAGCACCCATGGCAGGTCGATGCTGAGGGATTTGTGTTCAATGGGCCATGACCTGCAGCTCCCTGCTCAGAGCCAGGCAGCAGCCAACAGCCCGGGATGTCTTCCAAGGCTAAGCACTCGCTCGCACGCAGAGACCTGGAAAATGGCCTGTGAGAGCCCCAGCTGGGGACACCTGGTTGGGCAGCTCACGTGCACAGTCACGGATTTCCCTCCCCAAATGTCACTTCTCCTTCCTGCAAAGGAAGAAGCTGGGCCGAGGCGGGGGCAGCCGCTGGCACCCACCTCTCGG
Source organism: Theristicus caerulescens (assembly GCA_020745775.1). NCBI lineage: Eukaryota > Metazoa > Chordata > Aves > Pelecaniformes > Threskiornithidae > Theristicus > Theristicus caerulescens. The sequence goes on from CM036573.1 coordinate 12,148,503, forward strand.
CAGGCTCCCTGCAGGCACCGCTTTTGCTTTCTCTGCAAACAGCCGCGCTGGGAGATGCCGCAGCTTCCGCCGTGCCGCAACCACATGGAGAACTTGCGCGGCAACTACACCTGCCGATGGTTTTTTTTTAGGACAATGGGCTGATTTCCTGCTATTTTTCCATGATTCAAAGTTTCCAGTCCCAGGAACCGCTGCAGCATAAGGGCTGTCACCCATCTCCTGGCCCGGCGCATCCCCAGCACTTTGCCATCCTCCCCCTTTGGCCCCTGCCCCAGGGATGGATCCGGGATGGCACCATCTTGCCCCCGGTGAAGGCTTTGTCGTGGCAGCCCAGGGATGCTCTCCCTGCAGGGAACAGGCAGACCCCGTGCAGCACCCAGCTCCCAGCTAAGCCCTTGGCTCCGGCTCTCTCCCAGCGGAGGTCTGGTTTCTGTCCTGCTGTCTGCTTGTCCTCCCTCGCTTCAAACAGTCCCCGTTTGTTTGGCTCTCGCTGCCGGCTGGAGCCGGGGCCGCGTGCCTGGGCCGCCTGTGCACAACGGCTCCTTGTTCACCACCTCCCTCCCTGCTCGCCCCTCGCCTGCTTTAGCAATTATCCCAATTAGCCGTGCCCTCTCCTTGCTCCCCGGCTGCACCGCGGACCCTCGTCCCTCCTGCTCCATGCCGGTGGCAGCAGCACTGCTGCCGGCAAGCGGCCACCTCCAGGCCGGCGGGACGTGGGCACTGGAGCGATGGCTGCCAGCTTCCCAGGTGGGAAACAGGTGGTTGTGCAAAATCCAGGTGTTTGGGGCCCGTGCTGGATCCCAGGGCTCTCTTCAAACCTCTTTGGGGCTGGAGGAGGATGAGGAAGCTGTGCCTGGACCTGAAGCTCCTGGGGTGCCAGCCCTGTGCCACTGGCATCTGCCTCAGCTCCTTCAAATCGCCTTGGTGGGTGCTGCCCATCCTGCCCCAGCCACGCAGGGTGCTCCCCCTGCCTCGCTCCCCGGGAGCGTGGGTGCAGCCAGCCGGCTTCCTGCAAGCCACGACCCACGTGCCACCGCGGCAGCACCGTCCTCCCACAGCCACCGGCTCAGCAAGAGCCTGGGGCTGGCGGTTGAAGTTTCCACCCGCTGACGCAGGCTGGGGCGGCCGCGGAGGGGGGCTTTCTGCAGCGATTCCCGGCAGGGCCGTGTTTCAATGTCACCTTCCTCTCTGCCCTCCTGAGCCCGCGGAGGAGCCAGGGCACGGTCCCTGGGGAGGCGCTGGGTGCAGGAGCATCACCATCGGTGGAACCCAGCGGGAGGAGTGGGGCCATTTATTCCTGCACCCTAGCAGTGGCTTGTACATCCCCCCAGAGCTGCAATTCAGGGCAGGCAAACCCCCGTATCCTTTCCCCATGGCATGGTCCTGAGCCATGGGCAGCCCCTGCCGTGGTCGCTGCAGCATGGAGGCAGCGTGGGCAGCCCCCTGGCAGGCTCCTGCCTGCACTCTGCCAGCAGCACCACGGTGCAGGCATGTGGGGACACACACTAAAGTAGGGGCATCTCCAGGCAGGGCGAGCAATGGGGCTGCCGCTCCCAGGACGGCTCCGAGCGCCCCGTCTCGCCCTGACAGCAGCCCCGGGCTCCCGGGGTTTGATCTTTACCGCTCGAGCCGGCCTGTCTGCTCCCATTTGTGTCTGCCGTGCCGCTGAGGGACGCGAGCGCCAGGCTCGCACAGCCTGGCAGCTCTGCGCTGGCATGCGGGCAGCCGCTGGGCAGGCAGCCCCTGCGCTGGTGCAGAGCCTCCTCGGCAGCTCTGCCGGCCCCAAACCCCTGTGCATAGATCAGGGTCCTGCAGAAAGCCAGGCCCTGGGTGAGCCCTGGCAGGCGGGGGGCTCCCCAGAGACCCCTTCTGCCTTGCTGGGGGACGGCCCTCGTCCTCGAGCCTGCTCCCAAAACTGCATCTTCTTCTCCGTCCACAGGGACGTGACTCCTCTGGAGCATCCTGGGGGCTGCATGGGTGCCCAGTGCCCAGCACAGCTTCTCATTTCCCCCCAAAACCACATGTGCCCCCGGCAGACAGGGACATGGCTCACGGTGGTACAAGTCTCTCTGGTTATCCCCATCTTCCCCAGGGACACTGCACTGCCCCAGTGGGTCCCCCTCCAGGCTGGAGCACCGGTTTCCATTACATGGAAAGACCTCACCTCCCCGTGTCACACCAGGCATGGAGGTGGCTGCGGTGTGACCGCTCCCTTCCCCGCATCCTGCACGGGAGCACCGGGCTGCGGCAACCCTCTTGCTCCCAGGGGTCCTCTCCAGACAAGGCACCAGGCAGAGGGTCCTCGGCAGCAGGGGAGAGACGGGCCACGGGGTCCTCCTGCAGCATCCCGGGATGGCTCCCAGCACCGAATATATCAGGACTGAAGTAATCAGGGAGAGGGAAGGTGTGATGGAAACCCCAAGGCCAGATGATGCTGTCAGCCCCGGGAAGCCTCCCCAAGAGCCAGTACAACACACCGTCCCTGCCCTGCGGGATGCAGCCCCCTCCCACGGACCCTCTGCCAAGGGCTCTACATGGCTCCCAGCTCCCACCCAAGGCGATGCCGGGGAATTCACCAGCTCCTGCGTTTTCTTGTACGTCCCTCCCCACATCCCCTCTGCAACCGCCTGTCCCCAGGTCTGCTCTTCCCCCAGCTGAAGCTCTCCCCGCTGCACGCTCAGAGCAGGCGGCAGCTCAGCTCCCTGTGCTCAAACCGCAGCGAAGGAGCACCCGCTCCGGCGGCCCCCGCGCCCCCGGCAGCCGCCGTGCCGCAGGAAGCTGCCTCTGTGCCGGAGCAGGAGCCGTGCTGGGGGCAGCTCCCGGCCGTGCACCCACACAGCTCCCCAGGGGGGTTACAGGCATGCGGGGAAAACAAAATCCTCAGGTCAGTACTCAAATTCACCCATCTGACCTAGAAATGCAACCACGGTGCTCCATATAAGAGCATCAGTTGCCCAAGCTGAGCAGAAGGGATGGTGGGAGACCTGGGGGTTGTTGCCAGCTGCTGGGAGCAGGGATGGGGGAGCACATTGTGCCCCCAGGTCCTGCTGGGAACACCGGGACAGCCACGTTGGGACAGCCACGTTGGGACAGCAGGATCCCACCACCCGCAAGCACGGCCACAGCCTCGTGTGCGGGGCTGTGCTCAGAGCAAGGGGCGGCAGCGGCCAGGAGCTGGGCAGGGCTCGGCGGGTCCCATCCACTGCCTTCAGGGAAGTTTTCCTGAAAAAGCTGAAATTCTGCTGCAGAAACAAACTGCTGCTTCAGTGCTGGGCTGCTCTTTGGAGCCATGTCCCAGCCGAGGCAGCACCCGGGAGGGACGAGCAGGAGCTTGGGCTTCACCCATGCCAGGACCACCTTGCCCCACCGCGCTGCTGACGGGCATCTCGAAGGCTCACACAGCCGCCGCGCCGCCTCCTTCTCCCTGACCCAGTTTGTGTCTCGCTGCTGCATCCAGGCGAGCAGCACCGTCAGGTTACAAGCGCAGGCAGCGCCGGGCTCTCGCAGGGAGCCAGCAAAGCAAACGCTAAATATCACCACAATCACAAGGCGCCTGCCTCAGCCCCAGCATCTCTGGCACCAGAGCTGCTCCACCAGTCCTGCACCTGCCCAGCCTGGTGAAGGAAGGCTGGGAAGAGCAGCCATATCCCAGCTCCGGTACATGCTCTGGTTTCTACTGAGCCTCAAATCCCTCGGGCTCTGTTAAACCCAGCATCAGCTGGGCTGGATGGGAAGGGGGAAGGTTTCTGCAGAGCTGCCATTTCTATTTCTGGGCCATCCCTGGCCTGTTTTGCTTGGGCACAAGGTGTTTTCTAAAGGACATGTGTCTTCCTTGCACCCTCTCACCCCTGAAATGCAGCTCTGGGTCTTTGTGGTCACCCCTTGCCCGGGCCAGCAGCCCCCGGGGAGCTCCAGATCTCCCCATTAGCCCCTGGTAGCACTGCAGGGCCAGGAGGGAGTTTCTGATGTGACCGTGGTGCTGCAGGCTCGCCAACAAGACATGAAATCCTCCTTGCCTCGGGAGTTCGTGGGACTGTGCATACACGGGGCTGGGGGAGATGCAGCCCCACGTGAAGAAGGGGGCTCTGATGGGAGCGGGGAACCCCACTTGCCCTGTGGGGACTGAGGCTGGTCCCGCTCCCATAGCGGAGTCCAACCCCTGCTCAAAGCATGGCCAACGTGTCGCTCCGGACCTCGTTCAGGGCAGCTTTGAACATCTCCAAGGCTGGAGATCCCCACCACCTCTCTGCGCCCTGGTCCAGTACTTGACCCTCAAAGTGAAAAAGCTTTTCCCTACATAGCTATAGGGAAATACAGCTGGAATTTCCCACGTCCTGGCTTGTGGCTGTTGGTCCTCATCTTCTCTCCCTCCTCCCATGAGATAATTGTGGAGAGCAATAAATATTCCATGAGTCCTCTTTTCTGGCAGCTGAGCAACCCCCGGTCTGCAGGCAGGGAGCTGGTGGGGAGGGGAGTGAAGGTCACCGCATCCGAGGAGAGAGGAGATGGTCTCTCTGGCCCTGCTGCCTTGGTCTCCCCCCAGCCCACGTGCATCCCTCCTCCTCCTCCCTGCCCTCCTGCCATCGGTGCAGCACCAGCAAGGCGGGCACCCACTTCACACCAAGGGCTCCCAGTAGTGGCCACAGGATTAATCACTAAACCAAATGAATAGTAAAAATAATGATTATACCCTTTGGGATCTGTTGGGGCTTTAGGAACATCCATAACCTCCAAGTTGGCCAGACCACCGTGCGTGTAGATCTGTCGTGCCATGGAGCTTCTAATTCCCATAATCTCAAGGTTCGTGTGTGGTAGCACGTGAAAGAGCTACAGGCTTTAGATCGCTTCGTAAATCTTTTGAGCACCATTTTTCTCACAGTGGAGTCTGTGTAGAGGGCTGCGAGCCTAGAAATGACCACATCCAAACCCCCATCAATGCGTTAGGACTGTACTGCAAGAGCATCAATGGTAGGTGCTGACCGCCACCAACCCACACGCTGCTGCTGCTTCAAACAGCAACCAGAGCAACCAGCTCTGCAGCAGCTGGTTGCATCCTTAAGCAACCAGCTGGCAACAAGCAATTCGGCTGGCTTCTTGGCAGATTTTTTAATAGCATCCTTCCTTCAAAATGGTGTTTGCTCTGCCTGGGCAAGCTGCACATCCCAGGAGCTGCAGACAGCTCCTGCGACAGTTTTGGTGGGGCTGCGAGGCAGATGGGCGGTGTGAGAGCTGCCCTGCTTTCCCCTTCTGTTGGTGTCTGCGCTGGGCTGTTGTGGGGGCTGATGCCACCTCAGCCAGGCCTGGAGGGTCTCAGCCTGGGAGGGTGGCGATCGTGGTACGTGGGGGCCCTTCTCCTGATGCTCTGCCTCGGGAAGAAGAGACAATCCCGCAAGGATGGAGCATGGCACGGAGGATGAAAAGGCTTACTCGGGAGCATGGGTATTGCATCCGCACCTCTCCCAGCCACGCCGGGCTGGGTCGTCCCTCCGGCGCCGCAGAGCAGGCTCTGGCACTGGTACCTGGCCCGCTACAGACCTGCCGATAAAGCTGCTCTCTGGAAAGCTGAAGATGAGCTCATTTTTTTGTGGGTGAATTATCTGTGTGATGAGTGATTCACCAGCGCAAAACAAGATCATTGCAAGAAACAGGCTGGATTTTGGGAAGAGCTGTTGATGTGTGCAGGACCCGGTCAAATAAACTCAGTAACAAGAGCAGCAAGCAGTAAATAAAAGCGGTGTGAGTCATTGCAAAAGCAGCCCAGGTGCTGCCGCCAGAAGCACGGACAGCAAAGCTCGATCCCAGGTGTGCACGCCGTCGATGGGATCCGGGACGCGGGGCAGGAGGGTTTGGCACACGCGGAGCTGCCGGCTCACTCGGGTTGCGCGGAAAGCAAAGACGCACGTCGTCACAGCGCAGGGTCAGCACCAAGCGAGGAAGGAGCTGTCCTGTTAGAACGGGTCCTTCTCTGCAGGCGTTACAAATCCAGAGGGCAATAAAATCCTGAGCGTGCAGCTGGACGACCGAGCCGATGATGGCTGATGCAGATGATGAGGAAGAAATTTAGGGTCAAATTATCTTCTGGCATCACCGTTCACCTCAGCGGAGCTGCAGCAGAGACTGGCCAGTGGTGCTACATCTCTCAATGCATCTGTAAAGCACAGGTTTGGAAATGATCCATTTGTGACACTGGAAAGTAATGAGTTTTGCAGAAAGAAGCTGTGGTTGCAGGCAGGGCGGTCCCCGCAGGACCAACACCAGCCTGATTACAACAAGTAACCACTTGATTACAAAAAGCAAAACTTTGTTCATCTGGGTGGCGTGAAGCGAAGCCACTGGCAAAGCTGCTCCTGCACGGCTGTGCAAGCAGGGCTTAAAGCAGGACACGGGGAACGGCAGGTACGCTTGGGCTAAGGAGCTCCCTCCGACCCCAGGGGCATGCTGGGCCTGCTGGGAAGCTCTCACAAAATGGTAAAATAAATCAGTGCTGTTTGGAAACCCCAGAAAAGCATGCCCTGTCACATCACCACAGCTCAGAAGACACGCTGAGAATATCCACATGCAGCATAAAGATGCACATTTATGATAACACACAATACAACAGATTTTTATGAGAGGTAACGCAGCATATATGTACATATGACAAAGTTAGGTGTTAAAGCCAGGAATAAGAGTATGGCCAGCCCCAAAGGCAAAAGAGTTGGCCACAGGGCTGGGATTTGGTAGGGACATCACTCGAGAGCACAGCCACCCCGGCCCAGATGGAGATGAAGGGTCCTGGCTTTGAAGGGTGAGATTATTTGGGGTTTGGAGTGGAAAGCAGAGATCTTGGTGAACCAGCTCAGCAGAGAAAAGGGAAACTCTGCACCTCCAAAAGCAAGCCTGGGAGAGCTCTGCAAGTCTCATCGAGCGCTCACACGTTTGGATGAAAACTTGGGGCCAAAGCCTCTCTCGCACAAGACTTAACCAGTGGCACTTGCCACCAAGGACCCCATCAAGCCTAACGCAAGCTCTAGGAGGAGAAGAAGTGCCAGGCTTTGGCTCGGGCTGCAAACTGCTTCACAAGTACCTGAAGAGGTGGAGGAGAGGCTGAGAAGCACTGCTGTGCCGGGATGGGGAGGATCCAGCGCCACGTCCATTGAGCGCACGGAGCAGAGACTAGCAGCGCCATTGGGGCAACACGAGGATCCCCAGCATCTTGGCACAAACACTCCCTTGGTCAGCAGAAAAGGTGCCTGATATCATTTATGATTATTTTTAAATAGAGCTGTTGCTTAACTCATGGAATAGCAGCGTAATAACACCGTGTAGCTGGGTCAGCACGGGGATGCCGTATGAATTAATAACAGAAAATGGCTCGTGCTCACTCACTTCCTGCAATTTCCTTTGCTCTGTGAGTTCAAGCATAATATATCAGTTCTTGCTATCTGCCTCCAGAAGCGTTAGCAGGAAAGTAAGCAAAAACAGACACAGAGAGGTTGGGGAGGATTAAGGGAATCCCTGTTTAGCACTGTTAGGGTGCCAGACAGCAGCAGCCTCACACTGATTTCGGCAGGTGAGCAGATCAAAGAATTACACTTAGAGGGACTAGAGGCAAAGTTGTTACAAAAATCCCTCATCCAGCAAGAAACTAGAAGATTAAAAATATAACCGCTAACACTGTCAACAGGGGAGCATGGATTTCCCGGCGGGGGCAACCGGTGGGTGAAGCCGCATGGTCCCCGGGGGAAGCCACGCTCTAGGGTCGGTCCAGCCCGAGGACGGAGCGTGGCTGAGCCCTCGGGGTGCCGGGGGATCCCTCTGGCCTGGGTGGGTTTGGTCCTCTCCTCCAGGCCAGGCCTCTGGGTGAGATTTTTAGCATCATTGCCTGGAGTGTGGATGGTCAGATCATCTATGGGCTGCATGAGGCCTGATGGAGCTGAGCTTTCCTCCGCGCTGACGGCGGGGATGCAGAGCTGTTCAGTGAAACACGTGAGCTCCCGCTTCGGTGTCCGTGCCGCTGATGGAGGGGCCAGGGGCCAGTGATGGCGTGAGCACGATGTGGCTGTGGGGTCAGGGGTGCGAGAGGTGGCCGGGTCTTTGCTCTGTTATGGGGCGAGTGGTGGCCGGGTCTTTGCTGCAGCAAGGCTGGAGGGCCGGCAAGCGGATCTGGGCAGGGTAACCTTCAGGGGGAGGGCATCGAAATCCAGGCAAAATCCTGGGGCCAGCTGAGGGGTATAAAGAGCTCGGGAGCGGCAGTGGGTGACACAAGCAGGGAAACCCCAGCAGCACCCAAAGGAGCCTGGTAAGCCCCCACCAGCACCCTGCCCCAGCCAGGGAGGGACGGAGGGACGGAGTGCCTTCGGGTTCAGGTGTGTGGGTGCCTGGGGGGTGGCTGGCTCTGAGCTCTGGGTTCGAGCATGGCTGGGAAGCTGGGGGGCTCCATGTGGGGCTGGCTGCCCATTTTGGCTGCCTGCCTGTGGACTCCCCACGCTGGAGGCACCCATGGTGGGGGGAGAGGGCAGCCCAGCCTCTAACATCTGCCAGGGCACGGCAGGAGCCGGGAAGTACAGACCAGGAGTCTGTCCTCCCAGGGCAGAATGCGGGGTGTCCCCAGCCCGTGGGCTCGTGTCTGCCTGTGCCAGTGAAGGGGGTCAAAACAGCAAGACCCCAGCAATGCACAATGCTCCCCAGCGCCCTGAGAGCATTGCTGGTACCCAGTGGCGGTGTGACCCCCCCGCACGCCACGCTGAGCCCACCACATCCCCCAGGCACCAGCGAGAGACCCTGTGCCCTGCTCCCCCCTCCCTGGAGCTCAGCAGGGACTGGGATGCTCAGTCGGGTTTTGACCTCAGGGTGGGGGACCCCCTCTGCTCCCCTGCCGCAGGGGTGGCTGTGGGTCGGGGTCAGGCCTGGCGGTGGGGCAGGGGTCCCCTGGGACACGGTGGGGTGCATTCAGCAGCGGGAAAAAGCGGTAGCAGGGGCCACTATCGGTGTCATGGCCCTGAAAGCGGCGGGGGCTGCTGGCAGGGGCCCCTCTCCCACGCTCCCTGGTGCTGCCCCCCGGAGCAGCATCGCCCGCTCCCCAGCCTGCGCCGCGGAGCCATTTCCAAGCGGCGGATGCTGAGTCACTGCAGGCCCCTCCGAAACACCTCGCCGGGACCCGGCCGGGGGTACGGGGCGGCGGGCAGGAGCAGGAGCGGGGCCGCGGCGGGCCGGGGCGGGAGGGGAGCCGGAGCCCCGGCGGGGCGGCGGCGGCGGGGCAGGGCCCGGCGGGGGTGTGCGGTGGGTGTGCGGTGGGTGTGCGTGTGTGCGGGGCGTCGGGCGTTGCGGCCGGCGGCTGCTGAGCGAGAGAAATGTGAGCCGGCTGCACCACTGCGGCACTGCGGGGCCGGGCGGCAGCCGGGCGGGAGCGCGCAGGCAGCGCCCGCGCCCGCCGAGCCCCGCGGGACCAGCGGGGACGGAGCCCGCTCGCCCGCCCGCACCTGCCGGAGCGGGGACAGGGGGGTGCCCGAGCCGCAGCCCCCCACCCCCCGGGGCAGCCAGCCTGCGCTGTCGGCCGGGGAGTGTTGCATCAGCCCCGGAGCGGAGCGGGGGCTCCGCGGCCGGAGGAGCCGGGGGAGGCAGAGCCGAGCGGAGCGGCGCGGCGCGGCGGGCGGAAGGTGCCTCCCCGGCGGCGGCGTTACCTGCCGCCTCCCCCCGGCAGCGGCTCCCCGCCGAGCATCCGGAGCCAGCGGAGCCGGCGGGAGCCCGGCGCCGCCAGCCCTGCCTTTGTGCCCGGTTCCCTCCCCGCACCGCCGGGGAAGCTGCTGGAAGAGGCGGCGGGGCCGTGGGAAGCGGGGCCGGGAGCCACGGCCCGGGCGGAGCGGCGGCGGAGACCGGCCAGCATCCTCGGGGAGCCGGCGCTTGGCACGGGCAGCGCCTGCATCCCTCTGCCTTTCAGATAACCTTTAGCCGCTTGGGCCTCCAGACCTTCACCGGGGACGGAGCGGGGGTCTGGAGGCTAAATTGGGGACACGGCCACACCGGGATCCCCCGTCCGAGGCACGGCGGGCCAATGCAGGTAAAGGGCCGGCAGCGACCGTCCTTTTGGCCGGGCTGCCCGGGGGGGCATCACCCTGCGGGCGCGCAGGCGCGGGCGTGAGGACGTGTGTGTGTGCGGGTGTGCACATGTGTGTGCACCGCTGGGCTGCGAGCGTGGCAGCGCGACGTGGGCCAGGGTGCGTGGGGCCGGGGGTCGCGGTGGGAGGTCACTGCAGGGTGGATGCTGCGGGACGTGGAGGGGTGCTGGGGAGGGCCCCGGGGGCGATGGGGATGCGGGGTACGGCGGGGTGCTGCGCCAGGGCGGTGCACGAAAGGGTGTGAGCGTGGAAACGCGGTGGTTGTGCGCGGCGGCTGCCTGGCCGCACGGATCGCCGTGCCCGTTGGCGCGTTGCGGGTGAGTGTCTGCGCGAGATCTGCGGGCAGAGAGCCCCCGGGGCTGCTGCTGTGTGCGGGGGGGTGGGATATGCACTGCTTGTGGGGTGCGGGGTGCAGGATGTGGGCCTGTGATGGGGGATGCGGGATGTGAGACCTCCCTCCCCAGGGCAGGCATCGCAGGATGCTTGCAGGACCCCAGTGCCGCCAGAGCATGGCCCCCGGGGACACCCCCACTGGGGTCGGGCAGGGATCCGGCCCCCCCGCGGCTCTCAGGCATCCAGGGCTGAACCCCCCGTGGCCTCTCGCCATCCCCAAGGGCTGCTGCTGCAACCAGATGGCCCCCTCGGGCCCCCTCCGTCAGGCCTGGCAGGGCTCGGCGGGAGCAGGCATCCCTCTAACAGGATTTGCAGCATGATGGAGAAGAGCGCCTTCGCCCTTCTCGGAGGAGAGACAGGCTGTCGCCGGGGCTGCTGAGGGAGAAAATGGCCACGGGTTGGCTGCCTGCCCCCCATCGCCTGCCCCCAAACGTGGCCTGTCCTCTCCAGCAGCCCCGGGACAAGGGCAGGGAGCTGGGAAGGGGGAGAGGAAGCTGGAGGGAGGGATAATAGCAGGGACAGATCAGGAGCAAGCGATGGAGGTAAAAATAGATCCACTGAGCAGAGGAGGGGCTAAACGTGAGAGAAAACCCTGAGCAGAGGCAGGTCGGTGGGGGAGCCCCCCCGGGAGGGGCCCTGCATCCCAGCGGGGCACAGGGGACCTGCCCTCCCAGCCCCCAGCGCAGAGGGGGACCCGGGACCCCATGCTCAGGGCTGCCGAGGAGATGCCTGGGGGGAAATACCTGCCTGCTCCCGCTTCCGCCGGCCCAAACATGCGGGCGGATGGACAGGACCTGCAGGGCTCTGTTGCCAAATTGCCGGGATGCAGGCAGGCACGCATCCCGAGGGAGCGCTGGCAGCCGGTAGATCCCTGAAGAGCCTTGGAGCCAACCCCCTCTCGCTTTTCATTTCCAGCAAGCACGAAGCTGAGCTGGGGACAGAGGTGCCGGGGACGGAGGGGACAAGGCGCGTGGCAGCCCCGGCACCAGCCACGGTGAGCTGCCCTCCGGCGCGGGATGCTCCCTGAGCCCCTGCCCTGCGGGAGCTGCCGGTGACGGCAAGTGGGAGAGCCGGGAAGTCAGAGCCAAGGAATTTGCAAACACATTCTTCAGCACCACGAGGATCCCACAGCGCGTAAACAGGAATAAAGGCTGGGCGGAGGCGGGGGCCGGGGCGAGGTAGGGGTTGCCCCTGGTTCCTGCGAGACCCCCCCAGACTCACCTGCCCCAGGCAGCACCCGGTGCCACGGTCCCCAGTTTACCGTCCCTGACTGCAGCTGATCCGGTGCGGGAAGCGCCAGCGAAGGCGAAGGGGGGGCTGCCGAGTGACGGCCAATGTCACGTTAACATCCAGCGAGGCGCTGCAGGGAGCCAACGCTTTGATCACCCGCCCAAGAGCATCCTCCAAGGCAGGCAGGATGCCGCTGTGAGCCCTGCCTTCCCCTGCCATCCCGGCCTCGTGCCCCGCGCCATCGGGGCTGGCCGGAGAAGAGGGGCGCGGGGCCCGCTGGCGCTGCCCCATCTCCCCAGGATGCTCTCCCGCGCCAGCGGCTGCTCCCCATGCTCCTGCTCCGCAGCCAGACCGAGATTGAAAGCTCAGCAGGCTGCCGGCATGTTTTAGCCTCATGCAGGCGTCCCTCGGAGACCCCAGAGCAGTGGACAGTAATGTGAAAACGATACTCATGTCGTGTCTGAAAGGGCAACAGGTCATCATTAAAATGGAGGCGATGAAAATCATCCACCCGGAGAAGTTTTCGGAGCTGCAGGCCTCGCAGCCGCGCTACGCGCCGGCCCCGCGCCGCGAGCCGCCCCTCGTGGCCAAGCGCGCGTGGCCCTCCGAGTCCGAGATCATCGTCAACCAGGCGTGCGGGGACATCCCCGCCTTGGATGCCACCCCCGGCCCCCTGCCGCTGCCCCGGACTCCCCCCCTGCCGCGGCGAGAGCGCGGGTACCAGAGCCAGCGGAAGGGCAGCTCGGAGGTCTGCTACCACCGGCAGCCGCCGTCAGACGAGGTGATCGTCAACCAGTACGTGCTGCACCCCTCAACACCCTGCGAGCCCCTCGAGTGCCCCACCTGCGGCCACATGTACAACTTCACCAACAAGCGGCCCCGCATCCTCTCCTGCCTGCACTCGGTGTGCGAGGAGTGCCTGCAGATCCTCTACGAGTCCTGCCCCAAGTACAAGTTCATCTCCTGCCCCACCTGCAAGCGGGAGACCGTCCTCTTCACCGACTACGGGCTGGCGGCGCTGGCCGTCAACACCAGTATCCTCAACAGACTGCCGGCCGAGGCCCTGGCCGCCAACCCCGTCCAGTGGAGCAGCGACACCGACCGCAGCTGCTACCAGACCTTTCGCCAGTACTGCGGGGCTGCCTGCACCTGCCACATCCGAAACCCGCTGTCTTCCTGCACCATCATGTGAGCCCCGCGCCCCTGCCCGCACCTCCCGGCAGCGGGGCGGCCGGCGGGTGGGAGAGGACAGCGCAGCGCCGTGGCCGGTCCCCAGTCCCTTCTTTGCCGGTGGCGCAGCCCGGGGATGCTCTGATGCTCGCTGTGGGCAAGGACGTGGGACTGGCGTCCTCGCTGGCACTGGTGGGGGGCGGTGGGCACGCTGGGACCTGGCGGCAGCACCCTGCACCCCGGTGGTGCCTGGGGAGAGGGACGCTGGGATGGGGAGCATATCCACCAGTGCGTCCAGGGGCTCCGGCTCCCCCCGGTCGTGCGGCGGGTGCCCCCGCTGTGCATCGAGCATCTTGCCGCGCTCCTTCCCCGGGCACTTCTCCCTCCTCTCTCCCCGCGGCTCTCGAGAGTGGACGCTGGGTCCCGGCCGGAGCGACACCCTCCCCATCGCCCCGCAGCCGCCGGCGGCAGCACAAGGAGCCCTGGAGGTGCGTGGTGCCACACTGGGTCACCCGCCGGGCACGGAAGGCGAGGACAGGTCCCCGGCTGCCCCCCCCCCGCTCCTTCTCTGTAAGTTATTTGCCAAAGCTTTCATCTCAGCGGCCAAGCCGCCATGCGCCCGAGTCGTTGTAGCCATGCCAAGCTGCCGCACCGGCCCCTCGGTTGCGAACAGACACGCGGCCCGTTTCCTCCGCAGGCCCTTGAGGAAAGCTCCACTTTATCCTCGTTTTGGAGGATTCTCGTTTTTTCCCCATCCGTCCCCGGCCGCTCAATCCCAGGCCGCTACGCGTTCACAAAGGCATTGAGCTGTGCCCGTTCTCTGCCGCTCCGCCCAGGGCCCCGCACCGATGCCCCGTGGGATGGCTCGGGGGGGCGGTGCGGGGTCCGGTACCCCAAATTGCTGGCTCCAGTGAGGGGATTTGGCTGGGCAGGGGGGCAGAGGTCTGGCTCCTGCCCACGGTCCCTCCCCTGGAGCAGCACCTCTGCTCTGACCCCTGCACGGAGGGGTTGGCAGGGCAGCAGCCCCCTGTGCACAGTCTTGCTTTCTCCAGGGCACCTGGAGGGGTAAGTTTGCTGCCAAAAAAGCAAAAAAATAAACCTAAAAAAATAAAGAAAAAGCCATAATTTGCGGGTGCTCCCACGGGGCTGAGCACCACAACCCAGCACGGCCGCGGCACCAGGGGCACACGCCACCCGGTCCCCAGGCACCAGGGCTGGGCGAGCCAGAGGGGCCCCACAGAGCCCCACACCCTGGAGGGAAGAGCAGCCCCCGGCGCTGGCCGAAGCCCAGCATCCATCCAGGGAGAGGGGCCGAACCGTCCCCCCCGTCCGCCCCGAGGGAGCAGGCAATGCTGCCGGCACAGCCCCAGGTACCACCCCGCTGCCGGCGGAGAACGGGGGCCGATACCGTTTCTGTGTTGCTCTGCCAATGCCTCCCGCTGCTGGTTGTGACGATGATCATGTTTTATACCCGGCCTTGTTCTAACCCCCATCAGTCTCCCCAATAAAGATTATATTGGAACGAACGGCGAGCCGGCGTCTCGGGGGGCGCGTCGCTGCGGGCAGGAGCGGGGCCGCACACCGGCCGGGATGCTGCGCCCTGGCCCCGCTCGGTCCATGGGGCAAGTTGGGGGAGAGATACCCAGAGGAAGGACTGACACCTCCTGCGATCTGGCTCTCAGCTCTGATGCGGTTGTGTCCCCTCCCTGCCCAGCCCCTGGTCCCAGCACATGTGGCTGGTCACCGTGGGGTACCCTGCCCACCTTGGCAAGTGGTCCCCACCCACACCAAGGGCTCTTAAACACCCACTGGATGTCCTGTTCCTCCCCAAGTGATGGATACTGGGGGGAGGATTTGCCAGCCTGGCCCAGGTGGCACCCGCTAGCGAAGGGAGCCGGGCAGGGACACGGGCAGATGCACCCACGGGCCCTGCCATGCTCACGGCTTCTCTGCGCCATCCCCAGCTGCATGCAGGGACTGCCCCGGGGCCCAGCATGCACCCGGCAACACTGGCAAATGGCACCGGTGGGGAGCACCCACTGCCTGCACCGAATGGACCCCAGGGTCACCATGATGGCAACTCTCCAGCTGGGAGAGGCAGAAGTTTGCAGCAGAAGCAGGCGGGAGGATGCTCCCAGGGCGGCGCGGTTCCCCGGGGCGTGAGCTGTGCACGCAGGCTGGCGGGCGCACACGCGTGTGCACAGCGCAGGGTGCGTGTGTGTGCATGCACAGCCTCACTGGCCCAGTGCTGGCCCCCGAACCTCCTTTCTCTGGGAGCAGCGGCTGTCTCTGCCCTCTGCTGTGGGCCACTGTGGAGCAGCTGCTTCCAAAGCCCTGGCACGTCCCCGGCTCACGGCCGAGCCCTGGGGGCAGCTCCCACCCTCGGGGGGTGCAGGGTGTGCGGGGTGGCTGCAGACCCCTTGTGCTTGGCTGCTGGTTCCCCCTCCCCGAAGGGTTTCTATGCCTAGAAAATGAAACCATATCCCAGCCCATGGGTGCTGAATTACAGCATCAATAATGCAGCCGGTGCCATCCCTGGCCCTGAGCGCACCATGGCCGTGATCTGGCTCCCCGGCCCTGCACCCGCATGCCCACTGTCCTTCGTGGGTGTGGGGGGCACTGGCCGCAGTGCCGGGGGCTCCTGGTGGTCACAGCATCCCCCCCGCAGTGAGCCCAACGATGTGGCTCGATGTGGCTGCTTGGGGAAGCTGGGGCAGCCCCAAATCCGGGATGAGCATCTCCATCACCCCAAAGGCTCATCCTGAAGCCAGGATGAGCACCTCCATCTGCGGGGCCCCAAAGACACCGAAGCAATGGGCCAGCCAGGGCAGCAATTTTGCCCTCAAAGCAGGAATTTGCCCTTTTTATTACATAAGGAGGAAGGGTACAGCGTGTCCTCACCCCGTCGTGGTACCTCTTGGGCACAGAGTAAATTTAAAACCACTAATTTGATTTTGAGTTGCAATTAAGGAAGAAATGGGGCCTTTCAGGAGTAAGTGCTGGGCAACAGCTCATTTCTCCAGCCCTATTAACCTCGAATGAGCGCTCGCTGGAAGAGGGGCCCGGGTGCACTGCGGGGGGACAGGGACAGCGGGGCGGTGCCAGCCCTCGCATCGCGGCTGCAGGTGAATTAAAAGTCTTTCAAAGTCACTCCGGCATCCCAAGCCCTGAAATGCTCCCGTGGCCGCTGTGGCCATGCTGAGCTTTGTGCCTCCAAGCTGGGTTTTCCAAGCGCTCCAAGTCCCACCGGCTGCTTAACCGTGGCCAGGACGTTGCCGTGGGAGCAGGTTTGGCCATGTCTGGGCAAAGATGCTCACAGATGTTCCCAGGTGAGCTGGTTGTAAAATCTCCTCATTGATGAACTGTCTGTCCCAGGCTGGGATGAAGCTCTGGGCTCTCCCAGTGTCCAGGTTGGCCCATGATGGGAGAGGGGAGCTGGGGGGTTAAATGGCTCCTGGGGATGACCCTTCCCCAAACACCCTTGTTTTAGATGTGGGAAGGGCCGGGAACGGGCAACTCTCTGCCGGTTTGGGGTCAGCCTTTGGCACGGGTTCAGAGAATGATGTTTCCTAGCCGTTCTCCCCAAAACCGGCTCCCACAGCCCGGCTGGTCAGTGCCGGGGATGGCACCAGGCCTGGGGCAGCTCTGAGCTCCCACTGGTGATGGGTGGGCAGCCGCGGGCAGCACCGAGGCCGGTCCCCATGCGTGTGGCCCCACCGGTCCCCATCCTGCCCCGCCAACCTGCCGGGAGGTTGCACAACGGGACCGGTTCCGTGCTGGCACAGAGAGGGGGGAGGATCCGGCTCCAGTGCAGGGGCTGAAGGCTGTGCTGGGCTATGGGGTAGCACCACGCCAGGCTGGGAAGGAGGTGGCTCAGCCTCAGGGCTGTGCCCTCCCTGGGGACGCGCAGCCTCAAAACCTCAACCCGAGGCGGTCCCGCATCCGAAACGGCTGTTTCAGAGGAGAGGAAGCTGCTTGCAACGGCTTCTGCCAGCGCCCAGCTTTCACAACGAGGTGCAACCCCATGATGAGAAGATAACGGGTTGTGGCACGGAGCCCGAGAGGCTGTGACAGGTCCCCAGGGCAGCGCTGGCCCCACGGACGGGGGGGGACTGCTGCATTTGGGAGCTTTCTTGGGGTTAAATCCAGACAAGGGCTGCCTGCAGGCACAGGCACCCGCTCCCGCTCACTCCCCGGCTCCACGTTCAAGGCCGGATTCTGGTGCGGGAGTTGCTCCCAGCCCCTCACCCCTTTTGTGCCGTCCCCCTGGCCGCTGTCCCTCCGGCCTCGCTCTCACGGATGCAGGATGGGGACAGCGCTGGCATGTCCCCAGCGTGGGGGCTGAGCGGGGAAGGGGAGATCCTGCTGCTGGTTGTGGTGCAACAGGGGTGGGGATGCCTCTGACCACAGCTGGATGGGGCCCCCGACACCCTGATCCCCTGACACCCCAGCCCCTGCCTGCCCGGGCGGGTGAGACCGGGCGCACTCGGTGCACGCCTGAGGCTGGCCGTGCTGCCCATGTCCTCGCTGCCACCCGGGCATGGTGGGGACCTGGGTGGGGGACGTGCCAGGCTTCAGCAGGAGAAGCCAGGAGGGAGATACAGCCCTGCAGAGCCCCGGGTGGGCAGGTCCCTGCGGGGATGGGGACAGCCATGTCACCAGTCTGGGGACACCACGTCACCCTCCTGGTGCCAGCAGCTGGGAGATGCGATGAAGCGTTTGGGGTGCAATGGGGTGTCAGGGGCTTGTGGGAGACAGGCAGGGGTGGGGGGACAGAGGGGGTGGGTTTGGGGAGCTGTGCTGGAGCCCATGGTGGGGGGGGAGAGGGGTTGGAGGCTGCAATGGGGGGCAGCAAAGGAGAGCTGGGGGCTGGTGAGAAGGTGGATGGGGGCTGCAGGGGGGTGTGCGTGGTGAGACTGGGGTGCGTGGAGGGTGCTGGGGGCTGCAGTGGGGTGCGCAAGGGGAGACGGGGTGCATATGGCTGCTGGGGGGGGACGCGGTGCTTAGTGGGGTGTGCAAGGGATCGGGGGTGCATGTGTGGGGCTTTGGGGGGTCAGTGCCAGGGGATGGTGCCCTGCAGCCGGAGCCCTGCCGCAGCCTCCCGTGGCTCTCGGCACGCCGCCCCCGGCCCAGCTCGCCGTGCTGCGGCGCACCCGCCGTGCCGCTCGCCGCTATCTCGGCGCACTAAATATAACCGAGTCCTTGCGAGCGGACATTGCAGCCAGGCTCCCACGGGCCAGCCCTGTCTGCACGCCGAGGCACCGTGGGCAGCACCGCCGGGCTCTGCATCGCCCATGGGGTTGGTCCCGCACCGCAGCCCCCCCAGACACCCCATCCCTGGGGTGATTCAGGTGCCCTTCTCTGGCTTTCAGCACCCAGAGGTGCCAGCAGCCTGGCAAGGGGAGCACAGACAGGCTGGAGGGTGCATCGTGCTCCATCGTGTCCCCGTGGGGACAGCTCTGGCCTGGTTTGCCCAAAAGCCCGTTATACTCCCATGTAATGTGGAGCAGGGACACGTGCCAGGCCTCCCACGCGGTGGCAGGGCCCCCCCGGGTGTCTGAGCCCACCCTTCCCGCAGGCCCCATCTAGCTGAAAATGCCCGCGGCCAGGGCCGAGCTGGCGCTTCTCCTGATGGAGCTGCTCCACTTGATATAAATAAATATTCCTCGGTGCGATGGGGGCCGGGGAGGACCCGCCTGCCTCTGCCTCCCAGCCTGACCCGTTTCGGGGTGCCCTGCTCCTACCGCTGCCTCCCACACCCTGGCACTTTGCTGGAGCAACGCACGGCAGCGCCGATGCTGAGAGCAGCCCGAGTGCCCCGGCAAAGCCCGCGGCCCGAATCTCTGCCCCCGTGGGCACAAGGGCACGGGTTTCCCGCAGGGCTGTGCAGCATTGGCTCGCTCCCCACCGATCTGGCTCCCTTGGCAGGAGGAAGGGGAAGGGGGGTGTGGGGTGGCACCCTGCGGTCCCCCCCAGCCGCAGCCCTGGGGAGGTGCCCGTGGCATGTTTCCGGGGAGAAGGGCGAAGCTGGGAGACGCGGCTGGTTGCACAACGCCGGCATGGCCGGGCAGGAGGACAGGGCACGGCGGTGTCAGCCAGCCCCTCGGCGGGGACGGGCAGAGTGGGGACGGAGAGAGGTGACAGCACAGGGGGGCGATTTGGCACAGGGTCTGCGCAGAGCTCTGGCAGGGCGCCGAGAGGAGGCTGGCAGGGATAAATAAGGAGCAGCACATCCCAGGCTGCTAAGATGGGTGCCAACACTGTGGGAGACTGTCCCCCACGATGGGATCTTGGGGGGGGGTTATGGGGGTCTGACACCTCCCTGCCACCCACCACCAGCCCAAAGGTGGCTGAAAGCCTGGAGCCATCTCCGTCCCCGTCCCCTCGGGGTACAGGTGTCCCCAATAAGCAGCTGCCAGCCCCGTGCCCTGCAGCGTGGTGGGGAAGCAAGGGTGCAGAGGAGCTGTGCCGTGGCCTGGGCATCGCCCTGGTGGGGTCCCGGGGAGCGGGGCACCGCGTCTGGCTGGGACACAGCCCCCACACGGGGCCGGCTGCCAAGAGAGGAGCAGAGCCCGCACCCTGCTCAGCGCTGAGATTTTCCTGCCTGCCACAGCCATGGGCAGGTCCCATGTGGGCACAGCCCCGGTGCCGTGCTCGCCGTGGGCTCCTCTGCCTGTGGTGCCTGGCTGGGGCCGAACCTGCCTGTCCTCAGGCACTTGGGTCCCTGCCGGCCGGTCCTGCTCGGTGCTGCCAGCGCCAGCCCACAGGGACGGAGCCGTGTTTGCTCTCTTATCTCCACGCAGGGCAAGGCATGAGCACGGGCTGGCACCGCTCGACCAGGGCTGGGAGGTGCCGCGGCGGTGGCAGGCACCCTCTCCCAGCGTGGCTGGGGACCACTGGCTGTCCCTGTCCCCTCCTTGTGTCACCGCTGGACCCTGAGGGGACATGCTCAGCCCAGACCAAGCACTGAACTCCGCTGGACACGGCCATGGCAAAATTGCAAATTGTATTTCCAGTCCATGCTGGGGAACCCCAGTCCGTCTGTCCCAGGCACAGGCAGCACAGCCTATGGCACAGCCCTGCTCTGCCCGCAGAGCCCCTCCGGTTCCCGGCCCCGTGCCAGGGACGTGCCCCCGCTGCAGGCAGGGCCCCTGCTCCATCCGTCCCTTGGCTGCTGCAGTGATGTGTCACCCAGTGCCTGGTGGGATGTAGGCGATGCCCAGCTCTGGGATCACCTCCCTCAGCTGCCCGCTCCAGCTCCTCCGCCGCCTCACCTGCTCCAGGCTCACTGGCAGCACTGGGGCATCCCGGGCACCCGGGTTCACAGGCTTGCTCCCAGGCTGGCATCACCACCCACCAGCAGCCCCAGGGCACAGCAGGAGCAGGGCTCCTCTCCCCATTCATGGCCCAGCCTGGAGGCACAAACCCAGCGCTATTTGTCAAGGATGAGGAAGAGCAGCACCATCAGGACGATGGGAAGGAAGATGAGGAGCAGGCTGAGCATCTCGGCCGCCAGCAGCAGTGCCAGCACCAGGAGGTAGCAGCAGCGGCAGCGGCGCTCCAGCCGCCCCAGCCCGCGGATGAAGCAGGGCGGGTAGCGGACGCAGGGCAGGCACCCGAACATGCGGCTGGTGTGGAAGCGCACCTGGAAGCGATGCTCAAGGGCACCGGCGAGGCCTGGGCGCCGGGGAGGCAGGGCAGGGGGCCGGGGAGTAGCCAGGGCATCGGAGGAGCCGGGTTGGGCATGCAGCAGGAGCAGCTCCTCTTGCAGCTTGCAGATCTCCCACTCCAGCATGGGCGTCTTCTGGCGGCAGATGGGGCAGCGGACGCGGCCGAACTCGGCACTGGCGGCCGTGTCCATGATGGCACGCAGGCAGGCGCGGCACAGCCCGTGGTTGCAGTTGAGCAGGGCTGGTTTGTGCCGCTGGTCATCATAGGGCTCCGTGCAGATGGGGCACTCATCCTCGCTGCCCGCCGGCACGTGGCACGGCTCTGCTACCGCCTCACTGCTTGATGTCTCCTCTTCCTCACCAGAGAGGCTCAGGAAGGAGCTGGAGGCGCTTTCCAGGCTGGGTGACCCCCGCCGCAGCGCTGGGCTCTCCCCACGGGGCAGGATGGGGCTGGTGGCGGCGGCAGCGGGAGGGTCCTGCCCCGCAGGCAGGGAGGCACCATGGGCAGGCAGCTCATCATGCCCGGGCAGGAGTGGCTCGGTTGTGTCCTCCGCTGGCGGCGGGTTCCAGCGTCCCCAGTCAGCAGCGGGCGCCTCTCCGCAGAGCCGGGGTGGCTCCCCGGGGTCCCCTGACCCCGCAGTCTCGCTCTCACCCCGCTGCTCAGCACAGCCCTCCCCACCGGCTGCCTGCACCGGCTGGGGACCAGGCTCTGCCTCCTCCCCTGCTGCCGGCTCCATGGGGGCAGCTGCTCCGCGGCCGCCCCCCTCACCCACCACCCCCTGAGTCCCCTCGGGGCTGGGTGTGGGACGTGGGTGCTGCTCCAGGGCAGGAGGTGCCCTTCAGCACGGCTGCTGGAAGGGTTTAAAGGCAACAGCATCCACACAGAGTCCCGTCATCCCTCCGGCACAGTTTGGGGCCCCCTCCCAGGCCAATAGGTCAGGAGCCCCGAAAATGGGGTGCATCCCCATCACCCTCACCGACAGGCCACCCCAAGAGGGGCATTGCTGAGAGCATCCAGCAGCCACTTCCTCCTCCTCCTCCTCCTCCTCCTCTTCTTCCTCCCCAGCGTCGATGAAGTATTGACCCGCCACGGTCCAGAGGAGAGGGCAACGAGCTGGGCGCTGCCAGGCTCTGCCCGCTGCACCGGCAAGGGGTGCAGGCGTGGCAGGCACCCGCGCAGGCAGCTGCTGCCTGCTGTGGGCCAGGCAGGGCTGGGGCCAAGCCTGGCTCTAACCAGTCTGGTTTGTCAGCTTCTGGAAGCGGCTCAAATGCAGGCAGCCCGGGGCAGGCAGCCATGCCCGCGCCAATCAGCTCCCGCGGGAGCCGGGGAGGAGCTGGGCCCACGGCCGCCTCTTCCCCTCGCCCAGCAAAAATGGAGCCACTTCTACAGCCAGCACTTGCCACACCGCTGCCCGTGGGCCACGGCAGCATGGGCCCTGCTCTGCTCCCAGTTCCGCCCCAATACGTCCCCCCAGCTCATCCTTGTCCCCTGGGTCAGTCCCTGCACTGGGCCACCTCGCCTTGCCGTGTCCCATAAGCTGCTTGCAGGGCTTGGAAGGAAGAGCACAGCCTGGATAGTGCCCCATGCAAGGGGACGGTGTCACCGGCATGATCACTGCCATGCAGCAGCTCCGTGCTGGCCCCCCCGGCTGTCCCCAAGGCACAGGGACACCCAGCCCAGCCTGGGTCTGCAAGCGCAACAGCTCCTCGCAGCAAGGCAGCGCTGGCAGAGCAGCGGGGTGGGGAGACCCGAAAACCACCCCATTTCCACTCACTGCGGTGCCGTAGCTCGAGCAATGCCCCGGGGTGCCGCTCGCCCGTGCAGGACCCCACGATTTGGCGCGTGGGAGGGTGGCTGGGTCACAGGCGTGGTGCGGCACCGCTGTCCCTTCCTGTCCCAGCCTGCTCCCAGGGACTGTCCCTGGCTGATTCATGCCCTGGGCCCTAATTGCTATTTACACAATGGCACCGAGTTCGCTGAACTGGGGGAGGAAGGTGGTGGCACTGGCCCCACTGGGGTACCAGCGGGGCCAGGAGGGCACACGGCCCCGAGGCTGCCAGGGAAAGGGCTGGAGGCTGCCGGCTCGCCCGGCCCTGGCTGGAAGCGGCTCCCAGGATGGGGTGGAGGACAGGTCCAGCAGAGCAGGCGCTCAGGGAATGGGATAACTCAATGGGAACTGGCACTCGGGGAGCTCAGACCTCGGCATCAAGCAGGCGCAGGGAAACAAAGCAGCAGCAAAGACAAAGGGATGGAAGCTTCCTCCTGCGCCCATCCCTGCTGGCCTCAGCCACTGGAGACAGGGGGAACAGGTCTGTCAAGGCAGCCTCCCGCAGCAAGCGCTGCCGCCGCTGACTAATGCCAGGGTGGAGAGACTCCCATGCAACAGCTCACTTCCTCTAGGCCCTACCACAAACAATGGCTGCTGCCAACGCCGTAGCTCTAGCAATGCCCACGGGTGCTGCTCACCCGGCACGGGGACCCCAGGAGCTGGAGCACACGGGGTGGCAGCTCAGTCCCACGCAGGAACCAGCCGGCAGCATCCCACCAGAGACTTCTCGCCTCCGCTCTGGCGGGGTGTGGGCACGGGGAGCCAGGCTTTACGCACGCCAAACCCCCACCCACAGGAGATGGGTTCCCCTTGCCCACCGCGGCCCTGCTGCCAGCAGGGAAGGGCTGGGTGGGCAAATCCAGCCCCTTCGCCAGGCCCCTGTCCTGGCTGGGATAACCTCAGCCCAAGGATGATGCCGGAGGCGGATCATTTTGCTGGCTCCTTTATTCAGGCAGAGTTTGCGGGGAAGGGGGAGGCAGGGAGCCAGGCTTATGACCAGGTTTCAGACTGGAAGCGCTGGGACCGTTCCAGGGCTGCTAAATGCTCCTCTGCTTCGGAGGGCGACAGGCCACCTTCCAGCTGCAACACCGACTGCAGGGCTTCGGCCACCGCCGCTGGCATCTGCTTGGCATTCCTGGAAGAGAGAGTAGGCGGCGCGATGGAGGGCGAGCAAGAAAATGGGGGGCATATCTGCATCCCCGGTGCTGCGGCAAGGCGGCCCATCAGCGGGGCAGCGGTCCCTGCGGCCGAACCCATCGCCCCCGGCACCCAGCGCGGGCTGCCGCTGCGCCGGGGCAGTGGGAACCTGCCTCACCCTGCCTGGCACTGCATAAATGACAGGCTTGGAGAGGCAGCTCGTACCACTCCCTAGAGAGCAGTGCCGTTATCTGCGCAGGGCTTTTCAGTGCTGGCATTTGCAGGCAAAGACGAGGCCTCGGTACCCAGTCCCCAGCGAAGGAGCATCGCAGCTCGGTAGCCTTAACCCCGGCCTCGCATTGCTCCATTTCCCATCACCCTCGTTAGAGGGACATGGGGAATATGTACGCGTCATAATTTATCGGCAGGAGGGCAGGACACCGTCCTTTCATCTCAGGGGAAACATCCGATGGAAAACATGTCTGATCCTGAGCTGGGTAAGGCGACTGCTGCGAAGGAGCAGCCGCTTCAGTCCATCCACTGCCTCCTTTCAAGAAACCTGGAATGATCGTTTTGATGGTGACATTTGTAACCAAAGCCAGTTCAAACCTCAAAACAAGAGAAATGGTGAAGAAAACACGAGTTGCTGTGTCGAAAATACCCGAACAGGATTCAACACTTCCAAGCCCAATTATTTCTTATGGGAAATAAGAAATTCAGACTTTTTCCTGGAGAGAGTTTCATTTGATGAACTGACTGCGCGACAAAAAAAACCATCTAATAAAAAATTTCCCAGGCTGCTCCAATTGGCAGGAGCATCTGGCAATGTCCTTGCTGTTTCCCAAGAACAAGGCAGAATTCTGACTTGCGTTTGAAGCTGATTAGCATCCCAAAATACACAGAAAGGAGGTCTTCTTTTTTTGGAAGAGTCATATTGTTTCTGAGTCAGGCACTGATATGCAAGTGCAAGATAACATAGCTGGGCTTGTGATGGAAAAGATGTCAAATATCTATTTTTTGCAGAAAAAGAGCGACATTTTCAACCTTTTTGCCCCTGGGCGAGATAAGCCGGGCACAATCAGAGAGAAGATACAGCCCCGGCTCCCCAGACCTTGCCCCAGGCGGCAGGGGCTGGGGAAGGCAGAGACACCGTGCCACACGGCCCAGGGCCGCCGCTCAGGGACACAGCCCAGGATTCACTTCCCCATCTTTCTCCTAGTGTGGGTGAAGCTGTGAATACTATTTTTAGGGGGAAAAAAAGGCCATTTTCAGGCTAGTCCACCTGCACCTCCCTGTTCGGCGCCCCATGGCAGTTCACGGCAGATGTCTGGGGGCCAAGGCGGAGCGCCGTGATCCTGCGAGTCTTTATGCATGGTGCGGGATGCTCAGGAGGGGTGGGAAAGGGCCCGCTGCAAACGGGACTGTCCACCACTCGTGCCAGGAGGATGAGGCTCTCAGATCCCACCTGCCCGATGGGGGCTGAGGGCCACTCCATGCCAGGGACAAAGACCCCAGCGAGACAGGTCTCAGAGCAACCCCAATGTCCAAACCAGCATCCCCACGACCACTCCAAAATCCTGCAATGGGGGGAGCTGCGCAAGCCATGCTCTTTCCAAGATGTTGAGGAAGAGGAATCTTTTTTGGCAGCCCCCAGGGTGTCTCCCTGGGGAGAAAGTAGCAAAGAGGATGGAACAGGGAAAGGACAGAGGCATGGGGACACCGCAGATGGGCACCCAATGGTCTTGGCATTTGGGCCGGGGATGGAGGCACAACCCCAAGTCCTAAGTGCAACTTAATGGAGGAAAGGAAACCCAAACCCCAGACCTGTGGGTAGGAATGGCCGGTTTGGGGTAAGGGCCCCAGGAAGCCCCACGATGCAGCGAGGCACGCCAGACCATGCGGCAGTGACAGGGCGGTGGGCGGCCTGGCTTCCAGTTCCTGGGCAGTAAACAAAAATCTCCTTCTCCCAGGAATGCAGCAAGGCCAGTCTCGCCCTGCGAGGCACCGGGGAAGCTCCTGCTCTCGTGCGGGACAGGCAGGAAAGAGCCTCCTGCAATTGCTGCTCGTGTCGACAGCAAGGCACAGCTTTGCACAGCGCTTTCCAGGTCACGGGGTGCACGACAAACACCATCGCCAGCCTCTCGCCAGCTCAAGGAGCCCAAAGCATTTCACAACCCTCGCCCCAGGCAGCGGGTGAGCGGCCTCCTCCCCGCCATACAGGCAGCGACAAGGGCAGGCAGGTTAAGGGCTCTGCCCAGGAACACAGCCACAGAGCCAGGAATGGAGCTGCAGATGCTCTGCCTCCAAAGGCCAGACCCCACTTTCTGGCCAAGTGGTTGAGATTTCCCGTCAGCCCAAGGTAACCACCTGGGGAATTACCGTGCTGTCAAAGGAGGCAGGCTGTGGTGCAACGCAGCTCATCCCTGCCCTGGGAAGGCAGTTTTGGATGCAAAGAGCCAGCCAGGATGTGCAGAGGGTCCCAAAAGCTGTTGCTGATGAGCCCCAGCACCAGTGGAGCTCTGGTATATTGTGCTTTAAAAGCCTCCTGCCCACCCAAGCAGCCACAGGAACCGCACAAGCCTTTTTCTCCGTTTCACTGAGCCCCGCTGGAGGAGAGGGGTGTGAAGAGAGGCCGGGGCTCTCCCACGTATGGATTTGCCGTGGGTCAGAGGCCAGGCAGCCCGCTGGCAGGTGACACTGGTCACGGGCACTGGCAGTTGGAGGACAGGCACAGGGGGTCAGCTGGAGCAGCTTTACCATGGTGCCAGCTCTGCCCCTCTTAACCAGAGCACAGGGCAGGTGAGAAATGGCCCTCTCAGCCCAGGGCTTGCGGAGCAGGACATAGGGAGAGGAGGAACAAGCTGGTCCCTCTGCAGCGGTCACTGCAGCCCCCAGAGACCTGCCGGGGTGCTGAGCCAAGGCAATGCCTCCAGGGAGGTGGAGAAGCAGCGGCGTGCGGCCCCGCTCCCCCAGTCCCTGCGCGGAGACCTCTCACTCACCCAGCCAGGTAGATATGAGCGCTCCCGCTTCTCAGCAGCTCCCACACCAGCCTTCGGTTCTCCTGGATGCGGTGCTGAACATAAACCTTCTCCTCCTGCAGGGAAACATGGTGCTGAGCCCATCAGCCCTGGCAGCAGCCCCAGCCCCTGGGGACTGTGCTCAGGGGCTGTTTGCAAGAGCTCGGGGCAGCACGGGGAGAAGCAGTGAGATCAACTCTCACACAGGGAAGGGAATCCCCACACCTCATGTCAGCGCACTGGGATGTGCTGGTGGGAGGTGGGTGCAGCAGAAGGAGCTTCTGTGGGCAACACGGCCCAGGACAAATTTCTGGCATCAAAACTATATCGTTGCCCCAAACCTGTGCCCACGGGTTGAAAGTTGGGCTCCAACCCAACGGTCACTGAGGGTGGTGCTGTCTGGTCTTCACTCACCCTCACATTATATTGTCAAAATGCATCAACCGATGCGGGTCTCGTTTGCGTCGATGCCCACTCAAACGTGCTTTATGGACTTATATAGAGATGTGGTATTTATATTCATTGTACTGACTGTTAATAAACTGATTTCTTCTTTTATGGCGGCGGGGTCCGAACCGCTTTGGAGAGAGAAGAGAGGCCTATGGCGATGGGAGCTTGTGTCGAGGGTTGACCCAGTAGATCTAGGGTATAGTACGTAGGGATATATGGGACTCGGATCATGACGCGTCACATCCAAATTTTTCCATCAATGACATTTGATTACCGGCCATTGCCTAGGTGGACAGGCCACCTCTACTTAACCCGGAAAAGGAACATGTATAATTTTATATATGTTCGATAAATAGCCCCGCCAAATCCTTTGGCTGCCCCCTGCCTGCTCCAGCTCTGGTGAACAGCCAGGGCCATGAGCTGGGAGTCCCCGCGAGGGCTCCCCTCCTGCCCTCTCCCAGCATGGGCAGAGGAGGCTCGGTGGCCCCCCTGTCACAGGGCTGCCGCAGGGCAGGGACCCCTCCCCGCACCCCTGGCTGCCGGTCCCAGCCCTGTCACCTGCTGGAGGCCTGAAACAGCTCGGAGGGGCAGGAAGCTTGGGGAGACAGCATCGGTCCTGCTCCCTGCCCCTCCACTGTGCTTAGAGACTGGATACGGCCAGCTTTTGGCACAGCACAGCCCAACCGAGGAGAGTTCCCAAAGGGTTAACCCACAAGACTTCACACATCCAAGCAACTGCCTACGGCCCTGGCTCCTGCCCAAGATGAACACCATTGCCAACGTGCCTGAATTCACTGCCGGCCCAGACGGCTCCTCCGTGACAAAGGTGACACTGTGATGGAGGCCAGGCCCTCTGCCGTGCGTCCCACCACGCCGGGCTCTGCACAGCGGCGAGCTGAGCCGCGGGCGCAGCCTCCTCCCCACGTCCTCCTCCCTCCCGTCCAGTCCCAAAGGCAACAAGGCTCTGGCTGCGTTTCAGGCTCCCTGCGCGCTGCAGTCTGGAGGTGTGCGTGGGAACAACCCCAAGCAGCAACCAGCCCCGGCTGTCACAAGAGCTGGTCACAGCGCAGTCAGCAGGTCCCACACGGCCCCACTGGTTGCATTGCACTGGAGAGTCAGGTCACCCTCGGGCACGGCCCCACTGCTCCGACCCAGCCGCCGGCGATGCAGGAGGTAAGCAAGCCCGTCACAAGCACCAACACAGCCAGCCGGTAGCTCAGCTTCAGCATCATTAACATTAATCAGCTAAGTGCTGACAGAGACTCTGCCGACGAGGCCGGGGCTCCGAGCAGGTCATTTAAGGACCTACAGCTACCTAGAAACCAGAGCACCCCAGCGACAAACGGGTCACGACGTCTCAGCTAAACCCCAGGGCATCCTGCTGAGAATTAGCGACAGCCGCATTAGGCTGGGATCAATCAGTCTGCACCACGGGGCAGACGTGATGTGACAGAAGGTCACTGCAGAGGGGACCTTACGGAGAGAAGAGGGAAATCCTGCTCGGCTATGGAGCATCCCAGCTCCCGCCGGCTCTTTGAAAACAAACTTTTTGACGAGTTACCGGCTGTGGTATCTCCTAGAGCCGCAGGTACAATGGCCCAGTGCGGCACATCCTACTTGGCTGCGCTCCACTCGCCTCCCTGTGCGGCTCTGCAAGGACTCGGTGGCAGAAGACCCTCGTGACAAACTGCTTCGCCCCATGGAGCATGCAGAGAAGGGAGGCCGGGAGGCACGCTCCAATGCGAGTCCCGTCCCTCCAGAGTCTGCGAGGGCAGGAGGAGGCTCTGGGCCATTCTCCAGATTTGGGGAGCAGCAGGCCCCCCTTCACTGTGTGAGCCATCAGGAAAAAGGCAGACCGGTCATCCAATAAACCTCTGCAGCACTGCTCCTGCTCATCAAAGACTTGGAAAGCCTTCACAGAGGCATTCAACTCATGCCTTACAAGTGACTGGATAAAAGATGCTGGCTTCATGTCAATGCACGCACACAGCCAGGAGGAAAGGACTGGTGCAGCTGAGCTACCTAGAAATACCCATTCTCACTGACCCTTTTTATCAGATCTCTATTTCAAAGGCAGGCCGAGCTTTCAGTGCCATCAAGGGATAGGGCAAGGCAGTGAAACAGAGTCCCAGCTCAAAGAGCCGCTCCGGCGACGTAAAAAGCCCTGAAGCCCAGAGAGGAGCTGAGAGCTGCCCGCCAAAGGCGCTGCCTGGGAAATAAGGGAGGAAAGTGAGGGGCTGGGTTGTGGGGGTGCTCGTACCTCCGGGGAGCTTTCTCCTGCACGGCTGAGGCTCGGGGAGCGCTGGCATGGAGGCACCACGAGCTGGGGCAGGAGGCCAAGCTCCTCAGCTTCAGCCAGCAACCAGAGGGACATGGTGGGGAGGGTGGCACCCAACCAAGAAAGCTTATTGCCTGGTGACCCCCCCGAGAGGCTTGGGAGCCTTTTATCACTCACGTGGCCCAGCCAAACAAAGCTGGCTAATGCTTTATTTACTCCGGCACTCGCCTGCCCCGTCCCAGCAATCTTTCTAGCTCAACTCAGCCAGACGTGTCCTGGCTGGGGAGCAGCACTGTGCTGCTGGTGGGGATCCCAGCCAGCACCCAGGTGGTGCAGGGGAGCAAGGTGACCACTGCATCACCCCACCAGGCCCTTCACAGGCCGTGCCAACAAGTACAGGAGCCAGAAACGCTGGCAGACTCCCATCAGTGCTGCCCGAGACGCTTCTGTATCCACCCTCCTCCTCTGGGAACTAACCTGGTCCCTGGAGAAGGCAGTGAAGAGCGTCAGGAAGCCCTTCGTCACCAGCTCTTCCCACTCTGCCTGGCAGTAGAAGTCCTTGGATTTCTGGCGGCAGCCGAAGAACAAGCAGTTCCCTGCAGAGAGCAGACCAGAAGGGCTGTGCTGGGTGGACCAAATGCCCTGAGAACGCTGGGGACCACTGATGCCCATGGGACCTGCAGCAGAGCCCCAGGGCTCACCTCTTTGCCAGGCCTGGCTGACAGCCCCAGCCTGGAAGAGCCAGGAGGACTCAGGAACCGTGTGACCATTAAGCCAGGTGGCTTGTGGCAACCAGAGGTCTCTGTGTGCTGGGAAAGCAGGAGGCAGGGGGCAGGTAGGGCAAGAGCCCTCCAGGGCTGCCTGTTCCCCTCCAGCAGCCTCAGCTTCCTGCTGAGACCCACAGCTGAGCCAGGGGAATGAGGATGGGACAAGGGCAGAGGCATGACTCCTTGTGCAGCAGAAGACGAGTTCAACAACCCATCTCCACTCAGAGAGCCAAGAAAGCGCCTCTGCAGAGCCCTGCTCTGACCCAAGGAGCAGCCTTGCAGCACAGCCTGTGAATAACCACACAGGTTGCGCACACCAGGCTCTGGTCCGCACTGTCCCAGAGCGCAGCTTGCTCCCACTCAAACACAGCAAAGCCTGGGCCTGTCCAAACCCTCAGGAGCCCCCAGTCCCTCCTTCCCATATGCTGAACACAGACCTGCCTGCAGCAAGGGGCATCCTGTGTCTCTCCCAGGACCATCCCTCACCTCTACGTCCTTGTGCCACCCTCTCCTGTATCGCTGCTCGGAAAGGTGCCACCCCTGTGCCAGGGCCAATCATGATCACGGGGGTGTCAGGGTCAGCTGGGAACTTCAGTCCTCCTTTCTTCACCCAAAGAGGCACCCGGACATCACCTGCAAAACAAACAGACCGACTAGCATCACCCCACCACCACTGCACCTGTGACACCCCGCGCAGGGTGAGCTCTTCTAGGATGCTTTGAAGATACGGACAGCACCAGGCTTACCACCACCCCGGCACCAAGGCACCCCTGGTGCCAAGGGCACACTATGTGTGTATGAAAAGTGCTTCAGCTGTCTCAGCACTGTCCCTGCAAGCACCTGAGTGAACCCCAGAGCAAGGCAAGAGCCCCACAGCACACGGGCTGTGGGACAGCCTTCTCCTCACACAGCTGGTGCCAGGGAAGACAGCGGTGGAGGTGAGCAGAGATCTCAACCTGGCTGTTGAGTAAGGGAGGGCCAAGCTTACCCCCTCTGGGAGCCAGAGGAGGGGTGAAGATCCCCATCTAGGTACTCAGAGAAGACCCAGTCTTGCCCTGGAGTCATACAGTGTCTACCATCCTGCAGCAGGGAGACCTCGTGAGCTTGTCCCATTTGCTTGGGGACCCAGCTGGAGGGGTTTTGTGGTTAGAGCAGATGAGCAGCACATACAGGCTTCACAGGACAGGACGGACATACTCAAAAGAAGGACCATTCTTCCCAGAGCTGGTGCTATGGGGCTCGAGGTGTCCAGCAGACAGAGCACTACCAGCTCCAGGATGCCAGGAGCAGCCCACAGTGGGACTGCGGGGCACGCTGGCACTGGGAGCAGGAGAGTCAAGCAGCTGGGAGAAAACCAGGAGCTCAGGGTGCTTAGGGCAAGCTAGAGGAGCATGCCATGCTCTGAAGAGGATGGGAGCAGTGAGGAAGGGCAGCTACTGTGAGTTCAGCCCCTCTGGCCAAGCCAGTGTGCTCCAGCTCCCCGTGGTGGTGGTGCTCCACCCAGGGTCCAGCCAGCATGCACACAGCTCCACCACAGTCCCGTGGGATCAGTGCTGTGTGCTGTGGCAAGCACACAAGGTCCTCACAGAATCCAAGCAATGTTACCTTGCTCTGGGTTGAGAGAAGCCAACCAGGTAGAGCAGAGACCACGGCGGGGTTTGCTGAGCCGTGTCTTGTACCGCACTACTGCCATGAGGATCTGGATCCGGTCAGGGTGAGCCTGTGTCCAGACAGGAGCCATGAGAAACGAGAAGACACCCAGCACGGCTCTGCAGGAAGAGCCCAGCGCCTCCTCCAAGGACAGAGCCTGTGCCCAGCTCCTGCCAGGGCATCTGCAACACTTGTCCTAGCCCAAAACGGCCGCCCAGACACAGGATGGAGCACACCCTTGCCCAAAACCTGGGAAAGGGGGTTTTCCCAGAGAAGCACTGCTGCAGGAACGCTCTGCACAGCTGGCAATGGCGACAGAGACCATCCAACCCAAGAGGCCCCCATGGAGGGCAAACGCCACCTGTGCTTGGGCTGACATCTGCCAAGCCACCCGGGCCAGGTCCCACTGCCACCTCCCGGCAGCAGCGGGAAGCAGCACTCGCCCTTCCCACGGCCACACCACCCAGGGACGCTCCCAGCCTCCGTGGCACCACCTCCCACTGCTCCCCATGACAAGGACACCAGACCTCTGCAGGGCGCTGGGCCAGCCCCGGCACTTGCAGGGCTGCAGGAGGGCAAGCGCCCTAATCCAGAGGCTGGCACAGCCCTGGGGGTTAAATCCAGCGTGTCGGGCTGACGCAGGCTCACAGTGGAGCGGGAGTTTGGGTGGGATGTGGGTGCTCAGAGGGTCTGGGAACACAGCCTGGCCCTGCCAGACGCTCAGCTCAGAGCCTGACACGAGGCCGAAACGAGCTGAGCTCTTACCAGCATGGAGGAGGCGATGGAGAAGGCGCGGGGTCTGATGCGAGGGATGAGGTCCAGCAGGTATTCGGGTGGAACGGTGGACGTGGTGTGAGGGAAATCCCAGAGGGCCTGCAAAGCCAAGGCGGGGTGAGACCCGGTACACCCCAGAAGGCAGCCTGCCTGCTTCGCAGGGTGTCAGAGGCTGTCCCACACTGCTGTGCCACGCTGCCCTCGACCAAAGGCACCACGCCGGGTACCTCTGAGCACCCACCGCCCTCTCCCACTGCCCTCCCCTCACCCCAGGGCCCACCACAGAGCCCAGAAGGATTTCGAGCAGGTCTTAACCACCAGTGGAAATCCAAGGACGCTTCAGAAAGTGGGTGAAGAGATTTTAAATTCCCCAGCCAAGAAATTATGGCTGATCACCTGCCTGGGTGCTTTATGCCATGGCACAGCCCTCACGGAGCGGGTTTGCCATGCTCCCCCATCCTTACCTCGAGAGTGGTCCTGCGGGGCCGGTTGCAGTAGCTGTACAGCTCCTCCTGGCCCTGTGCAGAGCTGAACTCCTGCAGCTTCTCCCGCTCCAGCTCGTTTGTAGAGAAGTAGGACAAGAGTTCGAAGAAGGAGCGCCGTGGCACGCAGGAGATGTCCAGGTAGTGGGTGACCAGGTGCCGGATGGTGCAGGGCTGTGGCAACAGGGCAGGAAGGGATGTGCCTGCAAGGCAAGGCAGCAGGGAGAGCTCAGTGCTGGCACCGGGCAGGACACCCGAGCACCGCCTGCCTGCTGCCCCCACAGCTCTGGCGCTCCCCAGGATGGGGCAGCAGTGTGAGCAACCCGACCGGGGTCCTGGGCTGGGGAGGCTGCAGGATCCTCCACGCTCTGGGCTGGGGGTGCAAAGACACAAGGCATGGGTGCAGCTGGGACACTGCTGGGTCCCTCCCACACTGGCCCTAACGTGGGATCCGCAGGCACGGAGCGCTGGGAGGGAAGGAGAGCCCCCATGCTGTGAGACAGACAGACGTCCTGTATCCATCAGCTGCTCCCAACTCCCTATTTACTGTGCCAGAGCAAAGGAGCAGCAGAGCTCCAGGCTGGGCCAGAGCTCAGGGGGCTGCCCCATCCCAGCAGGGAGGGAAAGGAGGAGCGGGCAGGACCTACCGGGCTCTGTGGGCTTCAGCACAAAGCGTCTGTCTGGATCCAGGCGCAGGAGCTGGCAGAACTGCTGGACATCTTCGGGGCAGTTCTGGGGCTGGATCATCACCACATCTCCCGCGCTGAACCTGTGGATGCAGCGGGACCTGCCGAGGGCAGCCACGGGGCAGGCCCGTGGGCACAGCACCGCCAGCCCGACCAGCACCTGCACCAGGGGAGAGGCCACAACTCAGCCAAATTTCCAGCGTCACTAACGTTATGCATCCTAACCTGACAAGGCAAAGAGAGCTGGTCCATGGGCAGGACCCACACTGCCACACACCCCTGACTTTGTCATGGAGGGGGACAGCGCAGCAGGGACCGTGTCCATGAGGCTGCAGCCTCAGGTATTACTGAAGAAGGGGAGTGGAAGAGGAAGGCAGGCTACGGGACACCCGATCCTGCACAGCAAAGCTTGGGGGAGTCAGGAAAATGCTCACGTGATCCCTGAGCCCGTGATATCGAACTCGATGAGCCGGACATCCTGGAAATGGGATTCTGCCGTGACCCGCTGATTGGACACCATCCGGGCAGGGAAGGGATGCAGCTCGGAGGGAACAGCCCTGGGTGCTGTCGGCTGGAGCAGGCCACCATCGGGGTGCGGGGAGTCCTCAGCCAGGTAGTGCAGGGTGTATTTTGGGGGCAGGCTGTGGGGAGAAGAGCAATGCAGCGCGGTTACCTCCATGCCACAGCTCCTCTGCTGCCGTAGCGCTCCAGGCTGGAGGCCGGGAGAGGCCTGAAGTCTCCCACTGTATCCACCACCCATCGTCCCTGTCCCCTGGCGCTGGCCTGTGGTAAGGGAACGCAATGCAGACTGCCAGGAGAAGGAGATCCCAAAGGCTCCAGAGCAGACGGAGGGAGGCTGGCCGGGCACACTTGCTCGGCTGCTCTGCCAAGGGCAGAGGCACATCAGGACAGCAAGAGGGGCAGGACCCTGCCGGAGCAGCTGACCCACGCACCCAGGGGACGAGGGGACACCCCATCCAGAGAGAGATGGGCCACTTGTGGCCAAAGTCCAAGGGATACTTGGGCCACCAGAAGCTGTTTGGGGAGGCTTCTTGGCCAAAGCAGGGCATGTGTCCACCCTGGAGAACAGCCAAGGAAGCATGGCATTTCACACCAGCCAGCTCCAGCAGTCCCTGCCTACCCTCTGCACTCACCGTACATCTGGACTGATGATCTCAAGGCCAGGAGCGAGAGGATACAAGGCGAGCATCTTGTCCCATAAGGCCAGGAGCCATGGATCGATCACTGCATCTGGCCTGCAAGCAGGAAATTCAGGCTGCAGCAGAGAAGCGTCATCCCTCCAGGCTCAAGCGCTGCTACCCCGGTGCCCGGACAATGCTGGGCCATCCCTGGGAAACCACCTCTGCTCCCCTTTCGCTGCACAGACAGTGGCTCCATGCTGTCCCCTTCCAGCTTCAGGTCTGGAAACGTGTCTCAACCACTCTAAGCACTCCCTCGCTCTCTGGCGCCCAACCACTGATGTCTGAACAGAACCACCAGCCCCCCGGGCACAACCAGCGGCAGTCACCGACTCCCCGAGCCACACGCAGCCTCTGCCCCGTGCGAGGAGAATGGCAGCACCGCTCAGGCTGCTGTAATGCCTGCAGGTACGCGGCTGTGTGACACAGCAGTCCCCTGATCTGAACAGGGCTGGAGCAGAGCCAGGAGACCTTGGCACACGCTAGGGGTTGTGGGCCACCCTGGAGAAGCAAGTGACCCAGGTCCTGGCACAGGAGAGTTACGAGCAGAGACCAGCACGCTCACAGAGAGCAGCAGGAGGCTGCTGGTCACGTCTGGGACGCAGGAGCAGACCCCAGGTGGAAGCAGCACGCTGCTGTCCCCGGGGCTGGGGTAAAGCGTACTCAGCCCTGCCATCAGCCCGAGGACAATATTGTAGTGCACCCCAGGGCTCCCCCCCCGCCCTCCACTGGGCTCTTACCCCAAGTCATGCTGGTCGTCTCCCAGCGCCACTGGCAGCAGAGGGTTGCCCCCAAGCTGTAGCACCCGTTTGTGCAGCTTCTTTGCAACAAAATTAAACCTGAGCAGAGAATAAGCGCAGCTGCAGAGGGCAGGGCTCCTCCAGCAGGACAGCAGGCACTGGCTACATGAGCCAGCACACGCTGCCAGGCCTGTGCCGGAGCAGCACGGGGGCAGGTCCGGCCAGAGCCAGCACACATGAACTGGCCCCGTGCCCTGCCCAGCCCATGCCTCCATCCTGGGGCAGCTCGGAGAAGCGGCTGCCACTTGCTGGGCCACGCAGGCTGTGCCCAGCTTCCCAGAAGGGACTTGGGGAGGTCCAGCTTCCCTTCGGGGCAGCTTGTGCCCCGGGCAGAGAAACGCTTCCTTCCCCCTCGCCCCTCACCGCCCCGTGGGGCTCAGGCACACTCCCGTCCCTCCCACTACAGCTCTTTCGGGCACATGGGAACAATCTTTTGGGAGAGAACCGGGAGCAACGGGGCTGGCTGCCACCTAAAACTCTATGTTTCATGTCTCCTGTTGGCTTGGTCCACTGAAATTGCGGTGGCACAGGCTTTCCTGTGATTCAGACAGAGAACTGCATGGCTGGAATAACTGACA
Source organism: Theristicus caerulescens (assembly GCA_020745775.1). Classification (NCBI taxonomy): domain Eukaryota; kingdom Metazoa; phylum Chordata; class Aves; order Pelecaniformes; family Threskiornithidae; genus Theristicus; species Theristicus caerulescens. Next base: position 12,184,710 of record CM036573.1, read on the forward strand.
GAAAAATGACATCTGACACACTGCAGCAAAGCATCTGCTTGAGGAGGCCGGGAGGAAAGAAACAGTCAGAAGCCCAATTCCTGGGGGTTAGGAGGGACACGGGCTGGTAGGGCAAGGATTTTTAAGGCTGGTGGGAATTACATTTCGTCTGAGCTGCTGCTCTAGCGTCAGGCTCTGTCTCCCCTTACTCCCTTCGTTCTCCAGCCGCTCTGGTCTCGCCTGCAGCCAGAGCTGTGAGGAGCAGCTGTCGCAGGCAGGCACGGAGCCGCAGGGCTGCTTACTTGGGATAGGAGGAGTCGCCAAGGCCCAGCACGGCGTAGTCCAGCTGGCAGAGGGAACCGGGCGGCAGGTTCTTCCGGAACAGAAACCGCCAGAACATCTATGAAGGACACGGCCGGGCAGTCACGCTGCTGCCAAGGAAGCCTTCCCGGCCTGCCTGTCCCTAGCTCTCCGCTCACCCACCCACCGGGTCCCTCCTGCCCTCTGCTGAGTCCCACCAGAGTGGGGAGCTCGGCCTTCTGCAGAGGTGACCCCTGAAAGTAGCCACCACTGCTGCCTGCCAGGAGGACGATGCTCTGCGAGCCCTCCACAAACCCGTGGCTCGTGTGATGGTGGGGCCCCTCTCGGCTGTTAAGCTGCTGAAACCTCACCAGCTCCCTGCCCGTGTCCCATCAGTAACACGAGATGTGACTGGTGCTGCTCCAAAGCTCCCCACTCCAAAACCAACCATCACCGAAGCTGCTTCAAGAGAGAAATCCGGTCACTGGACCAGGAATACGAAAGCAACGTGGACAGGAGCACGCCCTACCTTCATGTTGTCAGGTGGGTCACCCTGGCCGGTGGTTGCACACACAAATACCACCAATGGCTCGTTGATGAGGTTGGCCTGTGGGCACAAAGATGGAAAGGCGCGTTCAGGTCAGCAGCCTACAAACACGTGTCCCGGCTGTCCCGACACGGCTGCTAACATCACATCGAGCCCACGGACAGACCACGCTCGGAATAACACCCGCAGCCCCGCGTGGCACGACCTCCTCTCCAGGCGCTGTGGCAGCACCTGCTGCCCACACGCTGCCTGCAGCATCGGCTCCTTGGTGCTCCTCGCCTTGCGGGGTACGGCTGAGCATCTGTCATCTAACACAAACTCCATCCCAAGAGTCATTGCTCAGTTTTCACACGTTTTCAGCTGAGTTAAGCACAAGCTGCCCTCTCGGGAAGGGCACAGAGCCAGGGTCTGGTGAAATACAGCAGGTCACAGCAAGGGGGGAGGATGCCCGAGTGCCAGAAATGGGGTTGGTGAAGATTGAGCAAGACCAGAAGTGCCTGGAGCACCCCTCTGCGTCACCACTCACCACGTCATAGCTGTCCAGCGCCTCCACTCTGCACTGGAAGTGCCGCCGCTTGGCTTCTCTGCCAATCCTCTCGGCTGTGTCTTGAGCCGTCCCAGTTTGGCTGCCAAAAAGAACAAGGAGTTTCCGTTCCGCCATCTGCAAGAGACAAAACCAGAGAAATCACCCGGAGGTGAAGGGAGACGTGGAGAGGCAGAGCTGGACCCGCGCGGGGCTGGGCGTCACACCGACACCCACCCGGGCTCCAAAGGAGTGCCGCGGCTGTGGGTTCAGGTGACATTCGTGGGGCTGACGCTGCAAACAGCAGGCGCAAGGATGGTCGAATAGTTTGGGGACGGCAGCGGGATTCAAGGCTCCCGGGCTCTCTTTCCGCTCTTGGGCAGTGCTGAGGGAGCGACACCCCCTTCGCTGCGGCGTCCCCGTCCGCAGGAGCAGCAGCGACTCTGCTGCGCCACTTGTCCCCGCTGCCAGGGCAGAGGGAGGGGGCTGGCTCGGGGGTCTAAAATCCACATTCGGGCTCATTTTAACCGTCCTCCTCGCCGCAGGCTCAGCGCGCCCCCGGGATCGGCTGTTCCCCCGTTCTGTTTTACCGGGTCCGTCTGCCCCGTGGATCCCCACCCGAGGGGACCAGGGAAGAGCCCGGGAGCGTGGGGACGGAGAGGAGCGCGCCCACACTCCGCTCCCAGCTGCACCCTCTCAAGCGGCGAGGCCCTGCGTGGCGCCGGCAACCGCGGCCCGCGGGGAATCCAACCCAGACGGGTGCCCCAGCTGCAAAGCACCCGCGTCCCCGCGGGCAGCGCGCGCTGCCTCCAGAATAACTAGGGAAATCCAGAAGAACTTTAAAAGAAGGGGGAAAAAAATAATCCAGAATAATGGGGGGTGGGGGGGGGTGGTGTGTGTCCAGAATTACTTTTTTTTTTTAAATCCAGAATAACTTTTAAAAAAAATCCATAATAACTTAAAAAAAAAAAAAAAGAGCAGAATCCGGAATAACTTTAAAAAAAAATGCAGAATAACTTTTTTTAAAAATCCAGAATAGCTTAAAAAAAAAAAAAAAACAGAATAACTTTTTTAAAGAAAATCCACGAACTAAAAAAAAAAAATCCAGAATAACTTAAAAAAACGTGGAATAACTAAAAAAAAAAAAAAAGGAATAACTAAATAAAACCCCAGAATAACTAAAGAAAAAAATCCAGAATAACTAAAAAGAAAAAAAATCTGGAATAAATAAAAAAAAAAAAATCCAGCATAAAGAAAAAGAAAATGCAGAATAACTAAAAACCGCCCAGAATAAAAGAAAAAAAACACCGGAATAACTAAAAAAAATCCAGAATAACTAAAAAGAAAAAAACTCGGAATAACTAAAAAGAAAAAAATCCGGAATAACTAAAGAAAAAAAAATTCCAGACTAACTAAAAAACCAATCCAGCATAAATACAAAAAAATGCCGAATAACTAAAATAAACCCCAGAATAACTAAAACCAAACCCAGAATAACTGGAACAAAGCCTAAGGAGGGAACATCCCTGGCCTCGCTACGGGCCGCTCCCTGCGGGAGGGGCTGCGGATCGGGGGTCGCTGCACCCTCAGGGGCCGGGGCTTGGGCCGGAGCCGGGGGCCGGGGCTCGGGGCCGGGGCTAAGCCCCGGCCCCGAGCCCCGGCCCCCGGCTCCGGCCCCGCCATGCACTCACCCCACACCGGCCCCGCCCCGCCGCTTCCGCTTGCGTCACCAAGTGGCGACGCCTCCCTCGCAACGTCATCAACCTGCCCCGCCGAGGGGCAGGGCCGGGGCCCAGCGCGGCGCAGGCGGAGGCGCCGGGGTCCGGGGGGGAGCCGTCCCCGTCCCCCGCCGCCCCGGGCAGCGCCCATGTCCCCGCGGCGGCCGGGACGATGCTGTTCTCCCTGCGGGAGCTGGTGCAGTGGTTGGGCTTCGCCACCTTCGAGATCTTCCTGCACGGCCTGGCCCTGCTGGCCTTCACCGTGCTCCTCGTCCTGAAGGTGGACGGCGAGGCCTCGGCCATCTCCTGGTGGGTCGTCTTCGTCCCCTTCTTCGCCGCCGACGGGCTCAGTACCTACTTCACCACCATCGTCTCGGTGCGGCTCTTCCAGGACGGTGAGAAGCGCCTGGCCGTGCTGCGGCTCTTCTGGATCCTCACCATCCTCAGCCTCAAGTTCGTCTTCGAGATGCTGCTGTGCCAGAAGCTGGTGGAGCACACCCGGGAGCTCTGGTACGGGCTCATCATGTCGCCCGTCTTCATCCTGCTCCAGCTGCTCATGATCCGAGCCTGCCGGGTGAACTGACGGCGGGGGGAGCGGGCTCCGGATCGCTGCCCTCGCCCCGGCCGGGGACGTGCCTGGCTCAGCGGGGAGCCCTGGACTCGTAGCGATGGCTGTCGGGCTTTTCCCCCTCTTTATTTCTGTACAGAGTGGTAGGTGGCAGTTGCACCCGTGCTGCGTGAGCACGGCTCTGTAATTAAGCACGCTGCTGTGTTGTATAGCATCACGCTTCTTCGAAAGATCCTTTCGTGCCGCATCCTCATTTCAGTTCACTCAGCTCTTGGTGTTAAAGTATCCTGCCACGCAAGCACTGTTTGATATGCCCATTATTTTATTTTAAAATAAAAATGCATGGAAGGATTAGTTTTATTTATAAAATTCTTTTTCCTTAGAAAGCATTTGTACTTAAACCTGCTGCCTGGAGGACGGGAACGACCTGGAGGTTGGTTGGTTGCTGAAGGTACCCTCGTACGCCCCAGACCGCCGCCAGCCAGCAGCGCCGCAGCTGCTGCCTCGCCTGCCCTGGGGCCGGGCTTGTAACCATGCGCTGGCCTCAGCAGCGAAGCTGATTTATTTCCATCTGCCCTCGCTTCCCTGAGCGCTGGCAGGGTTTTACGGGGCCATGCTCTGAGCCGGAGAGCGCTGATCTGTGTGTTTCTGACCAGAAATGTATTTTTTCACTTGTATTTCAGACCCATTCCCTAAATACCAAGATAGGGGTGTTGGGAGGGCGAGGCCCGGGGACAGGAGTATGCACAGCGGATGCTGGTTGTGAAGGGGGGGGTCTCACTGGACCCCAGCTTTGGGGTGAAACACTGTCCTCAGACCCCCAGAAAGTGCGAGCAGCTCAGTATTCCTCGGGGAAGCGCGGCTCAGCGTGTTAAACGCCAATGTCACGGGGAACTCCCAGCGCCAAAGGCACCTGGGCGTCACTTGTGTTCGGCTCCCACCACGAGGGTGTTGCGAACGCTGGGTCTGCCCCTCACCTCTCTGCGAGACGTCGAGTGCTGCTTCGGAGCCCAGGCCCAGAGGACTGGTCTCCTTCTGACACCGACTTTTACAGCCCTTTGTACTCTCTTGATGGTGTTGACTGACAGAACATCTCCTGGCCTTCCCCTCCAACCTCAGCCGCTCCCTGGCCCATCCCTCTCTTTGCCCCATCTACCCAGCTCCTCCCGGTACCACCCTCTCTCCTCTGCTGCCCTCAGGATCTGTTTCATGCAGATCGGATCCTGAGATGGAGAAGGGCTCACTTAGCAGCGGCCTGAGGAGCACCGGGACCGTGTTCGTGGGTCTCGTCTCCCCTGTGAGATGCTCTGATGACGATGAAACAAGCGGTTGCTCCTTTTCTCTGTATAAAGCAGATGGGAACTGCAAGGAAGTTTCCCGTAGGTGAGGATGGTTGTCCCTTCGCACTGCTGATGGCTCGTCCTGACTGTCACGGAAGGGCGGTGGGAGAAGCAGCGGCTGGTTCTGGCAGGATCCATAAGCTGACACAGATTTAGCCCATGCTGGGGCTTAGCCCCGGATGCGTGGTGTGACCGGCTCCCCACCAGCCTCTGCTCAGGTGGCTCCTGGCTCCAGCCCTGGCTCGATGTCCCCGGTGACTCTAGATGGCCCGTCCTGGGCTGGCACCAGGGCCCGGTGCTGGAGGTGCAGGACAGGAGCACCCATTTTGCTGGGTCCTTGCACACCCTTAGGTGGCACTGGGCCCCGAGCACCGGCACCTGCCTTACCCGAGCTCCTCCGCTCCTGCTTCACCTTGTGATGTGGCTTTCCAGGGCTCGTGTCGCCAAGGTGTAGCCGTAATGTCCCCAGATGCTCCTGCGGTCTGTCCACTTGGAGCCAGCCAGCTCACAGGGGCCAAGCGATGGCAAAGCAGGGACACCTCATCTGGGAGCGGGGTGGCTGGCTGCTCCTTGTCCACTTCCACCTCACACCTCCGTGAGTTCATCCCCGCTCTCCGTGTCCCCGTGCCGCGGTTGTGCCCACAACGCGCCCGGTTGCTCCGAGTGCACAGGCCATGGATGTTGCATCATCTGCAGCGGCAGATATTCATAGAATCACAGAATCACAGAACGCTTTGGGCTGGAAGGGACCTTTAAAGCCCACCCAGTCCATCCCCCTGCAATGGGTGGGGACATCTCCCACCAGATCAGGTTGCTCAGAGCCCCATCCAGCCTGGCCTTGGATGTTTCCAGGGATGGGGCATCTACAGCCTCTCTGGGCAACCTGGGCCAGCATTTCACCACCCTCATTGTAAAAAATTTCTTCCTTATATCTAGTCTGAATCTCCCTCTTTCAGTTTAAAACCATCACCCCTTGTCCTATTGCTACTGGCCCGGGTAAAAAGTCTGTTCCCTTCTTATAAGCCCCCTTTAAGTATTGAAAGGCCACAATAAGGTCTCCCTGTAGCCTTCTCTTCTCCAGGCTGAACACCCCCAGCTCTTTCAGCCTTTCCTCACAGCAGAGGTGCTCCAGCCCTCTGATCATTTTTGTGGCCATATCCACATATCCATTTTTGTGGATATTGCGTCACCAGCAGCCAGAGAGTCACTGGTGCAGGTCCGGGGAGGGTGAGGGCTGGGGTAAGGGGCAATGGGGGTGAGAGCAGGGGAGCAAGGCTGGGGCGGTGTGGGGGCACAGCCAGCGTCTGCTGACGGGCACGAAGAACCGGAGCCGCAGAGGGTGGGGGACGCGGTCGGTGAAGGCGGAGAGGAGCAGGAAGAGCAGCAAAGCCTCTGAGTCAGGAGGGGACACTCACTGAATTGCCCTGGGGACTGATCAGTGCCTTTGGACTCTCCCGCAGCTCCCCAACCACCCAGCTAATTAAACCAAAGAAGGGGCAAACCAAAAAAAAAATTAAAGATCAAACAAATGAACGCATCCTTCAGCCTCGCTGTGACGCTTTGCAGAGGAACGGGGCCGTTTCCTGCTGCTGAGCCCCGGCTGGGCTTGCCCGGGACCGTCAGCCCCAACCTAGCAAACAGCCGTGTCACCAGGGCGTGGTGCTTGACATGGGGGACGATGTCACATCCACCTGCTCACCGAGCTCACCTGCAAGCGGCTTTTCCAGCATTTTGCAGCTGCCTTGGAGAAGAGCCAGCAACCGGTGTTTCCCAGCGCGGCTCCTCCGAGGTAAGGCGAGCTCCCAGGTGCGTTTGGGGACACAGGGGCGGCACGTCACCGAACTGTGGCACTCGGGGTGCTGCCCCTATGGGGTGCGGGGGCTGCCTGCGTGGCCAGGGGCGGTGGGGATTGCTGGGCAGCCGGGACCAGCCGTACCCCTTCCTGGGACTCGCTCCTCATGCAAAGGAGTCACCCGCTGTGCCCAGGGCCACCAAGTCCTGCAACAAAACTTCCTGGGGCACGTGCCCTCACACCCCAGCAGTGTGCAGTTCCTGCACACCAGCCTGTGGCCAGGGCGATGCGGCCACGCAAAAGTCCTTCTGGGAGCATCCCCCTTGGTGAAATCCTGCTGCACCCTCCGCCAGCTGACGCAGCTTGAGGGGACACCCTGACACCCGTCCCCTGGCCGGTCCTGGTGCTCCCTGGCATGGGGAGGGAGGCTCCTCAAGTCTTGAGCCACCAGACTCTTTTACACGCTGGAGTATGCTCTGGCAAAGATAAAAATCTCACCTCTGGGTTTATTTTTGTTGCTGCGGTGGATGAATTGGGTATCGCTGCCAGCTGGGCCTTTCCCAAACCCAACTGCAGCTCCTTGGCTAAAAGCAAGCGTAAGGGGAGTTCCCCAGCTCGCTCCCAGCCCGCAGCTTTGGCCCTGCGGACACGCAGTGGGAGCTGCGGACCCCGGTGGGAGCCCCAGCCTGTGCCCCTCCGAAACCCTGGCACCAGTGGGGAAGGAGCCTCTGCACAGCCCGGCCTGGGTGCCAAACAGCATCACCCTGACAGAGGGACAGTACCGGCCCCGGCTGTCACCCTGCTCCGTGTGTCCCAGCTCCTGCTGGGACAGGAGCAGCTCTTGGAGAGAGGGCGCGAATGGGTGATGTAGAACGCCTAAGGAATCACCAACAAAGGTATCAGCAAAAGTGGTTTTAATATGATGTTGTAAACATGCGACTTAACAAAGTTCAATGGCAAGGTTCACTCTATTAATTACTGCGTGGAAGAATCGTACAAAGGCAAATTGAGTTACGCTCGAGTTAGAACAGTTCACAGAGAGACCAGGAAAGAGTAAGGAAGAGCCTCCCATTGAGTCACGAGGTTCAGAGTAGATCCCCCTGCTTTCTAAGCTCCTCATGGAGCTTAGGTGCGGCTAGGCCCAGTCTTAGTCTCAGACTTGGACAATGGTTTATGTCTAATGGAAGAAATACAAAGAGTAAGGAAGAGCCTGCCATTGAGTCACAGGTTCAGTTAGAGTAGACCCCCGTGGTTTCTAAACTCCTGATGGGGCTTAGGTGCGGCTAGGCCCAATCTTAGTCTCAGACTTGGTCAACGGTTTATGTCTAAGGAATTGTATATGCAAAATTTATATAAAGTTTCATTAGTATCACTTCAGTATGCAGTCAAAGTTAACAAGATAAAAATCAAAGTTACCATACTACAAGATTATGCGTGATACCAGTCGCTTACCAAAGATCTGTCATTGGTAGAAGGTCTCTCTGCCTTGCAGAGCGACCTTGAGAGGCGTCCCAGCTCAGTGGGAGATCACCGCCATGCAGCCATGCTGCTGAGCAGGGAGAGCTCCAAGAAGGCCCACTTAGGCTGTCAGGATAAAGTGGTTGGCTTGTAGTCAAATTACATGCGATGGAAAAGGTATGGAGGAGACTCCTTGTACCCACAACTTTCTTTGTTCCTTGATAGATGAGTCTTGGAAAAGCCACCCGCTATTCATGTGTCAATCGCATGATCAATGTTCCAAGCTCATATGCATCGATGCTCACTGTGTCGCTCTGCTCCTTTGTGGATTTTCAGAGAACAGATTGAAACACGAGGAGTTCACGGCCCAGCTACGGCTCAGGCCTTTACCTCTTCTGGAGCCTGCACCAAACCACCGCCAGTCTGGTCAAGGGGTAGAGCGCATCCATCACAAGAGACACCTGAAATTGGGGATGGCTATGTTGGAGGGAGATGAAGCTGGTGCCATCATGTCCATATGGCATCTTCAGAGCAGAGCCCAACCTGGGTCAGCTCAGCTGGGCTTCACGCACGAGAAGGAGAAGGGTCTGGCATGACCTGCCATGAGGGCAGGTCAGGGCATAAGGGCTCCTAAAAGAGACAGCTGGAAATGGATGGTCCCAGGGACCTCCATCTCCACCTGCGTCTTGGCATGGGCAGCACCTGGGGACCGTGTGACCTCCTCAGAGCGGTGGTGGCTTTAGCATTCCGATGCAGTGGATGGCTCCCGGTCAGCAGCTGGGAGCTTCTTCGCTGGAAGGACCCTGGGGTCATGGTTCGAGCAGTGTCCTGCCTTGCCCAGGGCTCGTGGGAAGAGAAGCCACCGTATGAGGGCAAGGCTGTGAGAAGAGCAGCCACCCGGTCCATGGCGGTGGCTGAGAGGAGGATGGTGTGGGAGAACAAGAACAGGACGTGGCTGAGGGGTGCTGTTTGTCCAGCATGGACAAGCTGGTGCTGGGAGATGTGGAGCTGCTGGACTGGGTGGCACAGTTGGCGCCATGGCTGAGTCCTGGGACCTGGAGGTGGGCTGTGTCTCTGGAGAGGTCCTGTCACGTGGAGATAGCTGAAACTGCCCCAAAAGTAAAGCCAAGTCTTGCAAGCCCTAACTGGGAGCAGCTGCTGACCACCCACAAATCCACGTGGAAGGGTCAAGGGAGGAGGGAATGACAACGGGCAGTTGGTTCCTGCCTCAAACTGGGACTAACAACCTGCTAAACTGAGTAAGATGTCTCCAAACACCTCTTGAGGCAGATGCCAGCCACGGTCCCGTTGCAGCTGTGGGGGCTGGCTTTTGCTGTTATCATGATTGGCAGCTCTCACTCATTTCAGATGAGGCTTTGCGAGGCGCAGGTTGAATTCCAGGTCCCGTCTTGCCATGTGCTCAGGTTGTGTGCCAGGGACTTGAGCCACCCAACACCTCCCCAGCCACTGGGGAGAAACGGCCTAATTTCAGATGGGCTTTAAGGCTGAGCACAGCCATCTTAAATATCTGCACATCATCCGCTGTAAGCCCGTCCCTGTGAGGGGGCTGGGTGCAGAGAAAGGCAGGTTTGTCCTCAGTTGCCCCAAAACTCTGTGCAGAGCCTGGGTTTGTACTTTGGGACCCCTCTGTCTCACAAAGGTGGTCACCCCATGGTACCCACCCAGTGGTGCTGGGGGCACAGGGCATGATGTGCTGCCATCTCCCAGGACTCCTGGCTGGAGAAAGGAAGATAGAGCTGAGCGGGGACTGAAAACACTGGGTATTTCTCCCGGCCGGGCTCCAGTGATGGTGCCAAGCCCATACAGCAGGTCTGTGGTGTGTGCTGGGCACCTGGGACTCCCGGCAGCTCGTGCCCAGGGCTTTCTCAGCCCTTTGACCCCTCAAAGGTCCGGGTTTGTGTGTGGGACAAAGCCTTTGCTACAGGATCTCCATCACCTGCTCTCTGTGGTTGGAACTCTTCAGCTTTTTGCGATGCTCTTTGCAGAGGGCTTGTAATCCTGGCAGCAAGCCTGGCAGATTTATTTTTTAACCTTTCATTTTCCTACATGCCAGCAAAGGACAGCTTAAGCAAAAACAACTGTTGCTCAAAAAGAAGCTCTTAACTGGAGAGCTCACCTCTTCCAGCTGCCTCTGGCCACTCTCACCATCCCTTCTCTCACACTGCCCATCCCAGATATTGTCTGTAGATCAGATGCATCCAGTCCATGGATGCTTACCACCAAACAGAGCAGAAGGTAGCTTTACCCCTTGGTGCTCAGGGGTTGGTTAGACACCTCCCTTCCCATCTCCAAAGCATCTACCTCCCCTTCACCAGCCCGTGCCTTCAGATGCATCTTTGCTGCTCAAGGACACAGGGACCGTGGCCAAGACACGCATGGAAGGAAACCAGGGGTGGTGGAGCGTCTTTCAGAGGGTTGTAGGGCCAAGAGCAAGGCACCAAGATCGGAAAGGATCATTTTGGTTTATCATTTGTGAAAGACGTAGAGACAACACATAGGTGTCAGGATTGGGAATGACATGACATCCTGGATAGTGGCTGCCTTTAGTGACCCCAGAATTTGTCTCGCATTAGCTGTATTGGCTTTTACAGCCTTCCTTGGGGTGGAGCTGAGACGCAGTGACCATCGGGAAGCTGCTGGCTGCAGGCAGGTCTCCAGCCACGCCAGGGGCCAAGGCTGCCCACGCCTTCATTTTTCTTGTGTCTCTGATAACTTTCACACACTGAAAGCATTCACAGCCAGCTCTCACCCAGGCATATCTTTTAGGAAATGGCCTGATTCATGCAAGTGAACGTTAGATTTTTATCGCTAAATTGGCTGAAACACCTTTCAAATCACCGCTGCCCGAGAGCCTCCTCTGTGCTGGCTCTAGCACTTGGATCACTCCAAAGACTTACAAAGTACTTTGTGGTGCAAGACCCCTAAACCGCTCTGCAGCCGGGGTCCCTGCTCCCTGTGGCTGCCCCCCGGTGCATCGGCCATGCTGGGGCTGCTGGGGGCAGAGCTGGCTCCAGCCGGGGCGGCGGGGGAGACTGACCGCAGGGCTGAGCTGGAAGCCGGCTGTTGCAGGCTGCTCTAGTGCGGCTCAGCAGCATCCCAGCACCCCTGAACAGGGCTTTACAAGCAGCATATTTGTGCCTTGAAGGGACAAGTCTCCATAGTTCCTCCTCTGCCCCCAGAGCTGCCCACACCACCACCCTGACCGCCTCAACCACGTCCATTGCTGGTGTGGTCCTCATGCCACCCGGTGCTCTCAGTGCCTTGCTGCTTTTCTTGCTTTTTTATTTAAGGCTCCCAAAGAGCTATGGGAACACTAATCCCACCCAGCTTACCAAAGCTGGTGCATCCCTGCCTCCTGGGAGAGCCTGGCTGCTGGTTTGGGGTGGCAAAAACAACATTTGCAGCAGAGCAGGTCCTCTGGTGACTTCCTCCACCAGCAGGACACGGGCTTCATGTGGTGAGTGCCAACGCCAAATCATGGTCTGGGATGTGGTAACAGTGTGGTCTGGTTATGTCACACACAAACATTCCCTCGACCAAGGTAAGAGGCTTGGCTGCCCGTGCCAGGTCATTCCTGCCGGGAAAATGAACGAAGCCTGGCAGCCCTGCCAAGAACAGCCGCTTAGCCCTGCCTGCAGGGAGAGGAGCTGGGGGTCACCCCTGCCTGCGGCTGCCTCCACATGTGCGCCCCTCGGAGCTGTGGACCTGCCTGCAGCCCAGCTTCCCAGCTCTCCCTGAATCCTCAAAATTTAGCTTTGGGTTTGTTTTTTTCCCCAATAAGCTCTCATGTCAGAGACATGTCTTACCTGCCTGTAGGCAATGGCAAACTGCAGCCCTCAGCTCAGCTTCGAACTGCTGTGAACATTGGGACAAGCAGTCAAAAAGTTATTGGAGAGCACCTAGAAAATGAAGAGATAAATAGTGTTTCATCTAGATTTGTCAAGAAACCATGCTACCCCAATCTGACACCCTTCTCTTATGGGTGACAGCCACTCCGGAGAAGAGAGAGGGCAAGCAGAAGGTAGCATGCGTAGGAAGGGTCGCAGAGCGGCCTGGCCGGCTGCTGGTAGGTGGGATACAGAGGTGGCTTTGGGGTGTCCCTGGCTAATGGCCAACATGTGCAAAAGCAAATGTCACCTTAGGAGCACACGAGTCTCTGCCCTGACATGGGTGCCCTGAGCTGCTGCAGCCCCCAGTTTCAGGGTTGGTGTTCCCAGAACTTCATCTATAACTTTTACAGAATAATTTAGAGAGTTGGCAAGGCTGTGGTTGAAAGCACAGGTCCGTTTCGAGTCACCACTCTCGGAAAGATGTGATGAGAAGTGTGGAGCAAGTGCTGAAAGCCCAGAGTGGAGCAGCCAGGATGGCGGGGGCACAAGGGGGAGGAAAGGCTGAAGGAAGGGAGGCTGCAGCAATGGTGACCTCCCTGGAGCAGCTTCTCAGAACCTTTGCTGAGACTTTGAGGAGAGAAAGGTGTTGCAGAGTGCCACAGCTCAGTGCCATGAGATGACCTAGCAGGGGGCGAGGGGATATGGGGTGTCTGGCTGTCCACGGCTCACCCACCACCACGGCACTGGGAGCTGGCTCCATCACGGTACTAGCTGCTCTTGTCTAAGCCAGTTTGGCTGCTCAAGGGAGACCCGCCATAGCCAAAGGGTGTCCTGGTCTCCTGCAAATATCTTCCAGCATTTGCTGAGGGACACCTCCATCACGTCACCCTTTCACCTTCCTCCTTGTTTCTTTATGGCCCTGTTGATTGCATTGGAGGCAATCAAGCATCTCCAGAGCCACTCACCTCAGTCTCCCTCCCATGCTGTCCCCAAGTGCTCACTGTGACACTGGTGAAGGGGAAAACCCTGACCTAGGGGTGCTTCATCCTCCTTTCCCTGTGCTCCCTGATCGCAGGAAGAAAAAACCTTCAGGATGCCCAGGGCCAGAGGAGAGCCCATGCCTGGGGCTCTTGTGAGCCAGATCCGAGACACCCCGACCTCGTCTTCCACCTTGGCGCTCTTACCCCCAGGCAACACAGCTGGTGAGCGAGCAACAAACAGCCTCAACCTCCTGGAGCATCCCTCTGCCATGTCCCTCCATCCCAGCACACACGGAGCCCATCACCGCAGCGTTGGGCAGCACGTCCCCCTCCCAGCAGGGAGCTGGTGCCCGTTCCCCAGGCACCCTGCCCTGCGGGACTCAGCCAGCTCCACTGTCAATATCGAAATACTGATATTTTTCTTGATATCATTAATCTCGTGGATCTCACAAGGATGCAGGTGTTGTGCTAAGCCCCATCCGAGCGCCAGGGGAGATGGAGCCGCCCCAGGACCAGCACCTGCTATGTTGTAGCTGTGCACAGGGAAGGGGAACGGACTGGGGTGTCCGTGGCTGGCACAGGGGCTGGCTCCAGGCACAAGTCCCTGACCCAGAGCACCCACAGCTGAGAGATGGCATCAAGACAGTCGCAGTCAGGGCAACTGGGGCATGTTTAATAATGATACACACTGGGAAAGATAGTAGGGAGCAGGAAAGGTCTGGTGTGCTATTTGCCATCTGGGAGCAGCAAGCGTGGGTGTCCCAAAGGCAGCTTTAAATGGCCCCAATTCCACCAGTCTTGCTGGCATTGGACTGAAAGGGTGGGCTGGAGCTGGTCCCTACTGGGACAAGTTGCAGCAAGACCCCAAGTGCTTCTGGAAGGGAATGGGAGGCAGGAGCGTGCGGTGCAGGTCACCCAGAGACGTGGGACCTGCGCAGAGCCACTGCCTGCACCTTGCACAGCCAGAGCTGGGGTGACCTCGTGGTGCAGAAGTTAAATGGCAGGGAAATGAGAGACTCTCTTTTAACCCTGAGTCAGGGTGTCTTCCTTTCAGAAGGCACAGGGAAGACGTTAGCAATGAAGGTGAGCTCATTTCACAAACACCAGTCATGGCAGTGACTGGCAGCAATGGCTGAGCTCAAACCCCGCAGAGCCTCCGTACCAGCCTGGCAACTTCCTTCTGGGTCTCACAGAGTCATTTCAAGGGCTGCAGACAAAGAAATATATGTCAGAAGCAGATCAAATAGGCGTGTGTGTGTGTACTCTAGCCATACTTCTCCATAGCAGATTTGTCCGCCTGCAGTCAGAAGAATGAGACATTTAGGTCACTTTTTCAGTTATGAGCAAATAGCACATTTCGCTCTCACCAGAGCATGTCCCTGAAGGCAAACAGGGCTGGGGCTCGTCAGCACCGAGGACCCGAGGGGAGCCACGTGAGAGCGGGTGCTCCTGTGGGCCAGGCACCCCATGGCCCTTCCAGGTCCTGTGATGCTCCACGCTCGGGCACCACATCGCCCTGAGATCCGGCCCACGTTTTAACAGACAGCCACCCCTTTGGGGGGGATTATCTGAAGAAAATTGAGGGCTGGATGGTATGTGGCGTGGAGCCGGGGTGTTGTCACCTGGCCAGAGCCTGGGAGAGGGGCAGGGCGCTGCGCACGGGGCAGGCACGGGCACGGGGGGAACAGCCTTCTCCCTCCTGGAGTGCAAAGGTGGAAGGAGAAGGGGCCGGTGCTCAGCCCATTCAGCAGGAGGAGGTAAAAACTAAGTCAATTACCTGATTATTTAATCAAGGGGCCTCTATGGGAGCCCACACAGGGAGCAGACGCGGTGCAACGGGGGCTGTGTGCGATGCCGTGTGCTGGGGATGCGATGCAGCTTTGGGAAGACGTTCTCCAGCAAGCCTTTCACCTGGTCCCATTGGGGCTCATGGCTCTGCCTCCCCCCAGCTTGCCATGCCTCCTCCCGGCGCTATCCTTCTGTTGCCCTAAAGCTTTTGTCAACAAAATTATTAAGGCTTTACCTGTGACTTGGCTCAGGAATATCTGGCGTAAACTGAAGAAGTACTAACTTTTATTGATTTTTTTAGCTGAACTATTAATAGATAATATTACCTCTCCCAGCAAAGCCTCTGTCCTGGCTCCCACCCCTGTATCTGCCTTCTTCCACCAGCCCAGCCTGCGGGGGTCTGTAGGATGGCAGATTGGTCCCAGGAAAGAGGGTGCTGGGAGAATGGGGGTTCCTGGTCCCCCTTGGCCGGGGCAGCTCGGAGCCCTGCAGCTCCTGCTGGGTTTCAGGGCGGAGGAGAGCCACAACACATGGAGGAGCTCCCCTGGAGCCCGAGTTTCCTTGAGCCATCCGTGTGCGTCATGCCCTCTGCCTGGGCACGGCCCCATCCTGTAGCTCTGCCCTGAGCCCTTTCAGACCTTTGGCACCCAGATGAGCTGTTTGCTCAAGGGAAATGCTGGTGAACCTGGTTTTCCTGCTTCTGCACATCCACATGTTCTCCCAAGAGGAAGGTGGGCACTCAGGACCCCACGAGGTAGATGAAGGGCTCTGGTGGATGGGGGATGTCTCCTGGCCACGCTCATGGCTGCGAGGTGTACGGCTGCTGTGCAGGGAACGGACACATCTGCCCATGTTGAAAGGAACCAGTGCACCACAAACACTGTTTTCATGGTGAGCAAAGCACTGCTGCGTGCAGTTGCCCGTGCTCTGCTCACTCGTGTCCCCAGGGCACTCTCACCAGCTTGGCCCTGATCTCCAACTCTCTGGGGCTGTGCCCATCTCAGGAGCAGGGCTGAGTCTGGTCCTGCCATCCTTGCTAGGACAAGGTCCATGGAAGATGGGTGGCTGAGGGCTTCTGCAACTCCAGAGCACCGGGGCTGCTCCAAGGCCCCTTGGAATGAACACAGCTCCTTGAGGGACCGGATCCCTGAGGTAGGGCCACAGACCATGGGTGGGACCATGGGGCCATGTGTCCCTGTGATGGCACACATCCCCACCTGCCTGAGTGCGTTGTCCCACTCACCACGTTCATGAGGGGTCCATTGCTCTCAGAAGCTGTGGTAGTGAGCCACAAAGCATTGCAAAGCTTGCATTTGTTGTGTGGCCCCAGCTGCAGCCCAGTTCCCTACTGGGACAAGCTCCAGGCTGCTTGCAGACCTGGGACACTCCTATCCATCCCTTCTTTCAGCGGCCCAGGAGACCCTGCCATGCACCATGGCCAGTTGCTGCCGTGTCAGCTTAGTCCCAGCAAGGTCTGTCCTTCACTGCCCTTGTGCTCACGTGGACCAGGGCCGCTCCCAGCTGGGCTTGCCCCAGGCTGAGGGCAGCAGGTTTGCCAAAGGGCTGAGCCTGGCAAAGTGACCTGGATTCCTGGGAACTGAGACAGAAACAGCAGCTCAGACAGTCCCACTGCCTGGAATGAGCGGATGGAGTCACCACAAGCCGAGGGAAATCACAGCTCCCTCCCAGCTGGGAAATCATTACCTGTCCTTCTGGTGTGAGAGGCAATTAAGATGTTATCACGTAACCTCCGGAACTATTTATTTACTACAAAAGAATCAGGAAAATTAAACTGAAGAGTTGCTCAGCCTGGGTTTGGAGGCAGAAGCCAAAGGGTTTGGTGGGCTCTGGGTGCACACAGCCACCGTGCAGTGCCGCACATCCAGGAGGGACCGGGGCCGGCCAGTGCCTCTCTGTCCTGCATGCGGGTGAGTCTCCCTTGCTCAGGACAGCCCTGGCTCAGCTGCTGTGTGGTCAGCAGGGGATTTCCAGACCTGGGAAGGTAGCAGATGCTCATTCATCCCCTTCCAGTGAAGCCATGTGAGTCCACAGGTGGTGCATGGAGGTGGGAACGCAGGAGTGGTGGCACCCTCTGGGCTCCAGGCATCTGCCTCACCAGCACACGAGCCACTGCAAAGGAGATTGCCGTGGGAAGAGGGGCTGGCCTGGCGGTCTGAGCCCCGGCCGGCAGCAGCGTACAGCACAGGCACCCAGCTTGGTGCAAGCTGCAGATAGATGTGGCCTGAGGCAGAGCACCCAAGGCCTGCTGCACCCCCGATTTCACAGGTGGTACTTTCAGCACACACAGCAGGACCTCTGAAACCACCATCCCTCCAGCCGCAGGGAAAGGCGCTCTGGGAAGGTCGCATGCAATGAGGGCTCCCCAGCACGCATTTCCCTTCTGGCATCATTGTGTTTGACTCAGCTGAGATAAGGCAGCTGGGAGCTGGATATTTCCATTGATCGCCGTTGTGATAGCCCTGGCAGCCTCTTATCAGGGATCTGAATCTCAGGAAGCAGCTCCACTGCATCGCCCAGAGAGAGCAGGTCCCCGTGTCCACCAGCCCTCCCCGTCCCAGGGCAGGGGTGCCAGGGCTCTGTGGCTGGGGTGTGATACCCTGTCCATGCCGCTGAGCCTCAAACGCCTGCCTGGAGCGATGGGAGGCTGCTGGCGGAGCTGGGGGCTGCGAGGACCTGAGCCCTCCCCACCCCCCCGGCTCTCCTTGGGGTCCCTGTGTTTGCAGGGACCCCCAGCCCAGGAGCAGCTCAAAGCTGGGCCACACAGGGAAGGGGTGACCGCAGTCCCAGCTGGGCCGTGACGATGTCTTGGCCCTCTTGGCCTCTCCTGTCTCCCCTGGCAAAGCTCAGCGAGCGTTGCTGAGACCGCCCCGGCAGGGCCGTCTCCCTCCTCTGATGTGATCTTCCTTCTCATTGTAATAAAACTTATTACCAAGGCACCTACCACTCTGTGTGTGATTTCAGGGCATTGGGTACTGGAAATATCACTTTCACCTCTCGTAGACCTTGTAGAGACTCGTAATGGAAATATTAAGACTGGTGAGAGCAAAGAGAGAACAGAAATGTGTGAGTGTGTGTAAAAGCACAAAGAAGGGGGGGAAGGGTTAAAAGGAGAGGTATGTGCTAATTACTGCAGGGCTTCTATGTGTAATTTCATTCAAATGAGGAGGAGGAACTAATTGGCCAAAGATAAGGTGAGAAAGGATGCTGAGCCATAAATACAGCTGTAAGACAAACAAGGGAACAGATATTCGAGAGTTTTGCCTAAGGCTGATGAGGTCTGAGGTAAAATAATGGCGTAAGTATTTTCAAGCAGTATCCACTTCCACAGGATATAAAAGGCAAGTCCAAGCTGGGTTTGCTGCCAGCGGTGGAGGAGCCAAGAGCCACAGCAAGGACTCGCAAGCCAGCTCCGGAGGATCCCACCTGGGCACACACATCTGGGTGCGGCTGGGTGCACGGGTCTGGGAGTGCCAGCAGGTGAGCTGACCTTGCTTACATCCTGTAAAATAAAATCACCTTCCTCTTCTACAATATCTCACGTTGAGGGTTTTTTTTCAGTTTCCCATGCTCTCCTCTGTTTGGTGCAGTGTTTCTTTTGCTCCTCCTAGACCTGATCCTTCCTGGTAGCGGTGAGCCGAGCAGGAGTGGGTGCAGGACCTGGAGGACTGTTGCAATCCCATCACAGCTGTGCCAAGGTGCTGGGCAACCAACCCCTCTTTCCTCCAGCCCCCCCTATTTTATCCTAATATTGCTTTTCCCAGGGAAAGATTTGATTATCCACCAGGATTTCCAAGTTACGCAGCTTGAGAAAGCGTTAGCCTGGGGAGAGCTTTCGGAGCTGATCTCCTTGCAGCTAGCATTGTTCCCAGCCGGCCATGTCCAACCATCTCTCTCCTGTGTTTGGGTTTGCAGGAGCCTTCACCAAGATGTTCGCTAACAAGAAGCACTTCACCACTGCCATCGTCGGGGCGCTGATCGCAGTCTCCATCATTGCCCTTGTTCTCAGCCTGGTGAAGATTGAAGATGTCACCCTGCCACCCACGGTCAAGGTGAGCCCAAAAGAGGGTCCCCGAGCACCACTGCAGAGACCAGTCTCCTTGGGCAGGTGCTCAGAGACAACGGCTTATCTTCAGCGTTAGGAGGTGGTCAGTAGGACCTGCCTTGTAGTAGCTGGGTGGGTGTTTTCTTCCCATCTCAAGACGCAGGCAGAAGAAATACAGCCTGGCCACCTCAAAGTCAGGGGGAGAAGCCTCCTCTGAAACTAGTCACCATGCTATGCGCTTGCCCGTGTTTTGAGGAGATTACCTCAGGGCAGATAGGTAGGGCAAAACCTTTGCCCTGCCAGAGCACCGCACCGCAGGGTGATACACCTCCACATGGCCTTTGCTCCTGCCAGCTCCCTGTCCTAACCCACTTGCACCACAGCACAAGCGTCATGGCTCCTCCTCGTCCCTCCCCTGCAGCTTGGCATCCCACCCTGGCTGCTGGAAGAGGGTTGGCATGTTTTTAGGGTGAGGTGGAAGGCTTTACAGGGGAGAGGCATGCAGTTGGGTGCTCCTGGACTGGGGCTGGTGTGGCCCTGCCAGTCTCTGCCCAGGCTGGGTGCAGCCATGGGGCTAGCAGAGAGCACTGGAGATGGGAGAGTTGCTGGCGCCAAGGTGGGGCCAGTGTAGACACAAAAGGTATGTAACCAAGAAAGAAAATAAAAAAGCATGAGGAAACAACCAAGAAAATACTTGTGTGAGCTGGCCTCACACAGACCTCAGGAGAGGGAATGAAGAAGTTGCTCAGGTGCCATAAGAAATGCCCATGCTGAGGCCACACACTGTCACCACTCTGCTCTGCCACGGTGCAGATAGCTGTGCCTTAGAGAGATGGTTTTTGGGGCATCCTCTGGCCCCACAACCCTGGCCAGGCCATGGCGGGGCCAGGGGCAGGCTGCTGCTCCTCCTGCCAGTGTGATGTCTTGGTTTTTCCTTCCAGTATGGGATGGTGTTTGACGCAGGCTCATCCCACACCTCTCTGTTTGTCTACGAGTGGGATTCAGACAAGGAGAACGACACCGGTGTGGTCAGCCAGACCTTGTCCTGTGATGTCCAGGGTCAGTATCCCCCTGCCATGGGCTCGGTGCTGCCCTGCGTGTTCGTGTGGTGGGTGGGATGCCCTGGCCCTCCCTGTCTTTGGCCTGCCCACACGGGGCAGCTTTGTCCATATCAGGCTGTCACCATTGGCATGGTGGGGAGCCCTGGCTCCAGGCAGGGTGGTCCCTGACTCCCCGCTGGCTTCGCTCCATGGTTGGAGGGCCCTCAGCACCAGGTAGTGCCCACACGCTCGGTGGGACTGAAACACCTTGGTGTTGCTCTCGATTTTCATTTCTCCACCTTGGACTGGCCCCAGCTGCCCAAGCTGCTGTCCTGGCTGGGGAAGGTCTCATCCATAGAGCTGGGGACACTGCTGAAAGCATGGGAGATGTGGGGAAGCCATAGGAGAGGAACGTAAGCGTGGCTCAGTCAGGTCTCAGGGGACCGGGGGAGCCTGGCAAAGCACCCTTTGATGCTAAGAGGGGACAGACCTCACTGCTCCATGTCCTCTTGCTCCACATCCCTGTCCCCAGCCATTCCTGTCAGCTTGTCCCAGCCTGACTCTCTTCCAGGGCAAGGCATATCGAGCTATGCCAACGATCCCCCGAAAGCCGGTGATTCCCTAAGAGAGTGCCTGGATAAAGCCCTGAAGGTCATTCCTGCTGCAAAACAGAGGGATGTCCCAGTTTATCTCGGAGCAACAGCAGGCATGAGGCTACTGAGGTATCGCTGTGGGGCGTGGGGGTGACGGAGCAGCACCAGAGCTGCAAGCAGGCACTGCCAGGACACGGTGCCCTGCATGGGGCCAGGCTGCCAGGAGCTCCCAGCTCTCATGCTGCCATGAGCAAGTGACCGGGGAGTGGGGAGAAGGCAGGCCGGTGGGGACACACGGGTGGCTGAGCTGCCCTGAGCGACCGGCCCTGGGGCAGAGAGGCTGCTCAGAGGTGTCTGTTGGCATCCTGGGACATGCAGCGTCCCAGGAGGGTGCTGCATGCCCAGTTCCAAGCAAAAAATGCTTCTCGGAGCTCTTTGTTTGCTCTGCATTATTCCTTAAACACAAGGCAGTTGAGATGCCACCAGGGCATGTGCCATCTGCCCAGATGGACGGGTGCTGGCGGGGGAGCGGGGTAGAGGTAGGAGGCAACGGGGTGCTGTAGGACCTGCCCATACCTTTCTCCAGCCCATATTAGCTCTCTTAAAATGTCAACCTTCATTTCATGGTTCTTGGTTTTATGGTTGCAGATATCTAACATCATTTCTGTGCCCTGGCAATCTGACCCTTTCCCTGGGAAGGAGCCGGGTCATAGCCTGAAGGTTACTGGCTTCAGAGAGCGAGCACATGCCAGCAGCCCCGAGACATCTTCCCCCGCTCACAGGTCTGAAACCAGGCTGGCACCTTCCCGAAAGACCCACTCGAGCTCAGCCAGCCCTGGCTTTGGTGCAGTCAGCGGGTGCTGTTCAAACCCGGGTTTTGCAGCACAATCCCCTCTGGCCCCAGCACTACGAAGATCCTTAGGTGGGGAGAGGCAAACCTCTATGTGACTGGGATCAAGCTGCACTGGAGGGAAGAGGTTGCTGTTGCTCCTAGATTTGTGATGCCAAGTCTAGACAGCTGGGATTTACACTGTACGAGCAGCTTTGACAAGTTATGTAGCAGGAGACATCATTCCACACAAACTGCTTGTTGCAAAAAACTGGAGTGTGTGGAACAGGGGAAAGCCAGACTGTTCTCTTGTGTTTCCTGTGTGGTATCGATGTAGCTGGGTACGTCCTGACCTTTGAGTCCTTCTTAGGGAACAGAACAGCTCAGTGGCAGACCAAGTCCTGGCTGAAGTCGCTAAAACCATGCGAGAGTACCCCGTGGCTTTCAAAGGGGCTCGAATCCTGACAGGAGAGGAGGAGGGGGCTTATGGCTGGATCACTGTCAACTACCTGCTGGACTCCTTCACGAAGGTGGGAGAACGGTGAAACACCCGCTCCTTCTTTGCTAATACAGTTTTTCTGATTTTTCTTACCAGCTTAGCACAGAAAGAAAGGTCTGGGTTAATGGCTTTTGGGAATGATCTGGGGGAAGGAGCCAGTTATCCTCTGGCTTGCCCACAGTGAAAGAGGAGGGAGAAATCCGGAATGGGGGTGTCCTTGTTAAGAGCTACGGGCACATCTCTGCACCATGTGGACGCAGCGAGGTCGGCCGTGCAGCCCGGTGGGGCCGGTTTGCTCCTGCCGGGCTTTGCCTTGCTGCCCTGAGAAGGTCCCTCTCCGTGTGGCCCTGAGAGGCCCCAGGTTTGGTTCAATGTGCCAGTCTGAAGGAACCTTGAACCAAACCTCTTTCCTGCCTGTGCCAGCCCAGCACTGCCACAGCTCAGAGCGGTGCTGGCACCGTCGGGCTCCTGTGCAGGCTGTCGGAGGATTTCTGTCCTCCCCCTTGCACCAGCGCCTCTGCAGCCCGCTCTTCAGGAAGGGCAGCCCCTCCAAGCCAGGTCCCCACCAGCACTTTGGTCTGGGGACCGGTGACTCAGAGCCACGTGAGCCCACACCACGTTGGCACATCTTGACCATCAGACAGTTCAATCTCTGGTTTTTTTCTGGCTCTGACAAATAGCCACGCTGGTTGGGCAGGGAAGGCAGTGGGGCCTCACATACCGAAATAATTGAATACCCATTGAATTTAGTAACAAAACCTTATTGACTTCAATGGGATGAGAATTTTGCTTAGGGTAAGACCAGCTGTGTACTACTCCTCTTCTTCTCCTGTCTCGCCTTGGCAGTACTCCCCCAAAGCACACATGTGGGTTCATCCAGAGGCAGCCAACATTTTTGGGGCACTGGATCTTGGAGGAGCATCCACTCAAATCAGCTTTATGCCTGAAGGTTCAGTGATAAACTGGAATGAAGCCTCCAAGTTCACGCTGTACGGGTATAACTACAACATCTACACACACAGCTACCTCTGCTATGGGCAGAACGAGATGCTGAAGCGACTGGCCAAGGAATTAATTGCGGTGAGAGGGGAACTGGGGGGTAATTGGACTCTGCTCTCATGATGCCAACCACAGACTTGTTAATGCATCAAATAAGAACAGGCAATGCTCTTCCAGACAGGCATCAACAGGGACCGAGAGCAGGTACAGACTCCTTGAAGCACGGGTAGGCAGACGTGGAGAGGAGCATGGGAAGCATCAGAAGGGGTGGCTCAGGAGAGATCTTCTGGCTGTACACAGCTGCCTTACACAGGGTGTAGAAAAGGCAGGACCAGGCTCTTCTCAGAGGTGCAAGGTGACAGGACAAGAGGCAACGGGCACAAGCTGGAACATGCGAGTTTCCAACCAGATGCAGGGGAAAGGTTTTTCCCAATAAGAATGGTCAAATATTGGAATAGGGCCCAGAAATGCTGTGCAGTCGCCATCCTTGGAGATATTCAGAACTTGATGGGACAAGGCTCTGAGCAACCTGATCTAGTTGGTCATGCTTTAAGGAGGGGGTTGGCACAGGTACCCCTACAGCTCCCCTCAACTACCCTGTGACTGCACAGACCTGAGAAAAGTGAACCAGAGATCTTTCTCAGGCCATTTTTTGGAAGATCTGAGGGGAAGAGGGTCTTCATAGGGCTGCCTCTTATCAGGAGGAGCAGCCTTGGCGAGCCAGAAGGGTTTGCTCATGCTGCACAGCCAGGAAGGTCCCAGGTGGTGTCCCTGGCTGGGGCTGGAGCTAGAGACAGAGCTGGAGCTGGGCTGGAGAGGGCTTTGAGTGCCCCAAACCATGATCCTGCTGGCCAGGGGAGAGACGAGCTGGGTCCCTGAAACTGGTCTGCCTCCGTGGGAGAGGGAATGAGACAAAGCAGAGCGAGAATTAGTGTTCAGCTGAGACAGGGACTGCAGACAGCCAACAAGAGCAGGATTCAACAGCAGGAGGGTCTTTACCTGCTGAGGAGGTGGGAGATGCCTGCGCCCATGGCTTTGGGGAGAGCAGTGGGTGAACCCTGCTGCCCAGCATGCCCGCCAAGAGGGTTTGGAGGAGGCTGCAGCCTGTGATTTTGCTATTCTCAGGAGTCACCCTCCAGCACGCGAGTCGATCACCCTTGCTACCCAAAAGACTACAATGAAACCATCTCGCTGTCTTCCTTCCGCACCAGCCCCTGCACCAACCGGAGCGACCCACGCCTGCCCCTCGGTGACAGGAACGTGACCCTGGAGGGCAGGGGCAATCCCAGAGGGTGCCTGGCTGCCATCAAGAAGCTGTTCAACTTCTCGGCGTGTGGCCAGAGCCAGGACTGCACCTTCGATGGCGTCTACCAGCCCCCGGTCAGCGGGCAGTTCATTGTAAGGCAAATCCCGTCCTCCCACCTCCCGGACAGAGCATGGCCCCAGGTGCTGTGGATGTCCCTGGGTGCTGTGGTGTCCCTGCGTGCCCCATGGCACTATCACCTCCCCGCCGCAGAATGGGGGCAAGAAGCACCCGAATTACCACTGCCCCAGGGCACAACAGGGATTGCTGCCATCTGGTTTTCGAGCCAGCTCTCCAAAGGGGACCATGTTAATAAAACAGGTTCTTAGTCAAAACCCAAGTTTTCTGTTAAAAAAAAAGAAGCTTAGCCAGCAGCCTTCAGGCAAGGCTCAGCCTGTGCTCGATGTGCTGCTGTAGCCAGCAGGCACCTACACCCCCAGCCCATCATCTCTGCTGGGACATGGACAGCGATGCCCTGGCACTATGCAATGGTGGGACAAACCGGTGAAGGACAAAGCCCACCTCCTGCTTCGAGGGAGACGGGGGCAGCTGCCTGGGGGGTTTTCCCCACTGTAACTCAACGGCATTTCTGCCTCTTGCCTTTCAGGCCTTCTCTGCCTTTTACTATAACTTCGAGTTTCTCAACCTGACCAAGGGGCAGTCGCTGGCCGCTGTCAGGGAGACCATCGAGCATTTCTGCACAAGAAGCTGGGAAGACGTATGTTCCCCCCAATGGGAGGTGGTGGGAAACTTCACAAGCAAAAGGGTCCTGGGGTGGGGGAAGAGGAGCGGGGACCCCACCAGGGCAATGCTCCCTGGTTGCTGACCTGTGCCCTACATCCCTCAGCTCCGTGAGGGAGCCAGGACCATCCTGCACCCACCCTTGGGGGCCCTCCTTGCTCATGCAACATTGGGAAAGGGGCAGCCAGGGCAGGTGAAGGCAGCAAAATATCCCCACCAGCGATGGAGGTGGGGCTGGAGCCCTGGAGGATGGTGAGAGGGGAGCCAGCTGCTGGCACCACTCTGGAGACGAGTCAAATGGGGATGGATAAGGCCAAGAGACGTGATAGGACCACCATGGGTCAGAGAGCCTCCTCACAAGGAGGCTGAGATGGGAGAATCTGGGGCAGGAGGAACTCCAATATGTCTCTGTTTCCACGTGGAGAGTAAATCCTCCTCAAAGGAGTTGCCCTGTGTGGACAGGTCCAAAATACCTGCCTGCTCCGGGAGTCTTTTTCTGGACGCTGGTGGCTGCGGAGCCATTGCCGCTCGTGCAGCAGTTGTCAGTGCATCGTCCCTGCATGGAAACTGCCTGCAAATAACTTCCCTTCCTCCCCAAACATGTCCCCATCCCAGCTGTCTTCTAGCTACCCCAAAGAGAATCCTAAGCGACTGCCTAAATACTGCGCCAATGCCAACTACATCCTCACACTCCTCCTCGATGCCTACAAGTTCAATGAGACCAGCTGGAACAACATCTTCTTCCAGATGAAGGTAGGCAGCAAACCCAGCCTGCGGGCAGGAGTAGAGGCAGCGCCGGGGAAAAGAGCTACCTTCCTGCGTCGGGGTGGAGTGAGAGCCACGGTCCAGAAAGCCCTGCCTGCCCCACATCCCAGCATGGCACTGCGTCTGGGGCCAGCTACTGCACCCCGTTTGGGCCATGCAGGAGTAGGTGGCCCTGAGTCATCGGTGTGGCTTTCCTGCACAGCTAACTCATCGTCCCCTCTCTCCCCGGGCAGGCAGGGAGCGCGGATGTCGGCTGGATGCTGGGGTACATGCTGAACCTCACCAACATGATCCCGGCGGAGCCTCCAGTGCGGGTGAAGGGGCATGTTCCTTCCCTGTGGGCTGCAGCCATCACCTTCATCTTCCTCACCCTTGCCTTGGGGCTTGTTGCCCTGCTCCTGATCTTGTGGGTGTAGGAGCCTGGCTGCATTTCGGAGCATGGCAGGAGCACGTTGGAGCTGGAGGGCTGTCTGCACTGCGGTGCTCTGCCGGCAGGACTGGCAGCCTGAGGCTCGTTCAACGATGCTGAGCACGTTAACCTCTACGGCACTGAAGAACCGAGGTCTGGCCTCCCACGGGGCTGCCCCAACATGCAGATAGGCACCACGTGAGGTTTCCAGAGGAGCTCTGCTCCTGTGGAGACCTGGTGGGATCAGCCTATGCACCACAGGAACCCAAGCCATGCCTATCTGCCTCCTTACACCTCTGTGCCTGTTATAGATCTGGCCTCCATCCCACCGGCTGGCACGTGGGGCTGTGGAGAGCCAGCCTGGCCATGGAAGAGCTCTCCAAGTGCCAGACTGTTAGTGCATGGCTGCAGGCACCTCTGGTGACAGGGTGCTTCGTGCGATGCTGGGTCTGACCACAGTTGCCAACAGCCAGGCAGGTCCCTGCTGGGTCTGCCAGTGTGAGGGCATGCAAGGCTCTGTGGCCCCCCAGCTGGCTCTCCTGAGGGTGTATCGTTTGGGCTTATCTGATGGTCTTGGAGACAGAAGGCAAATTGAGCACCCAAAGTCAGAAGCATGGTCCATGCCTCCCTAGATGCTCCATCTCATCTCATCTCATCTCATCTCATCTCATCTCATCTCATCTCATCTCATCTCATCTCATCTCATCTCATCTCATCTCATCTCATCTCATCTTCATTTCTTCTGGGATAAAGGGACTGATGTTCCTGAGCGTCTTCCTGGAGATCAGACTATCCCACCAGCAGAAGGCCTGGACACGGTGGGTATCAGGCTGAGACTCCAGCAGGATGCGAGTCCTGCCATAACCCTGCACATGTGGCTGAGCTGGGTCCTGCCCACAACTGCGCCCTTGTAGTTGCCTTTGGTTCTGCCATTTGTTATCTGCCCTGTGGATGACTCAGCTTGTTGTTTGCTTCCTGGCAGCAAGGAGCTGACCTTTGGTGTCTTTGCAGAAAGGCAGGTGTCTTGCAGCTCTCCTCATCCAAATAAACATTGTAAAAGTCAATGAATAGGAAAATGGCTGCTACTTTTCTCCTGAACTGTTATGGTTTTATTGTTTCCGGCTCCCCGATAAGGGCTGGTGATGGCAATGGGGACTCAGGGGAGAGTCAACATCAGTCAGTGCTATGGGAGATGCCCCTGGAGAACTCACAGCATCTGCCAGACCTCGGAGAGGAGCCAGCAGGGCACAAGGACAGACCTTTTCCTTCTGAGAGCTGGGGTGTCTCACCTCACCCATCCACTGGCTGCCAGTGGGACTCCCCAGAAATGTAAGGGGGGCCCCGGGAGCTGCCCCTGATGTGTCCCAGCAGCATTCCCAAATCACCCTGTGTGCTGGAAATGGAAGGTGAGATGTCTGGCACAGACACGGGGTGAAGCCAGACCAGAGGGGAGCCTCATGCAGGAGAGCAGGGGGCTGCTGCCATCCCCCACCTCACAGGGCTTCCCGGTCCTGGGCAGAGCCCGAGTCCCATCTACCGGGCCAGCTGCCCCCATTGCCACTGCCCCTCTGGCTGGCACAGGATAGGACAGGATCATTTTCAGTTGGAAGGGACCTACAATGATCATCTAGTCCAACTGCCTGACCAATTCAGGGCTGACCAAAAGTTAAAGCATGGTGTTAAGGGCATTGGCCAAATGTCTCTTAAACACTGCGAGGCTTGGGGCATCAACCACCACCTCTCTAGGAAGCCTGTCCCAGTGTTTGACCACCCTCTCGGTGGCCATGGGTGATGCAGGCTCTTGTCCTGGGATGGGGCAGGACACATCCACCCCACATCGGGTATCTGCTGCAGGCTGTAACCAGCCCTGTGATGATCCCGCTGCTGCCAGACAGCCCTTTTCTCTTCCCTGACCCACTGGTCCCACCGTCTCCAGCCACCCCACACCACTGTGGTCTCCACGCCCCCAGCGCTGAGCCCCTGCCCCACATGGCCATCCCCTCCCTCCTAGAGCATCTCCAACCAGCAGCGAGGGGAAAGGAAAACCAGACAGCTCACAGCTACAGGGAGGATTTTTTTTAAAGCCTGTGCTGGTTCCAGCTGACCAGGCCAGGGCACGGGTGCCCCACATTACAAATTCACAGCATCTGGGCACGTGGGGGCAGTTCCCCAGTCTGCAGCTTCTTGCACAAGTGCGGCAGAAGGACTAAGTGGCTTCGGCAGCCCCTGGAGCCAGCGCTGCTAGAGACTCTCATAACCAGAGTTTTTCTGGCAGCATATGACTGTAAGCAGGCCGAAGATGAGGATGAGCATGATGGCCAGTAAAACCGTGGCTACTATCCAGTTGCTCCTCTGGAGCCCTACGACTCTCTGGGGAGTCTCCGAGGGAATCATGTTGGTGAGATTGAGCATGTAGCCCAGAGTCCAGCCCACATCTACGTCAGCGACCTGTGCAGAGAAGGAAGAGGGGTGTGAAAGGCTGCAAAGTACCATGCAAGTCAGAGAGCTAGAGAAAACCCCTGCTGCTGCACCCTCAGGTCCTGCTCCACAGCCACCGTATCTGTGCACACCTTGGGCTGCAGATACCCCATTAGTGAGACCAGCTGGGGGAGAGCATAAATGGCCCAGGGCAGATGTCCCAGCAGGTGCCTGCAAGTGTAACTGAAGAGCTGCCCCGGGTACAGGCAGTGGTCCGTGCTGCCCCGTTAGCCCCTGCTCCCCCACCCAGTCAGGGCAGGGTGGGCACGAGCCATTTCACGGCACAAAGCGTGGAAGCTGGGGGCTGCCGGGTGCTTTCCTACCTTCCGGACAAAGTGGATGTTAAGCCACGTCGTGTGGTTGAATTTGTAGCCTTGCAGGAGAAGGGCGAGGGCGTAGGTGCTGGCTGCGCAGGTGTCACGCAGGTGGATCCTGTTCATGGCGGGGAACTCCTTCTGCACCTGCAGAGGTGGAAGAGGCAGGGGCGGCTGCCAGCACGGAGCAGTGCTCGGTGCACCCACACTGCGGGGAAGAGCCCCACAGTGCAGCTGGGAGCAAAGCCCCGGCCACGCCTGGGCTTGGGGAGCCAGGAGGATGCGGGAGGCTGCAGGCTGCTCTCCCATCTCTCTCCCTGTCCAGAGATCTTTGTGCTCCTCCCAGCTCCCTCCAGCTGCCATCTGCGCAGCAGAGGATGGGCTGTGGATGAGCCCTCAGGCTGGGGCTGGCATCTCCTAGGCAGGACCTCACCTTCTCCCAGCTGCTGGTGCAGAATTGTCCGATGGTGGCATTGACCAAGCTCAGGGACTGCCCTCCAGTCAGGTTCAGAAAGTGAAGGTTGTGATAAAGCCCCGAAAAGGCCTGTAGGTGTTTAAGACCAAAGGTGGCAGGTTAGTGAAGCACCCAGGCCACTGCCGCTTCCCCGCCCCTCCCTCCGGGTGCTCTGCAGGGGTCCCTAAGGCCACCTCTCAGCACCGCAGGGTGATGCCTGCCGACCCGCTGGGACTGCTCCCCGCACCGAGGTCTGGGTCTGCCTGGCACGCTGGTGAGCACCCTGCATGTCTCCATGCATCGGGACATCGCAGCTTTCAGGGCTGGCACTATTCAGACTTTTCTCCCACAGCAGTTCTCCTGGGGTCATGGCCAGCTTCTGGTGCCCCAAAACCCCACACCCTGACCAGAGCCGCGGGGACGGAGGCTCCTTACGAAGAACTGTCCCCGCACGGGCGGCTGATAAACCCCGTTGAACCCGCACGTCCTGTTGGCCCCACAGCTGAAGTTGAAGAGTTTCTGGATGGCGGTGCCGCACGCTGTCGGATCCCCTGTCCCTGTCACCGTGAGGTTCTGGGCAGGGCTGGGCGTGCTCGGTGCACGGACACAGGGGCTGTCGTAGAGGTCGGCCGTGCTGACGGTCTCCTGGTATCCCTTGGGGTAGCAGGGGTGTGATATCTGCTGGGGAGGCTGGCTGTCCTGGAGAGAGCGGGAGGCATTAGCATCGCCCTGGCACCGAGGATGAGGATGGAAAGGAGAGAACCAGCCCACAGAGAGCGCCCGATCCCACACCCAGATGCAGAACACAGCGTGCTGGCCCCACCACCCAGGGGGTCTCGTCCATGGGATGCAGGCGCAGAATCGTGGGGACAGGCACAGCACGACCACGCCGTGGTCAGGGATCAGCTACAGTGCTGGTCGCGTGCCCAAGGCCTTGGGGGTTTGCACCCTGTGCTGAGCGTGGACCCGTTTTGTCCCCACTCTGCCTTTGTAGGGCCACCAGACCCCGGGGAGAGCCAAGGCTGAGAAGCCATTTAAACCAAAACAAAACGGACGCTGGTTTCTCTTTGCAACGTGCTCTGGACGTGGTCTTTTGCCCATTCCAACCAGCACGAGCCGGCATCGAGCCCTCACCCCACAGCCAAGCTGTGGACATGAGGGTCCCCCTGTGCAGCAACAACACCTCCCTTCACTCTCCCGTGCCCAGCGCCTACTGCTGAAGACCAGCACGTTCAGATCTCTACCCATAAACCCAACTTATTAATTACCATACCGGTGCTATAAAAATCTCTCTGGGTCTTCCCCAGTTTCCCAGCACCTGGCAGGTTCCCTCCTCCAGGGCTGGGTCCTTCCAGCCCCCTGTGACTGGGGCTGGGCTGAAACAGCCTCTCCATCAGGACAGGGATGGAGAGCTGGAGGGCAAGATGGCCCTGGAACAGCGGCCCCGGGTACCCACCATCCCCACAGCGCCTGTGGTCAGGCATCCTGCTTTGGGGTGTCCGCCTCCATCTCGGCTCGATCCTGCCCTGCTGTTGGGACACCCCTGGGATGGCTCCTGCCATGGTGGCCCTGTTGTATCCACCATCCTCACTGGGCTGTGCACAAAGGCACCGAGCCCAGCGGCCATCACAGCCAGCGGGTGCTGCCTGTCCAGCTCACTGATGGGGCTCAGGCTGCAGCAGAGGACCACAAGGCTGGAGGCGGTTACCTGGTGTAAGGATGCCATCAGCATCTTCAGGACTTGCTTTTGCCCGTAGCAGAGGTAGCTGTGGGTGTAAATGGAGTAGTTGGTCCCGTACAGCCTGAGGAGGGCTCTGGTGCTGCTGTCATCTATGGTGGTCCCAGGAAGGAACGTGATCTGGGTTGAAGCCCCGCCGAGGTCCAGAGCTCCGACCACAACTTCTGCCGGTGGGTGGGTCCACTTGCCTGTGAAGGAGCACTGCCCAGAACCAGGCGTTACCCACGGGGACCCGGCACAGGCGACCACAGGGGTATCGGCTTCCCAGCCCAGCCTGCAGCACAGCAGGGAGTGGGGACCCCCTCTGCCCTCTCCCCCCGCCCACACCTTGATGAGGGTCTCCAGCAGGTAGTTGACGGTGATCCAGCCAAAGGAGCCCTCCTCGCTCCCCGTGAGGATCCGAGCTCCACGGAAGTCCACAGGGTACTCGCCAATGGCCTTGGCAACCTCGGCGAAGACCTGCTCGGCCTTGGTGCTGTTCTGCTCCCTGCCCAGGGAAGGAGACAAATAGCGCGCGGTGGAGGAGGCAATGGCTGGGGAGCTTTCGGAGCAGGGCTAACGGCAAGAGGCTGCCGTCTTCTCCAAAGCGTCAGGGCTGCTCAGAGACAGGGCTCATCCCCACCCATCGCTGCCCTGCCTGCGGGCTGGCTCCTGCAAGCCGCCAAATCCCTCAAATGGTGCGTTTGGAGTCTCCCTAAAAATGCTGCCTGCGGGCTCTGCCTGAGCACGTGGGAAGGTTAACGCGCGTCCGGCAAAGGGGGCTGATCCGCCCCTGGGGCTGCTGCCCGGCTGCTGCTGGAGTGGGCTGGGGGGTTCCCCGTGGGCACGGCGAGCGCCTCTCTGGGACCCCCCGGCGGACTGCAGACATGGATGCTCTGCCCCTCAGCGTGGCCTGCCCGGGCAGCAGCCCCCCGTGCCCCCAGCCCCCCGTGCCCCCAGCCCCCCATGCCCCCAGGCCCCTGTCCCAGCCCCCCGCACCGGCCACGATGCAGAAACGCGTGGTGGGGAAGGGGTCGGAGATGCGTGGCTGCGGGCAGTGCTGGTACCTCAGCAGCCGCATGCCCGCTGTGGCCCCCAGGTAGGTGGGGGTCTCTCGCTGCTGCTCTGCTGGGATGATCTTCATGGCCTTGTCCAGGCAGGGCTTCAGGCTGGCTCCAGCCCCAGCCGGGTTGTCTGCGTAGCTGGAGATGCCGGGTCCTGCAAGAGGGCACCCCGGGATGGAGCGAGCTCAGTGCCACCCAGGAGGGACAGGGCAGCGGGGGACATGTCCATTGATTCCCCTGGCCAAGGGAGCTGTCTGTACATCCTTGGCAATACCCAGATGTCCCAGTCACAGCCCCAAACTCTGCTGTGTTGGATGCTGTACAGATACCAAAATGAAAACTGCTGACCCAAGGAGCAGTTAGGAACCGCATACAAAAAACCAGGAGAAACCCAGTAACGCTTATAGACTTCGGCAGAGCTTTTAGGAGGCCCTGTGGGAACATGAAGCCGCACGTTATGAATGAAGCTGTGAAGAGATGTTGTGGGAAGAAGAGCCAAGGAAGACGTTGCACAGGAGAAGGAGCAAACTGCACATCCAGCATCCCAAGCTGCGAGTTGATGCACCACCACTGGCTGCAAGACTGGACTGGCTCCAGGAACCGTGCTAACTGGGGGCCAAATTCCTTACCCACCTCTGGATCCCCCAAGTACTGTAGGGCTCCCTAAGGTGCAAACTACCCCCCCCCAACACTTTGGTTCTTCCACCAGGCCATCTCCCTTTGGCCCAGCTGAAAGACTCCAGTCACCGATGATGCTGTGAGAGTCTTGGACAGCGAGGAGGAGGCTGGGAGAGAGGGGCGGACACGTCCCGGCACACTCACCGGACACGCTGCAGGCCTCCACCTGGGAGACGATGCCGGTGCCGTTCTCCTTGTCCGCGGGCCACCGGTAGATGTAGAGAGCCGTGTGCGTGGAGCCGGCGTCGAACACCAGACCGTACTGGGGGAGGCAGAGGGGACACGGGGTCACAGCGCGCTCGGGGCTGCACCAAGCGCCACCGCGGTTTGCGGAGAGCTTCTGCTCTCACTTCCTGTGCGTGAACGTGAGCAGCACAGGTTTGCACGTCCAGCTTCCCTTTAGCAACCCTGCTCCACCTCTAATCCCCCTGATTTAGCCATTCAAGGGAGTTACAGCTCAGGAAGGGAAGACGTGCAGGTCAGCAGGGTGATTTGCAGAGCAGGGAGGCATGCAGGCATGTCCCAAAGGGCTCAAGCTGCCAAAGCTGCACCTTTGGGAGTGGCAAATCTCACAAACCGTGACTATTTTTTAACAGTAAGCCAGCAGAAAGCAACAGGAGAGAGAGCTGTAAACCCACCAGGTGACCTGGATGTCTGAAAACAGAGAACAGAAAGTGTCTGGGGTGGCAGACGGAGCAGTCCCAGGAGGAGGACTGATCTCTCCCATCCTTAGCAAGGAGCCAGGACCGTGGTTGAGGGGGGTGGCTGATCTGCCCAGTGCTACCTTGATTAGGTTAAGCCCTGAAAAGCTGGGCTTGTTATGGGAAGATGTGCAAGCAGAGAGGAAGGCAGGGCTGATGGAAGGATAAGAGGTGGAAAGGGGCTTGGTAGTCATTCCCAGGCTCCCCCAGGTCCCACCGGGCACCTACTTTGTTCCTCGTAGGAAGGGCAGCATCCTTCGTCAGGGTCAGGACCAGGAGGAAGACGGCCACCCCCAGCACTGCCAGCACGGCCGCCAAGCTCCAGCCCACCGCCCTGAGCAGGCGCGTCTGCATCCCTGTGCCGGGCTGTGGGGAGGGATGGTCTGTGCCAGAGCAGCCCCAGCCCACCTGCCCCTGCCCCCTCTCTCCAGCTCCTCCTGGGGTCCCCTTCTCCCAGCAGCTCGGGAACCCCACACCCCCTAAATGACCCGCTGGGAGACGGAGCAGCCGGGTGTGGAGACCATGAACCTGCCCCTTGGCCAGCAGCAGAGCAAAGCCCTGGGACGAGCGGGACTGAACCTAGGCGCTCGCCCACCAACAGCTCCCATCCCGGGAAAGGGCAGGGGCGAAGGCTCGCTCCTGCCCGGCCCTCGGGGAACGGGTGGCCGCGGTCCCGGCCGGCCCCCGCTGTACCTGTGCCAGGAGCACCCCTCCTTCCTCGGGCATAGGTGCACTGAGCTGGGCAGAGTCCGTTGCTCCCTCTGCCTGTCCCCCCCGGGCACAGCCTCAGGGCAGCCCTGCCTGCCCTGCCTGTGCAGCTCTGCCTGCACCCAGCCCAGCGGAGCACTGCAAAGCGAAAGTGAGGCCTGTGCTCGCCTCGGATGTCCGGGTTGCTGCCCCGGCCAGCCCGGGGCGGGAGCTTGACGCTGCCTGCGGTGCAGCGGGGGGGAACGGGGACGCTCAGCGGCAGCCGCTGCCTGCATTAGGGCAGCACCTCGGCCTGCCTGCACCTCTGCCTGCACTGCCCCGGGGCGATGGGAGCCTGGCCATGGGGACAGGTCCCTGGCTGTGGGGACAGATGAGTCCCTGGCCGTGGGGATGGGTCCCTGGCCGTGGGGACATACACGACCATGGGGATGGGTCCCATGTGGGTGGCTGTAGGGACAGGTCCCTGGCCATGGGGACAGGTCTCCACCTGCCAGGTCCCTCCTGTTTCTGCCCTGGGCCCCCCCGCCAGCCTGTCTCTGTGCAATGGGGCAGCGTGGGGTACGGCAGAGCCAGCTGGCAGCAGGGGTGCGGGGTGGCAGGCTTGGCCCGTGCTTTGCCTTGCAGTGTGTTTATGCAGCAGGTCTGGGGCAGGGGTGTCTGTGGGGCTCCCAGACCTCAGCCGCTGCCTTTGTCCTGGGGCCAGCCCGCTGGCAGGCTCCCCGAGGGGCAGAGGTGCAGGCTGGGCTTGTCGGGAGTTTCATGGGGAGCTGCCCCCCTGCTGAGCCCCCGCCGGGCAGTGCAGGCACCCACGCCACCCCCATGGGTGGAGGTCTCCCAGACAGACCCGCTCCTCCAGCAGCGAAGTGGTTAACGCCAAACGCTATTCCCACCCCGGCTCTCCAGCCTCAGCCCTGCTGCCTCCTGGACGAGCGCTCTCCTGGGCAGGTTGCTGGTCCGGGGCCAAGGGGAGGGCCATAGCAGGGACTGGGGCAGCCTTTGTCCCAGCAGCGGGGCTCCGCACTCCAGGTACACGCTGACACCGGGGCGAGCGTGGCGGTGCCGGGAGCAGCAGCCGAGAGCAGCCCGGGGTAAGGTGTGGGCAGGGGAGGGGGCCGGGGTGCCCCGATGGAGCTGTGCTCGGAGGGGCGGTGGGTGGCTGCACCCTGGCCAGCAGCACAGCTGGGTGCTGGGGATAAACACGCTCCGTGGGCTGGAGGAGCAGGAGGGAGAGGGCTGGGGCGGCCGCTCGCTGCACGAGGTGCCGACGGCGGGCAGAGGGGCACAGAGGGGACATGGACGGGGCATGGAGGGCACTGCTGAGCCCCAGCGCTGGTGGGAGAGATGGGAGGCAGGGGACCGCTCTGCCTGGCAAAGATGCTCCTGGCGTGCACGTTCACCCTCTTACAACCTTAAGAGCCCTTTTGACTTTCAAATCCCAAATGTGCATGGTGGGGAATTCAGCTTCCCGTTTTCCTGAGAAACAGAGAGTTTCGATCTAGCAATGCCTCCGAGCCTGTCCTCCCGAATGCTGAGGCCCCGCTCCCTCCGCGTGAGGGACGCTGCACGGTGAGGGAAGTCCCGTGAGTGTTTGTAGAGCAGGTGTGCCCGGCCGTACACAAACAAGGGCAGCAGCGGCCCCAGCGCCGTGCACAGCTGTGGACTCTCCGCACATTCAAATGGACGGCGCCGTGCAGCAATGTGCCTCTTCTTTAGCCCTGGAGGCATCACCCCCACCTTCCCGTCCCTGCTGCTCACCTGCGGTAGCGGGTATCAGTGCCGGCCAGCCCCGAGGTGCCACTGAAAGGCTGGGCGGATGCATCAGCTTTTCGCACGCCTCTCGCTCAGTTTTCCACCCGCTGGGCTCCCTCCCCATGCCCTGCTCCCCTCCCCGGGCCTCGCTAGCTCTGTGCTAGCCTGGATGTTCCCTCCTGCCCAGTCAAAATGGAAATTAGTCCCTACCAGAGCAGGTGGAGTTCATTTCCCACCCGCTGCAGCATGCAGGACAGGGCAATTCATCACCATTTCATATCTTTCCATCGCATGGTGCCTGGGACAGAATCTTCCAGGATGTGGGCTGGGGACCTTTGCCGCTGCTGTGTTATCTGGAGCAGGGGCATCACATCCCAACCCCACAGTTGTATCTGGGCAAACTCTAGCAGGGCTGATAGGGCTGGAAATGCGACGATACAGGAATTCATTGACTGCTTCCATATGATCTCCTCTGGCCATAGCCACCGTACAGGGGAGGGCTCCCGGCTGTAGGATAAGGTCTGATAAGGGTTTCCTGTAGTGCCATGTCCCATGGCGTGGGCCAGAAGAGAACAGCTTCTATCCATCATTATACACCTCATGTCACCTAGGAGATTGCTCAGCCTTGTTCGTCGCCGGAGATACTGACCTCAAAGCAGGAATCAGCATCTCCTTTGACCTTGCCAAGAGTCTTTCCTCTCCTGTTCAAGCCACTGACCTGGCCTGGCGAAAGGGCAAGGGAATTTCTTTGTGTTTTTATGTGTTCCCAGGAGAATTGCATAGCCAAGTGACAGCCCCCAGGTACCACCCCAAAGCACTGCTTGGGTTAAACCCCTTCTCCAGGCTGTGGCCAGGGCTCTCGGAGCATCCACCGCTCAGCTGGAGTCTGGCTTGCAGCCTAATGCCATGGACAGAGGTCAGCCTGGCTCCCCGCCGGCACGCTGCCTGTGCGCGTCCACATCTGGACCAGCCGTGGGGTGCTGAGCACATGGATATGTGAGCTGCTGTGTGCTGAGGCTGCTGCAGGGAACCAGACCCTTTGGCTTTGCTTCTCCACTGCAATTTCTTACTGATGCCTCAGGGCTGATTCTGCCGGGAGCTGAGCTCTGGCTGGATGAGCAGGAGGCGCAGGACCTCCTCCGTTCCCCCTTGGCCTTGCCTGCCCGTGCAACGCTATCGCGGTCGGCATGCCAGCTTGGCTACGGGGCTGTGTGTACCCAGATCAGTGGGAGCTTTCTGCCTCTGCCCTTCTGCCTGCCCTTGGGACTGCAGGAGAGGCTTGGAGATCGCCTGCAGGCAAGGACGCCATCCCTGCCTGTCTGCTTACCTGCTGTGGCATCACCAAAAGCCGAGGAGAGCTGGGCCAGGCAGGAGACACGTGGCTGGAGATGCTGTTCCCTTGCCTGGAGCAGAGAGGACCCTCTCAAGGGCAGGCTGGGACTGTTGGGCAGTAAATGTGACCTGATGGGTCCAAGTCTCATGGGACAGGTTTTGCGAGGGTGCAGGGTACGATGGCAGCATGCGGGTGCCAGAGTGATGCAGCTCTGCATCCACCCCTGGAGGGGATGGCCCTGGGAACCCACCAGGGCATGGTCCTGCTCCCAGTCTGGGACTCCTATTAGCCGCTGCCGTGCTTGCCCCAGTGATGCTGCTGCGAAGTGAGATGCTGAGCTGCCACCCCGCCGGTAGCTTGAGCAAGGCAGAGGGATGGGGTCCAGGCTGTGTGCAGAGAGGGGCCTGAAGGGCTGCGGTTGAGAAGGCAGGGCTGAAAAAACCAACCTGAAAATCCCCCCGGGAGGGAGTGCTCGGAAGGAGAGGGTGTCCCAGCCCCGAGACTGCCGAGAGCCTCCCATAAGAGCAGCCATACACTGGGGAATGGCTTCAGGCCCTTGTTAGGGAAGGGGAAAGTCCCATCTTGACAGGTCCCATATCCATTCATGAGATTTGCTCTTCAAATCTGGCCTTACAAATGCAGAGGTGTGAGCTGGGGGTTGGGGCTGTTCTTGCAGGTTGGAGGAGGAATGGACTACAAAGCCAAGGCCGTTGCAGGTCTCCTGGCAGCCACCTGTGTCTTCAGCATCATTGCCCTCATTCTGAACGCTGTGAATGTGAAGGACGTGTTTCTGCCTCCCAGCAGCAAGGTAGGGTCCTTGGGAGGAGCGCAGCTGCCCAGTCTCACTTGGGTGCTGGCTGCCCCTTGGTATAGGATTTACCCCACGTTTGTGCTGTGTGTCACTGAGATGGGGACAAAATCCTGTGCAGGCTGGCATGGCAGGTGGGTCTGGCAGAGTTCGGTCACTGTGACTGGCCCTACAGCACATGCAGCCTTTTCATCTGTCGTGGTTTAACCCCAGTCGGCAACTAAGCACCATGCAGCCGCTCGCTCACTCCCCCCCTGGTGGGATGGGGGAGAGAATCGGAAGGGTAAAAAGGGAGAAAACTCATGGGTTGAGATAAAGACAGTTTAATAGGGAAAGCAAAAGCCACGCGCACAAGCAAAGCAAAGCAAGGAATTCATTCACTACTTCCCATCGGCAGGCAGGTGTTCGGCCATCCCCAGGAAAGCAGGGCTCCATCACGCGTAACGGTTACTGGGGAAGCCAAACGCCATCACGCCGAACATCCCACCCTTCCTTCTTCTTCCCCCACTTTATATACTGAGCATGACCTCATATGGTATGGAATAGCCCTTTGGCCAGTATGGGTCAGCGCCCCTGGCTGTGCCCCCTCCCAGCTTCTCATGCCCCTGGCAGAGCAGGGGAAGCTGAAAAGTCCTTGACCAGTGTAAACTCTACTCAGCAAGAACCAAAACATCAGTGTGTTATCAACATTATTCTCATCCTAAATCCAAAACACAGCACTATACCAGCTACTAAGAAGAAAATTAACTCTATCCCAGCCGAAACCAGGACACATCGCAGAGCATCGCCAGCTCAAAGGGCTCGTGATGGAGCCTTGTCCCTGACACGGCTGGTGACTGCAATGCCACAGGGCTTTCCCTGCTCTGGTGACACTCTTCGTTTGGCCACTCGAGGTTCCCCTGCCCACCCGGAGCTCTGCTGGCGCTCCTGGAGCTCCGCTCGCTCTGCAGTGAGTGAACCTGGCTCTGCACCCCCTGAGATCCCGTGTCCCCTCTGCCTCCCCCAGTACGGTCTGGTGTTCGACGCCGGCTCCACGCACACGGCTCTCTACATCTACCGGTGGCCTGCGGACAAGGAGAACGGCACCGGCATCGTCTCCCAGGTGGAGGCCTGCAGCGTGTCCGGTGAGTGTGCCGGGACGTGTCCCCTGCCCCTGCTCAGCTGGGGGACGCTGGGGCTGGCCAGCCCCGGTGCTTGCCAGGGTGGCTGCCCCGCAGCGCCAAGGCGAGTTGGCTGGTTCATGCCAGGCGTGGTAAACAGTAAATGCCCCGAAGGGCATTTATTTATTGGGCATTCATAAATACGCAAAGGGGCATCTATTCCTATTGCAAAGGTGCTGTCAGGCTTTGGCACAAGGACTGGTCTCTCTGGAGGAAAGGACCAGGCTAGCGAGGGGACGTAGGGTCAGCTAAATGGTACATGGAGCTGGGCTGGGACTGGCAAAGGCCACCAGGCCAGGGCAGAGGTGCCTGGGCAGGGGGTGAGAGGGCTCAGAGCTCCTCTCGACCTCAAATGCAGGCTCTGCACTGGTTCTGTGGCAGTTACTGGTTAACTGCAATGGTCTGGCAGAGGGCAAAGTGTAACGGAGAGGGTGTGTGGGCTAACGGCAATAATGGCGTGCAAAGCTCGAGGGAAAGTAAATAGTGATATTTCCACCCCAGAGCCTGTCCCTACCCGCCACAGGACCATGCTCAGATCCAGTGCCAGCCTCTAAAAATAGGAACTCAAACAAGCCGTGCAGAGGGCACCTCTGTGCGTGCGTCTCGGCTCCGCGCGCCCTCCCAGCAGTACAAAGGAGAGCCGAGCCCTTCCCCAGGGAAATAAGGAACTGCTCTGTTTGTCGGAGGAGTCCTGCGGGACTGGCTGGCCACGTTCGGGCAGTTCGGCCTCCCTGGGATTAAGCATGTGCTCAGCATGACAAGAGGCACACCGCTGCCCTCCCCCTCCATCCGGAGCAGGAGCTCGCTGCTGGCTCCCGCAGCGTGCCGTGGCCGTGGCACGCGTGCTGCCTCCCGGCAGGCCGGCCCTGAGCGCTGCCCTTCCAGGGACACCCTTGGCAAGGGCACGACTAACCTGGGTACGGGGGAAAAACCCCTGGGGGCTTTCTGGGTGGACGTGTGTCCCTCTGCCCTGTCCCTCCTGGGTGGCACTGAGCTCGCTCCATCCCGGGGTGCCCTCTTGCAGGACCCGGCATCTCCAGCTACGCAGACAACCCGGCTGGGGCTGGAGCCAGCCTGAAGCCCTGCCTGGACAAGGCCATGAAGATCATCCCAGCAGAGCAGCAGCGAGAGACCCCCACCTACCTGGGGGCCACAGCGGGCATGCGGCTGCTGAGGTACCGGCACTGCCCGCAGCCACGCATCTCCGACCCCTTCCCCACCACGCGTTTCTGCATCGTGGCCGGTGCGGGGAGCTGGGACAGGGGCCTGGGGGCACGGGGGGCTGGGGGCACGGGGGTCTGGGGGCACAGGGGTCTGGGGGCACGGGGGGCTGGGGGCACGGGGGGCTGCTGCCCGGGCAGGCCACGCTGAGGGGCAGAGCATCCATGTCTGCAGTCCGCCGGGGGGTCCCAGAGAGGCGCTCGCCGTGCTCACGGGGAACCCCCCAGCCCACTCCAGCAGCAGCCGGGCAGCAGCCCCAGGGGCGGATCAGCCCCCTTTGCCGGACGCGCGTTAACCTTCCCGCGTGCTCGGGCAGAGCCCGCAGGCAGCATTTTTAGGGAGACTCCAAAGGCACCATTTGAGGGATTTGGTGGCTTGCAGGAGCCAGCCCGCAGGCAGGGCAGCGATGGGTGGGGATGAGCCCTGTCTCTGAGCAGCCCTGACGCTTTGGAGAAGACGGCAGCCTCTTGCCGTTAGCCCTGCTCCGAAAGCTCCCCAGCCATTGCCTCCTCCACCGCGCGCTATTTGTCTCCTTCCCCGGGCAGGGAGCAGAACAGCACCAAGGCCGAGCAGGTCTTCGCCGAGGTTGCCAAGGCCATTGGCGAGTACCCTGTGGACTTCCGTGGAGCTCGGATCCTCACGGGGAGCTCGGAGGGCTCCTTTGGCTGGATCACCGTCAACTACCTGCTGGAGACCCTCATCAAGGTGTGGGCGGGGGGAGAGGGGGGATAAGCAGTGTATATATCCCTGTCTGATCTACACCCACGGTTTTTTATCCCCAGAGGAGAGAAAAATGTAGTTTTAGGGCACAAGTCACCCAAATAAATGTAGCCTGTGGCTGCGAATTGCAGATTCAACTCCACTGATGTGATTAACAGAATCAAGGTCTTTGTGTCCAGCTCAGCCTGGCCCTGTGCTCTCCACTTACATACGGGTCGATTTTGGTATCGCAGGGATGCAGCAGTACCAGCCCCCAGATGAACATGTTACTCTTTCCCTCCTCAAAGTCTCTGGATCCCAGCTGATGTGCAGCAGCCAAGGAGCCAGACCTCAGTGCTACATGGAGGTCTCTGTGGGTGAAGGAGGACGTAGGCAGGAAGGGGTTAAACAGGGAGCCAGGACATGGAAGGTCTCTCAGGGGCTTCTGAGCCCACAAAACCTTGAGGGAAGGGACAGGGACTGTGGCTCCCTCCAGTTTAGACTAACACTTGCTGTCTTATGGGGCCAGTTTTCCTTTGCAGAGAAATGGGAACATCCACGGGACACCGAGGTTCTGGGAGCTCTGGACCTTGGAGGCGCCTCAACACAAATAACCTTCCAGCCTGGAGTCGCCATTGAGGACAAGAATACCTCTGTCTTCTTCAGGCTGTATAGCACCAACTACTCGCTCTACACCCACAGCTACCTCTGCTACGGGCAGACGCAGGCCTTGAAGAGGCTGCTGGCAGCTCTCCACCAGGTACCACAGCCACTGGTCACCAGGATCTGCTCAACCATTTCCCATTGCCATGAAAAATGTCTTCCAGGCCATGCCTGTGGAAAAAGAGTTAGGGAATTGGAAATTTTCACAAGTCCCAAAACCGGGGAGAGGCTTAGATTTTATCTGCTGAACCAAAAAATTCTCTCATTTGGGTGGAAGGTGGTGGTGGTTCCCTGCCAGGACTCCCTTCTCCCCAGATGTTGACTTGTAATGGCATTTTTCATCATTTCTCAAGCCCAGCTGTATCCTTAGGTTCTCCCCTGTCCCCATTCACTCGCCCTTCCTCAATTTCTGCCCAGAGAGAGGATTTCCAACATACTGGTATGGTAATGAAGGAGTTGGTTTTATGGGTAGAGATCTGAACATGCTGGTCTTCAGCAGTAGGCGCTGGGCACGGGAGAGTGAAGGGAGGTGTTGTTGCTGCACAGGGGGACCCTCATGTCCACAGCTTGGCTGTGGGGTGAGGGCTCGATGCCGGCTCGTGCTGGTTGGAATGGGCAAAAGACCACGTCCAGAGCACGTTGCAAAGAGAAACCAGCGTCCGTTTTGTTTTGGTTTAAATGGCTTCTCAGCCTTGGCTCGCCCCGGGGTCTGGTGGCCCTACAAAGGCAGAGTGGGGACAAAACGGGTCCACGCTCAGCACAGGGTGCAAACCCCCAAGGCCTTGGGCATGCGACCAGCACTGTAGCTGATCCCTGACCACGGCGTGGTCGTGCTGTGCCTGTCCCCACGATTCTGCGCCTGCATCCCATGGACGAGACCCCCTGGGTGGTGGGGCCAGCACGCTGTGTTCTGCATCTGGGTGTGGGATCGGGCGCTCTCTGTGGGCTGGTTCTCTCCTTTCCATCCTCATCCTCGGTGCCAGGGCGATGCTAACGCCTCCCGCTCTCTCCAGGACAGCCAGCCTCCCCAGCAGATATCACACCCCTGCTACCCCAAGGGATACCAGGAGACCGTCAGCACGGCCGACCTCTACGACAGCCCCTGTGTCCGTGCGCCGAGCACGCCCAGCCCTGCCCAGAACCTCACGGTGACAGGGACGGGGGATCCGACAGCGTGCGGCACCGCCATCCAGAAACTCTTCAACTTCAGCTGTGGGGCCAACAGGACGTGCGGGTTCAACGGGGTTTATCAGCCGCCCGTGCGGGGACAGTTCTTCGTAAGGAGCCTCCGTCCCCGCGGCTGTGGTGGGGGAGGACGGAGGGTGGGAGTCTCCTCTGCCACTGGTTGTGGGAAGGGGTGGGGAGGGAGGGGACCCTAGAGCTGGTCCCATCTGCAAACCTCTTCTCCTGTGCTGGGAGGTGGCTTCTGCCTCCTGTGATATCCCAGCCCTCCCCGAGGGAAACGGGAAGATCCTGTCGCAAGGAGCGAGTCTGAGCTAGCTCAGAGTGCAAGCAGCAGCCCCAGGGCTTGTCCACCAGCTCCAAGACTTTCTGACAGACCATCAAGGCTGCAGAACCCTGGGAATTACATGGGACTCTGTCCCCAGGCAAGAGGGGTCCCTGGGTCTTTTTTTTGGGTGAGGAAGGAGATGTAGTTTTTAACATCTCCCCGTATCCCCCAGGCCTTTGCTGGTTTCTACTACACCTTCCACTTCCTGAACCTGACCAGCCAGCAGCCTCTAAGCAACGTCAACTCCACAGTCCAGAACTTCTGCAAAAAGAGCTGGACAGAGGTGAGAGCCCTGTGAAGGGCAGCGCGGAGCCCTGTGCTTGTCCCATCCCCAATCTCTGCCCCGGCAGCACGCGCCTTGCTGTTCCCTGGGCCAGGGAGGGTTTCTGAGCATGTTTCATTCCCTGTTGCACCGTGTCCCCTGATGGCCCCACAGCTGGTGGACACCTTCCCGCAGGAGAAGAAGTACCTACACACGTACTGCTCCATGGCGATTTACATCTTGACGCTGCTGCTCGATGGCTACAAGTTTGATGACCACACATGGAGCAGCATCCACTTTAGGCGGCAGGTAAACCCCCCACGGGGCAGCGGGAGCGGGCAGGCAGCCGCAGCCGCGTCCCTGCCCCGGCCCAAAGACACGTTCAGGAGCAGCATCCCTGGAATCCCCTGCGCCAGAAAGGTGTCCCCATCTCATGGCAGTGATCCCAGCACTGCTTCACTCTTACCTGCCCCCAAACCTCTGACGCCAGCTTGTTTCTCACTTACTCTGGGTGAACTTAAGCTAATTTTAAGGGGGTCAGAGAAGCGCAGAGCAGGATTTGGCCACTTTGGTCTCTGATGTTGGGCAGAACTGACTTGAGCATCAGAAAGGTGAGGGTGGCCCCATGACCCATTTGAAGCAGAATATGACCACATTCAAAGGATCATGGGGGAGGAGGAAAGCTCAGATCCAAAATCATGTGCAGGTCACAGAGGCACATCTGGACCAAAGCAGTCATCCATGTTCAGCTGCCCTTTAGCCCTTAGCGGGGAGAGGAAAGCTTCTCTGTGTAACCGGTGCTGGTAAGATC
This sequence comes from Theristicus caerulescens, assembly GCA_020745775.1. Classification (NCBI taxonomy): domain Eukaryota; kingdom Metazoa; phylum Chordata; class Aves; order Pelecaniformes; family Threskiornithidae; genus Theristicus; species Theristicus caerulescens. The sequence goes on from CM036573.1 coordinate 12,229,125, forward strand.
AGGTTCACCACAGCCAGGTCCACGTGTGAAACCGCAGCGGGGCAGCTCAGAGGAGAGGTGCCCATCAGTCCCTTGCACTGAAGCTACCGGTGCCTGGGAGAGGCACTTTTGGATGATCTCTGCTCTCTCACCTCAGGCAGCAAACACGGACATCGGCTGGACGCTGGGCTACATGCTGAACTTCACCAACATGATCCCCTCAGAGGCTCTGGAACACGTCAAGGGGCACCAGCCCAGTCTGTGGGCCGGTGCCATCTCCTTCATTGTGCTGGCCATGGTGGCAGGCCTGGTGGCCGTTTTCCTCCAGTGTTTCTGGAAAACCAAGTAGGTCCGAGCCTCCCAACTAGAGGCATCCTGCCCACTAAACCGGGCAGGGAACTGGGTCAAAAGAAGGTGGAAGGGGGAGAATGAGGGCATTAGACCCATCTCCATTGCTCAGGAGGTCTAATTGGGTCATCTCTGTAAAGATGTCAAAGTTGACAAAGGTGTCTTGAGCTCCCCAAGTACCTCCAAGAGGAAAAGACTCCTTTAATCTGGCTGACAAAAGCTGACTGAGACTTGGCGGCTAGATGAAGCCAGATAAATTCAAACTAGAAATAAAATGCTTTTTGTTTTTCAAATACAGAAGTGTGCTCTGAATTCACCAGCCCAGCCCAGTTTCCTTGGCACTTCCAGTCCTGCTGGGCTGCTCTCCCAACAGCCGTGGGAGGCGGTCGGTGACGGCAAGCAGCGGTGGCCACCTAAACGCTGAGGAGAGGAGTGACCTTATCTGTATCTTGCCCTGTGCAAGATATGCAAGATTTCTGTAGTATGTGGCAGAATATCTTCCCAGAGACACCGTCAGCTGTCTTTAAAAATATTTACTGGCATATCTCAGCAGAAAAATACAAGTGGAAGTTGATTTAAGAGCTGCCAACTCTGGCTCAGGGTTTATTTTATATTCAAGTTACATAGCCCAGCTTTGTCAGACACCAAATCCATAGCAGGTTCCAGCTCCAGGCACTTGAGTGTTTTATTTAGCTCAGCAGAGCCCAGCACGGCTCAGCTGCAGGAACCGGACGGTCATTTCAGTCCTTGCAGCTCCAGCCACCAGCCCGCCCTCTCCCCAGCCCCTCCGAGGCTCTGCCAAAGCCCAGGGCTGGTCTGAGCAGCGGCGTTTCCACAACTACCGCTCCTCTGCGCTGCGAGACCCCTGCCCACGCAGCACGAAGCAGCAACATCCAGGCAGGACTTAGAGTTTAAGAAAAGAACCAAAGACATCTGGGCTGAGAAACGCTCAGAGCCCTTTGGCTCTGGCAGATCCATGGGCTATTTGCTGTGGAAGATGATACATGGTCCTACCCCAAGGCGTTATCCCACATACCCCACTGCAAACTGGTGACAAAAGCCTTCCCAAAGAGCAGCATCTCTCTCTCTGGTGGAGATAAGGATGTGTGGCCCAAGGGCCTGAGCTCTGCCTCCTGCTCACGGATGGCTATCCTTGGCTTCATTAGAGTGAGCTTAGCCTTCACAGCCTGAACTTGAGCAACCAGGGAGAGGGGGTGAAGACCTTCATCCAGAGGAACCTCTTCCCACCCAGCAGTCTGAGCCCCTGAGGTCTGAGTTGCCACACGGACATTTCCCACAGCCAAACACCAGATCCCTCCCCCTTCTCTCTGCCCTGCACAGGCACATCTTTGGCAGGGTAAGCACAGAGGTAAAAGTGCCATGTCTGGGAACAGGCTGTAGAAAATGCTGTCGGACTGCTGGAACCGCGCCCATGGGATCTGTGGGTGGGGGACAGCTCCTGCCCGGGTTCAGCAGAGCTCCTGGCTGTGCTGGCTGTGGCCCGAATGAGCTGGGACTGGTGTCTCCCACCACTGGGAGACAGCGCAGTCGGGCAGGAAAAGGCTCCTGTTCGCTATAGGAAGGCAGCACCACAACTGGTCTGGGTTGCAAAGCATTTGGGGAAGATGCCAGTCTTGCCACCGCAGCGTCCTTCGAGCCAGTCGTCATTCACTGGGAAAACATAAAAGGAGCAGGATGAGCCCTGGCCCATGTCAGTGGGGTTAGAGAGAGTTTTCACAGCTGGAATTGAACTCTGGGCAAAGCCCAGTGCAAGGCTGTACCTCCTGAGAGTACGAGCCCAAGACAGCACTGGAGACGCCATCTATTCCCCAGTCCCTCCCTGCAGCAGACGCCAAAAGCCTGCCCCAGCACAGCCTGCAGACAGGACGGGAGAGCTACCTTCAGAGAGAATATCCAGCACGTCTCCCTTGCTGAACTCCAGGTCCCCCGGTCCCTGCGCAAGGTACGAGTGCTGAGCCAGCATCTGGTAGAGGACGGGTCTGCCCGAGTGCGAGTCCGAGTCCTGCAGGGGAAAGTCAGCATGGAGGTTGCAAGGCAAAGCAGAGATTTGAGTCCAGCCCAGCAGAGAAGCTTGTCACAGCCCACGTACCTGGCAGCAGAGCGTCAGCCTGCCATCTGTCAGCTGCTGCCACATCTTCCCTAGATCCTCCTCTCCCGAAACTGCACCCAGTTCTTTGCCATCCGAATGCCTGTAGCTGCAAGGGTTCATTAACACGGCTCAAATCATCTCACTTCCAGCCAAACGCTGAGGCAAGCCTCGCCCTCTAACATCTCCAGTCTTCAGAGCCCCCTTTGTAAGCCGCTCTGAGCTTGTCACCTTGCACGATGACATGGGGCCACCCCGCAGGCTCAGTGGCCAGAAATGGCACTGTCAGGGAGCGACGCTGTCACCTCCTCACACACTTACTTGAGGGGAAGATCCTAAACTCTCCTGACTACGCGGACTGCGTGCCCCCAGGGATGTCGCAGTCAGGGAGACCTCACCCTGGGACCGACTCCCAGATTGCTCTGCATTGATCCCAGTGTATCTCAAAGGCTGAGCTGAGCGGCAGGAAATCCAATATACGGCAGCTGCAGCTGCACAGTTTTTCCTTCTGTTGCCCCATTTCTTGACCATGGTACAGTTTCCTGGGAAAGACCCTCAGGGCCTCCAAAGCCCACGGAGCACATGCCGTTCTCAAAACCGAAAGCCATGGTAAGGTCAGCCCTGCAAGGAAGGCGGTGTGCTCACAGCTTTGCTGAATCTCTGCTAGAGCGCTTTGACCCCAATTAAACGTCCCCAGGAGACCAGACGCAGGTCTGTATCCTCAGGGGAACGGCTGCCGCTGCCCTGTCACACACACTCACGCACCGAGAGCGCCGGAGGGCCCGGCTGTGCGCAGCGTACCTCAGCTTCCCTCGCTCTGCCTGCTGGCCGAACCGCTCCCGCAGCAGAGCCCGCAGGTCCGGCAGCGACGGCACCTCGCCTGCCCTCACCACCACAGTGCACTCGCAACACGCTCGCAGCACAACGGGTCTGTCCGGGCTGGATGAAGCTTCTCCATGGGTCAGTGGGATCTGCTGAGAGATGTGGCAGCGGGGACAGTCTGGTTATTCAGGACTGCCGCATCAAGAGAGGTGACACAGAAAACCCCTCGTCTCAGCGGCACCACGTAACGGTAGCGCAGCATCAAAACACAGATCTGAACTTCAGAGAGGGAACTACAAATTCAAAGCCTGGGATCAAACGTTCCTCCAGGAAGCCTGTTTCTGGGTCCAATCGCACAGGTACCTCCCAAACCCAAAAGATTATGCGCAGGGCCCCAATTCCTCCAGCCAGCTGGAGAGGTGCAGCCAAGTCCCCATGTTCTGCTGCCTTCTGTCTGAAGTCCAGCTGACAAAAAGTGACTCCAAAAGCCCTACACAGAGGGGTGGCAAAGACAAAGGGAGCAGAGCTGATCTGCAACTGGCGCTGCCGGAGAGGTGCTGTCCCCAAGTGGACACAGAGCGATTCCAGCTCCATCACACCCAGTGGCTGGCAACGGCACAGAGGTGGCTCAGAGGACATCATCCCAGGAGAATGCAAATATGAATGAATCGTGGCACTCAGACCGACAGGGACAGAAAATGCCACGCAGGAGGAGGGGGAAAGGTAGTTCAAAAGCAGCTCTCTTGCAAAATGGGCTATAAAGTGCACGCCTGAGAACGTTGCTGTGCCTGGGGCTCTTGGCTCCTTGGAGGGTGCAAAAGGGCACTGCCCTGGTAAGCCTCAACCTTGGGCTGCCTCACAAAATTGTAGAGTCACACACTTGGGAGCGTTGGCGGAAAGATCACATGGGAGCCTTTCTTTGGAATGGGAAAATGGGCAGAGGAAGAGTTTTTTCCAGTGATTTTGGGGCAGCTCAGGAATTTTGGAGGATCTGGCCAGGAATCTTGCACTTTTCACAGCCTCGATCTCTTGAGGCTGTGCCAGCTTTGGCTTGCGAAACACCTTACCTTGAAGTCCATTTGGGCACCAGCATCATTTGCAGAGGCATCTTCTCCCTCAGGAGATTCTGCAGAACAAAACAAGAGCAGAGGAACAGCGCCTGCAGTCAGCAGAGGCCCCCAGCAGCTCTTCTGTAACCCACTAGCGCACAGGGAGCCAGGGCTGCAGTGGGCAACCAGCCTCCCCAGGCACCCCTAAAGCAGGGGGCTTTGGGCACAGCTTCACATAACCCCCTGGTCCCTGGCCCGGGGGACTACCTGGCTTCTGCTTCACATGGAGTCGGCTGGGAGGCACCTGGGCAGGAGGGAGGGGAATCCCATTGCTGATCTTCTGCAAGAGAACAACATCGGAAAGGAGTGAGCAGAAGACACAGGAGCCTGGGCAAGGCTGGTGCGCACGACAGAGGCTGCAGCCAGGTCTGCATTTCCAGGTGTAACCCCAGAGAGAGCCCCAGGGAGCCCCGTTCATTAACGGGCCGGAGGAGGTGGAGCACTCGGGCTCTCAATGGCCTCTGCAGCTCTGATGGATAGCAGGGGTGATGAGAGGTTTGGTGGGACACTTCTTTGGCCTCCTGCCCCTTGCTGGGTTGGTGCTGGAGCAGAGGGAGGGTGCTCACACTGCGCTGAGGCCTCCCCCCACCATCTGCCAGCTCACCTGGCAACTCGGGCTGGGTCACAGGGAGACATCCATGGAGCAAATGCCCAAGTGTGTGCTATGGCCAGGGATTCATTTGGAGGGGGAAAAAAAAATCGTAGCAACATCAGAACAACCCTGTGCTTCAAAGATCTCTCACGGGACATAGGGGGCTGAGTTGCACCTTTCCGTGCTGGGTTCAGATGGAAAATTATTTGGATCGTGTGTGGATATGCCTGTGGTGGAGATGGGAGATGAAGGAAGTTTTCTTAAGCCACAGGTGAGGGTTTAAGGCTTAGGTGTATGGCCTCAAGGCAAAAAGTGGTGTCTGTTTAAGATATTATTATCCCGCTGCAGGAGATTAACCTGCTCTCGCTCTGCTGATGAACATGTGAGCACTCCTCACTCGCTTCCGTGCTACATCTAGTGGCTGCGGGCATCACAGGAGCAGGCTGGGCAAACACATGCCTGAAGCCCTCAGACTCATCACCGTGTTCCAGTGGCTCAACAGTGGGCGAGGAGAGCTGTGGCAGCTCCTCATCTTTGCGTGCTCCATCAGCCCACAGCAAATAAGAGACACCACCACCTACATCAGCCTGCGATGCAAGCCACTGGGCTTGGATATGTGTCCAAACCCCCAGATTTTGCTGTAAAGGGATCAGACGTACAGAAAAAAATAAGCATAAACAACTCTTCTGTTGTTCCAGTTCAAGACCACTGGGTCTTCACTCAAGGTGACTGAGCTGAAACACTCCATGCTTCTCTTGCACAGTTGTTCTATCCCGTGATAATCTTACAAACAAATGTCCCAAATGTGTTTCTTGGTTCCTTCCTCACCCCTGGTTGCAAGGTTGTCAGCTCACCCATTTATCCATCTTCGAGGCAGGCTCCAGGAGAGAGCTCGGTATGCGCAGCTTCTGCGGGACAGAAAGCGGAGCAGGGTGAGACAGGAGCTGCTGCTGCGCAGACGCAGCCCCAGCCCACCCAGCCCCATCTTCGGGTAGCCCCGCTCTGCATTGCTTCTGCCCTGGCAAAGCACCGCTGCCTGCTCACCCCGCTGCCACGCCGATGTGCCCAGGCAGGGCCCAGGGTCGGGCATGGTAGCCCATGTGGTTTGTGCTTAGAAATTGCTGAACAAAATCCAAGGGTCCCTTTGCATCTTTTTCTGCTGAAATCAGTGGTGCTAATTGAGTGGCTGGGATGTAAGAGACCAAACGCCCACCAGGCCCAACACCCTGCTCCTGAAATAGATGCTTAGGAAGAGAGCAGCAAGGATGTCAAGAGATACCAGGCCGGCAGCACTTCTGTGCCTTCTGACAATCATTGATATAGAGCTATTAATTTCAACTGATCATTGTGAGTAATTATGCTTTTTTTTCCCCCCCCAGTGTCTATTACTTTACTTTTTTTTTTACTTTAAATTTCATCTGACACTTCAATGAGCAGTCAGCCAGCACATTCAAATACTTCTGTAATTGTTCCCTGCTAGCTCCAGATGCTTCAGGCTACGCTGAATGGTTTGATTGTCTGTCACGTAATGGTTTGATTGAACACGGTCACCATAAGCAGCACTACACCGCTATCCCTATTACTGTATCACTTAGGAATATGCTAAATGCTTATGTCACAGCAGATTCTCTGTGGGGACGCCCCTTCTTTAAAAAAAAGAAAGAAAAACCTGTTCATTTATGCCCACCCTTTATTTCTGTATTTTAACGTGTCACCAGTCCTCAGAGCACTGCCTCTCTTGCTCAAACAGCTCACTTCTTTTAGTGGTCTTGTGAAGAATCTTCTGACTTTTTTTTGGAAATATAGGCAGATAATACATTCACTGGCTTAACCTAATCCAGGTATGCACTGGCTCTTTCAAAGAACTGAAGTAGATGTGTGAGAAATGGCTTCTGTCAACAAAAGATTTTCCATGTTGTCATATTTATCTGTTTCTATTCAATCTGTTGACACTATAGTTCCCTAGTCTGCAGAAAGATGTCAGATTTGCTGGGCTTTAATTCCTTAGGTCTTCTCTAGAGCCCTTTATAAAACCTGCCTGCGCAGCTGAAACCCTCCCCAAACCTTCCCAGAGTTAATTTAACAGAGGCCCTACACACCAGGTAAGGACCAGCCCGTCTCCTCGGCTCCGTCAGAGCTCTGGGGTGACAAATACTGCTCTAAATGGTGGTCCTTGGGGAGCTCTGTTATCCTACACGATTCCACAATAGGATCCTGTATGGTGGAGAGCACAAGTGCCCAAAAAGATGCCCTTGCGGAGCGACAGAGGTGAATGGCAGAAGAATTCTCCTTACCTGCCCATCATGTATGGCTGTAGCCCAGCCATCCGCTCCTCTCGTCAGCACAAAGACCAAACTGCTGGCTTTCACTGCCAACTTCTCCGAGTCCTCAGGGTTATAATGGGACACAACTCGGTAGTAGCCTGACTCACTGTCTCTGGAAAGAAAGAATGGGAGCACCTTTACTAACCCTGCAGTTCTGGTGCTGGATGGCTTTGACCCAGAACACTGCACTGGTCCAAACTGGCACGTGCCAAAAGTTTTGGGTGTTAGGAAGTTACGATTTCCATTGCTACTCTTTGGTCCAACTGAGAACAAAAGGAAGTTGGAAAACACTGATTTCCCAAACACAACTGCCCTGTTTTCATTATACTCCATGCATGATCCTCCATATCAAAACAGTTATTAAACTCAGCCCTGAAGTACTGTTGGTACAATGCCAGCAAAACAAATGACTTTCACGTTTTTTGAACCAGGGCTGAATTTGGCTCAACGCAGCATGGCTGGGAGTGAGTATTTGGAGGCCTTGTCCTGGGAACTAGAATGGGACAGCTGAGCATCCTCTGCCACGGACCCGGGCAGGTCCCACAACCTCTCTCTGCTTCCACTCCCCAGCCATGGCACGATCCATGCCTGCCTCCCGAGACTATTGAATCAACTCCTGCAAACCGCCCTGAGATTCTTGCATGAGAGGTGCTACTGAACTGCAGCGTCTTTTCCGACCACACAAGCCTTTGCATGTTTGTCATTCACTCCACCCTCGGTGAGAAGCGGGTGTGGATCGCACAGAGTCCTCAGACAAAGACATCAGAGAACAAACTATGACCTTCTGAATGCAAATAGTGAGAGAAGAGTTAGAGCAGGGTAGAACGGAACACTTACCGCAGAGCGTCAACACTGGGTTCATAAAAGCCCTGTTTCTGTGGGGGGAACAACAGCATCTATTTGTAACTACCTTATATAGCAACAGTGCCGCCTTATTTACCGTCCCTCTGAATACCACACTGTGGTATTTCGCCTTTGCTTTTGACCACATTTGTCACACCACAGCACCCAAACAGAAGACTGCTGCTCCGCACCTTACCAGGATGTACCTGCTATTTCTCCCCCTCCCTCTTTATCCCATCAGGAGGAGAGTAACAAAATCTTTTCCCCTATCCTCGGTTCTAAGAAACTCATCTTACAGTGCAAGCCAGCCATGCGTATGCTGACAAATTTACTAAAGTGCTGGGCAAACACCTGGTGAACACAGCAGTGTCTCCACTGCTGTTCTGACATGGCGAAGAGACAAAGATGCATCTTCAAAGGGCTGGAGACTCGCATTGCTGCGTCCCTTCCAGCCAGTGCTGAAGCCCACCGCCTGGCTTTGAAGGGCCCTGTGGATCTGATATTGCACTGTTTTTTTCAATAATATCTTCTTACCCTGATGGTGTCAGGATCTGAGGCCCTACCTGGAGCCCCATGACAGCTCCATTCCTCCTTTCACAGCTATGTCCTGCTCACCTGAGGCCTGAGAGGCTCGAAGCCGATGTACTCATCATTGGGAATGATGGACGAGATCACCTGTCGGAGGACAAAGTAATGACTGAATCCAGGCTGGACGATGAGACTCTCAAACTCCATGCACAGTTATCTACCCAGACCCATTCCCTTCTGACATCCTGAAGTCAGACACAAAGCAGAGCCACGCACATAGTGGTAAAGGCAGAGCTGGATTCCCAAAACAGCTTCAACTGTTGTTGTCCCTGTGTTTTTAGTCTTTCCGAGGTTTCTTTAAAAGTAAGTGAATTACTTTCCCTTCCCTTTATTTGTGTCAGAGCTCTCTGGCCTGTGGCACTTCTGCTGACTGCACTGGTCACAGAAGGGATCGGAGAAATTCTCTGCTGACTCGCATTAAAGGACGTGACAAAGCATTTGTCTTCCAAGTGCCTGCCTGTCCCACCGGGAATGCAGCATGAGTAGGAGTGCGCTGGAGGAATGTGCTCCTCTTGAAAATGTCGTTGTCAGCAAAAGGACAGCCACGGGGTTCCCTAAGTACCTGCTCAGCTTTTTCAGAGTTTAAAGTGACCAAGACTGGGGAGGTTTTTTAGCACCAAAGTGCAGTTTTGATAGAAGAGGTGGCAATTCTTAGAAATTTCGGCTTCTGTGTCCCAGATGCCTTGACTGGCTGCAAGCCCTGACAATCCTGCTCTTGGTCTCCACCAGTGGAGCGGCCAACAGTAACGCGCTCTGGAGATGTCAGAAGGTGGAATTTTAATCTGCTTGCTGTTAATCGTAACGATCACCTGCCCGTTACCTTGGGTTTACCCAGGAAATCTTTTGAATCCAGCTGTTCAACTTCCTTCTTTCGTGGTCTGAAAAATTCCCCGAGAGGAACCTGCATGGGCTCTAAAAACAGACGGTCCTAGGACAGGGAAAGCAGATAAGGGAAAAGCCATCAGTTAATATTAAATTAAATATAACAGCAGTGAAAAGAAAGTATAGCTTCCCTCTGTGTGTGCATGATCAGCTCCAGGAAGACGCTGGGGCAAAAATTATGGCTGTGAACTTGAAAAAGGTCACTCAGATTTAACAAGAACATGCAAACTACGAGCTCAGCAGCCACTACCCAGTGCTGAGACAAAGACTAACTGTTGGCATGGGAAGGGAGGGCAGTGGAGTAAGGTTTATTAAACAAATGTTTAACCAGTTTTTCTATTTGACTTCAAATGCTTTTTTCTCCTCTGTTCAACCACTGAGGAGCATGCTAATAGCAAATATAAACAATACACTAATGTAAAGCACAAACATGACGCTAGAAGAGATGATCAGATTAAAGAAAAGAAGTGATCATCCCTTAGAAAGGATACAAATAAGATAAAGAAGTACGGAGGTAGCAAAATAATGAACCCTCCAGGAAGAGTAAATCAGAGATCTGCAAGTTGTTCCTGCTCATAAAAGAGTCTAACAAGAAACTGTTGTTTAGAACCAACCCTGGAAACACTTTTATGCTCTACCTAAGCTCTAAATGCGATTGTCATTAATTATCTGAGCTGGCACCAATTGTCACTGAGGCCAAAGGGGCTCAAAAAAGTCAGCCAGTGTCATGAAAAGGGAGACCCTCCAAATCTGCACTTGTTCTGCACTTCAACACTGCATAAGGCAACTTGTTTTACAGTACAAGTACGAATAGAATTAGGCTCCTGAACAGCAGGGACTAGAAAGTAAACTCCGCACCCTGAGAAGTTATCCCATAACTCTGCACTATGGTGTTTCTGTGCTATGAAGCACCCGGGGGTGAAGGAGTTGCGATTAGCTGAAGCACCAGTTTGGTAGAGCATCGCATGCAAATGGCTCAGACTCTGTTACCAGGTCACCAAGCAGGTGGGTAGACAGGAAAACCCAACCATACAACAATTAGCACATTCTTATCTTGTATTTCTTAAGCCCAATGCACAAACCCAGGCACTCGTGGAGGCGGCCTTACCTGCACCCGCTGACGGGCCAGGTCCAGGATCGCTGTTCTTCCTTCGGGTCTCCATACAACGGCCTTATCTAGGGTGACCCTGGCCTCCTGCCACTGCTGCAGCCGGCACTGCGCTGCTGCAGTGCTGTACAGCACCTGGAGCGGGCAAGGAGGGAGCAGAACTCAGAGGGCTGAGCCCGAGCAGACACCCAACACCACCTACTGAACTCAGCCAAGAAACAGGGACCAGGCACTGAAAGGCCACGGATGCAGCAGCAGCACCAATCTACTCCCCACTGGCCACAGGAAAGGCACTCTGAGCAGCACAGCTGAAAAACCTTCATCATCAGAGTGCAAAGAGATCAAAGCTGGACTCCAGGCTAGCTCCTGGTGTGCTAGAGCTGCTAGCTCTGCTCAAGGCAAGGAGAGGCAGGGAAACTCCAGATGAAGGCTCTGCTACCACACAAGTTTTAATCTTATCCTTCCTGCACCTGAAAGGCCCATAAGGATTTTTTTTTGCAAGTTGCATGGTTTTTTTTTTCCTGTATGCAACTAGGTAATATTTTTTGCTGTGCAGAGTAATTCTGACTCCCTTTCACTGCAAAATAACTTAACTGAAGCTATTTCACATTGTAGTGGGCTGTGAATGTGCAAACTGTCAGCTGTAGCTTGTTACCCTTTAGCAGCATGTAAGTATGCTCAGTGGTGAAGTGGCAAAGTGTGGGAGTATTGCAGGCTGGGTGTTGGGAAGCCTTGATCTATATGCTGAATTTAGAGTGGGAGATCTCTTCTTGTCCCTGGCCAACAGTCAGCGCATGGCAAAGCTGCTGGCTACAGGGCAGAAGCGTGGCCTAACGGACTCCCTGTCAGATATGTCGCTATCTTCTATGATAGCGTTATCAGCTTGTAGATGGCTTTGTGGTACCTGGATGCAAGCAGGGCTTGGGACAGAGGTGCAGCTAATAGGATGCTTTTCCTTCATTCCCTAATCATGACAGTAGAAGCCTGCTGTTTGAGGGGGTGGCGGGAACGGCCATCCTGAACATCTACAGGAACTGCAGAGATGCTCGCTCTTGGAGAGGCAAGGCAGCAGTTCTCACTCAGCTCAGAAGTGCTATAGCCTTGCAAGAGGCAAATATTTCTGCATTTTCAAACCATACAGCACAGCTCCTCCCCTTGAGAAGATCAGATGCAGCACGTGAGAGGCCACGCATGGGGAAAAGCTGATGGCACAGTTCTTCAGGAGGATTATGTTTGTGTATTTTGAAAAATGAGCTGCAGGTAGATGTAAGAGCGAGATACAGTCGAATCAGGACGCAGATCCTGAGTCCGGAGTGCCAGCACAGGGCGTGCACGTGTCCCAGCAATGCCCAGAGCACGTGGAGCGAGGGTCTGTGCGCTCACACCCTGCAGCCCTGCACCTTTCAAAGGGAACCTATTGCTACTAAGGGCGTGCGAGCTCAGCGAAGGCACTGCTGTGGCACTGAAACTGTTAAAAACAATGAGGTTTGGGTAATACCACAGATGCCAAGGATAGCTTCTTCCTGCCAGGTATAAGGTGCACGAAAACTGACCGAGACTGAAGGACGGGTTTCTGGGCATGCTTGACTTGAGTTACACAATGACTCCTCACTCTTGCGGAAGTAAAGAATTCAATATTCTGTCTTGTATCTGCTTTTTGGTCTGTGTGTGTGGACTCAGGACAGAAGACAAAATGAACCCTCACAGTAAAATACAGTTTCTAGGAGTCTTTTACATTCCAAATATTACAAACATTTACAATCAATTCAGACTTAGATCTTTTTTTGAACAGGACGTGGCAGGTTGACTGCATCTAACAGTGTAGGAGCTGCAGAGTGAAGTGTTACAGAAGCAAAACACAGCTTGCAGCCCAGTGTGCAAGGTAAAACACAGAGGTAACGTTAGACCAGTTGCTAAAGTTGGAAAGACAGGCTTTCAGGCACAGAAGGTTCTTAGAGTCTTCATTATGGACCAGTTCTGTTCTCATCTGTCTATGCTTCAACCTCTTTCAGCTTTTAGAGCTGAGGAGTTCACAAAATGTACATGCATATTTACAGGCATGTAAGCATAAATATTACATGCATAGGAAAGCTAAAAGACCCCAATACACAAATTCCTGTGCATCTGCTCTGAACAGCTTTACTTTTCAAACTGTGTAATTTGCTAAACTCTTCAGAGACAACATTGTTTTATGACTTTCACGATTAAGTTCCTATTAAAAAAAAAAGTGCAAGCAGAAAGTTTTTACTGTTCTAATGTACTGCCTTGAAAAGCTCTTGGGTTACTAATGCCTACTGCTGAACACCTGAGGAATATCCCCAAGAGAAGGGAAGGACTGCTGGGACAGGCTGACTCTTACCTCCCACGCGTAGAGTATGTGCCTCAGCCCCAGCTGCTTGTAATCGATGAAGGGATTTTGTCTCAGATGACTGAAGGCCATATGATAGTCAGAGAGAGCTTCTTCGTACCTACAATGCAGAGATGACAGCAGAAACTGAGACTAAAAAAGCTGAAGACTCTAATTAAGAAGTTCAAAAATCAAGCTAGCGAAAAAATGTGTTCTTCTCCATAGCCTGGATGAGGAGAGCTGCCCCAGAGATGTGTGTCATCCTGTGGCCACAGAAAATTCCTCGTCCTCTCCTTGTTGCTAGTTAGAACAAAATGAACATGGTGTGTCTGGCATTATCTGCGCAGTTTTACTGATTGGGATGAACAGTAGGGTTTGATACCTGAAATAGTCACAGTTCCACGGAGAAAGCATAAAGAACAGAGATTAACAAATGCTGTGAGCTCGTTGCCCAGCTTGCTGCTGGCAGTTTTGTCCCAGCAGACGTCTCAGGGAAGAAGTGAGGGCTGGGAAACCCCTGCCGACGATGAGCATACATACATGGTCAGAGCAATGTGAGCAGAGATTTAGAGAACCTCTAAAGATAAGGGAATTAGTCTGAATTTACACCAGCTGTGCAACTGAAATCAAAACAGGTTCCTGCTGAGGCTGCAGGTGGTGAAATGACAGGTCCAGGAAGGGTCATCCGACCAGTGAGCATGGCCAAGAGGTGCCCAGGTGGATGTGGGTGGGTGGGAGCAGCATCTGGTGAGGGAAGGAGCCACGGGGTGCTGGTGGCCATCACCTCCTTGGGCGGGGGGGCAGCTCTGCCAGCTGTGCTGCCCCTGACCCGCTGCACAGCGTGCGTGCTTGGGGAGGGCTTGCTCCACTTACGCCGGCTGTGGTGCAGCGCTGGGAGCAGAGGGGAGCAGCTCCAGCGTGCCAGCCAGGGCTCCACCATCCCTGAGCGCAGCTCTGCTGCAGAGCGTGTAGCTGCTTGAAGGGCCATCTGTGAGTGTAGAACTGCTCATTTGAACTCCCTCCCAGAAATACAGTCATTTTGTGGAAATTAAGGTCTGGAAAACATGGGGAAAATGACAGGAAAGAGAATAACTGAGCTTCGGAGGTAAGAAAGGACCTGTAAAATCTTCCACCCACCTCTGTGAGCAGGACGCGACTGCAATTTAACCCTGGAAACAATGAGTAATCAATCCCACAACACCAGTGGAGCAATCCCAATATCAAATCAGTGAGATTGAGATCAGGCCCACAAAATCCGCTGTCAGCAGAGAGTGAGAGTCGGACACTGTGGGCAGGCTGCATTTTTAGGAAGGCCAGACTCAACGTGTACCATGTGGAGATAGACCAAGCAGCGCAATTATTTTTTTCATTCCCAAAGAAAATCTGAATGGCAACATAACCTCCTGGCAGCCCCGCATACAGGAGCTTCTTTCTCTGTGTGTATGGGACAGTCATGTCATTATTAGCCACCCCTGGGGCCCCGGAGTTGTGCAGCTCGTATCATCCTAGTCTGATCAGAGATGGGACTTGCTGACCTGTGGCACGGTTACAAGGTCAAGCTGGACCTTATGAACTGTTTAAGATTGCTGGAAGAAGTGAATTTTAGAATCATAGCATCATTTAGGTTTAGGAATAAAGTATGACTAAAAGGAGAAAAGCGAAGACTGAAATGGACGTGTGCCTCACTTACATTTCCAGCTGCAGACGGACAAACCCTCTCTGAAAGTAGCCAACGGCTAGGGAGTTGTCCTTCGCAACGGTTTTATCAAATGCCTAAGGAGAAAAACACAGACACATCCCAAGGATCAGTGAGGGTCTCTCCTGTCGACGCCTGGGTGTGTGCACCACGTCCAGGCTGCGCTTGCACTGGGCGCAGAAGCCGTCTCCGGGCTCGAGCCCAGCTCCTCTGGGCTGACAAGCGCAGGGCTGCGATGCGGGCTGAGGGGCAGGAGGCAGCTCCAAGTCACCTTTCAAATCTTGGCTCTGCATGAGCTGAGCTTCAGGTTTTTATCCGTCCTTGGGAAAACGGACTGGACATAACAAATGAGATGCGTTTGCTGTCCAGCATCTTGTAAAGAGAAAACCGCATTGCCTGGAGCAGAGTTTGCCCTGACAGCGGGAGCAGCGGGACCAGACCGAACAGGGAAGGCTGTTTGAAGCAGGCTGCGGTGATGACCATGTGAAGGGCTGCAAGGGAGAAAGCTGAAGGGCTTAATGCTGACCTACAAATCAATATTTCTGGGCCAGTTTCCCAGCTAAATACAGGCAAGCGGTAGCAAAGCTGGTAGCAGCTGATGGCTGATGGTTCAAAGTAGCACTGTGCTGGGAAAACTGCCTTAATCTCTTTCTGAGGAAGGGGGGAGGTGTGCTCCTCCACTTATCTTTGCAAAGAGATGGCAGGTAGATAACGAATCAAGCCTGAAACCCCGGATTTTCCTGGTACTGCCTAGACAGGGATAGCATTGCCGGGGTGAAAATATGTTGCAGGAGGTCAGGGAGCGACTGTGCCTCTCGGTGAGATGGCAGCTGGCTTCTCCCGCAGCTCCGACAGCCCACCTTGCTTTAACAGTCTGCTGTGCCACAAAAGAGAAAAAATAAACGACCGACCGTTGACCTACGCGGGAGCATAACCGAGCTGCTTCCCAGCCGATGCCCGTTCATCAGGGCTAAAGGGAGGCTCCCGGGCACCACCGTGCCGTGCTCCCCGCTGCCCCTTATCGCCGCTGCCCTGCCCGGGGCTCCGCGGCTCTGCTCCTCCAGCACAGCCTGAGCTTTTTTTACTGCTAATTAATGAACAGCTCCAACGCATCTCCCCCCGGGGCAGCTGCCAGCCAGGCCCGCTGGGTGCTGGGACCAGAAGGGCTCTCCTCGGGGCAGCGCAGGCTGCTCTCCCTTCCCAGAGCCTTTCCAGCCCGGCGGCCGGTGCGGGCCCGGGCCCCGTCCCGCTCGGGCCCCGTCCCGCTCGGGCCCCAGCCCCGCTCGCCGGCGGCCGGGCGCGCAGCACAAGAAAGGCTTCGTTTCAATGAGTTTCAGCCTTATTCCCTCAAAAACCCCAGCGGGAGCGGCGTCCCCCCGTCCCCCCGGCTCACCCGCAGCGCCTCCCCGGGCCTCCCCGCCAGCAGCTGGACGCAGCCCACGTTGAAGCAGATCCTGGCCGGCGGCTCCGGGATCCCGGCGAAGCTCTCCAGGGCGGCCTCCCAGTCCCCGCCGTCGGCCGCCAGCACGCCCTGGTGCCAGTGCCTCACCAGCTCCCGGTACGCCATGATCGCCCGCGGCTGCCCGGGCCGGGCCCGCCTCCGCCCGGCCTCACGGCGGGGAGCGGCCGGAGGAGGGCGGCCGCGCCCTAGCTACGGTAAGTACGGTAGGCACAGGGGCGCCGCCGCGCTCCGGTAAATACGGTAATCCCCTCGGCGCGGTGCTGCGGGCGACGGCGCCCCCTGCCGGCGCCGTGCGTCGGTGCCGGCGGAAAAGAGGGCCGGTGGGGGCGCGGGGCTGGGCACGGGAGGTTCCGGGGGCGGTCGGGTTTGCCGCACGGAGCGGAGGAGCGGGCGCGATGGGGAAGATTTAGAGCGACGGACAGCGCAGTTCCCGTCGCCCGCTTCCGGGTTGGTGCCAGGTGAGTGGCAGGAGGCGGCGGCCGCACCGGGGCGGCTCCGGGCCGGGCTGCGGCTCCGTGGAGCCCCGGGGCCGCGCCGCCGCTGGGCCCGCGCCGCCGCTGGGCCCGCTTCCCCGCGCAGCCCCAGGGTGGGGGGAAGCCCGGCGCGGCGGAGCCCGGCGCGGCGCAGCGAACTTTGAGGCGTGGAAGCCCGGGAGGAGCGGGGGGTGGCGGCGGTGGGGCCGCTCCGGGTGTACGCACTTCGCAGCCGAAATAAAGCCATGAAGCGTCTCTCGGCCTCCGTGGGTGGCGGCTCCCGGCGGGGCGCCAATACGGTAGTGGGGGGGGATGCGCATCTGCCGGTATTTACGGTACCGCCGCGCTACGGTGGCCGGGAGGCTCCGGGCCCCGGCCCCGGGGGCGCTGAGCGAGCGCTGGGGAGGGAGCGATAAACCCGCCTGCGTGGGGAGGGGAGGGCCAGCGAGTGCAGCCTGCAGGTCCCCGAGGACAAATAATCACCTACCCTGCGGTCTTTGCGTGGTTACCGTGCGTAATTACAGATAACTGGGGGCGAATTGATTACAAGTTATCAGTGGGAGCCAAAGGAGTCTCTGGCAGGCCTGTTACAGGCAGCAGCAGAAGCGTTGTGTTTTCAAACGGCTTGGTTTTAGACAAATTGGTTGAGCTCCCTGTCACTGATTTTAAAAGTTTTGGAAAACGGCGGGAAAAAAATTTCAGTGGGATTGGAAGTGCCACGAGTGTTGGCGGCACGCGTGGAAAGATTAAATGTGTTTTAGGAAAACAAAGCAAGTTGGTTAACTTGCTGTCAGTAGCAGGAATAAAATAAAATGAGCAGCTAAAACTTTGTAAATAATTAGGTACTACAAATACAATGAATGTGGAGACTAAAGGCTAAACAACATATGGTTGAAAAGGAGCCCCCCCAGCCCACCCGGTGTTCCTTCTTGAGCGGGGATTGCAAGGTCTGGTTCAGTCCGCTGTCGATAGAGTTCGTGTCACATAATTGAATTTCTCTGAGGAATTTGGCTCCAGTGTGACCTGAGGATTTAATTAAACAAAGGTGGTGGTGTATGGCAGCAAGGCAAAATTTAAGAATGAGCTTAGGAACAAACCGTGCATCTTGATCATTAGTTGGAAGGTGCAAATGAGTGGGCTAATTCCCATCATCTCCACTTACCAATTCTTTGTTCAAATACTAATGCTGACTTAAATTAGCCAAAAGAATATATATAACCTTTGCTGTTAGAGTTTATTATTGACAGACAGGCGAGGTGATCAGTGATACGGCGTTATTGCCGTAGCCTTCCTGGTTAAATGGTTCCAAGTGGGAGAAGGATCTTAATATAATGGAAAAGACTCTGTGAAGTCTAGAAACCACGATAGATTCCTGCCACAAACAGAGGTGGCAGAGAGTGACTTGCAGGGTTTAGATGCATCAGTGATGCAATTTGAACTTCGCTGTTGTGGAAAGAGTTGATTTGATTGTTGCTTTTTTTTTCTTTTGTTAAAGAGAATCAAATTGGAGTGATCATGTGTGTGCACATGGTGTAGTTAAATGGGCCACTAGAACATAATCGCCAGTTACAGTAGCTCTCAAGTAAGATATGAAAATACTGGAGAGTTCAGAGGAGGCCACAAGAATGCTCTGGTTCTGGAAAACAAGCCATGTAATGGACTTCATGAACTCAGTTTATTCAGGCACATCCAAGAGAAGAGGGTTAAGTGACTCAGACGCTGGAAATCCATGCCTGTGGGAAAGTTATCCAATAGCTGAATATTTTCAGTCTTTCCAACAAAGACATAATGAGATCCCGTAACTGAAAGTCAAAGCTACACAAATTCTTTTAAATATGACACAATTTCCCAGCAGTGACAGAGGTTAATTACAGAAATAGTTTACGGGAGAGGTTAAAGGCTTGCCATTATTTGGAGGTCTCAAGCTGAAACGATAACAATTTTGAAGATGGGCTTAAACCTGAAATCTTGGGCAACTTGCTGGTGCAAGGATGCCCACGTGGTTTGGGGGAAATCAGCGAGATTATCAGTGAGTCACCTTCTGGCACTCTGTACTTCGTCTGCTTGGCTGCAGAACTAGCAGGAATTTTTTTATGTTGCTTACAGGGCTGTAGTTCTAAATTAAGATAGTTTTAAGCAATCTTATGCTTTTGGATGAACCTCTGCTTCAAGGGGGAATTCTGCATGCTGTTCTTACAGAGGCAAGTTAGATTAAAGGAGTGTGTTTCTTCCTCCACTGTTGTTTAAATCATCAGACCTTGGCCACAGAGAGCAGACGCTGAGCTGGGCAAGCGGGTGTGCTGCTCGAGTTCAGAGAGTCCCCTCCCTCATCTCCTACGTCTTCCCCATGTGTTCGCGCTCTGATCCAGATTCGAGGTCAGGAAGGGATTTCCAGCAAAGTCTGGTTTGTTAAGGCACCATATGAGTTTTTCCACCCTCGGGAAGAGCATAGTTTGCAGGCTGGGACTTTCTGCTGGCGCTGTTTTTATCTCATCAGGTTCTTGTAAGGGGATTTTGGGATCTGTTTGTCTCAATGTATTGTTTCAGTAGGGCGAGAGTGCTTTCAAGGTAGTAGGTTTTATAAAAGGGTGTTGGATGATAGGGTCAACTAGAGGATCAGTTGACTCACAACATTATGATTTTTTAATTTAAATAAATAAATAAATCGCCTTCTGCCTCCGTGAATAGTGAAACTCTGCCTGTTACGTAGCGCTGTGCGTTTTGCTGTGCTCTGAGGGCCTGCTGCCCCCCTGCTTTTCTACAGAAACAGGCAGCGCCTGCCCATGGCTGCGTGTCAGCTTTGGGGCACAAGCGTCGCTTTCAGCCGTGACTTCTGCTTCCATGTTTTTTCTCACTGCATGCACAAGCAATAGAGCAGGAATCATCAAATTTTAGCCTGTGGAGTAGAACCAGCAAAGTGCACGTTCTGGAATGTAAATGATCCATCAGAAAACCTCTCTTTGGAGTTTTTAAGGCAATAATGCTGTCTGTTAGAAATCATAACGCTCACCCGCACAAAGTTTTGTTGGTGCTTGCAGCTTAGCAGTTGCAGCAAACTTCTCCCAGCTCTCTCTGTTGGCGGAGTTGACCGTGGTGCTCCCATGAACCCCCCACGAACCTCCCATGAACACCCTCCGTGCGGTGCGCGGAGCAGGCGCAGGAGTTCAGAAGGACTAAACTGCAGCATTTCAAACCGTTCCTTTTCCAGTGACGCAAAGTAGTGTTGGTCCTTAACGTAAGCCATGGCAAAGCTGCAACAAGTGTAATTTCAGTTCTCTGAAGGCAGCTTGGAGAGAGGCAGAAGCGGGTGGTCTCTAAACACGGTCAGTGTTGTGAGTTCTCTGTTCAGCTCTGCAGGCAGCTCTGTTACCTTATCGCTTGGGTCTTAACGCAGAGGTAGGTGCGTCCGTTCACAGTCGGGAAGAGGCGCAGGTCTCTGCATTTATACTCTGACAGCCAAAGCAGTTGCACCTGTGGATAAATAATTTTACCCAAACTTGCATTAAATAACTTGCTGATGTGGGAAGTGATGTAGTCTGAGGGGACGAGGGGGCACAGGCCACCTCTGGGCTAACTAAGATACAGTTTGACAGAGATGTTCTATTGGAATTATGAGTGTTCTCCTGAAGCAAGTTTTAATAATTTGATTCAAAAGCTAATTACTGAGCTTGTGTAGTATGCCAGTGCCTTTAAAATAAAAATTAAATTAAAATAAAAATTCTTTTTTTTTTTTTTGTAACTCTCTGAGGGTGCTCGATGCTATGAGAGCCTCCTCAGGCAGCTCCCCTTTGTAATCATGTGCGTTGGAGGACGGGATGGCCGTAGAGGAGCCGAGTAGTGTGTGAGAGGAATAGAGTTACCTTAACAGAAACAGGAGCTACGCTAAGCGCTGAACATCTTGCTGTTTCACATTTTCATCTTTTAATTGAATTAATGTGTAATAAACTAACAGAGCGTAGGAAAAACTGTGGCAGATGACCATGATTAAATTCTGAAAAGTTCTTGCGGGGAAAAATGAAAGAGAGGAGTAGTGTGTATGCATGGAATAAGGGAGGGCTGCAGAGAAACTCCAGTTAGATTTCTATCAGAAGAGAAGTCTGGAAAGCTGTTTTACCAGAGGATAAAAGTCTCGTTTCTTTTGTGAATCCACGTGAAGGTTTGGTGTTGCAGCGTGACCAAATGGCATTAACTTGGGCCTGGAAGGTGAGAGTCTTGGCCAGCTGTTTGAGATCAGGAGCGGGATATCCTTTCCCAGTTGCGTTAACTGCTTGCTGGGTGATTTGAGGCAGATAATGCTTTATGGTCTACAGATAAAAATCGAGCGAGAAAACCCTGCTTACCTAATTAATGACTTGTTTTGTCTCAACTTTGCTACTTGCTTGGGATGACGCTCTGGGCATAGTCCTTTGAATCATAGAATCATTTAGGTTGGAAAAGACCTTTAAGATCATCGAGTCCAACCGCTAACCCAGCACTGCCAAGGCCACCACTAACCCATGTCCCTCAGCACCACATCTCCCCGGCTTTTAAATCCCCCCAGGGATGGGGACTCAGCCCCTGCCCTGGGCAGCCTGTGCCAGGCCCTGACAACCAAGCTTTGTGTTGGCTCTAAGTAGAAACAGACCTGTCTGAGGGTTGAGGGAATTGCTATTGTTAAAGAAATTTCTTATATAAGAAAAAAAAAATCCTATGTTACTAATTCTTATAGAATAATCCTCTTTGCAGTGTCTTCTGCAAGAAATAGGTGGGCCGATGAAGCTAAAGAAAAGTTAAGTGTTTTGGAATCTGGTCAGACCAGAAGCAGCTAAAAATCCTTCAACTTCTGTCTGATCACCTATGAAACACAAGAGTCCTGTTCCTTCTCTGACTAACGCCTTCCAGTGGCACAAAGTTGTGTGTTACCTGCACTTAAAGTTGCAACGCTGCGAATCTGGAAGGAGAAGGAAATTGCTAATGAAGAAAAAGTAGATATAAATAATGGAAGAATTAAGCAAAGGAAATAAAGTTCTAATTGATGTTGTATAAGCATTTAAACAGCACTAGAACCAATTTTGAAATTAATATATATATAAGGGGTGGTTAGCATTGGTGTTGTGATACAGAGCTGGGAGCCGCTGCTCCTACAGGCCTTACCTGCCACTGCTAGTGACGGCAGCGACCAAAATCAAAAATAGCGTCAAAGTCTCTTTTATGTGGTAGTACAGAAGCCAGATTCTCTGCTCAGTGCTTCAGTGTTAACCATTACTGAGTCTGTTCGTGAAAGCAGAGCTGCAGATTTATATCAGCATAGGAGAGATCTGACTCCCGTGCGTTTTCCTAAGCTTAGCTTTACAGTGGGTTTTGTTGTGCGTTACCAAGCTAGAGCAGAAGAGCCTCTGGCTCTAAATGTATTTCGTGCATTTAAATAAATTCCTCTTTATTACATCTCCAGCTCTGCCAAGAATATGGTCGCACTTTACGTTATGTTTAAATGTGTAGCTACTGTCGTTTTAGACTGTTCTTTTCTGATTAAAATAATGCTGTTTTTTCCTGTTTTATGGCTAGCTATACCCATACAATGCGATTTATTCGTGGCTGTTGCTCATCTTGCCTTCAAAAAGCAGAACACTTTACAATACAAGGGGTTACCCTTATAGCGATGCACGTAACTGTGCCGTTCAGTTACTAATTTCAGAGGGTTTTTTGCTCTTACATCTTTCCACATTTTTTGTTCTGTGCTGAAACTTTCTGTTATATGATTCAAAAGGCACTTTAAGATCATTTTTGATTTTCACGCAAATTCATTGAGCCTTGTTTGGGTTATATGTTCACGAAAGAAAAGTCTCTTTTTCAAAACATGCAGGACACCGTCTGTCTGTCCACTGCTGATCTTTTTAATGTCAAACTCTGCCTGAACCTCCTCAAGGAATAAGCTGTTATGTTGGGGGAAAAAAGTTGCCTGGCAGACAGCAGCGCTGTGAGGGATGTTTGAAAATGCGAGAGAGAGCGCAGGAGGAACTGCTTGGGAAACGCTTGCTGTATAAAGCTGCTCCACCTGGGTTTTCTTAGATGATACAATTGCCTGTAAATTTTTGGAAAATATTCCTTGGGGACTAAAATCTCCCACTGTTACAAGCTAAAGGAAAATGGGTTTGGCTTTTTGAGGAGTGCAATTTTGCGTTACACGATAAATAACTGCTGTTTCAGACTGTGCGAAGCAGGTTTTTAGTAGCCACGTAGTTGAAAGCGTTATTGTTTGGGTTTTGTTTTGTAAGCAGTGGTTGCCACTGGGTCATTCCGATGGATGGGAGTGGAGGTTTCCTGATGATGTGCTGTTTGCTAAAGCGGATACCCTGCGTGGATTAGGACGATGGTTCTCTGAATGATTTATATCATTGGGATGGTGTTCTTGTTAGTCTTCTGTGACTCTTCACCGCATGATCTTAACGTTACAGTAAAGGTGTTTAGCAAGTAGTAGAAGTATTGGCAGGTAGGTAAGGCTCCGGTTCAAGAAAACATTAGATGCCTGCTAATCTGTCTTTCCAAGATAGCACTTAACGAGATGCCTAAGTTAGGATTGCTTCAGTGGAGCTCAGGTGTTGCGTGGGTCAGCGTACAAAAAGCTCGGCACGGTAACAGGCCTGTTTGCTTCCTTGCAGCTCTGTGGCGGCAGCGGAATTCCCCCAGCATCCCTCAGCAGGTTACACCTTCGCCGTCCTCCTCCAGGGGTGAGTTTGCTGCGGCTCTGGGCCAGAGTCTGTTCAAAGGCATTTGGCAGGTTGGGGGCAAGCTCCGCGTTTGGGGGCAAGCTCCGCGTTTGGGGGCAAGCTCCGCGTTTGGGGGCAAGCTCCGCGTTTGGCAGGATGGAGGCAAACTCCCCATTTGGCAGGTTGGGGGCAGCACAGCTTAAGGAGTTCCTGCCCCTTTCTAGTCTCTGTCTTGTCTGAGCTTAGAAAAGGATCATTCCCAACTTTGATTACTTTGTCGACCTCTCCCACCTTATGCTGGAAGCTTGGGTGTTTGGGGGACAACTGGGAGGGGTGCCTTGGTGCAGGACGGGGTGGGAGGGAGAGCGCAGCAATTGCGTAGGCTGCTGCGCCCGTCCTGATCCCCCACGGAGAAGCTGTGCCCTCCTTGCATGTTTATAGGTAGGTCTTTAAGTGAACAGCCCTATTCTGAGAATTTGAGACTAAGATTATTAAAAGTAATTTCTGTTCTGAGGATCAGTATCAGCTTTTCTGTGTGGAGTTTGTTTATGAAAGTAATACAAACAGCTTTTGTTTGCAGGATGTTTTATTGCTTTATGTAGGTAGGTGAAAGTGAACTTGACAAGAAACCAAGTACCAGTTGTACAAACTTGTAGCAAATTCAGTTTCATCACTGTAGTTTGTGTGACCGCTCTTAGATGAAGACGTCCTTTCAAATAAGCAATATTTTATGGTACAGCAGTATATTAGGGAGTAGATTTATGAGGATTCCATTTTGATTTGTGAACTTCATTTGTGATATTCCCTTATTTTTATAAAGATTGATTTAACAACATCCTATGTTGAAAAGTTACCCAGCAGTTCCTTACAGATAAAGCAGATTGTGCAGAACTCAGTTTATCTTCAAAAGTTGTACTGGGTGAACTGCCCTGGGACCCCGTCTGGTTCGGTATCCTGTCTTCTCTCAGAATGGGGGAACTGGGATCTTTCTCTTTACAACTGCTGCCTACTGAGGTATTTACCAACGAGGGCTTGCCTAATACAAGAAATATAAAATGTCCGTGCAGGAGCAGCCACCAGTTAGTGTATATCCTCTGGTTTCCCTTTTTGGTCAGATGGAAACAAAGCTTGGTGTTTAGTGAGAAATTTCTGGAAAGCCTGATTTTGGGTTTTTCTAGTCTCCCTTGTATGTGTTCTGAACTGTAGCTGCAGCTTCGTTAGAGGGCACTCTTGAATAACGTCAGGCAGCATTCACCGCATAGCTTCAGAGAGAAGTCCTGATGCAAATGTAATTTGCCGCCCCAGTATGAAGCTGGAGATGGATTACCCCCTATACTTCGCTATCTTACGATGCAAGGCGAGATTGACTGTGCTGTGGGCTGATTTAATGCTTGTGCTGTATATGGAACATAGCAACAATCTATTAGATAATTCACTATAGTTTTCCAACTGTGGATTAATTAATTTAAATAACTTGCTTTTCTCATGGCCTTTACCCCATAAACTGCCTTGATCCTAAATGTATGTCCATTTTAGAACTTTTTTTTGCATTGTTGCTATCATCTTAAAAAAAAAAATCCTTTAGAAACAATAAGTTGCTTCAGAAACTCTTGGGTTTTAATGCCAGCCCTTACATTAGTTCTTTCTGTGCCTTTGACGAATAGCTTATCGTGTCTTCTTTCACTTTCCTTCTGTAATAAAGAGAATAATGATTTTTACTTTGGGAGAATTAATCAATGTATATAAATGTGCTTTGAAATCTGAAGTGGTTTAGAATTTTTAAAAAATATAATTAAAATATTGAACAAAGCAGGAGTCAGGGAAGTCAAATTTAAGACCATGATTATTGCTCAGCTGCTTTGGTGCTTCTTCTGTTTTGGCAAGATGATAGAGCCAGATCATTTGCATTACTTTTGACTTTTCTTGATGTTTTTAGTTTTTTGTCCAAGGAGAAGCATTCTTTATATGCAGGAGTCAGATTGTCTGTAAACATAAACATAATCTTAGCTTTGTCCAAAACATACCTTGTTTTGCTTTTAAAAAAGCATACCAAACTGGTGTAACTTGAAACGTTGTTCTGAGCAATTAGCACTGAATCATACCCACACTGGATCGGCTTGGCAAAACTGCAGTGCACGTTTCCTATGCTGGAACCGAGCCTACATAGCAGAAACCTCAGCTTTAATATATTGCTTTGCTTAGCCTCTGAATTCCCACTTCTGTGTTAGCATTACTGCTAGTAGCTGGGTTCTGCGTAGCTACTCGGTGGTGGTGCTCGTGTGCGTCTCTGGAAGATGAGAGGAGAGGCATGGCGTGGGGGTCTGATCTGAGCAAGGTCACAGAAGAGGGCAGTAACAGCTATGAGCAGAAACCAGTTGTCTGGCTGGCTGACCATCGCCTTGCTGGGAAGTATTCCTTCCAGCTGGGACTGGCACGTCTTTCTTACCAGGGGTTTAGCTTTACTCAGCGGTGACAGCTTTATCCTCTGTGGGTTAAAGATGGTAGACGTTGACAACCCGAGAGTTTATCAAAGCAGATTCTGTGCTAGAGCCAGACGATAGTGCTTTGCTTTGTATCCCAAAGAACTGTGTAGTGCTTCCATGAACTCGAATGGCCGTGAGCCTCCACTTCTCCAAAATTAAAGCAGACTAATTACAAAAAGTACTTGTCAGGCCGTCTTTCCTTTCCTAGTTTTTAATCTCCTCTCACGCCTTCCCTTTCTTTCCCACTAATATGGCTCCTGGTTAGCTTTTTGGCAAAGAGTGCTTGCCTGGAGTAAGGAAGGAGAGCCGAGGTGCTCCTTCTCCGGAGTCCTTCACGTCTGTCCCAACCAGAGGGCACGTGAGGAGGCAGCAGAAGCTGAGCTGAGACGTGGTACCCTGTGGCTGGCTGCAGATGGATGGAAAGAAGCATCGTGGAGAGGCTCCTGCAGGCTGTAAGGCTGGACTGGAACAAGGCGAGCGGCTCTTACAGAAAGGTCTCGGCTAGGTGGCCTTGCAAAACAGCTGGGGGGCTGAATGCAGGCAGGTAGCCATCTCCTGCCACCTCTCATGGCAGGGTGGCAACAGCAGCTCCTCGGGGGCAAAGGCTGGGTCAGGGAGGGCGAGCGGCCCAGGCCTGGCCCCGCGGCCGTTGCGTGGCCCCGGATGGTTTCGGGGAGTTGGGGAGAGGGCAGCAGGCGAGGCGGGCAGGACGGGCGGGCTCTCGGGGATGGCGTCCGTGTCACTGCGTCAGCTGTAGTTTCTGAGGAAACTTTTATTTGCCTGATTGGCAAATGGAATTTAAGGTGAAATGGAGTAAATAAGGACTTCTGTGCTAGAAAAAAAACCAGTTACTGAGCCTAAAGCATTTTCATCTGTGGGACTGGGGATTGTATTTTTAATGCTTTTGAAGAGCTCAGCTTTTGTGATTTCTGTAAATGATATTAGGAATGACATTTTGAAAGGCAGAAGCTGCAGCCAAAATCTTCGCCCCCTCAGTGTTGTACTCCGTCCCATATGTAGATGCCCTCTCATGCGTTTTACCACACATACAGTTTGAGTGTTCGAAAAAATATTAGTAATCCAGCAGCCAGTGACATCTACAGAACGTGCTGAAGAGGAGCTCCAGCCTGCTTCTATGAAATACTTTCTTCCAGTGTTGAGTAGCATCTCCTACAAATATTTTCTCACAGAACATTTCTGTGGAACTGAAAGTTTATTTTTATGATGATTTATGTTTTGGTCTTTGTCATTCTTTGAAGACTAGCTGGAGTTGTGTGGTGACACGTTTGCATGGCTTAGCTGATGCCATCTTCATGGCTTGATGTATTAAATGTAGTTGGTAGACGCTAGTGTCATCTTTGCATTAGCTCTGAAATCAGCTCCAGGTACCATCTGATTTTTATTAAAAAAAGACAGTTGCAGTTCTCGGTCCCATCTATAGTTACAATCAGTGTCGTACTTAAAATGTTCTGCCAAGTTCTTCTTATTTTTTGCTGTGCATCAGCAGCGGCTTGTCTTTTTGGGATCTGGAGACCAAATGTGTGTTTCTGGGCAGGATTTTGAGGATGGCGTTGGGACCGTGGCTTCCTCAGCGCCTCCCTGCTGTTAGCCTACCTCCAGATTGACATTCCGATATGGCAGGCTGTTGCCTTGGTCTCAGAGGACATTGTGGGACAAACCGCTGTCTGATACGGGTAGGTAGCAACAACTGGAGAGTGTTTCCTGCTTAAATAAGAGCAAAAAAGCCGCTACTAATAGAATTTAAGGGAAGAAGTAGAACATGTGTTTCTAGAAACCCAGGAGAGGAGCATAATGGGGGAAAGCATAAATTTAGGCCAGTCTTCTGCCTAATGTAATAAAGTAAATGGAGAAAGCAACTTTTCTTTCTTTCTTTTTTTCTTCAGTAGGAGCAGTTTAGCTAAGAGCTCAGTGGTGCTGGCTGGCTGACTTGTCATGGGTTTAAGTGCCAAAAAGTAAATATTTTTAAGCAAAGCAAATGCAAAACTTTGGGGATATACTTAAAACACAAAAGAAAGCAAAAAAAGAACAAAACAGAAGAAACCCTTTTGTGTACAGTGTCCAGAGCAATTTTAGAATGCTCTTGTTCCATGCCTAAATAAATGGTTCTTTCAGCCAAAGAGAAATCTTTTCTATTGATTTATTACACCAATTTAGATATAAGCCCTCTGTGCAGGACTGTCAGTTTAATAGAACAGCTTTCTTTCTCCTTTCGGATTTAATCCACATGTTGTTGTATCAACAGAGCCTTTGTCTCTGCTCAGTTATGAGTTATCCTTTTTTAATAAAAAAAAAAGTGAAAACACATGGTTTTTAACAGCCCTATTACAAAAAAAGCGTAGGATGACATAGGGAGAGGTGACCATCAAATAGCGACTCTGATTTGTGGGTAACTTCGAAGTGGTGCTGCAAATGAAAGAGTGAAAAATGGACCTTCCCCTCTCCGCGGTGCAGTGACTGTGGAAAGCCCATCGGTGACGGGAGGAGGCAGCATTATCTTTAGCCAGGATTTCCTAGGTTTTTTTCCCCCACCTTGTGCAGTGATGCTAAACATGCTCTTTTTAGTTAACTCTAATTTCCTTCCTTTTTTTTAAAGGAGGACTTATCCAGAGGTGTATGTAATTCACATTTCCTTCCTTCCTGCCTCCCTCCCCTGCAGAGAAGGATTTCTTTCTTGGACCCCTCCTGTTTTCCAAATGGAGAGGAATTGCTCTCAGGAAACTCATGAATTTGGTATTATTTCTGTACTTGGTTTTGTGAGAAAACGGTTGAGTATCAGTGCTTACTGGATACCTACATGAGGGTTCAGAAGTGCACGTTAGAGCCGCTCAATAAAGCAGGTCACTACATCGTTTGATTATAACGTCTGTTTGGACCTTATCATACAACTAACTCCTGTAGCATCGTGAATTAGTGCTGAAGATTTCCTTCAGTACATCCTGAACTGGCAGCTTGGGGGGCTGAATGCAGCCAAAGGCAGAGCACTTGCACTATCTGTGCCTTTGGTGCTAGCCTGGTTTCTTCCAGCTTGTGTTAGCCTCCTGATGGTCATCACGGTCTCTCTTAATTCTCTTTCAGATGTTGGCACAGCAGATCCCACCTCAAGTGTCATTATAATTATTTGCAGTGGTGCGATTTTAAGCTAATAATAACGTGTCTTCAACCAGAAGAAATTTGTCTGGCATTTAAAAGATGCGGCATGATCCTATTCTACTTCTCCAAGTTATAGAAGAGCGTAAGAAAAGATTCACCTTAGAGGCTTTCGTAGTCAGTGATGGGAAAAAGCAGGTTGTATCCTTGCTGCCTGAGGATATTGTAGCTCTGAGGAAGGAGTGCTCTTGCTGTATCAGGCAGATCCCTTGGTCCACCAAGCTCTTGAAAAAAGAACACAAAATCCTTGGCAGCATGTGTGCGGACACTAGGAACCAGCAGCATCCTTTTGCGTGAGTCAAACTGGTCTGGCTTTGTCCGAGGACAGGTAAGCCAGGCAGTGGTTAGCAGCCTGTGCTAAAAGAAGTAGACCATGTTTAAGGCAGCTTAGATACTATCAAATTCTCTGAATGTTGACTCCACAAGTGTTTCTTGCACAAGAAGAGAAAAATCCGTCCCTTTGAAGGTGGCTGTGGAATGCAGGCTTGCGGGGCGGGGGTGGTGGTTGTTTTCCTGCAGACCGGCCTTTTGTCACTGCCTGCGCTTTCCTTACGAGGGCTGAGCATTCCTTTCCGACCTAAGATAAAACATGGATCTTGGGAGGATTACACTTCCCAAGCTCTCTCAGACAGTCTCCTGTCCTCAAGTCTGCATTCTACCACGTTAAGTTCTCCAAACCTTGGTACTAATGGATATTTAGATTAGGTTTGTTTCCTTTTCAGTGTATCACTGTTCTTAATGGCTGCTAGCCATTATTACTTCTCAAAACAGCTTAGAACTTGAATCTTTCCAGAGCAGTGGTAAATGAAAGGGGTATTCGGCTAGCAAGAACACTTTCTTTATATGGATTTTGCAGGGCATTGTACTACGTTGTGCTTTCATCTAAAATGTCCTTGGGCAACCTCATCCAGCTTTGAAGTTGGCCATCCTTTGAGCAGCCGATTGGATTGGAAACCTCCAGAGGTCCCTCCCAAACTAACTTACTCTGTGATTCTGTTTTCTAGTAGAGTTCTGGCAAAGATGCTTCTTTTGGCCTCATTTATATCTCCCTTCATGCTCAACAGCTTTCATCATGTTCCCATCATAAGCAGTTCTTTAAACTGAAGTGATGTGTAAACATCAGGAACAGTTTCTGAAGTGTAACATGAGTTTCCTTCCTTCGTAGTTTAGACTGTTTTTTATGCTGCCATATTCAGATGATATGAAAAATCAATTTTCTTTCATTGCTATTTATTAAGAGATAATCACTTTTTTTTTTTGTCCTCAGGCACAAATGTTTTACCATGGGGCAATACGAAGAATAATTTTCCAAAAGCTAATGGGTCTTGTTCTTAGGTCAGCTTTGTTCCTTTGCCCTCTTTCTTTGTTGGGAAGCTGCAGAAGAAGGAAGGACAAAGAGAAAAGAGCCTCGTTGTTATTTGGGATTTATTAGACTAGATCGTTACTGCATTTTGAGTGAGTGTTGCATTTTTGAGTTAAAAACGGAAGTTAAGAAAAAGATACTATTTTTATGGATATTGGTACCAGTTATTCAAACACTTTAGCTCATACTTAACTTTATGCTGTACAGTATTTTGCTTAAAATTTAAGCAGTTGCTTAAGCACTTTGAATTGTAATGAACTTAATAATGTGTCTTAGTAATTCAGGAACTGTATGCTTGACAAGGGAACGCTGACAGTTTGTTGGCTTGCTTGGATTTATGATTTTATTCTGAGGGCAGAACAGGATGGTGGGGCAATTAGATGGAGTTGCATATACCAAATGTATAATTTATCACATATGTACTCAAAACTGAAGTTGACTAATCTTGTAGTTCATGCTTGCTGTATGTTCAGACTTTAACCTCTCTGTTTAGATTGCCAACGTGGTGCCAATTAGTGGGACTGTGATGTGGACGCTAAGGGATATAACTCACTTCACATGGGTTACCAAACAGCTAGCAGATGTTAAGCTAATGGTTCTTGGCTACTACCAGCCTGGCTTGGATTTCAACCCAGAGGTGAAAGAATTTATTTCTCTCCCATTACCATTTCCCTTGGGCCATATTGTCCCGAGCATCGAGAATTCCTTCGACTTACTCTGGAAGACGATGTAAACGTTTCCCCTCCCCCTTAAACCTGTTCTCACGGTGTCCTGTATGTTCCTTTATTTCTATGTTAATTTGCCTTCTTTGGTATTTGTTATTCTACTGGTAGGCTTTATGATAAATGGTAAATGAAGATGTAAACACTTAAAACATACAACTGAAATTCTTACCAGGAGAGGTCTGTGCTGAGCGCGTGGTGTGGTTCGTGGGCTGTCCCTGCAGCTACATCTCGGATGGGACAAAAAGTCTGTCCTAGGATTACTGTTACTACTTGGAGTAACAAAGGCTGTAGAAAGCGGTGGGTCTGGCTTGCCTGGGACCCTGCCTTTCTTTGTTCTCATTGCTGGATATTGTGCTCTCAAACCCTGTGAAAAGTGTAACTGCAAGGCCCATAGTTTTCTTCTCGGGATGAGTCAGTGCTGAATAACTAACGGGCAGATTCTGCAGCTTCCTTGGTGTGACTTAGAGCAGCAGGTAGTAGGTGTTACTCAAGGCAATTTAAAATATGGTGTGAAATATAGTGTAATAACTGGAGAACTTTCATCACTTCGTTTTCTGTGCTCTTTCAAGCGATAGGTATGATAAGGTCTATAGAACTGTAGCAGCTTCAGGAACGGAGGTGGGGTAACAGAGGGCTCAGCTGCATGAACAATAACACTTAAATACTTATGCCTAAATCCTGTTTTATAACTCGCTGTGTAGTCATCTGACATGTTTAACCAGTGTGTGTAATGTAAGGGCTAAGGCTTTTTGTTCTCTCTGGTAACTTTGTCTTTCCTTCTTTGAGGATTTAGCCTTTGACCTAAAAATGTTGTCTGTAACATTATGTCCAGCATTCAGGTTTTCAGCTATTTCCTTACCTTGCTCATTTAATACCGTGATAAAAGGCAGTAGTATTAGCATAACAGACGTTTGAAAAGCAAAAATCATACTTAATGAGAAGTTTTCAGTCATAGTTTATTTTCTTACTGACGTGCTATTTTGGGGTGTCAAACTTGATCAGCATTGACATGAACACCAGCAGGAAGAGCTGGTGAAGGTTAAATAACTGTCATAGTTATTTTTCAGTGAGCAATGAAAATCAAGCGCTGGCAAGGTCCTGTCATTTGTTGCTTTTCTTCAAGGTTCTGAAGCAAATGTTTCATTCAGTGAGGCATTTGATCCTGAACTTCCAAAGAGAGCAATTATTTTTAATTTCTTGAGATGAGCAGAAATGTTTCTGTCCTATGGATTCATCTTTCTTGATGTTTATGTATTTGCTAAGGACAACATAACAGAAGTAATGCAAACAGTTATTCTGTACGTAGATGATGAATAATAGCTCAATACTAATTACCTTTCCTGAAGAGTAATTAATAACTTTCACATTTTCTGTGGAATGATCAGGGAAAACTCAACACGATAAACTGAGGAATAAGCTGAACTATCTGCTTTTCAAGAGTGGCAGGTTATCGAGCGTCAGGTTTTGGGTGATAGGAAACAAAATCCAACACCGGTTTTGTAACTACATTTGCTCTTCTCTTTCTCAGTATCTAAGTCAGTCATTCAGACCAGTAGATGCAGCCTTTCTCCAGTGATTTCACTGGCTTTCTTCCCCTCTAGACTTCCACGCAGCTCTGTATGATAAATTACTCTGCTTTGGTTTTTTTCCTTTTAAGAGACTTGAGAAGCGCTGATGATCAGATCTGTTCTCATGTGCATTTTAGTGTGTAGGTTCAGGGGCACATTGAAATTTTTCCATATTTATTATAATTTCAAAGTACATTGTCATGGTCATATAAGTTTCTCAAATATATACAAGTTAACCCCAAAATCAAGACACCAGAAGATTTCCCTCCTTCCCCTGGGGATGCTGGCTTAATTAGCGTGGGTTTTGTCTCTTGTCTGTAATGCCTAGTAGAAAATACTCTTGTTGGTTCCTTTTTCCTATCAAACATATCTGTAGTCCTTTTTTGTTGGCAAATAATAGGAGAAAACTTTAGAAGTCCAGAAGAAACTAAAATGCTGGATGCAAGAATTTTTTAGATGATTGTTCAAGCAACACTTCCCAGCTCTTCTTGAACATAGCTGTTTTGGTTTATCACTGAAACTCATACCCACCATGTTCACTTTGTCATTGAAAATTTTCGTCATATGACAGACAGTTTTTCCCCTTAGATTAGCATTGACATAACATGAAAAAAGAAGAAAATTGGACCAAATGTGTATGTATTTCTGGACAGACTCTGAAATCTTAAGCAATAAGGTGGATGACCTAGGGAGTTTGGGTTTTGTGTGAGACTGTTGAACGGGGCTATAAGAAAGTCGATGGAAGGAAAATATCAATTGGAACACCCTTGTACCGAGTTATAGGCTACATAAAAATGACAGTGGTTCAAACCCATGGGGGAATAGTGCGGTGTCTTAAAGCTAAATGTCAAATCAGGGAAATAACTGTATTAATAACAGAATCCTTAAGATTAGAAACTCTTGGAACTTGTAGATAGGAAAAATATAGACGAATACAGAGTATGTAGCTTTGAAGTAGGAAACCCAATGGGAGAAAACTGGCACCCCAGTCCTCTTAGGCATCAAGAATGACACCTGTGGGAAACATCTGGGCAGGGAATCCAGAGAGAGGGAGATAACGTTTGACTTTCTCCTGGGAATTGTGCAGAACTTGGTACCAAATTTTCCTGCCAGTGGCCCTCCATAAGTGTGAACACAAGTGTACTTACAGATCCTCGCAGAAGTAATCCAAGCCAAAAACTGCAGTGAAGTGATACTTGATTTCAAAAAGGGAAAGTACATCAGAACGAGAAAGCGTGTTAAAAAGGAACGGAAAGGAGCAGCGAAAAGGGTGAAATGTTTGTAGGTAGTGTGAAGATGATTTCAAGGCACTATACTGCAGAGCAAATGCCTCGGCCCTAGCAAAAGCCGGTTGAGAGAGAGAAAAGTTATGATGTGGAACAGCAGGGAAGAAAGGCTGTAGAGTCAGAGGCATCCTTCCAAAAGCTGAAGTCATGACCAAGTGAGGAAGACAGAAACGAACAAACACTTTGAAACGCCAAAAACTTAGAGGAACAGCTTTCAGAAAGTATAAAAAGTAACAGTTCTTTTCCAAATATGTTGGGAATAAGAAGCTTGTCTAAAAGTTTGCAAAAAGCCTTGAAGACTCGGGTGTGAAAGAATCACTTGCAGAAGGTGGAGCGGAAAGGAACAAATGGGTTTCTGAGGCATCTATGCTCCTCATGGTTTCTTTACCAGAACCCATCTCAAACCCAACTGTTAATGGAGGAATTTAACAACGCAGTGAGCAGTAACTGGCTGCAGGGACCAGGATGTTAGAACCCAGGAGGGATTCAAGGGAGAAACTGTTGAATTAACAACACTTGTGTGCAACCTTTCAATTAAAACCTCCTCAGCCCTGTTAGGGAATAGATAGGGCTGATACGATGCCAACTTACAAAAGGTTTCAGGGAGCTTGGGGAACAGCAGGCAGAAATCTGGCTTTGTATTGTGCAGTGTCGTCAAAAGAATAATTTAGATTAGAATTATTTGGCACATGATTTTATATGTGTGTATATATATAATATATATATATATTTTATATACATGGAGGAGTCAAGATGTCTTTTGTAAAAGGAAGTTGCACTTGATGAATCTTCAAGGACTCGAAAGGCTCAGCGGACATCTGGATGAGGGTGTTCCAGTGCGTACGGTATCCTCAGATTTTCAAGCAGCTTCTGACATGGTCCTTTGCCGCAGCTTTGTAAGGCAGGTGATCTTTCTGGGGATAAGAGAGAATGGTCTTTAGTAAACCAGTGACTGGTTAAAAGGTGAGAAAATGTGAAGCAGTAATCATGGTTACCATTAGAGTGACACAAGGAGTCATGAGACCTGCGCTGTTTAACGCTCTCACAGATGATCTGAGGAAGGCAATGGATAGAGAAATAACAACGTCTGAGTTATTTAGAAGTACTTTGGCACAGTCAACTCTAAAGCTGCAAAAGTACCTACCTTATGGTACTGCGTGATTCAAAAATGAGCTAGCAGGTTAAACTCGGCATCAGTAAATGTAGAGTAACATGAGAAAATGGAATTATCTCTGTTTACAGCTACGGCTAAACGAGGTACAGCCTCCCCCAGTAACAGATTATGGAACAGCTTGCAAATGAAGAACATCTGGGCCTGAAGAGAAGATGCCTGAGTGGGACAGAAGAAAAGCAAGCATTCCCCATCTCTCTTTCATTCCCTAACAAAAAGTAGGTACATCAAATGGAAGAAGGAAGTTCAAAATAAACAAATACTTCTTTGCATCATGAATACAATGTGGCAGCTGTTGCAACAAGACTCTGATGCTGAGAGTTTGCATGAAAGTGGTTGGATATATTCTTGGAAGAAAGATCTATAAAGTTTATTTCATACCAGTGCAGAAGACCTGGCATGTGGAAATCTTAAGCTACAAGTTGTTGCAGGCTCGGGGAATGTGTTGGGGAATACAGCTGCTCCTTAGGCATTGCCCACTGACCACTGCCCGAGACACGGTACGGGCTAGGTGAAGGTGCGATCTTATTTGGTAAGGCTCATCTTTGGTGCCTTATTCTCTTTAATTATATTTTGCTATTTCTGTACTTGTCTGTTCCAGCTACTCCCTTCTCTCTCAGATGCTCCTCCTACAAAACAAATGAAGTTTGTTTTTTATGAAAACACACTTTTTTGTCTTTCTCTTTGTTGTTCTTTTTGTGTAGTACATTGAGTTGTCATGTGTGTAACTTAAGTTTATTGTGTTTGTCTACAGACTTCTTGGACAGAAAGTGGAGCTGCTGCTTAAGCATTTCCATATGTGTTCAGCCATATTGTTCAGCTATATTCTTCACCTAATGTAACTTGTAAAAATAAACATCTTTAAAGTGTTATTTTTATATGTTGATAAAGAGTTAATGGAACTAGAAAATGTTCCAGACCAGTGTTTGTCCCTACCATGGATCATGAGAAGGCTGCGTCGTGTCCTGCTAGTTTTTAAGCAACCTACAGCTTCATCTCTCTGAATCTGATGGCCAATTAGTTGATCCCTCCAGGAGACTGAGTTGAATACAATCCTCCTGACATTTGAACACAGCAGAATACTTGAACTTAGCAAGTTTTCCATTTATAAGTGAGTTGTTTGTTAGAAGTGGAGAGAACAATCCAAACTCTGCCAAGTACATGCTAGGCGTACAGCCCTGCTGGCCTCAGACATAACATGTTGTCAATTTTGTTTTTATTTAGGGCAGATTTGCAAAGCTGGTGTGTTGATAGAGACAGAAGGGAGTGTGTGATATGTCCCATCTGTGTAAACTCAATTTTCTATATGCTGTCTTGCACAGATGGTATGCTTTTGTATGTTTTTTTTTTTTTTGTTTCACACTTGAAGCTGAAGAAGCCAGGTTTGAGGAGATGTGCTATATTAAATTAATCACTTGTAAAGTCGAGATAGCTTGTTGGTGAAGGGGTAGGTGGCAGGAAAGAGTGGTCACCTCTGCCTCTGAATCAGCCCTTGTCTCCCCACCTTTTCCCATTCAGCAGGTAAAACCGTCTCCACTTTTGATTCCATCAGTGGAGTTGAACCACTTATCGCTGTGGGAGGAAGTTAATAGGAGTCCTGACATGGAGAATGTTATCTCCTTGCCTTCTGCCTGAAAAGATGCTAATACAGGAATGAAAATTGTGGCAGTTGCTCTAAGATTGTCTGCTTTCTAGTTCCCATCTTTTCCGTCACCGGTAGAAGTGGATGAAATAGGAACGTGGAGTGAGGTTTGAAGAGCCCAGTATTGAGGCAAGGTCTGTAGCCTTTATATACAAGAAGAAATAAGTTCTAGGCTCCTGCAGGATGTGGGAGGAAACTTGTGATGCTCTAGGAGCCTGTTGTTCGTTCCTGGCTAAAATTGGCCAACATCTCCTTAATGTGGCTGTGAGAAGTACAGAAAGCAGAACGGAGGCAAGGCTTTCTAACGCTGAGGCATGAGGATGCTCTGGAAGTACATCATGGTCTGTGATGATGCATGGTCACCCTGTGGTAGTGTGTCAAGATCACACGTGACTTTGTCTAAGTTGAATTCAAAGAGGTGAAACCAAAAGACAATCATCCAAATGAGAACTTGGATGAGAATTCAAATCTTGTTTGGAGCTTATTATTTTTGAGGGAAGCTGCACAGAGTGCTCGATAGAATCAGATATGCTTAGGAGTAAGGGAATCTGGGTGGCTTTGAAGAGTGTCCTCAGAGGAAATACTACTAAAAGCACAGTTTATTGGGACTGGGATGAGAACGTTGGCTGAAGAGGCAATGCTGTTGTGCCAGGGCTGCAGGAGGTAAGCTCAGGTTCTGCCAAAGAGTTGCTGGTACAGATGCTGCTTTGTGCGAGAGAGAGAGGGAGTTGGATAACGTGTGGTTTGCCATCCCTTGGCTGAGGCTGACTTACAGCTGAAAACAGAGAACCTGTTAGTCGATAACCAACGAGAGCAGGGGGGGCAGAAGGAGCAAGGATTTAGGTTCACTGCCCTGCCTGTGTTCAGTCTTCATGAAAATGACAAGAGTGCAGCTATGCTTTGCGATAGCTGCTGTGTTACCTTCCAGACATCGTTCCATGGTCAGTATCTAATCATACGTGTAGGCGTTTTGGCACATGGTGTAGAACTTGGATGAAGGAAATCTCCGTTGCAGTAGTTAGTCTCTTGTGACAGCAATAGTTGAGGTTGTAAAAGAGATTCTGGGGTTTTTCTTGTGTTTACCAATTGAATGATTTTTTTTTTTTTTTCCCCTCCTCTAACTTCTCAGATGTCTCTTTGCTCAAAGGTAAATCTTCTAAAAATACTACCACAGAAATCCTTCTATCTTGTCTACAGTGTTTAACACGTAACTCGGTACCTACACCTCTTAGATATACCTCCAAGAAAATAGCAGAAATTGAAAACTGCTCTTGGAAAGCACCATGGAAGAAATTATTGCTTCTGGTGAGCTTAGAAAGTTTTGACCTTTACCAAATATAGGGACTTTAAGACTGGAAATGATGATTAGAGCAATAGTTTCCTCCCTTGTATAACTTGGTCTACCGCTGTTTGCATGTTAACTTCTTTGAAAAGGTATCTAGTCTTTGTATACAGACTTCCTTTGCTGTTTCAGGATTATTTTTTTAAAGGCAGAATTCTTGCAGAATCACAGTATCCCTTTGAAAGTGTCTCCTGTGACCTTTTTCCATTGGTGTGTCTAATAGGCATTTCTGATACGAATGTAGAATCCTTAGTAAACTACTTTCTTTTTTGTTTTCCTCCAGACTTCTTTGATTTGTCAAGAGCAGTTTGCTTTTTATTCCTGTCTTCCCATATGCTGTCACTCCCAGTTTGGTGTATTTTGCAAATTTAATAAGCATCTCTTAGGTTTCAAATCAGGTTTTTTTGACTCAAGTAGTAGCTGTGAGTGATGGGCAATCTCAGCGATCCCCACTCAGTCTCCTTGCCAGCTTGTGGCCTTGTTACCGCCTGCCTCTTTTTCTTCCCTGTTCCAGTGCTTGTTCATAGCCTTATTTGCAGTTTTCCAGAACAGTACCTGGAAGGCAAACTCCTTAGGCTTGGGGCATGCTACGTTTAGGACTCTTAAAGAAATTCAAGTTTGACCTTCCAGCCATTCCTTGCTGAGCATTTGCAAATGAGGGTTTTTCTGTGGCTCTCAACTTGGCCTGATTTGGGGAGGTTTTAATGAGAATGGCAAAAACACATCCGGGTATGGAAAACATACGTGTTTCAGAAACGGAGGAAATGCTTATGAAGGAATTTTCTCAAGTTATTCAGTCTGCAATTTCCATCAAGGAAATATCCGCCTAGATAAAGTTTTGTTTAATTACAAGCAATTTTAAATCAGAAGTGCGTTACAGTCCTATTGTTGGGGTTCTGTAAGTCTGGTTTATAATGATTTATGACTTTTCTAGAATTGAAAATACCTTGAAATCAACTACTTGTGCGCATAGACTACATTCACATTTTTCATTATTAGCCTTCTGCTGGTTTTTTGTGGTTTTGTTTTTTTGAAAGTCTCTTTTGGGTCCTATTTTAAATGGCACCTTTCTCCCGAGTGTTTCACTCCGGGAGAACCGCAGTCCCTGCGGGCTACTCCAGTGAGTTCAGAGTGAGACCAGACACGATATTTTTTGGCTGAAATGAGGTGAGAAGACTCCCAGCCTCTGTATCTCTGAGAGGGACTGAATGTAGACATCTGCTGTAGCTCTGTACCCTGCAGAGCTAGTAACCCCAGCATTTGTGTAGTCAGTGAAGAGAAGTTTCTAGGGCGTGAGTCAGGTTGTCCTAAAATGAATGATCTCCTAGAAGTGCCTCTTTTGACAACAGGACTGGCTGTAGGAGACATGGGAGACATAGATGTCTTAAGAGTAGGGAGACAGAACTTGCAACCAGTATCTCCTATGAGAGAACTAGAGGAGAAAACAAGGTGACATACCTTGCCAAAATAGGAGCCTGGCTAAAACCGAATAGATCTATTCAAATGTTGCTATTGAGTAATCAATGTGAAATTGCTTTCAGGAGCAAAATTCTTGAGAGCGCTTTACCCTTTTCTTGTTTGTGTTTGTATTGGTTCCATCTCCTATATCGTTGTTGCAGCACTTGTCAATGAGCTGTTGAGGTTTAACTGTGGACAAGCCAAACTCTGCCATATGTATAAAGATATTTGCCAGAACCGCCCCCCCCAGGCAGAATGGTGTGCAAAGCAAAATATGCTCATTTTTCTTCTGCCGTCTCCCATCTGTGCTCACACCAAAGCCCCCAGGGATACAGTTGTGCAACCCTGTACAGCAGGAGCCAGCAGGATCGCTGGGGACTTTGCTGCCCGGAGGAAGGGGTGGAAGACTGTGGAGTACAACAGGAGGCTGCAAATGTGGCGATTACAATCTGTTTTGGTTGACTAAGCATGCGTTATCTTTTAGCCAAGATTTTGCTGAAACTGAGCAATAAATACATATACTGGATCTGTTGAAATGAGCCCAGTGTGTTTTTTGCGCTGAAGGAGTCAGCCTGGTCACTGGTCAACGTCTCCATGAGACTTTCAAGAACTGAACATACCCGTCTTGTGAAAATTATGGCTGAAGTTCCCTGTGTTAGCGAAGCTGAGATCTGAAAAGTGTTTTCTTGAGCGTTTTGGACCCATCCTTGCCAAAGGTAACGGAATAAGGAAGCCTACACTGGTGCTCATAAAGCTTAATTTATACTTGCTGATCCTCTTATTGCCAAACAGAAGCTGGCAGGCATCCCGAGTGCCATTGAACCATCTGTAGAAGGAAACTATATTTCATTCTCGTGGAAGAGGGATATCTTCTATTTTCTGTTAGCCTGTCCTGATTCTTTGTGTTACCAGGAAATGTTTGTGATGTTCATAAGCATTCATAAAATGCAGTTGTAGATTATGGAGAATTCATAAATATTTAAAAATTTAAAGGAATTTGAAGAATAAAAAAATGGGAGTAGTATAGAGTTCCTCTTTCCTTGGTCTCTAAATAAGAAAATTGTTGCATGTTTTCCTAAGTCTTCCCCACTCCATTCTGCCTTCTGGAGATGCATCCAGCTATACCAGTGCAACAACAAATCTCCTAAATCATTTCAATACTTAATTTAATGATTATGATATGGAGTAAATGTAGGATAGAAATAAGGTGCCTTTTTCACATA
The DNA here is from genome assembly GCA_020745775.1 of Theristicus caerulescens. Taxonomy (NCBI): domain Eukaryota; kingdom Metazoa; phylum Chordata; class Aves; order Pelecaniformes; family Threskiornithidae; genus Theristicus; species Theristicus caerulescens. The sequence goes on from CM036573.1 coordinate 12,269,920, forward strand.
TCCACTTCTGTTGAACAGAGAGAAAGGAAAACGTGATGCTTTAGTGAACTTTTACTTTTTAATGCAGGATACAATCTAGATTTGAGCCTGACCTGACAGTGCCCCTATGCTCGTGCTTAGTTTCAAGTATTTCTTAACTTCAAACTTTAAAAGTAAATTTTACAGATAGATATGATGTGCTTTGCTGGGAGTTTAAGGAGGATATTAGGAACAACGGGGCATGGAAATTGTTTAAAGTGTTTGTTTGACTTGCCTTTTTCACTCGGTGACAGTTGCACAGGCAATACTTGAAAGCTACTTTGTCTGTTTAATACAGTCCAGTTTTCCCAGTCTGCTGAAAAGGAGACCAGAATCCTCCTTTCTTAACTCCGTGTTGCCGAAGATTAAGTACATTCTTGGAATAAGGGCTGTCTGTAGTTTCTTATTCACCCAGGCTTGGAAATGTTTATGCCTTGCTGGTCAGTATTGCTGGGTGCAGCACGCGGATGCGAACGCAGCCTTGCCGCTGTTAACTGCGGGGCGCGTCGGAAGCGAACCTGCTTATCGCGTGGTCCACCCCACTGCCCCCTTCCCTGGAGAGCCCTTGACCAAAGGGCTGGGGGAGGTTAAAAGGATATCGTTCCCCAAAGTCCTTTCCAGGCACATGCTCTCATTGTTCTTATAATTGGAAAGGATTTAAATGACAATCCATGCTGGTGGCATACTCGCAGCTCTCCTATTCATTTGGTATTTATTACCTCCTTTAGAAAGAGCAGCATTAAATTTAGAGGAATGTACACCATTATGTTCCTCCATACTCCAGGCTGAGGGCTCCTTTTCCATCGTTTTGGGCAATAGGTTAAAAATAATGATAAAAAGGTATACAGGGGCTCAGCAGATTTAACTGAAGCCTTACTCTCTTTTCTGCCTTTGAGCAGATGACCTAGAGAAGTTTATTGGTGGATGTTAGAATAAATACCTGATGACTCTACTATCTTACTGATAATAGAATTTATCCCATTGTCTCACTGACTACTGCTGAAATTAATGCAAAGGAGAGTGAGGTCTGAAATCTCTTCCAGGCTCCACCAGAACTCGGCATTCATCCCTCAGAGTCCTTTGGAGGTACCGCTAAATGCGGTGAGCCACCTGCCCAGGGTACTGGAAATGCATGTGCTGACCAGTGCTTTTGAGAATGGTCCGTGTTCAAATGCTGCTTAATCACAGAAGTGGATTAAGTTGCTATGTTTGTGTCCAGTTATATTTTTGGAAGCATAAGCACAAAATAAATTGCTATAGTTTTTCAGCTGATATAATGGCCAAAAGAATATAAAGGAAACTTCCCCAAAATCTTATATTCATAAAATCTAATCTTTCAGCATTCGTGAAAGATCTGTTGATCAAAACTTCGTTCCTCTGAAAAATGGATCAAATATAGAAGCCTGTCTGTTCTCAACATTTAACTCTGTATTTTTTTTCTTTATTCTCAGCTGCTTTTCAGCTGTTGTGGCAAATCAGTGGGATGGTGTTAGGTTTTGATACTGAGGAGCCAGTCTGCTGCACACTTCATATAGTTGACTATTAGTGAAATAAAGAACAGGAGCAGGGAGGGATTGTGAACAATCTCTTCTAATACCAGAGTTGTGGAGCTTCGATACAGCAGTGGAATGGTTCAGATCAAACATAAGGAGATACTTTTTTGTGCAACATAGATGAGTTATGGAGAGTTTTGATTCAGGGTGGTACGAGTGCTAAAGCTCGCGTGAATTCAACAAGCAACTGAACAAATTAGTGGGAAAAAATTCCATCAAAGACTTTTACAAGCACAGCCTCCCTCTCTGCCTCAGATCCCCTGTGCAGCAGATTTCTAGAAGCTGGAAGAGTGTCAGGGAAGTATCGCTTCACACCTGCTCCATTTTAATAATATTCCCTTGGCATCTGCTGTTGTCCGCCGTTGGAGACAGGATGTTGGCTAGATGATCCTTTGGTCTGATTGTGCTCCAGTGTTTGGAAGGCAGCAAATGTGATTCTGTCATAGAATCACAGAATCACAGAATGCTTTGGGCTGGAAGGGACCTTTAAAGCCCGCCCAGTCCATCCCCCTGCCATGGGCAGGGACATCTCCAACCAGATCAGGTTGCCCAGAGCCCCGTCCAGCCTGGCCTTGGATGTTTCCAGGGAGGGGGCATCTACCACCCCTCTGGGCAACCCGTTCCAGTGTTTTACCACCCTCCTTGTAAAAAATTTCTTCCTTATATCTAGTCTGATTCTCCCCTCTTTTAGTTTAAAACCATCACCCCTTGTCCTATCGCTTATTGGCCCTGCTAAAAAGTCTGTCCCCATCTTTCTTATAAGCCCCCTTTAAATGTTGAAAGACCAATGAATCGTCTTCAGGGTCCATCTATGCAGTAACCCAGCCAGGAGCTAGCAGAATGGATAGGTAACTTTTGGGAGCATTGTAGAAAACAATGAGATGACAAAAAAATAAAGACATGACAAAACACAGATCAAAGGGAGCCTTAAGCATTATGTCTAGGCAAGAAGATGGTCCTACTAACCAAAGTGTTAAACAGTCAGTGAAATACTAGTGCAGGCTTATCCATTGGCCTAAAGAAGAGGGCCTTGTTAGATACAGTGCCAGTGTAAAGCTATCCTAGAATGCTTACAGCAACTGGGGGTAATGAGATGACCTTTGTATCTTTGAGTCCTGTTTTAACAGGACAGCTATGCATCAGGCCTCTGGCCTGCTGGCCAACTTAATCAGCTCTGTCATTTTCTATGGTGCTTCACTGAGGTGCCAATAAATTCAGCGTGTAAAGGTGCCCCATGGGGGGACAATTCATTCTTACGAGAGGGGAAGGATATCTTAATCGGATAGTGTGTGTTTATAGTGGGCTAGTCCCTTGATTAAACAGTCTATCCGTTTGCTAAGCTCCTGTTTATTTGGATGTTGTGGCCAACCCCTATTAGTCAACCGGTGAAAGGGAAGCTCTGGCTTTTGGTTTTTCCCACAGCTGCATCTGAAACAGCTGCTCTGATTTGGAAGTGCAAATGGTAGGTACACAGAGCAGGTACACAGAGACCTGGTCGGATGCTGATAGGTGCCAAAATCGTTTCTGTGCTTGGTAGCGTTGTGGGAACCCTCCACAGGGAAAAGCTGCTGGCACTTCTGCTGCGCTTCAGTGACCTGGAAAGGAGGAGGCAAATACAGAAAAGCAGTTTGGCCAACCAGCCATATTCAGTGTTTCCATTGCTGCCATCTGTCCTTGGAAAAGAGTCGCTTCTCCCCCATATGTGTCTTCAAATGTTCTGTTCCTCTGGCTTTTTTTTCTCTTAATCAAGTTCAGACCTCTTGTTTTCCCCAAAAGCTTTATTCTGTGTCTCAGTTTTCTGCTCCTCAGTATCCCTGGTGAATTCTGCCTTACAAAATCTGTGGACATAAATTGACCCATCGTTAATACAAAAATAAAATAACAATGAAGAGGCACTCCCAGATCCCTTTCAGTCTTTGGTGTGGTCTGCCTTAAGACCGTACCCATGCTAGTGAGGGACTTGGGGCTTGTATGGGGCAGTACTTAATGGTAACGCCACAGATCCAGTGGTGAGGTCATGGTCTTCTCTTCACAGAAATCGGATCTGGAAATTGTCTTGCTAACACGTTTAATCCATTTCCTTGCCATTGTCTGATTCTTTCCTGCAGTACATTTGTTGGTGGTATGCCCAGTCTCTCATAAAATACCCACGCAAAAGCGCTTCCACTGTTTCCCTGAGGAATAATTCCTTATATTGATTCTCACTCTTCAAGATTTTTTTTTTTTCCCAGATACTCAGCCTACCTTTTGCTCTTGCTTAATTTCATTGCTGCCATGCCTTCCTGTTGGTGTAGTCCTTGGTATTGCGTGTAAATTCTTCTACTCTCGAGGCTTGCACCTTTCAGATCGGGTCTCCCACTGCCTTGACTGCCCGAATGCTCCCTCCACCTTGTCTCCTAATCCTGCGTTCAAGGGTTCCCCGGTCCTGAGAGCGTTGCTTCAAGTACGTTGTGCAGCAACCAGTATTTTCCTGGTAAGACATGAAGATTTCAGAGGATGCGTCACCACCTAGGCCAGTTAACTCCAGCAGACAGCTGAGATCTGCTTCTTGAACGCTTGCGCGCGTGCAGAGCAGAGCGCGCGTTTCCACGAAGCCTGCGTCCGCCTGGGTTCTGCGAAACCCCTGGATGCCTGCACACGCTGGGGTGTTCTTGCTTATTCTCATCCATTTATTTAAGAATATTTTTCTGCAGTACGTTTAGTTTACTTTTTCCTCAGACTTCCTTTATTTTTCATTCATAAGCTTGAGGTTACGCAGGGTTTCTCTGTTTCTATGGACTTCTGCCAACACATTTGAAGAAGGATAATCTGCACAAGTCTTTAACATATTTACCAGTTGTTCAGAGTTGTGTAAGAAAGATGGAGCCAAACAACAGCATCTTTCCAAAGGAATCTAAAGAAATATTAACTGCAAGATTTTGTGTGGTGATGTTGTGCATTTTACCTGAATTTTGCAGTTTTATTAAAAATCAAAGTTAGTCCTTTCAGTTAGTCCGGGAAGGTGTATTTTTTCATGAACCTGTCTGTGGTTCACTTATCACTTTAAAAAAAAAAGTCCTAAATTTATTGAAGCCAATCACGAACCATAAAGAATTAAGCCGTTGATACTATTTCTGTTTTTCTCAGCATCCAATTTCTAATGTAAATCTCTTGTTAATACCAGGAATATTTTCCTTTGTGAAAATAACTGTCATGTCACGAACTCAGTATTAAAGTGTTTCAGGATTAAAAAAAAGTCTTAGTTTTGAAACTCACCTCTGTGTTGCACTGACATCTAAAAGTAGATTACTGGGGAAAAATGGAGGAGGTGATGTGTAATTCATTTATTTGTATGTCTTCGTTAGAGTGTTTTCTGTCCACACCTGTGGACAGAAACAACTAGCAAATGCTTACTCAGACAAAATATCCCACCTTTGTATTTAGAATATCTCTTAAAATAATATTGCATTCAGCAAGAGGAATGGCGTTGTCTGAGCCTTGAGACATGGTACCCTATTTAGCTGTCTACATAATATTTTGTCCCTTTGCTGACAAGGTTAAATAGTGAAATAACTTTTCCCTTTTAGTTTGTTTTAGTTTTACTGATATATTTTATTTCTGCTTTATAAGATAAAATTTCTTAAGAATTGGTAGTGGTTGGCTGAGATTATCTGCATAAGCTGTGTGGCAGATACGAAGCGAAATGAAATTCGCTGCTCTAGGGAGCTAAAATTTTGCTGCTGTAAAAGGTCTTGAAAGAACCATAGGGAAGCGAGAGGAGTCGGTCCGTGGCTTCACTGGGAAAGTGCGTGCGATGGGGGATGCTCATCGCCGGAGGATTCTCGTTCCGCCGTTGCCCTCCGCAAGGGAGGGAAGGCAGAGGTACATACGATGGCGATGGCGAGTGAATAAGGGCACCCCCTTCTCCTGGGAGTCACCTTCCCTGGGGTGGTACAGAGCTTGTTCTCACTGGGGTTGTACTCATATGAGAGCTAATGTCTGTTTGCTCAGTGAAAATACATATTTTTTGGAAGGGAATACAAAGCCTGTGTCATGTAAGGGACTTTGAAGTTCCCATTTTGAAGAGAGTGATGCAACAATCCTTAATATGTCTGTGCCAGGCTTTCAAAAGCTCCCAGCCAGTACCATTGTTCTCAACGGGAGGTGCTGGCACCGACTGCTTTGGAAGGTCTGGCTCCAGCCATGTTCCTCGGTGCCCCGCACCCCCAACGAAGGGTGGTGAACAACGCTGTTCCCATGCTGCAGGTGGGGAACGGGGCCTGCGGTTCTTTCCCCAAGCTGATGAACCAAGCAAATTCCAGGTTTCAATGGCACAATCATTAAAATATTACTTAAAAACAATGCACTAATGAACCGTGATGACTGTGATGCTGATTACAGTCAGATTACCTGTACTACTGATTACCATGAGAACTTAACTTGTGTCATTTGCTTTGAGTCTGTAAATACAGCAGTTTTAAGTAAACTATTACTTCGTTAGTGATACCTTGTTTGCAGGAGGTGTAGCTGTACAAGGACAACATTACCCGTCCCTTGCTCGCAAGCACTGGTATCGTCTGTGCAAGTCTCAAGCACTGATGGTGTGCAGCCTTCAGGAAAAGGGAGCTTTTCCCTCGTTTGAGGCCACGTGAGACCCCCCACTAGTCTACACGCTGTAGGAATTAAATTTTGTGAAGGGCAAGTCAGGAGGGTCCCTAACTTTGCTTCTGCTTGGCCGTAAGTGCAGGGAGGGAATTAACAGGGCGGAAGCTCTCCAGTCAAGATGCTCCTGGAAATGATTGTTCTTTTCTGGCTGCGATTTGGCTCAACTAGCTCTCACATCGCCACTATGGATGACATGCAAAACAGAAAAAGTTTTTTTACCTTTCTTATACCCTCTCTTAAAACAGTCATCCCAGCTACTGTTAATTCCTACTGCAAGAAGTTGTGTTGAAACTTGGTAAATACCATTAATACATTTTTAAAACCCTTTACTTGATTGCAAGATAATGTTATTTACTACACAACCAGGACAATTTCCAGCCCTACACATGTAGGACACGTTTCATTTATTATATGCTTGTTCTGTCAAACAAGTGAAAGTTGAGATGTATGCAGCAGTACCATTCTGAGCTGGAGCTAGAGTAAATATTCCAAGATCCACATGAAAATTGCAAGAGTTGGTAAGAATAAACAGTATGATTTAGAGTTAACTTGAGATGAAGTTGTGTTGATCAGATTTCAATAACATTGTAAGGTTTCTGCAATACTCCTAAGCATGGTTTTGTAAATATTTTTCTAGAGGTATCAGTTTTTACTCACTGGGCACAGTGATAATCTAATATTGGTATTTTTGGAAAGGCGTTATGTGCGAGATTCTTCCCAAGTCTGGAAGTAGTTTTTAATACTGATCCTGGGACAAAGTCCTTAAAGAAGAAAAAAAAAAAAAGGTCAGTTGTGTGTAGTAGAGGCTGGAAAAATGAGTTGGTACAGTTTTTAGTAACAGTCTCCGAGCGAGATCCAGAAAAGTCCGTTCTTGGCTGAGACATTCATGTTAACCAAAGGGCTTTCAAAGAATGCTCTGGGAAGTCATTTCAGGATACATAAAAGTTGTAGCCTGGAAGGGGTCTACACGCATGTGGTTTGAGCAGGGGCAAAAATCCCGGTTTCTCTGAGCTCATGCGGAAGAGAACATAATGTTCTCTTTAGAGGAAGGGCACTTACAGAACAGCTGCTCCGCAGCCTGCAGTGTTGGTGAGCATGCTGTGCATCTGGAAACGGATTTTTTTTTTTAATTAAGCTGTGGTCTAAACTTACTCACATCAGTGTTTGTACAGTCTTGTAGTTCCAGTCGGTGTACATAGGCAGCACAAAAAATCCACTGTACCTGAAGACCGGCTTAGCACCTTCTCTTTTTGCAGCCTCCTTTCCTTTGGAATAAGTGTGTTTGGCCTAAAACCTCCTCCTCCTCTCCAACAGGGTATGGATTATTGATGAGTGGGCACCGTCACTTGTCAGCCCTGGTATGGGAAACGTGCTGGGGTGAGAGCTTGTCCTGGCAGAAGGCGGGTGACAAACTCCTCCTGCCCTTCTCCACGAGTGTGGCAATAGCTGCTCTTACTCCCAAGCATTCTGCTCCCTTCATGTTTTTCTTCCTCCGTTCGGATCAAGTTGAATGTTAACTTGGGAAGAAAACGTGTGAGCGTGTGCACAGCCTACTTGGGGAGGCAATCTGGAAGTTCAGACTGTATCAAGATGATTCTTGGAAATTCTTCTGTAATATACTTCTTTTAAAAATCTTTTAAGCTTTCAAATACAGAATCTGTCTTTAATTAATGAAAACAAAGCTGGCTGTCTAGTTTAATTCAGGCTTTTTTTAGGTTGGCACTATAACTTTTTGGTTGATAATGGACTATTTCCTCCTCTTAATTACCCTAACGATCCTTTCTGTATTCGGATTACCTTAACGCCTTCACTTAATGCTTTAATTTCTTCACTTGGTCTGTGCATCTCTTAACGCTAAGGACCCTGCGTGATTTGTTGAGGAGGAGAGGAGTGCGAGACAGCATCCTATTGACCAGTTCTTTGGTAACATTTCTTTTTCTTGAAATGCAGATCAAACGCTGTACAAAGATGCATTTATTTGCCTTTGGGTGTTTGTATAAGCATGCGTGGGATTGAATTATCACTTATAAACAAACAGGTCTGTAACAACCCAAGTGAATGAAAGATGCATGAACATTTTGCTGATACGACATGCCTATTTTCCAAGGGTTGTCCCCCCCCCCCATTGTTATAAACACACTAATGATCTGTTATTCTTGGCCAAAAGAACAACTGTTGTATTATTGTGACTTCTCTATTAATTTAGAAGATGAAAGACGATAGCTGGTTTTGTGCTGGTTTCCAGACTGATCAAGGCAATAACATAACACCATCCCATTGCTGCAGAAACGGTTGAATTTGGAATTGGCAATATATCTACTAAATGTTTCTGTAAGCTTTTAGGATTTTTTAGTTTGAAATTATGTAGGAGTAGGTACAATGCTGGCCTGGGGCCATAGGGAACTGTGACAATTTGTGCTGTCTTGCTAGGCAGTCGTCAAAAGCAGCCTCCTAAGACTGTTCAAACGGTTTGTCAGAGACCACCAATTTTGTTATATGCAAGAAAAAATGAACAAACTCATACTACTTAATTGTTAACAAAGCAGATAAATTTCATGGTTTACGTTTGTTGTATGTGATCCTTCTTACCAAAGGATTAGTAAAAGGATCAGTCACCACATAACTCCATTCTTTGCCTGTTGCTAAAGCTTTTATCCTCATTTTTCAGTAACCTGGCTGGTTTTATTTCCCCGTCATTATCACAGGGGCAGACAGCAATAGAAGCCTCTTGCTCTGACTGGTGCCATTATCGATATGGAAGCTGAGTAGCTCTGTGCCTGCTTATCCACAGCTGGGCTTCTCGAGGCGTGATCTCGTGGTTTATTGGGACCGGCGCTTGTACAGGGCACAGCTTCCCCAAACGTTCCTTACAGCCTCCTTGCATTAAATGGAGCCCAGGCTGATTGAACGCCTTGTGCTTCTTTAAAATGTCCTCGCTGGCTAAGCTTGTTCTTTTGTTCTGGAGCTTGCTGATACACCACCCATCTTACAGGGCAGATGCATTTTTACCTTCATTAATGATTATTGTTAATTCCAGTTGGCAAGAAAGGAGGGAGAACTAATATAAGAGCGATTCTTCTGGTGGTCTCTTGGAAGCATGTTTGCTGCTGGCTTGCAGTTTCTCTTTTTCCTGATTTTTTTTTTTTCCTTTTATTTCTGATTACTTTCTTTCCATTCCTATCCATTTATTAGCATGACCTTGAGTAGGTTCTTAGGCGTGCTTTATTTAGCAAAGTACTCTGCCTCTATGTTGTTGGAGAAGTTAGATAAGAATTACACAGAATGGCTCTTCAGTGCAAACTGGATCTTGAAAAATCTTGTAATTACTTTACATATTGACTTTTTTTGGGTGAATTTTGCCCAGATACCTCTGTGATCCCAGCTGTGTGGAGCTGTTTTGCACCTTCAGTGGCATAACTGAATTTAATCATGTGCAGCTTGCTGAACGCTATCGTGTGATAAAATACCCTGGTAAAATTCATCATGAACCATGAGAAGCTTTTAGCAGGCAGGATAATTGCACTAACGTTTGCTCTCAAGTACACTACAAATTAATTTAACACACCATTCCTAGTGAAGCACACAGGATGATAAAAATACTCCAGACTGCCAACTAAGTCTTCTGAATTGCTTTTGAAAACTGTCTTAACTCTTATACTTTCTTCCCTAGCACTCTAAAAATACATCTGTGCTAAAAAAATAACGTAACACCACAGATAATCAAAATTAAGATAAACGGCTAGAAAGTGTACGTCTCTTCATGTAGAACATAGTAATTGACCCTGTACTTCGTTGTTACTACAGTGCATAGAATTCCTATACTTTGTGTGTCACATCATTTATTAAATGCAGACGTAATTGTTTCTAGGTTAGAAAATAAAACCGGTCATGTGCAATTTCAGTGATGTCCAAGTGTGCTAGAACTAGAAATCAGCTGTAGGGAGGAAGGTGATGAACAAAGTTTGGGAGGAATTATTACGAGTGTGGCAGTATGCTAAGTATAGAATTTAAATCTTTTAAGAGATTGGAGAAATGGCCTAAAAAGAGGAGTAGTTCAGTTATGGTAAGAACAAGGCTCTGCATTTAAGCAAGAATTACCATGTTTTCAGGCCGGGAGATGAGTGACAAGCCAGCAGTTGTATAGACTTCATTGACTTTCATCTACTCAGTGATCTGCTGCAGCCCTCAGTGTCCTGCTGCTGGAGGGGACAACTGCATACGGATGCCTTCAAAACACATGAAATAAGCCTGCTATGCCAATGAGGCACGGCAATACCTCTGCGTGGAGTACTGTGCCCGGGTGGGGATGTTGCATTTCAGGAAAACTGTGGGCTGCTAATTAGAGAGCAAGAGCTGAGCAATTTGAAGGTCCAGAAAATGAGATTTGAGACAAGAGGGGAAAGAAGAATGATTCAGCCTGGACAAGGGAGGGTGTAATAACGCTTGTTAGCTATGCAAAAGCTGAGAAAAGTGAGCTGTTCTTCCTGTACACTTTGAACAGAAATAATGAAAGACTGGAATTGAGTCCCTTGGTGAGTTGTCGAGTATCAGTGTTGGAAAGGTTTTAGGACTGGATTTAGGTAAGTGTCTGTTGAAAATGGAGGAGCTACAGTTGATTCTGCCTTAAAGCACAAGAGAAAGACTAGACGAGCTCTTAAGGGCCCTTCCAGCTCCGCTCTTCTCTGATTCCCTAATATAGCTAAATGTTTTCATACCATTCATTATTGTCATCACAAGTGCAACTGACTGAGAACCCACCACCATAGCAGTGTTGCCAGGCAAATTAAGTGATATTTTGTATATTCAATACAAGCTGATTGCCAAGAATTTTCCAACCTTTTCCAGCATGAAAAAATAAAGAAGAAGCTAGAGCAAGCAATTATATCTGCATTCCATTTTAAATTTGGTCAAACATTCTGGATTCATCAGAATTTGAGAGTGTAAAGGATGTGGAAAGAAGGGTATTGTCCACCCAACCATCTGGAGGAGAATATAAAAGGTCCCTGGAGATGTTGCATTGTGCAACAGCTGAAGCTCATGACTTACCTTCAAGAGCTCTAGATAGAAAACATGTGGAGAGTGAAAGGCAAAATGTAAACAGTAAGCATGAAAGAAATAATAAAGCTGGCCCTGGTGCAGCAAGATGTTCTGACTGTGGGATCCAGACAGCGAGGATTGCATTATTCAAACAGGAAACTGGAGGAATGTTTCTCCAGTGCCTATCTTTCCCAATCCTGGAAGCCGAGCATTATCAGCTAATTGTTAGGCTGGGCTGATAACGAGGAGACATTTGTCCTCTAGCTGCAGTGTTGCCATTCCTAGGACAGTCAGTAAGAAGCACAAACGATGTGCAGTTTGTGTTCCCTCAACAGTCCTACTTCATGGGCAACCAGTGTGAGCTCCTGCCCGCTCTCCTGTTTGGTCCCACAGGACCACATCTGAATCATTGGTTTGGTCTCTTTTGAAGCCTGAAACAGGCAACCAGTACTTCAGCCCCAAGAAAGGGAATCTTTATCCACCATTTGTGCTGATGGATCTCCTCATCAAAGCCAGATGTGTCATTAGGAAGTCAAAGACAGCAATAATAGATGGAGTTGTACCTGTCATGTGAGCTATGCAGAGAAATAGGAGCTTCTGACTGATTTTTCTTTCAAAGGTCTCTTAATTATAACAGTTTTCTGTTGAATAGAAACTCAGAAGGGTGAAAACAGAATTGTTAGTCTTTGGCTGTTTTGCCCCCAAAGCAGCTTTTGACAGCGGCATTCTTCATCCGGTAAGAAGTCTGTTCATTGTCACTCTGTCTGAGTTTTGTGGGTTTCTGTGTGTGCTGGTTTAAACCACGACACTGTGCAATGGTGATGAGGGATGCGCCAACAGCTTGGTAGTGCAGTGGTTCTAAAATATATGGTGTATGAACATTGTTACACGTTGATGCCTTTGTGGTGTATTCAGCATAAATCTTGTGTTCCTATTCCCACTCTGTCAGCCTTACCCCTCTTCTGCCCCCTTTCTTGAATTTACAGTCATAGAATCACAGAATCATTTAGGTTGGAAAAGACCCTTAAGACCATCAAGTCCAACCGCTAACCCAGCACTGCCAAGGCCACCACTAACCCATGTCCCTGAGCACCACATCTCCCCGGCTTTTAAATCCCCCCAGGGATGGGGACTCAGCCCCTGCCCTGGGCAGCCTGTGCCAGGCCCTGACAGCCCTTTGGGGAAGGAGTTTTTCCTAATATCCAACCTAACCCTGCCCTGGCGCAGCTTGAGGCCGTTCCCTCTCGTCCCATCGCTTGTTCCTGGGGAGAAGAGACCGACCCCCCCGGCTCCAGCCTCCTTTCAGGCAGTTGCAGAGAGCGATGAGGGCTCCCCTCGGCCTCCTCTTCTCCAGGCTGAGCACCCCCAGCTCCCCCAGCCGCCCCTCCCCACCCTTGTGCTCCAGCCCCTTCCCCAGCCTCGCTGCCCTGCTCTGCCCACGCTCCAGCCCCTCCAGCTCCTTCTGGGGGTGAGGGGCCCAACGCTGAGCACAGGATTCGAGGGGCGGCCTCACCAGTGCCCAGCACAGGGGGACGATCCCTGCCCTGCTCCTGCTGGCCACACCGTTCCTGATACAAGCCAGGATGCCGTTGGCCCTCTTGGCCACCTGGGCACACTGCTGGCTCATGTTCAGCCGCTGTCGCCCACCACCCCAGGTCCTTTCCCACCGGGCAGCTCCCAGCCGCTCCTCCCCACGCCTGCAGCGGTGCCTGGGGTTGTTGTGCCCCAAGGGCAGGACCCGGCCCTGAGCCTTGTTGCCCCTCACACAGTGGCCTGTGCCCCTCGACCCGGCCTGGCCAGGTCCCTCTGCAGAGCCTCCCTGCCCTCCAGCAGATCAACGCTCTCGCCCAACTTGGTGTTACCTGCAAACTGACAGAGGGTGCCCTCGATCCCCTCATCCAGACCATTGATAAAGACATTAAACAGAACTGGCCCCAGTCCTGAGCCCTGGGGAACACCACTGGTGACTGGCTGCCAACTGGATTTGACTCCATTCACCACCACTCTTTGGGCCTGGCCACCCAGCCGGTTTTTTACCCAGTGAAGAGTGCGCCTGTCCAAGCCCTGAGCAGCCAGTTTCTCCAGGAGAATGCTGTGGGAAACGGTGTCAAAGGCTTTACTAAAGCCCAGGTAGACAGTATCCATGGGGTGATGCTGCAGTAGGAGTATTCATACAGAGGGCTGAAGGCCCTTTTCTTCTTGCAGAGTTGGTACTGTCCTGGTTTCAGCTGGGATAGAGTTAATTTTCTTCTTGGTAGCCGGTATGGGGCTGTGTTTTGGGTTTAGGATGAGAACAATGTATGTTTTGGTTCTTGCTAAGTATTGCTAAACAGTTGCTAAGTAGGGCTTACACTGGTCAAGGACTTTTCAGCTTCCCATGCTCTGCCCGGTGCATGGTGGACTGGGAGGGGGCACAGCCAGGGGCGCTGACCCAGCCTGGCCAAGGAGTTATTCCATACCATATGACGTCATGCTCAGCGTATAAACTGGGGGAAGAAGAAGGAAGGAGGGGGGGGGACATTCGGGGCAATGGTGTTTGTCTTCCCAAGTAACCGTTACGCGTGATGGAGCCCTGCTTTCCCGGGGATGGCCGAACACCCGCCTGCCGATGGGAAGTAGCGAATTAATTCCTTGTTTTGCCTTGTTTGCGTGCGCAGCTTTTGCTTTACCTGTTTAACTGTTCTATTTTATTTTACTTCAATTATTAAACTGCCTTTATCTCAACCCACGAGTTCTCTCCCTTTTACCCTTCTGATTCTCTCCCCCATCCCATCGGGGGGGAGTGAGCGAGCGGCTGCGTGGTGCTTAGTTGCTAGCTGGGGTTAAACCACGACAGTTGGATTAGAGCTGGTGTGCAGGAGATAGCTGATATCCACTAGCCCTTCCTGAAATCAGTGAGTAAAAGAGGGGTCTGCACTGAAATGGAGGATCTTCTGACCCAGGAGGAGTGGGGAGGAGTAGCGAGGTTGTAGCACTACCCTGCAGTGTATCCTCTGCTGTGGGATGGAGTCCCCGGAGAGGGACCTGTTTCTCCCACCCAGTGAGATGTGCTGTGGAAGGATGGTTAGTGCTTGTTTCCATCTTCTAAAACTTAGTGCCCTGCCCAGCAGGATTTTGAGGTGGGACGTGATGTTTTAAATGGACTTGCCCATGACTGCTGTGTTCCTGGTAGGGAGCTGAGGGCTCTGGGCATTCCTCCTCCCGGGTTAGCGAGCGACAGTCCAGGGTCCTTCGGTGAGTTGAGCACCTCCTCGCCCACAGAGCCAGCCACTCAAGCGGTGACCGTACTGATCCCTCCCGGGCTCGAGGCTGGGGGCTCCCGCTCTTGGACGGGTGTTCTGTGGCCAGTGCGCGGGCTGCCTCCCGTCAGGCTGGATCCCGCTCAGCTGCTGCGCTTTCTCTGTTGAAAGATGTACAGAATCGTGGCTAATTTGAATGTCTAAAGTTTCTGATGTGGTGATGAGAGTGTGTTGGAAAATGTGAACGTTTGATTAAAAGTGCTTCTGCCCTGAAAATTTGAGCCGTTTATGTTGAAATCTTTGTAGGAGAGCGCTTGCTTTTGAAGACAGTAAAGTCAATGAGAATGCCTAGCAGTGGTTGCATCTTTCTTATGATCCTGGGCATGATCTCAGTGGCCCTTCAAGGGGGCTGTAACCCTTTTGTCTGTCAGAGTAATGCGGTACGTGTCCTCCCACTCATGTGATGGGACCACGCAGCTCTGGGTCTCCCCACTTCTTGCTCATGCTTTTCTTTATAGTAGGCAGCGGGTCATTTAACCATTATTAACGCGTTTGGCAAGGGGGGTGGTCTTGTGTGCAGAGATGTCACTTCAGGATGGTGACTTTAGAGTATCTGTATGAAAAGCCGTTAGAAAAGTCATTATAAATATTTTTAAAAAAATCAAAATCAATTTAGAAGAGTCAGAAGAATTTGTTAAAACCCAGTTACAGCAGATTGCAATCTATTACTAACTTTAAAGACAAAACAAAAACCCCAGTGCATTAGATGGCAAACACGTGTCTTTTTCTGTCTGTTTGCTTATAATTTGACACTGGGAAATGTCTATTTGCAAAAAGGCTAAATTAGTTGTTACCCATTTTGCTTTTGAAGATGATGTGAATATAAAAGAATAATGTTCTTTCTTCCTGATGACTTACACTTACTTGTTTTACTGACATACATCCTGGCTTAGAAGTGGTTTCTCCTTTCTTCTTCTTGGGAAAAATTCCCTCACTGAAGTATTTAAATTCAATGCTGCAGTGATTGCTGTTGTCATTATTTTATACCCTGGGGTTTTTACAGAGTCCTTTAATGCCACACTGGTGATGGCTTTGTTTATCCTTTTGTCTGAGCCTTCGGAATGACGACAATGTACCCTCGGTGCCTTCAGGTCTCGGTGGGACCTGACATTTGGGTAACTGGGGGAAAACTCCTTAGTAGAGACCTCAGAGTTGACCGTTTGACTTGGATGCAGGAATGAGCATCTGGAGACACAGGGAGATGAGTTCCCTGAAGAGGACTCCTGGAGGAGGCTTCCTGGTGAAGAATGCAGCTCCTGGTGCTTCACCTTTGAGGAACATTTAAAACACCCTGCGTAAGCCTAACACCTACAGGGCTTACGAACAGGAGTGCTTAATGGGTAACTAAAGTCATAATTGCAAAATAAGCTTATAATTCTAAATAATAATAATGTGTAGTTCCTGAGGCTCAGCAAGCGAATAAATCAAAGCTGCAAATGATCTTTACAGTCCCCCTCTTCCCAAAATTAATTTTCTTTGCCCACTCTCCAGTCCTGTCCAGTGTATCCGTTGCACAGCGGAGAAGTCGGAGGCTTTGGGGTTATTTCAGGCAAGGCCGCGTCTGTGTGTGGGCACATGCGTGCATGTGTGGGCATGCACACTATTAATGGCCTGTGCAAATGTCCTGCCAGGATGCTTTGTAATGAGGGTCCAGTTGCGCTAGCTGTAGCCGTGTGCTGAGGGGCAGCGGGGCAGGCAGTCTGTCAGGAAGGCGACTCTAAGGGTAAGCTGAACGGCGTTTTTGGAGTTCAGTCTGCTGCCACTGTAAGTCTCCAAGTGCTTGTGCTGATGCGCAGTATGTGTCCCACTGAATATGTGAGATGGCGCAGTCTGTGCTGTCTTTGGACACGCTGTATCTGTCATCGGTGTTTTATGAGAAGCAGGGGAGTTCTGTAAGAGAAGAACTTGCATTCTTTGAACCCAGGTACAGATAACTGTATGCTGGTATCACAGTGAGAGGTGTGTTTTTGTAATGTGCTGAATGTTGATTTTCTGCCAGTCAGAATAAAGAGTGAGTTGCATCGTAGGTAGCCAGTGTGCCCAGAATGGCTTCACCACCTAACTGAACAATCAGAACGGAGAAGAGGCCACACAAAGAAGAGATGTGGTCTGATAACTGATTTCTTTGAGTCCACTTGTGACAGACTTGTTGATACAGGATCACCCTGAGCCACAGTGAGTGAGTAACCTACTGTTGGGAGGCTTATAATTACTTGAGTTGACCAGTGGAGATTCAGTCGGCCATGAGGGATGTCAGTGCAACCTTCACCAACATCTCCTCTCTATCTTTAAACCCACAGTTTTCCTCTTTGTCTTGCCTGGCTTGACTTTCACCACCTTCCCGTAACTGTGGCTCAGCTAACATGCCTGCAAGTCTGTTGGCCGTTTCGTTATCGGAGTTGGACAAGATGGAGATGAGCTGCCAGGTGTTATCTGTGTGTTGATAATACTGCATCCTGCCCATCCAGTAACCCCCGTGATAAATATGGGGAGTGGTACATGAAGATCATAAAATAATAACGTGATTTAGGCAGGAAGGGACCTCTGGAGATTACCCTTGCCTTGTCTTCTCAAGGCTGGACCAACTTCAGTTATACCAGGTTCCTCAGGGCCTTGTTCCCCTTGGATCTGTAAGGATGGAGATACCACAATCTCTCCAGGCACCTGTTACGATGTTTGGCTACTCCCATGAATTTTATTTCCCCTAATATCTAATCAGAATTTCCCTGGTTGAAACTTGAGTCTGTGGCTCTTCATCTTCGTACAAGCTTCACCTTGAGCGCACTCTGGGAAGAGAAGCAGTCGAGATTTCCAAGCAGAAAGATAAAAACTGCAGAAAAGCAGCCCTGTCCATTCCCTGTTCACCCTTAGATGCTGTAGCCGATGGTGCCAGGGTATGTAGTGATGCCGGCAAAGTTTCGTTTGCATCCACCAGCAGCAGGAGAACATTTACAAGCAAACGCATTCTAATTTCCTTGTTCTGTTCCAGTCTGTAGCTCACCCACAAAGTCTGAGGAAATGGCAGGGAGCTCGAGGCTTGTTGCAGGGTGAGTGATGACAGGCTGACTGGCCCCCTGGAAACTTTATTATTCTCCACTGACTGGATTTCTGTATTACATGCAGTGAAGGTTGTTGTGGAAGCCAAGAGCAGGAACTACCCTACACCTGGGGGTTTGATCTACGCTGGAGTGAGGAAGAGGATGTGTCCACTTCGGCCTCCCATTTCTGATTAGCTGCCCCTCAAGTGGGGTCTCCCATTGCAAGACGAGACTGGTTATGCTGCTTCTTACAGGGTCTCGGTGTTGGTGCTGCGCACAGCGCAAGGGCAGGTGGGGTCTCATATTCGGACAAGCTGTATTTTAAACAAGAAGAGCAATGAAGTAAAGAGATGATCTGTATTGTGCATTAGCGCTTCTCACCGAGTCAAAATCGCTTCAGAGAATAACGGCCCTTGCCTGCCATGTCCGCTCAGCATGTCATCGAACACATCCGATGTGCAGAGGGCAAATCCTGACAGTCTCATTTTTGGCACGCTTCCATTAAAGGTTTTAATCCAGTAGTGCTTCTCAAATGGGAATTCCTTCCTCACAGCTGGGTGAAAATTTCTCTTAAGTTTTCCCTGAAGCCACTTGGTCCAGTCCCCTTCTCAGAAGTGGGAAATTACATTAGTCCTGTTAGTAGAGGATTTAACGTGGTGAGTCTAACAGAAGAGGAGAGGTGTAGAAAATGGTTAGCGCTGTATATTACGATAGAAGTTTTCTGTGTCTTGTAATCATGTGCTGAATACTGCCAAGCATTCTTATTTTATCAGGTAGTTACTCTTGTTCCTGGCAAAATACGGCTGACGAAATGCACAGCTTGGCTTCTTGTGCGAAGGGAGCCCTTCTTAGGAAGCGGGGACTCCTGCAGCATGAGTAACTGATTAGTACCGGATTGCAAGAACTCGTAAAATGATTTGGAGTCGGTTGGAGAAGTAAGAAATAAAATAAGAAACTCGAATGAATTGCAGATGTGCGTTGTAGATTTTAAACTGGGAATCCTAAAACCGCTTGCCTAAGTTGAACCACATTAAGGGCTTGAGAAACACCAGGTCCATGGGAATCCTGTGCTGCTTGGCATTGTGTCCAGCAGCCTCTGTTTTTCAGGCTAGACACCACATTTTCAGCTAGAGACTGTTTGGGTTCCAAGCAGATTTTTTTCATTTTGTTTTAAGCTAAATTAAAAAAAAATGCAGCCAGCAAGCCAGGAGAATATTTGGCTTTTGTTTCTTTACCAGCTGTTTTTGTTCTCGGAAACTCATTTTAGCTCCTGGTGTGTTTCTTCAATTTGTAGCTTATGAATTGCAGGAGCAGATGATACGCTGCTGAGTGCACCCTCCGTACGGAGCCGTGTGAGAACCGAGCAGTGGTGCGTTAGCGAGGGCAGGCGAACAATTTGTCATTAATTCCTAGAAAGAAGGAGCTTTTGGGTGAAGGTCGCTAGACAGGATCTTGTGATGGAGAAGTTGGCTGCTTTCAAGAAACCTTGCTCTGTAAGAAGGCTTTAATGAGCTCCTTCCATATCTTGAAGCTTTGCCTTTCGCGGAGCGGCGGGCAGCGCCTGCTGCTCCGGAGCCGATTGCCACAAAGCGCACACAGCAAAGGCTGTAAAGGTCTATACGTGGCGCTCTTATTTACCCCTTCTTCTTCTCTTTCTGGTTTGGGAAAGCTGCTGGGCTCCGCTGACCCTGGGTTCTGGCTGGAGAGCTGCTGTCCTTGCTCGCAGCCCGGTCCCTCGGCGTGCGGCCCCGTCCTGGCCTGCCGGCGCTCGCGCCCTGGGCGGTCTCCGGCCGCCCCGCCAGCCCTCCTCCTCCTCCTCCTCGCCGGGGTCCTCCAGGGTTCCAGCCTTTCCTTTGATCTCCTGCTGCTCAGCCTTGGCAGAGCGGCCGTGTCACTGGGGTGGGGGCCAAACTCTTGCCTCCTCGCAGCTATAAACCCAGAAGTCTGGTTGCATATTTGTTGAGATGCTTCTTATCGCGGCCATTGTTTTACCTTTCCTGCTTGTTCCCCTAACAACCGCTTTTGATCCAGCTCCATAGCGACTAACCCATCGTACACCCACGCACGGGGACATGCATCACCGGCAGGGAAAACAATGCCGTTATCTCCCACTTATTGCTAATGGCGTCAATATTATTCTTCATTTGTCTGGTGTAAGAATGAGAAAGAAAAAGGCTGTGTTCGGACCTCTACTGGTGTGAATGCCCGGCTTGTCAGCCTAAGTCCTTTCTGAATCCATTTACTTTACAGTTTCTTCTCTTTGATCTCAGCCCCGTGCGTTTTCTCTGTAGCTTTGATTTGTTAAAGCGTGTAGTGCTTTATCGTGTGCTTAATTTTAAGCACAGTGAGAGTGCTTATGTGCTCAAGCTTGTTCGCAGATGTGTTTCTGTCTCAGGACTGGCGTGTGAACGAGGAGCCAGGGATTGTGGCTTAATTCGAGCAAGGGATCTAACTGGGTTTTCTTTCTGAAGAATGATTTTTTTTAAAGACGTTACTTTTTCTGCACAGTTAATTTATGGCGCGGTACAATAAAAACATTATTTAGATTTCAAATACAAGTAGCCTAAAATGAGGAAATGCCAGAGTTAAGGATGCCTGCACAACACCAACCTACCACAATGTGGGTGTGAATTATGACAGTCTTTAATTACATGACCACATACCAACTTTTTTTTCCAAAGAACTGTTGCTTTTCACAGTGTTGAAGATGGATGTGCTCTGGAGTGTGTAGTTAAGAAAGCCCTTGTCTGTCACAGCTCTGCCTCACTTGTTACCGTAACCGGAGGGTGTAGAGGGAACCCAGCAGTGTATTGCAGGAGAAGAGGAAATATCGCATTCCTACGAAAACCCGACTTGTAGTCTTATTTCCTTCACAGAGGTCTCGTACAGAGGCAGCTGTCTTGAAGCTAAGCACGCTCAGAGCAATCGTTCAGAGTTTCAATTAAATTCTCTCTGAAAGGAAAAGGCGATGGGACTCGTGGAATAGAGAAGAGTAGGGGTAGTGTCGGGGGAGTGGGACTGGTGAAGGAGAGCCGGGATGAGGGAATCCTCTTTCGGGAGGAGAGAGCCAGGTAAGTAGTTTATAACCTGTGGAACGTGACCAGTGGATAGAGGAGGAGGTTTAAATGGCACAAAATCCCTCCTTCTGCTGTCTTACCTACAGTCGGCTTCTCTGCCTAAAACCTTTCATAATTTTTCCCACCATGCTGGTTGGGATAGTTTAATAAAAGATACTTGATGAAAAGCCTAGAGCAACATAGCTGTAACAGTACCACTTGTGTGGTCAAGCCGAATGCTTTAAAAAAATAAAAAATAAACCCCGAGTTCCTGAGATCTCAAGGTGCGTGCCTCATGGTAGTGGAAACGTCTTGTCTCCCTCTGTGTTTCAGTTTCCCATCTGAAAAATAGAGATAGCGCTACCTGGTACACTTGTGTTCTCATCTCACGGCTTCTCGTCTCAGTGCTGTTGTGTGTTTTGGTGCATCACCCTCTATTTTGAAGGTGGTGATGCTGGGGAAGGAGGTGTTTTGCAGAATTGTAGTTGTTCTTCATCGGATTTTGTTCCTCACGGAAAACTCCAAATGAACACACTGGCTGTATTTTCAAGATATATTATCCTACCTCACATTTATTTTATCCTAATAGTGGTCCCAACAGCACTCCCATTCCTGTATCTTCAAGGTGGGAGCGCTGGAAGCTCGGTGTGCGGAGCAGGGCAGCGCTGGCGGTGCGCTGCCGGGGGGATGAGCCGCGAGCTGGGTGTTGGCCGAGCTATAGGTGTGCTCAGCCTGGGGGTTCCTCCACTGCATAGGCTGGGAGGTGGAAGAGGTCTGGAGCAGCTCTCCGTCTAAAGATCAATTTAACCAAAGGGGAGGCTTTAAATCAGGATGTTTCAGTCCCGAGTTCCTGTGAGAGCAGAGCTCTCCCACAGTGCTGGTGTCTGAGCTAGGAAGATGCTGAGCGTTGGTGCTGGTCGTCTCACTTGTGGGTTGAAAGTTGTTTTGAACGCTTCTGTCTCACTTCTGATACTGCCTCTAGAATTACAGTTAACATAGCCCTGTAATTACTGTGCCACGGATAAAGTTGGTATTTATTACACTGTATTTTATGTCATGTTTCTCCATTATTTTGAATTAAATATTTTTATAAGACCAAAAAAACCCAAGCCCCACAGATGTAGGCTTTGAAGAGAATTGCATGTTTTCAGAATCTTTGGCAACGCGTTTAGTTTGGTTGGTTCTACATTTCCATCATCTCCTTGCGCCAGCTTACTGCAGGTGTGCTGGGTTCACGGCATGCTGTAGCTGCTTTACACGATGTAAAAAACTCTGTAAATGCAACAGCTAAGAATGCAAAGTATTTTTTCAGGGATAAGGTACTTTTAAAGAAGAAAATCCAATAGGGTGGTTTGTTTAAGCCTCTTAAAACTGTTGCAAAAACTGTGTTAGCTGTTGCAAAAACTGTGATTTCCTCATTCGTATCCATTTTTTTCATTTGTTGGGTTTGAGGATGGATAATTGCCTAGCAGCAGGAGAATATGTATCATTCCCAAATACTTTAGCATGTTACCTCTTCAGCAGGTCCGTTCTACTCCTTTGTCCCACAAAATCCCTTCGCTCTATAGGGAATCCCACAGTACCAAAATGGGGAGACTTTTTTTTTTGATGAATAGCAGCTTGTTGTAATCTTTTAAGTTCAAATTCTCTTCTGTCCAAAACATGTTCTTACTGAGGCTTGGGCAGTTTGAAAAAAAAAGATGAGCAATTTACTTTTAATTTTTGTCTTACTAAGCCTGATTATTGTTTTAATTATCCATTGTTATTGTTTGGGACCTTCCACTAGAATTGTTCAGCGTGAGTTTAGAAAGATTCCTGCTTTTATGTGAAGAGGGTGTGACTGTGAGGAAATGTTTGTTCAGTTGGGTGGAACAACTTATCTTTCTTGTGCTTTCTTTGTGGGACATTCATCTTCAGCTGAATGCTGCAGGATCACTTATTGAATTGTTTATCGCCTCCAAAAAGAAAACGGTGGTGTAGATTTAGCGGATTGAATTGTCTGTTCCCCTAAAGCCTCCGGGTGATCCTGTTTACTGGGGTGAAATGCTTGAAGGAGACCGAGATGCTGTTAGTACCCAACTTTTAGCATATGGGAAAAGAGGGAAGGGGCTGGGCAAACCTCAACTCCAGAGAAGCTCCCCTCCACCATCAAAATCTTTTACATTGGGACTGTGCAACGGAGCCATGAGGCAGTAACTGAATGTGCTTTAATGAATAAAGTATTAAAGTTGTCACCCCGTAGTTTGTAGCTGGTGCGTTTCTGTTTTGTATCTTGAGGAGTTAAATTCCTGCGTGGTGGAGTCAGGGTCTTGATGTAACCTTGGAAAGCAAACGCTGCCAATTTGGAGTCCGTGACTTTAGTAATTGGCGGTCCTACTGCGTTATCCATAACAAATGGGCAGTTCAAATGCTTTATGTTTATAGAACTAATTTCCTAATTTAAATGCCTATTTAAAAGCTCTGGTTTAGTGTTTCATTTCTTGGTGACCCTATTGTATCGAGGGATTGAGTTTCGGATCAGAGTCTGTCTAGATGTAACACAGGACGTTTGAGGAGCACTGCGCTATCTGGACTAGACTGAATATGAAAGGTAGCTGTGAAAAACACCCTTGGTTGCATACAAGTTATGTTACATATGGATGTTATATACACTTGAGATTAGAAAATGTTAAGTACACGGTTGAGTAACGATTATTCTGGAAAGCTTTAGAGATGTGAAGCTTAGCCATCGTGCTACAGACCTGTGTATTATCAATAAAATTATTTTCAATGTGGTCACTTAATCTAACGCTGATATTTAGTGGGCATACTTTTAATAGTGGGTATTATATGAGGTTGGACTTCCAGCTTTTTCAGTAAGGAGAACTACATAGATATATATTTTTAATGATCTGTGCACCTTACTTTATAATTAGTTTCTCAGTTATACATGCCAATCAGTCTTTAAAAAACAGTTGCAAACAGTTTTCTGTTTTACATCCATGCAGGGGTTTTGAGTGATTTGTTTGGGGCAGGGAAGGAGCAAAATAACCAGAGGGTTGACTTTTTTTTTTTTTAGTAAAGATTTCAGTGTAATTTCTTGATATACAGATTAGATGTTTATTGCTTATGTAGTAGTGACCGGTAAAAAAAAAAAAAAAACATATATATTTGAACAAAACAACTTAGATAAAGGCAGTGAAACTGTAAACTACAGAAACCAGTGTATCGTTTTAGACCGTGCACATTTGGGAACAGGTTTATGTTCTAGCTTCTTAAAACCATCACCTCTTGTTTTAATCAGTAGCATGCTTGTTGAAAATAAACCGAACCTCCTGGGGGGAAAACAAATGAATAATGTCCCACTTTTCATTAGAATCTCATTAGTTTTGCAGTTATGAGGTATAAATCAAAAACCATAAGCGAAAACAGCAGTTCCCAAAACACAGTGCTGTTTAGATTCCCGCTAATGGATGTCTGGCTCCTTATACTTTATGTCAGTCTGTGATTGGAATTCAGCAGGGTACCGTGAGGTTTTTCGGCTTGCTCTGGTTAGTATAGATAGCAGGAGAAAAATACATCTGTTAACGGACGCATTTGAAAGTAATTTCTGATTCACATGGATGGGAATAGGTGGGAAGTCTGCTCACTAACGTATTCCCGGGGGGTTGCATACACCGCATGTTTGAGCACTTTTAACTTGGCCTGAGGAAGATGCGTTTTTAAAGAATTTCTGCCATGATTGTGAAAAACATGTTAAAAAAAAAAAAAAAAGACTTAATTGAAACTTTTTGTTTTGGATGAGTTTTGCAACGCAGCGATTTTAATTTTAGTGAAATATGGACATTGTGAAACTACAGAGATCTGAAAATGGGCATGAAAATAAAGGAAACTTAAAACGTGTTTCCTTCACACACAGTTTTTGCAAGCTTATGTTAAACCAGATAGTCGCAGAAGCAGTGTGATGGTTCATGACTTAAGCAGCTAATAAAACTTGCAGAGGTCAAGATGGGGAGGTGCGCTTCTTTCCGTATAGTAGCTTTAGTGGTCTTGGGGGAAAAAATCTCCCACTGTAATAGGATTGGTTTAATTTCCGAAGCTGCCTGCGGTGCAGTGATCTCTAGTTGAGTCCTCATGAACATGAGCTCTTCTTCGTCCTGTCCCACCGTTGCGGCTCTCGGTGTCCGTTTCTTCTGGGGTCAATGGGCTTTTCTGTTGCAGAGGTGCAGATCCCGAAGGAGAGGAGCAGGGCGCAACCTGGGGTCCGTCAGCACAATCTCATTTACTGTGAGTACAGTAATGAGAGTAAGGCAGCGTGGGGAGCAAATACCAGGGAGAAAGTTAGGTGATGCAGTCGAATCACTGTTATTAATGTCATAGATTCAGAGAGCGCCTTGCTTTGACGGCAGTATTAACCTGCGCAGAGTGCCATGCCGGCTGAGGTCTGGAAACAGTACGGCCACCATCCCACCGTGGGGAGCCAGGGCCATTAAACCCTGTTCGATCTTACACTGCTTCCATTTTGAGCCTGAGCGTCTCTGCGCCGCCTTCCCGGCAGCGGGGAAGGGTGGCTTAGGGGCACGGGAAGAGTCCGGCCGGGCTGTTGCCGTGCCAGATGTGAGGTGACCCCCTGCCAGATGTGAGGTGACCCCCTGCCAGACCACTGTCCCTGCTCTGCTCCTCCGTGCTGGGCGTTCGGGGAGCCCAGGGGCTGGGTGCAGCGCTGCTTGCACCCACGAAGCAGCTTGGGTCCCGAGGAGCCCTCCCGTGGGTGGGCACAGCTCTGAGGTCCAGCGCGGGGCTGCGCTGGCGGCCGCTCTGCAGAGCCGCCCTCCGGTCGCTGCAGCCCCCGTCGGCCTGGCCTGGGCGAGACCCCTGCCGAAATTCCAAATCCAGGCATGGGCTGCGCTCTCAGAGGGGTAAAACACAACCCCACGCAGGAAAAAACGAGTCGAGGAGGAAGGTGATGGCCTTGTGGTGGGGTGAAGAGTGAAGCAGATGAAAGCGTTCTCCTTTGGTGCTGAAACTATGGCCTACTTGTCTGTAGGTCTTGTCTGTAAGTACCTGTCTGGTACTTAGCTGAGAAAATGCCTGGGTTTGGTTGCTGTTTGTTTATGTACACATAAGACCCACGCAGGCTGTTGTTACCTGGGGAGCCTTTTCATATTAAGGCCTTTAGGACAAAACTAGACTCGTTTGCTTTTTATGGTTGTGTCTGCTTAACCACATGGCTTTTATTATAAATATAGTAGATAATGTATATAGCAGTTCAAGGAGAGGAAAACATCTCTAGTCGAACCAAATTCTACAGAAAATCAATTCCCCCTTTTAGAATTACAACAAAAAGATGACCTGCATGCATTTATGTCATACTGAGCATGTGTAATTTTAAAAAGTGGTACCTTCTTTCCTACAAAAAATGAGCTCGCTGGGGCCCAACAGATTTACTAGCTGAGATTGGAGGGCGCATGCAAGTCTGTTCAAAATCTGCTGTAATTTGACATGAACTTTGATTTCCTGCCAACCTGAAAATGTAGGTCAGGAAAAACAGGTACTTGTTTCTGCAACAACCGTGGTATAACTTGCAGAAGTGTTCTGCTTTTTTTGAAAAAAGATTTGCATGGATTTATAAATCTTTGACTTCAGAAAGGCAAACCGGTCTTTCACTTTTTCCAGAAGTGCTTCATTCTTTCCATAATACGTGTTTGGAAATCTGAATGCTCTTTTCCTTGGAGAGCAGGGGAGAAAGAAAGTGAAATGCTCACCAGTTTGAAATGGTTTACATTTTTTAGAGCAGCGCAGGCTGCACTAATGAGCGTTTTGAACCCTTCCCTCCGGAGTGCCCTGGGATGCCATGTGGCCTCATTAACTTGGCTACTCCAGGAACAGGCTGAAAGCTGCTATTTTCATGTATATTGTTTAAAACTTGGCTGCGGGGATGAGGTGGGGAGGGAACACCAGGGAAGGAAAAAACAAAAAAGGGAGAGATCAGGAAAATGAGCGTTAAGGCCGATATTGCTAGTTGTTTTGTTACAGATACGGACATTTTTGCAATTTTACTAGGATAACATCATTTTGGCTTTGATATATTCCATTTGGGATGTCTTCTTTACACTTGCTGAGTTTAACTTGGATTGAGATGAGGAACTTGTTCAGATTTGAGCATGGCTCTATGAAGTCTCTCTTGGTGGTAGGTTAAAAATAGAGCAGTCTTGCATTTTTTTTTACCCTGCTGTGGTCTAGATGAGGTGCAAAAAGAAATGGACTTTGTGTTGTACATGCTGTCTCCTGGGTTTCGTTCTGCCCTGAACACGGGACACATCGCTGTTGTGCCTCCTTTGGAGGAGCTTTAAGCCAACTGACAACTCGTTCGAGGCAGGGCTGAGTGAAGTCACCATGCAACGCTGCAGGCGTGGGGAAGAGCGGCTGGGAGCTGCCTGGCTGAAAAGGCCCTGGGGGTGGTGGTCGACAGCCGGCTGAATGTGAGCCAGCAGTGTGCCCAGGTGGCCAAGAGGGCCAACGGCATCCTGGCTTGTATCAGGAACGGTGTGGCCAGCAGGAGCAGGGCAGGGATCGTCCCCCCGTGCTGGGCACTGGTGAGGCTGCCCCTCGAATCCTGTGCTCAGCGCTGGGCCCCTCACCCCCAGAAGGAGCTGGAGGGGCTGGAGCGTGGGCAGAGCAGGGCAGCGAGGCTGGGGAAGGGGCTGGAGCACAAGGGTGGGGAGGGGCGGCTGGGGGAGCTGGGGGTGCTCAGCCTGGAGAAGAGGAGGCTGAGGGGAGCCCTCATCGCTCTCTGCAACTGCCTGAAAGGAGGCTGGAGCCGGGGGGGTCGGTCTCTTCTCCCCAGGAACAAGCGATGGGACGAGAGGGAACGGCCTCAAGCTGCGCCAGGGCAGGGTTAGGTTGGATATTGGGAAAAACTTCTTCCCCAAAAGAGTAGTCAGGCCCTGGCACAGGCTGCCCAGGGAAGTGGTTGAGTGTCCATCCCTGGAGGTATTTAAAAGACGTGTAAACGTGGTTCTTAGGGACATGGGTTAGTGGCGGACTTGGCAGTGGTAGGTTAACGGTTGGACTCAATGATCTTAAGGGTCTTTTCCAACCTTAACAATTCTATGATTCTAAGTCGGGCAGATGGACACCTGGACACCTCCGTGAGTTCCTCGGTAGGGTGTGCGCACTGATCGAGTGTCTCGCACTCCTGCTTTATTAGCCTCTGTGGATTTGGGTGCCACAGTACAGAAAGGATAGAAAGCTACTAGAGAGCGTGCAGAGGAGATGGTGAAGGGTTTAGAGGGGAAGCCGTACAAGGAGCGGCTGAAGTCACTTGGTCTGTTCAGCCTGGAGAAGAGGAGACTGAGGGGAGACCTCATCATGGTCTACAGCTTCCTCACAAGGGGAAGAGGAGGGCAGGCGCTGATCTCTTCTCCCCGATGACCAATGATAGGACCCGAGGGAACGGCAGGAGGCGGTTTAGGTTGGACATTAGGAAAGGCCAACGGCAGTTTAGGTTGGACATTAGGAAAAGGTTCTTCACCCCGAGGGTGGTGGAGCACTGGAACAGGCTCCCCCGGGAGGCAGTCACGGCGCCAAGCCTGACAACATTTAAGAAGCATTTGGACAACGCCCTCAGACATATGGT
Organism: Theristicus caerulescens; assembly: GCA_020745775.1. Classification (NCBI taxonomy): domain Eukaryota; kingdom Metazoa; phylum Chordata; class Aves; order Pelecaniformes; family Threskiornithidae; genus Theristicus; species Theristicus caerulescens. The sequence continues at coordinate 12,298,183 of CM036573.1, forward strand.
GTGAATTTTGGGGTTGTCCTGTGCAGGGTCAGGAGTTGGACTCGATGATCCTTGTGGGTCCCTTCCAACTCAGGACATTCTATGATTCGATGTTTCACTGTCCGTCGTAGCCCCGAGTAGGGCTCTAGGTAGTCATTGAATCACTGCCTGAAGTGGGCATTTCAGTATTTTGTGGAGGAGCAAGGGGAGGGGGTTTCTCCTCAAAGCTGGGCTGTGATGGAGTTGCCCAGGAGAAGAAAAGAGTTGTCCTGCTTGTGCTAAGCCCTTCGTCCTCTGCCGTTCTCTGCATGAAATGGTACTGTCAGGTACTGCCTGGGTGCTTAGTGAAGATTTTGGCAATCCAGAATTTCTGACAATACAACCGATGGTGGATTAGTCTGGAGAGGGCCTTGAACTTTCTTTTGATGGGCACTGAAGGGTTTTCACGTTGGGGTATTATTCAGCCTTCCCTTCCCACTGCCCCCTTCCTCCTCCTCCTCCTCCTCCCCTTTCATACAGAAATACCGCATTTCCTCCTTAGTCTAACCAGCAGGTACGTATGAATCTCCTGATATCGAATGAAACTGTGGTTATCACCAGTTATGGTTGGTGAAGCCGTGCGTGGCCATTGCCACTGAAGCACCGTGGAGGAGAGCGGCAGGCTGTCCCGGCCCACATCCCTGGCGTTCGGGGAGCGACACCAGGGACAGGAGCAAGGGCTGCCCGCCCAGCCTGCTCTCCGCTTCTCTCCTGGGAACGACAGTTCTGCAAAATCTGCATGTTTTAGAAGTGATTCATTTTGGTTTCGGGCTCCGGCATTTGAATTCAAAATTTCAATTACTGGGTAGGGTGCATTTCCTATAGAAAATAAGTCTGGGTTGCTGCTGGTGGTATAAGTAGGAAAACAGAAACTTTCATGAAGGGGAGCTGTGACAGGTAATGGCTCTTGTCGTGATGATGTCTATGGGGTGACAGAGCTGTGCAGCTCTCCTTGACAGGGGTGACCGAGTGCTTTCGCCGCAGGCTGCTGCGGGGGAGACGCTCCCTGCGTCAGGAATGCAGCGAGGGGACGTACCGGCAAACCTTTGGGTGTTGCAGCCTGCAGAAACGCTGTCCTCGTTTCACACGAGAAACCAGTTGCCCTCTCTTAATTTCTGTTGATCGTGGCATGTCCACAGCCCGAGTTACTCTGAGATGAGCTGTTCCCTGGGCTACCTGGGGCTGGAGACCATCTTGGAAAGTGTGACTTTCTGAGTCTTTAACGGTTGATTAACAGCTTTTGCTGCTGTAACCCTGCAGATGCAAGCAAGCCTGATGCCATCTGATCAAGGCTTTATCATTTGCAAGCTCTTTCTTCCCTGGTACTGGAGTCAAAAGAGAGTACTGGAAATGCTTTCGTTTTAGCATCTTTTGCCGTTTGTAGATCAATATAGTTTTAATTGTCAATTCTATCCAGGAATCGCTTCTTTTTCCCTCCTAATTGTTCGCTCGGCCCTTCAGAGGCCTGGGGACTCTTTAATGGCATGCTATCAGATTGATTGTTGGTGTATCTGAGGCGTTATTGTCTTAAGCTTGGCTTCTGATGCTGCGTGCAGCAGCGGAGCGCTGCGAGCGGAGGAGAATGACAGATGAGCCGAGGCTTCCCGGGGAGCAGGCAGCGCATCCCCCAGCTGTTTGGAAGAATTGAGGGAGAAAAAAAGGAGAAAGGCAGATTATCCCATTATGTTTACAGGGCATCGGTCACACAAACAATGACTGTCCTCTTTGACAAGGGGATTGTTTAATTAGTTAAGGGTTTGATAAAGAGATGACTAAACATAGAGTGCTCTGAAGGCATCTGCCTTTTAGTACAGCGGGCACGTCCTCCGTGCTAGTCCTGTGCTTTTCCTTTTTCCTGAGGAGCGCCGGAGGTCTCCAGAGCTCTGTTCCAAGTCTCAGAGCTGGTTACTTTGAGCATTTTAAATTCAGTTTCTGTTATCTGAGAAACAAAATTATAATTTAGCGGCCCGTGAACTAGTTCTGAGCATTCAGAAAGAGTGAGGCAATGTAAGTTATACTTGGAAAGGCATATTTTTTTATGTATGTATTCTGGTATCCTCAGTCCTCTTATCTTTATAGCTTTTCCCTTGCTCCTTTCTTATTTTTAATCCGTGACAAGCATTGCCAGGTTAAATTCCCTCCCACAGGCTCTGAACTGGACCAGAATGAGAATCTGTGTAAAGAGATTATTAATTACACATAGGTAAGTGGATGTGAAACAGTGGAGTTCCAAATGCCTGTTGCAGTGGCCGTAGGTACAGTGTTACACTGGCTTCGCCTCGCTTCTGAATTTGAGCCCATAAAAGCCAATTTGAAATACAGAAATAATGACTAGAGAGTGAATTCAAGTAGTATATTGAAACGCTGGTGTTAGCATCGATTCTCGTCTGTATATCGTCTCCAAACCAAGGAGCATACAGAAATAAAATCAATATTCGGTACTTTGTAAAGTGTTCCATCTTAGCCGTGAAATAATACACATTTAACATCCTGCTGCACTTGCAATGGTTTGCTTGTTTTTAAATTGGCATCTGCCTTTGTAAACTAACACTGACAAATAATTACACGCAACGCATTCTGTGTAATAAGAAATGATGTTGTAGCAAACACAACTTTTTTTATGGAAGCTACCTAAAATCGTTCTGTTGCTGTATCGCACTCTTAAGCCAACACTTAGGAGCCACTTATTTCTTAGTGTCTAGTGTTGCTTTTAAGTTTCGAGCCTCTTGGTGTTGTTTTTTTTTTTTCTTGGAGGCTTTTCCTTCTTTGTAGTGTTTTGTGACCACAAAACAAATACTTCCAATCTATCAGAGAGAGAGTGTGTCATTAGATGTTTAATCATGGCCAGAGACGGTACGTATCAAGCATTTTAAATTCACAGGGGGATCGTGCATCAGGATTAACCGTCCAGCGCTTGGGACAAACTGCCTCTGTCTTCCAGCTCTTGATCTCGCCTTCGCAAGCTTCCTCTTTGTTTGCTGAGGGTGACACAGTGGGCAGGCTGCGCCATGCGTCAGCGGCCTTCCTCATCCGGCAGGGGAAGACAATGCCTTCAGCATCCCCGGCGGCGGGGGAAACGGCGATAAAGCTGCGAACGCTGATTTAAGCATAGGTCAGAAATGCCTTGGTCTCAGATACCGGTGTTTATTTTCTCAGTGTTCCTTTCTTAAAATGGCTGGGCTGCGAGTTTGCCCCAGCCCTCAAGCAAATGAGCTGTTACTGCCTTTCCTAAGATTAATTAAGATGTACAAACATAGCTGCAGCCCGGTGCTTCACAGATCTAATCTGGACGCAGACGCTGTGCCTCTCGGGGCCTCTTTCTGCTCATTCTCCTTTATGCAGCAGCGCGGGGCTTGATGCCGTGTGACGCAGGGGAGTCGCAGAAGGACAGCGAAGCCTTTACAACCGACGCCTGCTGCTTGCTGGTCCCATGGAAGTTTGCGGAGTCCCGTGTTAGTGCCTCACTTGCTAAATTTCCGTTACAGCTTCCTAGAGGGATGCACAGTGTTCTAAAAGACGTTTTTCCTCCCAGTAAATAGCAAGCAGCCTTCAATTACCATCGATGAACAGCTTTCCTCCTCCTGCTGCACCCGCGTGGTGTCTCTGGTTCAGGACGCTGTTGGCCCAGGCCGTTTCTGTTTTCCTGTTTTCCACAAACTCTTAAGCTAAAGGAGGTGGTGAAAGTACCTTGAAAGAAATTCAGGTCGGGTATCTCATCAGCACAGGATGCCGCTTCATGCTTTCATAGCAGTGAAGATCAAGTTTCTCTTTGGTAGGAGCTGTGCCAACTTCACCACCCACAGCTTTGACAAAGGGTATTGTTTCAGCATTTGAAGTGATTAATAATTTTTAGGAGATTGCAATTTTCCATTTTCAGCATGTCGCCTCCGATTTCCTTTTTGTGTCCCAGAAGGCTTTGGAGAAGCTGAGGGGCACGATGAGGAGCGCTTGTGCCATCCGGCGTACCTGCGTGGAGGGGGGACGGTGCAGTTCTTCCTAAAGCGCATTGTGCCCATCCAGCCCTATACGTGGACAAAGTTAGTGGTCTCCTCAGCTTGCACCGCGTCATCCTCCTTGGGGTTGGAAAATCCCACTTCTCAGGCGGTCTTTTTTTTTTTTAAGATACACAGGGATGTGTTTTGCAGTGCTACACCTTGGGCAGTCCCTCTGCTTCTGCCTGTTGCAGCAGTGCCCTATTCTGTTCTTGAGTTTCTTGGGTTTTAACCAAATAATGTTTTCCTTAACAGCTATCAGGCTGTGAGAAATTTCCTCTCCGATAATGAGTTTAAATAACAACTTGCCTGCACCTTATTTCCATCGTTAGCCTGATAGTATTCCCTGAAGAGGGACTGCAACAGCCCACAGTTACACACAGCCTCAAGAAACTGGACTGCATTTCTGCAAGGGATGCAGTCGGTGCATCGCTGAATCCAAAGGTGCCTCGAACAAGACGAGGAACACACGGGACAGCTACAAGCAGCCGTGTTGCCTGTCTTTTCAGCTAGCGTTTTCTGTGGTCTCACCTCACTGAAACAGCCTGCAGGGAGAGCTGGGCTCCCTACCCTGCACCTATTGCTTGGAAGCTGGATAAAAGAGACATTGCTCTGCTGCTCAGGTAACAAAGTGAGCAGTAAATGCTCGTGTGCGTTCCTGGCTTCCCGTAGCTCTGTAACAGCAGCGCTCAAAGCAGGAGCTAGCTGTTTCGGTGCCTGGGTTGTTGTCTCGGTTTGGATTTAAGTATTGCTGCTGCAGACCTGTGGCTGTGATGGTGGCAGCAGTGGGGTTAGATATATATATAGATATATATATAGATATATATATATCTGCCCTCATTTATATTCTGTAAAACCTGAGCTGTCAGAGTCCAGAAGTTAGTACTTGCAGGGAGGCTGAGATGTCTTTCACTGACAAAGGGAGTGAGGGGACTTTTCCTCTGGGCTAATGCATGCTGACTGCTGAGCACCTTTCTTAAGACAGCATGCAGGGAAAAGCAAGCCAGGATAAACAGTTAAATAATATCACTGCCTAGCTTCCCAGTGTGGGAGGGCCATTATGGCACAGAAGTGGAGGAAGGGATGATATTTAGGACCGTTCTTACCAACTTTTAAGACAGTTTTTAAAAGTGACAAGAAAGTGTGTGGCCATGGATAGAGATGCAATGCAGACGATGGAGAGGCGAGCAGGTGGAGCAGACACCTTTCTGCCGTGACTGTCAGCCGGTGCCCCCAACACTGCTGTTATAATGCCTCCTTTGGACGATGCACAGTGCTGGTCCCGTACAGCACGCAACCTCTTCGGGGTTTAAGAAGGAACTTGAAGAACTGACCCCTCTGCAGCTGAGACGTGCATCAGTTCTGCTGATTTTGTTAAGAGCACGCAGCATCTTCATCTCTTTACTGGCCACCGTAAGCAGGTATCCCACAGCATCGCCTCCACGATGCCTGCCAGCAGTATAGCAGTGGTGCTGGCTGCATTAGTGATACCAAAGGAGAAGTCACGGTTCCCTTTTAGTTTGTTTTTCAGACCCTGCAATTTCTGGTAGGCATCTGCAAACTCAAAGAGTGGAGAGCTTTGTGGGAGAGCACTACAGGGTGAGATCTCTCTCCAGTGGTTACTTTGATCAAGTGTGGACTTGTGTGTACCTAATGCTTTATTAAGGTAGTACTTTATGGTACTTTATGGTGCTTTATGGCATTGTGGCAAAGCAGTGCAGTCGCACACTATCTTGATGTAGCTAACTTGCTGCCCTGTGAACAAATGAATTAGATTATAACATCCCAGAGCAGACATGGCTGAAATGTTGAAATGAAAAGGGAAAGAATCCCAGTCTTTCCAGCGGTTGCCCACAGCTTTGGTGTTTCACTTTGAATTTGTTGCCAGTTGTTCAGATGCCAAATCATTTGGCAGACATAAATCAGATATTCCTGCCCATGCCTAAAGGAGAATAATATGTTGGTTCTCACATTTGTATTATTTTATGGGTCGATTCATCATTACTTAAAGGTCTTTCAGAACGTGGTTAAAACTATGCATAACCTGTAGTACTTTCTGAAAAATTAGACCGTGATGATTGCAACTATAACTGCAACTAATAAATCATACTGAGAAAAACACATGCCTTTCAGGTTAATAATATTGTTTATGAATGCATAACAGCCCAAAAGCCGGCTAATACAGCATTTTTCTCAACAACTTCTGAAGATAATGGTAGATACTTCTGTAACTATTGAGGTCTCCTGATCTGAGCAGACAGTTTCACAGTGACTGTGCATGGTGCTGCTCAAAACGCTTCTGAAAATTCATCTGAGGCTTTGAACCTGGGGACTCCGTTCCCCTGAGATGGTCTGACCCATCTGTTGGGTGGCCATGCAGGAAGAGGCTGGAAGGTAAAGCCCTTGCTTATTTATCATCATAAGAACCAAAGGGCAATGAGAAGGTTATTGAAGACCCATCTTCCAGTCATATGGCAAAACCTGGCTCACTACCCAGGAGTTTCAGGAGTGGTTTCTTGGTGCCAGCCTTCCAGGAGTGCTGCGAGGAGAACAGAGCACCAACTTAAACTCTCCTTGTTTTGGACAACATCACCTCCCACAAACTTGATTACAAACGGATGTCCCATATGAAAGCCATTTATGCCACCAAAGATGACCTTGTTTATCCCACTGATGGCTTAATCACTGCATTCAAAACCTGCTTTCTCAGGAAGACCTTCTCTGAGCTTATTCAGGAGAAAAAGGGTGAGGAAGAGCTCTCCCAGAAGGAGTTTTGAAAGCAATTTATTGTTAGGCATGGTGTAGATAACACTGATACGGCTTGGGAAGAGATCAAAATTCAACGCACTGTGTGTGGTGAATGATGTGACTCAACTTTGTTCTGACTTTGTGGGATTTGACGTTATCCCTGCACTCCAGGAGGATGTTGTTTCTCATGCTGTGGGTACAAGCATGAGGAAGCCAACAGGAGAATGTGGTGGAGTTATTGGCTTCATGCTCTAAAAGCTTGATAAAGACTCAGTTGACTTTGATGAGCAGCTTTAATTGACCTTGATGTCATCTGGTCATGGCAGTGAAAATGAAACTTGTTCAGAACAAAACAGTGAGAACCCTTACCCCAAAGGATTGATATGGGGGTGTCAGTCCCTTACATGCCAACAGGTGAAATTGTTCAGGATGGAGGTCTTCTCAGAGAGTGGGCAAACAAGGCCACCAGTGCATTGTAAGATTTGATCTTGCATTATAAAGGGATTTACTGGTCAAAGTCTCAAGCCAGTAATCGGTCATCCCTTAATTTATATTTCAAGTAGTAGTCAGGATCTTCAGCCACAGCAAAGCCACTGTCTCCTCCAGCTTTTCAGTCGTTACCAGGTGTTGGTAGTTGATCTCTGATTGCTGAAGCTCCTGCCTCTCCATCCTCCATGTCATCCGGCATTCCTTGCTGCCTTCTGTCACCACGTTTAGCCAAGAGGATATTCCCTGGAGGAGATGGGAGGACCCATCGGTAATGATGTGGGTAAAAGACAGACAGAAATAAGAGGCAGAACTTACTAAAACAGGTAGCTGCTTCTTGTTGAGAAGGTGTATCAGATCTCAGGTGAGAAAAAAACTGTGAAGAAAATCTAGGTCAAGCCTGATAAGAGAGAACCTCAAAATTAAAATACCAATAGCTTGTGGGACTCCTGAATTCTGAAAATGTTGACAAGGCGTAAGAGCAGTGCCTTTGGGAGACAGAAAAGGAGCTTGCCCCTAAACCTGAGTGTTGCCTGAAAGCTGTGCAAGCTGCAGAGCTGCGGGCTGCGCTCCGGGTGCGGGCAGCCCGTTGGTGACTCCAGTCACGGACGGCAGATGAGGAGCTGCAGACAGTTGGGATCTGAGGGATTTGGTAACAACAGGGATAACAGAGGAAATGGTGATTTGAGAGGAAATCCTTGGATTATTCTGCTTTGATTCTAGTAGCATTTAAACATGGTCTGGAGTGAAAGTAATCAAGGAGAAAGCAAGACGGCAGAGTTTAAGCTCCTTTGAGTGAACAGAAAGGGAGATTAGCAAGGGAAGCAGATCAAGGTGGAGAAAGTTCAGTGGATTGCTGAAATTACTTATCCATCCTGTAAAGGCTGTGTTTAGTGCTGTGTCTATAGCTAGAGCTGTTCAAGCAAAGCCCTCAGGAGAAGGAAAGCTTCAACTCTAAAAAGAAAAAAGTGGTTTTGTCAAAGACCAACTTTCCTCCCTCCCTCTCTCCTCCTGTAAATGCCATGATTCTTCAAATTGTGTCTGCTTTGTCTAGGAGTTTGCTCCAGCATCTGTCAGTCAGGAGGTCATTCTTTTTACTGCACTTTTACCAACATAATTACACTTCCAAAACTTTGTAGTGTAGATGTGGCTGAAGACCCTCTCTTAGCCATCCCAAAGCAAAGTACTCGGCAGGAGGGAAGAGCTCAGCTCGTGTTCCTACAGGCATCGAGGATCTGCGTGTGTTAGAGCTCTGACTCATGTCTGCTGGCCAAACCGCTGCGGCGATGGAGGAGATGACTGTCCCCCCCCCCGTTTATTAGTGCTGCAGAAGGAATGTGTCCTCCTATCGCAGTTTCTCTAGCTCAGAGCCCAGCAGTTTTGCAGAAATACTTTCACCCGCTGTTCACATCAACATGCCAAAAGCGAGAGCTGAGGCCTGGGGCGTGCAGCCTTGCAGCCAGCTGTGCCGTCTGCTGGCAGGGCAAGGTGGGACGAACGGCTGGCAGGAGCAGCGCCTTCAGCTGCCGCGGCTACGTGTGCCAGAGCCTGTCCGTCAAAGCCTTTTCGAAGTGTCAGACTCTGGAGGATGGTTAATGCATTTTAAAAAAAGAAAATAAGTTTAGGCAAGAAGGTAAAGCTTCCTGAGCGATCCAGGAGAAAGCATTCAACCGCCCTCTGTCACAGAGCGCCAAACAGATGTTAAAAATGCTGGGTTTGTTGCTTAACAGTGGTGCCCAAACTTGAAATCAAGATTCTGGGAAGCAGACAAAGTGCCTGAAGAAGTCAAAATGAAACAGCCCTGGCTCAGTTTTGGGAAGTGGTGAAGTCACATATTGAGTCCCCAGTGGTGGTGTGCTTCCAGTGTTAACGCAAGGCTATTCTAGGATGGGAAAAAAGAAAGCAAAGTAAGCTTTTTTTTAATTTGCAGGAGAGCTCAAGAGATACTGAACTGTCAGCATTTAAACTACGCTGTATCTCCTAGTAAGAAGGATTTACATGTTACTATTATTTAGTCCCCTGCCTTTTAAAAATTTTTCAAATTTTTTTATATTGTAGTGGGTTTTAGTAGTGACCAACAAATTGGAATTAAATTTGTAAAGCGTGCTCACCCTGACCTGTTTTTCTGTTTGCTGAGAACATTTTTCTTACACTTTGATTCTGGTTGAAATTCTGCATTGCATATTTCTGAAGCTTCCTTAGTTTTTTTGAAGGTGCTGGTTTGGAGGTGGGACGATCCTTTGGGATTCTTTCTACTGAAGTGGAGATCCTTTGGTAGGTTAAGTACAACCTGCATGTGTTTGAAATAGCATTTCCAAAGTACCGGTGTAAGCGTCTGTTCAGCCTGCAAGCTGCCTTTTGGTTTACCCAGCGTACGCTAACTGTCAGGGCTTGTGCTTCTGGCTTTTCCTTCACACGAATAAAGAAAAAACGAGAAGCAGAAAAATGCAGACAGTAACAAGGCTGAAAATCAATCTCTGAAGTTAACACATCTGAGAAGATGAGGTTTCTGTTGCGCCGTTGCCTTTACACAGAAAATTCTCTGTCCCTGGTGTTTGTTGTTCCGCAGGAATCTCCAAGCGCCACACAGCAGGGTCAGGACGTGTCGCGGTGGTGGTTCAGTTAAGCAAACCCCTTCGCTTCTGGTGTCTGCCGAGCGCAGAGAGTCCGGGTGTCACTGCTCACGTTCAAACGTCTCGGTGTATCCGCGTGCCTGTGCGTGAGACGCCCGGCGTTGGGCGCGTGGCAGGATGGGTGCTGGGGGACGTGAGAAAGGTGTGTGAGATGATGCCTTCCCTTTCCTTCATCGGTGCCGGGTTGCAGTGGTGGAGGGGGTGGCACAGAGCCCTCCGCCAGGCTCAGCTCTGGCTCCCACGCGCTGCTGCTGCTGCACCCCCCGCTCCCCCTGCCCAGTTCAGGGACGTGGAGGGGTCACGATGCTACAGATGCTGTGTGACAAGTGTTGAGGGAATTGTGCATCAAAAGCGTGGGACTGGAGGGGTTCGGACGGTTCCCTTCCAGGGCTGATAGACTCGGTTCTCCCCGGCTGATACCTGAGCAGGACCATTGTGCTTTGGTTTATCGCCCTTTTCATTCTCCAAATTACTAGTGGAGTTTAGGTCACCTCCCTGGTACGTACCTTTCAGAAAGAAGGGAGAGGATAGGTGCTGGGGGTCGTTGGTAGGTGGAAAGAGTGAGAAATAGGAGGGGTTTTAGGTAACACCAGAGACAGGAGTGTAGGGTGCCTTCCTTCGCACGGAGCGCTCAGTTACGGGAGCAAACCAAGGGAAAGAAGGAGCATCTGCGATTAGCATAATTTCACAGAAATATCTGGCCAAACAAACAAGAGAAAACAAATTTTAAGTTATGAAATGTTCATCTAGAAAAGATGATGTGGCTTACGTTAGCAGGGTATGGCCCTTCCAGCCTGAAACATCTGTGCGTGCCCTGGGCGCTGGATGGGCGTGCGGGGCTGGGCCAGGTCGGTGGTGCTTTGTCAGCAGAGGGTGCCAGAGGCCAACGAACAAACTCGCTGGCTTTCAGCCTCCAGAGGCAAAGGCTGGTGTGAGCCTCAGCACCGTGTGTGCTGGAGCCAGCATCCTTTCACGGGGCTGGAGCGCGGTGGGACAACCACCTCAGGCGCCAAGAAGCACCCTGGAAGCCTTGCCCTGAGTTTCAGCAGTGACTTCAGTTGTGCTGGGTATGTCCAGGATGAGTTTTCCAATAGACTGAATGTGATTGAGGCACAGCAAGCATGAGATGAGCAGGGAGAGGTTGGGCTGCGGAGTGGTACCCATTCGTGTCGCTGGCAGAGTAGGAGGACTTCACACATACTTCAAGAAGGCGGGGGGAAATAAGAAAAGGCAGGGATCGGCGGCTGTAGTCCCACGCTTGGATGTGTGGGCGAGTTTGTATCTGTGCGTGCTGGGGGCCTGCGTCTTGGTGGGAGTGGAGATGTGGAGGTGATGAGGGATGTCGTTCTGGGAGCCTTGTAGAAGATGCTGGGAGCCAGCGGTGTGGTGGCAGAGGCGGCCGTTGCCAGGCTTTTTTTTCTCTTGGTGCAATGCGCCTCTTCTTAGATGCTCTGTTGCAATTAGCTTCCAGGGAGGCAGAGAGCAAACTGTCTCCCAAGTAACTCTGGAGGTTGCGGGGATACTTAGGAATCAATGTAAAAAATTTATTTCATCCTACCTATCCGTGATTCTTCAGATCTACAAGAAGAAAGGGCAAATGTTATTCTTACCAAATGCCCTGACAGACAAATATTCTGTGCATGTGCCGCGGCCACTTTCCCCTGGCTCACACATGCCTTGGGGGTCACGGTGTCCCTCCAACGGGAGAGCTTTGGGGCAGAAATCACTGCAGCATCACATCGAAAAGTCTTCCTGGGCTTTCAGAAACTGAAGTCCAAGCTGTGAATTTTTTTTTTTTCTTCTTCTTTCCCTCCTTTGGAAAGGAGGACTCATCTCACTGCACGAAGTTCTGTTAGATTGTCCCTGCCCACCCTCCTCGCTGTACCGCTGCAAAGTCAATGAAGTGGTGTGTCGCTGCATTAACTTCAGTCGGATGCTGCTGGTAAACTGTTTATCCTGGCGGGAAGGGAAGCGGTGACCCAGGCGTTTGAAGTTGCTGCTTTTATAATGTAGGGTCAACTCTACTGCCAGGAGTAAAACATACAGAAATTAGCTGCTGGCCTGTGATTTGCACATTCAGCTATAGGTTATGAAAGGCTGGGTGTGAACTTCTTGGTTTCAAATATTGCTCCACATGGTTGGGACCTGCATACGACAATCGTTTTATTCTTGGTACCCTGTTGGTGCCGATGATGTGCCGGACACTCAGCATGCGTGCAGAAAGACACATTCCCTGGTGTACAGGGCTTTCTCCACGCGTTCAGGTTTTATTTATGCCCTTGGTGTCACAACAATTTGCTTATTGATGTTAGAAACTTGGACAGGAACTTGCATTAAAAATACATTCTTGTCAAGCTGGCGGGTTTCACCATGCTGAGGGGGATAGCCTTGATAATCCAACAGACTTTGATAGACATCTGTTGATATTTTGTCAGCTGCTTTCTAGTTTTAATGTCAGAACTAATGAGGCAGAGGGCGTACGCTAGGACTGCGTAGCTCTACTGGTTTCTGCTGTATTTGTTCTGTTTTGAGCCTTCAGTAGTTCCAGTGAATCTTATTATGATAATAATGGTATGAAATGATTAAATGACTCCCATAAATGATCAAAAATCAATAGTCATTTAATAAAAATTCCATTAAACTGAAGTGGAGAAAGAGGGATCTCCTTCTTAGAATGAACCCAAATAGAATCATCGAATCGTTTAGGTTGGAAAAGACCCTTAAGACCATCAAGTCCAACCGCTAACCCAGCACTGCCAAGGCCACCACTAACCCATGTCCCTGAGCACCACATCTTCCTGGCTTTTAAATCCCCCCGGGGATGGGGACTCAGCCCCTGCCCTGGGCAGCCTGTGCCAGGCCCTGACAGCCCTTTGGGGAAGGAGTTTTTCCCAATCCCCAACCTAACCCTGCCCTGGCGCAGCTTGAGGCCGTTCCCTCTCATCCCATCGCTTGTTACTGGGGAGAAGAGACCACACGGCACATTATTAATTGATACAGAGGGTGGCTTTTAGCTGCAGGGTCTTGTCCTGGCCTGTTGCCAGTAACAGACTCAAGCGTTGGCTCCTGCTGTGCCGATGCTCTGCCGGTGCTGTCAGCCGGGAGCTCGGGGGCCGGTGGAGCCCGGCCTCCTTTGGGATGGTGGTGAGGAGCTGAGGTTGCCTCTGGCTCTTTGCACGGACGCAGTGTTGCTGGCAGGCACTGGCTGACAGCTTCTGATGCCTTTTTTTTTTATTTTCTTTTTTTTTTTTTCTGGTGTCACTGCTTTTTTCTATATCCTTATCACAGAGAAGTGAAGTTTCTATTTCTGCGTAGTTGAAGATTTATGTGATAAAGGAAAGACTGTAAAAATAGGTGGAACTGCTGTTTGCATTTCAGCCTGTGGTATGAAGAGGCCACAGGCCTCTTCGTCACTTTTTCCTACTTTGAAATAACAGGCTACCGCGATTGCTTGTAAAGAGGCTTGGTATGTAGGTAATATGTGATATACTGAAGTCTGAGATGCCGTAATTCAAGAGTGGAGCAGAGATTTTGGGTGGTGTAGCTTAGCTGGTGTGTTATGAAGTGTTGGGTTCGTGGCTGATGGGAGCCTAAAAGCCAAATCTGACCCCAGGGCTGCTGAATTGGGTTTAAGCAGAGGATCCAAAGTCTGTAAAAGTCAATGAAAAGACACCCATGGTCTTCAGATAATGCTTTTGCTAAGACTTGTAGGACTACAGCTCCTTCACCCATACTCCTAACTCTTTTTTCTGCAGAGGGATCCGTAATGCTGGATATCTTTTGCTGCGTGTGCCTGTGTGTTCTGTAACAATAAAGCAATAAAAGGCAGGTTGCAAAAATGTGAGATAGGCTCAAAAATCACTGTATGGAGAAGACTACAACTGAACATTGCTTCCTAGTATTTGTCTTCTTGTTTCTAAAGCTTTAAGTTACTCTCACTTCACATTTTCAAATCTTTTTCCATAACCAAGCGGAATAGAAACCTGCTTTTTTGTTTTGGTGACATTTTCTGAGGAAAGATAAGACTTTTTATGCAGTCTCTTCACCCAGCTGCTGGACTTTAGGGAAAGCACCAGCTATGGCAGGGCTTGAGATAAGAGCACAGGAGTTGACCCCGTAGAGGGTTAACAAACTATCAGGAGAGAGGCGTACTGCTTTTCTCCGCATGGCTCCGAAGCTGAGGGTTCAGGGGTCTCTTGTTCGCTCCAGCCCTGTGATGGCCCTGCTTGAACTGAAGGACTTCAAAAGGAAACCAGTGGCCTCCAGTTCCCTGTCTGGTGGTGGCTGTGGCCTCAGCTGGTACTGAGGAAGCAGGACCGTGAACCCTTTTACACAGTCAGGTGCAAAAGCCTCCCCATCCACCTGAGTGGTGCTTCACCTTTGGGGCAGCTGTGAGCTGCAGGCAGGGGAGCTGTCAGACATTTCCTAGACGTTCATCCTTCTTGCTGCACACCACGTGCGTTATTCAGGATGACTGGGTGCAATACTTAGCTCATTTTGCTTAAATCTGAAGCAGAACACTCCTGTATGGCACTGGTCCCCAAATCAAGAGCTCAACAGTGCCCACGCCTGCTCTGGAGAGAAATCAGACATCCTTGGAGAAGCAGTTTGGCAGCCCTTTGCAGAAGCCTTTTTCTTCAGCTGTTCCATGCTGGGTGTCTGTATGGGGGATGCCTTGAACCAAGCAGAAGACATCCGTAACAGCAGTTACCTTCTGATGTGCTGTTATTCACCACTGAATCTTGTGAAATTTGTGTAAACTGATCACAACATCTTGCAGGGTTGAAGATGTGGAGTTACATTTTCCCTCTGGACACACTTGTTTTAGACCTAAGTGGGGCTGACCTAATAGGAAAAAAACCACAAGCTTGATCCTGACTACAAAAATAGCAGGCAAGGAATGAGAAAATAGCCTTTTTAGTGAAGAACAATTGAATTACATGTAATATTAATTCCTAAATTACTCTCGTATGATGTAAAAAAGCAAGGCTTGAGGGTTTGTAGATAATGTCAAGGTTGAAAGAAGCCTTGAGGAGAAATTGTGACTTTCTTTTACTGTTCAAAAGAATGGAAGTAGTGCCTCAAAGTGTCTTCTGGCAAGAAACTTTCACTTTAGTAAATTATTGCATGTGTCTGATGCCAGTGATGTGAAAAACTAGAAAGCGGTGCAGAACAAAACGGAGGCAGGTATTCTGCAGCAAGCAGTGATTCCTGGTGGGGCGAAGAACAGGGAACAGACTGGGCATAGCGTGATAGTTTCTCTGGAAATCTGTAGGCAATTAAAGTAACACAGAAAGAATGAGGGGATGATAGATTCAAAATACCAACCTTCAAAGCAGTGGCATTTGATTTTGTTTGATACCAGTGCTTTGCCTGACGCTTTCTGATGTGTTTCTCGATGTGCTGTGGGACAGCAAAGCCAGTACGTTCAGCTCTGGGGTAAAGCAGTGATAGAGGGTGGGATTCAGCTGGTTGGACATAGATGCCTTCATCGGAGGTTGCCACCGAGACTCTGGACAGGCACCAGAGAGAAACAGGTTACTCCATAGATGTCTTCTTCAAGTCATCGCTGTTCGAATGAGCTCCCGCGAGACGCCTCTGTATCTCCACTGATCAGACGGGGAGCCCCGATGGGCAGGTGAGATGCAGGTGTCCGCATGTGATAGATGGATCCCGCACAAAGTGCCCTTGGAGGGGCTTTGTGTCTCCAGAGCAGCCCCGATACTCCCTGCGTTTGCTTTGAGAGGTGCTTCTGGCATGATTGGGGATCAGTGGGGATCAGTCTTGAAGCTTAATGAGCCAACAGAGGAGGTGGTCAAAGGGAACAGAAGCTTATAGGTGTTCCTGTGGGTGCGTGGTGGGATGGCTGCCCTCAGACCAGGCTCCTCTGGGGAGAGGACTGCCTTCCTGTGAGGCTGGTGTGTCCACGTGTCCTGCCTGTGTCCGTGGGACGGACCTGGCCCTTAGCTGTCCCATAGCAGCCCCGTGCACTGGAGGCTGAGCACGGCTCCCTTGGGTCTGCTCTCGAGGCGGCTCGCTGGAGGCAGCTAGCCCTATCTGATGTCCTGCTTAAAAGCTGCTCTAGGTCTATGAACGTGACCCCAGGACGGTGTGATTGAGGGTTTGGTTCCCTGCCCCTGAAGAGTCAGTCTTGCTGGAATTTCTGTACAATGACATTTGAAAGGGAGTGTAAAAGAAACCTTGTCAGAGTTCTGGGAACCTGCCCAAGCGCGCGTTTGTGTTGGTTATTGTGGTGGGGTCTCACGGACGCAACCTGTAAAGCCATTGCTTGCAAGCGGGGAAATTCTTCTCTTTTGCCCAGCTACCGAGCAGAGCCAAATTCTTCAGAGCCCTGGACCGTGAACTTGCCATTTCAGTGGGTTTGTCCCCTCTGAGAGATCACAGATGAATTACAACCTTGTTTTCTAGATGACTAATGGGGTAAACTGCGTTTAGGCTAAAACATATTTGTTCCACTTTTGATATCTTCCCCACCGCCCTGCCTTTTTTTTTTTTTTTTTTGCTAAAGACCTTAAAGTAAAGGTCCTTTGCTAGTACACCCACCGTGTTGAGGTTAATTCTGACCCACTAGATCACATACTACAGCTGCTTGCACTTAGCAGCTTGGCGTGAGATGCTACCAAAGGTGACCTTCGTGGTGCCTGGTAAGAATATAAACCTCTTGAATCCCCTCCGAGTGACATACACCTCATGCTAAACGTGGGATAGATGTTTGCAACGTTACGTATCATCTTTAGAAGAGGAGGAGGAGGCTATTACTCTGAGGACATCCGGATGCACTGCTTGTTCTGTGTAATGTCCTGCTCAACGGTGCCTTACTTCTACTGCTGCTAACAACAAAAAGCACTATACTGATGTATACCTTTAGCCTGTTGTACAGCGACTTAAATCACTTGTTGTTATTGCTAGTCCATTTGTATTTTTCTAAGCGTTTGTGTTCCACCAGCACGCTCAGAGTGAGTACTCTCAAGGGGGAATTTCCTTCCTGATAAACAACTCTGCAATGTGATTCAGCAGGAAGGATGTGGTGGTTAAGGCGCTGGACTGGGATTTGGGAGACATGGGTTCTGTTCCCAACTCTACCACAGTTGAGATGTGATGAGTGGAAGGGCAAGCAAGCAAAGAGGAGGAGCTGTTTAGCTACGGCAAAAACGTGCTTTCACGTGGGCTGTTTGTCCAGTTTGGAAGTTAGATAGGTCTGGGGTTTTGTTTGGTTAATCAAGTAAACAGTGTTAGAGACTCCTGTTTGTGCAAATGAAATCTGAAAGCTAATCTTGACCTATTCCAGGAATCCAGATGGTTTAACTACATGTTGTTTTAACTTGCATGAGATTTCAGATGCCACTTTTCAGTGTTTCTTTGTTGACTTAGTTCACCAATTCACCATTTAGTTCTCTGATCTTCAGGCAATGTACAGTGACTTCTACGCTAAGTGGTATGTGCCCACAGTTTCTCCACTATCTTGCTTAGATACAGAGGCAACAGACTGCACACAAGGTATTTTCTTTGTCACACGGGGTGAAGTTCCTGCAGTTTGATAGTAACATGACATTTTTTTCTTCTCAGAAGCAAGAGCTTGGGCTACCAACTCTGAGCTGCAGACCACGAAGCTCGGCGTCCTGATTTGGTGCCGCCTTTGGGAGGATGAATCAGGACAGTGACTCAAGTGATCAGCCCACTGGTGAGTTTTCTGCTTGTCCAAGTGTTTGCCTATCTTCTCCTGTTTGTTTAGCATAATTTGCTTTCCATTTATTTTCCTTTGTGCTATTGGAGGAGAATGCTGAGTCACAAATAGAGCAAAACCTGTGAATTCAGTGTTTGCCATGAAGGTTACTGGATCTTTGAGGTTTCCTGGTCCACGTCTAGATATCAGCATTCTTAGAACTGTATTCCAGGTTGAAACTTTTTATAACTGTTTTTATAACTTCTCACCAGTTCAGAAGAACACATGATTTTTATTGCTCTGTGTTAAACAACTCAATCAGATTTTATCCATAGTTTAGTTTTCTCATTAATGGCTTTTGTAATTGCTGTACCCTGTAAAGCGAGGCCCAGGGAAGATGCACACACATACCATTCTCCTGTATCTCCCGCAAAGTTTCAGTGTTAGGGTCCTTGCTGGAGAGATTGAATGGACAGGAATTTATTACTTATTCTGCCTCGCTCCTGCCATAAATTTCCTCTCCTCCTCCATCCCCATCTTTGGTTATTGGAATTCAGTATCATCTCCTGCTTCTGGCAGTTTCTGCAAAGGAGAAGGGCCTGGGAGGCGCGTAAGCCAGAAGCGGTGCCCGACAGCCTCCCAGGCTCTTGCTCAGCTCTGTGCTTTTTTGGATGTGTAAAGGGGCATTCTTAGTTCTGACGTGAGGGCTATTTTTTGACAGTTTCCATTGTTCCCTACTCTTTGTTAATGGGTGAGGTCTTTTTGTCTGATTCCTTTTTCAGAAATAGAGGCTATTATAAGAGCTGTCTGCTCACAGGTTTGGAGATTTTTCTTTTCTTGTCAAGAGTCCTGAGAGTTTCTTCCTCCCTTTTTCAGACTCGCTCGGGCAAACTCATCCAGACACTATCTGCCTGAGGGTATTGCTAGGATAGCCCCTTGCTGGGATGGCAAGGAAAGCGGTCCTCATAGCCACCACCCTGGTGCCATGCGCTTGCTGTCACAGTCCACGTGGCTGGAGGCAGAGCGGGTTGATGCATTTGGGGTTCTGAGCATCTGCCTACACTAAAGACCTCGCTGTTGTCTACGGGTTTGAATCTGGGAGTTCAAGAATGGAAAGTTTTTGGAAAATTCCTGTGGTAACATGGAATATCTGTTCTTTAATACTCTGCACGTGTTTTTATTAGCGCGAACAGATGATGATTACACGTCAGGATGTCATGCAGATTCATGAATCATCCACAGAAGGACCTAGAGGCTGGGCGTTTGGAAAAAGACATTCAAGGAAAGTTTCCATAACACAAACCATCCTGGGTGCTCATCAGAAATGTGTGGCTTGCATAGTCGGAATATTCGTAGATTGCTCATTGCAGTGCTATTTTTTGTAGGGGTCATAAATGTCACGCTTTGAGTTTAGATCCACTCTCTAAAACAGGCACAGGAATGAAGCTGTCAAGAGGGACACATTTCCAGTGTACTGCTTGTGTGGTTTTACACCTTCTGTTGAAGTGCTCAGCACTGGTTACTCTTGGAGTCAAGATACTGGGTTGGACAGGTCTGGTCCACTGGTGACTTACATCTTGCCTGAAGAGAGGGGTCGTCACATTCGGACCTCCATTTGCTCAGCTTCCAGCACCAGCCCTCTGTAGCCACTTCTAAGTTTTACATTGTCGGTTCATTTCATTATCTAAGCCTTGCTACCACTGTAGCTATACTTAGAGAGGAAGGATATTATAATCTTGTGAAAGATTAAAATATTTTTACTGTAATCCAGCTGGAAGGGTAGCACTTTTCTCAGGGTAGGAGACAGCCAAGGTTTTTCCCATTCTCTCCTCCCCGTGTATGCAGGAAGGAAGTGCTGGCAAAGGCCCCCGCGGCTTCCTGTCGACTTGGGAGCGCGTTTCCAGACACGGCCTCCTCCACCATCCATCACCCAGCCCAGCCAAACAATCGCGGCAGCGCAACGGGGAAAACACACGTCTCGCATAAACGCTTTGGAGGCCACGTGAGCGCAAACCGCCGGGATTCGTGCACAAGGCGGTTCGATCTGTAGGCTGCGTCTGACAGCAGGTTACTGAGGATTTGCATCCCTTTATAATCAAGTACTTCAATAATCAAAATTCCTTTTCAGAAGAAGCGGCTTAACAAAGAAAAAAAGGGGAAAAAGAAAGAAAAGGGCTGATGTTTAGTAACGAAGCTACTGCACTGACAGGTTGCGGAGCCTTAAGCCAAGGAAAGGACCGGGGATGCTCTCTGGTCCCGAGCACCCCAGGGTGCTGTGTCTGCCACAGGGGAGGGAGGTCACTGTGGTCGGGCATGAGGGAGGCAGAGGGTTCTGTCAGGTCTTCACGGTAGGGCAGTGGTGAGGCAAACGCTACCTGTGACGCCTTAAAGAAGGAGGAACTAAATCAGGTGGAGGCCTCACCTTTAAATGAATCACCTTTGCTGAATATGGTTCTGTGCCTCTCTCCAAGAAAAGGCTCAGAACTGAACTGTAGTCTTTTCTTGTATTACTGGTTTTGTATAAAAGCTGCATTACAATATTGAGATAGTATTTTCAGACCTGTCTACTCTGTAACCTTTTTTTAACCATTCCTTAAAACAGCTATTTGGTTTTATTTTTTTTCAGTAGGGCTTTAGTATTCTCGCCAACTTTGAGCTGGGAATTTCATTTTGGTTCTGATAGCAAAAGCCTGCAAAGATCGGCTGTTCAGAGATGATGAGCAATCACTGAAACACCTCTCAAGATCACTGTATAATCCTGCTGTACAACTGGATATGATAGAGTGTCATTAGTCTAACTTGACCGAGAAACAACTTTTTGATATTTGAGGCTTAGTTTTCCTTATACACCTAGCCTGAATGCTCTGTGGGTAAGGCCAAGCACTTAGGTTCGTCTTTCTGGGTGTGAGCATCCATCGCTGTCTGCATTAGCATGTCCTCACTTTGCATTTTCCAGTGCGTATTTTGGAAGCCATCCTCTTGTTCTTTGGCCTGAGATGCTCCAAAGCTACCTCCTAGTAGGTTGTGTCCAACAAAGCTACATCCTAGTAGGTTGTGTCCAACAGCAAGAGGACTGGTTTGTACTTGGGACTGGAAGGAGGGGGATGGCAAGACTGTCAGCCACCACAGCAATTCCACCTGCCCTCCTTGTTTCAAATGGGTGCTGCCCATGTTGAATTGTACTCTGTGTTTGAGCCCCCACCTCCGAGTCAGCTAAACACATCAGCTTGTCAATTAGCCTGGAATTAAAACACCTCCAAGACTTCTCTGTTTGGGTCATTGGAGGGCTTGGGGTAAAATTCAAGTCAGAGTCCAGCTTAATGGTAAATTTAAAACTGACATTTCAGCAGTTGCTCATAGGGTAAGAAAATAATATTTTGTGGGATTGTGTTTTTCCTGAATTAACTGACACTACAGGATTCCTTCAATCTTTCCTCTGGCTTTTCTCTCTGGAAAATGCTGCTGTCAGTAACTTCGGCAGCGTGACTGTCTTCGCAGTGTGCCCAGTGTACTCAGAGTCAAAACGGTATTTACTTAAGGGTACGTTTTGGCGAAGTTGGGATGAAACTCGAATATGAGTGTAAGCTCTAGAATTAAAGAAAGAGTACGTTGTTTTAATGATAAGGTTTTTAGGCTAGAGTCGTGGAAGTAGTTGGTGAAGACTTTCTGGAAGCAAATTGCGTACTACTGAAATCTGGCCGCCCTGATCCCATATGCCCACTGGCCGATGTGGTGGTTTTATTTGTAACACATCTTTCAGTGCAGTTTACGCTTTTGATACTTTTTTATGATGTAAAAACCAGTGTGTAACTCTTAACAGTCTTGATAAGCAAAAAAATCCCCAGCTCCGTGCTGGCTACCTGCAGAAACCCCTCGTGTGCCCAGCCAGATGTGCCTTTCTGTGGTTATTTCATTCCTTCTCCTCTGTTTCACATTTTTATTGTTCTTTGTCTGGGCTTGCAACAGGCGTGGGGTGGGGAGTAAGCTCCTTAAATGCCTTTACAACACTCTGTGGGACAGAAATTATTTCTTATTTAAGGTCTTTGCAGAATGCAGTATTATGGAGTCCTCAGTTAAAATCTGAAGGCATTTCTGAAATGCTAACAATTGTTTTTAAATCTGCCTGAAATGCACATAACACCGATTGAAAAAGAAAAGAAGGTAGAAGTTAGAGGGGGTGGGAAGGATAATGCACAGCAGTAACAGCTGTGTGTTTATGAAAACAATAACAAAACCAAAAAACTTACCCATCAGGGCAGTGGCCTAGAACTGGGAAAAGTCAGGTTTCCCACTGGTCAGGCCTGAAAGTAGATGCTGTCAATTGAAGTTGTCAACTTTAGAAGAAAAAAAGCAAAACTCAGCAACCGAGTTTCAGGTCCTGCCGTAGCCCCGAAGTCCCCAGACAGTTTGTGGCATTTGGCAGTCTCATTTCCCTGTTTTGTGAAAGTATTAATCTTCCCCTTTGTGAAGCTGCTTGACTGTACATGGGAAAGTGCTCACATTAACAGCATGCAAAATTTCTTAATTTCCTTCTAGAAAATAATTTACTGTGTCTTTGCTTGTCCCAGCCGTCCTGTTCGGAGGAAGAAGACATCACTCTAACAGGCAGTGGGTGCAATTCTGTTCAGTTCCTACGTGCACTCATCTCTTATTTATTTTATTAATCTAATTATGCACTGCGACAGCAACGGGTTCAAAAAAAAGAGACAGGACTGTGATTTGTTGCCAGTGTCCCTTTCAAGTACAAGAGTACCAACTTGAAATCAATCCACCGCACGCTAGCCGAGCAATGTAAGGAACGCGGGACGGCGGTAACACGATCAGATTTGCTGAAACCACCGAGCACAAGCGGTGCTGCGCTGGGAGAAGCTGCGAGCGGCGGAGGTGTTTATTTCAAGAGGCTGTGGCTAGGAGGACTGGTAATTCTCAAAGAAGTGAAAGCAGGCAGGGACTTGTGAGCCCCTTCTGACATGTGCTAGTGGCTGTCATGGGTCATGGCTCAAGGGAAGACGAGTCCTCAGGACTGCTGAAGTCTCTGAAAAGTCAAAGAAATAGGCTTGTGATAGAAAATGCTGTTTGCCCAGGGACACGAAAACGCTGTGTGACTGAGAAGAATTATGTTTAGATTGGACACGTGATCATACACCATAAACTGATCGATAGCAAAGAAGTTTTCCATGAATTGCCTGCTGGTCTCTACATTCCTTTTTGCAAAAAGGGATGGAGTAGAAGAGCTGCTTCCTCCCACTCTGGTTCTCTCACATAAATCTAGCGAAGACAAGGGTCAAGTTAAGTCCGACAGTCCCAAACAACCTTCATGAACTCTAGCAAGGGCCAGGTAACAAACACTGGAGGAAAAACATGCTGTGAAATCAAACAAGCACTGCTTATGAGAAAGACTGGAGGCGAAACTGTGTCCTACAAGCCAGGACCGCGTTACTGCCTCTCGGTGCCCGTTACCATGCAGGGCCTGGAGGGATTACAGGGCTTTCCGCACCCTCCTTGCCCCGGCTCCACGGCCCTGGGTCCCCAGGCCGATGCCCTCTTCTCTGGCTTGACAAGAACCCGCAGGGTGCCGCGTGCTCTGTAGGAGCAGAGCGGGTTGCCTGCAGCACGGAGCTGCAGATCTTCTCGCCCAAGGTGTCTGCCCCTCAGCAAAAGGCTTTGGGAGTTAAAGCGCAGCCTCCGTTCGTGTGCGGGGAGGGAGGAACGACTCTGCCACTGCAGGGATTCGTTTGTGTTTGAGTGGGAACCGTGGGGCTGTGGAAGTGTCCTGCTCTGAGGCCGAAGCAGTGTTTGCTGTGTGTGATTGTGCGTTCTTTTAAATTAAACTATTTTGCAAACACTTCCTTCCTGCATTTCTCAGAAGGAGGGAGGGGGGTTTGCAAAGAATGTTTAACTGCCTTTGACGGAGGAGGAAAACTGAAGAAAACAAGAGATGCAATCCTAACTACTGACCTTTTACTTGAGCTTGGTGATGTTTTTCAGCAGCAGAGCCTCCAGGGAGTAACAGCATCCTCCTTGCTATTGTGCTGCCTGCCCAAAAAGGGGGCTAAAGTTCAGCTTTTATGATGTTCTCACTCTGGGCTTGTGGGAAAAAGGCCACATTCCCTTTCTTAGGTCATACGAGTGCAAGAGATGACAGAGTCCTACAGTCTAACCCCAGGGCATTAGGCCAGTTCAGAATGAGACGGGATAGACAGCTTGGTAAATATGCAGCCAGCTTTTTCTCCTTACGGAGATTCACAGCAGGTGGGAGGGTAATTTACATCGTTAAATTAAAAGGCACTGATTTATTTTATGTTGGTGTGTTATTGTTTCATAAAAGCACACGGGTTGCCATTACTCATAATGGATTCTTGCACTTTATTGTTAAATACTCCTTTTCCACTTTGGTCGACAGTTACTGGAAATGAATGTTATCCACTAAGACAAAAACAAGAGGCAAATGAGCATAAAACAAAACCCCAACCTCCTCCCCAACAAACCACAGGTTTTTAGGGAACCCTCCACGGTTTTGGAGATTGAGATTATTGCAGTTGGCAGATTGTGCTCCTTGTCCATCAGGCTGTTTGTTCCCCGTACCGCGTGGTAGGGGCTAGAGAGCCATCGGTCCCTTCGCTCACTGGTTCAGATGGGCTCCGCGTCTGCTAGGTGCCACCCAGTCTTTCGCTCAGCACCGTGGTAGGCTGACTGGTGCCAGTTCCCTTAGCAGCTTCCAGGGTTTCTGTCCATTGGGGCTTCCTTCAGCCTCGCTGTTGAAGGGTCGTTCAGTAGATCCTGAGCTGGTGTTTCTAAATGGCACGATCCTGGCGGTGGAGAGATGGTTGTGCTTCATGAAGAGCTGAGCGGAGGAGGAGGTTCTGCCTGGAAAGTCTGCCTATCTTAGGGATGGATACAGTTTTAAAGTTACTATGAGATATAGTGTTTAAAAAGTAAATCTGGATGATGCTGAGGTTCCTCTGTGCATTTGCATCCTTTCAGCAGTGCTTGCAACCCCTGCTCAAGGTGTTACGGCATCTTAGCCTGGCCCTATCGTGCTGCAGCAGGCGGGGAGATCCTGTCTTCTGGCTGATGTATGAGTTTTACCTTAAGTTGGAGCCTTCGCTTTTGCGTCGTAGAGCACATAAAACTCAACATTGTACCTAGCTACCCTGCAGTTCATTGAAGGACGTGCATCGCTACCTATTATATAATTAATAATGTGTATATAAGGAAAGATGTGTGTTTTGGCAGAAGGGAGCAAATGGAAGTGCTGACTGATCTAGCGGCTTAATTGCAGCTGCAAGGGAAAGGTCTTGCTCCCTGCCCTTCTCCCCCACGCCCTCGTACCCAGTCCTGGGTACATGAGTCACCCTCTTTGCTCCAGTGCTGCTACCTTGGACCCTTCACTGAGTTGGTTCAATTCACTGGCCTGGCAAGAACTGATCTGTATTTTGGCCGAGTTAGTTTATTGCCAACAGCTTGGGTGGGACTGGCTTGCGAAGGGTCTGCTGAGGAGCAGAGCCTGCGCCAGCTGGGGCAGGGACGGGGCTCTGCGCGTTTCAGCGGGGCGAGCTGCTGAGTGGGGAGGGTTCGGGCCGGTTGGTGTAACTGCACTCGCATGGGATGTGCAACAGAGATGTAACGAGGACGAGTCACTTTGCTTTCGCACCAGCAAAGTGGTGAAATACAGCCAAATATTAATTCAAAGTCCTTGAAAGGCGTGTACGTGCCAACGCACACCTTTGGGTGGCTGTTCCATGGCTGCAGACGTGTTAGGTGTCCCCCCTCGGTCCTGCTTTCACCTTCCTGCGTACCACGCTCCTGTGATGTGGTGGAGCGTGCGATTGCGGCGAGCTGAGGGCCAGCTCAACACACCTAGGGATTTGGGTTTTTTTTGCCTTTTAACACTGAGCCTTGCCTTCGCAGCGTCTTCCATGACTGACCCTCAAATTTGGTAAATACAGATATCTAGTTACCTGATATATGCAGGCAGATGTTTGGGTTGTGGGGGAGAGAAATGAGATACTTGGAGTCTGTCCACTCTCTGGCATTTCTGGTTATCGGAGTGAGTGGTAGGGTACAAATGAATGCTGGGAAAACAGGCTCGAAGATGAGGGAGGTTTGCCAGGAGGTTTGCCGCAGACGAGAGAGTTGGACCCATGATGTGCAAGCAGCGGGCAGCGGCATTCCGATAACCCCAGGAGCGTGTCCGATCAAGGCAGAATCACGGTTCTTTTAGCCAACTTGAAAATTGCTTAATATTAATCTGTCTTTCTGGCTTACAAGTAATGATTTTCATACACACGAGAAAATGCCTGTGGCAGCCTGACATACAGTACTGTCTTGGCATAGGTGCTGGATATATGGTCTTGCCCAACTGCCCGCTCTCCACCATCAGCTAAGTGGCGAGCGGCTTCAGTGGTGTGGAAGAGCCGCCCTCCCTGTTGACTTCCAGGGAGGGAGGCCGTTTTACAGAATTGTAGGCTTTGGCTCTGCAGATCGTGCACTTAACTTTATTTAATTTTGCCTAATTTGAGGAGCTATCTCTTTTCATTGTCTTCTGGATGCTCTCTGTACTTAGCTGCACAGACATTGGGAGGGAGAAGAATTTTTCTAAATTGTTTGTTTTTTCTTGGGGAAAAAGACATTAAGATTTATTATCTGTTTTCCCTCCCCAGGGCTCTACCTCAGAAAAATCTTCTGTAAAGCAATTTTCAGCTTTTACTTCAAGAAGTATGTAGCAAGCTATCAGTAATTCAGCATAACAAAAGTTCACGCAGTTCAGAGCTTTCATGATTACAGAGGAGCTTTTTTTTGGGATTTTTAAAATGTCCTAGACGCAATTAAAAGAATTTCTCAGCAAGGAGAGAGCAAACTGGGGACTCTCCAGCAGATGTAATCACTCAAGGAAAACTTTGTTTGCCTTGGCTGAGTCCTGCCTTCGTTCCGTGCTCTTTCATCCTGCCGCCGGTCTTTGTCTCTCAGTCTTTTGCAGTGTCTCTCTGTCCGTCTTGGTCTCTGTCTGTCTTTCCCTCTTGCGATCTGCCCCGCATTCCCTTGCAGGCTGAATGGGACAGCGTTAACCTGGCTACTTCCAAGACAAACAGCGAGTCAGATGGAAAGAGGGGAACTTTGGCTGTCATGAGACATCGTGGTCACTCGCTTCCTAGAATTAAAGGCTGGGAGTTGATCTGTAAGCCAGCCGAGCCAATGATTGGGTTTCCATTTTGTTCCTTTGATACTGCCTTAAATATGTGCACCAAATGGCAAAACAGAATTTACATAAAAGTAAGTAGAAATCCACTTTCTTATACAGGTCTGTTCCACCCTACATCTTCTGATATGGATAACACAGGTAGCAAAAGTCATCCGTTGCTTCCTAAAGGACTTTGGAAATCTGCTCTTAGAGAAGGGATTTGTACATGAAATCTTGACTGTGGTGTGGGTCTTTGGTAGGCCTGAGGAGATGGGACTGGTGCAGCTGGAATCCCGGTGGGCGAGAGGAGACTGCACAGAGGCGTAGCAGCTCCAGGCACGGCCTGGGGACGCTGCGAGTTCCCGTGGTCCCTGCAGCCCAGGAGGGGCTGTGCCTTCACTGGGGGCTCCACACTGGGTTTCCAGAGCTGCTGATACCAGGCTAGAATAAGTCAGAAGTAATTGTTAAAACAGACGGATCCGTACTGATGTGAAAATGAGGGAGGCCAGAATCGGGCACCTGTTCTCGTTTCCTTGGGGGTTCTGCTGGGAGATTTGGGTAAACCCCTTCGCTTCCCAGTGCCCGAGTGTGGAAGGAGCACAGCATCTTTGTGCCTTCCGAACTGTAACGTATAGCCTGAGGTGCAGCTTTTTGAGGAAACCAACACCCTCTCAATGTAGGAAAGGAAAAATACGAACATGGAGGGCTGTCTTCTTCGAATTAATACATGCTGTTGGCAGCTCTTTATGATAGTGCCTCGTTCAGCACTGCCGCTGTGGGGTACGTCGTGGTGGCATCGCTGACGGGCAGGAAAGTGTTGGAGTGGTCACAGTAAGGACTGTAAAAGGTTTGCGTTTGGGGGATCAACACGTCCTTGGCCGCGTGCAAGTCTGAAAGGGAGATTTCAGAGATCTTTATTTCAAAGACATTTGAAAAGGCAGAATAGAAAAGAAAGGAGGGCAACCACTTGGAAAGGATTTTAGGTAACTGCAGCTCACAAACACACGCAGAGTGTTAGGTTGTGCAGGTAGCTTTGTGCCAAACTCAGTGATGTTTTTGCAGTGCCAGGGAAGCCAGTGCAGACTTCCTCACGTGTTCGCTTTGGTGCTGCCAGAGGTCCAAAGCCAGCTTCTTCTGAACCAGCTGCAAGCTGTTGTGGCTCGGAAAGTCTGTTGCAGCTCTGGATGGGGGATGCTCTAGATAGCCCAAAGAACTGTTGAAGGTAAGTATTACATGCAGTCGCGTCTCTCATGCCGCGTGATCCCTTTTCGGGATGGAGCTGTTGCGACAGTGCACAGGCACTTTGATCTTTTAATCCCTAGCAACTGCACGGTGCTCTCCTTGAGAGCTGGCTCAGTCTACCTCCTTCTACTCCCCGCGGCTCACTTGGTTAAACTGTTACTGAGTCCACATATTTATTATCCTTCACTTCGATATCTGATTGTACTCATTTTGTATTTTAAGAGTTTTTACATTCTCTGTTACATTATTATTATTCTAACTCTGTGCTCAAATAGGTCTGTGGTGGCCGATGCAGTATAAACCAAAGTGGTGTTAATACAGGCCTTTAGCGTCGGGCCCCGCGTCTAGCGGTGCACAATGGCACGATTGTACTTCTGAGTGATCGGAGCGCTGTGGTGTACGCTCTGGCTCCTCCATGGGATATGATGACATGCAAAAGACCCTAATGAGTATTATATTTTAAATTATATGTGCATTTTAAATAGGCAAAGCTATGAACAAATACGTATGTGAAAGATTGTTGAACTTCCCTGTTTGACAGTTATCAGCTAATTCTTGGATATCCCAAGCCAAAATATTGAGCAGTATTAATTTTCCTGTGAGGCTGAAGATTGAGGAGACTTTAACTCCAGTCCTCAGTAGTTCCTAAACAGGAATGACCTCTCAGGAAAGTCAGGCTGAAACATGCTATCCTTCTCCTTCATTATTTTTCTTTGATTCCATGTAAACCATTCTACTCTGAGTGCTTTATATACTCCAAACGTCTCCTAAAACACAGAGGGATGTCCCACTCCCAGCCTCTCACCCATCGTTCCAGCTTCCTTGGTGAACGCCCCATTATTCCTGCTACCGCAGCAAGGCAGCCGCTGGCAGTTAACTTTCCAGCTGTATTTCTTTTAGGTTTTTCTAATATCCCCGTCTCTAAACATACCTTATCCTTTCTCCCTGCTTGTGGGGAGTTCTCTTTTCCCAACTGAAAAGGAGTGATGCATTAAAGCAAATGCGAGTTGGCGCTGGGTCGCCTGCGGTCTGTTCAGCCAGTTCCCGGTTACGTTATCATCGCCTTGCCCCGTAGCTGGATGTTTCTCGCTGGGTGTATTGCCCATGCGTAGGGGTGATGAGAGCATGGGTGTGAAGACCCGTACCTTTCCCCTGCTTCAGAACCAGCCCTGGGATGATGTTGTGCTTTTCGGACAGGAGCTGGTTTTCTGCTTTAAATTGCAGCGTGCTGCTGGGCTGTACCAGTGGACAGTAGTGATTGCAGCACCATACTCTGCTATGCGATATGGGCATGTTGCAAGTTCCCTCATTGATGAAATTGCCATGAGGAGTGGTAAGGTTCCCTCTCGGGCACTGACGGACATTTAAAACGCTCCGAAGTACCTGCGATAATTGCTCAGGTTGAGTGAAAGGCCTGTGAAATGGTGCTCATTGCCACAAACTGCTGTCCAATCCAGCCTGGCTTCCCTCTCCAGCAGCAGGACCGTTGCAGCACCCTGGTTCTCTGTAGCCCACCCGTCAGCGGTCCCTGAACTGGCCATGGGTTGGGGAGGCGGCAGGATAATGCACACCAAGCTGTTTTTCTCAATTTTGATTCAGCAGTGTAACTCAGTATCTCACACTAAAAAGACTTTCCATTGGTATTCATGGCTCATATAACAGCTCCTCAACTGTTTCCTGAGGGTTCGGAGGGAAAGGATCTTTCCATGCATAATTTAATCACATTCAGCAGTGCAGCAGTTGGATTTTTTTTTCCCCCACAGAAAATCTATAAGATCTTGTTAGTTAAATCTTATACTTTTAGAAATGTCAGTGAGCTTGCTTATCTCGTTCATTCAGATAAACACCTCTCAGCATCCTGTTTTTCTTATGTCATACGAACAGGAAGAGAACGATTGTTTGAGATGTGCGTCAGTCATAATTGTAACCAGGCAGCCCCGTTACCCTCCCCATTGCCATAGAAACCAACAAATCTCTTCAAACATGTTGGTGGGGAGCTGACAGGTATCCTTTCTTTCCTACTTAACCTCCCAAGAGCTATAACTTTGCAAGTCGTCTGTAGGACCTCTGAAAGATTTTTTTTTTTAATTTTCACTAAGAGGCTGCACCTATAAATTTTGCAAGTGAATAGCCATCGCTACTTTTATCTTAAGTAGCAGTGATAGCTTTTATTCAGCCTTGCATCTAGTACTAGAAATACTGAAAATGTCCAAGGCCAAGCTGTTTAGCGGTAGCACAGGGTGAAGTACTGGGCAAGTTTGTGCCTGAGCCTGCACGTAATGTGTGTAACGTGTCCTGGAGGAGAATGGTTTGAGCCAGGCGGCTTATGGAAAAGCATTTGGCTGTTTTGCAGTCACTTAAAGGTGACCTGGAGAGCTTTGTGCATGGAGGGAGCAGATTCAGCATTTGGGGCACAATTTGGAGTGGTTGGAACTGTTCTGGCACCTCAGGATGGGACGAGAGGGAACGGCCTCAAGCTGCGCCAGGGCAGGGTTAGGTTGGGGATTGGGAAAAACTCCTTCCCCAAAGGGCTGTCAGGCCCTGGCGCAGGCTGCCCAGGGCAGGGGCTGAGTCCCCATCCCTGGGGGGATTTAAAAGCCGGGGAGATGTGGTGCTCAGGGACATGGGTTAGTGGTGGCCTTGGCAGTGCTGGGTTAGCGGTTGGACTTGATGATCTTAAGGGTCTTTTCCAACCTTAACAATTCAATGATTCTAACATGTCATTTGAAGATTCTTGCTTTCTCTGGCAATACTGAGTATCAGTAATGGAGACAAGAGTTTTAATGTAACGCTCTGAGATGTAATTAGCTATAGGAAGAAGGAGGAATTTTTTATTATAGGAATTTTACTGTTATTCAACATAAGCAAAGTAGCAATAGCCCTCTGCCTGTGGAGAGCTTGATTCAGCCTGGACAGATCAGGCTTCTCCACTTTGTTTATTCAAGTCTTTTAATTACATTCACATGTAACCTGAAGAGAAGCTGAAATGCTTCTACAAGCCCTATTTTTGATTAGAAGAAAGCTATGGTATTTTCTCAAATTAGCATTTAAAGCAAATCAGTTTGGTTCGATACACTGCCCAGCAAGAGTGTGGGCCACGGATGCCCACGTCTGCCCTTTCTGCGCGGCTGTTACTCGTAGCCTGTCTCCCCGTGCAGGCAGAGGAGGAGGAGGGAGGAGAAAAGGAGGAACGCATGGAGCTGGCAATAGTGGTGGAGACATCATCTCTTGAAAAGACAGCTTGAGGGACAGAAAATAAGCCAGCTGTGACCGGGAACTGCTGGCCTGGAGGGGGTGATCGCACTGGTACCTGTGCCTCGGAGGGATGGCCGAGGAAGGAGCAGCAGAGGGAAAAGGGACTTTCCCAGCAACAGACTGGAGGAAGGCAGGTGGTGGCTTCCAGGGCTCGGTGCGGGATGCAGGGCACCGGCAGTCAGCTCTGCGAATACTGCTGGGGGGTGCTTAGCCTGGCATCCTCCCCCAGGGCTCGGACTGAAGCTGTGGAAGTAAACAGAAAAAAAGAAGCACTCCTACGTAATTCCTACATATCTACGTTTGCAAAAAAATTGACAGAGATAAGATCTGAAGAGGCATTCGTTTCAGTTTTCTGTATCTTTCCCCTCAGCAGATCTGTTAAGGCTAAAAATACCCGTGCACTGGGGGAGATGACACCAATATCTGCCGCAGACTTAAGCTTTGTTTTTGGTTTTGTTTTTTAAGTAATGGGAAAGATTCGTACAAGTTTTAACATGTGCTGGGTAGAGCATATGAAGAGGAACTCTCACACAGATACTGGAAAGCCGTGAATTTCAAAGTAAATACTTAAGAAAAGCTATAAGGGGCAAAATGTAATGTGTTCTTACATTTCTTAGCCTTGTTCCGATGATTGTGCCTCCCTCCTTCAATTCTGCCTTTCTCAAGCATTGGGCAATAAAAGCTGTGGGCTTTTTCCTTGCTGGAAAAGTTAGTCTCAGTTGTAATGGCAAGCCGCTGATCTTGTCTCTAATACCCACCATTCATGGGAGCTTTTACTCAGCCGGCAGCTCCAGCTCTTGCCAGTCCATCTGTGTGCCAAGGGAGGAACCAGAGTTGGTACGATAACCCGGCTCCAGAAGGAGAAGGAGCCAGAAAACTCAGAGGTGCTGCAATCTTGGTTTATCCCTCTTGTTTTCTACCAGTAGAAAACTGTTCAGTGTATTAAGAGCTACAAAAGCAGTTTTTATAAAGAGCACTGTCCCAAACTACATGGCAAGAGCATCGGAAGGAGATCTGTATTTATGGCGTGCCCTCCTGCTTCCCCTGCCTGTAGCTCTGGCACGGTCTTCCTCCCTCCAGCAGAACTTGTCCGGGTTTCCAGCAGCGGGCTACCAGGGTTTCCAGCACAGTTTCCCTGTCCCCGTTGAGCTGCAGCCCTACGCTCCCATCAGAAAGCTCAGCTGCACCTTTATTTGCTTCGCTAAATAAGCTGGACTCCTCACACACGTGACAGACAAATGTTTCCATCCTCGCTTCTGTGTGACACCAGGTCTGGAGTGTCTTTTGAACGTTTTTGTTAAAGCTTTGCATGGTACAGCTTGATAGAAAGCTCACATGAACCCTAGCTGAGGTGAAACTCTCCTTGATATCAGCAGAAATTAAGCATTAATTAAAAACTGGATTAAAAAGTTAGGATGTGGACCCAAGCCCAGTGAAATGCTTCCTTAGTTGATGTGTATAGAAATTTTCGAGTCAGCTTCGTTGGGTGAAAATTTCATCCGTGGAGCTGTTCCTTCAAGGAGATATTAGGTTTAAAGCTTTGGCCAAAATAAGCTGGTGTCACTCGGGGTAGGTTAAAATACATGGACTTCTTCAGCTGGAGGTCGGAGCCTCTGTGTTGGGGCACTGAAAGCGGACCAAATGTTTTTAGCTGTGCATTTTAACGTGTGCTTGAACACAGTCTAAAGACTTTGCTAACATCAGGTCTCAACATGTGAAAGTTTCTATTTCAACTCCTATTTTTAAAAACGATTTAATTCTCGCTTGGATACTTACAGAACAAAGTTTCCTTGAACCTGATTACCTGTCTTCAGTGATTAGAATGGTCTCAGCTAATAAAGAACCTACAAAGTGAATTTCGACTTTACTGAAAGGGTTATTTTAACCTTTATTTAACCCTAAAGGGTTATTTATTTCTGCCCCCTTCTGAAATGCGGGCAGAAAAGCTGAAGTGTTCTTCAGGCTCAGGTTGACTTTCTCAGGTGTAACCCACAGATTTCTTTGGGCGATTGGGTTATCCAGCCCCAGATGAAAGCAAATTCTGGGTCTGATATTAAATACCTGAATCAGCAGGACCAGTTATGGAGCTGTGGCGGTAACAGAACTAGAAACGCTGCGGAGCCCGGAGAAGCAGGATGCCCTTGGCGCCTTGCACCTTGCTGATCGGGATGGAGCTGCGGCACTTCTGCTTCTGTAAAGGGCTTGGTCGCCTGGGCCGTGCCGGTGGAGTTCAGTGACGTGACTGTACACATCGGCCTCAGAAAGGGAGAGGTTCTGGCCCCCGTTCAGCATCTGCTGATAGTTCTTAAGTACACAGAAGTGAGGAACTGGCAGAAGAAAATGTGGGAATGGCGTTTAAACAAGAATCAAACTATTGTTACTGTTCTAAAAAGAAAGTTGGATGGCTTCAAAACATGTACTGTGGCTTTTTAGTATTAACAGTCGGGTTTTTTTCATGGAAAACTACTTAGGAGAGACAGTTAAAGGTTCTTAGGTTTAGAACATGGGGATTTCCAGAGATGTCTGGAGGGGAAAAAAAATATATATCTTTTTAGCTTTACGATAGCACTCTGCATCTGGTGCTTCTTTCCCAAACTGCAGTTCAGTCCGCTAGGCCTGCTGCTGTTCCTGACCGTCTCAGCACTAAGTAGCCAGAAAATAAGGACACGCATAAGAAGTTCCCCCTTTTATCCTGGACAATATTCGTTTTCTTCACTTTTGCAGGATTGATAAGCTTGAACGAAGAAATTGTTAGTTTTCTGGAGTGCTGTTTTAAA
Organism: Theristicus caerulescens; assembly: GCA_020745775.1. Classification (NCBI taxonomy): domain Eukaryota; kingdom Metazoa; phylum Chordata; class Aves; order Pelecaniformes; family Threskiornithidae; genus Theristicus; species Theristicus caerulescens. Next base: position 12,332,199 of record CM036573.1, read on the forward strand.
TGTTGTTTTTAAACTCCGGAATTTCCACTCCCGTGAAAGTGCCATTAACTTAGCGTAGGGACATTGACTGTGCCCTGGCTACGGCAGATCCCTTCTGTTCTGGGCTGGCGGAGGCACGGTGAGGTGATGGGATGCGAGAAAGGGCTCGTTCCGCAGCGTCAGTGCTTCTGGGAGCGTGGTGACTCGCTCCTTGCCCTTCCCTCCCCAACACCGAGATGTTTCACGGGTGAGATGTTTCAAAACTCATTTCTCTTTGTCACTGAAAAAATGCATGAAGCTGTTGGCTAAAGTAAGTAAAAACAGCTTGGCTGAATTTTTTGGGGAAAAGAAATATTTTATGATGAAACTGTGTTTCTTGCTTACATAGGTTTGAACACAGGAACATAAGCCATGGTTTGGCAGGACGGGGATCCACCGAGCTCAGTGCTTTCAGTCGCCTCTCTGGCAGTGAAGATGTAGGGAGAGGGTGTAAAAAACCAGAAGGGAATGAGGGAGCGCGCTGCTGTCCTCTCCTCCCGCGTGTGCCCCGACTCCCATCCGTCCGCAGCGCCGAGTCCTCCTGTGCCAGGGGTTGTATTGTCATCCTGGTGCTTAATAACCCTTGATGTTGAGGTTACAGCCCATCTAACAGATGAGGAAACCATTAAAAGTGTTGCCGATTACTTGCAAAAGGCTAACGATTGTTATATTTTTAGGCTTTTATTACTTTTGATTTCATTACCTGCCTAGAAAGCAACTTCTTAGTATTATTTTTAGAATTGCCACTTATGTAAAAATAGGTGCACTTCTTGTCAGGCCAGGGTGCGTTGAAAGTATCCAAAAATGACTTCGGTTCGTTTGAGGTGGTGACCCCCGTGCACGTTGGGACCGGCGGCGTGAGATGCCCTCCTTGGCCACTCTGCAAGGGGAAGGGATGTTTCTGCTCCCTGCGAGTGGGCCACCTCGGGCACTGCGTGAGGGTGTTCCCAAAGCCGGGTAACTTCTCACTTAGGTTTCATTTGTATTTCTTTAGTTGACACCAGATCTGAAGGGCATCTCCTGCTCCCACGCCGCGTGCAATGCCTCGATGTTGCTGTTGAGGTGTCTGCACGCGCTAAGCGGGAGAGGAACGCGAGTGCCCCTTGGGGCTGACGTGGGGTCGGGGAGCGGAAGGTCCTTGTCGGGGTGCGGGGGTGGAGGTGCGCTGAGCCCGCCTGCCTCCCGCGGCCGTGTCTGGTAAGCAACTCTCCTTTCTCTTCATTGACAAAAAGCACCAAGAAAATAAGAGGAAAATGTTATTGGCTCTTCTGCTCAGAGAAGCAAGCCTTTTCATTTAATGAGAGTGCGTTTTGTTTGATCTGCGTTTTTGGGGGGGAAATGATGAATTTTAGCCATTATGAAAACAAAACCCATGGTTATTTGTAAGGATTGTTTTATAAGAAGCATATGTGTGCTTTATTATTCTTTTGCTTGAAGTGTGGGGATTGTTTTCAGTTGGGAGGTTGCATTAGAAGAATGTGAACTTCTGACTCACTGAGAAATAGAGCATGTATTAGTGAAATTTTGAGGTTTCCTATTATGTTTTCATAACTCAAATTTCTCAGAATGGAAGGGATCTCTTTTGCCCTTAGTAAAAGAATGACTTTTACTGCCATTGAGAAAGAATGGGTTCTTTTTCTAGAAAAACTTGTATTGCTTTCAATACGCTTTTACTCTACCCTCTGTTCTCCATTTCCCTTTCTCCTCCCCAGCGTGGCAGAGCATTTCCCTTTCTCTCTCTCTGTGTTCTGCCTGTGCAACTCATTCTCCAGCTGCATTTCTGTTTCATCTCTAAATTTTGACATTTCAGTAGTGATGTAGTCGGCAGTATAGACCCAGGTATGGCTTAACATAGTGATCCCGGGAAAGGGTGGGCTCAGCTAGTGGCGTCCGAGGAATTCCAGCTTTTCTCTAGAAGAATCAAATGAGAAACATGAAATCAGCATTGAATGCATAGCCAGATGCTTTGTGATAAACTTTGGCAAGGATGTTAGAGAAAATACAATTAGTAGAGCTAACTCTGTGGTGTAGTATTGCATGCTGTCACATTAATACAGTAGATCAAAACCAGAGACTACAATTCAGGCCTTGCTGGCCTGTACCTTGCCATCCCACATGCCAGGCACATAATTGAATTAGATGTTTCTATCAAATCAGGTCTGTCTGAAAGATGGCGAAGAACACCAGAAGATAAGCTTCTAGATGCTGACCTCCCCCCTAAAGTGAAGCAAAATATTGCTGCTGAGTGAAACAACTGTCTCCTTTGAACTGAAACGGAGCTTTGCCCCCTGCTTTTGATACAGGGAGAGAACTGAGACAGGGGGAATTGGTTTGGGTTGACCTGACTTTTTTGTATGGCCTGTGAACCAAAGCACAAACTGGTTCTGCGGTTCGAATTATTGTCTGGGCCACATCGTGGCAGCGCGTTAGGTGATGCGAACACCTCTGGTTCAGTAACGCCTCCAGCCGTGGGGTGCTTCATCTGCTGTAGAGAGACCGTGGGGAAACCCAGCCGCGGCCTGCGGCTCCCCTCTCCTCTGGCAGCGGGAGGAGGTGACTGTCACAGAGGGGCACCATGGGGCTGGAAGAAATGGTGCACAACAGCCACAGCTGGTCGACAAATGGAGAAATAAGGAACCATTCCCGTTAAATGAGGATTCTGGCTACTGCAAATGAGCTGATGTTCATCATCAGGTGATACAAGTGAGGAACTTACTGAGTTTTGGGCTTTTTTTCCTCCTTTTTTTTTTTTGTCCTGTCTGGTGCAGATATTCCACTGGCTGGGTTAGTGCAGAAGGTGAATCGAATGTGTGAATGAAGAACTGGAGGAACAAGTCACAAACGCTTTTCCTTTGGTGAACCTAGACTCACAGACCTCCCAAAAGGCTAAATCTTTAATGTTAAAATTACAGGGGAGGTGTGTGGGGTATGGAGTTTTTAAGACTGTGGTAGCTGCGTGTGGTTACTTCCCTTCTGAGATCTGAAGCGTTCTGTGCGGCGGAGTTCAAAGCTCTGTCGATTGGAAAGCTGTAGCTAAAATTGGAAACCGAGCCAGAGGCTGGAGTGAGCCAGCCATACCTTATAAAGAAGGACCCTCTCCGTCTTGTTGCTTCATTTCCTTGTTGTTTGAGTTCAGCTAAACCCACATAGTTATACGTTTAAAAAGCATATTTGTCTTTTGCGGGAGACGCAGTTAAGGAATGGTAGCTGGGCATGGTGAGTGAATTTTGGAGCCCTAGAAATTGTGCTAAAGCAAAGCAATTTATTGCTTCTGAAATGAAATAGTTTTGTGACATCTGATCCTCTTGTAAATTTTGCACTGGAGGATTCAGTGGTGGGATGTAATTAACATTTAAATTGATCAGGCTCTTCCGCAGCATTCCCCTGCCTGTCTGCAGACACTGGTACGGGAGACATTTCCCTGCGAGCAAATAGCTCTGGGTGCTTTTATGCTGAGTGGGAGTCTCATGGCTGCAGTCGGTGGAGCTTGGGATGAATCACCGAGTGGTTACTCCTTAGTCACAGTGTTCTTGGAAGTGAACTGTTATCATTCCTGGAAATATCTGTTTTTCCTAAGACACAGACTCTGCCATGAGAAAATATTAAAGAGCCTTTGTCCTCCTTGGTGCAGGTGCATCTGAAATAGGAGCGGACACTCGTGAGTGAAAATCCTCCCCATCCCCAGGAGAGTGCTAATTAACGTTTAAAAGTAACGTGCAGGGGTGGAGAAGGATGCATTGGAAGTTCATCCCGGTCGTGGTGTTATTGGTGTGATATTCCTGAAAGAATCAGTCTCCCTTAAGACAACTGTAGACAATTGAACTGGCAATGACAGGGTATCCAAGAGCCATAGGTCCCTGCGGTCCAGGTGAACTTGCAGATCTGGTCAGAAGATGACGTGGACGCTTGGATAACTGATGCGCAGGGTGCGCTGCCTGCACCGGTCCATGCTCACCTCCCCGTCCCCAAGAGTACGTTTGTTGGGTGCTCATCTGGGGAGAAGTCCTGCGGGCGTCGGGCCCCGGCCGCTCCAGCAGCATCCACAGACACTCACAAGTGACCGGCCCGAGCCGGCCCCGCAGCCACCGCGTGGGGGTGGACCCAGACCTCACGGGAGCAGCGTGTGTCCTGGGGCACGGCGCTGTGGGGAGAATACAGGGCAAACAGGGGGGTTGCCAAAGGGTTGCTAAAGCCCTTGCTTTGGTACTGGCCTTCTTATCATGGTTTCTCGGTAGTTTGGAGCTCTGCCTTCTTGGCTGCTTGCTAAGTTGTTTGGGTTTTGATTCTTTATGGGGAAAACTACATTTTTATGTAGTGCTTCGCTCCCAGTTATAACTTATTTGGTACAGTGCCATGTCTGTTAAGCAAAACCCTTTGTGACTTTTATATTCAGAAAGTGAATTGGTTGAGAACAGGGAAAAACTGACCTTGGATTTGCAGAAAACGGTGGCTGTCTCTGCTGCACTTCTGTATCAGCGTGGACACAAAGCAAGCAGAGGTTGCGTTTCATTTTGGGTTAAGTAGGAAATACAATCCTTGGCACTGTTTGGAAAAATACAGGCAAATTACAGCAATGCCATTAAATGTCATTTAGAACACGTGTTCTCAATAAGAAATGGAGAATGGGTTGGTGCAAGGGGGATGGAGCAGCAATACCGACAAACCCACTTCTCAGGATATTGCATCTATCAAGTTCTGACCGGCTGAAAAACCCGCATCCCGCCTCTGTCTTTTGCAGCTCCTGATGCACTAATTACCCTTCGCTCTTCCCTCCCTCTGAAACCAAGGAAGAGAGTTACATTAACCCTGCTGCAAGGTTATATTTTAACTGGATACACCTACGGTGGAAACATGACAGTTACTCCAAAAGAAACAGTAATAAGCAAGAAGTTAGAATCATAGAATCATTTAGGTTGGAAAAGACCCTTAAGATCATCAGGTCCAACCGCTAACCCAGCACTGCCAAGGCCACCACTAACCCATGTCCCTAAGCACCACATCTCCCCGGCTTTTAAATCCCCCCAGGGATGGGGACTCAGCCCCTGCCCTGGGCAGCCTGTGCCAGGCCCTGACAGCCCTTTGGGGAAGGAGTTTTTCCCAATCCCCAACCTAACCCTGCCCTGGCGCAGCTTGAGGCCGTTCCCTCTCGTCCCATCGCTTGTTCCTGGGGAGAAGAGACCGACCCCCCCCTGCCCTGCTCCTGCTGGCCACACCGTTCCTGATACAAGCCAGGATGCCACTGGCCCTCTTGGCCACCTGGGCACACTGCTGGCTCATGTTCAGCCGCTGTCGCCCACCACCCCAGGCCCTTTCCCGCCGGGCAGCTCCCAGCCGCTCCTCCCCACGCCTGCAGCGGTGCCTGGGGTTGTTGTGCCCCAAGGGCAGGACCCGGCCCTGAGCCTTGTTGCCCCTCACACAGTGGCCTGTGCCCATCGACCCGGCCTGGCCAGGTCCCTCTGCAGAGCCTCCCTGCCCTCCAGCAGATCAACGCTCCCGCCCAGCTTGGTGTCATCTGCAAACTGACTGAGGGTGCCCTCGATCCCCTCGTCCAGACCATTGATAAAGACATTAAACAGAACTGGCCCCAGTCCTGAGCCCTGGGGAACACCACTGGTGACTGGCTGCCAACTGGATTTAACTCCATTCACCACCACTCTGGGCCCGATCCCCTGGGTGTCCCGTATGTGCTGTGTGATGGCACTCAGTTGCCCAGAGTTCCCAGCTCTCTTGGCAGAGATGCTCTGGGGCGGTGGGTGGTCTCTCATCCTCTGAATTTCTGTTTTCAAAGAGATTTCCCCATTTCATTCCTAGGTTTATTGGAGACCTCGTCTCTCGCTCGCATTGCTGTCGGTATTAAGCATCTCTTGAAGGCGAGTCTTCAGCACGAGGGATGTTGTGGCAGAACCAAACTGTTGCAATAGCGTAATCCTAACTGGTTTTTTTAAAAAAGTGATTAATCTCTATCATATCTGTTGTGATTGGTGACCATTAATTCTAGTATGTATGGCACCTTAACCCACTCCATGCTTATGTAGCATGTCAGATATCTCTCCCCAGACCCTGGGATAAATCCACGTAAGAACAAATTAATGAAAAAGCCTCCTACAAAGCAAAAGAAGAATGGCACTGCCATGCCCCGCTGGCTAATACCCACATATTCACATATACCTGCTTTTTTTGAAGTCTTTCTACTTATTGTAAAATAATATAGCGCATGACCTTTTGTTTCTTTATTGTATCTACTTGGTTTTTTTAATTGCAACCCAGAATTTTACAATGTGTATCGCATAATACCTGTATTCTAAAATTGGTTTTGTGTCTTTTAAATGTCATTTCACATTGTTAGGAGAAATTCCATATGGAATCATTTTCTCAAGCTCAAAAATACTTAAACGAGATGGGAAGGTTTATTTATGTTACGTGTGTTCATTAAAAGCAGGCACAGCAAGAAAACCTAGAAGGTGTAAAAACCTGTGAGTTTCTGTGAAGGAATTTGGTATCTTTTTAATTAAATCAGCTTGTTCTTAGAGATGCAAAATTTGTCACTAGAAAATGTATCTGTTCATTTTTTGCATCATCAAAGTGATGTTATTTCTGTTCCCTATCCGCCTTCTCTTCTACAAAATTAGCACACGCTTGGTGTGAACTGCGGACAGGTTTCTGAAAAAAATTGAGACAAAGTAGGTTTTGATAAGCAACTTTGATGAATTCTTAAGCCGCGTAGCATACTGTGTGTTGGTTTTCAGATGTAATCCCAATTACAGAGTGTTGGGTGGACCCATCACGCTGCTGAAAGAGGCTGAGTAACTCTGCTCCCCTGCCCAGGTTATGCATTGCCTATACATTTATATAGTTTGGTTTTTAAGTGCGAATGGGCTCGCTGGGCTTCTGGGGACATCGAAATATCCAGAACCTTAATTTTCCTGTCAGAAAAATATCTCGAAGGCTTGTTGAGATTAACAGGAGTTTCCACAGAGGACAGATTTCAGGGATTTATTGGGGCAGAAGGCACACAAAGCAATAGATAATAGTAAAAATTCACTGATTGTTTGCTGGGTGGGTTGGATTTGTTATATGTTAAATTAAACATTTATGAAAATCCTGTTGATTTGCAAGGCAGAGGTATAAGCTGTCTGCCTAAAGAACCATTAGCATTTCGTTCTTGACCTTTTCTGTCCATGAATTTCAGCTGCAGTTGACTGCTTGGTGGATGTGATCCTACATTTCAGTCACATTAGCCTCTTTTTTTGCAGAGATTTTTTTTTTTTTTTGCATTCTCCATCTTTTACTTAGTTGACTAATTCTTCCAGGTCTCGGGCCATGGGGCATTTAATGGCTTTTGACACAAAGAAAAAGTGTTGAGAGATTTTTTCCTTGGTAAATTCCTCCTCTGGGGTTGGAGGTCTCACTTTCCCCGTGCGAGACGCACGAGGAGCCTCCGTCAGAAAGTGGGTTTCTCTTGCCAGGGCGTTTCAGCCGAACCGGTGAATAATGCAGCAGAATTTTGCAAGGACGCAATAGCAAAACCACTGCTTTACCTCACCAGCCCGCGGGCACCACTTTTGTTGTGATCACAGCAGGTTTTGAGTGATGTATGCACAAAGGAAAAAGAGAGAATGAACAGAAAGTAGTTTATGGCTTTCCTCAAAGGCACTTTTCTAACTCAAAAATATAAGCCTTGTGGTTTATATGGTTTTGAAATGTAACCACAGATATTGAGAACTGGAAAAGAGTTGATTTACCATCTCCTCCAATTTTGGTGCCAGATTCAAGGCAGAGGAAATTTATTTTCAGAATGAAAAATGTTGAAAGGAAATACATTAATATCAAAGTTATTGAAACAGGAACTTACTATTTGGAGAAACTGTCTGATGAAGAAATCGGGGTTTTGTGTCTTGATGGAGTGGGTGCAGATGTGTCTTTTTGAGATCTCCACCCAAGTGCTATAACCTTGCTTTGGTGAAGCTTTCCCAGATATTTTATGGTCTGCGACCCACTTTTTTGGAGCTGCGGAGGATCAGTGTCAGGCTGAGCACCTTCACTTCGAGTCTGGGAACTGAATGGGATCAGCTGCCCGGGGCGCGTCTCAGCCCCTCCGGTTTGGGAGCATGGTAGACCTGGCCATCCTTGGCTGCTCACAGCTGGGAGCCAGGAGAGCGGATGCTCTCCTACTTGCCATACTGCTTTTTACGCTGTTTTACATGGCCTCGTCCTTGTTTAGTTGGTTTTGCTCATTGAATGACCCTTGCTAATAGCTGGGTATCTCCTCAGGATGTAAGAGTCTCTGCAGAATTTAACTTGTCTTTAGAAGTGGAGATTCTGGGTGTTCTTGGTGTGACATATGAAGGCGTTTTCCCGGCCTCTGTGGCCCATCCTTGCTTTTGCAGGCACTGTTCTGTCACTGTTTTAATGCATGTATCTTAGTAATTGCTGCTTCTCGCTCTGGCTACCGTGGCTGGAGGTCGCTCCAGAATTTTCCTGTTCTTGTCCTCTGAGTTGAGCCCAGATGCATTTGTGGTTCAGTTTTGACCATTTGGTTTTCAGTCGCTTTGTTTTGTTCTTCCTTCCCTTGTATTTCTCCCTCTCTCCCTTTTGTGTTGAGCAATCGTCTGCTCTGCAGCTTTGTTCGGGAGGGCTTATGAAACTCCTCGTAAGGTCCTGTCCTTTTTCCTCGGATATCCTTGCCATTAGTTTTCTGCTGCTTCTCTGGTTCCTTCGCAGATGTGGATGAGCGGGATCCTATCTGGTATTCCAATGGGACCATAACAGTACTGTTATTGCTTCATTATCCCTGCCAAAGACACTCATTTTCACTCTTTAGGGGTGCCAGGAGAACCAAGAGGAGGCCAGTTGCCCAAAGAGGTCCTGCAGGAGGAAGAATAGAGGAATTCTTCATTTCTTTCAGTAGCCAAAATGATGTGGACCTTCACATTTACACGTTCTGTCCTAGCTGGAGGGTAGCTCAAGGTCCAGCGTGAACGACAGTGGCTTTCCACTCTGGTGGGACTAGGCGAAAGCATAACGTTGCTTTGTGCTCTCATTTATGTTTGGTTCTAGGAGTATCTGCTCCTCAGTCATTTTGTTACGTTTAGCCTCTGACTACATTTCATCCTTAGGTACTTCCAAGGCTTTACGAGGTAAGGAAGGGACCAGCGCTCTTCCGACACCAGCGCACCGTGGTTAATATTTCAGTGTTTTCTCTCCTCGTTCAAGCCCCGCTCTGGAAAATTGCCTGGGATTTGCCTCTTTCGTACGCACAGACTGAATGGAGAGCAAACCCTTTTGGTCAGGTCATGCCAGAAGATGGGTGGTCGCCCTCCCCATGGTTGACTTTCTCCTGCCCCAGTGGTTCGGCACTGGCCTGGCTGCCCGACGCCGGGGCTTGGCCGCGTCCCGAGACATTTCATGGAAATAACTGCATTTTGGGTGCGTTCACTTCCAGGGCTTGGGGAGGGGGAAGGTTGTTTCCTACTTACCCGTGCTTGCACAGTGGCAGGCTGGCAACATGCTGAGTCGTTTAAAATCGACTGGAGAGACGGTTTTCATGTGTCTGCGTACTGAAATAACGGTGAGATCCGATTTCAGTTACAGGGAGGTAAGGTATGAAAAGTCACGTAAGAAAAGGGCTTGTTTTGTTGACTGAGGTTTAGAAAGCTTTTTAACAAGTTGAATTATTGGCTGTATCTGAAGTGAAACACTGCTGTCCTCACTGCCCTCATTTCCTCTGTCACTCCGGCTCGCTCGCTGCATTCATTACAGTTCAGATTTACAGTGTCTTTGGTTACGCACTGGGTTGCGCTCACATTTTTTTCCCCGTGTGTGTATAAATTTCTGTGGGAGCCAGGCCAAGAGGAGAGTGTGCACATATGCACACACACACGGGCTGAATTTGGCTGTTGGTTGGTAATTTTGGGGAGTAGGGATCTGGATTTTCTTCTGGTTTGTTGTAAAAAGATACTTTTCTTTTTCCAAAGGAGAAGCAGTAGCTGAGAACAGCCAGTGTTTGCAGAGTTCAAGATTTCAGAACAACCAGAGATGAGAGAAAATATTATCTTATGAATTGTAAATGTGGCATTTTTAATTTGGCTGGTGTTTCCCAGAGGTTAGTGGATAATGGAATACTATCATTCTCTTGGCTCGGCCAGGAATCAGCTTGCTACTTGAAATATTTTATAAACGCAGTGCTTCAGGGTTTAGTTGGATGAGGTAGAGCTTTTCACAGTTGAAGTAGCTTTTTGTGACCTGAAATATGAAGTGAGACGGGATACTAAGCAAGAAATCTAGCATTTGGAACTGAGCTATTTAGGAACTGCAGAACGCGGAAGGTGACTGAACAGGAGTTTCCTTTTCAGTTTAACATTTTTCTTTTGGCTTTATGAAAACGTAAGAGGAGGTGCACTAAATACACAAGGAGTGTTTTTGGGGAGCTCGTTCAGATTTTTAAATTCATTCTTCACATTTAAACTGTTGATGCAGTAGAGGATTTTCATTCAGAATATTCTGAGTCATGGTTTCGTAAGTAAATGACTGCGAATTAAATAGAACCAGATATCAAAAATGTTACTGCTTTTAAAATGAAATATGCCTAAGCATTTGGTTCAGAAGTACTGGCATGATGAATAATGCTGGTATGATGAATGGTAAGAGACTCAAAATAAAACTGACTGCAAGTTCTCAAATAACTAGGGGAAAAGTCAAAGAGAAAAATTCCAAATAACCTTCTTTTGAAATAACTCATCACTCTCTCTTTCAGCCTTGCCACTAATCACAGCAGGATTTCATCTTCCCTCTTCCTCAGACACCATCCCGCCCGACCCCCGGCAGAGCCCAGCCCGCTCCCAGCCCCGCGTGGCCGGCCGGCGCGGGCAGGCTCGGCTCCCCGGCGCACAGAGCCTGCCCGGCGCTTGCCAAGCCGACTGAGGCTGATCTTCCCGTCAATTCACCCACTCGCTTCTTCCATCCACAGGTTGCGATGAGGTTAACACTTTAGAGCCCTTTCATTAAAAATTAGCGTGTGGATAATCCTTTCCAACCTGTGCAAGATGCTTACTCTTCTAGGACCATTTTGGTTTAATATTAAAAAGGGGGAGCGATGGGGGCACCGCTGGGGCTGTATTTGATGCGGAGCAGCAGCATGATTTAGTTGTAAATGCACCAATACAGCTTTTCAGTATTTGAGCCCGTGTGGGTGTTTAGTTAAAGCCATGCATGGATGATGACTGTTATTTTGTTAGGATTTCAGAGTGAGGGATTTTAGCACTTTAATCCTGACTGACAGTTGGAAGGTTGGTGGTTTCAAACACAGTGGCACGGAGTAGCTGATTTCTCTTCGGTGAAACAATGCACCAGTGTGTCTAGGCTGCCTGTACCGAGCCAATAAATCTGTTTTGTTTTGTTTTTCTCCCCCCTTTTCTCTCTCTCCCTCTCTCTCCCCCCCCTCCTCCAGCCCAGGACCCACTCCTATTGCTGAAAACCCTTCAGCTTCTCTGGACAAAGAAAGAGATGAAGAAGGTAAGGCCGAGCCTCCCCTCCACGCCGCAGTTAATAACTGCATGCAGAGCATGTCCAGACGCGGAACGCTTAGGTCAGACCTGCAATTCTTCACGATTGCTTTCAGTTCCAGCACACAGGGGAAGAGCCTGTGCATTTGCAGCAAGAAGTGAAAAGAAAAGGTAGCGCTGGGTGATGGGAAGCAGCTCAGGGGCTCATAGAAAAGAGCTGAAGTTTACAGCGCTGAGTTAGAGAGGGGAAAAAAAAATCAAAGTTGCTTTTGTTTTCTTTTAAACACTTTTTCTTGCCCATTAAATGGAAGATCTTTGGGGGAGGGGGAAGAATATTTCTAGTAGCTGAAAAAATGAGGGTTGAAGTCAGTAGAAAAGTGCTCTTTGCCAAGTGGAATGATATCAAAGCCTTCGTATTCAAAGTATTTTTACTATTTTTTCTGATTTGGTTTGGTTTTGCCTTTTAGAGTGGTGAATGCAATTTACACCGCCTGTCTAAAATTAGTGCTATATTTTTATACAGCACCCTATGGGCTCTACGTGGAGATTTCTGATAGGGAGTAAAATATACTTCATCTAAATTTGGGAGCTTGAAAACTAAGGAAAACACGAGATGCATCAGCTTAGTGGTGAGTTTCCCATGTTTAACTCAGTGCTGTTCAGGCAGGTTCATAGCTGAGATGTTTTTTTCTAAAAGACCCAAAAACCTGCAGCTCACCACATAGCCACGTGGAACGTGTCCTGTGTGACATGGCCGGCGTGGCGGGTACCTTGGCGTCCGTGCTCCATCCTAGGTGTCTGGAGCGTTTACTCATCGTCCTTGTCTGCCGCACTGAGACTTTCCATTACTGATAGTCTGTGGTTCCCAGCCAGAATAATTAAACAACTGGAAAGGCAGCGTGAGAGGTCCCTTTCCAAATGGTCGGTCACCGACATAGACTTGAGCTCAGCAACTCTGAAGCCTTGAGCTTTCTATCAAGTTTTGTTAGAGTTGGAGGAAAAAAAATATTATTTGTTAGGTCATGAGGGCAGTTAATCCCACAAAACAACAGTAGGAAAGAGTAATCATCAAAATCTCTGTACTGTGTACCCTGGGATGTGTGTGGATTGTGAAGAAAAATACTCTGAAAAAGACAGAGCCTCCCATCGACGTGTCGTCGGGCAGAGAGCACCGCAGCTTTCCTGCTGAGGGTGGAAAAGCTCGAGGATCCCCATGAGTCACGCTTGCAGCTCCGCTTATTCCGTCTGTTCGCTTCTGGAGCGGTCACCCCAGCGAGACGCGTGGTTCTGCAGCGCGCGGGCTGCGGCTCCCCGCGGGACGGGTCCGTCCCCCTCGGGCCCAGCCTTCAGGCAGCGCCGCGTGGCTGCGGGCGCGGGCAGGAGCGGGTTTCTGAACCTGGAGGATGCGTTTCCGAACGACGAGGAAAGCCTGTTTGGAGAGATGAGGAGGGCTGTGGTGGGACCAGGCGGCGGCACGGCAGCAGCTGCCTCTAAGGTGGGGAGCACAGCGTGAACGTCCCCCGTGGTTTCTGACACGTGCTCGTCACGCTGTCACCGAGATGGGCTAATCCGTGCTCCGGGCATCGCCGCCCTTGGGACGTGCAGTGCACCCACAGCAAGTGGAGACACTTTTTTCAGGGGCAGCTGCTGCCCTGGCCTCCGTGTGCAGCTCGAGGTGTGTGGTGCTGCCGCCATCCCACTGTCCACGTCAAATCCATGACTTAAACACAACTCAGTCTGCTCTGTTGCCATTTAAATGGCGGGGAGCTTCTTTGCCTTCCGCTGTGTGTGAATGTGAGTCAATACTGTCTATTAACTAGTGTGAATCAGCCCCTTGGTCCCAAGTCAGTGACCACGAGCAGGAGGGTATCTGCCCACGGCACAACCTCGGTTCTGGAACGTGGTTGTAAGAAGCGGTCATTTCCTACAGAGGAAAGGCAGTTCGGGAATAACCAGGAAGCATCAGCAGACTGCCCTGAGCTGGGTAGCTAGAAATAAGGGACCAAAACTGAATGAAGGAGTGTGTAGTTTGAGCATCAGCAAAATTTTCCTATTCCCATGATCTGTCAGAATGTAGAAATCCCCCAAGGAGCGTTCCCTGCCATGGGAATCAATTGAAATGGAAATGGCAATTACACGTTTGAGAGGAATCCTTCTCTGGCAGAGAGATGAGCCAGGCAGCACAGCACTCTTTCCTCTCTGATTTAGGTGTCTCACGCCTTTTTTTAATTTGTTTTTTTCTTTCCCCCTCAAACTATACCTACCATGGTCGAAGTCTACAGATTGCTAGGAAGTTTTGAGGAAGGCTTTTCCCCTGCTTGTCCAAGTCTAGCGGGCACGAAGGCAAGACTCGGTCTGGCTAACACCAGTTAGTGCTCCTGGCAGTTGTGTCAGCGTTCGGAGATGCTTGGCGTGCGAAAGCAGGCTCGTGCTCTCGCAGGACCCGGTGCCTGCTGGAGTCCCTCCTGCCGAAGCCCGGGCGCTGACTCCAGCCCAAGGAGGAGCTGAGCGGTGCGGCGAAAGCTCTCGTTCAGTCTAAATGTGCTGAAGCGGGGCTTTGGGGGGGGGAAAAAAGAAAAAAGAAGAGAGGCCATTTATAAACAGTGCAATTTAGTTGGCGAGTTGCTTTGTTTTCCTTTGGCTGTTGTGTTGGATATTTGTGGTTGGATAAGAGCTTGCCTTTTCCTTCTGCTGAACCTCGCAGCGAAGCTGGAGCCCTGTGTTTAACATCGCAAATTCTCACCGCAGGGAAAAAGACTTACAGGGAGAAAACTGTTATCTGAAGTCCTATCTTTGTTAGTCATCAGCTTTTTCGTACTGCATTTGATAATCTAGTGAGAAAGAAACAGTTTCTGTCGTAAACGATAGGTTTTGTGGTTTTTCCAGACATGAAAGACACTATGGAAAATAACTGTCTTCCAGTAAATATTGTCGATGAACAAAAAAGAACAAATTCATTGGCAAATTTTCTGTAGATTTTTTTGTTTGTTTTCCATGTCGTTCTTCAAACTTTATGTTGTTTCCATTGGAAGCTACGACTGGGGCCGTCGTATACAGTAAATTACAAGTGCTGGCTGCAGGCGGGAATGAGCATCTTTGGGATTTTGCTTTTTAGCCAGAAAAGAAAGAGAGCAGCTGCTCTTAGTGATTTCTTGTTTTCTGTCTCTGCTTTCGCCTTGCTCCACGCCAGTCCGTGTACCATGCGGTGAAAGGTCCTGTGTGGGTACTGAAGGATGCCACTTCTTCACCCTGCCAACCCTCCGAGCTCCTTGGAAACTACTTCTAATGTAAACATTATAAAGATATTGCTCGGTACTGCTAATTTATCACTTCTACCAGATGGGTAGTAAGTAGCCTATTAACATTCACAAAGTGAGCGTCCAATTCCTTCACATTTCTACACACATCACCCTGGGATTCCTAAGATTTATGGCGCGGAGTTTTCCCATGTCCCGAGCCCCTCCGTCCGGCCCGTAGACTTGCGGAGGTGCGCGGTGCCTGGCGCGCAGTGGCAGTAGGTACTCGGCAGAAAATGCCCTGCTCAGGTAGGTTGGGAGGAGAGGAGTACAGGTTTGCAGGATGGTAGTCTGACGGAGTTTGAACTCTGATGTTTCTTTCTCTTTCATTTTCTGTGTAAAATCCAAACGATTTTGGTGCTCCCAAATGTTCCTGTTACGGTGAGGAGCGTTATGCCGTCGTGGCTGAAGTGGGTGTAAGGTCAAATATGAGAGTTTGTGGTACAAGAATGAGGAGGAGGGGTTTATATGCTTTATTACTTGCAGGTCTGTGAGAAGATGAGCAGGTTTTTGAGCCCGGTTATCTCCCTTCGATATTGCCATTTTCCTAATAACATCCCTTTCTCCAGCTCGCTTCTTTTCTCCCCCTCCCCCAAATCCCAAGCCCCTTTGTCTGCCCCACAGAACAACTTCTCTGTCTTTATGGGATAATTAGTGTGGACAATTGCTGCTTTTCCCATTGGGTTTGAGGTGCAGTGAGCCATGAAGGAATCTGTAATGACATGAAAAGTCACTGGAGGCGCGGATGGTGGCTGAATAGCAACAGTTACCTCTCTGAATAGATTAAATTAAAAAAAATAAAGCTTTGTGTTCAGCTGGGGGAAGGGAGGATTCCCTAATCTTTTTGTACATGACAATGTGGTTTTGTATCTCAGCAGCTCAAGGAAGAAATCAGGCGGGGCTTTGCGGGCCTGGAGGACCCGTTGGCAGGACTCCTGGACATGCTGGAGAGCAGCAGGGACTGGAAGGGGAAGGGGCATTCCCTCGGGTATTGCATCACCGCCGAGGTGCAGCTTTGGATAAAAGAGCATCCTGCTGTTCAACAGGTTAGAAAGAGAGAGAGCAAGAGAGCTGGGAGAAAGGAGAGGGCAATTGATTTTAATGTCCCTCACGTGTCCCCAGTTTCACTTTATTCCATAGTCCAGCGTCTTCTCCGTAGTCTCATACAAACACGGTGTGACGAGGTGTGAAAGTCGTACTGAGATGTTGCTATCTGTTGTACTCTGGCCTGAAAATGAAATAATATTAGAAGCTGTGATGTGAGAGCTCTGTTTCCCCTCCCAGGCTGGGATTTCCATCTTTCCAGATCAAACCACTTTGCTCAAGCGTTGATCTTGCAGCCTTTGCTGGGCTGGAGGCTTTCCCGCTGGAGCTCACATCCCCGCTGTCAGGATAAAACCAATTGCAGTAATCTACTCGGCGTATTCTTCCAGTTCTGCAAATGTGCGATTGCTTAACTCCTGCCATATGGTGGGCAGCTTTTATCATCGGGAATGCAGAAAATGGTAACAGTACAGAATGATTAGCTTTGTAACGTTGGGTCATCAGATTATACATCCTAATGTTTACCATTCCTTGTGCCTTCATATATTCTGACCTACTGAGGTTTTCTCTTTTTCGTATGCTTTTGGCTCTGAACGGCAAGATACATATTTGTGCTGTTTCATTTCCCATTTTTTCCAAGTGGCTTTTTTCAGATGTTGAGCTCTGCCGTTACAGTATCTGCAAAGTGCAGAGCAGTGCTACTGGCGCTGAAATTCCTGTGTCCTAAGAGAGTGATTGTGTAGGAACACGAGGATTAATCCTTGTATCTGTGCGTCTTTTGACGATGCTTTTGCTTTTCCTGCCCTTCTTGCACCCAGGAGCAAGCCTGGGAATGAAAATTGAATTCTTATGCCTGATAGGTGAGATCTCCCTTGAGGGGAGTCGCTGGATTCAAAGATTTTCTGCTGGGAATTAGAGGGGAGAATTTCTAAATAGCTGTGTTAGTAAAAGAGGGCATTTTTCCAGTTTCATATTTTACTTTTGCACAAGGCCATATGTCTTTTCCAGAATTATCCTGCAAACATTTAATGTTTTTAAATTGGATGCTCTGAAAAAAATGTGTATCATATTGTTCTGATTTCTGCTTGCAGACTCCATGGGGAAATTGGAGAATCCCTTCCCAAGGAATTGGCTTATTCCACTGTTTAAACAAGCTGCATTTTCAACTGCCATTGAATTGTAGCCATCTTTACTAAATCTGTGTTTCATTTTTTTTTTCCCCCCAGTCTGGCATCAAGCTGAAGAAGCTGCAGGCCCGTGTTCTCAGAATACTAGCCCAGTGCCCAGCTAATCTTCTTGACCCTCTGATTAGCATTTACCAGCTCCATACAGCAGACCGGAACTATTTGCTTGGACACGTCAGTCATCTTTATCACAAGGGCGATTACAAAGAGGTGGGTCATGTCTTTCAAATAAATTTACCTACCCAGCTCTCTAGTTCTCTGTTAATGTCTGTGTCCTTTTTTTGGATGCATTTCAATGTGAATTCCGTTTCATCACAGCAGCTGCACGCTGTGAATGGTAGAGCTTAGCATGGCCTTCCCGGGTACACGAGTAGGCTGCCTTCAACCTCAGTTTTTCTAATGGCTGAGTACAGAATGCCACTGAATCCTTCCTCCACCCCTGTTTTGACCTTCGAAAGTAATAGGTTAATAGGGTTTAATTTGGAGAATTTAAGGGGATGGTTGTGTTCTTTTTCATTTTCCTTGTCCTTGGCAAGAAAAGAAGGGATTTTAGTAGTTGGCCATAGACCTGCTGTGCTATCTCCAATCTGCCTGCAGTGAGGAGGGTTGGAAAATCTCTCTGTTCCCACGTGATTACCCTAACCAAAGGGTTCTCGGTTTGAGGAGTTTCGAAGCCTTTTTGCTGTTGAGGCTCATCTTCAAAATGCGTTACTACTCATGTATTGGAGTTCGAGTGGCTGACACTGGCAGGAGTTCGCCACACCCAGAATTTGATATGTTTTACCCTGCGGTTTAGAGTACTTGCAGCATCTCTGGCATCACCCTGATGTCTTGGTAGCCTTGTGAGTGTTCTCATGAGCAAACTACAATACTGTTAATGCCTTTTTTTTTTTTTTTAAAGGCAAAAACCGTAGGTTTCTTTTCCTCAAAAGAAGATGGTTCACTTTGATGGTGTAGAACAGCTTGGTCTTGTTTAGCAAAGGAAAAAGAGTCAAATAGCGTTTTTAAAATCCTGTTCTTCAGTAAAGCTGAATTCCCAAGTGAGACCGTGGAATCCCATTCTTGTTGATTTCTTTGAATACTGAAACAAGGATATTTCATATTTGCTTAGAAGTTCACAGGTAGCTGCTTGAAACTTACTCTTTTGCTCAGTAAGTTTTTGAACGTGAGTGTTTGAAAATCCTAACAGAAACCTAGTATTTGACTATATTCAAGTATGATTTTTAAGTTCATGGCTCCAAAGATATTTATTGTTGTCATTAGAAATGCAGTTCTTTCTAGATCTGGTTTTGGAAAGCTCTAATTTTTTTTTTGGCGGAATTGTTTTTCTGTTCTTTCTTCCACAGAAAAGCTCATTTGCTAGTCATTCCCAGTGTGAAGAACAGGAAACCTCAACTGTTGCTTACCCTCAGCCATAACTTTCTTCTCGTTTTGTTTTGTTGCCAGGAGGATGAATAGAATTATCTTCAAGAATAACAGGAAATCTTTTACTGCCCTTGGGGACTGATCATACCTAAGTTCACAGCAAGTAACCCCAAAAAACCTGGAACTAGGGCTCTGAGCACTTGCAGGGGGCTGGGGCCTGTCTGTTCGCCCTCCTCTTCCCCGTCTTTCAGATGGGAAAGCAGATTCACATGTAGGATTTTGGGCTCCTCTGTCTCTCACCTGAAAGGACAGAAACCCTCATAAATCCTTGCTATCACTATTTATTTTCTCGCTGTATTTACAATAAGACACCAGGCATTTATTCTAGAGCACGATTCCCTTTGCCTGGTTTGATGCATTTCCCACGGTGGTGTGCGAACCCTGTGGGCTAAGGCTCCTTTCCCTCACAGACGTTTTGGAGAAAGATCTCTTGAGAAGACGAGATCCCAGAGATCCCTGGGGACGGCCATGGTGGTTTTTTATTTCTGAAAGTGCACTTGGCCCTCCCTGTATGCCTTGTTTTAGTAGAGCTGGTCAAAACCCCAACCACTCTGTGCATGGCAGCAGGCGGGTGTTGTGGGGGCGGCAGGGGAGTCATCAGCTGTGGACAGGCGGAGCTGGGGTGGGTGGAAGATGGCGCAGGCGGAGGCAACTTTATTCTGATTTAGCAGCGTAAAATCATAGCTGTGGCGAGGAGGCACCTGACGGGGAGCGCTGGCCAGCGGATGGCACTAGAGCCCCCACGATGCAGAAAAACAAGCTGATACAGTGGAGTTAAAGGAAGAAGCAGGGACGTCTAAGTGGGTTTTTGAGGCGTTTGGCCTGTTTGGGGTTTTTATCCATTCTTTTGTGACTGGGGTTTGCAGCTGCTGGAGGAGGATGGCAGCGTGGGGCCGTGCAGGGCGCTCCGGAGCGGCGCGAGGGGCTCCCAGCGCTGCGCCCCACGGCCCCCGTGGCGCGCAGAGGCAGGCGGGTTTAACGTTCCCGCTCAGGTAGCGTCAGGTGAAACGTGGCGGCTTTGTCCCCTCCGCAGAAGCCCTCCGGAGCCACGGGCCGCAGCTCCACGCCGCCCTCGACCCGGGCTGTCCCGGAGCCCGGCCGGGCCGGCGGGTGGACGGCTTTGTGGGAAGGGCGATGGCTGCTGGTGGGGCCGGGACAATGCCGGGATTCAGCAGACCGGGGGTAATGCAGCGCGAGCGAGGCTGTGAGAGGCCCTGAATAGGCCAGGCTGTGCTTGAGAAGAATGAGGGGTAGGCAGAAGGCAAGCTAGTGTTTCATGGTCATCTTATGTTACACTTCAGCCTTTCAAAGAGTGTCTGGGGCTGGTTGAATGAACCTCTCTTGCACCGCGAATGCGGGAGCCCAAAGACAAAGGGGACTCTTGTCACTCGCAGGCCCCTTTCGGGAATAAAAGCCATTGTCACATGAACAGGGGCAGTCTGGCAGGCTGTGCATGCTTCAGTGCCCCATGATATCGCTAAGTCTCAGCAGAAATCACATTCAGGGCCCTGTCAGCTTTGATTAGCGGGGTCTCATGACTTAATGTGCTGCGATATTTCATGTCTAAGGGTGGCGGCTGTCTTTCTGTGGGATGAATGCCCTCTATTGTCCACTGAGTTATTTTATTTACATTTTTTTAAACAGCTTATAAAGGTAAAAAGATAGCTGTGCTTAAAGAAAAAAATCAAATTCCTTTGCTTCTGGATCAGTAGTGAGTGCTGCTCGGGTCAGATACAGTGAAACTTGTTTTCACAGTCAGCATCAAAGTTCTCGTCTTGTTTAACAGCTTTATAGTAAATTCTGAACAGGTGGCAGCGGAGCTGGGTTTAGGAAGGAAACAATAAATAATCTTTTTAGCCTCTGACAACCAGAAATATTCCTGGGCCTGAGAGAGCTCCCACTCCGACTTCTCGGCCTCAGTGACTAGCAGCGGTTTTCTCCCCTTCATCGGCTTGGTTCTTAAACAAGAACATTGGGCCAAGCTGTTAGGGGGACAGGGAGTATTTAATTTTTAACAGCTTTGTTGGTTGTTGTCCATCCAGATTTCTCTGTTTTCAAAAGCAGAGTGTATTTTTTCTACTAATGTTTCATCCCTTAATTTCTACAAATAATGAAGGTTGATTCTACATGTTAAATTCCGTTAATGTTTGCTCTTTCCATTAAGATAATGTGGATTATCTATTCAAATTCAGCTGTTAAAATTTGTCATAAAATATCTTGGAGTACCCAGAGAAAAAGCTCTGTAGACACAGAATTCAAAGTTTTTGTCAGCAATACATACAACTACGGAAGTAATTTAATAATTAAGTAGAAAGGATGGTTGACCAAAGAGTTAAACCTAAAGGAATGCTAAGGTGTAGAAATGCATAGTTCAGTCATCACCAGCATGACCTTCAATTTTCAGTGTAGTGCTGTTTTGAACACCGATTCAGAGATGTCACTGTTTGTCATCCTACTTCATATGTGGTGCTTGAGTACGCGTCGTGTATTTTTGCAAATCTGTCAATACAGTGTTAAGATTGATTGAGCTCATTAATGGATATTCAGATTTTGGATTTCTTCACTCTGACTTTTTTGAGCTGTTCTCAGGATAGTGAAAATGTCTCTGATATTGCTTCTTTCCCCCTTTTGCCACCTTAATTACAAAGGCTTGTTCAACTCTGACTGTATTTTAAAGTGTGTGCGTTTGAATTTCCTTGTTTCTTTTAAATTAAAAATAATAATCGATAAGAAAAACAAGGTTACAGGGGATGTTTCTCATGTCAAGATGATGATGTCAACCCTTTTTTCCTATTAACTTAATCTACTGCTAAAGGACAGCTTTAATGGCACGTTGCCTGCTAGATTCATGCCACTCCAGAACAGAGGTAGCCAACCTGCGGGCCACGGACCACTCTGCCGCCTGCTCCCCAACACCGCGTCTTCTGGAGCCGCCTCTGCTATGGGCGTCTGCCTGGTCAAGTGGTGGGGAAGGAGCTTGAGCGATGCTGGGAAATCCTAACTCAGATGGTAGCGTTCTGCTCCTGCTGCCAGCATTTCTGGGCTCTCGCCGAGCAAGCGGGCTCTTGGGGAAGAGGTGGGGGTGTGCAGCAGACCTAGCCGTACAGAGAGTCTGGGTCTGGAGGGTCTGGTGAAGGTGGGAGGCCTGCGTGTGCAGGAAACTTGGGCGATGCTGGAGGATCACCCAGTTGTGAGGATGCGCTGCCCAGCTAAACCAGGCTTCAAACTGCTTTGAGTGACCTGAGGAAGACAAATCACAGAAGTGTTTGTTTCAGTTCCCTCTTCCCTTCACCTGTGCGCACGCATATTCCAACCTTGACCTTTACTTCTCTCCCTCTACCTCAAATTCTTTAGATATGAGTAACCAGTCACTACTTCATTTTGACGGTCTCACTCCTTATAAAATACGTGCATGCTCTCTGGAAAGTGGACCTGGGAAATCTCATGTTTTCCTTGTTTCTGAAGATCTTCCTGAAGACAGCTGTGTATATTGTATGCTCTTTAAGCAGGAAGTAATTAAACCTCTAACCTGATGTCATACACTACGCAGTGATGCCCTCCCAGAGTCTGAGCAAAGCTGATTAGCCGCAAGTTTGAAATGAGTGATTCCAAAACACAAAACAGATGTTCCCAATGATTAATACGTGGTGTGCCCTTTACTCAATTATTTCTACCATTATTATGTATCCAGGCTTTGATCACTGTGATTTTCTTAGAGTTGACGTTGGATCCTCCTCTGCAAAGTCTCGTTCTGTTGTTTGGTCTGTTCTATGGGTTTTCAGAAATTCCTTCACCCTTGGTTCAGAAATACTACGCTAAGTCAGGCAGAGGCATATTCACCTTTGTGTTGTCCCAACTTGCTTGCAGCAGAGCTAAGTAATGCAGGAGTCATCAGAAACCATTTGTGTCTGTCCTGCGTGATCACTCCCAGCGGTGCTACCAGAAAAAGGTTATTCCTCTGATGCTAACCCCACCGTGGGAAAATTGCCTAAATTCTCAGTGTAGACACCACCCAAGTGCACATGCCCTTGCAGATAAGATCTTGTGTGGCTTCCTGTGCTTCGTACTGTATATGGAAAGAATAGTCATTTTTAGATGAGAGGGAGCCAATTGCATTCAAAACAAGTAGAGAGGATCAGGTGTTGGTGCGGGGTGCTCTGGGCTTGTGTGTTCACTTCAAAACACACCCCCATTTTCCCATACTCTTGTTTTTGCAATCGCATGACTGGAAGAGTGGTCTGGTGCTTGTGGCTTGGCCTGAATGCGTCAGATTTGGGTAACTTCTCCCATCCTATGGTCAATGCACCTACACGCATTTTAGATATAATTGAATGTAGTATTGCCCAGCTTTGAATTCTTCCCCATCCTCATCCAACCCTCCTTCGCTGTATTTTCAGGTGTTTAACCTCGGGAAACAAAACTATTACAAAATGTCCAAATATGATTTTTGCTTTCCCCGTAATTAAATCAAAGAATGACTCAAAGCTCCCCGAGGACAAGGAGAAGACTCACGAACTTTGATGGGATTTGAATCAGGGAATGGGTCGTCACCTTTTCTCCCGTGCTGAGCAGTGCCTTCATCCTGCGCTTGTCCTGTGTACACCCGGGGGATGCAAGCAAGAGTGGGACCAGCCTTTCCCATATTTCTGTTATCATAGAATCATAGAATCGTTAAGGTTGGAAAAGACCCTTAAGATCATCAGGTCCAACCGTTAACCTACCACCGCCAAGTCCGCCACTAAACCATGTCCTCAAGCACTGCATCTACCTGTCTTTTAAATCCCCCCAGGGATGGGGACTCAACCACTGCCCTGGGCAGCCTGTGCCAGGGCCTGACCACTCTTTCAGTGCAGAAGTTTTCCCTAATATCCAACCTAACCCTGCCCTGGCGCAGCTTGAGGCCGTTCCCTCTCGTCCTATCATTTGTTACTGGGGTGAAGAGACCGACCCCCACCTCTCTACAACCTCCTTTCAGGCAGTTGTAGAGAGCAATAAGGTCTCCCCTCAGATCTGAGGCAGGAGGGTTTTGGTACAGGTTAAACACTTTTATGTGTAGCAATAATGCTAATAATGCTAATTCTTTGCTGTTATTAGATTACATGCTAGAAACTATGTATGAAATGTATTTTTGTGAAAAGGCTCCTCGTGCCACCAGGCAGGACTATACCATCTTCTCTTTCTGGTTTGAGGGATGATGAGTAAACCCTGATAAGCTGACAATATGTTAGCGTTCACCAGAGCTTTTCCATGTTCCTGCATCGTAGCTGAGTTTTTTGCTCTTATTGCTCAGCCGGGGGAGCGGGGGAGGTATTTGCTGCTCAGGATTTCTCTTGCCCTCCTGATCCAACCGGAGTCTGAGGATCCGCAGTTGGATTAACACGATTGCAAGCTTCCAGCTGCCCTGGCCGCTCTTGCAGCACGGCCTGGAGAGCGCAGCGCCGCAGATGGGAGATGCGTGTTTCTTGGGAGGGGAGGGGGATTCGCACCATCTCAGTTACAGCCTGCTGTCTGCCTCATTAAAGCGTTTGTTTTCTAACTACAAAATGAGTCTGCGAATGAGGTGTTGCTTTTCTGGAGATCTTATCATCTGCAAACAGACTGTTAAAAATAGGGTCGTTTTACACAAAACTTGTTTGTGGAGTGAAACAATTCAAAACATGATAATAACAAAACAAAATCTTAAAATAGCTCTAAGTTGAGACCACAGACACAGCTGCCAAACACTTTCATCTTTATTACAGTTACTCATATCTCTTCTCTTATTATTCCTATTGTAAACGCGCTGATTTTATCTCGGTTGTCCTCGCCGTTCAGCCAGCCAGCCCATGTAACTACACCCTGCGGTCCAGCCTGGTTGGTTGTCCCTAGGACCCGGGTCACGCGTCTCCTTCCACGGTTGGCTTTGCGCACGGACGAGGCCGCTGCCCCGCCGCTGCCGGTGTTCCCCGCCGCGCGAAGTTTCTGCCAGCAGCACGGTTTGTCCGGCTGCTCCGTCACCGGCTTCGGCTGGGAGATGTTAAAACGATGCTAAAAGCCAGCTTGCGTGATTTGCCTGAAGTCCCTCTGACCTGCGGCGGCGGTGGTGGCGTGAGCTGGGTCTGCCGCAGCGGGGGCTGGGAGGCCACGTCTCCCCACGCTTTGGCTAAATGAATATTCGTTGCTCTACACCCTTTGCTACAGGGTAGAATGTACGTCCAGTAAAAGCAGAAAACCTAAGCTGACATGGCGCGTGTTCATCTGATTACATCACCTGTATGGTTAATAGAGATGGAGATAAAGCTATGCCATTTTGATAACAGTTCTGCAATTAGGTTAATCTGAGCATGCATGTGAACATTAAAAAGCTGTTAGGGAAACCATTGTACGCTTGCATGTTAAAACTAACGGATTACTTGTTTAATAAAAGGTGCTAATGAAATCAAGTAGTGAAACAAGATTTTGAGAGTTGCAAGTCATTTGTTTGTTTGGTTTTTTTTCAAATTCAGCAAACAGGTAGCTGGGAGGAAAATAAAACCAGCTGCCAAAGCTTTGGAGACCCAAACCCCTTCTTCAGGTCCAAAACAGAAGTAGCAACCTTCAACTTGTATGCAAGTTGAGCACAATTCCTCAGTTTGAACTTTATGATGTTAATCTGATAATTTGAGAGAAAAGTGCTTGTGGAGCAGGGAAGCATATTGGCCTCTAAACAGGTGGAATAGTCATAAAGTCTGGAGTAAGAGAGAGATTTGGTTGAAGATTTAGCAGGGCTGAGAAGTGCTAACGTGCCTTTCTATTCGGTATCTGGGTTGTAGCACGCAGTCAGCGCGTTAACATTAGTTCCTGCTTGTGTCACTTAAAGCTCTGCCGTTGATTTCTCTTTTTGGGATGAAGCCTGGAGTGTCGGTGACGCAGTGTTCGTTTTGTGCTAAAAAAATGAACAAAAAAACCCCCCGAAAACCAAACCCAAACAAAAGAAACAGAAAAAAAAAAAGTTTTCCCACTGATACCTGGGTACCTCTGTTCTTTCTGGACTGTACGATTGAACTTGTCTCGTGTGTGTTGGTTGTCTGCTCTTGTACACTCAGTCTTTGATGCAGTGGATGAACTACAACCATGAATTTCCCAGAAGGTAACGTAACCCACAGCTTTTGCTGTGAGCAGTGCCTGGATGAGCTGGTAGGTTTTGGCGGTGTTGCTTGGCTGGGTCTGCAGAACACGTGCTTCCAGTGCCGCGTTAGGTCGGGGCGTCGTTTGAGCGCTAGGAGAGATCACAGAAAATGTGATTCAGGGTGTGCTCCTACCCCCACACGGGTTCTTTTTCTGGTTAAAGTTTTCTGTAAAGGTTTCGTGCAGGTCAAGTTTGCATTTGCAAATGCACATTTTTGACTGGGTTATGTTTGTTTACATATTCTAACAAATAACAGTTCTAAAATGCAACTATTTTGACAAACAAATCCATCATTTTCATGATCTTTCTCTCAAAGCAAAATCAATCACAGATAGCAGAGAAACCTGTTGAAGATAAGAGCTTTTCCTCTAAGCCCTGCCATACTGTTTTTATCCTCATTTCTCGGAATAAATGGGCATTTGTGAACTCGGCTGGTTACGTACTCCGTCCTGGTGTTGCTTAGCATTACGTGCATGCTGCGGCAGGGTCAGAGATGTCGTGTTTTCAAATGCTGTTTACAACCATTTTGGAAAATCCAGCCTGACTTTGCAGAGTGATTAGGACACTTCATGTAAAACATCCTTGTTACCTCGCTCACAATTACGTCAGGACTAACACATAAATGCGCTAGAAGGCTCCTTGCTCGTATTACTCCCTTTACTGGAACAATGCACTGTATTAAAGAAAGCCATTATATGCTTATTCTGTATTTGAGATCCAAGTATTCTCACACACTACCGAAATTAGACACTATTATCTGCTTAAAATCCTAATTAGTGTGTATGCCTCCCAAGCACTGCACAGTTAGATCTTCATACGTTTCTGCAGTCGCCAGGCTGGGGCAGGAGAGACAGTGGCTGAACCAGTTCTTCTCGCAGCCTGAGTGACTGCCGCTCGCCGTAGCAGAGGTTCCTCACCTGCAGAAGATACCGATTTGCAGTTCGTTTGTGAACGCGGCAGGTCTCGGCTTATCAAAGATTTGTAGATACCCCAAAAGGCAAAAATACAGTTCTTGCCATCTTTCTGACTGCGGTGAACCTTAGCGCTTTCAGGGGTGTGGAGGTACGCAGAAATTATAAAAACTAAGCCCTCTTGATTTTTCAGGGTCTTTTAAATCTTGAGTCGCTTTCACAAAATGCAACCATTTTACAAAATTCAAAAGGCACAGCAAGATGGATAAAGTTAACTCAGAAAGGTGCGAAGGGTCGGGGGTTTTTTACAATTTTATCGATAGAAAATATCCATCTGGGCTGATCTTGCCCAAGCACTTCACTTTCTCTCTCTCGCTCCCTTTCTGCCAGACAGCTCCATCTTTAATTTTTGCTCCAGGGTATGCTGCTGCTCGGAATACGCAACTCTGCCAGGAGCGTTCTTGTACGTTGCTAAGTGGAATGTATGCGGCCAAATGTTTATATGAATTGTACTTGAAAATGTAACAGAAATAATTCACACATTAAAAATTTGTGCAATAACGTATATACTTCGTTTTGGAATAATGCCCATTTATCCACTGTGGTGTTTTCCTAAACACACAACTTTTTTTTTTTGTATTTTCTAGGCAGCCATACTGAGTATTAAGCTAAAATTGCAGCCAGATCAAGATGTGGAGAAGGTGAGTCATTTCCTATGCAGGCTCCTCTGTCATCAGGTCCATTTTTGTTAAGCAGGAGATCCATCAAGGCCCTCCAAGTTGGGCTGCCTTTCACTTGAGGCTTTACTTTGTTCCCAAGAAGTAACTGCTGCATCGCTGATGTACCTTTACCTCGAGGGAAGTGCCAGAGCACGGTTCGTTTGACCCCATTACAGCTCACTGGACTGGTTTTCTACCTGCAGCCACTCTTATAAAAAAATCTAGCTGTGTTCTTGACAAATGGTTATCACTCTGATGGAGTTTAGTGCTTTTGCTGTTTTGAAGCTGTGCTAATATTTGCGTTGAAAATGTCACGTCATTTGTGTTGGCTAATATTTGTCTTGAAAATGTCACATCGCTCTCTTAGGCAGCGCTGGTTGATGAAGCAGGGGGTTTGCGCCTCGCTCGCCGTGCCTGAGCCGCAGGGAGTGGGACACCCCTCTGCCAAGTTTCAGTCTGCGGTGTCGTCGACCTCTTCCACGCTGCCGCGCTCAGCCCGCCGAACACGGTGATCGAAGGCAGGGCACAGTGCTTTAAATGTAATTTCTTCTCCTAGATGTGTACGCCGCTACTGCTCCAAGATAAAACGAACTTGGTGGAAGATTATGTGGGAGAATATCCTGAGCTCCAGAGCAAGCTCTTGCAGATCCTGGACACGTGGTGTGAACCTGGTTTTAATATCAGAGACATCACAAGGTAGAAACGCTTGTTGACTTTCTAAACAGCTGGGGCCAACTTGCTGTCAGGGGACAGCATGTTCTCTGGTTGTCTATCTAAGATCGTTTCTCAGCGTAATGGAGTGCAATATATTTACTTTTCAGCTGAGAAAGGGGAAATTCTGGTGTCTGTGCCAGAAATCTTCTCAAACGCCTCAGCCCGTAAGACAGAGGTAGCATTCCTACTGACAGATGCTCCGTTCCTGCCAGGAGAGAGGAGTGCGAAATGAAACCTGTGCAGTAGATCTTAGCAGTATAACGATATCAAAGCTTCCTCCGGGAGGCTGTAGCAATCAGACTCTTGTGCTTTGCTGCAGACAAGGGTGAGTTTCAGTATCGGTTGTACAGGTTTTGCAGGAAGATAATACTGTGATGAAGCGGCAGAAAAACAAGAGATGCAAGTGGTTACCCTTCATGTGCTCGTGAAATAGTCGTGTGTGTTTTAATTTATAAATTGCCTCTCACTAGAATAGCTCCTGTCAGTCACAAAGCCAACAGTACAGTCAAGCTCGCAGTGTAGATGCAATAGTTGCAGTCTTAGTTCTGAAAAAAAGATGAGAGGGAATTGCTCGCTTTCCCTTTCTTTAAAATAAGCCTCTGGAGTTGCTTCAGTCATTGACTGGGAAATTTGTGTGGTTGCATTGTTGGCTTTTTGCTGTAACTCGGGAAAGGTAGGGGACCGTTCTTACCAACACCTAGCAAACCCTAATACCTCTCCTGTGAAATATCTACTACTGGGGAAACACGCTTTAGGCGATTCCACAGATGTTTCTTTCTGATTTTGTTTCTTTGCTTACAGGCAATATCAAGGCCTGTCCAGGTACAAACCAGACAAATTTAACCGCAAAATGCTAAGCAAGCTGGTCTTCAGGCTCCTAGACCGATTTAACGTAGATCCAGGTACGTGATATTGCAACATATTGTGGCGTTATCTCACCAATAAAGAACAGATGAAGTCAATTTGTCTTCTTCCATGTTCAGCAAGGAATCTCTGCTGTAATTTATCATGGGGAGTTTCAGGGTTTAATTAATGATATTGAAAAACAAAGCCGGTAAGTTATGGGAATTATCACTTTGTGCTGTCGAAGAATGAAGTGCTTGTGACTAATAGACTGCTTCTTCCATGATATGAAGTAAATCTTGACCCCAGAATGGCTCTACATAAACACATGATGGTCAGCTTTGAGTTATGACTCCATTCCGCTCGCAGAAGAGGCAAGTCATTATTCATCTGGGGATCTGCTTTCTTGAGTTATGGGTCCGTCAGCTGGGAAGAGATAACCCTTGGGAAGCAGGAGCCTCACAGCCCTTTGTATTCTTTACATAAACTAGGGTTGGCGGTAGGGAATTTTAAGGCTCTTGCAGCCTTCCGAGAGAAGTAACACATTTTACATCACTGAACAGATCTGCTTCGCTACCAGTTATCTAACAAAATCTACTTCGCTTTGCTTTGGTTGTTAGTGGGGACTGTTGATCTTTTTTTCTTCTCTTTGGGACCTTGCACCAGACACCTTTAAGTGCACCGTTAGGTTTTACCCTGGAAAGCTTTCCATCATCAGCCCAAGATATGCAATTCTCTTTTCTTGGACTGAAAAGTGTTTTCTAACCACAAATTGTGGGCTTATTACACCTGGCAGCAACACCATATTGCATATTAATCTTCACATCTTCAGACTGGTGTTCAAAAGTGAATAAGATAATCCTTACAAACCCTCATCGGAGGATAGGAAATATAATTAAACTTAGCACATTGGTGTGACAGCTGAGACATATGGGGGTGATTTATTTAAAATCTAAAACCTTCCCAGAAGTTTACTAGTCTTCAGTAATTTTTCCTCCTTTACAAGGTTGGTCATTCAGTAAGGTGTATTGTCTTTTATGATCTGTAGAGACTTGCCTTGTTCCCCTTTCCTTATGAAAGATCCACCAAGGGTATGATACTGTAGAGGTGAAAGGATATAACTGTTCACATGCAAAATCCTGAGAAATTAAAAAAAAAAGTCATCTCGGAGAGGAGCACATAGCTGCTGATCTCAGGTGCTCTCTGTGGGATGGTAGGGTGCCTCAGCCTGGTGGCGGTGTCCCAGATGTTGTAGCTGCCGATAGTAATGGCCAAATCCTGCTGGTCCTCCACAACACGTTCACTGGTGAGGAGGCTCCCTGAGGTAGGTGCAGATCCCATTCCTGCCTACGCTTCCAGAGAGTGGTTTGTCCCGTGCAAACCGCAGCGTCTACGGCGCAGGAGGAGTCACTTGCTAGAGAGGGCTGTGCACCCCTGTTGATGTGACGGGGATGTGGGCTACTGATTTAGACAAGTTGCCAGATTTGGGGCAGCTAAAACCAGTGTTGGATGACTCTCATAGTCCCATATATGAAAGTAGGAGTTTATTTTTTACGTAATACCACATGTAATTCAGAGCAGGACTTGGCACTTGGCTAACCTGTGGCCCTCTCAGTCTCCTTTGGATGCTTTGGAAGGGATGAGTGCCTACAGAGGAATTTCTGCCTTAGTGCTGGTCCTGCTTGAACTGAATTGGGAAATGGTGGCAGCTGGAATAACATGGCTTTCCTTTTCTTCCCACCTCTCCCCTTTCCCTTCCTCTGAATTTCTGGGTCGTCTTTCTCTATTCTTTAGTGGAAGTAAACCTCACTGTGAGGAAAGAGCGTACAAAAAGGAAGCAGGCTGGGTAAAATGTACAGATTAAAAAACCCCTCATTTCTCTTGGTCTGAGCAGCTCCACCAAAAGCTAGCAGTGAGGTAAAACTCACACTTCTTGTTACCTAACCTGCTTGTGGGCTCATTCGACACCGCGGTCTTCTGCCGCTTTCTATCTCCCCTTCACTCGTGACTCCTACTCGCTGAAAGAGGCTGAGAGCAGCAGCAGAAGAGGGAAGTGGCTTTCGGTGAGAAAGGCTGGAGGAGGACAGGGTTTCTTGGTATGAGAAGGCAAACTTGTGTGTGACTCAGTTCTTGCAGCTCCAAATCTACTTTCGTATTTCACTGCCCGAGCTCGCTCTTATCCACTCACAGTAAATTTCACTGACTGCTAAGCAAAACTTAGGTGTTGATCAGCCATTAAGACTTGAAACACTCCTTGGAACTGCCAGTCTTGAATTTCAGAGCCAGATAGGAGGTGGCCCAATATAAAAAAGATCTGGAACCTCGAGGGAAAAAAAGAAGCCATCATCTTAGATTAGTCCACCTCTTCTTTTTCTGAGCTGTATTCCAGTATTCCTGTTAACAAAACGGGGCATGGTAAGGGGAAGATTTTCTGCCAAGTCCCAAAGGTGTCCCAATAAACTGCGTGTGGATTCCATTTAATTAGCTTTATTGGGGAAGAAAGAAGTTGGGCAGAAATGGTATGTGATTGAGGAAATTGCGTTTTATAGAGTCTTTGCTCACGCGTGGGTCAGTATGCTCTGGTTTAACAAGCCCGTGGCTTTTGCAGGCTAATTACTTAATACTCTTTGGAGACCCTGGGAGGTTGACTTAGATTTACGA
This sequence comes from Theristicus caerulescens, assembly GCA_020745775.1. Taxonomy (NCBI): domain Eukaryota; kingdom Metazoa; phylum Chordata; class Aves; order Pelecaniformes; family Threskiornithidae; genus Theristicus; species Theristicus caerulescens. The sequence continues at coordinate 12,363,662 of CM036573.1, forward strand.
ATGCAAGTTGCAGTCAAAAGAGTTGTCAAGAGATGAGGGAACAGACCCTACCTGGCTTTGAAATGGCTGAGACTATTTTCTGTTGTGTTTTTGCACAGGCAGCATACCACAGAGTTCAGTGGCATTTTTCATTGAAAATTCCTTGGGTAGGAGGTAGAAATGATACCACTCGGAAAAGTATAACTGTCCTCATACGCTGGGCCTTAGTGCCTATATGACGATAAAGCAGATAATAGTGGTGTTGATAGAAAAGAGACGGTAGCTGAACGCACAGTTAACAGTTGTCGTCCTGTAGCAGTGTAATAAATCAGCTGAGCACCTTAAGTTTTGAATGCTACGAACATGTTTTTACCATAGTCTTTAAAAAAACAATTTAGCATGAACTAAGAAACGTTCCTCTTCGTTTGACCACCAGGTTATCCTTTCGGTTTAACCTTTAATTCCAATTTGGTGTGAACCTTCCCTGTTACGCCCCAGAACTGATTTGTGAGGCAAAGCGTTATCATCACTCGGTGCTGGGGCAGCAGAGGGCAGACGAGGGCTGCTCAGCAGCCTGGGCCTCTGCTCAGGTAAGTCACCACTGTCCTCAGACCCTGTCCTCAGGCCACCAGGCCTGCCAGAGCTCCGGCACATCCAGGGCAGTCAGCAGGGAGAGCTCCAGCAGGGACTCGTGGGAGCCTGCACCAGGCACTCCCAGAAGATGCGGTGTTAGAAAGGCAGCAATGGCTGTAAGGACTACAGGCGTGCCTTTGGGAGGAGGAAATTTCAAATATTTTTACCTTTTCCTCCTTAAACCAGAGCAGAAGGGTATTCCTTTCCTTTCCATTTGCTTTACAAGGGTTGTTTCCCCCTACTTCTCCAGAGTTTTTTAGCCCTCGTGTTAAATACCAGCACATCTCTGCATAGCGCTGTGGCTGAGCAGAACCTCCAGGCTTCGCCATGAGAAGGTAGGAGCCACCCATTCCTGCAGTTGCAGCGGCTGCAGAGTCAAGGTGCTGAAGAAGGGGATCGAACGTGCCCGTGTCCCTCCTGGGGCCCTTACCTTCTCAGCTGGGCTTTCGTCTGCTGAAGTACAGGCAGTAGAATATCATCTGCTCTGGACCAAGACAAGCTGGCCAGCAGCTCCAAGCTTTTCATTGGAAAAGCCGACACCACCTTTGCAGTTCTGAGCATGAATTCATCGTATCCAGACGCATGGCTAAAGACCACACCAGAGCATTTTTTCCCGTAGGCGTAGATCGAAACCCTTGTGCTATGCTCCCTGTTCTTCCTCCAGGCAGCAGGGCTAGCAGGTAGCTCAGGGGTTCGGGGTAGGCTGGGGCTTCTGCCGTTTCACCTGCCTTTCTGAGGGCTGCTGACCCTGATCTGTACTGGCACAGAGCATTTTATGGGAGACGCTAATGCATCTTTGAGGCTACAACAAAAAGAGGTTTTCTTGAGTCCGGCCCTACCCTCCACTAATTCACACTTAGGGACTAATCTCATAATACACTGAGAGACTAATGCACAGATTGCTTCTCATCAGATTCCCCGGCAATCCTTAGCAATACCAGGGTAAAAGCCTCTAGCGTTTCAGGTACCCTGATTTTATTAAAAAAAAGGTTCTTTTACTTTGTCCCCAAACAAAGTAAGCTTTGTCTGGGACCTTCTGTTCTGCCAGGACAGGGTGAAGGAGTCTCATTGTGAATGGAAGTCAAGCTCTCGGGGCAGAGTAAAGAGAGGACTGGGCCCCCATCCCAGCTGAGGAGGCATTGCGTATCACCTGGGAGTGGTGGCCATGCACCACACCTAAAAATATATTGCACCACGTCCCCGGTAGACACATCTTACCGATGTTACACGAGTGAAATAAGCGTGGATTGCGGGTTTCATACCCTGCGTGACAAATAGATTTCATTTTTACTTCCTCTGGGTTGCTAATAACCATTAACTCTCTGCTAACGGCTGAGAGCAGAATGGATTTTTTGCCTCTGAGTCAGTCCCAGATGTGAAATGCAGTTCAGATGAAGCCCTGTTGTGGTGCAACTGCCAGGTTAACACTTAACACGTGCCCAAAGAGGTGCTTTCATAGTAGTATACCATTTGTATTCCACCAGTGCTCCACAACCCCGTCATGATCCCAAAACCCCATTGTACAAACACTGAAGGGAAGGATGGTCCCTGTTCTGAAAAGCTTAGGACGTTGTCTTTTGCTCTGGCCAACAGAACATTGGGTTTGGCTCAGGAGACCCGAGTTCAGACTCCTGGTCACTCAACGAGGTGTTGGACCTTGAGTAAGTTGCTCTGCCCTGAAGCGCTTGGATTTCTGCAAATAGAAGGTGTGGATGGTCATGAAACTGCAGGGAGAAGGTCTGGCGAAGGCTCTGCGGTGCCACCGGCGTCACCCTCCTGCCCAAAGCCAAAGGGGCTCCTTCTGTTATTGCTGATGTACGTGGAATGTGGAACCTATTCTTAAAGACCTCCAAGGTGGAAAGTTTACCATATCCTATCCAACCCATGCCAGTTCTTCTCTAGCCTTGCCATTAAATATTTGTTGGGTTTTTCCCCCAAAAGGCTATACGGAATTTCTCTTGCCTTTATGGCTTTTGGTAGATGCATCTCACGTTTTACTCTGGGCTTTCTGATTTTGTGTTTGTGCTGTTCTTTTGTATGTGTGTGATCCAGTTTCCATGTTCTTTTAACTTTCTTCTTGTGTTTGAGGTCAATAAAAGCTTCTGATTTAGCAGTTAAGTCTCTTGCTTCGCTTCCAGTTTTTCCATTGCCAGCTCCTCTTAACTCCTTTTCCCCGTATAAATTATTTTCACATGAAACCTTCCCTGCCAGTTCTCTGGGTTTATTGAAGTCCGTTTTCTTGTTTTTATTTTGCTGTTCTTCCTTTCCTTAGAGCGTTGCACTCTTCAGTTCATTGTCTCTCTTACCAAGTTACCTTTCGTCCTCACATTTTCGATTAGTCCTTCTCTGGTTTTTTGTAATAAAATATAGAAAACTGGATTGTAACTTGGTTCTTTTGCTCCGTCAGGATAGAAAATGCCACTAGCGCCTTCAGAAGTGTTCCGGCCCATCCGTGTTCCTCTGTCCTACTTCCCGCACAGATAGCTGGGCACGTGAAAGCCCTCTGTCCTGCCAAGTCCTGTGCTTTGCATAGTTCCTCTAGAAGCTCAAAGAAAAAAATGTTCAATGGATCTTTTTGGTGACCTAGAGCAGTCATGCTGTGTTTCTTTCTGAAGCGCTTTGAAATCTTTAAGTTAGGTGATGATATTATTAATTTTTCTGTTGATCTTTCTTCGAAGAGTGTTGCTTTCCATGAGCTGATGATCTTTCTTCCAGGTATTGGGATAACATCCGGAGGAAAGATCACCATATTTATTGGGGTAATATCCTGTGGGATAATTGCAATAATTTCCTCAGATCCTTTGAGGGCGAGGATATGTTGTCACGCTGTGGAAGATTAACATAAAAATAACAGCTTTAAACATTTCTATTTGAGATGGGAATGTTCAAGTTATGCAGGGATGCTTCAGGAGACTCCGAGAGGCTGCAGTAACCAGTGGTACCTCGCTTCCCATCCCTCTGATTCCAGGGTCTGGTATTGGAGGTCTTTCCTCTCTCTCTCAGTTTTTACTCCTCGGGCATGCCACGCGTGGGGCACGGGGAGTGCCGAGCTCCGAGGCCCTTGGCGTCGGTAACGCTAGTTTCTCCCGGTGTGGGCTGGTTCAAGGGAGGCTGCAGAGAATTTTTACTTTACTGTCTTCTGTTACCATTTCTGACTGCTGGTCCTGCTCCTTCCGACGACCAGCGGGATGGTTTTAGCCACTGAAACCCCAATGAAGGCTTTGGTGAAATCTTTCCCTGTACAGGCATACCAACTGTATCAGCAAGAACTGACAGATACCTATGCTAATCCTAGTTAATGTATTTTATCTTCCGCGTTTATCTCTCTTTGCACTGGATTTCAAAACAAGGTGCTATGTGAAGATCTTGTTTTTTGCAGTTGTAATGAGGCATATCTAATGAAGATGACAGTAATAAAAATAATAACAACCACCGTTGCTTGCTAGCTCAGCAAAACAATACTCCCCTCCCTCTTTGTATGGATACGGGGTGTCTTTCATGGATATTTATTTTATCGGATAAACTTTAGCCGCAAGTTTACATCCTGAGTAACATGTTCAAAACTGCTTCAATGAATTAACAGCACAGGTTCCAATTAAATCAGAAAGAATGCAGCCTCTAGAGACCGGGGGGGGGGGGGGTGTCCATATGAGGATGCTACCTAATTAAAGGTGTGAAGTCATTGACTGTGAAGCATCTTGAACCAGCAAGTGGATCTTATCATTCAAGGGTGGTAGAACCAGAGATAGAACCGAGGATTAGGATTGCTAATCATGGCTGAAAGTGTAAATAACAGTCTGTAGTTTAGATAAGCTGACAATGTGTGTGCCTGTCCGTCATTGCTCCAAGTGTGATGGCATCCTGCCTTCCATAGCGAGTCTGAAATTGGGGAAGGGAAAATGTAATGTCTAGACAGTAGAACTTTAAGGAAGTTCAGCTATGTCGTATACTTAAATGTCTTTTTTCCTTCTTTTAGCTCTCTGCCCTAATGTCATAAATCAGCGGCACTTGAGAACTCTGAATTACCTCTTTTACAAGAGGTTTGTTGAGGTACGTTTCTGTATTGTGTGGCATGGGTGCGAATGAGGCCTTTTGTTTCTTTTGCGTTTTGAATAACAATTGATATGATTGAAATGTATTGATAGTACACGAGCAAGTTTTCATTGTGGTTATTATTGTATAGAAACGCATTGGATCTGCCATTGGACCTGGTTTTTCTGTGAGCGAGTAGTTTGTGTGTCCATTCATATTGTAACGATGGCTCGGAGCCTGATGCTTGTTCCCCTCAGCACCCGCAGCGGTGTCCTGAGGCACACGTAGGGAGGTCAGGGTGTGCTCTCCATACGTTCAGTTTCTCTTAGCCATCTCAAATAAGCAGGAGCATACTGGCTGAAGAGTGTTTTGGTGGTTTTGGTTTTTAGGGGGTTTGTGTGTTGTTGGTTTTTTCAAGAACACTAGGTTTTAGGCATTCCGCATTGCTGGGCTCTTTGTAGGCACTTTGCTTTGGTACTCGTGGCCTGGCTGTGGTAGGTATGGCCCAAACCTGCCACAGAAGCTTTTTTGTGCTAACAGCGTTGTTACTGCTGAGCAAAATGGTAATACCTTCAGCTCCTGAGCCACTCTTTGAACTAACTTTACTTTTGCCCAGCCTCCAAATTCTCTTTCCAAATACGCTGGTACTTGTCCTGGCGCCAGGAAGATGCCATTAATTCTTTCTAAGGAGCAGGTTTCTAGGAGGCAGCTCGGAGGTTTCTCCTCCCCTCTCGTGAGCGTACTGAGCCGCGTCCCTGCCCTTTGGATGCTCTTGAGAACACTGCATTGGGGAGCACATTGCTCTTCTTGTTAACAGGGCAGTTTTGGTGCTTCTCTTGATGGCCTGGCTTTCATCATTATCCTGTGCCCGGAGACAGATTGTACCAGCTGAGAGCAAGTTTTTGTTCTGCCTCTTCTTTGAGGAAACGGCCTCAAGCTGCGCCAGGGCAGGGTTAGGTTGGATATTAGGGAAAAGTTCTTCACCCAAAGGGCTGTCAGGGCCTGGCACAGGCTGCCCAGGGCAGGGGCTGAGTCCCCATCCCTGGGGGGATTTAAAAGCCGGGGAGATGTGGTGCTCAGGGACATGGGTTAGTGGTGGCCTTGGCAGTGCTGGGTTAGCGGTTGGACTCGATGAGCTTAAAGGTCTTTTCCAACCTTAACGATTCTGTGATTCTGGAAAAAACAGCTTGCACTTGTTGTATCCAGGTGTATCAATTGGACTGCGAAGGACAAGGACCACAAGAGACTGAATATCATAGCGAAATGTTCCCATTTCTTGAATTTTGAATTCTCAAGCTGTATTTGCCAAACACAGAGTGATGTTTTGTCTGCAGTTCATAGAAGACACTCTCCTTTTTTAACAGAGTTTTAACAGAGCCCAACAGGTTGTTCAGATGTTCCTACAGTACTATTGATCCAGTCTTCAGAGAGCCAGTTTTCAGGAAATGAGACACCTCCTCCAGAAATGCCTGTTCTTTTGTTCAGAAGAGGATTCGTTTGATGTTCTGACAGAAGGCGGCAGATGCACGCATTTTTTCTGATCCCCCACCCCCAGTACTTTGAACACAAAGATGGGGTTGAGTGGTGGTGATCTGATGACACCATTCCAACACCGCCAGTTCTGCTTCCAAGACCTCCTGATCCATCAGCGAAGGCTCCGATCTGCCTTTGCTGCCTGCCAGATCCACTGACAGAAGACCTGGGGAGGATCGAGCATTTCAACGTCCTGCATCTCAAAGCTTTAATGTTGGATGACATCACTCTAGAGCGCTTGGTCATCCGCAGTGAGACAGTAGAAAGCATTTATCCAGGTGTATTTATTTAGCAGAGTGGAATGGATTCTTGATCTGGTGGTCTGCTCTCTCTGGCCTTCCATTTCCTTTGTTTTGGAGTATTTGCTTGATTTAAAGTGTCCAAGCTGGCCAGTTACTTCCATTAAGGTACATTTGGCAGCTGTTTCTGGACACGGTCCCTTCTTCTGAGAGCTCTTTGGTGTTCTCTGTTTACCGTTCTCAGCTGTGTATGAGGCCTGGTTAAATGGCTCCTTTATCTCACTAGTATTTAAAATACATGCTTGTATATCTCAAAGATGTTTTCTTTGAGGCTCTTACTCCCTGTTTGCTCTTGTACCTTTCCCTAAAGTGGCACTAGTAATCATTGTTACCTCGGCCAGAAGTGGGGTGAGGCTCAGGCCTCGGTGGCTGATCCGTCTCATGCAGCCTGCGTTCTTGGCGGAGCGGACAGCAGTTCCCGTCCCGAGTTTCTCCCCACGGCTGGCTCTGAACTACGTGGGAACGGGGATAGGAACTTATCAGCTTCCTTTCCCAGACCTCATCATTCCAGAGGATTTTTCATGACTTGGCTGTTGAGAAAAGTTTGTATTTTTATATTCTGAAGGCTCAGCCTTGCAGATAATCGCTGAGATTGCTCTCTACAACTGCCTGAAAGGAGGCTGTAGTGAGGTGGGGGCCGGTCTCTTCTCCCCAGTAACAAGTGACAGGATGAGAGGGAACGGCCTCAAGCTGCGCCAGGGCAGGGTTAGGTTGGATATGAGGAAAAACTTCTTTACTGAAAGAGTGGTCAGGCATTGGAACAGGCTGCCCAGGGAAGTGGTTGAGTCCCCATCCCTGGGGGGATTTAAAAGCTGGGGAGATGTGGTGCTGAGGGACATGGGTTAGTGGTGGCCTTGGCAGTGCTGGGTTAGCGGTTGGACTCGATGATCTTAAGGGTCTTTTCCAACCTAAACAATTCAATGATTCTATGAGATCACTTCCTTTACTGGAGCCTGTGGGGATGGCTCTCCGCTGGGCTAGCTGCGGAGGTGAACAGTCTATGGGCACATTGCAAAGCTGAGGTACAGGCAACGGCAATGTTCCATGCGTTCCACTAGACCGCGGCCTGTTTCAGCTTTGCTCAGCCGTGTCTCTGTCATTGCAAGAGCACCATGTGAGCTTTGAGGCATTCAGAAATGCTGCTGCGCTTTGAGGAGCGTTGTTAGGGATTAGTTTTCTGCAAGTGAGTCCAGGACCCAGCTCTGGGTAATGGCGAGAGTTCGGGCTGCTGCTGGGTAAGGGCCTGCATTGCCTCTGTACTTCGATTGCATATGAATTTTTTTGTCTTATGTGCTGTAGCGCAAGTCTGACTCGTTGTCTGAATTACTTCATCTAAGCTGTGTTTTTCTGCCGTGCCCTGGCTGGTGACATATGAGAAGCAGAGGTTTCCCGTGTGCTCCAGAATGCATTCCTCAGTCACAGTTGACGCCAGTGTGTAAGATGCTGTGTTAAATTTCAGCTTGCTGCATGTAGCGTTCTCCCCTTTGTAAGACGGCTCAGAAGTAATTTTGTCTTTTCAGAAAACCATGACTCAGGAGAATTGGACAGATCACGTTCAGGTGAGTATGGATTTCCCTCTCCCATTTTCTCAGGGTTATTTGCTTGGAGATTATTTTAAGATGGTCAGAATATCCCGCTCTGGATATTGTAGTCCTACTATTACCATTTTGCACTTTCTCATAACTTTGTAAGCTTATAGCAAAATTGTACATGCAGGGAAGAGCAAGGAAGAAAATTTCTATTTTAATACCTGTTATGTCTTTAAAAATGCTCTAGTTTGGCTGGAGCATTTAGATAAGATTATCAAGTACATTCCTTTACTGTCATGCACTTATTTGTAAGTGAACACTACCGATATTTATGTTGATTAATTACAAGGAGGGGGGGAAGAGTTCTCTTCAGGCCGCTAATGAGGTACGTGAGTGAATGGGGACAAATGTTGGATTCCCTCTGCATGTCCCACTGATCATTTTCAACGGGTTTATTAGGTGACTGTTAGATACTGTGGCTTCTACGTCTTGTGCTGTTGGACACAAGTCATTTTAATAGCACGGGAAGAAAGGTAGCAATATTTTTTTTCTTGGTGTATAAATAAGAGTTCAGGCAACCATGTTTTGGCCTGATACTACAATAAATACACATGTGACAATGAAATATCAAGAAATTCCACGGTGGCAAACCATTAGTGATTATTTATGTGTCCATGATACCCCTATGGAATTGCAGCCTCGTGGGGAGCGTTTGCTTCTTTTCTGTAGCTCCTCTCAGTTTGAATTCTGCAGCCATTAAGGATTTCTGACCATTAAGGATTTCTGACCACCGGCTGGAGGCTTCCTTTGAAATCCATTTGAATGGTCAGCGTGGGCCTCCGAGTGGTATCGGGCCAGTCTGATGACTGATGACCTCACGCATCTGAGATCTTCGGCACTGTCTGTACACACCAGCAACATGACTGAATTTTAAACATGAGACGCTGCTTCTCTCTTTCATGGGTCAGCAGGAAAAAGAACAATTCAGAAGGCACGAGGATGTGTTTTTTAAGACAGAGATCATTGATAAAATGCCCAGCAGCGCTTCATGGCAACTGTTAAACCTACTGAGTGCTTTCAGCGGTGAATATTCAGCTCCTGTGTGTGGTTTATCATACCCATGCGTGAGGAAAGGAAGAGGTCTTGCCTCTTGATCCCCGTGATCTTATCCAGTGAAAGAACTTTTCAGGGTCCCCTTTGATTCTCACAAGCTTAAAGGCCAGCACAAGTGCTGGTGCCTTGCCGGATCAAGACCTGAGATGGGATTAGCCATGAAACCATAGCAGACATCTTCGTCACGACTTCTGGGTGTGCTTTGGTGTATGCAGTGGAGGGGTTTCTGTTGATGCTCTGGTGGTTGGTGGGAACAACCCCCCAGTTAACGGACACGACTGCCGGTCGTGTCAACCACTTGTGGAGAGAGGAGGCTTGGGAATAGATGCTCTCTGAGAAGTGCTTGCTTGGTGCCTGGTAAGACAGCTTCCTGGAGAACGGCACAGAGCTCAGCTGCACGCTGGACTATGGCAGAAGGTCGTCTTTGCTTTCCCAAAGTATTCCAAACTTTGTATTTTCTGCGTGCTGCCAACTTATATATTGTTGACAACTATGTAATTATCACACGAGTAGTGCTTCAACTTGCCTGTTATCAGTCGTGACTCTCAGCGCTATCAGAGATTACTGTCTTTGGCATCGCTTTAAAGCGATTGGGATCTGTACCTGTGCATCTGGAGGAAACCGAAATCCTCGCATGTGCAGGGAGGGCTCTGCCTCACGCTGCACTGAACAAAAGAGAAGTTAGGAGGGAGGAATCTCTGAGCAAGTTTTGTTTCTCAGTGCAAAACTAAGGTTGTCCGGGACTTTATTGTTTTTGAAAGATTGGGCTTTACATGAGGGAAAGGTTCGACTTTCCACTCAGAGCTTCTCCTATGACTTGACATGTCTTGACCAAAAAAATCCATTAGGCTCCCCGTGGAGCTGGAGAGAGCTGTCGTTTCTCTTGTATGTTTACTTCAGGCTCACAGACAATTTGTATCTCCCAAGCTCTGCCTGGCGATGCAGGATTAGAGCCATTGCGCTGGGGATGGGATGCTGTCTGACCCCTGGGTCACCTGTGGGAATGGGAGCCAAAACTCCCCAAAGGCTCCCCAGCGGCAAACTCTCAGTCAGAATTTTTGGAGAAGTTTTTCAATTTTAAGTCCAAGGAGGTTGAAAGTCTTCATGGGTTTAAAGCTCATTTTTGTTTAATTCTGTGCTGCAGCCAAAACAAAAGACTGAAATTATACAGATATGGAGAGCGCTGGTGAAAGCGGTGTCTCTCCTTGTTCAGCGGTGCTGGCCATGTCACGTTTGCTGTGGTGGGCGATAGACATTTCTGGGCTGGTATTTCTTTTTGTTTGCCCTGAGCAGTACAAGTACAGAATTTTCCTGTTCCTGCCCTGTGGGATGAATGGAAGGTGTGATCCTGACTGCTCCTACAAAAGGCAGAAACTCAGTAGTTAGTTGTGGGGCCAACAGAACCTGTTTCCAGCCCTGGAGCAAACTGGTTTTGCCCCCTCCGCCTGCCAGCGCCCGCGCTGCGGATCCACCGTCCAGGCCGTGGCTGCGCAGGCAGGGCTGGCAGCCGTAGGCAGGCAGAGGAGGCAGGAGGGAAAGCAAAGGGATCAGAATGTCTTCATACCCTAGGGAAACTGCCCTCATCACAAGTGCCTGTTGGCAGAGCCCAGGAGGAGAGCTACCGTATGGATCATCTTCTCCAAGCAGAGATACCTGGAGGGCAGAGGGAGGGGAAGAGCGCTGCTCTTGCACAGTGCCAGCTGCGTTGCTATTCATGCTTGCCCAACTGCTTCTGAGCCGCACGGAAACACGCAGGAGAGTGCCTGTCTTCACAAGCAGAGGGGAAGGTGTGTAGGATATTGATGGTAGATAGGCAGGGAAAAAAGAGGCAGGGCATGAGCCAGTTGTCTGCTTTGCTGTGTGCCCTTCTGCTTCCATTTTTGCATGCTTCATATTTTTCATAGCTTTAATCAGCTGCATAAAGATGGTAGAGTTGGGTAGAGCAGATACATGACACTGGTCAGATGTGTTCAGGAAGGGTCGTCCTGCCAGCGACTGCAGAGAGCACTTGGCCAGCAGCAAGAGGGGCGTATTGAATGCCGATGGTTCCCTGGAAATTCTGCAGGACAAAATCACTTTGAGACTAAAAAGCACGGAAGGCATTTTTCAATCATCTGCCAAGCTTTCGAAAAGTGAACACACATAGAACAGGAATATCTCTGAGGAGCACAGTAGGGAAGCAACTCTGATTGCAAATGTCACCTCTGCCAGTGTTTTAGATGTCAGATAGTATCTGAGATACTTGCGTGAGGTTGGCAGTATGGCCTGGGACCTACCGGGGAGCCCTCCCTGCCCGGGTGGCAGCTGGAGCCCGAGGACATCTCAAACAGCACCAGACACCTGCGGTCTGGCGACCTGAAGTTCTCCTGGTTTAACAGAGGGCTTGGGAATAGGAGGGTCTGGTATTTTGCTGTGCCGCTTTTAGCGTGCAATGTTCTCACTGGTGTGAGATGTCTCGGGGGAGCCCTCATCGCTCTCTGCAACTGCCTGAAAGGAGGCTGGAGCCGGGGGGGTCGGTCTCTTCTCCCCAGGAACAAGCGATGGGACGAGAGGGAACGGCCTCAAGCTGCGCCAGGGCAGGGTTAGGTTGGGTATTAGGAAAAATTTCTTCACGGCGAGTGGTCAGGCCCTGGCACAGGCTGCCCAGGGCAGTGGTGCAATCACAGTCCCTGGAAGTGTTCCAAAGTCATGTGGATGTGGTGCTTGGGGACATGGCTTAGAGGTGGACCTGGCAGTTGGGTTGACAGTTGAACTCAATCTCAGAGGTCCTTTCCAACCTTAATGATTCTATGATTCTTTGTTTTGGAGGTGATCTTGCAATTGTGCCCTTCTAGACTGAGCTGGGTTGGTTAGTGCCAAAGCACCCATTTTCTGCGGAGTCACCCACACCCCTTCAGGTCGGGTCCGTTCTGCGTGGGAGCTGTGCCCCTCTACGCGAGGAGAGAGGAGAGAGCTGCCCGGGAAGCTCTGAGGCCCCGATGCCACCCACAGGAGCCAGTCTCAGCTTGACGAGGAAAGGCTGGGGTAGCTGTGCAGGGGGAATGACAGAATATTATGGGTGTTTCTGAGCAGTTAGAGCCCAGAAGGCTCACGCTTGCTCCATGATTCTAACATCCAGCCTATTTTTGCAGGCAATAGTTTGCTTGCAGCAGAGCTAACCAGTTGGTCCGGTTTATAATGTTATCTCGGGGTACTTTGGCCCAAGAAGTATACGTGTGTTTATTTGGACTTCCTGCTGTGAAATTCCTTCTCCCATGGAGCAGAACAGGGTGACGGTGCACAGCGACGTAGCTCTTCGCTTGGGGCAATAACTGGAATCAGCATTGGGCAGTGTTAAAACCAGTGAGTTTATTTAGGACCGGCAGTGTTGTCATCACTGTTTTGCAAGGTGTCTGGGACAGTGAAGTAGAAATGGTACTTCTGCTTCTACTGACCTTGAGCCGAAGGGCTTTTTGTTGCTAGATCAAAAAACTTCTTGTGCTAGTGTTTGCATGGGGGAAACTGTCGCTTAGTTCTCTTAAACCCTTCCAAAACGAATGCTCCGAAAAAGCGCTGGTGTTTGAAAAGATGTTGCTGCTTCTTTGGGCACGCACCGTGAGCTGTGGCTCAGCTAATTCTGCCTTGTGCCAGCTGATGGTTGGAACCGCTCTGTCCTTCGTTTTGGCGCGTGCAGCTTGAGAGACGGGGCTGGGGATACGACACCGAGAAAAGTGGCCCTGGGTTTTTTTCAGGCCCCTGTTTTGCAGCTCTTCAGTCTGCTCTGGTCTTGCATGAGAACGAAGCAGATGAGCCCTGGAGCCAGCTGTTCACCGCGTTCAGCGCTGGGAGAGGCCGCAGCTAATCTCCGCTCCTGCTCCAGCTGTGACAATGAGATAACTTATTTATTTTAAAATTTCTGACCATGAAAATCAAACACCGTGCCAGCTCGTTCTCTGGGTGACCAGGGGTGAGATGCTAGTAATTCGTAGCAAATGTATAACTCTAGTTCCACTAAAATTCTAGGGTTGTTATGCTACTTTACAGATAATATTCAGAAATCTGCGCAAACAGAAGGCATGAAAGTAAAGTGCCCTCCTTTATGTGTCATACATTTGAAAAACTTTGACAATTCCTGGTCCTTAATAGGTGTGACTTATCTTACACTGTAGTGTAAGTAAGCAAGGAGTTGATGTAATCTTATTTATTTAACCAATTGATTTCTAAATGGCAAACATCCTCAGTGACTGATGCCAAGATCCTAGCGTGCTCTTTCTGTACAGGACCATTTTGACCTCAATTAAAATGTAACTACCTCTGGAATAAAATGTAATAGCTGTTATGCTCAAGGAGGTAATTTTTAAGGGGAATTTAAAGGACTGAATGCAATTATTTTTTTAAAGTTTCTGTGCCTAGAACACCTGGCCAGTGATCCTGCTCTGGGGAATCTTTAATAAGGACAAGAGGTGAAAAAGGCCACTTTGCAAATATCCACATCCAGTGTCCTGCCCCAGGACTCCTGAGTTTAGGCAAAGTTTTAAATTGACTCAAGATTGGTTTGAGTACAGCAACATCCCTATAGCGTAAGGAACTTAATATCTGTAGGGAATTAAGCAATCTATGCAATGCAAATGGGAACGATATTCAGGAGGTGATTAATACACGACGTCTTTCGGTCTAAGTCTGCATGTCAAATTGTCTTTCGCTCTGTGTTTGGTGACTGTTTATTCAGGGATATAATGGATTTCATCACTCAGACATCAAATCTAGACTGGCTGTTTTCCTGGAAGGTAGAAACCAAAACTAGTTTAACCAGCCGTTGTGTGGAGGCCCTTGCTCGTATTTATGGCCTCTTTTTTAGCAGGAAATCAGAACCAGTGGGTGATTGGGTTTGTCCCTTCTGGCCTTGAGAGTCGCAGGGAGGAATCATCAGCTGGAATCACTTGTCATGGTTCTGCTGGTGTTGCTGCAAGAGGGTGCTTGAGCTGGGGGCCCGTCCCCCCGGAGCCCGGGCAGCTCCGAGTAGGGCGTGGATAGAAAGATGCAGGAGCTGCTCCTCGGCTCTGTTTTGCCTGCAGTTTGCTGTTAAGCTGTCTGCAAAAGAATCGCATTTATCTTTCCACAACTTTAAGCAGCTGCCGTTTCAAAAAGAGAAGATTTTTTTTTTCTTTTCCATTTCCCTTTTGCAAAATAGATGGTATTCAGAGCTGGACCGGTGACAGGTTTAAGATCTGGTATCTGTCTTGTGAAGCCAGGACTGAGGGAATTGCTTTATACCGGTTGAGAACTGGCAGTCTTTCTTCCCCCGGCGTCCACTTGTTGCTCCCGTTGCTGCTTTCATTCCCCTTCCTGCGTTTCGTCCCCCGCTCAGGGGCTGCCCAGGAGCTCAGCGGTGGCGGGGGGTTCGCAATCCCTCTGCTTTTGCCCCCTGTCGTTTTCTTTAGATTTACTGCTCCCGTTGGAGGCCTCTGGGGAGAACATACAGCCACAACGTGGTGTAAAAGTGTATTGTACCTAAGGGAATATTAAACCATGGAAAAACTGGACAATAAAAGTAGCAGGCAAAGTATAGATTTCCTTCTATTTTTCAGTTCAGTTTGTAAACGGTGTCATATATTTATTGATAGCTGAAATAACATCGGAGTTGCAAAGCAAAAGGACTTACTGATAGGGCTGATGCAGAGAACAGGCACATCTGTGACTGTCTCAGGAAAAGCATAACGTAATTCTTCAGTTACGTTCTGCTTTCTGGATAGCGAGCAGTAAAATATGCATCTGCACTAATGAAGTTAGCACTGTTGGTCTAAAAGAAAGGGGAACTTCTCATTTAACAAACCCCCAGCTGTTGTGGGAGAAATACATGGGAAAAGCCAAATATGCAGTGTGTTCCGTGCCTTATTATCTAAAGAAAAGTCTATGGAAGGATGATACGTAGAGTTAAATGTAAATACCTCCATGTACCTCCTGCATGGCTTAGAGAGGATTCTTTTCTGTAAGGCCTGGAGGGCTGGTTTGCCTAATGTTAATTCTGGTAGTTTTATTTATAACAAATCCAGCCATTTCTAGATAAATAAATTGTGGGTAAGCACAAACATACTAATGAATTCTGGTGGAATTTTACAGGAGGTACGAAGAAGCTAAGAAAAACTGCCATTGTTTTCCATACTACCTACCAAATTGTCAAAAATGTCAAAAACATTTAAAAAAAATCAGCCAAACGTTTCTCTGGAGTGGTGGAAGATGTGTTTGCTCAATAACTTTGGAAAATGAGCTCATGTTTGCTTACGCGTGGATTTCCAGGGCCAAGCTCTGGGGATGCAGCGGGATTGATGGGAGCTGGGTGTCTGCCGTCTGCTTCAGCGAGGTATTGGCAAGTGATTCCTTTGAAAGCTCAGGGCCTCAGGTTTAAAAGTTGTGGCCAAAGAGCCTTTATGTGCCTATATTAAGTACTGGAGAGTGAAGAAAGGAAACCGGAGAGAACACACTGGGAAAAAAAAATCTCCTTTAAATTGTTTTGGTGTGTTAGAGATGCTTTCTGACCTTAAACCCCCTGCGACCAGACAGGGCGAGCTTGCTGCTAAGCAGTATAATTACATTTCTGTCACCAGCATGCATTCATTCAAAAGTACAACTTCATCAGAAAGAGATTTGGTATGGTATAGAAAGGAGGCTAATTGGCTTATGGCTGTAGGTTGAGAGGTCAGTATTCGATTAAAGAGTTAAGAGCATCAGCAAGCGGTTAGGCTGAACTGGTGTGCCCTGGTGGTGTGTTCAATTCAGCCAAACGGGAGAGCATCTTAGGAGTAGGAAACAATATAGGAAGGGCTGTCATCCCAAACCGTACCGGAACACGTGGGACATCCAGGCTCCTTAAAAGCTGCATCAGGACTCTGATATAGTAGTTTCTAGGATAACTGTTACCGACTCCGAACTGCATCAGCTGTAGGATTGTACACCACAGAGTCAAAACGGGGACAGCCTCACTTAAAACAAGCAAATCCTCTCTTCCGTTTGCTCTGAGACGAAGGGAACCCTACCAAGAGCACTGGCGTTGGCCTCTCCAGCAGAAACAGGGGAAGGCAAAGAGGCGGATGGGGCACGGAGCTCGCCTGCTAGCCCAGAAGGAGAGGATGTCTTCACTGCTTTTTAGAAGTGGGAAGCAAATAGGTCGTCAGCAGGGCTCTGCACGTGTTCTGTTTGCGAGTGGGAGACAGCTATTTGCAGCTCTGTGGCGTGAGCCAAGGCGGTATTCCTGCCCCGGTGGTGTGTGGGGACGTGTAGGCGCAGGGGGCTGCGTTCGCCTGGTTTTCCTAAAGTCTTAAGCCTCGTACATATTCACACACATGCCCGGATCCACTCTTGTGTTCTTATCCAGTCAGCAGTAAAACCATCCGGTCGTTCAGGAATCATCCCGGGTTATTTAAAGCCCTATAATCGATCGGTACCTGTCTGAGTGCTTCCACAGACGGACAGCGGATCCTAAAGGCCTGTGCAAATCAGCCGCCGTGCACAAAGGTGGCCGGGCTGTTTGCAGTTGATGGTTGGGCTGTATTATACTTTTAGGCAAGATTGGTTCCCCAGTTCCCTGCCAAGAAGAGAACCACATAAACAGAGGATTGTTTAGAAACAAAAAAAGTTGCTCTTGACGGAGAAGTCATGTAAATGGGAAGAAACAGGAAACTAATCTTCCCTCATTCGCTCTGAAAGAATGCGTATCTCTGAGGAGTGTTGTAATTATGGATTTAGGAAATCAGTCCAATTTGCCAGGGTGTGAATTTCAGAGTTCATTCAGTCAACCCTCTCGAGCATTTCTCCTTCAGAACAAAAAACACCAGGAGTTTAAATGTACCAAAAGAGATTAAAGGAGAGAAAAATCTACTGCCAAGCTTTGCTTTTGGTAATGATCCTGCAAAGATACTTCTTATTGCTTTGGCTACGAGCCAGGGGAGGTTCGTGCGTGGTGAAATAGAAATAAGTGGTAACCCAAGTTTTTCCTGTGGGCATCTATTTTTCATAGACTAATGATGGGAAGAGTTAGTGCTCCTGAGTAAGTATTTCCATCAAGATTTTTGCTTATTCACTTTGAAGACTTTAGTAAATAGAAAAATGTCCCCTGCTGGGAAAGCCACATGAGCATGTTCTTAGAGAGAAAAGGACCTAAAACCAAGGACGAGAGGGAACGGCCTCAAGCTGCGCCAGGGCAGGGTTAGGTTGGGTACTGGGAAAAACTCCTTCCCCAAAGGGCTGTCAGGGCCTGGCCCAGGCTGCCCAGGGCAGGGGCTGAGTCCCCATCCCTGGGGGGATTTAAAAGCCGGGGAGATGTGGTGCTGAGGGACATGGGTTAGTGGTGGCCTTGGCAGTGCTGGGTTAACGGTTGGACTTGATGAGCTTAAAGCTCTTTTCCGACCTAAATGATTCTGTGAGTCTGTCCTGAAGCGAGCCTGGGCTGCAACAGATCCCTAAGCAGAGCGGAGCTGGGGGGAGCGCTAGCTGTGAGCACGAGGCACAGCGAGGCTCAGGAAGATGAATGAAAGCCCACGGTGGGCATCGCTGGCGAGTTCCAGTGTGGCCTGGAGAAGGGCTCCCAAAGGCAGGCCATGGGCTCTCACAAACCTGCTTACAAGTGAGGCAGCAGCAGCAGCAGAGAAGAGACCCAAGGAGTCTGATGTCAGGGAAGCTCAGGGCTGGGTTAAACAGAAAGCAGAGAAATTAGCTTGCTGCTTCTGTTCTTTGGCAATGAACACAGGAGATTTTAAGTTAATTCTATTTCAGAGCTTACAGGCCTTTTAATTACAGTAGCGATACAGGTGAGAACCTGGAGACCTTTGATGACCAAGCTTTCATGCAGCTATTTCCACAAGAAAAGTGCAGATCTGAGGGGAATTGCTGTACATCGGGAATTGCTGTACATCGGGAATTGCTGTACATCAGGAATTGCCGTACATCACTGCCCAAGTGCGGGCAGAGTAACGATGCATCCTGATACAGGAGGACCCCTATGGAAAGCTGTTAAAATAATCCAGAGCTAGGACCAAGTAACAGGAGATTCCTGCTTTGTTGCTCAGCCTCATAACTTGGAATTTGACCTGAGCAGGGAGAATGGAGTAGGGAGAGAACGAGAAAGAGGTTTCTGAGGCTCTTGCCCCATCTGCAGACCCTTCCTTCTGAAAAGCCTGCGTCGGCCGTGTGGGGCTGAGACAGGCTGGACCCCAGCAGTAAATCCTCCCACCCCGCTGGGGAGTAAACGTGCTGGAATTCCACGGCTTTTTGGAAAGGAAGATGGAGCTTATGAATTCTCATTAGGTACGTGACTGGGTATGGGAACATTTAATTGAGTGATTGGTTGGGTTGGTTGTATACTGGTTTGGCTCGTTAGGGTTAATATTAGGGCTATCCAAAACAAATGGGAAGGCGTCCTTGTGGCTTCGGCTCAGGTACATCCTAACAAACTGATTGAGTGTAATCCTGCGAGCTGATTTAACAGCAGCGGTGGAGGCACAGCAACAGCGGTTTCGTTCCCGCAGGCCCTTCCTCCTTACCCGCCTGCAGCTCCCGCAGTCCCATGGTGAAGCAGCGCTCCAGTTCTCTGCTCCTGTCCCCGCGACGCTGTCGCTCTCTGGCAGCGTGCGGCTGTCGCGGCGGTGCCTTGCTGTGCTTTTGTGGCCGGAGTGGAGTTCCTGCAGACAGATCTTGTCGTGCGAGTGGGTGTCGTACCCTTCTGCTAAGTTGGATTTGGGAATAATTGATAGTAATCCTTCAGGCAGCCCCATAGCTTAACAGAAAGTGTCGTACTTTCCTTGTGCGCGCTTCCCTGCTTCAAGACGCAAACCAAAATAGAGTTACGTAATGGTGACTTTTGTGGAAAGTTTATGAAAGTGCTTGGCAATCGTATAAACGTTCTCGGGCTCGAGAGCCCAGGGAAATGCTCTTGGGTCACGTGAGGACCAGGCTCAGTGAACCTCAGCAGCAGCGCAGGTCACCTAACGTGCAGTATATGATGGGAGCCCTCGCTTTCTTAAACCGGAGAGCGCAATTTGCCATTTGCCACAGTGACGCTTTGTTGGTGTGTGCGTGTGACATAATGACAAAAGGCGGATAGATAAATGCTACTTCAGAATACACTGGGAAGATAAGGGTTGCCAGTTTGTCTTCAATGCACTGTGTTATTGGACTTAGACAAAGCATCTACTGTGATAAGTAACATACTACTTTGTGCTCTGAAAGAGCTTGGCCAATTTCCCCATCCTCATTCATCTTCAGTCTTGCCAAGTGCTGGAATGCTCCCAGAAAATATCTCCAGCCTGCCATCGTGGGACCAAGAGGTGTGAGAAATCTGGAAGCATATCAAAACTGTGTGGCTTATGTATTCAGAACAAGTCCTTGGTCCTTTGCTGATCCCTGGGATGAATAATATCCAACAACTCTGGGGCCAGGGTTAGGTTAGAATTCAGGAGACGCCTCTGCAGCGATTGTGAGAAAGGGATTTCGGGGAGAAGCATGGAGCCTCAGGACAGACTTCGCACTGAAGTGAAGGAAAAAGAAATTATGTCTTAAAAAGCAAGTAGAGTAAAGTTACCTTAGTCTATTTGTTAAGGAATTGTATTTTTGTTTTTTATGGCTGGCATGCAACTATTGCTCTCTCCCAACAAAGGTTATTTGAATACGGTTGGCCTGACTGTACAGCTCATTAGAGACACACATCTGTGACATTCCCTGAACAAGCAGTGGAGGGGAACACAAGTATTGCAGGTGAATGCACCCAGATTTTGTGTATCAGCATACCTGGAGTTGTTGTGGGATGTAGCTGAGGAAAAAGAGTTAATTGTGGGTTAAAATAAAAAGCAAAGATGTGATCTTCCCCCTGGGAAAGTCCCCAAAGTGTCAGGCTACACCTACACTGCTAAACAAGACCACGAACTGATCTGTGACCCCGGAGACAAGTGGCGCTGGCTGAGGGTACCAACACGGCCCCAGGCTGCCTGCCCTCCTGGGAGGTTTGTCTGAAACCCCGCGACAGGAGCGGAGGGACGGGATCCCTTCGCTAATGCCGTTCTGCAAGTGCAGCAGCGGTGGCTCATCAGACAGTAAAAGCCGATTTTTCAGGACGACATTTAAGTGGGTGCATTTGTGTGCTGGTGGGTAACGTGATTCGGTGTCAGTGCTGAGCTTTACCATCTTACAGATGTGTCGTGGTGCCCTCTTTACGAAATCCTCCCGTGTCCTGAAGCATCTCGGGGACTGCGTGCCTGACGGTTCACTTGGGCAGTTAGGAGCAATGTTGTGGTAGAGTATTGCACCTTCTCCATTAGACCTCAATTGCTGTCCGGGCTTGTGCCTTCTCCAACCGAGAAACATTGATATCCATGTTCTGGTCAGCTACTGAAGAGCAATTTGGTAATGATCATGTCAGATTCCCTGAAGTCGACGTTGTGTGCAGAGCCTTTCATCTCTGGCGTAGGCAGTGTCACGAGCCCTGTGAAGTGGAGCCGTTGCCAGCAGATGGTTGATCTGTGACGTGGCTCTGTGAGTTGGGTGAAGGTTGTATGAAGGATGTCCAACGCTATGTTTAAAAAAACTCTCAACCCCTTGCTTAATATTTTTTGAAAATACTCTCTCTTCAGGTCTGACTTTGAAAGCAGAGTTCGTTCTTTACCTCTGCTATACGCCTTCTCTCATCTGTGGCAGTATGAGCAGATTTTGGAGACGTGATGACTTCATCTGGCGAAGATGAATGACTTCCCTCAGGGGCTGCCTGACAGAAATTTGGAAGGAATCCCAATGCAGGAAGTGTCTTTGGATCTCTGTGTAGCATTGTTGAGCGTGATCAGGACCATCCTGTATTCTGGGCAGATGAGATCTTGGGTGTTCTTTGCCCGGGAGGTGCTTGGAACTTGAAAGCAGCAGTCGCTGCAAGAAGCCGCCTGTCTGTGTGGAGACGAGTCTCGGTGCTGGGGAATGCACAGCAGTGCTAATCACAGAATCAGAGGCTAATTTCAGTTTGAAGGAGCCTGTGGATGTCTCTTCTCTGCCCTCCTGCTCCAAGCAGGGCCAGCTTAGTTAGGCAAGGTGTTGCAAGGCCCTGCCTGGTTCCATAGCCCCTCTGGACCCGTTGCAGTGTTTGGCCACTCTCACTGTCACCTTTTTATTCCTTTAGGCCTGACCAGGATTTCTGGAAGGATCTGACTCCATCTTCTCTATGATCCCCCATGATAAAACTGAAGAGAGCGATTATATTCCTCCATATCCCCCAACGCAGCCTTCCCTAGGCTGAACGAGGGCTCCTCTCCTTCTACGTTGAGTGCTTCAACCCACTAACCATCTCAGTGGCTCTTTACCAAACTCTCTCCCATTTTTCAGCATCGCTTTTACACTGGGGTGCCAAAACTGGGCACCGTGTCCAGGTGTGGTCTCACAAGTGCAGAACAGGGGGAAGAATCACTTCCCTCAACCTGCTGGCTGGAACGCAGCTGGCCGTGCAGTCGGCCGGGTGAATTTTAACAGACGAGCTATACGGTTTTTTTCTCCTGGCTGCCATTTGGTAGTGGTGTCTGGACTTCTGAACGAGAAATTTGTGTCGGCAAGATTGTGTGAGCTGCAGAGAGAAAAATGGAGCCAGATGCATCTTGTCACACAATATTGTCCTCGCTACTCATCACGAGCTAACAGCTTCATTCAGGTTGCCCAGGAACAGTAAGCTCCTTGTGAGGAGCCCCAGTCCAGCCCCAGTTGGCTTTAAGGGTTGCCTTTGCCTTGATCCATTCAAGTGATATCAGAAGTTAGACTCCTCTGAATTGCCTTGGAAGAGCCGATTGCATGGGGAGAACGGGAAGCTGAGTCTCCTGATTCACAAAGCTGAAGGCAGGTAGTGTGAACATGCCCCAGGGAGCCCCACTGCCAAAGCTTTGTTGAAAGAGAGAAGAAAGACCACTTCCCCGCCATTGATGTGGTAATGGCCTCCAGAACACTGAAGTGTGGCTCTGTCAATGACGCACTGATTGCTATCTGAAAGTCAGTCTTCTGGGATGTGAATGGAGGCTATTTTGTTCTTCTTCAGTTCATAAATTAGTGCATCTGAGTAGCCAGTGCCTGTGAGCGAGAGAACAGCTCAAGTGGTGAGAAAGCGCAGCTTTCTCATGCTTCTGTCTGTGTGCGTTGGCCAGGGGTGAGCGGCCTGCTGCTTCCACGAGAAACCCTCTTCAGAAGTGAGCGTGGGGAAAGTTGGCATCTTTTATCCGAGTGCCATCCGTGTAGGATATCCAGAAGTCAGGCGGAACAGGCTGTGACCCCGGTCCGAGCTGGCGCTGAGGGTCCCAGCTCCAATCTGATGCATAAAGGACTTGGATGACACCAATGGTGACATACAGCATCTCTCCATATGGTACCAACGATGCTAACTTCCAAACAGAAAGCTGGAGCACAAATAAAACAAAGTACCGATGAAACTAAGACAGTAGGATGTTCCCGGGAATCTTGAAACAAAGGCGTCTGCACGGTACCTGGCAGCGCAGTGAATTTAGAAATGCTGGTGGTGTCCTCCACTGCTTACAGCGGTTTTGTCCTTTCAAAGTCCACGTTTCTTTTTCCCCTTTTAAAGTTGCTGGCTCTGAAATATTCTACTTGACATTTTCTCTACACTAACAGGATTTTTTTTTTTGTTGATTCTGGAAGCACTTGAGAACAGGGGAAATTGGCCAAGACATTCAAAAGATAAATTAAAATCTGACTCTGCAAATAGCCAGCGTCACTGGTGTGAATAACTTCGCTCTCCGGTAAAGGATACGGAGGGAAAGCGGAGAATTGTATCGGGCAGAAATGCAACTTAACACATACAGATAAAAGTCATCTAGGGTTGGCTAGGGTGACTTCCAAAGAAGCTATTGGATATTTGGATCCAAAATTATTGATGACAATGGAGGACTTGCTGCTGCTCTGGGGGGACGAGGACATTCCTAAGCTCGCTCTGCACCGGTTGTTGGGAGCTTTGTAAAGCACTCGGCTGGGCAGGAACAGGATTTACGGGTAGGTAATCTGCAGCAGTCGTTTTGGAGAGCTTTCATCATGGGTTATTGTTGGTGTCAGGAGGTTTTGTGTGCGCCTGTGGATTAAAGAAGGTATGAGATGTCTAGAATTCAGAGAGGGATGTAAACAAGCCCGATGGTGTAGATCATCCTTTCCTGCTCGGAGGTGTCGCTGATGTTGATCAGAACGACTGTGCCAGTTTCCTCTTGAAAAGTGTTCATTAACTGAAAACAAAATACATGAAATGTCATCCCTAGTGAAACATTTGTCTCTGCATCTGTGCCCACATCTTCTGGGGCCAAAGTTTCCACATTCTTGCTTCTTGCAAAGCCGTTGCGGTGGAAGCCTTTCCCCTTTATACCAATGTTGGGTTTTTTCAGTAAAAAACAAACAAAGCTATTTTCCGTTTCAAAATGCAAGATGTAATATCTCTGGAGAGATTAACCTTCTTTCCAGAGTCATTTTTGTGGTTGAAAGAATAAATCTGTTATCATTAAAATAAAAAAAAAAATCTGCACCTCATTATTTCCAGAAATAAAGCTGACATAATGAGATTTATTAAGAATCGACTCTGGGTGAACTGAAGAGTGATCCAACCCCAAAGACTTTGTGTTCTAGAAAAAAGGCAGAAAGACAATAGGATGGACACAGGGGAAGCTGGGAGAGGGAATTGCTCTGTGATGTTAATAAGAAAATATGTTCTTTTGGGGAAGTGCTCTGAGAAGTGGCTTGGCAACCGCGGCAGGAGGAGTTACCCAAAGCTCCTTCACGTGTTAGGTGCTTGGCCGAGCTCAGCTGCACGAGCAGAGATGAGATGCACGAAGCACCAGGACTGGCACGGCCGGGAGGAAAGATTCGGGAGGCAACGTGGAGGGCAAGAAGCGTTCACGTGATGGCTTATCCTTTCCTGCTCTGCCCCTTCCCTCCGTTCCCTCTCCTGCTTCTCTCCCGTAGCTGAGCCCCTGGGTAGCTGCCGGACCCCCGTCCCGCTGGCACTGGCTCCCTGCTGTGCCACCAGGCCCTTAGGAGCAGCAGTAAAAATATTCCTCCCCATACCCGTGAGAAGAAATGTGGTTTGGCATTTGGCAAAGTCACAGGGGTGCAGACTTAGTGCTGAGGCGGCAGTTTTTATGAGCAGGCTGGCTTCTGGTGTGCGCTACCTGGGATGCCAAATTTCCCTGTGGCTTTCTTCCAAGCCTCTGCCCCCTCCTGTACCTCTCTGGGGTGGGTCATTCTGGTTTTTTCTTTTTTGCTTTCTTTTCTCCTTCCCTTTTCCCTTGGGGCCATCAACAGGTTTGTTTCCTGCTCTCCGTGCAGGGTGCCTGCTTTGAAGACAACTTCTCACCTTTTAGTTACTGAAGGAATGTGAGGAACGAGGCCCCGTGGCCCCGCCGCCCACCCCGCCGGGCTGCGTTCCTACACGCGCTGCAGAAGGAGCGAGGTGCCCGCAGCGGGAGCAGACTCTGACCCTGCAAGCGCTGCTCGGCGGGCAGCGAAGGAGAGATGGCGGTGGCACGTGCGGAGGGCGGGGATGGACTTTAAGTGCGTATCTGAGCATTTTGCTGCACTGAAAACTATTTGTTGGTAGTGCCAGCAGCGATACAGCCGTACAGCTACAGATCCTGATCCATCACGTAGAGTTTCAACTTGTTTTAGCAATTAAGTTTTCTTGACAATATTAACTTCTAAGGCAGATCCATGAGTAAATCAGCCTGGCAAGAGGAGTGAGTTGCTGATCTGGCTGCAGTGGCTCTGGGATATTTGCAAGCGCGGGTGGGTTGGCTGGGCAGGAGGAGAGGGTTATTCCCACCCCCAGGTAGCTGTGGTGACCGTCGGTGTCGCCGCGTTCGTATTTCCTCTTACAACCGCATCTCCCAACAGGGTGAACAAGACAAAAGAGCTTTGGTGAATCCAGCTGTTGAATGGAGACCGCTATGGGCCCTGTTTGTCTGCCCTGGCCCTTGCCAGTAGCTGCTCCCTCGCGCCAGGGTGGGCAGCGTGCCGTGCTCCGGCCGCTCCGGCTCACAGCTGGGTGTTTGGGCTTAAACCACGGGCAGCCGTGAGTTTGTGCTTGTGCCCCAGGCTCTGCCGAGTGCCGAGGCACGGGCGCACCTTTGCTTCTGCCAGAAAGCAGCTGGGAATGGGGAACGTCCGAAACTGCCCTCCCTGGTTGCAGGTGCATGTAACGCCGGCTCCTGCAGCGACGCTTGAGATCGTTGCGTTTGTCCGTATGGCTGAAGCAATAACCCAGTCGTCACGTCCACAGAGGCCTTCAATGGACAAAAAGGGAGGAATTTCTTGCACCCAACCCGAGTTCTTCACAGCTGGAGTGACTGCTCCGGGTTCCTCTTACGATCAGTGGGGATAAAGTAGGACTTTCCGAGCACATTTTGTACAACCTGTTTCCGATGCAGGGTGACACCGCTCGCACCCTGGGCCCCGTCCGCAGTGCTGGCTGGGCCCGGGCTGGATGCACGGGCTGTCTGCCCGGGCAGGGTGCCGTTGCACGTTGCCGGAGGAGGGACCGGGTGCCCCTGTTCTCACAGGGGTGCGTGCAGGTGGGCTGTAGGCTGATGAGCGAGCCTTTTGCTCGCTGTGAACACCAACGTCTGTTGCTGATGTGTCCTACCCGTAACCTGTGTGTGACTGGCACTCCTGATTACCTGTGCATGCTCCCAAGGCTGGAGGAGATGCCATGCTGCTGTCTTACCTGGAGAGAGACCAAGCCATCCTATTGCCTCTCCCATGACATCAAGTCACAGCGTCACTTCAGGGCTAGGTACAGGCACAAAATGGGACTAAACCAGTCCAAACTCTTACCCTTCCGTAATTACCTGCCTAATGAGCCCAGAGACCTTCACTGTCTGGTCAGTCACTGGTTCTGGTTTTGCTTAATATAATCAGTATCTGAACAAGTAATATGCTAGCCATCAGTCAGGCTAACTGGTATTGGTTTAGCCCTGTTGCTGCACCTGCAAAGTGGTATTCCCTGAACAAACAGCCATGCTGTCAAGGGCACCCAAGTACCCTGATGAGCTCTCAGTTAAAGTATGTGCTCTTCACCTCTTGGCAGAGAAGTGCCGCACTCACTGGGATTGAACAAAATCACCCCTGCGGTGGGGGGACTCTTGCTCCCTTCTGCACTTGCCCAGGCCCCCCTGGAGGATGCTCCCGAGCGGGGGTAGAAACACCCGTGATGGAAATTGCACTGACAGTCTTCCTTCACCCGTCATTCCCCTTTCAGAGCACAGTTGGAGAGAACCGATGGCTTCAAGGGCACCTGATCCAGTTGCTAATCAGTTACTGTGATTTGAACACAGCGGCACGGTGGGCGCAACGCTGCAATTTGCCCAAGGAGATGCTACCTTATGGAGTGGCTGATGAGCTTCAAAAGCTTCAGATCCACGAGAGGTAAATACTCTGTTTCGTGCCTTTTCAATGTATATTACTTACTACATAGGCAGTAGATACAAGGACTACGTATTTGCTTAAAATAATCTGCCATAACGCTTCCTTGGGGAGATAATTGTACAAAAACTTCCTCCGTTTACTCAGATCACATCTTGGCCGTGTACATGCTGCGTTTGCTTTCAATAAGCCTGGAAATGTCTGTGACCGGTACGTTTTAAACTCACTCCTGAGCACTTAGAAGCTGTGTGAGATTGCTTGATGCTGCAGAGGGTCTTCAGACTCCCTCTGCCAGATGAACAGTGCAGATGAAATGATGTGGGTAGGATCTGAATACGCATCTATTTTACTGAGTTAATTACATGTCTGTCAAAGTTTTCTATATACTCTGCATCCCCAACTGTACTGTAATCTGCTTTAGTGCCTTTTAGGAGACTTATGGCCAAGAAAATAGTCTTAAAGTTCCTTAAATTTTTCTAATTGTATTTATTTTCTTCCTCCTTTGACAGCTCATAAGCCATTTTTCAGCCCAGTCTGTAATTTTTGCCTCATCCAAAGCTTTCAGAAGTAAGGGGAATTTTTGGCATTTGGAGTCAGATCCCGGAAGAGTCGCGTTAATTGAATTTGGGGTAAAACCACACTCTCTGGCACAAATTTACCAAGTGAGCTTAAGAAGCCTTTAGCCCCCTAATTAGTCTCTGTCCCCTTTTCTTCCTCTAATGCAATCCCAACAACACAGTGCCGTGGTTCCTCTCCTGCTTTGGGACCCCCCTGGTGTAGGCAGCAGATGAGCCTGCAGTAGCCGCGGTTCCTCCCCCGATGGGAGCTTCATCCTGTTGCATGACCTGAAACAAGGGTACAAAGGCAGAGGTACAAAAAAAAAAGGATTGAAAACTCCTTATATTAAGAAGGGTTCTTACAACTCCTTGATTTCAAGTGCACAGAACTGTGCAAACAGCCCCCGTCAAGGATCTCGGTGACCCTGCTGGTGTGGGAGGAGCGGAGGGGAAGGGTGGAGGGAAGAGGGTGGCCAGGTTCCGTGCTGCGTGTGGACAGAGATGCGCGAAGTTGAAAAGAGGCTCAGAATTTAGGAAGGCCCCTATAGCCTCCTAAACTGTTAGGGGCTGTCTGATCCCCGCAGCAAGCTGGATCTGGAGGATTACCAGGGCTTTGTAGTTCTGGTTCTGGGTATCTGTGCTGTGTCTCTTCGAGAAAACGGCCCAAGATCATCCTCCTCACGCAGCAGTATCCCAGGCAGCTCAGCTATGCCGTACGGAGGAGGAAAGGCTGTATTTGAAATAATGACTCAATGCGAATGATTTGCTGAGCCCCAGTAACGCACTTTTTTACTCACGTGAGTGATGGTGTATCTGCCATGCTGCAGTGACTCTGTCCACGAGATGTTTAAGCAAGTTATTCAGAGGTAGCCATGTTTGGCACCCTTTTGTAAGTCTTTTTTTTTTTCCTGCACATATGCAGGCTACTGCAAGTCTTGAGGAACTGCAGAGCTCGCAGATGATACTGCATGAGGGTCCTGTTGGGATCTCACCCAGGACTGCAGAGGAGGTCTGGAAGCTGGGGCTGGATGAGGTCTGGCTGGTAGTCCCATCAACACACAGCCCGCTAGCCTCTGTGCCCACGCGTGCCCGTGAGCCGAACTCCTGCAAGGCTGCAGGCTACCACAGTCCTTGGGTTCAGGGTAATTATGCAGTCACCTTGCTGGCCTGCTACAACCAAGCAGCATTTTCTCCGCTCATTCATGTGCAGGAATGCATCTAAATGGATTCTGTGTGCAGAAGAGGACTTCTCCCTGCACGCTCGTTGCAAATGCAGGAGAGCTCTGGGCTGTGGGGCTGGAGCCCAGCACAGCTCAAAGCCTTGCTGTCATTCCAGCAGCAATCGGGTGTTTCCAGGTAAAGGCTTTTGTCAAAAACAGCGGAGAGGAAGCAGTGATGATTTGGGGTTCCTTAGGACTCCTCCACCCTTGTACACATCAGTCACCTTATCCCAGGGTGTTGTGCTTGACCGGGCTCACCACCACTTGCCTGATGGCTCTCTTACCCTCAGTGGTGAAATGTGTTGGGTTTTTTTTTTAGCATGGAGATTGGTGTTTCTAGGTCAGAAGCCAGGTGAGATTAGAGGAAAGTTTGTGGGAAAATCTTGACCCCTCCCAAGAGCTAACTATTTACAGCTTTGCGCAGGCTGATAGCCTGTACCTTTAGCATCCTGCAAACGTAGCCCTTGAAGCCTGTAATACGAGGGAGTAACTTCCTATGTGGAGCTGAACTTCCCAGGGTGTGTGATGGAAATCTGAATGTGATTCGAAATGGAGCGTGTGTCCAGGAGGAGCTGAGGCTGACATCATCCATTGCCTCTTTGGGGACGCATAAAGCCAGCAGAAAGTCGATGATGCTGCTCCCTGGGTAGCGAGCTGGACGCTTTCAGCACCGCGCTCTTGGTGTGAGGAGCAGAGGCAGGGTCCCTCCTGGCCCGGCTGGCGCACGAGCCCGCACGCCCGTGCTCATCTGCTGCCTCGCGCGGTCTGGGGCTTCCTCCTGTTACTGCAGAACACGCGGTTGCACGCAGACGATTTGGGTGCTTCCTTTAACTTAGGTTCTTAGTGCAGGACTTTCCTGTTGGTGTCGTACGTCAGAATTACCAACTCCAGCTCCCAGTGAGGATCTGTCACTGGCTGCCTGGTTAATGCCGACACCTCGCTAGGGGATGAGGAGACCATTTTAAGAAGACCAAGCCTGAGCCTGAGCGAGGTTACCTGCTGCAACAGGTTTATCTTCAGGTCCGTTGTCTTCAACATTACGGCGAATTTCCATCTCCTGGAAGAGGTGTTTATGCAAAAACTGCAGCTTGCGTAAATAAAAATTGTATTTTTGGAGCACAGATCGGACTCACTTGAATGACGTAGGTGAATGAGAACACAGCGTAGTATTATTTTTTAATGCTGATGAGTTTGGGAGGGTCTCACAGATGGCCTTGGACAGTTCCTGTGCTGAGCTTCATGGATCTGATCTTCCTCCCAGTGCAGATCTGCACCGGTTCTGTTCAAGCCCCATGTCACCTCAGGAAAGAGGAGCTCATCACCCTCGGAACACTGCAAAGGCCCCTTCTCCAGCTGGTGCCTGGCTTTCCTGGGGCACAGGGAGCTCTTGGCTGTCTAGGCCATGGCTGCTGCTGAGCTCTGAGGTGTTGCTGGAGCTGCCCTCCTCCCTCCCGAAGCTGCACCAGCCGCCGCCTGGGAGCCAGAAGGTTTTTGCCTGAGGTGTGATCCCTCAAAACACAAAGGGGCGGTTAACAGCAGCGTGACGTAGCCACAGACTCTGCATCTAGAACGATAAAAAACATCCCTACATCGCTCTGCGCTGGGAACCCTGTGTGGCGTACGGGCGGAGTGAAGGCATGCCCATTAGGACGTGCTCTGCCGTTCATGAGGAGCTGTGACAGACGGGTGAAACCCTTTGTGCCCCAGTTTACTCATCCAGTCGTGGTACCTGCTGCAGGAGCTGCTATAAAACCAGTGGAGCCGTGGAACCTAATAAAACAGTCTGTCTGCCTTATTTATTGAGCTAACAAAGCAGCAGGTTCCCAGCGAGGGTGTTCACACTGCAGGGAGCAAGGTGGCACCGGCGTATAAATGACATCATCTCGGCCACTGGTCACACGGCATGCGGCTCCTGAGCCCCGCAGGTGAGAATATTGCTGGAGACCTGGGACTGCACACCTTCATTAAATATTTTACACAAATATTGACTTCCCCATGCACACAAACCCACGGAAAAGGGTGTTTGTACAGTGAAAGCTGCTGCGCTACAGAATTAGTCACACAGTCCCCGAAACATAAGGTTAGTAAATAGCTTCTCAAATAATAAACCGTTTCAAGTCTCTATGGGAAAGAGACTATCCAGAAATTCGTGCTATGTCCAAAATAGCTGGATATTTTTTATTAGTTTCTTTCCTCTGATTGCATCATCTGGCTGAGGCACCACAGCAATATGCTGACCTTCCAGTTACAAGGCCATTTCAAGAGACTCTGCTGCATTTTGAAAAGAAAATGTGCTGCGTAAGATCCTGTCGTAGGAAATCGGTTAGCTCATTTCTGCAGGCGTCTTCCAACATTCCCAGGGCGTTAATAGACAGATTCTGAATCTCTCTGCGTGCTGCCATCCGAAACCCAAACGGAGCACGAGCAAGGCACTCGGTCCGTGGGCTCAGCTGGCTCTCGTCCCCTAAATATAGAAGGTTTTGAAACTTTATTTCTGAACTTTCCTCATTTCAAGCCTGAGCAACGTAGGAGAAATGTTCTTGTGCAACCTATGTGGACACTTTACAGGGAAAGGGATGGAGGAGAAGCAGCTGGATAGCATCAGGGAGGTCCGTGAAGCCTTCCCAGGCCATTGCGCTATAAAATGCTGAGGCAGACGCACCCGTTCCCAGCAGGTAGTGATCTCAGTGGGGAGCAGTCCGAGAGGCTCGCTCTGAGCCAGTTTGTGCTGTGGGGAAGCGTGAAGCTCCTGTTTGGACACAGCGCTGGTCCGAGCGGACTTCTCTGCTATGTATTACACCGTGGGAGCTAGCAGGCTTCCATGTTAACCTCAAGGGCAAAAAGCAGTAAATCTACAATGTGTTGTGTCTGAATGTGGAAACAGCTGCCCAACTTTGTCATCCAAGTTGCATCAGTTCTGGGAAAATGAGCGGAGCCTTGGGGACAGGGCCTGGGACTCTGACTCCAGCAAGAGATCTGGTTTGGGTGTTCTCTGCAGCGGGTGCAGCGCGCGCGTGGTGAGGTCTCGGATGCCGTGCCGTTTCTGTGATAGGAATGAAAAGAGAGGATGGAGGAGACCGAGATTACAGGGGAAGTGAGGAAAGAGAGGGCAAGAGGAGTTGAGTGGCACGGGGGGATAGAGGGCCAGGGTGAAATAAGGGGCTTAAGTCTTGCTGATGTTCCTCCAATCCAGGATTTCCTCTCATTGCATGGCTTAAAGCTGTTGCATCTGATTCTGTGCAGGGTAGAAGAGGCCGCAAAAGCAGATAACTATGAAGAGAGTAAGAAGCAGGACTATTACCAGCTTCCCATTCCACGGGCAAACATTCACGTCCTGCAGGCCTGGGACGAGACCCTGCAGTGCTGGGAAAAGGTGCTGCAGGTGAGTGCTGCTCGGGGATCTGCTTGGCAGGGTCAAGGAGCAGAAACTCGGCAGCAGGCTGGTACGCAGGGTTGTCTGTGGGCCGCTGCCACCAAACGTCTCCCTCCCCAAGTCAAGAACAGCTTCCTTTAGGCTTGTCCAATTTGGGGACCGCGTTGGGAATCGCTGTGCCAGGAAAGGGCCCCGCAGGGGTAACTCAGGCGGGCTGTGAAAGCTGCTTGTCTCTGTAGCAGTTTGCACAGTAGCAAAGAGAGGCCGTTGCTGGAAAAGAAACGCTTGTGCTCTGGACAGGGACTGTCCAGGTTACTTTCAAGCGCAGACAGTCTCTAAGTGAAGGTGGCTTTTGTCCGTGTTGCAGCCTGGGCAGGTTGTTGGCATTGACATGGAGTGGAGGCCTTCGTTCGGCATGGTTGGGAAGCCCCGTGTCTCCCTCCTTCAAATCGCTCTGAAGGATGAGGTGTTCCTGTTTGACTTGCCACGGCTCCTCGAGCAAGCTGAGACGGAGGGTGAGAAGGAGAAGCTTCCCCATTTCATCCAGAAACTCTACTCAGATGCAGCCATCACTAAACTAGGTAACACGCGTCTCTCCTCCCCGCCTCGGGTCTTTACACAGCTTATTTTGTGTAATTCCTAGATCCCCTTGGGGCTGTCATTCTCTAAATCTGTTTCTCACAGAACCAGCTTTGGTAGCCCTGGGTATTCAGCTACTGCCATGCCAGGAAGCAGGGTGACCAGTGCAACTGGGAAGGATAGAAACGTCTCCCCATTTCAGCTCAGACCCAAGGTTTCTGATTTAGCCTCCCCCCTCGGACTTGGGATTGTCTTAGTTCCCTGCTAAACCCTGACTTGCACCCAGCCTTCAGTGGCCTAGGGAAGTCTGCCATCCAGAGCCTTCTGGATGTGCTGGCCCTCTCCCAAAGCCACTGCGCTGGACACCAGAGCTCTCCGGCTTACCACACCTGGTTTTAGATTCTGTTTGGAGGCTTTTGGCAGGAGCTGTTAAACCCGGAGTTCAAGAGCAAATTCATAATTGCATTTCACTGACCTAGCAGATTTCAAGTAAGTTGATCTTAAACTCAGCATTTTTCACCCACCTCTTCTCTCCCAGTCTTGATCTGCAAGAGTATCTCTTAGGAACAGGAGAGACGGGAGTCTGCCTTCTTCCCTACCTGAACAGTCTTTCCACCAATGTTCATACATCCATTGGCAGCATTTTGACTCCGAACTAGAAGAAGCTGCGGTGCATCAGCCACGATTTGAGTTTTCCTACCTGTGTGATTTGGGCTTTTTTTTCCTCCAGGTTACGGGATGGCTGGAGACCTCAGCAGCCTTGCAGCCACGTGGTCTGCTTTGAAAGACACGGATAAGCAAGCGCGCGGTGTGGTGGACCTGCTCACAGTAGACAAACAAGTAAGGATGAACACATGAAGATAGGGAAGATTGTGTCTCCTGCGTGTGCTCGTAGATAACTGTCATGAATTCACAGCATTGTCTCTTTGTATCCTGTATTGGCAGGCAGATGGCTAAATGAGTAAATAGACCTTTCCGCTGGCGGTTCCTAGGGTAATGTGATTCTGTAAACAAAGACAGAAACATTTACTTTACATCAACTAAAAAGTTAGAGCTTGATATACTAATAACTTTTTTCGTAGCCTTTATAACAGCTATGAAAAAGCAATGGAAATGCTCCATTCGGCTAGGACAAAGTTTCTGAGCACAAGTCACACTTGAACCCGGTAAGGGTAAATTCCTGTAGAAATTCTGATATCCCAAGATCATGCAGTACTGAAGCAGATGTTCTGAAGTTAATGATTTGTAGGGAACTCGTAATGTTCGTAGGAGGGCTGCTGGTGGATTCAGCCCAGGAATTTCTGTTCAGCTGAAGTACAGCTGTCTCTGGGTTTGCACACAGTAGTTTTTAGCAGTCTGCAGAGATGTTAAGGACAACCATTTTCATGGGTAAAATCTGCAGAGCGCGTTTAAGGCTGTGGATTGAGGTGAACCCAGATCTTTGGGACCGATAGCTTAACCTGGGAAGTGCTGCAGGGTCTGAAGTACCTGCCAACAGCTAGTGCCTCAGTTTAATCTGAGAAATGGCAACTGCAGAAAGGCCGTTGCCCGCTGTCTTACAGGAATACCTTTTCTCACTGGAGCTAGGAGGAGAAAGGTGCTGAACGACCGCTTCTTTTGGTGCCCAACAGCCTCTGGCGTGGCTGAGCACCCTGCAGACCTCTGAGAAGTCACAGTCCCAGCCCCGCTGCTCTGATGCAATGCTGTACAACAGTGCACTTTTTTCCCTTCCCTGGCTAGGAAACAGATTTCTTTCCAGCGTGTGTGTTTGTTAAACAAATAACCAGTATGTATCTACTGCCATCCCAGCCCTTGTCTGAGACAACAGGATTCAATGTGCCAGGCAAGAGATAAAAATGATAGGGTTGCTGCATGGCCCACTGGAATGGGAAGTGTTGTAGTTGCTTTATAACCATGTGTTTTATGTCTTTTTCTTTCCATCAGCTGCAGAAGAGCTCCATTGACTGGAAGAAGGGCGGCCGGAAGGTCGATGTACTGTCCCCGGAGCAGAGCTATGAGGATAGAGGGTTCAGGCAGCCGGAGAAAGGACTCAGCCTCTTGGTGCAACATGTGCTGGGGAAACCTCTAGATAAAACAGAGCAGC
The DNA here is from genome assembly GCA_020745775.1 of Theristicus caerulescens. Lineage (NCBI taxonomy): Eukaryota > Metazoa > Chordata > Aves > Pelecaniformes > Threskiornithidae > Theristicus > Theristicus caerulescens. The sequence continues at coordinate 12,398,016 of CM036573.1, forward strand.
TCTCAAACTGGGAGAAACGGCCTCTCCGGGAGGAACAGATCATCTATGCAGGTCTGGTCACTGGCTCTGCGGCAAGGTGCTGCCAATTGTCCATTACAGGCTGTGTTTATTCGCTGTCACCGGGAAAATCATTAAGTAGCAAACGAAGAAAATGGCTTTGCAGATTAATTCCTGTTCAGAGAAGCCAGCGCATGTTATGTTTGTCCTTTTGCGGACATGGCTTTAATGGTTGAAGTTTAAACTGTCCGGTGATTCATTATTTCCCTTATGAAAGAATTCCTGTGCTTTGCAGATTTTGTCTGATGAAACATCACCTCGGTGGAAACTCCTCTCAGTAACTGAAAGGAAGAAAGTCCACTTCCTTCTGCCTCATTTCACAGCCTTTCTGGGAAACAAGCGCTGCGTTCGTTTGTCATGGTGAAGCGCTTGTTAGAGCAGGGTTAAAATGGGTAGACGTGGTGTCAGAAACTGCAGCGCAGAATCGGTGCTGTGGAGGGACCAGTGGCGTTCATTGCTGATTACCCCAGAGTCAGAAGTCTGGGACTAAATCTTTTCCCGAGGCATCAAAGGACGGCCTGCTGAAGCCAACGAGCCCTTTGTTAGATTCAGCTACCCTTGAAGCTGACACAGTTCCCACAAAAGTTAATCACCGGGACTTGTAAAACTGGCTTGGAGACTTAGACAGTTCCCGTTGCAAGGAACAGAGGCCGCACGGCAGCGCGTGTGGGCAGGTGATTGCAAACAACTCGGTTATTACTTTTTAAGATATCGCATCTAATGGGGAAGTTACCTTCCCATAGCCGAGATGCGGTAATAAACCATGGGCAAGCCGCTGCCCAGCCACAATGGAGAGTAAAATGGGTGGGCTGAGGCTCTCTGACACGGTGGCTCGAACAGGCGCGCTACAGCCTGCGTTACGTTAGAGTCGGAGGGAGCAGAGGGCCTGCCGCTTTTTGAGCTCCTCCGCCTTGACCCGTTGTGGTCGTGCGTGAGGTTATGATGCTCGCTGAATCAGTAAAGGAGTGCAGGGTACGACAGCAGCAAGCCGCAGCTTCACAGGTGGTTTGCGTTCGGTGGCATTTACAAAGGTGAGGGCCCTTGCTTGCATCAGGAAAGCCTCTGTTTTACCTTTGAATGCAACCAGCTGAGGCTCATATTCCCTTATTTTCAGCTTCGGATGCATACTGTTTGCTGGAGATCTACGAGAAGCTCTGTAAGGATCCAGCGAGCTTTGGTCTGAGTTCAGACCTGAGCGGGAGTCTGGTGGGAAAACCAAGCATAAAACCCAGGGCAAAGAAGCAGCTGAATAAACAAGAAGTACCTTCACCTTCTGGACAGGTCTGTAAACATCTTCAAAGAGCTGCATGTTGCTCAAGACCCCTGCGAATCATATGTTGCCTTGTCTCAGTCACACTGTTAGCTATGCGCGGCATGCCTGTTTGTAGGCTGCTCTCGGGACGATTGCAGCAAACGTCTGCCTCGCGCCTCCCCGTTGCTGGTAGGATGGGCTTTCTCCTTTGTGTGCCTTGGTTCAGCTTTCCCTGCGATTTTAGGTTCGTTTGTCTTCGCAGAACGTTGGTGCAGGTCTGTGTGGCAGAACCCAGCTAACCTTGCTGGTGGAAACGCTCCTTCCACCTTTCCTCCGTGGCGTGGGTTTGAATGCTGTGGCCTAGCTGCTTCATCCGTGAGGTTTCAAAACTGACTTCTTTCCTTTTGCTTTTAACTGAGCTTCTACACTTTGGTTTCGCGTTGGGAAGGCCTCCTTTATTGGTTCTGGAGTAGAAGTCTGCAAAGTTAAAAGCAAACAATTGATCACAAAAGGCTTTCTGCTGATGGCTTGCCTGTGTCTCCCTGCCCGCCACCACGCGTCCATGGCTGGCCTCCCCCTCCGGTGCGTGTTGGGACGGAGCCCGAAAGCTCCGCTGGCCGTAACTTGGAGCTGTGTGACTCTGCTTAAATATCTTGGAACGTGACTGGTCCCTCTCTCTCCGTAATAAAGTTTTGCTTTTCAAATGCAACCATCCGGTTGTTTATGCACCTATGAAAACATTAGCAGAAAACCAGTTTTGTTTATTAGCTGAGAAGACTCGCTATGGCTGTGTATCCTTCTGAGTAGTCCCAAATGTGTATTTAGCTCCTGAAGGCAGTGCTACCTTCCGTGGTTGGACCGAGATGCTGTTGGTGTGGCCACCTTTTCAAGATCCTCCGTATCAAGTGTGTGTAAATGGGATACCGTACGTTAGCCGTAGCCGGGCAGTAAAACACAAAGCTGCTCGGTAGTTTCCTAAGCACTCCGTGTTCATGGGAACACTGGGTGTTGCAGCAGATCTGACTGGCTGCTGCAGGGATGGGAAAAGTGAGTACTTCAGGCTTGAATTACCTTGTGAACTCCCGGGTCATCTCTGTGTTCTGTACAGTCGGATTCCTTAACCGAGAGGTAGTCGGTAAAACCTGGGCTGGGACTCAGAAGAGCAGACTTCTCCCGACCCCGCACCCCGCATGACTCCGGGCTCTCTTTCCCAGTGTTTCCTGCTCCGCTATCTGAAGTGGGGCTAATGACACTATTCTCCTTTATAAGCTTTTTGCTCTCTGCTGGCATGGAATGTGAGAAAAAAGCTACATACGACATTGCTGGCCATTGAATAAACACTAGCTAAGAGCCAGCTGCTGCTCCTTTACATCTGCTTGAGCAGAAGCAGCAGCGCAGGGTTAGCGTCTTCCAACTCCCTCAACACCAAAGGGTCAGCTTGGTCCGGTATCCCAGCGCTCTGATGTCTCGGGGCACAGCTGCATCCACCACGGTCCTTGCAGGAGCCGGTGACAGCCCAGTCTGCCCAGTGCTGCAGAGCTGGGAGCGCACGTACCAGCTTCTGGGAGGTGCGGCGTCACACCGACGGAGCTCTCGGATCTGAGCGAGTTCGGGTGGGCAGCCCGGCTGTATCTGCACCCTGTGCCACGGCGTTTCCAGGCCCGAGGAGCTCCTGCAGAGCTAACCTGCAGCGCCGCAGTGACTCTCGGGTTCCAAAGGCTCTGTGCTTCAGTCCTTCGGTCGTCCCAGCTGATCCAAGTTCCCGGAGGCAAAGCTGAACATTGCGGGTTCCTTAATAACTTCCCTTCTCCGTGAATTTAGCTATTGTACTTCTGGGAGCCTCCCAATGACAAAGTCTCCAACTGCAGGAACTCCCCCAGCAGCAGACATTTGAAATAAAATAAACAGAATTCAGGCACTGCCTATTTTTAAACTTGCGAAGATAACAAAGCTGACGTGGTTGCTTTGTCTACCTGTTTCTCCCTCTGCCTGTCAGATCCCCCTCCCAGACCATAACTTTGGCACATGTATATTAATTGTAGCCTAATTCAGTAGGGGAATAGCAGTCTTGAAGATGTGTTTCTGTGACTTGATGGAAACGAACGTCCGTGTAGAGCACAGAAGGCCAGGTTGGCATTTCTCCAGGGAAAGGCTGCAGATGCCCGCTTCGGGTGGCCAGCTGGCCAGTGAGCGAATGGCTAATGCAGAATTAGCCCATCACGTGCTGCCTCCTGCCCAAGGGGTAGATGGGCCATGCAGAAAGGACATGAAGGAGGAAGAGGAGGTGTTGCAGAGCAGGGGGACATTAATACAGGTGGTAGGGGACGGTTGGATTTGCCACGGCGGGTGAATGCGGGGAGGCAAAACGCAAATGTACTCAAAATCAGCCTTCTGTTCTGCTGCTTACGGACCTCTTCCCTTTCTGTAGCAATGCAAAGGATCCAAAAAGGAGACCTCGTGTCCCCCTGCTCCCATCTCCCCAAAGGAGTTCAGCGTGGTCTGCGATAACATGCTGCAAGGCCTCGGGCGCTATCTGCGCTGCCTTGGTGTAGATGTCCGGATGCTGGAGAATGACGACGACCATAGGAAAGCTGCCGAGGTCAGTCCCGTGTGTCTGCGTGTGTCTATAGCTCCCATCTGCCCTCCTTGGGGAAGGCCTGCTGCTCACTGAATAACCGCGCTGGTCAGCCACTCGCACCGAAGAGGCAGTGGGTTGGCAGGAGCTGCCCAGCACGTGCTTCCTCCGGTGCCTGTGCCGAGACCTGGTTCTCTGGTTCGGTCCGAGGAGCTGTGCCAGTGCTAAGACCTGGTTCTCTGGTTCAGTCTGAGGAGCTGTGCCAGTGCTGAGACCTGGTTCTCTGGTTCTGTCCGAGGAGCTGTGCCAGTGCTGGGACCTGGTTCTCCGGTCCAGTCCAAGGAGCTGTGCCAGTGCTGGGACCTGGTTCTCCGGTCCAGTCCAAGGAGCTGTGCCAGTGCTGAGACCTGGTTCTCTGGTTCGGTCCGAGGAGCTGTGCCTGTGCTGAGACCTGGTTCTCTGGTTCGGTCCGAGGAGCTGTGCCAGTGCTGAGACCTGGTTCTCTGGTTCGGTCCGAGGAGCTGTGCCTGTGCTGAGACCTGGTTCTCTGGTCCAGTCCGAGGAGCTGTGCCAGTGCTGGGACCTGGTTCTCCGGTCCAGTCCAAGGAGCTGTGCCAGTGCTGAGACCTGGTTCTCTGGTTCGGTCCGAGGAGCTGTGCCTGTGCTGACACCCGCTTCTCCGGTCCAGTCCGAGGAGCTGTGCCCGTGGCAGCTGGGGTTAGCTAGTCCCTACGGCAATGTGCGGGCTTGGTTCTGTTTCCAGGAGATGGGAGGTGAGCAGAGTGCTGTGATCTCAGACCTTGTTTGTGTCATCGACAGCTGGGACGTTTCAAGGCATTAGAAGAACACAAGCAGAGTGGAAAGCTGTGACCTGCAGTCTCAAGTGTCTTTGACGGGGAGGTGGTGGTAGATTTGCAACGAGACAAAAATCAGAGAAAGGAACCCAAAATTCACTTAGGTTTCAAATGGACTCCAGTTTGGGCTTACAGGGAAGGTATTTGCTGCCTTGTGACTGGGTGAATCGAGGAGAACCATAATCAAGAGATGGCTGTTCAGTGTGAAAGGGAAAATTGCCATATAATGTCCTAGCTGGCCACCACCTTGTGAGATGCCTCAAAGGTGATCAGCCACAACTTGCGGTGAAATGTCTGGGAAAGGAAGAGTCTCTAACGTACATGGGGACAATGAACATTGATCCGGACTCCCATAACAACTTTGACCCTCTCCCTCTCAGAGGAGAGACACATGCTGCTTCGTTTCAGACATCCTTCTGCTACGCCAGAAATGGAGATATCCAGCCCACACAGCGTGTTGCTATCAAATGTGCACTGATCGCCCAGCCTGGTGCACAGGATGTTTCCTCTTCAGATGTCTGCTTGGCCTGAGTCCTGGGCAGGCTCTAACTTCTGCAGAAATAATTAATATCTCGTCCCTGCCAAACTTGCACAAGTCATTTAAACAAACTAGTTCTCACTGCCTCCCCCCCAGAGCCCCGTCTCCGCTTCTCCTCCTGATACCTTATCGTGCTATGGACAGGATGTTTTACATTGCTTTCTCGATGGTGACCGGACAAACATCCTTTCGTTATCAAAAGCCCTTGGAGCGTTACTGTATTGCAGAGCCTTTGATCTGTGCTTGGATAATCAAAGATAAAAACAGACTCCTCCCACCCTGCTTTATATCTGGCTCGTCCTGATTTAATAAAAGTTGAATGTTGACCACCCTACACCCGAAAACTTGTAAATGTTATTGCAAAGGCCAGGAGAAGGGTTTGGATCCTGGTCACTGAATACAAGATAGACAGTTTAGGTCTTGTCCCCACACGGTCTCAAACCAGTGTCACCAGGCACACGTAAGTGTGTGCAGAGGCAGTGTTTGTTCTTCATTGAAGTCCTTTCACTAAAATGATTTATCAGTCATGTTACACATCTCCCTGTGCCAAGAACTCCCGAGTCGCCTGGCATTTGCTCCTTATTGTTCTCGGTCCTGTGGCTTGTAAAGGCGCTTCAAGTATTGGTGGGCAGATAGGTCTTGTCCTTCACCCTCTGTTATTTAAGATCACACTTAAAAGCCTGAGAGCGTTGTAGGCTGGGCTTGGGCACCTATGGATTTTTTTTATTTTTCCTTTTAGACGAATGCGTGTGGCAGTAATTGGTTTGAGAAACCCCATTCCCAGGCTAAACTTGAAGCCTGCGTCCTGCGTACTGCTTCGTGTTGTGCTGCTGTTATTGGCTAAATGTTTTATCTGGGACAACAGTCGTCGTGGCAAGCTTATCGTGCCGGATCCGCAACGTCGGATCTGCCGGCCCGTGAGAGCAGGACCTCTAACACCACGAGCCAGTGCATCCCCCTGTCTGCCCATCTCCAGCTGCTGTGAGATGACACTGGTTTGCGATCTGTGGATTTAATGGTGCCATTTAATTAGGACTTGACTGGAGAAGTGACTGATTAAAAGTTATCTGTCATAAGCGCAGCCACAGAAAATATTTAAAAATGGAAACACAGTAGAAATTCGTACTGAAAGTTTCTCTGGTTAAATCTGCCCTCATGTTGAAGGCAAAGAGCTCACAGCCCATCCTGACAAAAACATTTTAGCCTCTGTTTGTGGGCGCCAGCCTCTCTGGGAAGAGCAGCTTTGTGTCCGCGCACGGGGGCCGTGTCGTTTTCCAAGTCTTCTCATTCGGTGGGGTGGCAGGAACGTTTTTACCGTGTTACGATCAGATCCTAGCTGCTGTAGCGCAATGCACGCAAGTGTTTGGCAAAGCAGGTACGCAGCTGGGGGACGAAATTTGTACCAGATGTGCTGGACGAGCTCCTTTACCTGACTTTAGCAGCCAGTGCATTGAGAGCGGGGGGATTCACCATGCGCTCTCCCTGAAACATGTCCTTGCCTGGCAGCACTGCTCCAGTCCTGCCCCTCGGGGAGGGGGCCCTCCTGCAGGGCTCTGGGTCGTGGCCCAGGCTGGCCCAAGCCTGGCTCCCTGCCGTCTGGCAAAACAGGGAGGCCTCTCTTGAGATGGGCTGTATGCATCCAGCTCTTCCTCACCGGGGGCTTCTGACTCCGTCCCAAGGTAAAGAATGACTCCGTCTGGTAAAGAACGTGGAGATTCAGTCTCTCTTACTCCCATCCTTCTGGGTGTGCAGCTGCCATCACTGGGGTAAGCCACCCTTTGCACTTGCACTTACTCCTATAAGCAACATCTTATTTCCAATTAATACGTTTTTCTTTACTTCAGTCACGTCCTATGCCTGTTGTGTTTCTAGCCAGGTCTTCCAGCTTGTCTTCTGGAAACTTCTCTATGCAGAGAATCTTAAACCTATCTTTTGGGCCTTCTAGATGGATAATTGGAAGGAGGTGGGAAAGTTTCAGTGGGTGTTCCTCTTTTCTCTGCAGCTTTGCAGAGAAGCAGGTAGAGCAGCGGGATGCTTCTCATACCAACCTTAAAGGATCACCCACCAGCCTGAAGTGACTACAGCAGATCTTGCAGTGTTGTACTTCAGGAGGGGAGTGGAAGCTTATAAGAAAATTTTGGTTGTCTCTAATTTCTAAGTCACTAATTTCTAAGAAGAGACTCGGTGGAATCTCAACGTTGGGTTGGTTTGTTTTATTTTTTTAATGGACTGTGCTTTTGGTCTTCAAAATCATCCTCATCTCTAAGAATAATTTGCACGCTAAGACAAACCTGGTATCTTTTGAAGTGTGGTAATAACCAGAAGGCTGGCAGAACTGGCTTCCTGCAGCTCCCATGGTGTCGTAGGTTCCCTCCTCCAAAACTCCAGGTGAACCAGCGAGTCGGAGAGGAGGGCCAGGCTCGGATGGATCTCAGGAGCCAGTTAGAGCGATGTGCACCTGGGTCTAAATTGCCCTGGACTGGTTTGGAGCCATGGGACAGAAGGGGACTTCTAATACTGCAGTGAGCAGAGCTTCATGTAATGGGGGAATCTAATCTCTGATCTCATCTCAGCTTTGAATGTCTTTTTCCATATTTTTGATGTAAACGACATTCTTCAGGTTTGCTAGTCTTTTTACTTCCCCGCCAGTCTGCGGAGTAAATTCGCAGAGGACAGATGAAGAACTGTTCTGCCCTTAAGATCAAGACTTCGCTTTTGATGTTGGGTCAGCAGGAGGAGAACGTCTTTCATTGGAGACCTTCATACAAATGGGTCTACATTAAGAAACGAAACTGGGTCGATGGTTTTGGTGTGGTACTTAAGGCCACATTCCGAAATCATGCATGAACTCTGTACAATTCATGGTTTTCAGGAATGCTGAAGAGAAGTCTAGGGTTGAAATAGCAGCAGTACAGGGAGCGCGCTGCAGGACCGGACTGCGTGTGTTCGCAGCTATTCAGCTCTTGGTTTACTGTCTGTTTTAAAAGAGCCTGAGAGAACGGGTAGGGAGCTTCAGGGTTGGATCGAGCTTTGTGATCCACTCTCGCGTAGATCCTTGGCTGGGGGCTTTTCCAGCACACGTCCTGGAGCAGATGCTTTGTCCGCTCCCTTTTTGTCTGAGCTGGGCCCTTGCTGGCCTGGGCTCAGGGTCCCCCTTCACCTCGCCACTGCAAGGGGGTCTCAGCCTCTCCGGGCGTGCTGCCTTGCAAAGGGAGCACCGCAGTTTGCCTCTTCAAGGACACGTAGCAGTGCCCAAGATGTGTCACGCACGGGCTTGGCAAATTTTAAATTTTAAATTACAAATCTACAGCCTTGTGCTGCTGTTTCTTGAAACCTTCTTTGACCTTCATTCAGGATCCTTTAAGTTGTCATGAATCATCCTGCCGCTGGTGCCAGCTTCGAAACATAGGCTCTCTCTGCCCTCTCTCATCAGTCGTTGCCCCTCCAGATCTCTCTTGTAGTAATTCGTTTGAGTTTGTAATTCGTTTGAGTTTGTAATTCGTTTGAGTTTGTAATTCGTTTGAGTTTGTAATTCATTTGAGTTTGTTCATCTCTGTGAGATGAAAGTTGGCTGAACAGACAGGCACGTTAAGGGCTAAATAATAATACCAAGTTATTTGGGAGTGCTTTCTATCCAGAAGGTCTAAGCCTTTTCCAGAGGAAGTTGATATTATCTTTTTAATAGATTGTGAAACTGAGGCCAGTGCCCTCTGCAGCACTTGGGATGGAGCACAGGTCCCTGACACCCATCCCAACACACTGCTCTGACCCTTCTTTTCCTTCGGTTTGCATCTCCGAGCACACATCTCCCGGACGGTCCCAGCGCTGCCTCCCGTTATTTCTTTCAGAGGAAAAGAAGGAATTGTGCCCTTTTCTCCAGCACGTCTCCTCCGTGGTTTCAGTCAGATGTGCGCTATCACATGGCTTTTCTGGCTCTGCGTGCTTCTCCCAGTCATTGTTCCAGAGGCGGAAAAACATGCTGGAAGAGTTATTGCTTTTCTCCTTTTTATTTGATGTTCTTTGCCTGTCTCTGCAGAGCCATTTAGATAAGGGGATTTATCAAGCTTGAACTGATTAACCCTGGATGCAGGAAGTCGGAATGGAGCGTTCCAGCTGTGAAATCCTCAGCCTTACCCCGAAGCACACATGGGTCTGAAGGAATTTCACATCTCTTTTTCCCTTGTCGGCAAATCACTGTGGTGAACTTTTGCTGTTGCCTTACTGGACTTCTCTCGCTCATGTGCCATGAGGGTGGTTTGTTGGCAGGGCTGTTCAGGAACCCAAACTGCGGGCAGTGGGACTGCACGCAGCACGGGGGCTCTGCGGCCACTTCAAGGTTCCTGTTCCTGGAGGGGTTTTTTTCCTTTATTGAGAGAGAGGGTTGATTTTGATAGAAATCCGGTAATTTTGCCTGTAGGAAGATGCTTTAGAAGTTCTTGCCAATCGCTTTCTCAGTGCAGAACTGGCAGCCAAAGAGTGACTTCACAAGAAAGGGAGGGAAGCGGCTACCTGCAAGGTCAAGATAGGAAAAAAAATGGTTGCTTAGTTGACTGCACGAGGAGTTTGTGCCTTCAGAGCCTTCTCCCCATTGTTTCATGTTGCCATAGGTCCAGTGGGCCTTAAGCGAATAGCTATCCAAGACAGCGTTTAAAAACCTTGGTTGGTTTTTTGGGCGTTCCCTGGCTGTGCTTGGTGGTGTCAGACCGTCTGGGAAGCGCAGCAGGACTCTGATCCCAAATGCGTCCTCCTGCCAGGGTGAAAGAGTGATCCAGAGAGACCTTCTGAAACTCTGATCCAGAAGAGAGACCTCCGTGACACACATCTGGAAACACTGAAACACACGAGGGCTTCCAACAGAATCCAAGCCAGAGAAGAGAAATAACCTCGTGCCTACCTCGAAGTGCCAATCTCTTGTCAGCGCTAGCGGAGCTGAAGTGCTGGTTCACGTGGGAATCCTTCCGTCGCTGCGGCCGTGACGCTATTTCCCACCTACAAGAGGGGTGAAGGGGTGGGAGGGAGGGATGTCGTTTAATCGTATGAAGATCAGTCACGCTTTCATTCTTGTGAAGAATCGCAGTTCCAGATTTAGGATCTCCTTTTGGCACCGAACCATTTGAAAGCGTCTCTTACTCTCTTGCAAGGGTCAGAAGTGCGGGTAATGACTCCCCTGATAATTCAGCCCAGACCTTTCCCTTGAAGGACAAGACCTCTGATAAAAGCGCAGGATTGCAAGTCAGGAGGTGATAAACTCTAATGGAGATGTTCTTCGCAGCCTGGAAAGGGTGCATAATTTCTGTCTGTCTGCTCTTGGGCTGCTGGGAGAATAACGCCGTCTTATCTTTAAGGAGAGGAGTGAGCATCGTTCTGGTAACGTCCGTGAAGTTTGCAGACACATTTAATGGGACATTTTTTTGCTGGAATTACCTGCTTAGGTTATTTTTTCCTTTCTCCCCTGTGTATTGCTGTACGAGCAGAACTGCTTGCTTCTTTGTGAACCAGACTGGGGAAACAGATATAGTCTGGGTTAAGGGGAAAAAAAAAAAGAAAAAGATAGAAAGTGTTTTGATAGGCTCATTTCAAGGTGGATTGGTTCCCTGGGCCATCTGCAGTGCAGATGCACAAGTAGCTTGTTCCAGCACATGTGAGGCAAGGCGGGTACTGGCCGAGAGGGGCCATGTAGTGAGCGAGCGATACCTTGAGCTGCTCTTGCTGTCAAGAGCGTGGTGTTGAACCAGACCCAGACGCTCTTGGCCTAGCGTTCGTCGACACTGCAGAGAAAGACTCGATATTGCCAGTTCGTGTTCTCTCTGCTTTGACTGAAAGGAAAGCTTGAATCCAGTGTAACTTCAGCCCATGTTCATTATGATTTTTACTGTTTTTTCCAGATTGCCCGACAGGAAGGAAGAGTCATTTTAACCTCTGGACTCCCATATCAGACTGTAAGTGTTCAGAGCTTCTGGCATTTTTCTGGCATTGTATCATTGCGTGGTCTGGGATGTGCAGTGTAGAGAAGAGGAAAAGTCAGATGTGAATGCAACAGCTGGCTTGGCTTCTTCATGTTTTCTGCACTAAAAACTACATTAAGGGTCTTGAGAGGTTTGCTGTTCTGAATGACCAAAGCTCAGGGTGAAATGTTTTTTATACTCTGTAGTGCATCAGTGGGGAGAGCGACTGCTCTCCATTGGGGGCGGGGGGTGGAAATCAAGCCAAGCAATCCAGAACAAAGTGTTTCTGTTTGGCCTCACTGGCAGGTGAAAGGCAGCTCAATTCCCATGCCTTTTATCACAAAGATTCTTGTTTACTGACTGGCTCCACGCTGACATACTTTCAACACTTAAAGACGTTTCTTCAGGCTTGGAAGGGAGAATGGGAGCCACCAAGCGTGGGTCCCAGTGGAAGCTGTAGAGGTTTTGTGTTCCTAGAGATACACAAAAAAACCAAAGCAAACTCCAACCTTACCCTCAGCACCAGATGTTCAGAGCCCTTCATGAGACACACTTCAAAACAGAGCGGTGGTGGGAATATGCTGAACCTGTCAAGTCAGCGGTTGCGATGTTACGACGCCTGCTGCAGGTCCTTTGCACTTTGTTACTGCCCAAAAATTCGTTTGGAAGAGTGAAACTATTCTGCATCGCACACATGAGCCAGAGTGCAGGACTTCTTTGTTACAGACTAGCAATACAAAAGCTCCCAACTACTCAAGTAGCTAGTTGGAGTATTTGCAGAACATAGGTTGCTGATTTCCTACATAATAGCTGGCAAGCGGAGAAAACTGCCCCCACGACGAGACACTGTGAGGCAAGTGCGGCCGTGCCGCGCTGCAGGTTCCGTATCCAGACTGCGGTTCCTTGAGCCTACAGTTGACGTAATAGGTAATTCAGCATCCAGTGTAATCTTATTTGGCAAAGCTTTAGCTTCAAAGTGCCGTATAGGAATTGCAAAAGGAAAATAACTGCTTCCCAGCGTATGATACTGTCCTGGGAAACGTCTGGTTCCCTTTGTTCCTTTGCCTGCCCTACGTGAGGACAGGACGGCTCTGCCAGGCTCCTTTACTTGCGTGTAGCTGATCCCACCTCGCTGTGAGTACTCATCATGTTCAGAAAGACGTGGCGGGAACTTCCCAGCGCTTGTTCCCAGATACAAACTTCTCTGCTAAATGTGGAACAAACATCGAGGGACTGTCCACATCAACCACTTCGGATCCATTGACCATCAATGAACTCCAGGAGAAACGGTGTATGAACTAGAAGGGTTGAAGTGGTAAAACTGTCATTGGCCCTCATTTCCATCATTGCGCTTTTGCATACTGTGTGTCATCTGGCCAGGTTTCATGTGAGAGCTGTGATTAAATTCAGTTTCCTCTTGCAACCCCTGTCAGCACCACACCACCAAATCATAAGTTGAAGGGGACTGGGGCAATCCTATTTCAGATATTCAGTAGTCTCAGAGCTATCGCAGCAGTGGCTAAGTGTTAAATTACCAATTGTGCTTGTTAGATCAAAATTTAGACTATAAACACATACTAACTCCAAATATTATTTGTAATTAAAACCAAACCAAGTGTATCAGGAAAAACACTATGGATCATAATGCATGGAGTGCCTCATTTATTGTCTTTTTGGTTTATGACTTGTCTTTTGAAGCTGCAGTCCCAGGTAGCAGAAGGAAGGTGTTTCTCTGTGAACTGCTCAGAAAAGGCGAAAGAACAGGCGCTGCAGGTCCTGAAGCACTTCAACGTCCGAGTATCCCTGGCGGATATCTTCAGCCGCTGCCAGGTAGGACAAGGCTTCTTTGGGTTCAAGTTCCTGCTCCCTCGCCGCTCCGTGCGCAGCAGGCAGTGCTGCAGCTTTCTGGGTCTCGCGCTCAGTGTCTCCTACTTGGTTCCCAAGATTTCTGCTTGAACTTTGGCAACCTCTTGCAGAGCTGTGAGGAGTTCTGAGTGTGCTGACGTCCCTCGGCAGCGCTGATGACTAAGTCAGAAGAGCAGAGGCACTGCATCTGCAGCTTTGCTAAAAACTCGGCTGTTTTTCTGATTTTTGGTACTTGGCATGTGTTTTGGCATTGACTATCACGGTTATAGTCTCTTCGTTGCTGCGTTCTCTGTCTAGGACACATGCTGTTTTAATTAGAAACCATGTTTAATTATGGCTCTGCGATTCTGATAACATTTAATTACTTTAATGGGAGGATTTTTTTTTTTTTAGGACTCTTTTTTTTTTCAGAAGCTATTAGGTTAATTCATGTCCATGCTAGTTGATGACTCCAGATTGCGTTTGGCACTGAATATCTGTGGATTGTTGTTAAAAAGAAATTTTAATTGTGTTAGCTCAAATCTCCATCTCTTCCAATTTCACTCTTCTATTTGTTGCCGTAACACGCTGAAACCTATCCCTTCAAAAACTGTAATGTAAACCAACTTGCAACTTCAACATCTCTCATCTTATCAGTGTTTAAAGAGAGAAGAAACTGCGAATCTGGCTAGAAAAGGAGCTTTCTCTTAGGAATAAACAGGCCAGCTGAACGCTTCAGCGGGGCCTGGCTCGGTGCCCTGTGGTCAAGCTCGCGGGGTCTCCGGGCCCGGTGGAGCTGCACAAGTGGTGTAGGAATAGCAACGACTTGTGAGCAAACACCAGAGAGCATTTTCCAGCCCTCTGCTTATATCTGATGTCGGTCGTTGAAACTCTATCTGTAACTTGTAGAGAAAATGAGAGTTGTCCAGCTGCGCAGGTTGTCTGTACGAGGAGGATGACGTAACGCCGTGCAGATCGGATCGACATACTATGGGTTGATCTTACTTCAGGATAAACGTGTATATTCAGATATAAGATACGGCGTTCAGTCTTGCGGTTTTATTGTTCCGAGAACAGATTGCAGTTGTTATATAGTGGCACGCTGGTTTCTTTGCTATTTAACAAAAAAAACCTTTAAAAAACCTTGTGGATTCTCCGGTTCCCGGAGATCCCATAAAATAGCAGTGTTCTTCCTGCTGGTTGTTGAAATACCACAGGAATAAGCACACACAAAAAACCACGCTGCAGAAAACGCTGTGATATCTGTAATAAAAGCAGAAGACTGTGCAGCATACGATATAACACTGACCCCTCGCCCGTGATCTGGAGTCTGGAACTGTTTAACTACACGGCTTTTTAGTACGTGCTGTCTTAGTTTACAATATAAATAGGGGTAATCAATCTGGCTAGGAATATATACTAAGTGTTCTCTTACTTCCAGGAGAAATGCCTTCCCTGTAAATTGTGGTGGTGGAACAGCTGCGTGTTTTATACCGTTAGGCATGGGAAGATGCTATTATTTGTCAAACTGCTCCGGGTTCTGAATCATGTATTTACCTACATTTAAGGCTTTGGCATTTTGGAGCTGATTTTGTTCAGCTGTCCTCTACGGACTGTTCAAGTTTCGCTGGTGTTGCTGTTGCTCTCGAGGAGAATCCCGGCCCTCGCAGCCGCGCGTGGCCGGCAGCACGGGAGGGCAGCTCTGCGCAGGTCTGCGTGCGAGGGGGAGCGCGGGGCGGAGAGGGGTCACGCTGCGTAACTGCGGAGTATTGACCGCCCACGGCAAAAATGGCCAATTTCTGCTTTTAAGAGGGTGCTCTGGGGCCACTGAGACCTCGGCGCTTCATTCGTTTTCTAAAACATCCTAATTCCCCGCAAACCTGATTGGGCTTAATGAGGATGGAGGCTACATCCTTAAACTGCTGAGCTGTGCCTTCCGTGCTGCCCACGCTGGTCTTTAACGGGGTTACAGACCTCAGGGCTCGCAAACTGCTTTGAGGTCTGCCACCTCCTTGCAGAAACGTGTCTGGCTAAGGGGTGACCAAGGGTTTCGGCTGGCCCTGCAGCAGGGCCGCGCTGATGGCGTGCAAGCCGGGGCCTCCGAAACCCCCAGGTGCTGCTGCGTACGTGCTCGGGAGGAGGCTGGGTAACGCTCATTCGTAACCCGGGCCCTCTCCTTCCTCGCCTTCGTGGAGCTCGGCCAGCCGGTGTCTGAACGGCGGGCCCGGCGGCGAAGGACAGCCCTGCCGCGCTTGCCGGAGCGCTGGAGATGGGTTATCGGCTGCGATCATCCATCGTAGATAAGCGGTGTCTGTGTGTCACAGGAAGCAATGTGGCATCCTGCCTGACTCCCTCTGTCTCCTGGAGCAAGGGCTTGTTTTGTCTCTTGGGCTTCTATTCTGTAAATGGTTGGAGTCAATATGTCAGCAAATATTGTTGCTGTAACAATTAATGCGTGTAGCGCAGAGCGCACGGTAAAAATAGGTCCCGGTTCAACGTCGTACCCAAGATCACCGTAAAATATGTTTCCTCTGTCAGCTCCCTCAGCAGGGATGGACGCTCTCTCTTTTGCAGATACAAAGGATGGGCTTGCTTTGTAACCCTGCCAAAATACTGCCTTTTTCTGTTAAAACAATGGCAAATACCGGTTACCTCTGTCTGACTTAGAGCAGCAAGCGCAGGGAGCATTGCACCCGTGGGCTTCTCGGCATTTCTGCTTTCAGTTGGGCTGGGCTTCAGCTTGGTTGCTCTGGTTAAAGGCTCCAGGCACGGAGACTGCTGCTGGCTGCGTCGGTCACGGCCTTCCAAGTGTGAGCTTCCTATTGCTTGTGTCTCTCAAGTGCTGCATCTTAAGGACGCTGTGATGGCCATGGAGAAGCTTTGGCCAAGCCAGTGAAAATAAGATAAATTCTGTCTTCTGGTGACATGCAACCCCCCCGCAAGAAGCCATACGTTTCCTAGCCTTAAAATCTTTGAAATAAACCCATTCCCTCTGTTCGAAATGCAAACGTCTTTTGTCTGTCACCTCTGCACACATTCGAAGGTCTTGTATGCAGCTTTTCTTCTTTTCCGGTATCCAAAAGTGGCTCCTTCAGAAAGGGGCGATGTGCAATGCATGCCGGAGGGTGTCCTTACGTGATGAATCCAGCACATTGGTCCCTTCCACCAGTCAGGGAGATCTTTGTGGAGTTGTCAGGGGCCGTTGTGAGCAGCCTTAGGGTCAGCTACCAAACTGGCTCTAGTGGAAGATCAGTGACCCTCTGCTCTTGACAGCTTGGAGGAAGATCTAAGGCAGGACTTGCATTTAAGAAAGAAAAAGCCAAAACCTGCCAACGAACGTGGCCTCCTGGATGGCTACAGTTATGGATACGAATATCTGACAGCGAGGTTGTTTTATGGGGGGCTGAAATTTGGCTTCTCTCGCAGGTCTGTCCATGCCAGGTTATCTCCCGCCCATCCGCGTGCCGCAGCCACCCTCGCTCCGACGTGGCGTCCGTGCCTGCCTGCTTTGGCACTCGCGTCTGGCCTGGTAGGACAGCAGGAGGACATGAACTCCATCCCAGTCTCGTAAAGAAACACTGGAAAACGGACGTGATTTGGCAGATATTACCTGGGTGACTGACTCGGCTTTTTCCATCTTGCTTTTCTGCGCCGTCTCATTGAAGATCCATCTGAAGCAGGTGTAGACTGCATCTGCTGCCCTGGCAGCGCGCAGTGCCTCTTCATTTACTGCTCTCGTCCTCGGTGAGCCCGAGGGACCCGGGACATTTTGCTTCCTCTGGCTAAGGTACGGTGTCTGGCCTAGCCGACTTCTTGTCAGTGAAAAAGCCCTTGTGTCAAAGAAGATAAATTCAGGAAAGGGGCTGGCAGCCCTTGGCTGTGAGTAATGCCGCTCTGTGCGGCACTGACAGGGTGAAATTACGGTTTGAATGGTGATAAACTGAGGAGATAAACAGTGCAAGTTGTGCGCTTTAAATCTTGATATCGCAAGTGTTTGTCACGACGGTTTGAAGGGAAAACAGCGTGTTCGGTGTTGTACGGGATCGCCGATAAATTACTCCTGTTATAGAAGAACCTCGTCGTTAAAGCTCTGCTGTAGAATCCGTGCTGGTTTGAGGCTCTGCAGGCAGATTTGGAGCCAGGAGGGCCTGTCCGTCTTCCAAAAAGCTGAGTTGTGCTTTACTTGAAAGCCTAACTGCTGCTCAGCTCAATTTTGAGTCCGAAGCTTTGCTCTTGTCCAAGGGAGGGAGTGGGCTGGGGGAGCGGGGTCCTGCGCTGTGGCTGTGCCACCTCCTTTGGGCCTCTCTTTCCTTTTCCACCGTCTCTTTGACTTGACCCTGTAGCCTTTAGGCTGTCTGGGGCAGGGACCCTGTTGGAACAATACCTAATGCAATGGGAGCCTGATCCCAGGTGAGGTTTCAAGGCTTTCCCGCAAGGAAAAGTGCTTGCAATTATATCCCCTTCAAAAATAAACGTGCCCGGGGAAAAAAATCTCAGGCTCCAGCTGCAGTTTCTGCAACTGAACAGCCTTGCATTTATTATAGGATTAGCTGCAAATTCAAATAGGTTGTCTCTTTCACTTCACTGAATGCTCTGATCCTAAATAAGCAAATTACATCACCTATTCTGGTGTCCTGTTTAACTTATGACCTCAGCCTGAGCGCTGCAGGATGTGAGAGATAGCTGCTTTATTTCATTGTCTGGAGATCTGATATCTTTTTTTTTCCCCCCCCTTCCCTGTGCTTTCAGTTTCAGAGCTGCTCAGCCCAGCCTTGCAGAAAGGTGTTAGCATGGGATCAGGAGTAGGTGGGGAGGCGGGGGGAGGAAGAGAGGAAACCACCATTTTTTTTGAAATTAGGTGCAAAAGCGTTCTAACAGTTGCAGCAAATATTTCTGGTTTTTTGTGGTTAAGGTAACGAATTTCATTGCTGCAAAGCTCATCATGTGCAAGCTGATTTACGCAGAGGGAGCCCAGTATGGAGCAATCCATTTAGCAGGGACAAAGAAAAAGGCCTTATGATTAGACGAAAAACCCTGTGCTCGGGGCACTTTGCGAGAACCTTTGAAGCCAGCCTGGGAACTCTGGCAATATTAGTCGATAATTAGTAATATAGATCCCTCAAGCTGTCATTTAGGTTGAAAATGTGCATGTCTCTCATGAGCCTCTGTCACACCAATCTGATCAGCAGGCTTTTTTGTTCCTTTTATGTGGGTTGCTCTGTCGGTCCAGATGATGATGAGAACTGCCAGACATCATCTTTCTCACTAACTTGTGAGCCGAGCAGCTATCTCCCTGCTCTGGCGTGGCATGGAAGCGGGACCAGGGCAATTTTGTTTTGTGGTCACCTTTCCTGGCCTGAGCAACAGGCATTTAATTCTTTTAAACGTACCAGTTGTCCTTCCCCGTGCGCGGGGAAAAACGAGTAGAATTTAAAGGCTACGTATTTCATAAACTGCCCCGGCAGAGAGCGAGGGTTTTGTCCCAGGGGTTGCTTAGGACAAAAAGCATCTGCAAGTGAAACGGGGCCGAGGCGATCATCAAAGAGTTTCCAAAATGTCAGTTCTCAGAGCCCGCGTCTCAGCGTTTGAGGTGCCTTCCACTGACGTAGCATCGTGTCCCTATTTACTTCCTTTCAGCCCTGAAATCTCTGTGGAAAAGGCTGTGTCACCGTCTAAATGAAGAATTAAGAAGGGTCATGTGCGCTGGATTTCATCGGCTTGGGAATGCTGAGAAAGAGAATATCATTTGGAAACCTTCTGTGGTTTAATAAAAGGTTCATCCATAGGATGCAATTTGTCAGCGCCTACAGGTCAGGAAAACCTGTGATTAACAGCATCTGTGGTTTCCCCAGCTGTGTGAGTTAGCTGCTTACTCCTCACCAGCCCTTAACCCAAACCGAAAACTCAGCCCTGTGCCTACCCACTGCGTAGGCTGTGATTTCTTGCTTCAGCGTGCGATTGTTCAACACAAAGGGTAAGGCCCACTTAATCTTTTTGTTTATCCTGGGCTTGGCAATTTAGATGTAATCTGCAACTTGTGCTGCGGAGGCTCTGGCCGGGAAGCGCGGCCGGTGTGGTTCTGCCTCTGCGGAGGTTGCCGAGGGAGGGAGCTGACCTCCAAAGGTACTCGGCCGCGGCCTGTCTGAACGTGAGCATTCAGTCGCGAACGCACCTAGCCCCGGCGCAGCAGCCTTTCATTCGGAGGGACGTAGCTCTTTTTATTTGGAGTGGCTCTACACTACAGTCGTTAAATAGCGTCAGGGTTTGCGATAATTTGTCGTGGCAAATTGCGCTCCTTTCGAGGCTCCAGTTGAGATTTTTATTTGCTGATCTCTAAGGCTTTATAAACCGTAGTGAGAGCTCCTACCGAGCGGTCGCCACTACGTGCAGGGACATGGGGGCACAGCGAAGCAACGTGCCTCGTCCGGCTGGAGATCCCAGCGGGAACGGGGCGAGCCCCGACCCACGGGTGCCGGGCGGGAGGGTGGGCAGCGCGCTGTCCGTACCGGCGCCGCCGCGCGATGCACGAGTGCCTACAGCACCCATCCCGTAAAATTCCCAGCCTGCAACTTGCTTAGCACCACGCTGCTGCCCGTGGAAAGCTCAGAGCCCCCCAAAAAAAGGGCTCGGCTGGGCCTAATTCTCAGCAGCGAGCCCGGACAGTGCTGCCTGGTTCCCACAGACTGTACACTTCCCTGCCAAGATTTCAGTATCTTCAGAAATTCAGTGGAGCATGAAGGTCACAGCAAGGGAAGAATGACAGCCTGAGACTTTTTTTTTCCCCTTTCACCAGCTCGGAGCAGACTGTTGTCTCTCCAGCATGTTGACTGTTTTCCTAGGGTTAGCGTGAAGTTTATGTTTTACACAGACCAGTGGAAGTCAGATATGGGAATGCAGCAGATCAGCTGTGTTTCTTCAAGGAAGACGGTCTCATGTTGCAGACTTTCTTTCTCAGTGTCTGCAGCAGCTTGATTTCCAGTGAAATTTCCTTTACAGATCTTTGTCTTTAGGTTCTTTTTGTGGACATATGTGAGAGACTGTACCCGAGGTTTCGGTTTGTGTATTGATTTCCTTTCTCTTATTTTCACTCGCAAAGCTGCAGGCGAATATTAAACTTCAGGAGGGGAAAGAGCTGTTAATTTTTCACGGTGTTATGTATTACAGTGCTCAAAATGATGATGCCAAATTAGCCATTAGCAGCCAAACTCAGCTGACAGCGAATGTTTTCTTTTGGGGAAATCATCCTTATTCCTGGGAACCGGTTTTGTTCTCCTGTGCTAAATGCAAGAAAGGTATGAATGTGTGTTTTTTCCTGGAGGGCAACACTAGCTGGAAAAATGCTGGTTTTAGCCAGTGGAAACAGCACGAGCAAACAACGATTGGCAGTGAAAACAGCACTTGTATTTAGACTAGCATAGAAAAGAAGACACAATGTAGTGCAGAGTAAATGTCCTTTTATACAGTTCTGGACAAGGCTTTTTCTTCCTCTCGTGGGTTTGGGCAGATCGTGAAGTGCCTTGGTCAGCAGCGATGCTGGTGCACTGGGAGAAAGTAATGAAAGGTCAGCGGGTGACAGTGATGGAGTGACTGTAAGGAAGGCGAAGAGCTCTCTGGAGAAGGCAGTGACACAGCTCTAACTCCCATGTGTCCCAAAGAAACTGTCTCCGTGTTTTCTCTCAAATGTCATGAGAAAACAAGAGATTTGTAGCCAATTTAAGTTCTGTTGGTTTCCAGTCCCCTGTGCCTCCTGAGGTCAGAGTTCAGTGTATTGACTGTGTCAAGAAGTCAAAATTCCCATGTTTTATATACTGTGGAGCTTCTCCTCCTTTTTGACATTGGTGCCCTTATAATGCTCTTTGTTTGTATGTCGTGGTAAGGGTGGGATGTCCAAGTCCCCGTGTTTGAACGGCTGTATATTTGTACTGGGGGGTTCTCAGGATGATAATCCTACGTATAAACCAGCAATACCATCAGTGGGTCTCGTTATTTGAGAGACCTTGTACATTAAAAGTTAAATAATGTCAAAGTTCTTGTTTTCACAATGGAGTAACCAGCTTCATCGGTAGATCAGGTGAAGTAAATTGATTTGACCCATCTAGAAGGCCTCCAGGCCTTTGTTTTCCCTTCGTAGATCAAAATGACTGAATAGTGTTGGAAAGGAGCCCTTCTTCTGAACAGTTTGATGTGGGCCATCTTGTAGCACAGGTAGCATCACGGCAATGTTTTCCCAAATCCTGTGGAGAACCCTGCACAAAGCCCTTGTCCTGTTGTTGCAAATGCAGTTAAATCCCGCTACGTGCTTCCCGGGGGATGAGGAGTTTTGCAGTCATCCAAGATTTGCAGTGTTTGCCTGGGCAGCCGTTCATACCGGCAGCAGACCTTTGTTCCTTCAGAAGAATGTGTGATCTCTAGGCATTTTTGAAGCTTTCGTTTGAGTCAGCATTATACACTGAGCTACACATACTTGGCTTCGTTGCAGAACTTGCCAGATCTGTAATTGCTCGACAGCATTTATCTGAAGACCTTTAGGCATTAAACTGTATAACTTCCTACTGGCATAAAATGAACTATATCTGTTATTCATAGTATTAATTGTACGAGATGACACCCTACACCGAAACCGTACGTCTGTGGACCCCTGTGGGATATGATGCGTGATTTCCTTCTTCATCTACTCCTGCAAAGGCATTTTCAGCTAGAAGCAGCTGAAGATGAAGATGGTAAGCAACATACCTAGGGGTTGGGCTTTTCAAGAAGACCTTGTCCCCAAAAGGTGCACGTGGTCTAAATTACTTACTCGATGTAAGAAGAAACCATTTCGTGTTTCTGTAAACCCTTTCATCCCAGGATCATGCAGTGTTTCCGAAAGAGAGACAGGTAAAGCGGTATCCTGGTGAAACCTGAAAAGAGCAACAGAAAGCTTTTAAGTGAGTTTCTCAATTCCTACATTGTGTCAGTCTTTAAGAAGATGATATTTTGCAGTTATCTTGATGAATGGCTGTATCGTGTGCTGTAAGCCCAAGGTGGGATTTTGCTGAGCTAGGCATGGATGCTGTCATTGAATCAGGCATTTATAACAGGCTCAGGATAAATTTTTCTCTCTCATCACCCAAGAGGGCAATAAAAATCCCTTGGTAGCAGGAAGGTTTTTATAGTGAGCTTATTTGAGAGTGTGCTAATCTGGAACAAAGTCTCCCGACGGCACAAGCCGAGCACCCTCCGGTTTCCCGACACCAGGAGGGACAGCTTAGAGGGAGAAGGGCAGCGTAGGAGTTTTGGCAAAGGTGGAAAACGTAACATTCGGGGCGTGCTTCTTGTGAGTCATTCTGTTTTCTCTGGACAAGTGGATTTAGCTGATTTACCTGTCTTACTTCAAGGTACACAGTCTGAGCTGATCATCCTTGTATTCAGGGAGGTGCTGGGGGAAGATGCAGGTGAAAGCCTGTTTTTCTCTCCTCCCCAGTATCTTCTCCGTTGCTCGGCTTTTCTCTTGGTGGTTTCTGGGGGAGCTGCTCCTACTGAGGCGTTTCAGTGAAGTAGGAGAATATCATATGTTTAAGGTGAGCCCAACCAGGTTTATTTTCCTAACTGCCCCTTCTCATGGCTGTGGTTACGACCAGGTGGCCCCAGCCTAAAGCTGTCTTGCAGCCAGGCGGGCGGCCCAGCAGCCTTCGTCCCCTGCGCACTTGTCCCTCGTGTTCGCAGCTCGTGCTTGGGGAGGGAGCACATGGGGAGCCAGATGCTGAGACCGATCTGGCTGAAATGGGAGTTCCCATTTGCAGCTGGATCCGTGCTTTGTAGGCACAAGGGAACGCAGGAGCAAGTTACGTCTCCGGTGTACCCATGGCACGGACCGCTCCACCTCCAGCAGCCCCGTCCCGGGGCAGTGCCCCTGCCTGGGGCATGGCAGCGAGGAGGGGTGTCCTGCAGAGGTGTGGGCAGACCGCTAATCTCTGCAGCTCTTAGGGGTTTAATTTGACTGTCTAATTTCGTGGACTTTAAAGAAGGGGAGATCACTGAGCTGGGTGCTGCAGGAGGAAACGAGCTGGTGGTTGGAGAGAAGGAAGCTGGTGACAGAGGAGTCGGAGGAGGAGCACGGTTCCATACAAACAAGGTCATGTGAATGGCTGTTGGGTGACAGGATGGAGTGATCGATGTGCAAGGAGAATAGGTCACTGGGGAGTCAGCCTGAAAGCTGAAGCCTCTCAAAATGTGTGGGACGTTGTGGAAAAGAAAGTCAAAAAGACATCAAGTAAAGCCTGGCAGCTTCTTGCACCCCAGCCTGCCTCGCAGCTCTGGCTAGCGTGCTTCCCTTGCCTTATTTTTGCCCACTCCAGTCTCTG
Source organism: Theristicus caerulescens (assembly GCA_020745775.1). Taxonomy (NCBI): domain Eukaryota; kingdom Metazoa; phylum Chordata; class Aves; order Pelecaniformes; family Threskiornithidae; genus Theristicus; species Theristicus caerulescens. The sequence continues at coordinate 12,421,425 of CM036573.1, forward strand.
ACTAGATAAAGGAGTTGGGCACTAAAAAGTTGTTCGCGCTTCCTTCTGCGCAGAGACTGGCCTGAGCCGAGGGATTGAGCCTTCGCTCCCCGGAGCGAACCCATCCCGCGGCAGGGACCGGCCCTTCCTCGCCATGGCTGTCTTCTGCAGCCGGGCCGTTCCTCCCCGCGCGGGGCCTTCCCTGGATCAGCGGCATTTAGTGGCATTTACTGGAGGGCTCAGATTACCCCAGTGAAAATAATCGGTTATGCAAAGTTACGCTGTTTAGATTGGGTTTCTTCTGTGTGGCCAGTGAGGTGTGAAAGTCAATCTGCTCTGCAAACCCTGAGGGCACTTTCTCTGTGCTGACTTGATATGATAGCTTTGGGGTTTGGCTGTCTGGGGAAAAGCTGGCCCTGGGTTCGGTTCAAAGGGACACGAACCACAGGTGGTTACGGTGGGACCGGGCTCGTGAGCGACACAGCGCTCCTGAATCCGGCCGGGGCTGAGCGAGCCCGGCCTGGCAACGCACACGGGTCCCCGAGAGGAGGGTGCGAGGTTTGGGTCTCGCTGGGGCTGCGGAGCCCAGGAGAAGGCTGGTGAGGGCAGGCCGTGGCTTCCGACTCAATATGCTTGTTTATGGTTATATCGGTGCGCTTCACAGGCTCATCATCACGGTCCATGCAGTAAACAACAGTGTAATTAGTAAATCCTCATGGTTAGGAGAAGGACTTGTCGTAGCAGCAGTGTTTCATGGCATCCATCTTACACTTTTTTCAGGGTCGTCTTCCTTTTCACCCTGACAGAACCCCAGATTTGGAGTTTCAATGCAGAGAAGTCCCTGTGGACCAACAGTCCCCCCCCGACTCTTCCCGCCTGCCGCCCCTCGTTTCCACGTCATTCCTACACAGAATTCCTGCCAGTTTGAGCTGGCCTGGCACCACTGGGGAGGCTGCGGCTGACCAGGGGCTTCGGCCTCAGACCCTGAACCCCTGCCAGTACGGCACTAGACCCTCTGTAAGACCACAGCAACGGCACGCGGTAGCCGCCGTAAGGGGCTCGCTGGCTGCTCGTTGATGTTTATAAGCACTGGAGGATCCCAAGGTGATCGGGATGAGGGATGGTCCAAGGGCTGCCGTCTCGGCCAGGTAATGCAAAACCGATGTAATGGGAGCGGGACGGAAAAGCAGCACATGCATATTTAAATCGGTGTCGATTTATGCTGTCGCTGCTCTGTGACTTAGCGCAGTATCATTCATATTCAGCTTTAGTGCCAAAAACAATACTCAGCTGCTTTCTTACTTCTTAATGAAAAATACCTCTTTAGGGTTTCTTTGAAGTCCCCACCCCTGAAAATCCCCGCTATATTGTCATCATTGTTACTGTTAACAGCCCCTGCCAGTATCGGGAGCCTTTCCTGACAGATAGCTCTGCAGGGGCTTTGTCCGCCGCTGCAATTCAGCCTTATACTATAGACAGTTTTAAATGGCTAATGACGGGCCTCCCAGGGGATTCCTGCCAAACTCTCAAAGACCTCCCAGGTTTAAAAGTGGCAGGGTGTCCTTTTCCCGGGGCCAGCCGCAGGAGGAATGCACACAGGCGGATTCTCCTACCTAAGCTGCATCAGCCTGGTTATTTTTTCAGTTGCAAAGGCTCATCCATGCGTATATAGCCGGTTGCTTAGCAGAAGAGAGATAGCTGTGTCAGTAGAGGACACGGAATAAATAGAGGAAAGAGGTTTGGTGCAAAGTATCCCCGCTAGTTTGAGGTATCATTGCATTTTAACGTTGAAAATATCCTTTTTGAAAGTCATAGAAAAATACGAAAGGCTTTGAAAAATGAAGCCAGGGTCTGTGTCAGAGGTACGACAAGATCCAGTCTTCCCCAGCGTGTAGCGATGGTACGGGGATGTTTCTGGGATACAACTAGGAACGTGAATGATGTCTAAATGAGCTGGGCTCCTACGTGCCATTTTCAGAGCAGAGGCAGAAAAACACTTGAGAACCATTGAGGGTCTGTTGGAAATGGGACTCGGACGCTTATGCCATGATTTCATGAGAGTTTTAAGTCAGCGTAGGCGGACGCCGCTGCCAGATGAAGCCGTGCCTCTCTGCTCACCTCTCCCCTACCCCGGTGCCTCTCGAAGCCGCCTCGTCCCAGCACAAGTGCTTGTTTAACTGCAGGGTCGCTGGATCAGGGAACTGATCCCAGTTGAAACAGACCTGTCAAAACCAGATGGTTAATTTTAACCCAGCTCCGTTCCCCGGGCTGGTTCGCTCTGCAGCTGCCCAGATGTGCGTCCGGGTGGGAGGGGGGCAGGTCTCTGCTGTGTCAGCACGGGCTTACGCTGGCCAAAGCCTTTGCGAGCCCACAGCTGAAAGCGCTCAGGCCGGCGCTTCGACAGCCCTCGTCTGCGCAGTCCTAGCCGAGTTAAGGGAATTCGGCGGGTGCCGCGCAGGGTGCCGGGGTGCTCAGCGGGATGGGTGGCCTGCCCTCCGTGCCTGTCCGGCCTCGGCGCAGGAGATGAAGCCTCAGCCCGTCTCAGCCCTACCCCATTAATGTCCATTAATACTGGACCCATCTGGCGGTTCAGAACCTGTTTTGGTTCAAATTTGCTCTTCAGCTTTATAAACGAAGTGCGCAGTCAGGTGGGTGCTTATTCCCGTGTAAACAGAAGCCGTACCCTTCTGATCAGCTCGTAGCTGATGGCACCTCGCCGCAGATCTGCGTCGTGGCTGAATGCAGTTCACAGCTTCTGAGTGCGTTTCTCAATTCATTCACAGTGAAAAGGGCTCTTCTTGGTCATTAGCAAATGAATTTCCCAGAGAATACGTAAGAATTGGTTCATTGCTTGCGCTCGTGCTACCAAATGCAACTAAATCTTTCCTCCTGCTAAAGGAATCAAAAATAATACACTCTCTTCTGTATTAAAATAATTCCATTTTTTTTAATTGAGGGGCAAACTGCCATCTCTCAAAGTGATGCTGTGCCTTTAACTGGGCTGCTGTTGTACAGAGTAGTTGAAGCTTCATTTAGCCTGAATGAAAAACTTGATGCACGTTGCTGAAGAGAGGAAACTGGTGGTGGATGATTTACTTGGAATGCCCTCCAGCAACGAGGTTATAAATGAAGAGGGGAAACACCAAGAGCCCTGAGATCTGAACCAGAGGAAACGCACGAAGCCTTGAAGTGACCTTATGTAAATTCCTAATGATGAGACTTAATTGAACTCATTTTTTCCGGGGGTTGTAAAGATCAAAATAACAACACCCTTGAAATGCAAAGGTCTCTAGATAATGCATATGAATGTATGGTTGCATACAGCCGAAAACTGCCCCGGGTTCGTGTGACCAGCCCCCGGCAGCTGGGTACTGGGCCCAGTCTTGCTCCGGGAGCCCCGACCAGGGCAATGGGGCTGCTCGAGGTGCAGAAGCAATGCCTAGCGTCTGAATCCTGCCTTCCATCCCCATGTCGAAGCTGCCTCCGCTTCACTGCTTATTTTAAGCTCTGTGTTTCCACGCTGGGTCCCAGGCAGCCTGGCGTGCCCCAGGATGCGAACGGCGTGCGGCTGGGAGAGCTGCTTGCGAAACGGGCTCGCGTCCGCAGCCCGGCTCCGCGGGGGCGAGTGCCCCGTTGCACAGACACGGAAATCCCAGGGAGGAGAAGCAGAGCGGCTCTCGAGGGGTCGCCGGGCTGTGCCCTTCTCCCCGAGGTCGGTTCCCGACGTGAAATAACGTGGGCATGTGTTCAGCGTGACAGTGTCGGCAAATGGTACGGAGGCTGTCAAGACTGAATTCCTGTGCTGTTCCTAGAGCTTGAGATTTTCTCCTCTGCGCTTGCGTTCAGCTCTAGGATTCATTCTCCTCTTTCCTAGTAACGCATTTGCGGTAACGTGAAGAAATATTGACCTGGGGAGAAAAAGCAAGTGGTCACTGCTGTGAAAAATAGTTATTACTGATTCTGGTGCCTAAATTCTCTGGGCTGGTGTTTTCCAAGGACTTGCAGAATTAGGTACCCACATGCACTGACTGTCTGTGAAACACCAGCTGCCAAAGTCTCCCGAGTTTCATTCAAAATACCGGATTAATTGATTTGTTTGGATTCATAAACTGCAGTAGAGAGCAGGAGGCTCTGACCCAGTGAGAAACGGCGGATGTGGCTGTGAACAGCAGGCTAATGAAGATGAAAAACCTCCCCTGTCCAGAGTAATCCAAACACAGTCTTACATATGAGTCTGTTGGCCCAAGTGCAGCTGTTTGTCTTTTCAGTAATCTGAAGCCGGAGCAGTACCCTGAGAAGCAAAGGGGACAGTGACTGTTTGTACGTAGCGGAGGTCAGCCGTGCTGCTGCCTAAACCCAACAGCTTCCCGCGGCGGAGGTGAACTCGGTGGCACGGCGGTGCCACCGCGGCTCCGGGGACGTACTCCCGCGGGCACAGCCCGGCTTCCCGGCTCCGTCGGACCCAAAGAGAGCAAGAAACTCGACATCTTCCCTTCGGAGGGAAGCTGGAAAATCTTCTCTGTATTTAAAGTTCCCATGGCTGCAGTTTGAATTTGGCATGCAGTTGGCCACGGGGTTATCTGAGGTCATGTACTCAAATAGTTGTAGATAAAACAAGGGCCTGTTTGGATTGGAAATCTCCAGAGGGCTTTTCCTTTGCGCGCGGGTAATGATATTGCAAGAGGACATGAGCCAAAATAAAGATTCGGCTCCGTATGCAGTAGCTCAGTAAAATAAAATGAGCAATGGAAAAAAAAAAGAAGACAAAAAAAGAAAAAAAAAAAAAGACTGTTTTCATTACGTTATTTTCTGAACTTGCTGTTGAGATGGAGGAATTACAGCCAAGGAGAGGGAGTCCTGCAGCGAGGCGCCGTCCAGGACTGGGCTCGCCGCACCGCTCTTCCAGGAAACTCCCTGGAGCTGCAGAAAGCCGCCGCTTTTCGGCCGCGCGTACCTGCCCGCCGGCGCAGCCGGTGCCCCCGCTGCCGGCAGCGGGGCGCAGGGGACGCTGCCCTGCGGCTTCCCCGGCCGCCTCCAGCTTCGTAGCTCCTGCTCCTCTGCTGAAGAGATTTGTTTCCAAAAATCCCTAGCAGTTGGGGCAGTTATAAAGAGGGAGACGTTAATGGGTTTTGGAAGTTAAAGAGGGAATAAGATTCTGTCGGGCTCTTTCACAGGCCCTTGGGCTTTTATGGGAAACTATTTACTCACCGCTTAATGGAAGACTGCAGAGCAGAGCACATTTGGACAAGAAATGCGATTCAGTACTTTTCCAAGCTGCCATTAGAGAAAAGCGTATGCTTGTAACAACAGCTCCCTTCCTTGCTCGCTGCCTGCTGCAGCGATCTTCATGGCTTCACAGCCTGTTGTTGTGAAAGTAATTGAAATGCAAAAGCAAAATGACAAAGTTGGGAAGAAAATTAGGCCTCTGAGGGCTTTCTGCCTTCCTGTGGTGCACGCAGGTGCTGTGGTGATAGATGCTGCTATAAAAGCGTCACCCAACAGGTTGTGAGAAAGTAAAGACGAGACGGGAACGAGGAGGAAAAGCCGGAGGAAAAGGTGTTCACCACACTTCACGGCGTGCTGCGGCTCAGGGCCCTGGGGAGACCGAAGCAGGACTTTCCTCTCGGTGCCGTCCTGCCTCTGACGAAAGCACGCGCGGGCTGCGGTGGGGTGGGCGCTATCGGCTTTGCTGGCCTGGAGGCGCCCGCTCTGCCGGGAGCCAGGGCCGCCGTGGCCGGGGAGCAGCTCAGCAGCCTGCCCGGTCTCCATTGCTCGTGCTCTCAGCTCCCGCAGAGGGCTGCAGTACGAGGAATCCCCCTGCCCGCACTCGAAATCCCTATGGAGCGCGGTTGGGCGCGTCCTGCCGAGCTGCCGCATTTCAGACGTGCGTTTCAGGTGGCCTTGTGACGGGTGGCACGTAGGCAGTGCCACCTCGGGCTCTCAACGGGAGCGGGCCGGTCCCACATGGGGAGGTCCTCTTTGAGGAGAGAGCATGTCCCACGCCGTGCAGGGTCACCCAGGCGTTGCGTGGACCTGCTGCATGTCTTTAGGGCTTTCTCCTGAGAACGAGGAATGTAGAAACTTCTTACTAATATGAATTTCATGTCTGTGTAGAAATCATCAGAAGACAGCTTGCAGCTTTGTCATGATTGTTTATTGTGTTGGGTTTAAGATTGCTTGCTGAGGAGCTCCAGGCATGGATGTTTTGTTGGTGGCTGTGGACATGAGGAACCCAGCTCCCACCAGGTTTAGGGGGATTTGTGTATCCCTCTCCTCTGGGCTGCTGAGAAGAATCAGCCTCAGTCAATGAATCTTTATCTATGCCTTCATTAGAGTTCACTCAAGGTGCTCATCGGAGACTTTGGGAGTTTGAAAGGTTGAATTCATCGATGGATTTATTTCTGTCCCCTGTCTGGATGGAAACAACTGATAAACGTAGGTTTCTGGCAGACATTCTGAAGTTTACATCTTCACAATTCAGTTTCTGCTAGTATATGCTTCAAATGTATATTCACATTCTTTCTGTGAAGCCGGTTTGTTAGTAGGGAAGGAGTCATAAAAAGGTCACGTATTCATCAGGATTCATTTTTAGAAAGGGAACAAGGCTGCATGCATGTCTCCTTGGAGCATTGGTCCTGCTTTTCTCCTTATAGGGAGTATTTCAATAATGGTAACGCTGGCGGTTTTCAGCTTATGGAGACATACAGCAACGTTCCCAAAAAGCCTGAGTTGCAGTCAATGCCGCCAAGGGGTTTTCTCTCTCTGTGCATCCTGCGATTCTACGTTGTGCGTGTTACTACAGCCTTCCTATATCTTGTAGACGCGGTGTTTCTTAATGTGCTTACAGTGTGCTTTTAGTACTTGTCTCATGACAAATTGCTAATCAAATACTTTAGGTCTATAGTGCTCCATCAAAAGCACTTTGGAGCCGCTGGGTTTCTTTCTGAGCATGCATGGATGTACTGGGGAAAAACAGTAAGTCCTTACTGACCAGAGAAAGTTAAAGCAGGAGGGCTTGGCACTTGTATAGATCCTTATGATGAGCTATAGAGCCGTGTAAAAGTGACATTTTCTTCTAGAAGGCCTGAGTGCAAATCATAGAACCATAGAATCGCTAAGGTTGGAAAAGACCCTTAAGACCATCAAGTCCAACCGCTAACCCAGCACTGCCAAGGCCACCACTAACCCATGTCCCTGAGCACCACATCTCCCCGGCTTTTAAATCCCCCCAGGGATGGGGACTCAGCCCCTGCCCTGGGCAGCCTGTGCCAGGCCCTGACAGCCCTTTGGGGAAGGAGTTTTTCCCAATCCCCAACCTAACCCTGCCCTGGCGCAGCTTGAGGCCGTTCCCTCTCGTCCCATCGCTTGTTCCTGGGGAGAAGAGACCGACCCCCCCGGCTCCAGCCTCCTTTCAGGCAGTTGCAGAGAGCGATGAGGGCTCCCCTCAGCCTCCTCTTCTCCAGGCTGAGCACCCCCAGCTCCCCCAGCCGCCCCTCCCCACCCTTGTGCTCCAGCCCCTTCCCCAGCCTCGCTGCCCTGCTCTGCCCACGCTCCAGCCCCTCCATCTCCTTCTGGGGGTGAGGGGCCCAGCGCTGAGCACAGGATTCGAGGGGCGGCCTCACCAGTGCCCAGCACGGGGGGACGATCCCTGCCCTGCTCCTGCTGGCCACACCGTTCCTGATACAAGCCAGGATGCTGTTGGCCCTCTTGGCCACCAAATCTTCCTTGGGTGACGGTTACAGAGGAGTGATGCGTTGCCACCGTTCCTGCTGCAGGCCGGTGGGTTGTGTGGCTGGGCTGGGTCAGGTCAGGGCTGTCCCTACAGTTGCATGCTGTCCACTGGAGCACAGGGCAGGATCACCTACCCCAGTGCCAGCTGGAAGGGGACAGAGGGTGACTGAGGTGGCAGCGCGCTGGTGGGCAGTACCCTTCCAGCCAAAAGCTAGCCAGGACAAGTCAGTTTGAATTTTTTAATCTTTTTTTTTTTGGAATATGAACTGACTCCCTGATTCTGTGTTGTGTTAGCGCTTGTGTCATGTGCCTGAGCTGCCTTTGATCCCAGAGCAGCAGCTTTGCTGCTGGATTTGCTGTATTGTCACACTGCAGCCGTGTCTCTCGCTTACCTCTCTTGGGCAATAATCCATGTTACAGAACCTCATCTGAGTTTAGCAGGATTGTTACTCTGGCTCAAAATAAACTCAGGACTCAACAGAGGTGCCCAGCAGCTGGTTTGCAGTGCACTGGCAGAGCTGGGAGGACGAGGGAGACATTTGTCACCTGAAGGGTCTGTATGATTTAACCAAACACACACATCTGGCAGTTTTATGATGGTGACATTTTGCATTTTTTCCCCAGCAGTAGAGCAAAATTAATCAGAAACGCTTTGGAACGACAACTGTTTTATAGCGATCGTAGCAAGAGTGCAAGAGGAGGTTTGTCATCATGGCAGCCTCGGAGCTAATTTGCTGAGACGTTCAACTGCCTTTAAATCTCCACTAGAGAATTTTTGCATTTCTGGTCGTGGGTCACTTGTGCTAATTTGGCATCTCTCTTAGAGCAATTTACATTTTTCTTTCAGCACAAACACTTATCCTCTCTAATAATGAGAACCCTCCTGTGCTTGGTTTTGGGGGTGGTGGTGAAAGTAGTTCAAATCTGAAGAGAGGCAGCTGTTCTCCTTGGCTCACCAGCGTGTTGCAGGCATTTGTTGAGCCTACAGAGGAAACACATTCTTAAAGTCTGTGTCAGGAAACCAGCTTCGAAGGCAGAAAAGCCGTGTGAATTTTCAGTGTTCCTGTAAGACCTATAATTTGTTACAGCGCTGTGGGTGCTGCAGTTCATTTGTGGTGTATCTTAGTGAAGCCCTCACAGGAGTTGCACTGCAGCCCGTTTAGCAGATCTTAATCTAACATTACTGAGTTGAATCAGAAGTTACATGAGAAGTTAAGGTTGGGACCTGTGGTCATTAGTGCATAGAGACGTACTCCTGACGTGAGTTGAGGCCTGTGAGTTTGAGTGTAAACTGGCCAAGAAACGAGCTTTTGTCAAGGCAATACAAGTAAGACTGTTCCTCAAATAATTTAATATTAAATGCGTGAAGCAAGCCTCAGATCCTGCCCTGTCCTGCGTGTCCCAGAGCTGGAAGAACAGTGAGGCAGTTGTCCCCGAGCTGCTCGATGCTGGTCAGCTTGAAGGCTCTGGAGAGGTTGTTTACCAGTGAGATCAGAAGGGTGCTTTGTTTTTTGCAGAATACAGAGGTGCCAACGCCTTCTGGAAGAGGACAGTGGTACGTGAGACAGACTGCGAAGTCTGTGAGAGCTCTCGCGCAAGCAAAGCGCAGAGCAGGGCCCAGAGCAGAAGTGTCGGAGGAGGCTAGGCACCGGTGACCCTGCCTCCGGGAGGGGTCCGGAGGGGTCACGGCCCTCAGGGCAGACAAACAGGATGAGAAACGAGGGATTGCTATTAGAAAAGGAGGTGGTGGGACTGAACCTGGACAACTGATTAGTCTTTGCGGATTCCCCCTTCCATGCCAGCAAGCTTTGATTTCAGGTTTAAAGTAAAAACCTTAATTCAGATCAGTCCTTCAAGCCTAGGTAACATTTTTCCAAAACTTAAAAGTGCAAACCAGCTACTTCCTAGGAGCAGGAGACCTCTGAAAGAGAGATTGTTTGTGTGTTGCTTGTCCAAGCGACCATGATTAAAGCTTTCTCAGCAGGCTTGTTCCCTCGTTAGAGATTTGAGCCTCTGCTTTGAAGTTCCATCTCCAGCTGGAAACTCACACAAACCTTTGGGCCAACAACACTTCTTTCCCTTGAAATATTTGATATCAATGCTTTGGTACAAATCTCTAATTTGCGTGCAGCTTCTGCTTTGCGACTCATCTACCTTGGCAGAAGACAGCCAGCCAGTGAGAAACTGGGATTACTGGAAAAATCCACGTTGCCCTGGAAAGGAATCTGGGGACCTCACAATCCTGCCTTGAGATAAACTCTCATCACAGCCAGTTTGGGAGATGGAAGTATTTTGCATCCCTCCCCTTTCTTCTCTGTGAATACAGAAACTTTTAACTCTCCTCCATACCAGTGATGGATCGTTTGGAAATACAGAGCATAACCCTGTGTCTTTTTGGAACTAGGGAATGTTTGAAATAAAACTTTAAAAGGCAGCCTCTGCGTTTAGCCCAGCATGGGCTTGGCAGCTCGATGTCGGGGTGCGGATGCAGGTGGGCAGGTGAAGCTCCGCTGCGTGCACGTGGTGAGGCCGAGGCACGCAGGACGGCTCTGCACACGCTCGCGTTGGTGGTTTTTTCCTCTGTGCTTGGAGCAGTTGTGTGAGTGCATCTGTTTCTTCTTGAAAATGCATCCCGAAGGAAGCCAGGAGAAACGAGTGGCCTACAGACAAGGTCTGCACGGCTCCCATGCTCCAGTGGCCACGGGAGGGACCTGCCGGTGGTGGCTGTGGGCCATGCAGTCCAGTGCACGCCTGGACTCTGGATTTCCCTCCTCGGTGTTGGGAGACACCAACGCCGTACACGTGTGACCCTGAAACAACACGTGCTCCCATTGCTGCCGCTGCAGTACCTCAGCCGGGCCTGGCGGGCTGGGCTGGGTGCCGGGTAGCTGCATCTTCCTGGCAGGGCTGCTTGGTAAAGGCTTTCAGAAAGCATTTCCATGGAAGAAAGTCCCATCTCATCATCTCTCCCCCCACCCCCAGTCACAGGCATCTTTGTGTAGCCCTTCCCCGTCGCTGTTTTCCCATGGCAAGAAGTGCCTAGTTCAGAAAGCATCAGCCCCAAGCCCTTTGATCTTTTCTTCCTCAAGAGAAAAAAAGATTAAAAAGAGACAAGAAGTTAAGGATTTGTGAGGGGGAACGGAACATGAATAGCAAATTCTGCTGCGGAGGTCACCTCCCCCCGGCTTTCTTCCTGTGTGATCAGGAGGAGGGCAGGGTGCGAGCGGGTCTGTTGGGGGATCCAGGGAGGAGGGGAGAAAACTGGGGGCAGAGGAGTGGGGGCGGAGTGGCGAAGCCCTTCAAAAGGAACAATGCCTGCAAGCTCCGCATTGTTAGGCAGCCCTTTACAGAGAGCGCCTTGAATACAGGTTATAAATTCTTTGGCCATTGAGAGAGCTCTCCAAACCTGACTCCATCCTGCACTAAACCAGGCCTGAGCCCTATCAGTTGCATAGCAATGAATTCATTTACATCTGGATAGTTAATCTCCAATTCACTTGACAGTTTATCTCACCCTTGGAAGAGCGAGCGGTGCCTGCCCTATTGTGTTGAAGCCGGTCTATGATCATCAGCTAGGCTAGCACCTCTTTTTTGTGCGCAGCAAAGATGAGAAGGGTGGGTGTTGAGCGTATGAAACACGCAGTTATTACCCCAAGCCCTTGATTCTGCGGTACCTTGACTTGACGTCCTCCCCATCTTTACCCTTCGCCTCTTCAGTGTGGAAATGCCATATCCCTCCCTCGGTTACTGTCGCAGTACAACTGAAGTGCTGCTTTTCTAATACGAATGGCATTAGATGAACACAATCCAGAACTATTTAGCTTGTTCCCATTTACCGAGGCCTCTTAACGCTGCGCTGATTTTCATCTCTGGCTGTTTTGCACAGATCCCCCAAGGAGGAAGCACTGCTCTCGTTCCCGCGTGGCGCAGCAGAGCATCTTCCAGGGGGATGCCACGGACGGCGGCCTGCCGCTGCTTCGCAGGGGCTGCGAGAAGGCCAGGGTGTCCCGCGGGGATGGGAGAGGCATCACCCGCCCAAAACCCCAGCAGGAGGAGGCGAGCCTGCTTGGGAGCCAAGCCCTTTTGAGTAGCACTGATTTGGCCCATTGCGAACAGGGAAATAATTACAGCAATGCACATCCAAACGGGCAGCGATGTGGAGAGGAACTCATTCCTTTCGGGACACGTGGGCATGTGGAGGTGAGAACAGGGCCTGTTTTGGCAGATCGACCGACTTTCTGTTCGTGTCAGCAAAGTGGATCAGGAAGGGAGACCTTGGGGGTCAGAGGACAAAGTTAAGCGTGAGAATTCCTTGATTTATTCGTATTTTTAAATCTCCAACTTTAATTTCCTGCAGTCAGTATTTGTGTGTATTTGATGTGGTTTGGACATGATCTGTAGAAGGGCCACTCTAATTAAAATATCCCTCTTCTTTTATCTGGAGTGGCTGCAAATCTTTAACCGGTCCTTTTGTTTCCTCTAACACACAGTGCACTTCGTTCTGCTCTGGTCATGAGAATTATGTCTGAAAGGCTGTCTGAAAGGTTTAGTGTGGTTAACAACGCGAACCAGTGAAAAATAGTGAGGTAAAGTAAAAAATGATGTGATTTAAAAACTAATAAGTTGAGGCGGGAAAGCAACTTTGGCTTTTTCTTTTTAAGTACTAAAGAATCCTTTGTTTGTCTGCAACCAGGAGAGTCAGAAATGTTTCCTTTCCCAATGAAAGCTCAAACTGTCACTGAGTCCCAGCAGTCCGGCAGCTGAAACTGGAGCTCCAGCTCCCCAAAGGCTGGTAATAGCCCCGTATCTCGGGGGCCTTACCTTGCCTTGGGAGGAGCTGTGGCATGAAGGCCACAGGAGACGTTCTTCAGTGAAGAGCAGCTTCAGACTGTGAGCAGTGTGTCTCAAGCAGGAGTGTGACTGTATTTCTTGTTTGTGACCTCGAACTGAAATGGTTTTAGTATTGGAAGATGTGGTTCAGCGATGTGGCCATCACTATTGCTGATCTTGCTTCAGCATGAGACTCCAGTGCATGCTGGAGTCTGTCTGGATAGACTCTGTCCATCCAGATGATGCTAGCTGGGCCCATCTTTGAGTCACTTTTGCTTCCTTTCCACATTGTTCTTAGGAAGCCAGTGAGCAGCCAGCAAACCAGCAACTTACACCAGCCTGCCATGTCTTCTGGGTGTGAAACATAATGGGGTCGATATTGCGTTCTTGAGGAACACTGCTAGTAGCACTGTAATAGTAATATCATAGAGTCATAGAATTGTTTAGGTTGGAAAGGACCCTTAAGATCATCGAGTCCAACCGCTAACCCAGCACTGCCAAGCCCACCACTAACCCATGGCCCTGAGCACCACATCTCCCCGGCTTTTAAATCCCCCCAGGGATGGGGACTCAGCCCCTGCCCTGGGCAGCCTGTGCCAGGCCCTGACAGCCCTTTGGGGAAGGAGTTTTTCCCAATCCCCAACCTAACCCTGCCCTGGCGCAGCTTGAGGCCGTTCCCTCTCGTCCCATCGCTTGTTCCTGGGGAGAAGAGACCGACCCCCCCCTGCCCTGCTCCTGCTGGCCACACCGTTCCTGATACAAGCCAGGATGCCGTTGGCCCTCTTGGCCACCTGGGCACCCTGCTGGCTCATGTTCAGCCGCTGTCGCCCACCACCCCAGGTCCTTTCCCGCCGGGCAGCTCCCAGCCGCTCCTCCCCACGCCTGTAGCGGTGCCTGGGGTTGTTGTGCCCCAAGGGCAGGACCCAGCCCTGAGCCTTGTTGCCCCTCACACAGTGGCCTGTGCCCCTCGACCCGGCCTGGCCAGGTCCCTCTGCAGAGCCTCCCTGCCCTCCAGCAGATCAATGCTCCCGCCCGACTTGGTGTCATCTGCAGACTGACTGAGGGTGCCCTCGATCCCCTCGTCCAGATCACTGATAAGGATATTGAAGTATAGGGCAAAGAGACAGATGCCTACCCCTCAGAATTTATTCTGTAATGATAAAGATGGAGACAGAAGGGAGAGCATGAGGAGACAGCAAGCTGCAGAGGTCCTGACCCTCCTGAGATGGTGAAAATGTAAAAATACTTCTCTGACAGTAAGAAGCAGTTGAATGTCACAATAAGATATGAATGGACCAGAAGTGAAACTGGCCCCTCAGCACTGAATGCGAAGTGGTGGGTGTGAATGGGAGAGGCCAGAGGAGCAGCTGACGTTGGCTTCGGAAGTGAGAGGAGAGGCAGGGACAGGGCACAGAGGGGCGAGTGGCCGTGGCGTGGGTGGGAAATGGTCGTTGCAGTAATGCTGCAGTGAATGAGCGGGGGACAAAATGGCATTTGCTGAGACTGGAGGAAGAGATGCTGCAGGAGTTGCGAGGAGGTGGTGAAGGCCTTGCAGGACCTCCTGGTCAAAGTGCCGCAGGCGGGGGCAGCTCGCTACCCTGCACCAGCTCATGGTAAAAAAGCCACAGCCAACAGAGAGTCAGCTGCTGTCCAGAAAATGGAAATTTTGGTGGAGGTTTGGAAAGGGAAGGTGTAGTCTCAGAATGACGTAGTGCAAAGAGGAGCTGGGGTGCCCCGTGGTGGGACTGTCAGCTAACCTGGGAGCGCACCGGCACTGCAGAGAGGTGATGAACAGCATCTTCCCATGCTTGCTGTTACCCGGTGGTAATGTGAGTAACAGCTGTAGCTCAGTCAAGGTTGAGTAATGCTTTTATCCCATCCCTTTTCCGAGCCACAGGTCCCCCCTGCCCTCGGGCCCAGGGTCGGAGTTCACTAGCAATGTCACGGGAGCCGGAGCCGTCTCCTTGCGGCTGGCTTGGGAATGCCGCTCACCAGCCTCCGCCGTGCGCCGGCCTGCGCTTGGAGCGGCTTCTGCTCCCGAGGGGCGGGAGGCGAGCGGGGAAGAAGACCTATGCAGGAATGAGGTTGGGGAATTTGGGATGGGGGAGCGGAAAGGTGTGTCGTGCCGTCGCCGCTGCCTGGTACAGGCAGCGTGGGGGAGAGGCAGGGATGTGAGGCTGAAAGGGGGACAGGCGGGGATGGAGGCAGCTCCATGAGCTTGTTCTGACCTTCTTCAGCCTCTGGTGGTGGCCTCTTCCAGGGGCAGGTGATGAAGCTCCACCCTCGCCCATGGCAGTCTGTGTCATGGCCCGAAGTGCAGCCTCTCCTCGCCTGGAACCACGAGCCCTCCCGGTGTTTCTGAGCACCTCTGGAGCAGAGCGTGTGCTTTGCAGGGTGTTATTCTCGGAGGTGTGGTTTCAGATATCCTCTTGGCTGAAGCAGCGGGTGGGAGCTGGGACGTAGAAGTGTGGTCCAAACCACAGGAGTCCGTTCCTAGGCTGCGCCTGGGTCCGAGGGGCCGTGGCGTCCCGTGGAGCGAGCGTGGTGCTCACCATCAGCCGAGTACCTGCAGATGACTGTATTCCCGTGCCAATGACCACGGGGCTGGGTGTCGCCTTTGTCTTTGCAGCGTGTGGACATGCATTTTCAGTTGTTTAATAATAACATTTTTATTTACCAACACAATTTTTGAATTCCATTTACTCCTCAGTTTTTCTTTTCTTGGGATGGTGCTGTGAAACATGCAGGTCCAGGAGACTGAAGCTTCTTGCTAGCATCACCTTGTAGTGATTCAGCCACAATTCAGCTCGCCGGCGTGTTCAAAGGAGAGAGCTTGTGCCCATCGCCGGGGTAATTCCTCATCCTCAGGAGGAAGGTCATTTGGGTGCCATAGTCATTGTAGGAGTATAACAATGTTTGTTAATTAGTGTTGGTATTCTGGAGACTTCCTCCAGAAGAGAAACCTCCCCCAGGTTTGTCTTCTCGCTCATCCCTGGCAGCTGAGGATGAGTGTGGCTCTGCCTCCCCGCCATGAAGCCGTCCGGGCTGCGGCGCTGTGCGCTGAGCCGTGCTGCCCGCTCACCCTGGGTGCTGCGCCGTGGGCACGCTCGGCGCCATCGGACCAGCCCGCTGCATCCCAGCCCCACTTGGTGCCCTGCACTGTTTCAATTCTGATCAATTCCACAGGCGCAGGCCAGGCCGCGGTACGCCCCACGCGGTACGCCCCACGTGGTACGCCCCGTGCGGTACGCCCCACGCGGTACGCCCCACGCGGTATGCCCCACGCGGTACGCCCCGTGCGGTACGCCCCACGCGGTACGCCCCGTGCAGTGCCGTGCTGGCTGTAGTTGGAAGCGTCAGGGCAGGAGAAGGTTTGTGTAAGAGGACACAAAGTGGAACGTGCCTTTTTACAGTGAGTTTATATTTTCTTAAAAAAGGGCCACTTTACCCCAGATTGGCCCATTTCCCATTCTTTGTGTTACCTGACCTTACCGTGCCGTGGTTCTGCTGCTGGAAAGCCTGGTTGTGTTTCCTCTCCTGAAGCACCAGCGGGGCTGGCAGAACCCTTGCAAGGTTTAAGGTATTGCTGTTAGCAGCTATTGGCATTTCTTTTTTTCTGTTTCACCCAAGAAGAGCCATTTTATCTCTAGGTGGGAGGAGATTGGGGCCGACTGGCTGCTGGGGAATGAGACACTGAGAAATAATGTGATTAATCACTGGAGCAGCTCGGGTACCAGCACGGTGCATCCTCCGACCCCTGGGGCCCGTAGCCCGGGGCTGTGTGTCATTTCGGTGTGTGATAGCAGAACGAGGGCTTTTCCAAGCAAAATTATGTTATTAACCTTAAAATCTATGGGGAGATTCAGTGTTTGCTAAATAAATTAATGGATGTGAAAAAGCAACATCCTGTTTCAAAGCACAAAAAAGAACATTTTTTCCTACAGAAACGAGACGGGGTTGTGGGTTTTTATGTTTCTTTTTTGTGCTCAAGTGGAAGAGTGGGGAATCATTGCTCCCCATGGAATTAATCCTGCTCTGCCTTCACAACTCCTCGTCTAAGTGTTTAAATGCCTTTTTATTGTTCCTTGGTGTAGGAGCAAATTGCTGTTTCTTGTGTTAGTGTCTAGTGACCCACAGCCATCTCTCCACATGAAAGATGTTTTCTGTCTTTCTTATCTGGTCTGTGGTTTTTGTTTTTAAAACAGCCTAACGCAACTTTATTTTATTTTACTTCTGTGTATGCGTTTAAATAAAAATAAATTATAATAAATAACATTAAGATAAATATTATGGTTAAGAATTAAACTAAACAAAATTAGGATGCTCAAAGCTGTATTTTGCATAGAAGCTAATGAAGCCCCTTTCTGCCTCACGTTATGGCAGGCTGTAAAGCGGGACACGGGGCACGTTACGCACGCGGGACGCGGACGGGACGGGCTGGCACATTTGGCATTTCCTCGTTTGAAATTTCAATCATAATGTCTCACTAACTCGGTTGCTTGCGTCTAAGTTCCTTGCATTTTTTTTTTAACTAAAAAACCAGTTCTTTTATTTCTTCTTCCGCTGACTCGGCGCTCGCGTGCGGGCTCGGTAGGCGCAGGGGAGTCAGTTCTCACCCCGGCGAGCAGAGCTGTCGCGTCTGTAAATGGCATTTCCCTGTGCAAGCACGCGGTCAGCGTCTCGCTCAGGACGCTCCGCGCCAAGCCCGAAGGCTCAGGTCACGCTGGTTTTATAAGCAGGTTTAGAATTTACACTTGCACCCAGGACGCATCTGGAAAATGTCTTGATTAGCTGATGATCATCGCAGTTTCATGCTGAGCTATCTGGAAACGAGCCCTGCGGGACTGCGTGAAATGCTCGCGCTTGGGTGGGTGTCTGTCGGTGTCTGGGTACGGGAATTGCCGCTGAATTTGCTCCTGGAAAACCCTGGGGCGTGCTGGATCGTGCTTCTGCAGGGCTGCGGGGCAGAAGTCCTCTCTTCTGCCGCCTCCCTCGCAGAGACGGCAACTTTCTGTGAATGTCTGTTATCTTCCATGACGAAAGCCAGATGAATAATTGCTGCTACTTATACTATTGAACTTTGCTAAAGAAATTCTCCACTGGGTTAAGAACAAGCATGACAAATCTCATCCCAAAGGACTGGAGGCGGGGAGCGGTAACTTATAAGCCATGAAAAACAAGAGCTCTTAATGGAAAATGGCTTCACACCATAACACTTGGCACTCACCCTTCCACGCTTCAACCTGCCTGGTCGGTGCAGCCAAGAGAAAACAGGGAGCAAGTTGATGCTTTCAGCAATTACAGTAATTGCCCCTCCACCGGTGCCAGATGCAGCCGGCCGTGCGGTTTGTGTGACGGCAGATTCGGCGAGCAGACCGCTGTAAACCAGCATCTTTTTGCTCTGGGCAGAGGGCACCCGGCCCCGGGTGATCTGCAGACGGGAATTAACCTCTCGGGTGGTTTTGGAGAGTGTTGGAGGCCAAGGCTGGCGAAGGGCAGCGCTTCGCTCGAGGGGCTCCAGACCCCGCCAGGGCCGAGCAAAGCTCTCGGCTGCTCTTTGGTGTCTCTCTGAGTTTTGGGGGGCTCCTGCGTCTTTTCAGATAGCTGCAGACATGAAGGGAGAGCTGCCGGGGCGCTGGGGTGCTGACGGAGCCGTCGCCATTCATGGAGCATCCCGAGCTCTGCCCTGGGGATGGCTCCCCAGCGCGGGCCGGGTGGGAGCTGGGCCTGCCTTGGGGGCGGCAGTGGGAGGGGATGACAACATGAGCCGTTGTCCCACCTAGCCATCGCTGCCTGCTGCCCCGGCCCCTGGCGCTGCCCCTCTCTGCCCTGAGGGCTGCGGGCAGACGGGGACCCCGTCCCCATGCCACCAAGCACCTCAGTCTCAAAGCCACCGCAGGACTCCATTCGCGCGTCCTTGCTGTTGGTGGTGGTAACGCGGTACAGTTTTCCCACAAAGCCCGCGGTTCCCCCCGAGCCCCCGGTGAGACCGTTATTCCTGCGTGTTTCCCCACAGAGCTCAAAGGGCCACAATTCCCGGGGGGGGGGGCAGCGGGAGGTGCCACCCAGGTGAGGGTGGCAGGTCCTTCGGCCACCACGCCGGGGACAAAACGCAGGACGGGGGACAGGAGCACCGCGGGAGGTGGCGGGGTGGGGCTGGGAAGGGTTAACGAGAGGGGCTGCTCGGCCAGGGCTTATTTTGCTGGTTTGCTGCGGCGCTGAGAGCAGTACCTGTGACCTGCTCCCCCCGTGCCAAAAGTGGGGGCTAGAGGCAGTATTTAAACCTCGGAGGAATATATAAAAAAAAGTGTTTTCTTCTTGAACTAATGCAAAAAACAAAGAGCTTGTTTCAGTCCTCGCCTCCTCTTTCAAACTGGATGGAATCCTGGATTTTTTAAAAGAAAACAAAGCATATTTCAAACACAGGCTTTCTTTTAGTCTTTTTTTCCCCTTCCAGTTGCTTTCTATTTGCTGACAGAGATTTCGGAGCCCTGGGGAAGGTACATCTGCCAATGATGATCTCGGCTCTTCGTGAAGCCCGGGCCCTGTGCGGGGGAGCTCTGCCCCCCTCGCTGCCACTCCTTCCCAGCCACGAGTGGGCTGAGCCGCCGTGACGGGGTGCCGGTACCGCTTCCCACGGATGAGCGTGTCTGGGCCAGCACAGGGAAAAAGGGCTTGAGGTTGGATGTACAAGCCCTCATCTGCTGTCCCAAAATCCTCTCTCCTATGGCAGCTCCAGGTGCTCTGGGGTAGATGTGATGCTGCGTTCAGTTAAAGACTCAATTCTTGACAGCTGTAGACACCCATCTTTGCATGCTTTTGACTACGTGGCTGGAAGACCCCACTTTTACTCCTGGAGAAACCGAGGCAGTGAAATGATCTGTCTCGTGGCCTGTGGGAACGTCGGTGGCAAAGCCTAGTTTCCAGAGATAGACCTCCAGGACACGCCGGCTGAGGAAGCGATGCGCTAGAGCCCTGTCGTGGTGTCAGCTTGACGTTAACCGCTAGACAAGCAGCTTGACAACCGGCAGAAGCCAGAACCTTAACAGTGCCCTCCTGTGCCTTATCAGAGGAAAATAAATCTTGACTGATTAGGTTTTTTTAAACGAGAATTCTCAGCAAATAAACGAGCTGCCTGCACGGTGATAATAGGCTGTTTGGAAAGCGCGTCTGCAGAGTGTATACGCGCTGGAAGTCATCAAAACCATCTTAACCCGTGGAGTCTCCTGTGCTGAACTTGTGTTTACGGTATCAGGCAGAAAAAGGAATTTTGCAATGGATATTTTCTGATCATTTTTTTCAGCCGAGCAGCAGCGTCAGTAGGGCCTGTCCGCGTAGGGCCGGGGTATCTTTGCCAGCTGTGGAGGCTTGACCCCCTTCTCTCCATCCCTTTCTTGCTATTTTGACGCATCTTGCTCCAGTTTAAATCTGTGCGCTGAGGTTTGACGGACCTGAACATGCCATGAAGAGTTTGCCCGTGGTCCTACGGGACCGTCGGTGAGGAGGACGAGCTTGTGGCAGGAGGTGAGCGCGCCGCTGCTGCCCTCGTCCCTTCCCGTGGCTGCCAGGGCGTGCAAGAGGAGCACGGCTGGGAAGGATGCAAGTCCTTACACGAAGCGAAGCTGCTGACAGTATTTCTTGCTGTGATTTAGAAGCATTGTTTGGTTTATCCACCAACTCTTTTTTTGCTTATTTTAACAAGTTCTCCTAAATAATCCTGACGTTGTCACTAGTTACAAGCTGGACTAAGAACAACCTTTCAGAGGACGGTCATAAATACTTGATCATAGTTCACCACGCCGTTCGTTTCCCCCGATCTTCGCCTCTCGCCTTCCTTTCCTGCGTTCTTCTCATCCATAGAGATCCCTTTGTACGGTTTCTGCTAAAAGCCAGTGATGGATAATTGGCCAATTCCCTGCACGCTGGCAGTTTTGTGGATTCATCGCGCTCATGCCCGTCTCCCTCGCTATTGTCGAGATCATCTCTGCCGGTGCGGAGTGGCAGCTAGACCCAGCCGCGGCTGCAGGTCAGCTCTTGAGAAGTGCCGTGCAAAAGCCAGAGCTTCGAACGCGGCGTGCTGGGACCCTGCCGTTGTGATGACCGCCTGCAGGAGGCAGGGCAACGTGTGCTCCGCTGAGGGATGCTGAGACCGCGCTTCAGGGGGAGCATTAGAAAAAAACCTCAAGGTGATTTGGATCAGATTGCTGGGTCCAGCCTTAGGTAACCATGGAAAAAATGCAAATGGAACTTGAAGCCCAATCTCCCAGTTCTTTGTGTGTGTGAAATCTCTTGGCATCTCACATCTCCTCTCTGAAAAGCTGGTGTTTTTAGATTTACGACAGATTATTTTTGATGCTGGAGGCCTTAAAACTGTTCTGACATGAACCCAAGCTATTCTGCTGTCTTAAAAAAATGAAGTCTTAAATGAGAACTGAAACTTATTGAACTACACTTCAACTACAATATAGCAGAGCACTTTAACATGTGCATGCAAAGAAGCCTGGGAGGAAGGGGAACAAACCTGAAAATGGATCAGAAACTGGAGCTTTTCAGAGGCACTACACTGGTTACCCCTCTCTGGAGACATACCCTGGAGAAATCAACTTTGCATGTGAAGCCATCACTGTCCAGCTGCGAAACCCAGCTGAAATGTAAACTTCTCTTAAGTGTTCACGGGCGGCTTGCATCTGTATCTGTGTCTGATTAGCTGGAATTGCGCAACGGCCGTCGGTTGGGTTGCCAGTTCCTCCCTCCTTACCTTGACCCATGGTTTCACTCATTCACGCGTTGTTTTGACCTTGGCTTGGGACCATCGTCCTCTCTGTAGGGTCAGCAGCAGGCGTGGTGAGAGCCTGGCGTTGTGGGTCTGATAGAAAGTATAGAAGAGGCTGAGCGATGTCTCTGATTCCTGTGGACAGTCAACGCGCGGCCGACAGCGAGACAGCTCACCTGGAGCTGGGGGGGATGAACTCAGGGCTGGAGGTGGTCCTGAGCCCAGGCTTTCTCTAATGGGATTTTCACGATGATTTGCTTCCCCTGTCATGTTGTTTCAAATTCCTCACAAGCCATACTTTTCACAGTCTGGATTTTCTCTCATGAATTTCTCAAGGGGCTATCTGGAGGGGAAACTATTTCTCACCATAACAAACAACGAAAGCCTTCATCGTTAAAAAATAAAGCACTAACATGGCCCTACAATGGACCCCTTTGTCAAGTCACATCTGTTTAGATCACCAGAAATGATAAGCCTTCACTTTTGAAAGTAACTTTCTTTTATCAAAATAGGAAAGAGGACTGCAAAACATTCAGAAAAAATCTGCATGAAAGCTAAGACATGTGGCAGTAGTACCCTGTTTTACATAGAAAAATCAAATTGCCTGTGTATACAAATACTGGACTTACGCCTGTCTAGCTGAAGGTACGGACGGCTCCATAGCCCAGGTCGCTGCTGTGCTAACGTAAAACCAGTGTGGAAAAAAAATTTGGCCTGCTGGACAGAAAAGCTGTACTTTCAGAGCTAATACAAATTACCTTGGTTTTAGCCCCAAAGTTTAAAATCTGTTTCCCAGAAGTTGTCTGCCAGTAATTGCCGAATTGCAGAGCAAGAGGATTCACATGGGGAATGATGTAAAATACTATGTGAGGTGTGTTTGATCATTTGAATTAAATAATCCGCAGACACTTGCCCCCAAGTAATGAAAGTGCCTGCACGCCCAGAGAAAGCTCAAAGTGCTGCTATCGCCGCGCTAGGCCAATATACGGTTCCCCGGAGGTCTCGCAGGGAGGGTATGCTGATGCTGCGGCAGGAATAGCTGCCCAGAAACCCGCCGCCGAAGGCCCTGCTCTCGCTCTTTGCCAGCGATGCTTTTCTTTCCCTTCCCAACGCGAACCGCCTTTCTGCAGGCGAGAAGCTGGTAACCACCATCGCAGCACCAACGCATCCTGTCTCCATCCTTGGTGCTGGCCGAGGTCAAGCCTCTCGTTTGGGAAGAGGCTGCCTTCCTCTGAAACGAGGGCAAGATTTTGCAAGGCAGCGAGCCTTAGGACAGTGGGTGTAAGTCAGCTCTCACTGGATCGCAAAGCTTTCCTGGGTGCTTTTGAGAATCCAGAATATTTGGGCTGAATTCATCGGGTTTGAATTCCACCGGGGCTCTGGGGAAGGCTCAGAGGCACCAAGGTTTGGGGGATGCGGATGAGCTCGGTGTGAGCCGTGGTGCTTAGGAAAGTGAGCTACGTGGGTCTGGCTGCTTAAGATAGAAGTCTTTTGTGAAAAACCTGCTCTCTCATTTTACAATTACAATTACCTTCATTTTACAAGGAGGGTGGTGAAACACTGGCAGGGGTTGCCCAGAGGGGTGGTAGCTGCCCCATCCCTGGAAACATCCAAGGCCAGGCTGGATGGGGCTCTGAGCAACCTGATCTGGTGGGAGATGTCCCTGCCCATGGCAGGGGGATGGAC
Source organism: Theristicus caerulescens (assembly GCA_020745775.1). Taxonomy (NCBI): domain Eukaryota; kingdom Metazoa; phylum Chordata; class Aves; order Pelecaniformes; family Threskiornithidae; genus Theristicus; species Theristicus caerulescens. Next base: position 12,444,424 of record CM036573.1, read on the forward strand.
TGGGTGGCCTTTAAAGGTCCCTTCCAGCCCAAAGCATCCTGTGATTCTGTGATTCTATGATTCTATGATACGATTCTCTCACATCAGTCTTGCCGCTGGCCGTAGTGGGGCAAGGAACAAATCCCCTGGTTTCCATCGAGACAGTTGAAACACAAACTGTGCTCATCCTGTTTCACCGACAGCTCTTAAACCATCTTTGCTTCATCACCACGGAAAGTTTCAGTACCGGTGACTGAAACGTCCCCAGCCTTGCATCCGACGTGAAGCTGGAAATAAAGTCTAAATCAGCCTGCACTCAGAACTGAAGGCCCTGTGATCGTGTTAGGCGTTTTCCCTAGATAAAAGGCGGGAAAAAAGGAGGCAAATTTGTCTTGATGGAACTTTTTTTCTTCTTAGAAAGTCCTTCAAAGCCTTTTCAGGGGCACCATCAGTGGAGATGAATTACAGATCAGTCCTGTGCATCCAATAAGGGGAATGTTTGTAGAAATTCCTCTAATTACATATAATTGGTTTTGAAATGAAATGATCTGGAATTTCAGTGAGTGACTCTGAGAAGGATTACTGGCCAAGAAGGAGGAGCAGCCTGTTGGAATGAGATAGATAGGTGGAAGTAATTATGGCAATAGTTGGCTTTAAGAGTTATGATACTAGAATAAATTAGGCCAGTTTAGGTGAATGCATGCAGAGAGTTTCCCAGTTAACTCCTGCGCTGCAGGTCCTGTGCTCTGGAGTGACAGGAGTCCGTTGGGCATCCTCAGGGGAAAAGGGTAAAGAGATGTGCTGAGGCAAGGCTGGAAGGTGTCAGTCCTCCATGTTTTTAATATTAAGTGATGCAAAGCAGAGCTGCTCTCGCCTGTCCTTTCCCCAAGCATTTGATTCTGTCGAGTGGTTTAATTCATTCACAAATGCTCTCTGGACTGCGCAGTCATGCCAAATATGCAACTGTCTGGGTAAAGATGTACAAACAAGGTGTGCCCGATTCCTGCATGTAGTTACCGTAACAAGTGCAAACACGCGCTCAGAATTTAAATACACGCATGCACAGACGTCCGGATTAACAACGAATTTCTGAATGCAGAGACCTGATTTGAGCAGCGAGTCGTGGCATCTGTACATGTAAATTCTGTGTGCCATTGCACATGAATTTTGAAACTCTGTTTCTAAGGAATGTAAGTATTTCTATGTATTAGACCACAAAGCTTATCTGAGTTTCCCCTTTCTAACCATAGTGATGAGATCACTGGAAAAAAAGTTACCCACTGTTCATCACCCTTCCTCATTTCGAATGCCCATGTGTTAAACATCAGGCAGTCACGCAGTGCTTGGTTCGGAGCTTGGATATCTAGGGAAAGCAAGATCCAGAGGTGGAGATGACAGAAGAAGGGAACTCACAGCCTGTGGAGCTGTCCCTTACATGCCAACCAACAGAAAAATACCGAATCCAGCTCCTGAGCTCCAGGAGCCTCCAGCCTCATGGGATGGAGGTGGTCAGACTGGGAAGGACACTTGCTCCTCTCCACGCCACCCAGCCCCTCGCCACTGTAAGCAGCAGAAGCTGCAGGATAAAGCCTGAAATGATGAAACAAAAGCACTGTGGAGAGCTGGCTAACAGTGTCTGTGGTCACCAGCCTCCCTCCGTTCAGTCCCCATGGGGCTCTGACCTCTTTTTGGATCGTTGCGTTTCAGACCATACGGGTACGTGCATCTTTCCTCGTGCTCTTCCCTTGTAGGCAGAGGGAAACAAAAGGACGTTGACCTCTGTGGGCTACCAGAACCTGAGCCCTTGCTGGTGGCCAGCCTCGAGCTCCCTGGCTACAAACTCATCTGTCACAGGAAACATCGGTGTTTAAAAATACCAGCGACGTCGCGCTGGCCCCAGTCACAAGGATGGACGGTCTGAGGCCGTGAGTGCCCGGGCCTTGCCGTGGGCTTCCCATTCAGCCCTTGTTTGAGTTCCTGGGTGGGGGCATTTAGCATCAGCGTTGTCTGTGCTCCTCGTCTCTAGCAGGAGTCGCCTTTTCAGTTATTACTGTGCTCTGCTGAGGAGGAAATGCTGTTGCCTTTTTTGGAGCTTTTAAAGAATCTTATTTTTCAAGATCTCTTTTAGAACTGTACCTTGGAAAATGGTGTTTCATTAGCAGGTGCTCGCTGCCGCCAGACAGCTGAAGCAATGGAAAAAAGGCAAACGACATTTAGCTACTTAAAGCATGCAAAAAAATACTAAAAAAAAAAAAAGACGCAGAGCGCAAATAATTTGTCTTTTTGCAGGGTTACATGCAACACAAATGAGTTCGCTGAATTGGTTTACCGCATCAGTCAACAAACAGCTGTGTCAGCAGAAATGTGGGAGCAGCGTGTGCTGGGCTGGGTGGAAGAACACTCTGAGCTGACAAAAAAAGGGGACGAGGACTGACATGGACCTGGGCCTTCGGAGAGCAGAGTGCCCTCGGGGGCAAAGCCGAGAGTTTCTTTGCTATTCCCTTTTTCCTCGTCCTTTTGCTCATGTAGAAGCGGCCTGGGGACATTGGATATGGCCCTACCGTAACACTGAGTAGCTACACTGTGTGGCAGGTATCTGGAACTGATGGATGCACCTGTTTTTATGTTTTCTTGTTATTTTTTGCATGCATTTATGGATGCTCTTGCTATCTTTTAAGTCCCCCTCCACTGTCAGTCCCCTGCGAGCACAAGAGTCAGTGCAAACTGTGGCACTGTGTAGTGCTGCGGTCCCCCCGCTTGCTGCGGTGATGCCCAGTTTGCAGCGTGTTACGTTGACCGGTGCATGGAGAGCATCTCTCCTGCACCCGTGGCAGCACATGGGCAGACGGGAGCAGGGTCGTACGCACATCGTGTTTTGGGGATTTTGCTCCTGAAGTGCCGTACAGCTCTCGCTACCATAACTGCAGGGCAGGGTAAAATCCCCGTAGGGCTGACGAGCCGATATAGCGTTAAAACAATGCTGAGGACCAGTCACCGCTAGCAGAACGGCGGGGGAGAGGAGCTGCTGTTGCCCAGACCTGTTACAGCTCTGCCGGGCTTGTCGGGGTGAGTGGGACACCGACGAGGGTGCACCAGGCCTGACGGGCGGCCCGGACTCCCTTCCCTTCCACTCCAATGCAGCGCAAAGCCGGGGTTTCTCAGGAGGGTGTCTTGTACCCCCTTGGTGGTTTGGCAATGAGCGCAGGGGCTGAGCGGCCCGGCTGGTTTGTGCGGGTAGTTGTGACGTTTGTTGTGTTTTCTGGAGGTTTCCCATCTTTTCTGGAGGTTTCCCATCTTTCCTTTGGAGGTGGCTGACCGTTCGTTGCCGCGCGTGCCTGGCCTGGCACCAGCGCAGCACTTGTTTGGTCCAAGCCGTTGGCTCCGCGCGGCGCGGAGACGAAGCCGGGTGCCGCCGGGAGCGAGAGCTGTGCAAGGAGGCTGCAAGAGACACGGCTGCTGAGCACCGCGGGGCCCTGCTTCTCCGCAGGCTCCATCCCAGTGGGACATTGGTGAACGTCAGCCATGCGGGAAGAAGATTTATGAGTTAGAAACCCGTGTCTTCCCAAGGCAGAGAAGCTGCGAGCCTCAGCCAGCCGCAGAGCGTGCTGCGCCGTGACAGTGGGACGCGCAACACCTTTCGAGGCATTTTGGATGTGCTCTGCACCAGCAGCCCAGCCAATTCTGAAAAAAATCAGTTTTGTTCTTATTATCCCCATCAGTACTCAGAAAAAAAAAAAAATCTTGTCCTCAGAACCAGTAGGCAAATTTCTGCCTGTTTGTGTCTCACGTTGGAGACTGGGTAATTTGGGGAGATTAGGGCAGTAAACAGAACTGTAAACAGAGCAAACCTGGGTAGCATTGCAAAGGGCTGCCCTGTTAAATGTTGCTCTTAGTGTCAGGGTAATTTCTGTGCGGTTTCATTTCGTTTATAAAGTCAGCGCAGCGATTGGATACGCTGGATGAGATAATTGGAAAATGCCTTACTAACCGGGACGTCTTCAAGGTTTAACTCGAAGCTTAAATTCACTTATAATTCCAGCCAAGCGCTTAGGCCTGGGTTTAAAGTCTGCGTGTCATCGGGGCAGGAGCAGAATTAACGTTCGGGTGCCCTGGGCAGGTGTGCGGGAGGGGTCCTGCCCGCGCCGGCCGGGCTGGGGCTCGCAGCCCCTCCTGGCAGCGCCGCGCATGGGAGCTGCCACAGCTATGAAGTAATGGTTCGGTTCTCAGGCTATTTTTGAAGCTAGAAATGCAAGTGTAACCAACGCTTCAGCATTTTCCCACACCTTTCATGTGACACAGGACTGTGCCCAGTCATAGGACTCTGTCCCTCGGACTTAAAAATTGTCACAGTTTCACTTCCCTCGTGGTTTTTTTCCCTTCCTTTCCGGAGGCAGCAGAGTTGGTTCCCTTTGCTGCCCCGATAGCTGCTGGCACGGCTCCTGTCAAAAAAATTACTGTCCTCGGGAGATTCTCGCCCATTTTGAACTGTTTCTGCAGCAGGTAGCGCCCTTTTCAGCCTCTCCAGATGCGTTTCACACCGGCTGCTCCATATCTGAAACACAGAACCAACTCTTGGGGCAAAACAGGAGCTTTCCAGCTTGCTTTATACATAATTTCTACCTTAATAATTCAGATCGACATTGAAAACCAATAAAATATCCAGCAATTCACGTCTTTATCATGAAATGGTTAAAGAAAAGGAAACCCCAGCTGTTGCAGGCAGCCCCGGCCCATCTGCAGCCTTCGGATGGGTTGCTGCCTGGGTTGCCACCTACCTGGGCCTCCTCCTCCTTCTGCCCCGTTGCTGGGCGAAGGGGGGAACTGCCCGGCAGAGGTCCGCAGAGAAATGGGCTGGACAGCAAATGCTTCAATTATACGGATAAACCCCAAAGTACCCCGGGAAGTGCTGGTTCTCTGATCTGCTTCAATTACAGGCAGTTTAGGGATTGCTGTGACACTAGTCATTAAAAATGCTCGGCTATGTGAGTTTTAAGCCGACGGTATTCCTTTAATTCTAACGCACTATTAGAATGTTAATTAAAAAAGCATACCAAAACGAAATACTCCTTCGAGAACCAAGAACCTGTCATTTGCGTGAAAACCCGGGATTATAAACTGCTTCTTCTACTTTTGCTGCCAAATATGCAAAGTAAATTGCACAATTTCAGGGATGCAGTTGAGCCGCTTTGTGTTTTTCTTTCTCCAACCGAGAAGAAACATTTTCTTCCATCTGAGGGAGAGTCATTTGTTTTTCTTGCTGCGTAACACCTATGGGCTCTCATCAACACGAACACAAGAACTTTTCCACCGTTTCTTATCTCGCTTTATCGTGGCGCTGTGATTTTTCTAAGGCAAGGATTGTTTATTTGCTGTAATTTCTTAGTTATTTTTCTAAAGGAAAGAAAGCGAAGTGAAGTTTAGGCAGAAAAGCAGTGGTCGCAGTTGGGAGCCGTACTGAATCCGATTCCCATCCCTGCTCAGGCCTGAGAGCGTTCTCAGCCCCTGGGACTGTGCACATCCAAACCTTTCCGTAGTTGTCAAATACCCAGATCGTTTACCCGAGCTCCATCCATAGATCACACAATCGATTATTGCTTTATGACAGATATTGGGATGCTTTCTTATTTTCTTAGTGGTTTTTTTTAATTGCAAGATTATCAAAAGCTGGATAATGTTTCACCAGTGTTGCGGTACACCCCCGGGAAAGGGACGGGGAGGCTTTTAGGAACCTACCTCAGTAATCCTCAAATTCATGTGCCTGCAACTCAGTGGTTGAAAATGGGTTTCGGAGTGTAATCTCCGCGATGGGAGAGGCAAATTGGAGATAACAGCGTGTACTGGGCTCCGGTGAGGGGACAGGAGAGAGCAGGTTGGCAGAGGAGAGGAGCATTTCAGTGTTTACACTGTCATAGAAAGCTTTAAAAATATGTTTAGAGTATTTAAAATCTGATGGGCTTTTGATAGCTTATGTGTTAATTATATAAATCAGAATAGTTAGGGTGTTCACTCGTGGTCCCTTTGTAGGCAAATGGTGCTAATAGCTCAGTGGTCACCGTAATGCCCAAGCCTTGTTTCACAGGGGGGCCATCCCGTTTCCCGTATATATTACCGCTCCAGAGTTCGGTAATTTTTCCATTATCTATGACTCTACTGCCCTCGTCTAAATTGTCACTTTGGATTTTTGTTTTGTCTTATACTCCCAAAGTCACTCCGGATATTTGGGGACCGTGCAGCCACGAGCGAGACGAAGGGCCCGTACTGACCGTGGCGGGCACCGTTCCAGCCGCGGCTCCTGGCACAGCCGCCAGGCAGGGCCAAGCGCAGATCTTCAGCCGGCAGCCGTCCCCGCAGGATATCCCACCCCAGCCACGTACCTGAGCCCACGGAAAGGCATAACACATTTGCCTGGTTTACTGGTTATGGTGACCTCAGTGTATTTGTCCTCAAAAGGCTTTAGCAAGAAAAAGGGGGAAATTATTTTGAATCTTTCAACAACTGAGGTTGGAAAGGACCTCTGAGGGTGCCTGGGGTTGATACGGGATTGATATTAATTTGATCTGAACATAGAAAAGGGCTGTGAGTGCATTTTTCACTCTTGGGGCCCATCTCAGGTCCTTGTGAAGTCAGTGCAGAGGCTCCCTTTGACATTGAGTGCCAGCTCTAGGATCCTTGTGGTGACATTCATGTCCCCAAGCTTCGGGCTCTGTACAATGAGGCAGCTGGTGTAAGCTCCTGGAAGAGACACCGGTATCTGCAGGGCCGCTTCCCCCTGTCCTGAGGCACACGGGGATGTGAGCGACCAACTGCCGGTCCCTGCCTCTCCCCACCAGCTTTGGGGCCAGCCTCTGTGCCCCACTCAGTGCTTCGAGATGTTCAGGTAAGGGGCAGGCAAGAGGGACCTTTACCTTGGTGAGAAGGTCCAGGTGCCTGCCTCTGCTGAAATCAGTTCTTACTCATTTCCGAAAAAGCATTTGCTAAGAGGGATTTTAGTCTGCGATAAAACAAACGACTTGCGAGTCCACCGCAACTCTTAAGGATTTGCTGAGGCTCAGCGCCCAAGTGTCATTGCGCAGTGGAGGCTTTCCTGCTGTTAGACTTCTGCCGCGCTGCTCGACAGCGAGCGGAGAAGAGCTCGGCCAGCAGGATTTAAGCCCAGAAGCTGAAAGCATTAGGCTGTTACCATAACATGGACTTACTTGCTCTCAAAACGTGTTTATAGACAAGAATTTGGGAGTTTCCAGGGAATCCACAAAGAAAATGGAAGGGCAGCATCTGTGACACACCGTGAAGAGAGACCGCAGCAGTGCAAAGCAGCTGGATTGAACTTTCTAAGACTCCTTTCCACTGCAAAGAAAATCAGGAGTTAAGAAAGCTGCGCTATTTTTGCAGGCAGTATTCAGCCCCCAGCACAAATGTTAGGGAATTGGAAAGAAAATCCAGACTGGTACTGGTGTGCTGCAGAGTTTTATGACCAAGCATTTTTACAGGGAAAAGCGTTTGCTTTCGGGGGGGGAAATCAAGATTTGTGTTCAAAGTCTGAACACGTGAAAAGCCAAACCTTTTGATCAATCAGCGTTCTCTGTGTGCCTTTTGGGATTTGCTGCCCGTGTCCCCGTGGCAGGTCTGCATCGCCCTTCACCCTCTGTGCTGCTTCTTATCATCAGCCGCTCCAAAAAAGAGCCTGCGGACAGGGCTGGCCAAGCTGCGCGAGTCCCCGTGGCCAGCCCGAGGCGCAGGCTCCTCGTGGCTCGCACGCAACGTGAGCCACAGCGGGGTGTAAGGGGACAGCTCTGCGCCGGCCGGGCGGGCTGAGCTCCCGGCAGCAGGCACGCTGTGTCCGTCGGGAAGATGGTGGTGCTGGCATCTCACCTGCAGCGCTCCGGGGCAGCCGGGGCAGCCACATGCCTTGGCTGTGCTCTGGATCATAGAACCATAGAATTGTTAAGGTTGGAAAAGACCCTTAAGCTCATCAAGTCCAACCGCTAACCCAGCACTGCCAAGGCCACCACTAACCCATGTCCCCAAGCACCACATCTCCCCGGCTTTTAAATCCCCCCAGGGATGGGGACTCAGCCCCTGCCCTGGGCAGCCTGTGCCAGGCCCTGACAGCCCTTTGGGGAAGGAGTTTTTCCCAATCCCCAACCTAACCCTGCCCTGGCGCAGCTTGAGGCCGTTCCCTCTCGTCCCATCGCTTGTTCCTGGGGAGAAGAGACCGACCCCCCCCGGCTCCAGCCTCCTTTCAGGCAGTGGCAGAGAGCAATAAGGTCTCCCCTCAGCCTCCTCTTCTCCAAACTAAACACCCCCAGCTCCCTCAGCCGCTCCTCGTAAGACTTAATCTCGGGGATCCTGGGGCTGCTCTGCGCCCTGAGCTGGGCTCTGCGTCGCTGTTGCTCTCCTGCCATTGCAGGTTACCCGGTTTAACACTAGAGATACGGGAGCCTCTGCAGTGGCAGCACAGGGTAGGCCATTTCTGGATCCCAAAGCGTTATCTTCCTACAGCCCAGTATCTCTGCACGGTGAAAAGTGAGGGCTGGGGTACCCATCTGGGGGGGAAGGCTTTATTTGTGCCAAAACCTCTCCCTGAGTAATGCAGGACGGGAATTACCCCTCGCCCCTCAAACGCAACTGGGCCTGGCAGCAGCAGACGCAGCCTGGCACCTCGTGGGCAGAGCAGGGGCGTCGCATCCCCGTGCTTCACCAGATGCTGCGCTTGAAAACCTGCCCTGGTTGGCAGCCAAATTTGGCGTCTCAGCCTGGCGTCATTTTTCGAGGATGTTCAGTGGAGAGAAGAGAAGAAATATTGTATTGCAAGATAGTGGCAGATGCTCTGGGGCTGCAGTGCTTGTAATGGTGCTTCTGGTGTCCAGAGCCCCGCCGCAGCCCTCTCGCACATAATCGTCTTGCAAAGCTGCTGTCGAGCTCCTGACAGGCTCCTAATCCGTCCTGACGTGCGCGCAGATGCTCAGCTGAGTGCCATTTCCTGCTCTAAGGAGCCCAGATTGTTCCTGACTGGCCCTTGGGTTTGAGCAATTGGTTTAATTTTTCTCTCTCATTTATTTCCTTTGCCTAAGGGAACTGTGCTTCAGCCCCCTTCTGTAAATCTCCTTATCGTGTGCCATATGAAATACGCTCAGCAGGGGCAAGGTCTTCATTTATTAACTGAACTCCTGCTGGGTTTAGCGATGCTGCAGCGCAGGAGGTTTGCTCAGGGTGCGTTGCGGCTCCAAGCTCAGGTTTAGATGCACGCGGCTCCTTCCAGGAGCACGCGTCTTCTGCAGGCGCTTGGCGTGGTGCCGGTGGGAGCGCAGGGAGAGCGTCTCTGCTGCTGCTGGGGGGCACAAAGGGCTCCAGCCCATCGTTGTTGAACCCAAACGAGGTTTAGGCTGAGCGAAGAGCAAGGTGCAGCTCCTTTTTGGGTTGCTTGCTCCTGCTTTCATGCCCAGGACAGCTCAGGGCATGCCGAGAGAAAAGCTACCACCACGGGAGCCGCAGCTGCAGCGCCAGGGCGCGGGCAGGCGGAGCAGGGCTGCGGCAGCAGATGTTTTGGGACAGCTCTGCCTGCTCGCGTTTCAGCAGGGAACGCTCCTCTTGGAGTCCTTTCCGAAGCAATTTGAGGTTAATTAGCAACTTCTGGCTTCCCTATCTAGCTGGTCTGTTTATCTTTTGTCTGAGCGAGTTCTCTTCTCTTCCTGTTGTTGTTCCTTCTTCCTGAGCGAAGGGGGGGCCGTGCAGGCACCCTGCCCGCCGCGCTCGGGGACTTGCCGGCCTGGCAGGCTCCTGCTGCCGCCTCCTCCCCGCTCCCAGATGTGCAGGCTGGTCCTTGCCTTCTGAAATGTCTCTCCTTGCCCATCCAACCATTTAATTTTGCTTCTGCCTAGAGGAGGCCCATTGCAATGTGAGGTGATGGAGGCCAAAAGCACGGTGCTGGGCGCAGCGGTTAGGAGGAGAGAGCTCGAAAAGCCACAGCCAGACGTGCCGGCTCAGAGGTTTCACCTCCCACGAGCAACCACGAAGCACAAACACGGTGGCCATCCTGGTTGGGACCGACCCTTTGCGCTCCCCGGTGCTGGGCTGCCAGGGGCCCTCGGGGCATCGCCGCAGCCCGTGGGTGGGTGCTGGAGCGGAGAGACGACATCTGAGCTGCCCTTGGCCGCTCCTCGGAGCCCAGCTGTTAATGCCGATGGAAGGGATCCAAATCCCAGCACATGGGCTCCAGCTAAGCCTTGGGGTCACCCCTGCTCTGCAGCGGGCATGCACCAGCCGTAAATACAGGCCACTGTGTTACTAATGCACCCACCGTAAATGTTTTATGTAACCTCATAAACTTCGAGTAGCTGTAATCTTATAAAGCCTGTGGCCTTTGCTGGACTGGTGTTTTAGGCAAGAGGCCTGGAAGAGCCAGGCCATCTGTGGTGGTAATGAGTTTCTCATCCTTTCAGAAAGAGAATAGTCCCTCGGTGGCCTTCCCCGTGAGGTCTCATGTGCTGAAGACTGCATGGGATTTTCCTAACTTGCATGTCACTGAGGATCTAGCAGTGCGGCGGGGAGAACCCGGAGTGAAACTACTGGATATGACCCTTAAATTCATCCATCAAACTGCTGCCATGGTAGGACAGGTGAAACAACAGATACCGAGCAAGGGAAGATCATCTGGATGAGGAGCAGTTATGCAGTCTATAAATGATCCCCAGATCCCTGCGAACCCAGAGGTGCTTCTGAGCACAGCGGTTTATGTGACATGGAATTAAGCTTTTCCCTCCCCTCTGTGAGAGCGGGCTGCCCGGAGGCTCCCTGCGGGCTGGGTGGCAGACGTACCACCAAAGCCTTGCCGGGGACTGCTTTTGCAGGGACTGTTTCTTATCTCTTAATGCTTTCATTCCTCCGTCTTGATCCTCTCTGAACTCTCTTCACAGAGGACTTGACCCCTCCTTCCTACCTCCCCACTCTCCGCCACGGGGTAACCCAAGCCCTGCAGCGATGGTAATTGTGGGAAGACCTCCACCAGCCTCAACTCCCTCCGTCCCACGGGAGATCCTGCCTCCCTCTCGGACCTCTCATCCTGGAAATCCTTCCCGCTCTCCTCCCGCTCGTCCAGCCCAGCGCGCGGGCAGATGGTTTCTGTTGCAGCTGTCGGACCGCAGCTGCGCCGCTGAGCCTCGGGACGGCGAACAGTAGCTCTCCCTGCATCCTGCTCGCTCAGCGCTGCGCCCAGCCCGCTCCTGCCCCCGTCTCGGCAGGGCCGCTCCGCCGGCGACGGAGCTCGCCGCCAGCACTGGCAGGGTGGGTCGGACTCCTCTCCTTCACACCAGGAATTTTAATGCCAGCTCTGCTTGCACAAGGGAGTTGGGCGGCTCGAGCAATAGGCACGGTGCAAAACACTCCCTTTATTTCTCAGCGCGTGAAGTCTTCACCCCAGCCTTCAGGTTTAACTTTTGAGTGATTCTGCTGGGTGTTTTGGGTCTCTTGCTTTCGTGCCTCTCAGTAGTGACCACAGCAGCATGGGGGCATGGCACCTGTGGCAAAACTGTCCGTTCCCGCTGGCTTTTGGAGCCCATGCCCAGGAATTGCCTTCCTGAGGGCCTAAAGTGTGATAACGCCATCGTAAGAGTGTAGGAAGGGAAGAGCAGTGCCTGCGAAAAGGACCCTCCCTCCATGCGGGGACTGGGCAGAAAGCAATTTTGGAAATACCCAGTGAGAGAAGTACGTGGACATGCATCTCCCAGTATCAGATGGTTTGTTCCTGTAGCCAGTCATCTGGTCACACAGAAGAGAAGGCGGCTGTCTGGAAATCTCATTTTCACACTCCCACTGTCTGGGTTTTCAATTCAAACACTGCCCCAAACATGCATCTGCTTTCCCTTCTATTTTTTGGCTTCTATATCTTGCCTCCCCCCTGCTCCCCACCCTCCCCATTTGAAGTATTTTTCTGGACTAAGGTATTCAGCCAGGAATAGTCGGGCTTCCTTGGTTCCTGAAACACTTGCCTGGCCCCAGGCTGCTCTGCCAGCCACCGGTCGTGCACCCACGCTCCTGCCAGCAGGCCCAGCCCGGGCCCCTCGCTGCTGGTACGGAGCCCAAATCCTATAGATCCCTCTGCCAGGATGAGCCCAGAGTTTGAGTTTTAGCCTATTGGTCCTTACCAAACCACTTTTCTTGGAAATCCAGGTCATGAGAAACATGTGCAAATGCTTTCCAGCTTCCCAGCCTCCTACTTTCCCCGGTTAACCTCAGGCTTTCAGCAGCAGGCAGTGCCCATCTCTGCCCGTCCTGCATTTCGTGGGCTCCCCCAAGAGCTGGGGCCTCTCCTTTGCGGGAAGAGCCACCGAGCAGCGTTTTCTGTGTATCTGGTGACCAGGTGAGAGACACCGGTGCTTGTTCTCCCCGCTGCCAGCTTGGCTCTAGGACGGCTGTGCTCTGAGCACTGTGTCGAATGCGCTCCGATTTCAATGGGATTTCGTTTCCACTCGGAGCGGTTCACATGGTGCAGCTCAGCTTCTGGGCTCGGCCTCGCGCAGCGCAGCTCCGTGCCAGAGAGTTTGTGTCCTGCAGAGACGAGCCAACTCCGAACAGTACGTGGGTCTGATATCACTGCAACCGATCTTGGCCCCATGCATGGGAGAAATGAGTCTTGGCAGAGAACTGTCCTGTGCTCGTCTGTTTTCCTCCCGCCTGCCGATTCTCTCCCAGAGGGCTGCGCCAGGGACCGGCTCCCTGCGCCGGGTGCCTTCTGGGGCTGATGGAGACCTCTCCCTCCGTGAGACGACTCCTGGACCTCCTCGGGCCACGCTACGGCTGTTTGCTATGTGCAGAGCTCCCCCAAGCCCCCAGACCCATCCGTCGTCTCTCCAGAAGTGCCCGAGGCCATGCCCGAGCCAGGGCAGCAGCTTGAGCTCTTTCTGGGGAAGGGGCTGGAGGCGCACGAAGCGGGATGCCACCTCCTGCGCCGGGGCTCTGCTGTTTCAGGCTCCGCAGGACCAGCTTCACGCAGAGCATCTCCTGCGCCCGGGCTGTGCTAACCTTTCTGCCTGCGGCCGGGAGGAGAGGGTGGAGGAGGTGACCGAGGAAGGCTTGTCCCAGCTCGGAGGTGGGAGCTTCCTTCCTCTTCCTCTCTTCAGGGGTGGGAGGTTTGCACTGTGAGCTTTTAGAGCAGGTCTGGGGAAGGAGCTGTCGATCTCCTCCCTCCCGCAGTGTTTTGGCTCTGGGAGGGCACTGGGGGGATGGTCAAGGTGAGACTCAGCTCTTCAAGGAGGTTTTCTCCTCTGGAGCCTCCCCAGGCCAATGGATCAGAGGTGCCTCAGGCCGTGGGTGCATGGTGAGGGGAGCTCTGCTGTGGGTGTAGAGCTGGCCCTAACCCAGCGGCGCGGTGGCAATCAGGACATGCGATGGAGCCAGGTGAGAGGGAGGGCTCCAGCCCACCTCCTCTGGCCAGTGCCTCTGAGAGCAATGGTCAGATTGCTGAGAGGAGAACTGGAGAGGAGTTGGTGTGGTCTCCTGAGGACTGAGCCCGTGTTAGCCCTTCGAGGTGACTGAATGGAGTCTGGGGCTCCTTACTGCAGGTCATGGGCTGATTGTGCTGTTTCTCCTTGCTCTTCCCCTCTTCCAAGTCATTAGTGGGAGAGACTACAAGCCTTGCCGTAGCCCCAGCCCATCTGCCGAGTGTGGAAACTCCTCTAACGCTCTCTCAGCTGCACCCATAAACCATTCACTGAAACAAAAGAGCTGGTAGGAGACCAGATTTGAGAACTGTGGTGATGCACGGGGCAGGCCAGAGCCCTGTGCACCCTGCTGCCCCTGGGTCTCCTCTGGAGACGGGCCAGGCGTCAAGGACACGCGGGGTCAGGGTCTGAGTTTGGAGGTGACACATGTGCAGCTGTTCCTGATCGCGATGGGAAAACTCATGGGTGGGAAAATCCCTGCTAATTGGTGGAAATTTGGATCAAGTGGATTAAGAATGGGAATGCTAACGTGTCAAGATAAGCCATTCGTTTCCTGAGCGTTCAAGTATGCACTGGACAGAGTAGGAAAAGCAGTTGGCAGGTGGGGATGCGTAAATTTTCCAAACTTCACGTGCGAGACAGGATTCACAGACAGCCTGAGCTCTGCCTTGCTTGCCCACCGCCATGCTCCCTGGCGGCAGCGCCTGCCGTCTGCCCGCTCCGTGCAGGATGGGCCACGTAAAACCCACCTTTACTTGGTGCACACTGCTTCTTCTCCTCTGAAATTCTGCGCATGTACCACTGTGGGAGCTCCTGAACGTGTAAGCTGCTTCGCTGCAAGCTTTGCCTACGCGACGCTGCCTCTGACCACAAGTTATGAGTATTTAACCAGGCAAATTCGTTTCCGTTCCCATGCTGCCGTTGTAGTTATCTCGGTGCAGGTCAAAAGGCACGGTGCCGTAATTTGCAAAAAGCCCAATGACTTGACGTTTCGTTCTCGGTGGGAGGGCGGGTGCCCCATGCAGAGGTGTGGGGAAAATAAACAGAGCAAAGCCGAGAGGAGCAAATGCAGGCGGGCATCTGAGACACCAAGCCCTCGCCCTGGGGCTTCATCCAGCAACTGTTACCTATGATTAAGAGTCCGTATCAATCTCGATGTCATGAAAGTCACCCAGACCGTGAAATCTCCATGTTCGGTGTGGAAATACGGCACTGGATGCATTTTTGTTTGAAATGCGTTAAATCTGTGTTAGAGGGGCCGCGGGGAGTGTTTGGGCCTTGTCGGCCAGGAGGAATTGTGCCGTCTCGCTCCCTCGCGGAGCAGGGCGCGCAGATCCAGCGGTTCCTAACGGCTCATCCATGACCAACTGCAAAAATCGCAGAGATGTTTGCCACGGTCGGCCTGTGAAATCAGCCTCCTCTCTAGGAATGAGAAGCCTCCGTAGCTGCGATCCAGGGCTGCCCTGCTGGCTGCAGATTCCCTGCCGGAGAGCAGCTCCCAGCAGCGGGCAGGGAGGCAGGCAGGGAGGCAGGGCAGGGCTGCACAGCCTCCAGCGTGCAAGAAGGATGGGAAAGCGGATGGGCTGCGGTAGTTTGACGCCCTGCTCCGTTAACCTGGCACTTGCATGCGTGGTGGGAAGGGGCTTTAAGCATCCACAGGCTTTCATTCACAAGCTTTGTGCGGCATGGGCTGTAAAGCCACTCTTTGGGTGAGACTCTCTGCTGGCAAGTACGATGTGTTTTAGCAGCCAGATCACCCTGGGGATGTCCCCGACCGTTCCAGCCGTCCCTCGGGATCCCCGCTTGCACCTGCAGCCAGAGGGGAAGCAGTGAAGCCGGCGCTGCCACGCCGGAGGAGCTGCTTGTCGCTGCGGCAGGGCTCGGGGTCTGCCCCGGGTTTCCTACAGCTCAGCTGCTTGCAGCTACGATTTAACAAACGTGCTGATTGATAACTCTCTGGAGTGCATTTTCCCTTCCTTTCCACATAACATCCTGAACTTGGCTCTCCCTTTGACAGTTCCCACTTGTGGAGCAAAGATGAGGGGTTTTATCCGAAAAAGGGGCACGTTAGAGAGGCCAGAAGCGGGTCCCTCGCTGAGCACGGGGGCCTGGCAGCGTTTGTTTGTGCGAGGTAGAGTTCTCACGCTCTAAATATACAATCTGTGATAAGGGAAGGGAAAAAGCCCAGCATGGAAATATTCCTTCTGTAAGAGAAATAATTTGCTGCTGCTAAAAATATATGTTCATATTATTCCTGCCTTGGTCTCTAGCTTGATGGGAGAGAGTGCACGCAGGCTGCCCTCAGGGGACTCGGCTCCGCAGCACAGACCCCAGGCGCTCGGGGAGGCCGTGCATCCGCTGGGGCCGGAGGGATCACGAGGGGGAGGGAAGGGGCTCCTCGTCTTCGTTCTGCTTTACCATCCCCATCTCTTTCTCAGGGCGGTAAAAGCGTGATACGGGGTTACCCCGAAGGTCGTAGGAAGTAACCTCTAAGCAGGTGCTGACAGTGGGAAAGGAAAGTGATCGGCGGCATTCCCAGAGCAGCTGGGAGCCCGTTCCCAGCCCCGGCTGCGCGGAGAGGCAGGAACGGCTTTGTTCGAGGGGGACGCACCTTCGGATCGGTGGGATATGTGTAATCCCTTCCTGTCTCATCTGCAAGCATCCCGGGCCTGGTGCTTCCTTCCCTGATTGCTGCTCCTGGGACCCCGGGTCCCCATTCGCAAGCGCTTCCGTGCCTGCTGGCGAGCGGAGCCCGGCCAAGCCGAGCGGCCGCCCCGCAGGGCAGCGCCGGATTTCCCAGGGACAGCCCCTGGCCGGGAGACAGAGCCTGCCCGGGGAGCGCTGCCTGCCCTGCCCGCCTCGCCTGCGCCCTGCGGTACTGCGTGAGCGATGAAGGGCGGCCGCTGCTGCCGTGGCCTCGGCCGGCAGAGCCTGGCACGGCTGGCTTGGAGCCGGTTACATCTGTGAAACCGTTCCTGTTAGAAATGGGTGAAATCTTTGGCATTTTCTTGCAGCTCTGTCTTGCTGGGTGGTAGGTGGACACAGGGTCTGCTCAGGAGCAGGTTGTATCTGCTGTCTTGAGAGTATGGTCAAGGAGCTGAGCTGGCAGAAGAAGGCCTTGCTGCTGCGGAGCTGTCAGTAGTGACAGACCTTAAACCCTAGCAGACCTTGCTGCAGTTTTTGTAAATCATATATTGCCATGGCATTGCTTTTTCGATTCTCAGAAAACTCCTGCCCCCTTTGGGGCCCAATATCTGTCCCCGGAGCATCCCCTGGCCATTATTTATAGAATCATAGAATTGTTAAGGTTGGAAAAGACCCTTAAGATCATCAAGTCCAACCGCTAACCCAGCACTGCCAAGGCCACCACTAACCCATGTCCCTCAGCACCACATCTCCCCGGCTTTTAAATCCCCCCAGGGATGGGGACTCAGCCCCTGCCCTGGGCAGCCTGTGCCAGGCCCTGACAGCCCTTTGGGGAAGGAGTTTTTCCCAATCCCCAACCTAACCCTGCCCTGGCGCAGCTTGAGGCCGTTCCCTCTCGTCCCATCGCTTGTTCCTGGGGAGAAGAGACCGACCCCCCCCGGCTCCAGCCTCCTTTCGGGCAGTTGCAGAGAGCGATGAGGGCTCCCCTCAGCCTCCTCTTCTCCAGGCTGAGCACCCCCAGCTCCCCCAGCCGCCCCTCCCCACCCTTGTGCTCCAGCCCCTTCCCCAGCCTCGCTGCCCTGCTCTGGCCACACAACTTTGTGAAGTTGCATTAATTTCCAGGTAGGTGATCGTGATGGGAAATGATAACAGCATAGTTTCAGTTCAGGATCCAGCAGCTGGACCACTTGGCAGGGAAAACGTCACTGTGAAACCTGAAAGCTGCCTCTTTTTAATACCTCCTCATTCAGACACCCTTTTTGAAGCTCAAACATACCCTTAAGGATCAGGCATCTTTACTAACCGTGCTTATTTCACGAAGGTAATGAGAAAAATCTTTGCTGCTCAGACATGTGCTCCAGAAAGCCCTTTGCAACCTGCGTGCTGGTCGCTGGACGTGGGTTTGAAGCATTGCTTGCCTTGCCAGGGGAGCTGATGAAGGGCAGCACCCACGGCTTGTCCTGGCATGGGCCACAAACGGTGCCCAGCCTGTGCTCTGTCTGGCCAAGGTGGGCTTTGGAAGGCTCTTGCAAAGCCTGGAGGAGAGCTGAAAGGGTTTCTCCTCTAGATTTTCTTAAATCATCGGTGGAAGCGCTGGCTGAGAGCCCGGAGGCGCAGGAGGCCGTGTTTGGTGGTGCAGAGCGTGTTGCACCCTGGCACGTCCCCATTGCCGCCCGCCGTCACCCGGTTGTGAGGGCAATGGGGAGGGAGAGCCGTCGTGCGTGGGCATGGCGGGGCAGCAAGCAGGCTTTGCCAGGGGGTTGTGGAGGAAACGTGTGTCCGCGAGGGGCGGGTTGGACGCTACGGTAACTACGGTTGGAGCTACAGTGATAGCACAGCATGTTTTAGCTCAGGTTAAGGGCTGGGAGAAATTCCAAACGTCAACCCTAAAGCAGACCTGGTGTCGAGCTGCTCCCGCTGCGTCCCCGTATGGACTTCGGGGGACGGTTTTGTGAGGACGTTTCACTTGCCAGGCCTGTTTGTGCAGCGCTGGCTGGGCGAGTCGGGGCCTCGTATCGACCTTCGCAGGAGCTGCGGGTTTCCTCCTGGCCTCGGCAGAGCCTCCAGGACTCTGCCTCCGCCGCAACGGGACGTTCGCCCGGCGCAGGCTGCCCAGCGTCCATCCTGGCACCGCGTCAGGAATGTGTGTGTGTGCTGGGCAGGCCCGGCAGGGCGGGGGAATTGCCACCGAAAGAAAGGGAAAAGCTGCCTCCTTGTTTTTCCTGCTTCAGACCCTCTCCCATTTCAATTGCTGGGAAAGGCAGGGTTCTGCCCGGCTCAAGGTTACGTCCTTCTGCTGCCTGGCCCCGGGCCAGTAAGCGTGAGAGCGAGCTAGACACAATAACAAGGATGTCAAACACAGGATCACTTCCCTGCAGACCCAGGCAAGGGTGCAAGCAGCGCTGGGAAGGGATTAGCAGAACGGAGCTAGCGGTAGGGCTAAAGGATGTCAAAACTATTAAATAGATTTTTTTTGCCAGGTATTTTTCAAAAAAAGAGAGCCTCCTGCCTCTGCACGACTGGTATTGGTGTGCAAAAGTTCTGCCCCATTTGCTGCTCACTGGGATGGGATGAATCTGGGTGATTTTGCAGAGCCTGGGTGCAGCCTGCTTTAAGCCAAGGAGACAAAAGGGGTGGCTGGGGCTTCTGCTCAGCCCTTGATTTAGGCAACCAAACGCTGGCGATGGCCCATTCTCCTGCTCCCGTCCTCAAGCCCAGGCAGGATTTGTCTTTTGGATGCGTTGGCTTAATGCAATGGTTGGTCCTTGGTAAGAGGTAAGAGCAAAATCAGGTCAGCTGCTGCCCCAGCAGGTCAGGATAGCAGCAGCGGCAGGTACTACTGAAGGTCAGTTTAAAATAGCCTTTATCTTGCTTAAAACCCAGGGAAGATGGAGCAGATCTTAACGTGTGCAGACATGACTGGAATGATGTATTGGTGGCTGCTTGTCGCTCACCGCTCAGCCTGCTGCTGCTGTGCCAGGGAGAAGGGCTTTGCTGGAGGTGCCAACATTTGTGGATTTTGTTTTCCTTTCTCCCGTAATGGAAACGTTGGAGTTTCTCAGCACGGATGGAGTTCGGTTTGGGAATGGGGCTGAGGAAGAGCAGAGGTCCTCTCCCCTCCCACTGCCCGCTGCTCACCACCGCGTTGGGACCAGCCAGCGTGTTCCTGGGTGGCTCACACCACCCCTCGCCAAGAAGAGGAGAAGGAGCCAGGACAGTTGTCATTTAAGGCTGCTAACTGGAGTATTTGGGATAATTAAGAAAAGATGGTGGGCTAGGCAGTGAGAAGGGATTGCTCAGAGCTTTCCTTCCAGGCTCCATTAGACTGTCACGTCGGTGTTGACCTCGCTCGGGCTGCGGGGTTATTTCTCACCTGGCTCCTGTAGCAGCCGCCTGCCTCAGCCAGGACAGGAGGGGAACGGCCGCTGTGCACTGTCCTCCTTTGGCTGAAGGAGAAGTGTTGAAACGCCGGCCGCGGCCTCAGCGCTCGCACGCAGCAGCAGTGGCTCTGCGTGGTGGGACTGGCCCCGCGGCAGCCCCCTGCGAGCCCTGCCGACCCGACCTGCCGCCTGCACGCTTTGTGCTTCGCTTTTGCAAATGTGCAAAAAGGTGGAGGGAGAAGAAGATGGTGGGTGCTCAGATAGCCCAGTCCCGTACCCATCTGCCAGGTGGCTGGCAGGGCCAGGAGACTGCAAATGTGTGGAAAATACAGACATCTGCAGAGAAGTGCCCTTGCTTTTCTGATGGTTCAATGCATTTTTGTCTTTAACTGCTGCTTGCTGTCCTGCCTCGCCTCCCCTGCTCAGCGGAGCCTGGGAGCCCGTGGGTGGTGGGGCCCTCGCACATGGCAGTGACACACCGTGCCACAGAGCGCACGTGGGCCTGGGAGGGTGATGGCTTCACGGCCTGGAAATGGGGGACAGAGGTGCTACATGACATATCCAGGAGCTGTGCCAGGGCCAGGCCGGGTCTTCTGAGCCCTGCTTTAGCATCTGAGCCTTGTGGTGCTGCTGAGGGCTATGCCTTTGGGAAGAGTCCTGGCACGTCTTGAGTGGGCATCTGCAGCCGTGCCCAGTGTGGCACCATGACCGGCACAGCCCAAGGAGGCAGCTCGGGTCCTCGCTTTAGCAGAGGAGAGGCTGAGCCGGGGCCCATCAGTCCATGGCCACCGCCACCCGCAGGGCAGGCCCATCTCATTTGCTCCTTGAAAGCGTTTTCCGACCAGTGGGTCAATCAAAGATCCTGATGAAGTCATTCTGGCTACACCGCGGGGCAAACCCTCCAGAGCCGTGGCTCCCACGGGCACCGCATCATCTCATGCATTTCCCACCATCACACCGCTGTGAAGGAGCCGCTCCAGCCAGTGTGTGGGGTTTGAACCCAGAGCCATGGCCATGCACACTCAGCATCTCCGTCCTCCCCACCTGGAAGCTCCTCAGCGCTGCTCGGATGCGATCCAAGCTGCTGCAGCACCGTTGCATTGTGGAGCAGCCCCAGGTGTGACAACTCGGGCTCTGGTAGCAGCAACCTGGCGATGCGTGGGGTCGGCTTGCCTGCCGGTGACCCTGGCCCGCCGGCACCTTGCTGGGACCCAGGTAGAGCAGGGTTAACGCCAGCAAAGTGTCCCTGTGCGATGGCCTTTTTATCTGATACGATCCAGCGCATTTCCCGGTGGAGTGGTTTGCGTCCGGTCGTTAAGGCTGCTTGGCAGCGGAGCAGAGAGGAAGGCTGGAAGTAAACACAGGCGCTCTTGGATAGGTAGCTGGGAAAAGCAGCGAGAAGCTGCATGGGATTGCCGTCTCCAAAACCTCCTCGTTTCCTTGCCTTGCAGACGAACGGCTTCCTGCCAGGGACAGCACACACTGCGAGGCTCCGCGGCAGCACTGTCCCAGCCGGCACGGCACGGCACGGCACGGCTGCCAGCCCTGGCTGCAGCAGGCGCTCTGCCTCTCGCAGGGATTTCCAGCCACTCGCATGGATTGGGGACTTGAAATAGTTTTGGACTTTGTGAGCCTGCAGAAAATCCCAGGCTGTATTAACGTAAAGTATTGGTCTGCCTTGGATCGAGAGTATCGATCCGCACGGGAGCAGCAACAGCCGTGTCCATCGTGCCAGGGACGGGGCGACCTGCTACGTCCCACGCCTGCCATCGAGTCCTCTCTTAGCGTTCAGGCTATTTCACCTTGGGTGTACAGTTACTCCCAGGAGGGATGACTGCAGGATTTTGGCCGCTAAAGTCCTAATTTCTAAACTTTCACCTTTCTCCCTTGAACCAGACGCTGGTTTGAGCGTGTCCTGGGGTTTCCTAGAATGAATGAAAAAATGTGGCTCTGGATCCCTGCCTCTCTGGGGTCGGGTAGGGAGACATCATCGTTTTCAGCGGCTCAGGGCTGAGTCATGAAAGAGGACTTGACTCCCCCAGCTAACGAGGCAGTAAGAGCAAGATCCCGTCCCCAGAGCTCGTCTTGAGCAGCAGCAACTGAGCTGCCCAGGTGGAGAGGTCCGTGGTTGGTTTGGATAGATGATGGCGTGGTCATGCTACTGTTGGACTCGCCGGCGGTCACCTCACCTCTTCAAGCTTTTTCTCGTTTCTAATTCCCAAGGAAAAGCAGTGCTTTTCATGGCTTCTCCTTGGATTTGGGTGAATGTAAATGTACAAACTCCAAGGTTGACAGGAGATCAAAGATTTTCCTGCAGATAACAAGACAGCTACAGAAATGCCCAACACAGAGCAAGGGGAGGTTGCTTGATTCTGAGTATGTCTGCCAGCAGGGTTTCCCAAATAACGAAACCATTCACCTGTTTCTCCTCTTCTTTATTCTGTACACTTTAAAGAAAAAGGAAAGAATGAAGAGAGACGATTTGAGGCTCTTCTTAATGTCTCTGTTTTAGATGCTGTATCCAGCGGTCAGCTGCAGAAAGAAATAATCCATCCCACGGAGCCGTAGCTGAGGCTTGGGGTCTCAGCATTGCTTGGCCCGTCACTCCGGTCCGTGCAGGGAAGGAAAGCAGCCACCCCGGCTAATTCAACAGAAATACCCTTAGTTTCTCATGGAGGCACGGAATAAAAAGGCGCCTGTTTCCTCAGCCTGAGCTTCCCACTGTGAGGTCAATAATCACAAAATGCACCAGACTGGAGGGTACTGGGATCCCAGTTGCAGCATTTTCCATGTCACAGGCTTGTTCTGAAGCCTCTCTGTAGCTGTGAATGGAAATTGATAGTGACTTCACTGGTTTGCAATGTAGTCACTGCTGGCCATGCGAACGGCAGCCTTTATCCTGGCGGTGAGTTTGCTTTGGATTCCCACTGGGGCCTCATTTGAGTTTCATGTCTCGGTGCAGAAGGGCAGTTGGCTGATTTCGTGTTCCCACTGTCTCAGCTCTTTACATCCATGGACTTTCCTGGATTTTCCCTGGAAGGAGAGTCTGACCTGCTGCTTTCCCCACGTGCCGTTTCTGCTTCAGCCAACGCTAGATGTATGAACACCGGTTCGCGTTTTGGTGTGAACGTGCTGGCAGCCTGGAGATGCAGGTGCTGTGCTCACCCGAGCTAGTGCAGGGCACTGCAGGTGCCACGGGCCATCCTGATGGGCACCGACACCGACCATCGGTGTCACGCAGAGACTCTGGCACTTGAGCCATCAAGACTATTTGAAAATCCATGTCCCACACGGGTGATACGCTGGCTGCTGAGCTGAGTGCTCTCCTTCCAGTTATCACTCAAAGAAGGGATGGGCTCATTTTTACTGTCGGGCAGAAGTCCAGCAAGGCCACGTCAAGCTAAGCTCTTTGCTCACCCTCATGGGCTGTAAGATTTGGGCTTTGCTGGTGGTATGTGCAGCGTCTCTAGGACGGGGGTGGATTCCTCATCACGTGAAGTTTTTGAGCCACGATCGGATGCGTTTTGCTCCATCACAGCTTACCAGCTGGATGCTGGTACCTCTCGCCTTGCTCTGATCTGCGCCGAGCAGGATCCATTCAGCTTATGTTATGGATCCCCCGTTCTTCGGTCAGCCTGGGGGAGTGTCCAAGAAACCTTTGCTCAAACACGCAAACCAAGAGCCACTGGTAGCAAAGCTTTTTGTCTTTAAATATCAAGGCTTCTGTGTTTATTTGGAAAGAGTGAAAGGCTCTGCTTCTCCAACAGATCCGCAGCACTGTGTTACTGGGAGTTTCCCTTCGGCTTAGCATCATGGCAGGAGTGTTTGGAGGAACCAGGCTGACCCCAGACCTGCCCTTGTGTCTCCCAGGCGAGAGGCGGCTGCAGGACGCCGGGGCTGAGGGAGCAGCACCACTGTCAGACTCGAACGGCGTGCTCAGCATCCTTGTGTTTCAGAGGAACATTCAGGCCTTGCCCTGTGTTTCTGCTCCTGTTTGGACGTCAGGGATTACAGCTGTACCCTCTGGTTTCCCAGCAGTCTGCCCAAACCCAAGCCCAAGCCTTGCTCGGGTCTGTCTCTGACTTCCTACCACTCCCACTTCTTCCTCCGAGGCCCATGTAGTCCCAACCCAGTCGATGTTCACAGGACATCTTGCCAGGCTCATGGATCAAAATAAAATATTTGGAGACTTAGGTTTTTCATGAGCACGTTCCCTGAATCTGTTCACGAGAGGAGCCAAGTCCCTGCGCCGAGCAGCCTCCTCCTTGTTGCAACACGCACACGCTTGCCTTCAGATTTACATCTCTGAATCCTTACTCACAGCTCGGTGAGGCACAGCACCCGCGTCTGCCTGGGAACTGGAGGGGAACGGTGGAGCCTACGCTTTAGGGGAGCGACGTGAGAGCGTGTATCTGCATTTTTGGGTAAAGGGAGGATGTTGCACTTCCTTCGATGGGAAAATGAATGTCAAAGCCTCTTTCAGCCCGAGCGCTCAGGTTCCTGCCTTGCCGTGGATTCCTGTCTCTCCGTATCAGTGCTGGAATAGCTTCTTGGCTGGAAAATAGTTCTTGACAGGAGCAGTGAAGAGAGCTGGAAGCCTCCCGTGGCAGTGCCAGGGGAATCCACGGCACTTTAAGCCTCTCTCCCTCCTTTCACAGTTTGTGCCCCTGTTCACGGGAGCTGGGGCTGGGGAAGGTCCAAGAGCGCACAGCTGGGGATGAGCAGCGCTAGCCAGTGCCCCGGTCAGTTGTTCTGCCAAGTGTTTGCAACAGGGATTGAACTTTCCGTCTTGGCTGAGTGCTGTGAACCAGCTTGGAGTGCAGTAACCGCTGGTGCGGCTCTAGCACCAGCCCTCGGAGGCTCTCAGGCCGCTCTCTTGCCGCTGGTTAATGAGCTCTCTCCATGCCCGTGAAAGACAACCAGTTTCCTGCAGCTGCTGGTAGAGCTAGGGAAACTGAGGCACGTGGAGATAAAGCGGTGGCTCTGTGCCCTGTAAGGTGCCAGGAGCACTGTATGTGTCTCTTGGCTGCCCTTAGCTGTTAGACCCAAGTTGTTTTGGCAGTGTGTGACCTTTCCTGCTTTGTATAAACATCACCGTGACTATAATATGTCATCAGGCTCCGGTTATTCCCTGAACTTGTGTCTGACTTCTCCTGAGGAATCTGATTCTGGTTTTCTACCCAACATGGACATAGCCCAAAGGCCCTGGGACTTTGTGAATGGCGGGATTTCACTGCCTGTAAGATGCGGTGTGAGGTTCCAGGTCAATCTGTGAAGTGGAACCAGGAGGGAATGTCAGTCGGGAGCAGCCTCCGTGCAAACACCCCAGGTCCCTCTGCTGCGTTGGGGGTTTTGCTTGGATTTCTCCATCCAAGAGCCCTTCCTGGGATCCCTGGGCGTCTTGCAGAGGAGGACGTTGCTCTGACTCTGGTCACATGAAGCATGGAGGGTGCATGGCCACCCGCATCCTGCTGCTGTTTAACTCTTCTGCTGCTGGGTGCGGAGAAGTTCTGTGTTTAAACTTACTCCGTTTGCCAAGTGCAGCGTTGCAAGAGCTGGCGTCTGTCTGAGAAATGTTTGGGGTTTCTTCCTCCATTAAGGTAGTGAAGGGAAACGTGTGGAGAGGAAGGGATCTCCCCCGAGCGTGCACAGAGGGGAGGGCAGACAGCTATTAAATACGGCTGTTAAATTCTCTCGCTGGAGAATATCCCTCCGATGCAGTTTGCCTGTTGCAGGATCACAGCTGGAGTGCGGACACGCAGAACAGACGTGCGAGCGGCCAGTGGTTACTGGACACTGGACTCGTGGGGCTGGATGAGCCCTTCAGCCCGGTTCCTGCCCGGCCAGCCAGGGCCGCTATGCCCGTAAAGCACTGCGACGGCTCAGAGAAACTGCATAGAATCATAGAATCATAGAATAGTTTGGGTTTGAAGGGACCTCCAAAGATCATCTACTCCAAGCCCCCTGCAATGAGCAGGGACATCTTTAAGTAGATTGGGTGCTCAGAGCCCCGTCCAGCCTGGCCTTGAACGTTTCCAAGGATGGGGCATCTACCACCTCTCTGGGCAACCCCTTCCAGTGTTTCACGACCCTCCTTGTAAAAAATTTCTTCCTTATATCTAGTCTGAATCTACCCTCTCTTAGTTTAAAACCATCACCCCTTGGCCTGTCACAACAGGCCCTACTAAAAAGTTTTTCCCCGTCTTTCTTTTAAGCCCCCTTTAAGCCCTGCAAGGCCGCATGAGGTCTCCCCGCAGCCTCCTCTTCTCCAGGCTGAGCACCCCCAGCTCTCTCAGACGTTCTTAATAAGAGAGGTGGTCCATCCCTCTGATCATTTTTGCAGACACGGGCAGGTTGCTGTAGCACGGCAAGAGGCCGGTGTGAGGCCGGCAGGCCGAGAGGGGAGCGAACAAGACAGTTGCCCACCCGCGGGCTGGCAGGAGCCACGGGTGCCCCCGGTTGAACAGAAGGAGCTGGTCAGAGTGGTCTTGCCTCACGCGACAAGGGCTGGCATTGCCCCAGCATTGCGGGCGCCTGTGGGATGTGTGCCTGCCGATGGGGACAAGCCCTTAGGAGGTGAGATCCCTCCAGCACCGCATCTACCTGCCCTGCTCTTGGCCGCGATGGGGGTTTGGAAACTCTCCCACAGCCCGACACCCCCTTCCCCCCGTGGCTGTAGTTCCTGGGGGGCACCGGGAGCCTCACGTCGAGGTGGCCCCAGTCCTGCCGTCAGCAGAGGCTGTCGTGTGTGGGGTGGGAGTGCAGAACCAGCTTTCTGGCTTCGCTGACTGTAAATAGAAGGAAGTAGGAGAGACTGGAAATCTCTGATTATCTTCCAAGGGGACTCCCATCCCCTCCAAGGCATGTCTCAACTTCCCAGCCAAGACTGGAGCCGTTCCAAGAGCTGCAATGTTTCTTGTCCTCTTTTGAAGCACTTTCCTTTGCTCCTCTCCAGTAAAAACCTTCTCAGGTAGCGAAGCCCCGAGCCCTGGTGCAGGAACAGCCCGTGGCCGGAGCAGGCTCCCGTTTCTCCTCCCGCCGGAGGGGAGAGCTGTGCCAGGAAAGCAGCTCCAGAGGAGTGACTTTATGCAGAACTACAGGTTTGGAGTCCTGCTCCTGGGGGCTTTGCTCTCTGCTCGGGGAGCTGCGGGTATCCGCGAGCTGGGTGTGTGGGTAGGACCCTCTGGCAGTGCTGCCGCTGCACGGCAAGCCATTGTCGGTGACCGGGGCAGCCTTCCTCCAGCAAGGCGTGCTGGTGCAGAGCTGTTTCCCAGGGCAAGTTCCTAGGGTTTCCCTCCTCCCACCTACCTCTTTCCTCCAATTTTGTGGATATTTGTGGGTTTGCACTGAAGGCACTCTGCCTCACTAAAGCTGCCACACTAAAGCCTCAGCCTGCTTTGGAGAGTGGCTGAAAGGAAAGATCTAAAAAATAGTAATGATTATTATCACGTTCTGTTTGATTCCAAGAATCTGCCTCGGCCCCTGGAGCTGCAGCGGGCCAGCCGGGGCGGACACAGGCACCTGCCGAAGCTGCTCCTCTGGCAGCGGGTACGGGCTCTGCGCTGCAGCGGGCAGGAGGGATGGAGGGCTTTGGCTAATGAGCACATTTTGAGCATCCTCGTTCCCTTGGGCAGGACATCTCTGCCCACCCGCCGGGTCCGAGGTAGCATTAAACCTCTCCTGCGGAGGCTCCGGCTCCCCTGGCCCAACACAGAGGGTGGCCCGTGGCCTGGCAGCCAGGAAGGCTGTGAGCCACCAGCAGCTCCCTCCTGCTGACAGCAAGCCCTGCCTGTCCCCGTGGTGGTGAGGCAGGGTCCTGAGGACCTGTGGGGACTGGGAATGGGCTGCGGGGCTGGGGGCAGGGAGGAGGAGATGCTGCTGAGGGAGATGAGGGAGTCCACAGGCAACAGAGAAAAGAGCAGCACGAAAAAGCGATTTTTTGCAATTTTTATAAAGCAAGCAAGTCTGAAAGTAAGGCAGAACCCAACCTTGTCAAGGTTATTAAAGGAAATAGCAAAAGATGGGTTGCACAAGTCTTGGAAACTGTCCAGCCGTATAAAAGAAAAGGGAAGCAGGAAAGAAGTGGGGCTGGTGTGTGCTGAGGATGGGATGGAGAGGTAAGATAATCTACGTATAGTCCTGAAAGAAACAAAACGAAAACTTGTGCCCAGGTTTTTGGTAGCGATGGGGATGGTGGCCAAGGGGAGAGAGGCCGGATGACTGGTGGCAGCGTATGGGGATGGGAAAGGCCACAACCAAAATGGAAGCAGCAGTCCAGGATCTTTGAGCGTGCAAACAGGTAGGACCAGCTCGCTTCTCCTCCAGAAACGAGAAAGGGCTGGCACAAAGCTGAAGTCACGGAAGAAGGGTTTGTAATAAATCTGTCAAACCACAGGGGCTGGATGGTTTGGCTGGAGAACAGCAAATAGAGGTCTGTTTATTGGGGCAGGGAGAATGTGTTCTTGGCACGTAAGAGTCTATTAGTCTGGATCTATTAGTATGCAAAGCTTTAGATTAAACATTAAAATAGAGAATAATTAAGAACATGGAAAATGGATAAGATGAGATATGGATTTTCTGAAAGTCAATGATGCCAGAGTAGATAAAAAACCTGATCTTCTCGCCAAAGCAGACAGGATATATCTAAGTTGTCTGGTCTTCAGTAAAGGAGAAGTATTAAATCCATTGGGACAGGAAGGTGCTGGGCTGCGAGGACTGGGCTAGATGGGTTTCTCAAAAATCAGCCTTGGAAGTGATGTAGTCTCATACTTTTAATGGCCTTGGCACAAAACATAGAAATTGCTAATGAAATTTGGTAATTGCCCGTAATTGGGAATCATCATCGAAACAAAGGGGTTGGGGGAAATTACGCATAAAGAGCTGGATGCCCTTCAGGATAGGAAAAGAAGGAATGAGATGAAATGACAGAGGCAAGGAGTCATGCATGGAGGGATGTGCAGCTTGGATTTCGGCTCCAGTGCAGAGCAGACCTTCGCCTGGAGCCCGGCAAACTCCAGCGATGCGAAAGGCCCCGGTGCACGAGTCAGCCCCTGAGTCACTCGAAAAGGGCAGAGGGAGGCAGGGGGGGAGAAGCACTGCCCGTTTCTGCACGATGCATAGTTGGATTTGGAGCCCGTTTGGGTACGATGTTGTAGAAACTGCGTATGTGGTGCAGAGGTCCCGCTTTTGTTTGTGGGATGTTGTGACTTGTGCCGTCTGCGTCCCCCGATGTCCTGATGTGTTTGTTCTTGAAACCCGGGGAGGATTCACTCTTCCGTGCCCTGCTCCTTTCCATCCCACAGGATGAGATTTCATGGGGTGACCTGACTAACTTCAACACATCACTGCCGCCGAAAGGAGAAGGTCCCGCTCCACCCGCCTCTCCTGGACGCACTCTGCTGAGCTCGAGCAGCCGCTGAGGCTCCTCTGCCCAGCCAGGAGGCCAGCGCAGTGCGCCGCAACGGTGGAAAACAAACCTGGCCAAAAAAAGGAGAGGGGTATTTCCATGTTTGCAAGTCGAATGGCTCCCGCGTGGTCTGACATTGTGCCAGGAGCAGCCCAAGGGTGTGAGCAGGCACGGAGACGGGGTTCAGGCTCCTGAGATGTCCCCTCTCAGCAGCAGGGAGCTTTGAAGCTGGCTCTGCTGTACAATGAAACCGTACCCTGAGCATCAGTGCCCGGTGAGCGTCCGAGGCAGGTTCCTGGGCTGAAAGGATCTTTGCTCTGACTTTACCCCGCTTGGATAACCCCTGTGTGATGACAGTGTCCAGTTCTGGTCCCCAACAGATGAAGTCAGACGGGGGCTGCGGGGGAGTCTGTAGGCAGAGCAGGGAAATGAAGACGCTGTCGTACAAGAGGAGATCTAAACCAGGCTGGATGGTGGGCTAAGGAGCGGGGCTGGCTGCGAGGGGCGACGTCCGCGCAGGAGGGAGGAGAGACCTGCAGCTAAGATGAGCACACAGGAACGAAGGTGCAAAGTGCCATGAGTGAAGCCAGGCTGGAAATTAGAAGGAGGCTCCGAATCCCCTAAAAACCAGGTTTCCACACCTTGTCCCAGTGTGAAAAAACCCTAACTCAATTCCTGCAGGGACGAGAGGGCACAGCACTGCCGGAGCAAAGCCCAGCCTCGGTAATGCAGCAGGTCCCTTCCCCTCCCGCGTTCGGGACTCGTGTGCGTGCGATCTCCCGTAATCCTGTGCAGAAGGCAGGTTTGCAGGTTTTCTCTTGCCTTTGCCAGTTAACGAAGGGCCATATGCTCCTACCCCCATGGTTGCCCCCCTCGATGTGTCCTTGCTTGTGCTCCTTACATGCATGTGAGCACCGGGGGTTTGTTCCCTGTGTCCTGCTATACAATTATATATGCTAACTATGCTGCACTGCAGATAGTGAGTAATACTTCAGCCTTAAAAAAATCCCTCCTGGCTGTTATTTCTGCGATTTGCCAAATCTATTTGCACCATCGCTATTTGCACCATTTGCTACTTGCCCCGTTTGCCGGAGTCCCTGCCAGATATTGGCACTGGCAGAGCGGGACAGAAAAAAAAGTGACGATTTGAGCACGTCCCTTTCTTTTTTCTAATAATCCCATGATATGGTATTTTGTGTTGCAACCCAAAGGATCACCTGAGGCGCTAGAATGGTGAGAAAATAAGCCTATTAAAATGTTGGAGCTTACTTAACTCTCCGACAACATCAGAGGATAACTGGTAAGTTTTTAGCCAAGTCTGTGAGTCATCTTGTCCTGCACAATTGTCGCAGCTCGGCTCCTCTGTTCGGTGTAATTGCCAGGGGAGAGCCGCTCGCAGCAAAACAGGAGCCGTCGTGCTCAGGCCAGCGCAGGACCCGCAGTCGGGTTCCAGGTCAGCATTAGCAAGTCACTGAAGCCCAGCACCTGAAACTAAATAAAACCGAAACCCTTTGAATAGCTGAGATGGGAACCCATCAGGAAACAAAGCTGATGATTCTTCCGTCTATGCCAAGCTTTTAAAAAATAATTTATGATTATTTTATGTAAATCGAATGAGCTATCAGCACTGTTTGGATCATCTCCTATCTCAGGTACTGGCATAAAGCCTCCAGCCTTCCCTTGTAAAAGGCTGGGAAAGTGGCCCATTCATCGCCAGCCACTGTCAAGTGTTTTTTCAATCTGCTCCTGATTAAGCAGCGTGGTATCAAGGGGATAATTGCTCGTTGGAATTGATCCCAGAAGAAAATCATTCAGTTCTTTCTTATCAGGTCCTTTCTCGCAGGGCGAGATACCCACAAGACTTATCTCCCTCTTCGGTGCTGGCCTCTAATTACTATTTAAACAGCTCATTAGAAAACCTTCATTTAAGTGTAATAGTTGAAGCTGGAAATAAATGAAGGCTGATGCTGCGGTGAAGCGCTGGCCTCCCACGCGCAGGCTGGGGCACCCACGGCCGCCCCGTGGGGTGGCGGAGCCGGAGCTCACGCTCCTCTCCCCCGCGGCCGCGCCGGCGGCAGCGTCTGGCGGAGAAGCGGGGCCGCGGCACGGCGCACACCAAACCCGGGTATGTCGCTTGTCCTGGTGCCAGCCTGCCTGTTCTGGCTGCGTCACGGCGTGGCTCCAGCCCGGGCTGGAAGCCTCCCAGGAGCTGAGCTCCACGCTCAGCCCGTTTCCATGCCTAGCACAGGATTTCAACAGCTGGGAGGCATTGCAAAGTTATGATTACAGCCTAGAGAAAATTAGAGACCATAGCAATCCCATTTTAAAGCAAAAAAGGAAAAATTACATACATGGGAAATGTTTTTATATGAATTTATTTGCTGGTGAAATGTTCACAAGTGTGGGCTTGAAGTTTTCTCTGTGTCTCCAGAGCGCGGTCGGCATTAGCACAGATTTCCCCCCCAAACGTGCCGCGGTCCCGGCCAGGCTGGGTCTTATTTCTCTGGCTGTAAAATATGCTAGGGAAGGAATGGACACGCAGGCTCCGTACTTCCCTGTGTCCTGGCTCCCTGACAGTTTCAGCCCCAGAGGAGTCACTTTTTGGCATTAATCTTTCGCTGGGTTTTTCAGCAGGAAAACCGCAAATGTTTAATAAAAATCACTGCAAAAAGCATGCCAGGCAGCGCCCGGCGCAGTGTGCGTGTGTGCCCTTTGGGCTGGCGTGCGTGCTTTGCAGAAGTGGGCCCTGTAAATATTTTCTTGACATTTAGGAAGTTTAGAGAAGTGTTTATTATTTCCCTGCCAACTTGACAACCCCGGCATGAAGACGGGAGGAGATGTGCGTGGCTCCCTTCCCTACCCCCGGCAGCGCTGCCGGCCGCTCCTTCCGGCAAAGTGCTGCTGCGGGGTTCGGGGAGGGATTTGAGCTGGTTTGATTTGGGAAAGCAAGAGGCTGCAGCTGGTGGGAGGTCGGGGTGCTCCTCCCTTCCTTCTGCTATTGCAATTTGGGGTGATAAGGTAACGCTACCTGTAATTTGTTCAGCCCCTGTGTTGGCTGCGGAGCTGCAGGCGCGGGCGTCCGGCCCCGGGGAGCAAGCGCGGCTCCGGGGCCGCTTTGGGGCGCGCCTGGCTGGGCCGACCTCCAGCCAGGCATCTAAAAGTGGAAACCCCATGTCCTGTCTGGGGATGGAGGCAAAGCCCAAAGCAGAGCCCAGGGTGTTAGCGGTCACAGGCACCACGAGCTTTACAAGCTCCCGAGTCCCCGCGGCTTAGATGGATCCCTCTGCGCTCCAAAACACGCTTGGTTTTTTGCTTGCACTTCATGAATCTTATGGAGTTACCGAAAACTCTGAAATACAGAACTCTTCCAGATGCGGCAATGTGACTGCTGACCTCCTGTCGCTTCCGCGCCCCGTGGCGTACGGCCCGCAGGCAGGTCGGTGCGGAGAGGCCGCGGAGCTGAATCGGGTGGTTCAAGAAGCAGCCCGCTGCACAGGTGTTCCTGCCGCCACCCCGAAAGCCTCGTTCGGGAGGTGCGGGATGATCCGCGGGCGGCCAGCGCGTTACTCTGCCCGGCGGCGCGTGTCGGCGTCTTTGCAGTGAAGAGAGGTGGAGTTGCACGGGTCGTAGGGCTCGCTCTGCTGTACGCCGGCGTGACCGGCGTGCTCCGTGTGCCGCCACCGTGGGACCAACTCGCTGAGGAGCCGAGGGAAGGGCGAG
Organism: Theristicus caerulescens; assembly: GCA_020745775.1. Lineage (NCBI taxonomy): Eukaryota > Metazoa > Chordata > Aves > Pelecaniformes > Threskiornithidae > Theristicus > Theristicus caerulescens. The sequence goes on from CM036573.1 coordinate 12,476,991, forward strand.
ACAGCTCTGCAAGCGTCCGTTTAAATGCTGTTAGCAGCTCCATGAGGAATTTACACATTTAGCAGTTTCTGGTCCAGCTTAAACGGAGTGATTCTGTGTTGGGGGTCCTTTGAGGCTGTAAGTGAAAAACTGGATGTGACCTGATACTGCAATGTTGTCGGCATCCGTTATCGCTCGCCTCGCTTCTCAGAAAGCTCATTTGGGAATCGCTCTGGCTCTGGCTTGGATGCACGCATCCCGGCTCGCCGTTAGCTCCCGTTTCTGTAGCAAAGCTGCCCAGCTCTGGGCGGCTGCGCTGTGCCGGGCCGGCGGGGATGCTGGCCGCACCTGTGGCAGGCCCCGCTCAGGCTTAGTGAGCTGGCAGCTCATTAAGTGCCAGCTTAGGTGCGACTCCTTCTGCGGTCTCACCGCTGACCGCGGTGTGGATAAGTCCTCTGTGTCTTCCAGGTCCGTCCCTTTTAGGCACGGCCCAGCAAGTGTATTAATGATGGAAGCTGTTGTGGGGCTGGCGGTTTTGTTAAACTCTCAATTCTGTATATTTTGATTCTCCATATTTTATTTCTATTTTAACCAGAAGAATGGCCCGTGCTGGGCTGTCGGGAGCTGCTGGGCCGATGGAGAGGAGTCCTCCCCATCACAGCAGGGTGTAAAGCATCACATCTGGGCATGTTAACTTCTTCTTTCCCCACTTCTGCCCACTAGTTTTCCATACTCATTCCTTGCGGTTTCTTTTTCTCTCCGTCTTTGTTTCGGCGCCTCCTAAATAGACTCGAGCATCATCCCTGCTGTGGGTTTCTGTATTTGAGCGGCAGGTTTGGTATCTGAATAGATGGATAGCCATGATGTTGCACTAGATGTGTATTGAACAGGGAAGTAGGCAGGTGCGGAAGCTAAAAATGACATCAAATAATTCATTAATTAAATGAGGAGCCTCTGTTTCATAAAGACCCAGTGTCGGAGCGACTCCTCCTTGCCCCAGCAAAGGGAGGAGGAGGATCCTGGTGGACCCAGGGAGGTGGGAACATGGTTGTTCATGGGGTGTGCAGCCAAAGAGCTGAGTGCGGCTGCTCTGAAGGGCCTGGTGCTGTGAACTCCGATCGCTGCTGCTGAGAAAGCTGAGTTGAAAAATATCCCATGCGTGACACGTGCCTGCCCGGGTAGTTTTCAAGGGAAGGACCTTTCCGTCCCGCGCCGGTCCCTGGGCCCTGATGCCGTTCACGTGAGCTCGGCTGCTTCCAGTGCCTGGAGCCTTTTGGGAGGAGGCAGCTGTGTGGGAGGGGAAGGAGAGCAATGGGTAACTGAGGCTGCAGCAAAAAATAGCCGGGGTTTTCATTAGGTGCTGCCTTTCTCCGGATTTTAATGGAAGCTCGCCTGACTAAGCAGGCATTTTTATATACTAGTTTTTCTGCCATGTAAGCACAAACATTTTGTACCTCCTCCTGTGCTAAGGCAGTGGGTGCTGCTGGGCGCTGCTGTCCTGGGGGGAAATCCACCGAAACGTGGCCCCGCGGACATCTTCCAAGAGCACGGCCCGGGGGACCGCGGCGTGGGGAACCGCTTCCCTCTGCCTTTGTCAGGCGAAGAACCTCAGTGCATTTATCGGGCTTAAGGTTAGGGAAATGGCGTGCTCTCTGCAGGGAAGGCAGCGGTTGGAAGAAGAGACGTCCCGCTCCGGTGGCCAGGAGGCCCGGCCAAAAGCGGCCATCCAGCGCGAGCCCATCAGTGCTCGTGGGGTGACGGCCGCTCCGGCGGCAGGAGAGCGGCCGAAGCCCCTGTGTCAAAGGCAGGGCGGCCGCTGGGCCGGCGGCCGCGGGGGGGATCAGACCGCTCCTCGCAGACGTGGTTTCCACATGAAGCAGAGTTCTCGCCCGGGCACTGGCCCTCCCAGCCTTGGTCTGTACAAATGTACTTGTGGGCCAGGAGGATGGCCCCCGCTCCCAGACAATGCAAGCAAACAGCACGATGCTTTTGAAGGTTTTTAATCAAAAACGCTTTAATGAGAAATACTTTTTAAAATCAAAAGGTTTTTAACAGAAAGAATAATTTCTGCATTGTCAAAGTAGCAAGCCATAATATCTCCATTATCAAGCACTATATTGCTGTAGGAGACGACCGCAGCAAGCATCCCGAGTTCCTCTGTTGCCGTATTTGCTTGGAAATCTCATTCCAGGTACAGTTCTTTCCAGCGCTTTTCCCATATCCATATAAATGTATATATTCTGTTACACATAATATGTACATAATATATACACATATATGTATATATAATATCTTCTATTAACAAAATGAGTCTAATTGCCTGCCCGCAGCATCACGAGGCAGCAGCGGGAGCTCAGCCCCGTGGCTCTTTCTCTCCCATTGAACTTTTCTCTGTTATTCTTGGGGAAGCTGAGCAGGGGTCAAGCCCAGGCAGGGAAATGAGGTCTGGGGCTATGGAAAACTCGGACCCCAGAGCCACCTCCTATTATATAGATATAAATGGAATGGAAAATTATTTCAAATAAAAGTGCACTGCCCTCTGAGAAATGTTCTCACAGAACCGCCTCTGAGAGCGTCTTTATCAGAGCGCAGCGCTTTGCGGCGGGGGGGACCTCGGGGCAGCGGTGACAGGGAGCGCAGCGTGCCAGAGCCAGGGACGGGCCAGCGCGGCTGCTGCCGAGAGCGCGGGACCCAGCGCCGCGGCCAAGCGGTCCGTGCTGCTTTCCAAGCACTGTGCAGGAGGGTGATTCCCTGTCGCTTCCCTCTCCCTTCGTGCCGATGATGGATCTGCATCCGTGAGCAGCCAGATCCGCATCCTCGGGAAGGAAACGGGACTTGGCTCTGGCTTTCTCCATCTCCACGGGGCTGCGCGGGGCAGCACAAGGACAGCTTGGTGCACAGAGTGTGACCCCCACGTCCCCTGTCTGCATCCAAATTGGTCTGAATTTTTAACAACATCTTAATTCGGAGCATGGTGCTGGGCTCGCACAGCAAGGCACAACGCAGGGACGTGTGCCAGCCGTCCCCTGTCTGTTCCCAGTTCAACACCAGTCCATTTGCTTCTCTCTGCACATGAGAGTGAAGTGTTCATCCTCACGGACGAAAATAGACACGGAGGAGCCTTCCTCTCCCGGGGCAATCGTACGGGGCCGCGTGCAGGCAGCTGGGGACAGCGGGGAGAGGCGGTGCGGCGTGAGCAGTGGATGTCCGACGGGGTGCAATACACAGGGGAGGGAACAAGGCAAATGTGACATGGCCGCACCTCAAATCCTGTGCTCAGCGCTGGGCCCCTCACCCCCAGAAGGAGCTGGAGGGGCTGGAGCGTGGGCAGAGCAGGGCAGCGAGGCTGGGGAAGGGGCTGGAGCACAAGGGTGGGGAGGGGCGGCTGGGGGAGCTGGGGGTGCTCAGCCTGGAGAAGAGGAGGCTGAGGGGAGCCCTCATCGCTCTCTGCAACTGCCTGAAAGGAGGCTGGAGCCGGGGGGGTCGGTCTCTTCTCCCCAGGAACAAGCGATGGGACGAGAGGGAACGGCCTCAAGCTGCGCCAGGGCAGGGTTAGGTTGGGGATTGGGAAAAACTCCTTCCCCAAAGGGCTGTCAGGGCCTGGCACAGGCTGCCCAGGGCAGGGGCTGAGTCCCCATCCCTGGGGGGATTTAAAAGTCGGGGAGATGTGGTGCTGAGGGACATGGGTTAGTGGTGGCCTTGGCAGTGCTGGGTTAACGGTTGGACTTGATGGTCTTAAGGGTCTTTTCCAACCTTAACGATTCTATGGTTCTATGGCAGTGCCCGGGCGCTGACCTTGCCTTCTCCTTTGTCACTTGTCACTGCCAGCCCCGTCACCTCCCCATCTGTTGGCAGCAAGGCTTTGCCAGGGAAGTGCCAGGGAGCGGGAAAGCCCATGGGAGGAAGGGGAGAAGGGCGCGGGGAGATGGGAGAGTGGGGCTGCTCCCATGGCAAGGCTCTCGTGGAAGCAGGGCCGAGCCTCCTGCGGACGGGGTTTGCAAGCTGAGTGCAGGTCAGAAGCAAATCGCTCCAAGGGATTCACGGCACTCAGCTCGGTTTCCCTTCCCATCTGAAAGACTCAGTCTCTCCTGCTGCCCCCCAGCACCTCCTGAAATCAGAGGGGGATTTTCCCCCATTTAGGTGCTGAAACGCAGCCGCGTTCTTCGCTGGTCATAACTGCAACACCTGCCCAGGCGGAGGGTCCTGGAATTACAGCCTGGGCTGCAGGACGTGAGGGAGGTGGAACAAAAGTCAACAAGCTCGTGCAAAGACGCGTGCAAAGTAAAGCAACTGGGCAGATGTTTTATTTGCTTTTTAAGGAAACGTTCTTGAAACAGCCACTTAACGACTTCATTAAAGGAGAAAGCAAAAATCTAATGGGCCATTTGTCCAAAGCCTTGTGGCAAGAGACTGGATCCTAATTTAGCACCTAGACTGGCTTGATTCATCAAAAATCAATTTGTAAGTGCCCAGAAGATAACGCTGTGATGAAAGCCAGGCCCTAGAGATGGGTCAGGAGCAAGCCCCGCAAGCCAGTCCCGTGTCCATTTGCCTGTGTCTCGAAGTGACCTGGATGAGGGGAGGGAGCCCATGGTACAGGACTGAGCTTGCAAACGCACTTAGGCAGATGTGGTTGAAACGTGCTGTGCCAGGTTTCTGGATGGGCAGCCAGCAAAACCTCCCGCGGAGGCACTGGAGGACGAGACCCTTCAGCCTGTCCTCGTCAGATGGCATCTCACGTGTGCCCTGTGCTCTGGGCACCTGCAGGTGGCCCTTCTGTCCCAGGTCCCTGGGACGTCATCAGGAACGCACCCGTTAAGGGGTGCAAATCATTCAGGATTTGGGGAAGAGAAGCCACTGGAGAAACAGCCAGAAGTCACTAAGACCCTTCCAGTCTCTCATTTCTCTCATGAGACAAAAAATGAGAGGACTCCAGAGTTTGGCTATCACTAGTTTATTTGTGTACATCTTATTTCAGTCCTGAAGAGGAGGGCAGATGTCAGGCACGAGCTGGGCTGTGGGTCTGGGAATACCTTCAGCCTAAACTCATGACGAGGGGCTTCCTACAGCGCAAAGGCAGAGAGAGCGTTACCTCCTGAAGCTGTTGTTTCCATGCTTATTTGCATTGCTGCCATTGTTATTCATTGCACTGAGTACTTAGGAAGATATTTAATAAACTGATTTACTAAAATACTGGTATTAAACTTAAAAAAAAGAAAATGGATCTACTTAGACTCGGCACAGAGGCGGTTCGAGTGCCTGTACCAGCCTCTCTCCAGCAGAGTCCCCTGAAGGCAATAAAATGCAGAGGGTAATAGGGCAGGGTTCGGACGGGTGATCTTCAGTCAAGCAATCTTTAGAAAACAGAGGTGCAGCCTCGGTAAAGCCAGCAAGAAGATGCATACAAGTTGGGCAAGCAAAATGTAGGGTGGGATGTTGGAAGACAAGGAGGACTGGAGGCCAGTGCTGCCGGCGCGTGAGCGGAGGGCCTGCGAAAACCAACCTGCGACACGTTGGAAAGAACAGAAAGAGAAGAACATTGCAAGAAGACAAAATGGTTTCTCTGCACCCTCCTACCCCATGGAGGACGTGGCAAAAATACAGTTCATTCAGACAAGAAGTGCTTAGGAGTCACTGCTGGGCTTGTGTGTTTTACCCACTAAAGCAATGGTGCGAGCTCAGCACTTGGGCTCCAACGTGGAGCAGCTTCATCGGGAGCTTTGTGAAGTGTGGGGAGGAGCAGCGAGCACGTGTCCGTGCGTCGACCGGAGCCGGCAAATCTGCCCGGCTGTGGCAGGCAGGGAAGCTCCTGGGCCGTAGGTGACCTCTGGTCCCGGTGCTCAGCGCGGGCTGCTCCTCCTGCCCTGGGACCGGCCGGTCTCTAGCAGTGCCCAGCGCTGCGTCAGAGCTGGGAGGAAAGCGGCCAGTGCCTGGGAACGGTTTTGCTGATACAGGATTAGTCATTGTGGATTTTGGAGCAGGGTGAATTTGGAGCTGATTGGGAACCTTTTTGCTCGCGCGCAGAGGAGGTCGCATGCCCTGAGATAAGGGGGCTGCTCCGCTCTCGCCTGTGCGTGGAGACGTGGTGGCTCGGCCTCCTGGCAGGTTGCACCATCAGCTTTTCTTTGCTACGGTGATGTTATGGGCCAGGGATTGCATTTTTCACCCTCTGAGGGTGCCGTCCTCCGAGGCCCCGATGTCAGGGTCGGCTGTGCTCTGTGCAGGCATAGCTGCAATGGGGTGCCGTGCTATCCCAGGCATCGCTCTGCGGGTTTTGCCAGGGAGAGCTGATGTGGTGTTTAACCCACTCACTGCTGGGTTCAAGATATGACACAAAAAGGTAGAGTTTGGAAATCTCTGTTTTACATGGGAATACCAGGCACCGGTCAGGCTTGGCACACTGCAGGCTCCTAGCTCGTGTTGCTTAAGGAAAATAACACTATGATGGGAAAAAATGATGTTACCAGTATGGTTATCATGAGGTTTTAACACTCTGCTGGTCTGCGTGGCTTTATGCTTTGGCATAAAGCGCGACACGAGTGCCTGCGCAGCACGCCTGTGCCGGCTGCTGCAGGGGATGCTCCGGGGTGGAAGGTGAGGGTGGGATCCACCTCCCCCCGTAAGGGCCCCTGCGGGGGGACCTGCCTGCCGTGTCTTCAGACACCGGCCTTGGGCACTGCAGCAAAAAGCATTAAGCGCAGGCAGGGCCGACCGGTGGAGGTGGGCGGCCGGATCGCAGGCTGCTGTCCCAGCCCTGTGTGCGGGGCACTTTGAGCAAGTAACTTCTCCAGACCCCAGTTTCCCCAGTGAATGCTCCTCCCTCTGCACGGTGCCTTCGGAGAGCCCCGAACAGGGCCCTGCAGAACCTCAACAGGGTCCCTCTGTGTCATCGGCACGGGGCTCGGCCCGCAGGATCCGCGTCCCGTGGGTGCCGGCAGCATGCCGGCAGCGCTCCGCTCTCCTCCCGCGTGGCAAGCCGGGCTGCCCGCTGCGGCAGGCGGATGGATGGGCTCACGAGCGCTGTTGGGAGCGCGTTTTTTCCCAGGCAGATTACATAGCCTTTTTAGCTTCATCCCTCCCCACTACACCCCCCTTCCTCTGTTATTTTGGTGCCTTTCCCCAAGGGAAACAAAGTTAACTCAAATGCTGTTCCCACCAGAAAGGCAAAAGCTCTCCCCCCCTCTTTTTCCTTCCTCTTTTGGGTCAGGGTAATGTGTCCCATGACAAAACAAGCACAGATCCCTGCACAAAGTGCTTTGCCTTTCTCCTTAAAGGGAGAGTCTTTCCCCAGGGCCCCGAGGGCCATTACTCCATCACGCCGAGGTGCCTCTCGGATGGAGGGACGGTCAAGCTGGACTCTTTTTGCCTGTGGTGAAAGCAGCCCATGCCCAGGCATGGGGGGCAACGTTGTCAATGGAAATAGGTCTCGTAGCTGGGTAATACGGAGCGGGGAGCAGCGGTGTGCCCACGAGAGCCAGGCTGGAGGTCTTGTGGCTGAGCTTCAGCCATCCCCGGTGGAGATGTCTCCATAAGAGTGGGCCGTTCAGGCCCCTCTGCAGCCCACGGGGAGCGAAGGTCCCTCCTGGGACCCTAAAGCGAATGTCCAAGGCGGAGCAGGAACTCAACCCATCTCTCTCCGCTGCCCGTAGGAGTGATGGCTGAGGAGTCACTCATCCTTCCCCACTGCAAAGCAAGATGTGATGGGCTCTTGCGTGGGAAAAGACCACCTCAGTCCAAACCACCAGCCTGTTCCCATCAGCTGCAGCGTCTGGGCAGGTGGCTCAGATGGAAATGTTTAATGGGAAGCGGTTGATATTGGCCTCCGGATGAGCATCCACGGGCTGTCTCACTGCTGCCTGCACTCCCACGGGCAGCGGGGACGCCAGACTGTACCTGCTGCAGAAAGAGGTTAAAGATATTTATGAGCATGGGCTTTTCCCACTGCTTTGGGAAGGCAGATTTCTAGTTTTTCAGTAACTGATCCATAAAACCTCCTTCTTCCCAGAAAGCACTGCTCACCACCTCCCTGCCTGCTACAGCAGAGAAAATTTAAGTTCCTTTTGGTGCACATGGCCGCTGCATCCTCCTGTCCTGCCTGGAGCTGAGCATCTTCAGGCTCTACGGAGTCACAGCGCGTCTGTACGGGCGCACGGCAGACGGGCTGGCATCACGCTCCTTCAGTTCATCGCTGATACCGCAGTCGCGTCCCTGCGCCTCCGCAGAAGGAACCAAAACAGCCCGCCATACGTTTTGCCTTGTAAATGCTGTTTTCAGGATTTCCGCCACCCTTGGATTTCTTTTAACAATTTTTAACAAATGGGATTTTAATGCGTTCCCCCTAAATAGGGAGACGGTAAATGGTTGTGTTTCCCGTACATAACAAATGAGTGGTGGGAGCCGGGGGACGGAGGGCTGTTTCCTATTTTTGCAACTCGGTAATTTTGCATGATGAGGCCTTGGCAGCTCGCTCTTGGAACCTGCGCCTGCAGTAAGGTGTCTGAAAGGGAAAAAAGAAAAAAATTGAAATAAACCCCAAAGGCTAGTGGTGAGAAAGGCAAATTAAAAATGTAATTGAGATTTGCAATTTTTAAAAAAAAGAAAAAACATTTTGGTTCAAAGACTTTGAAATTAGACTATCGTCTTATTTCCGATGTTTCCAAGGAATGCTGAACTTGGAAATACTAGGGAAGTTTATGGTGAGCGTTCACAGCTGGTGGCCGGGGGGCTCTGGGTGGCCTGGGCGCAGCGTGGGGCCACCTCTGACACCTCTCACACCAGTGACATCTGGGGCAGGACGTGCTTTAGCCTCAAGCAGCCGCCTGCTTTGGGTGAGACGAATCACCCCATTCCCCTCCGCCGAGCCTGAGCGGAGCTGCGGTGCCGGGCCTGGCTGTGGGCATCTCCAGCCTGATGGAGATGGGTGAGATGGACCCCAGGAATTTGCATCCACACGCGAGAGCCAGCGGGACGGTGAACCATCCACTTTCTACCAAGATCATGGAGTCTCATGGCCGGAAAATCTCCCCTCTGAAGATCTTACCTACTGCTACACAGCGCAGGAGCCAAGCAGAGATGTGGTCCCGGTCTCGTGCTGGCTGTCAAAGTCTCGGGTTCCTTCCCCTGCTGTGTCCAAGATGGTGTTTCTGCCTTCAGAGGTACCTTCCCGGCTGGTGCCCAATGATTAATGACTTCCAGGTCCCAAAGGTGTGGATGTGGGAGTGAGAATCGCGGAGCAGAGGGAATACAGCTCTGGCATAGGATCTGCGACAGCCTGGCTCATCCGTCAGGAATGCCGTGATGGAGGGGACGTTCCAAGTGTATTCAGCATGGGAAAATATTTTATCAAAGAAACTTGGAATAAAAAAATAAAATTAAAATCTAAACATGAGCACTTGACACAGTGCCACATGAGGGCTATTTTTAATTTCCTTCCTGATCGTTCCACTTGTTTTCATCATCGTCAGCTCTTTGAATGATGGAATTAGTCACCATATATGAGATGAAGTAAACAGAGAGCTCGTGGTTTCCAAGTGAGCATCATCCTAACTCTCCTGAGGGACACGAGAGCCATGGCACGCCGGTGCCCGTGGATTTGCCACCAGCCACGGGTGACCTGGTGGCACCCAGGACCGTGTGCTCCCTTGGGTGTATTTGGGACAGTGACACGCAAGGGAGGGCCGGGATGCCAGCTGTGCAGCAGCTCTGCGGCGAGCACTCACGGTGTAGGTGTCGGACACGCTTTTACATCTTCCTTTGAGGAAGGTGCTTTCTGTGGAGTCACCGGCGTAAAAGAAAATCCAGGGATTTTTAGAAAGGGGGAAAGCAGGCCCATGCTCCATCCTCACTGCTCAGTATTTTTATTCTGAATACTTTTAGCTATGCAATTAATGAGCTGGAGAAGCCCTTGCTGAGAGCCTGACACAAGTACGGGCTTGACGTCTCTCCTGGGGGCAGGCGTGGAGAGGAGGAAAAGCCGAGCGCTGGGTCTCAGCCTCGGCAAGTGCTGACCTAGATCATCCCCGAGCGTCGGGTCCTGAATTCGTGAGCTGGGGGCTGGAGGAGGCTCTGGTGCCGTAGCGTGGCCATGACCCACAAAGGCGCCTCGCAACTGCAGGTGACACAACCGTGTCCTGAAGCACCATTGCCCTATGTGCTTTGAACCGCCGGGTGCACGGTACATTTTCTTTCTGGCTATTTGGTTTCTTAATGTACTTAACTGGGGGCAATACTAATTTCTTGAATTTCTAGTTGCATGGCTATTGATTTCTTGAAAAGATAGAGTGGTGTTTGGTTGACATCGTAGCTGGAAAATATTTGTCGATATAACTGGAGAAGTCCCCTTTCCATGGATCCCCAGCGGAGGATCCCTGTGGTTATTATCCCTGTAGCAGCACGTCTCAGTTACGGAGCACTTTCCATTTTGCAGACTTTAGCTAATCTATTTCCTAATCCTTTGAGCTGAGCTCCTAAAGTTAATGGGAGTTACTGGAAAGCCTAAGGAGGAGTACGTAGGCTAATGGCTTTAGAGCTGGACTTGAATAATACCTGTTCATTAGAGAGCGGCATTATGTTGCTTGGGAATGCCTTTGTTGGCAAATTCTGATATATATTTAAAATTTTACTTCTTAACCACTGTATCTGTTTCGAATATACCTTAGCAACTGATAAACAATGATCCCATCTAATTGCAATACTGAATTAAACATGTAACTATCCAGTTAAGGCACCAAATCCAATGCTGGCATTGCCTGTGCCTTCGGTTTCGATGTAAATCGGTATCAAGTCCAAGAAGGGTGAATAAGATCACCTGATGAAATGGCACTAGCCCCCTTCAGTGGCTTTATGCTTTGTTTTATTGGTTTAATGGAACATTTGCAATGGGTTTTGGCTGTTGGTGTGCTATAAAGAGGAGCCCAAGGCGATGGAGTTCAGCTGGGCTGGGACACGGGGCGTCCGGTCCCGGGCAGAGGCAGCGGCCGCCCCCAGCAGAGCGAAGTGCCTGGCCCCCTCCCTCCCTGCCCCTCCAGGCCTTAACAAGCCCACGGGTTCCAGAGCTCCGTGAAAAATCATTCAGTTGGCTTTGGCTTATTTAAAAATAAAAACTCATGCGCAAACCCGAGATTATTTGTTTTTACAAAAGTCTGGAGTTTCCCACAGTGGGCTGTTACGTTTGGGGACTGTTGGAGCCAACATCCATTTTTTTCCTAAGGTAAGGAGCCTTCCTTGCCAGGATCGTTAGGATAATGCACATGACAGACATTTCCTAATTAGTCGTTAGTCATGGACTGGCCTTTCTGACACTTTCTGGGAGCTGATGCTCCTGCCAAACCCTCTCCGCTCCCTCTGCTGCAGTCCCCGTGGCCGGGCTGTGTCCCCGGAGGGACGCCAGGACGGTCCGTGGCCTCGAGGGGAGTCACGGCGGGAGCCCCTCAACCAGAGATGGCTGGCGGAGCAGAGGTGCCCCGTGGGCAGGGAGGAGACGTGGGGCGCAGAGCCGGGCTCTCCTCCCCATGGGGACGGCGTTTGGCAGGGCCAAGCCATGGGGGATCCTCGAGGCCAAAAGCTGGAGGTGCACCGGCGGGACCCGGCTCCTGCCATGGCTCCTCGGCACAGAGAGAGGGGGAGAAGGAGAGGGAGGGTTTGGCAGGAGGTTTTGTGTCTTTGAGATTTCCAGAGCCTGGTGGGTGAGGATGAAATACCCATGTTGGGACTCACCCAGGCTGAGCATCACCACCACGGTGAGGAGCACCGTCAGCCATCTCACTGGATGCACCAGTCCGGTCATTAACGAAGCTCCCGCTGGGGCTGGATTCGGTGATCTCTGATTTACCAGGTTTCCTCATTTCCAGCACTGCTCTCGGCTTATGCACGCAGCGTGTCCCGGCTGTCACGGGCCGGCCCCACGCCGCACGCGAGGGGCGTTTGCCACCCCAGCAGAGGTGATGGGAGACAACCGGCGTCACCGCGGTGTGCCGGGGCACAGCCTCGTGTGCCAGCTCTGCTTTTGGCCCTGGCAGCGCCGCAGCGCGCTTCCAACGGAGACGCAAGCGCGGGGCGAGCAGGAGGGCAGAGCAGCCTCCCCAGCCCCGCCAGCCTCCCGGCGAAGAGCCACAGCGGGAGCCATTTCTCACTGCCTTTCTTCCCCCCCAGACCTGCCCTCGCCTTTGTGAGCGCATGAGGCCGCGGCAGCGCGCAGGGTACCCGCGCGGGCCCCGTTCCCACACTCATAATCCCTGGGTCACGGGAGACACAAAGGAGGTGCCGCGCCGCTGGGAGCCGGGGTGGGGGCAGGAGGGGCGGTGGGACAGAGCCGGCTCCGCTGCCGCTGCCTCGTTTCTTTCTCACTGAGGACGACCTTCAGTTTTCTCCCTGCTAATCCCTCCCTTTAATCCCCTTCTCCTCTCCTCGCCCAGGTCAGGGCGCTTTCTTGTCGTCCCCCCTCTTCCTCGGTGGCTCCATCCCAGCCCGATCCAAGCCGAGATGTCTCCATCACCCGCACACCGCAGCGTCTTGCTGATGGACAGGGACCAAAAAAGGGACTGCTGGCGGGCTGGAGGTGCTGCTGGGCTCTGCTTTTGCTCGGTTGTACATGAGGTGTTAAGAGGAGTCGCTCGGAGGTGGAGCAAGGCACGGCTAAGCCCAGGTCCTGCCTCCTGCTGAATTCCTGTTTGGGAGTCGAAACCTGCGGGGCCCCTTTGCCGGGCAGCCGAAGGAAACGGGGGGCTGAAGTCCTGCGTTCCCGCGGGCCCCGTGGCAATACTTCACTCTTGGGTTCGCTCCTGGGGCTGGGGGCCTGGCTGAGCCCTCACCTCTGCCGGGGTCCCTGCCAGGGCTGTGGCTGGCGCGGGGCTCTGCCGTGAAGCATCCTTGGTGCTGGGAGCTGGAGGCAGGCGCCTGCCCCCGGGCACGGGCATCGCCACCGCTGGGCTCAGCGTCACGGAGGTGTAACATCCAGGCAAAGCTTCCACACGAGGCTATCCAAAATGAGGGGCCCAAAATTGGCATTTTTAAAGCACTTTTGGTCCCATGGGGCTTTAGCAAAGAGGATGGCTTTCACCGCTGGGCAGGAGCATCACGGCCCCGTGGCTGTGGTGTCGGCAACAAATGTCCCCGAGCAGATGATGCACTGGTGCCCCGGCTCAGCTCATCCCCCTTTCTGGGCAGAATTTGAGTGGGGTTGAGCTCCGTGGTCACAGCACCTGAGCTCGGGTGCCGGCAGCCAGCATGGAAGTGTCGGCGTGAGACGCAATCACGTGCCTCCACTCTTCTTTCTGCCTGTGGTGCGTACAGAGCCCGGTGCAGCAGTGTCGCAGCCTCGGCCCGACCTCCTGATGCTTCCACGAGGCAGATAATGAACGTGGTGAATAACAGTGAACTGGGTTAACTGCAGTTTGGGGACCAGCAAGAATTAGAGCTGCAGTTCTGGTGCAATAAGGGCTTTACTCAGAGTTGGAGTAGAGATTCAGGGTCTGACTTGTGGTCCTGATTTGTGAGAGTCTTGGCTGGAACACTAGAACACCGGTATGTTCTCTATTAAGCTGTCTGACACAATCGATTTTCAGCCCATACTGCAGCTATTAGATGAAGTGCTTGGCGGCCACAAAAGTGAAGGAAGTCAATAGTTGTGTTTTTATTGGAAATCCAACAGTAGCATCCACATTCCCAGGCTTGCGTAGGGAGCTGGAGGGCTGGAAGGATGGGCGAAGCCTCGGACGCTGCAGATCTGCCGAGGTGCCTGCAGATTTCGGAGCCATCCCTTTTTGGAGCTGGGTTTTGGAAGCGCACCTGCAGCTCATGAGATGTTAGTCCTTTTTGTCTGGGATTTCAATATTTCTAGTCCTAATACTTGGGCACGTAGTACGGTCCTTACTTAGCAATGAGTTGGCTGCTCCAAAAGCTCTTGTTTCAGGGCAGCTCTTACCTAAACTTGTCTCTGGTGCCCACAAGGCTGGGGGCTGACCTGGGCAGAGAGCAGACTGTGGCATCTGCCGTGCTTCTGGAGGCCCCCGGGGACGTGCCCGTAGGTTTATCCTGGCCATAAACGAAACCTCTTGGCACAATCCCGGCGCTCAGGGGCTCGGTGGTGCTTCCAGAAGGGCTCAGGCAGAGAGCAGCAGCACGAAGCCCTGACTCGTATCATGTAGCATCAGGGACCAGGGAAAAAAAAAAAAACACCGAGGCTGTGGCAGGAGAAGCAGCTTGGGATGGGAGATAAGGTCTTCCTGTTTCCCACAACACCCTGGGTTTCTTATCTGCAATACTGCAAATAAAAAACACGGAGCCAGCGAGGCTGATTCCCACAGTACAGCAAAGGCTCATCGGCATCTGTTTTCCCGGCGGCTCCCGTGTCCGTAGGAGGATGCCCGGGCTCCAGGGCGGCTTCCCTGTGGGATGTCAGCTCCACGGGGGTTTGCTCTCCCCGCTTGCCAGGCAGGGCTCTGCGACGTCCCCTCCTCATCCCGCGGGATGGCTCCCGCCAGCAGCGTGCGCCCGTCGGTCCTTGCAGCGTCTTGCGGAGGACAGTCCCCAGCTCTGCAGGGCCCCTGACGTCGCACGGTCCCGCTGCTCGCATCCCCACAAGCTTCTTAGCTGCTGCCAAGGAGGGAAACGCTGCCGTAGCCGTGCCGTGGGCTCGGGGCGGGAGCTGTGCACCGAATCCCGCGCACCGGCAGGACTCCCCAGCCCGGAGGGGCTGAGCTGCGTCTCCGTGCAGGCATTCGCACTCGGGAGCCCCGGCTTCAGACGAGCAACGCTTACAGGTCTCTGGAGCAAATGTTGGAAGGTTGCAATAGCTGCTTGTTGTTTTATGGAGTTTGAAACTTGGGATCTCTCATTTATCACCTGCACTAAGAACAGGGCAACTTATTTCTGCACCAGCCTTTTCAAAATGATGGGTGCTTTTCCTCGCCATTGCCCTGTTTGCATTACCTGTTTGTAGAGACCCGCACGCTTTACCATTCTACCCTCTCTCTGTGGAAAATAGTGGGGAAAATGGAAGAATTTTGTCAAGTAGGGTTTTGCTTAGTAAAACCTAGGACAGCTTGGCTGTTGAAGCCACATCTCCTACTTTCCAGAAGCCAGGGACATCATTGATAAAAAAATCAAAGGTTGCCCACTGCGCCGTTAAGATGGAGCATCTCAGCAGAGGTTTGGCCTGGGCTGGGTCTGGCAGCACGGAGGTGGAGCAGGCTCAGGACCCACAAACTTCTTCTCTGGGAATTTTTAAGCCAGAGGGAATTTCACAGCGGGAGGGAACAAAGCGGTGGGACAGGGGCTCGTTGGGCCGGGCCTGTCCTAACAACGGAGGGTTTGCTCTGCCTCTTAATGAACTGCAGAAAAGCAAAGCTTTTAAGTGCAACAATGTCGAAAGCTTTAAGTAGTTGTACAGGCTTTAAAGGTGTCCAACCTCTGACTTGTCAGGGAAAAAAGCAGGGAAGAGATTCCTTTTTCCGCTGGAATAAGTCCAGATTGGCAGCCTGCGCCCAATTAGCAGCAAAAGCCACTAACGACACAGCATGTGCAGCTCCGGCCTCCGACTCTTCTCACAGACCTCGTGAACTCTGGGGCTATTTTCTTTCCAGCCCCCCTTTGCCGGCAAGATCCGGATGATCCGTCCTGGGAGAAATCGGCTCTGCTGGAGCCTGAACCATTTCAGGGGGAAAGCGGCAGTTTCTGGGTGCCGCAGGCAGGAGCTGTTAAGAAAATCCTCTTCCCTCACTATTATATCAATCAGTCTGTGTGATATGGAAGTGTATTAATGTTAATATATATATTAGTTCACATGATACACTGTAACGTCAGGAGGTAGTGAAATTATACTGGAGACTTTAGTGTTGTTCATGCTTAAGTAAAACAAACCAAAGGGCAGCCCGGCCCTGGACATGAGGTTTCCCGTCACTGACCACCCGAAGAGATGAGCAATGGAGGGGTTTTTGATCAGGAGCCTGGCTGCACGGTTTGCAGCACGCCCGGCAGCAGAGCTGGAGCAGCGCGTGGCTGGCTGCTCACGTCTCCCCTCGATGAACCGCCCCGCGCACGGCTACGAGGGTCATGGCACCATTGCTGTTGCTGTAGCGGTTCCTCTGGGAACCCTAAACCTCAGGAAGATGCCAAAATTCCCCCCGCGAGTCACACGTGGGTCTGTTCAGGACCGTGGGCTGATGCCGTCAGCTCCCGGGAAGGCCTTGGCCCATTGGTGCCGGTGGGCTGGAGCACAGCGTGACCCCGGCCGGGGCCAGCTCCTTCTGACACAAACCGCTCTGGATTTTGCTTTTCCCACAAGCAGTTATATTCCCCCGTAGCCCCCTTTCTGGGTTCTTACTTACCAGTTTCCTCCCCGCTAATAGCTTTGTGCCACCGCTTCTTCCAGGGGCTGCTCCTGGGCAGCGCAGCCGGGAGCGTTTCCCTCTCCCCCGCCTTCCCGGGGATGCTCCCGGTTGGCGTTTCCCATGCGAGGGACAACGTCTGGCTCTGGCACAGCTTCTTCTCGGTCGCTGTGAGCTTGGCAATACGCGCTCCTTCCCCTCCGCCGCTGCGTAATGAGCCACAAGCTAACGCCCCTCCAGCCCCGGGGCGTGGGACCCCGGTTCCCCATGGGCTTCCCCTTGCCTGGAACCCACCTTGCTGATGGAGGTGGGTGCCGAGTCCGGCCCTGTGCAGCTCACGTCTGATCCATGCGGGGCTCATTTAAGTTAAATAATGTGATGACTGTGCACCCAGGAACAAAAACGCGGGGTCAGTGCAGCTGGGACGTGGTGCGGGGACCCGCGGTGCTCTGCGGAGGGGGCTGCCAGAGGGGTTCGTGGGGTCCGTCCCATGGCGGCTGCCCAAATGCCGCAGCCGCACTGAAGTCCCCACTGCCGTGGGGTCGGAGGGACCGGAGGGAGCCGTGGTCTGGGAGGGGATGCAGGGTTGTTCTGGCAGCGGGGGGATGCCAGCTCGGTGCAGCCCCTGGGTCAGGAAGGGAACCTCTTGGAAAAGGCAGCGGGAAGGGACATTTTCCCTGCGGGAGCTGGCGCTGCTAACGCAGAGACCCACGCGCTCGGGGAACTGGATGCGCCCGGAAAAGCGCTGCCTCCTCAGCAGCCCGCCTGGCCCTGCCTGCGCAGTCAGCTTGCCCGACCTACAGACCGTCATTTTTAGCTGCTTTTCTTCCCTGGACCTTTAAAACCGAGCACGACTGCGGGGAGCGCGCTGGAGCCCGTTCCCTCGCCAGGACTCGGGCAGTTGCTGCCCCATGTTACTCCCTCCAGGGCTTTGCTGTGCTTGTACACAAATTTCTCAGAGCCCTGCCTTTCACCAGCTGCTCTCCCTGGCTTGTTCCTCCTTTTCTGCTCCTTTTCTGTATGATTTAGCCCTAAAAATAAGGGTGGCCCTCCCGGCCCTGCCTTCCAGCTCCCACAGAGCTGCTTTCCCCAGCTCGCGGTGCCCAGGGCAGGTGACGCCGGGTTGGACCCCGGGAAGTAGGGCAGAATCGTACTTTATTAAAAACCCTAGAAAGCAATTTCACTAAGGCCATAAAACAGCAAGGCAGCTAAAAGCAGATAAATCTACTAATTATTTGCTCATTAAAAAAGCCCTCCAATAAATCCTTTTAAGGTGATCCCGTAAATCTCTCCAACATCATTAAGGCCAGTTGTCTTCAATTCTTATCTCCCCCCAGGGAAGCCTTTTATGGGCCTACAAACACAGTGGTTTTAGGAGTTGTATTGCAGATATAACTGAAATTTGACGAGATCATCCAACAGAAGTGACCCTCTGTTCCCCGTGGCAGCAATCAGGGAGCAGCAGATCCTCCCCGGGGAGGCAGATGAAGCCCCTAGGACTGGCTCTGAGACCCTCAGCTCTCATCTCACGTCTCCAGGAGCCACCGCCGCGGTATCACCAGGCCAGGCTTTCTGGAGGGCCTGGCCTGAGCTGCTACCAATGCCTTTTCCCGGCGTTGCACAAGCGTTTGAGCACGACGAGCCTGTTGGCAGCCATCGGGCCTCCCGCGTCGTGCGTGCAAGGATTCGCCCACCAAAGGGCTGGGGATGGGACCTGCCTTGGCCACGCTTGGGGTGGCTGGACGGAGCCCAGAGGGAGGGGGCCGTTCCACCTAGAGCTTCAGTTCTGGATGTACGTGTTCAGGGGCCGTCTGCGCAGCCCAGATCGCTTCGCTGAGCTGCTAACGAAGAGCAAGCGAGCCTCGCGCAGGTGGCTGACCCCCTCCCCGCAACTCGGCTGCAGCTTCAGGGGAACAGCCCGGCCCCCAGCCGAGGGCCGATTCCCCGGGGCATATTAAAAACCTGCAGGAAAAGCATGCCCAGCCCCCCTTCGTGGGCATTTCCCCACTCAAAAAAATAAACCCTGAAACCTTGAAATGGATCTAAGAGACTTTTTAGCTTGCAAGTTGCCGATGCAGGGTTGTTTCCTGAGATGGTATCAGGTGCCTTCTTCTGCAGTGGTTCCACCATCGCGGCTTCCTTCTTCCCTTCGGTGACCGCGTCCCCCGGCCTCCAGCCCTCCTCAGCCGCGGCACCGCTCGCTCCCGTCCCAGGGAGCCTGGGCAGGAGCTGGCATGGGGGAAGCCGGCGCCAGCACCCGCGTTCCCCGGCCGCGCCATGCTCCTCTCTGCAGTGCTGGCTTTACCTGCAGCGCCGAGCTCACAGCCTGGTCGCCTTAATTTGCTCATTGCAGCAGATGCAGACCTCGCTGGGGTCTCGGACACAGAGACCGGGACTAACTGATGGTCCCAAGCTCAGGGATATTTCCTCCTTAACTAAACCACTCTCGTGATTTTGGGCATGGGGCAAGCAGACGAGTGGCCACCCAACGTCCCAGCGTGCAGCCACCGTGGGCTGGGAGCCTGACAAGCACCGGTCATGACAGCAGCTCCTGGGGAATCACTTTGCTTATTACTCCAAGCGATTAATTAATGGCTGCTTTGGCTCCAGGGTTGCTGGCAGGAATGGACAGAGCCCTGAGCTAGCTGGGAGCTGCGCGGCTGCGCCACGTGTGGGCCCGGCTGGGGTTGGCGAGGACCCCGGGAGCCCTCGGCTGGGTCCTTCACCCTGGGGTGCTGCAGGAGGGACGAGCATCCTCCCGCTCCGGCACCACACCACGGACCTGCACCGCCCATCCTCACACCATAGGGTGCAGAGAGGAGACGGGGTGGTGCAGCAGGGGCAGAAAAAGGGTGTCTCCTCCTCTCCATCCCTCCAGCACTGTCCCTGTTGTGTCACTAACCTGTTCCTCTCCTTCACAACCCCATGAGACAGGACGCTCTCATCCCCACCTCACCTCCTGGCCAGGCCAGGCTCCCGGGAAAGGGTCCCGCAAGGGCCATCGGTGTCCCGGCTCAGCGGCCTTGCTGCCCTTTGCTTATCTGCGTTCACCTACTGAGCTGGATCCGAAATATAACAGACATTGGGTGAAAGGACCCCAAGCTTTGGCATCTGGGTGCTGTATGTAAGAGATGCTCTACGAGTTTTAACTCCCAATGGTCCTGGAATTCTGAGCAGGGGAAAGCTGGGTTATTTTTCCCCTCTCCCTGCTGAAATGGCAGTGATTTTATTGTCTGATTTTAGGGGTTTTTTTGTCTAAACCTGGTGGCTTCCCAGCAGCCTTCAGGGTGTGTTTTATTCCTTTCTAGCTGGAAGTTTGCGAGCCGGTGGGCGGTCGGTAGGAGCAGCGTGGTCTCGGGTGCTGGGAGCCCGGCTCCCGCGGTCTGGGCACGGGGCCATCGCCGCAGCTCCTGGCGATGCGGCCGCGCTGGAGCTGTCTCCCCCAATTACCCCCGCACCCTCTCGCCCTGCTGCCGTGGGGTCAGGGAGCGGTTCCCCAAGCAAATGTCACCAGTAGCCTGATTTAAATTGACTGTGGCGCAGAAATTCAGATGTGAGCCCGACGACGACGCTCGAACCTCGCCCTGTGTCCCCATTCCCGGCTTCTGCTCAGGCCGCGGCTGCCGGCTGTCTTTTATTTTCAAGTTTTATTGCTCTGAGATGACGGGCCATGCGAGGGGGTTGTTTCTAACCACCCCTCTCTTACTGAGATGATGTGTCGCTTGATTTTATGTGTGTTTTCCTGATGAGTTGTGCTTTCTGCCTGTGAAAAGACTTGCATCTGTTTGATGGAGTCAGGCCAATTCAGCCAATGCCACTAAAATCCTCCGCAGGCACCCGGCATCCTTATCCCAGACACCCAAGAGTGTAATCACTCTTTCAAAAAAAAAAAAAGTGAAGAAAATGTTTATTTTTGCATCTCAGCACATGCAAAGGCTCCAGTCTCCAGGCCAGGGCGTTAGGCAATCCTGGCTCTCCTGCAGGATGCATCGCCGTAGAAAACTGCCTTTTTCTGAGACCCCGGGTGATGCAGATGCCGTCGGGGACTTGCTGGGCACAGCTGGGCCTGCGTGCCGCTGCGGAGGCGATGGAGGAGGCAGGAGAGCAGCAAGCCCTGATCCACGCTGGGTCCGGAGCGGGGTCTGCAGCCCATCCTGCGTCCCCTCGCCCCGGCCCGGGGTGACAGCCAGCGATGACAACATGGCTTCTGCATTGTCCATGTCACGGTGGCAACTCAAGCTGCAGCTTCTCCTCCCCGTGCGTCTGTTGGAGAGGACGTGGGGCCGCGCGGGCTCTCCCCCCGCCGTCGCCGCTCCTCGCGGGGGGTGACAAGCCCCAGAGCTGCCTTCCCACGGCGAGATGCTGCCTGCCCCTGCCCTGCCCCCTCGGCTTCTCTCTGATGTGGCTGCCGAAGGATGTGGGGACAATAAAAGTGTGAGTACAGAGAGGTGCTAAGGTAGGTGAGGCAGTTGGTTTCCTGTTAGCACCAGCGCGACAAGACACGGCTCTTCCCCGCTGCCCGGAGTGAGCCGGTTCCCAGCCCGCTCCCTGCACCACAAGCTCCATTTACAGTTATTTACTAAAACAACACAGAGTGTGTGAACTCCCTCTAGGCCAAAAATAACTGCCGCCCCATTAACTCGAACTGTTTGTTTGTTTTCGGCTGTTTTCTGCCCTTATCGCAGGCAGGGAGCCTGCCTGCTGGGGGGCTGGGGAGGGGAGCGGGGTTATCACCCCCCGCAATTGCCGGGGAAACCCTTTGGGCATCCAGACCCCCTCGGTCCCTGCTCCGGGAAGATTTTCTTGCAGTGGGTAAAAACCAGCAGCGACCGGAGCGTGGCTGTGGGCCGGTTGGGTTTTTGCTCTGTGGTGTGCGATGGGGGCTCCTGGAGGTCCCCGCCGCGGGGACGGGGCAGCTGGGGTGCAGCAAGGCGTCCCCCGGCCCTGGCTGCTCATCTGCTTCCTCCATGGGTTTTTGGGGACCCAAGGGGGTTGTAGGGCTGTGTCAGAGGCTCGTGGCTGCCTGCGGCTGCAGGCATCAAGGAATGGGGTCCTGTAGGTGTTAAGTGAGGTCTTAAGCAGGGCCTGAAAGTGGGGCTGGGGCGGGAGCGAGGGCTCCTGGGGAGCTGGGAGCCCCCCAGCCCCTTCCCAGCCCCTCCTAACCCCGCCTGCGGGACGGGTTTTGCTCAGTTTTCCCTGAGATATGCTGTGAAGGGAAATCCCCAAATAGGCATTAATTTCAATTCTTAGTCTTTCAGCCAGGTTTCAGGGCTTACAATGATGGTTTTCACCCTCTCCGCCCCAAAAATCCCAGGAAACCCATCTTGGTTTTCAACCAGCTCTAAAGTGAGGTGAAAAACTTCAAAATCAGAAGTCGCCGTGAAAATGCCCCAGATACCTGGATGGAGATAAACTGCTTTAAAGCCAAAAATAACACTTTTCCCACAGTTGCCTGTGACCATATTTGCCTTGGCATCGGGCAGTCCAGAGCCCATTCCCGCTGTCGGCCCCGGTGCTCCTCGCCGCGGTGCTGAGCAGGCCCCCATCCCCGCCCAGCCGGCGAGGGCTCCGCGGGCCGGCTCTTCCTTCTCATGCTCTTCAGTAGCTGCAAACACGTGGGAAGATTTGGCAGTGTCCCTCCCCACAGGGATGGATTTGGGGGCAGGGGAGGACTGTGGAGGTCCGAAACCCTTCCCATTACCCATCTTCACCGCCCAGTGCATCATCCTTGCTTCTGCCCATGTGAGAAGACATTAAACTTTGACTTTTCTCTGCCCTGGCTTTTTCAGTTCAGTCCATGCATTTTTACTCCATGTTTTACATGCCGTAAGATACGGTTTTTCCTTTTTTTTCTCTTCTGCCTTTGACAATCGTGTTCATTTAGCAGGTTTTGCTTGCCCTTAAGAGCACACGCGGATTGCAGCCGGCCCTGCGCGGCTGCCCTCTGTCCATCTCACATCAGCGCCGTGCCGGGGAGGGATCTTGCAAAGTCCTCGGCGTTGCTCTGGGGTCTTGTCGAGGTAGTGAGGGCATCAGGGAGCGCTGCCGAGACCTGGGAGGGGACACTGGCGCACCTCACCGTCCCTTTAGGAGGGCACAAAATGCAACGGAGCTGGGGGGCTCACCGCCTTCTGCCAGCACAAGTAACCTGGAAAACCAGGGGGTATTGCAGGGCAGTTAAACTCCGCGTTTTGTCACTCCCCAGCTGTGACCAGAAAGTCCCTTAAATGCCCTGTTCCACTGTCAGAAATAAGAAGTTGGGTCTGTGGCAAAGGAGAAGGGAATGTTTTGTGGGCTGGGGGAAATCAGAGCGCACCAGTCCCACGCAGGTCGCTGTCTCAGCGACTTCTGCATCCCACCCGTGAGCTCTCGCCTCCGCAGCGCGCCGGTGCATTCGGCCGCTTTGCAGAGGTTATGGAAGCTCTGTCCGCCTGATTAAAATTACCTTCATAGGGAACCAGGCTTGGGAATTCAGTAAAAATGGCTATTTAAAATGTCCCCAACGTGCCTCATCTCCAAGTACAGTCGACTTTGTGGGGAAGGGTCTGGTTCTCCACCCTGGGGAAAGGCTTCTCAGTGGTGGGCTGTGGGAGATGTATAAATTTATCAAAATGGTCTTTTTGCTTCTGTGAGGCCCTGTATGGAAAAATTACAGCCTTGCCTGAGTGCTGGCAGCCTCCGTCAGACTTCCTCAGTACAAACCATCGCATGCGATCGCTGGTGCACAAACGTCCGTGTGATACCCTCCCTAAGACAAAGTGGAAAAGGCAATGAGGAACTGATGGAGCTGAAAGAAATATTATCTAGGAGGTTATGGGCTGCTGTAGGTCACCAAACGTGGAGCAAAGCCCTTTTTTCAGCAATAGCGGTAGCTGTTCAAGTTGATTCATTCGGGCAGGGAACGCCCCGGGCTGCGGTTGTCATCCAGGACCGTTTTATCTCCATTAGCGTGGCCGTGGAGGAGGTTAACAGCGCCAGAGCTGGAAACTGAGCTGTGGGGAGCACAGCGATGCAGAGATTTTCTTCCCGCTCAGGGTAACCAGAAGACTTTGCAGTTTGGGGTTCGGGTTGTGCAGAACAAGCCGCCAGCTTGGCTGTTTTATTTGTTGACCCTACTGAAATGTTTATAGTTGTCACCAACGTGATTTCTAATTTCAGGCGGTTCTTTCCAATATTTCTCTCCTCTTCTGACAGTCAAACATTTTTCCCACCCAGCCAGCTTCCCCTTACATGACAGATGAGGACGGTTGCTCACAGCCTGTGAGAACTTCTCACCACCTTATTTTACAAATGGTCTCCACTGGTTTGGACTGGGCAGATGTCCCTCTCTTCTTCAGTCTGTCCGCAATGAGATGGTCGCCCTGTCTTAATCCATGGAAAGCCTGTTCCAGCCCTTTTTAAAGACCCCCTGATGTTTCACAAAATCTTTTGACACCTCACATCTAGATTACTCTGGGAAGGAAAGGCTTCGGGGGGAATCCGGTTGCCGCCCATGCCTGCGAGGGGGTTACGAGGCAGTCGGGCTCCGCGGGGAGGTGCAGGCTGAACCGTGGCTGTGGCCTTGCGCTGGATGGTCAGAGAGGTTCCCACTGCGGTGATAATTCGGCGCTGATGAGCTGGACTCGGCGGAGCCTGGCAGACCCCTGGCTCTGCCCGCTTGCCTTGTGCGGGGCAGCGGGGTGGTCCTGGTGGCGAGGCCAGCCCTGGGCCCCCCCTCAGCTCACGTCCCTTGGGGAGCACCGCCCTCGCTGAGCCCTGGCACTTCGTAAGAACGGGTGGTCTGGGAGCCCTGGCACCGCCGAGCGTGGCATGGCAGCCCTGGAGGCCCTGGGCACCTACCCGAAGCCTGCTGAGCTTTGGGTCTCCTGCAGTGGCCGCAGCTCCCGTGGATCGGAGGTGCTGCGGTGGGGTGCGGGGCAGCGGGACTGGTCCAGGCGTGGCGGGTGTCGCTGGGTACCACTTGCGCAGCACATCGGTGCTCAGGTATGAATTACATTTAAGACCGCTGAGCCAGAGGATTCTCACCCAACGCCTTTCCCAGACTCATGTCCTCAGGAGACCCCAGCCCTGGCTGTCGGATCTTCCCAGGAAAGCAGCTTTGGCCCCAGTACGTGTGATGGCCCCAGTGGCTCAGTGGTGGTATTTTCCTTTCTGGCTTTGCAGAGTAGCAGGACACATTTATGGTGCTGTCTGGCACGGGAGGTTCCTCACTTCTCCTTTTCCTCTGGGAAACTGTTCAGAGACTAAAAAATAATAAATTTTAAAAGACACAGTATTCTCTTTTTCTAGTTCAGGCAAGAAGTCGGTGCTCTGTTTGTTAAAGATAACAGAGGGATGGACGTTTGCTGTGTGGAAGAAACCACGCCTGGTTTGCTCCCAAGTCCATCATCTCCAAGGGCTCTGACAGCTCACACAGAGTGAAGGAGAATCTGGAAACCGGGCCCAGAAATGGGCTCAGCACAAATCCTGTGCCCATGGTGCCTCTGAGCGCTGGTCTGGCTCTCACTCCATGGTGGGCCCACCTCGAGCCCCGCTCCCGGACCATTTTCTAAATGCTTTTGACAGCAGGGAGCTTTGAAGGCTGCCTCTCCCTCTCTCGGAGCAGAAATTTCCCCTTTCCCGACTGGGAGTCCCAGCTTCAAAGTGGTTGCAGAGTGCCTACGGCTGGAAAAACACGCGTAAAATTAATTTGATGTGAATAGAGGGTCTGCAGACACTGGAGAGCAGGACACGCATGTGCTGGGCTTTGCGTTGGGGTGAGCTGCGTGCACAGGGGCTACAGGCACCCCCGAGAAGCCCCTGTGCACCAGTGGGTCCGACTGCCCGCCGGGACCCGCAGCGGTGGCCGGCAGATGCCAGCGCCCTTTGTCAGCTCTGCTCGGCATCGCGCTCCCGCCATGGGCCCTGCTTTCGGGGAACCAGCCGCTCGACAGGTCTGCAGTTGGAGGAGGTTCATCTCACCTTCCCGGACACTGCGAAACGTCGGGTGCTTCGGTCTGGGCTGTTCACCCACAGCGGCGGTTTGGAGAGGAGCTCTTGGTCGCTGCTGTCCCTAAATGCTGATGGAGAGAGTTGTCCTAGGCTGGTGTCCCTTCCTCCCCACGGACAAGGAAGGGGTCCCGCGGGCAGAATGCAGCTGAACAGCGAGCTCGGGGCAGTTTGAGTCCTGCCGCCGGGGCCTCTGCTGTGCTCGGTGCAGCGGGGAATGGGGGGAACGGGGCAGAGAGCTGAGCCGGCGCGTCCGGCAGGCGAGCGCACGTCCCCGTGCTCCCCTCACCCTCTGCCAGGCTGCTTCCATGGCTGCAATATGGGGAGAGAAGGGGGAAATCGGTTATTTCTGCCCATGCATAAATGCAGACCACCTCACCAGCTCGCTCCAACCTCACTGCGGAGCCAAGGGCACGTTTTACCGTCTGGCTTTTGCTCATGGAGGGGTTTCGGTGCCGCAGCTGTGGCGTGAATTCCCACGTGTTCCCCGCCACGGGCTCAGCCCCGCTGGGATGGACAGCGCTGCAGCTCGCTCTGGGTGCCGGTGCTGGGTGCCAGCGCTGGGTGCCAGCCCTCGGCGTGGGGATTGGCACAGCCGGGACGCCTGGTCTGACAGAGCAAAAACCCCATTTGGGTGCTGCACGGTATTTGAGCTCCTGCCATGCTGCAGGCTCGCTTCCCCTCTTTCTTTTTATCCCTTTGCTGGCTTCGGTGCGATCCTGCTCGCCAGCATGTCTCTCCGCAGCGCTGCCCACAGCCCCGAGCCTGGGCAGCGGGCTGAGCAAGGTGACAAATACCGGGATGCCAGGACTGTTATTTATTTACTGCCGCAGCCCCGCGGGCCCCCGGCCGAGCCTCTGGGCACTCCGGCCACTTCGTCTTTTTGTTTCCTTTTTCACACATTTCTCTGAACGCTGCGTTTTCACATCTCTTGTTTGTTTTGAATGCCGGGGCGGGGGGACGGACACACGATGGCGAATTCCCAGCCTGGACCACGCTGCGTCCGCCGCCTGCACGACACGGGGCAGGGCGTGTGAAAGCGCCTGCTGAGAACGCGCTCGCCTTGTGAGAGCGAAACCAGGCGCCTGCAGCCACCCCGTTCTTCATGTGGTCGCGGCGGCTGCGGCCCCCCGGGGGAGGAACGCGAAGCAAAGCATCTCCATTTCAGGGAGGACTCGCAGCTGTAGCCTGAGGGAGGAATCGGGTGCTTCATCTGCAGGGGGCTGGGGAACAGGGAGGTGGGAGCAGCCAGGAGAGCTCATCCCAGCCGGGACGGTGGGTAAACCTGCTCTTGGCTCGATTTTATGTCGGTGTGAAGTTTCCTCCCAGCCCGCCGTGGCTCCGTGGCTGCTCAGTTCCTGCGGTTCGTTGCCAGCAAACCCGGCTGGGTGGTGGCCGGGGCTGGGCAATGGCTGGGCGAGCATGGAAGGGACCCTTGTTCGCCAACAAGCCCCAGCTCTGGTTCACAGGAGGGTTCTGGGCTGGGCTGGGCAGACGGGAGCTCTGCAGGGATGGGCTGCGGGCACCACTGGCCGTGCCGTTGTGGATGCTGGCTGGGATTCAGCTGTCCTGAGCCTTCCCATGGGATTTTGTTGGGCTCCGGTTCTGGGTGATGCTCCGCCAGGCTGGCAGCACTCGGGGGAGCACGTCCCACCAGGAAGCCCCACCAGCACCCTCTCCTTAGCCTTTATTTTAAAACAACACACAAGGAGTTTCATGCCAACCCCAGCAGCTCCAGCCCAAGGTTGTCCTGTGTCTCGGCACCGGTGCAGACAGTCCTCTGGGGTCCAGGCCTAAAAATTAGAGCCCTTCTGGGTGCTCAGAGTTGTCTGGCTTTGCCCTCTGCCTCCAAGGTCACTGAGCCGGGGCTGGGCGTGCTGCCCGGAGGGGATCTCCTCGCATCCCGGCCGGCCTCAGCCGTCGCGGCCGTCCCACCTCTCCCAGCTGGCCTCTCCTTGACCACACTCAGGACCTCCTCCCTTTCCTTCCCACATCCTCTCCTGCCGTTCGGGAGCGGATCCTGTTTGTGGTGGACCCCTGAGGGCTTCACCCACTGGGCAGTTCCTTGTTTCTGGCTGCCGGTTTGTCAGATCCGGTCAGGGTCGTTGTTGTTTTTTTGACCAATTCTTCATACTTTTGTGTTTTCATTTCTGTTGCTGCTTCGCCCCAGGTGCCCTCTGGAGCAGCCCAGCAATGCGCCGGGGTAAGGGCAGGCTGAGGACGTGCACGCACGTGCAGGAAGGGCAGGAAGGGCAGGGAGCCGGGCGCGACCGCCGCCTGGCAGCACGGCACACCGCCCAAACCGGAGCCTTTGGCCCTGGGCTGGCAGAGCCGGGCCCACGCTCCCTGCCGGGTCTGCCTGGTGAGGGGCACGGGGACAGCAGGATGGGGTCACACCAGCCTCTGTCTCTGCTGGAGCAGGTTGGAGCTCCCCGCAGGGACCCCGGCTTTCCTCTCCTTCCCGTGAAAGCTCGAGGAAGGTCTTGGGTCTGCAGAGACGCAGCAAGCGAGCTGGATTCACTTGCCCAGCATTTGTCCCCAAGCAGATGTCAGCAGGGGCCTGGGGAAGCAGGGCCACTGTGCCCATGATGGTGGCACTGGCTGGGTCCCAGCTGTGCCTTTCCCAGGGTGCTGGAACTGAGCTGGGGTGGTGCACAGCAATGCGGGCAAGGCGGGAGCAACTGGGGTGGCTTGAGCACCCTGCACTCTCCTTAAGCACCCAGGCTGGCGTTAAGCACCTGGATTGGCCTTAAACACCCCGACTGGCGTTAGCACCCAGGCTGATATTGGCTCCCAGACTGGTGTAAAACACCCAGACAGGCACCAGCACCCGGGCTGGCAGGAGCACCCAGCTCCCTGGACTCGGGGGAAGAAGGATGGGATGGGGCTGCAGCAAAGCATGAAGCTAGAAAAGTTTTAGTTGGATTTGGTGGAGCTCGCAGGAAAACAATAACGGCCCTGGTAGAGCTGAGGAAAACCTGGAGGGCTTTAGAGTAAAGCCAGCAGCTCTTCACCACTCTCTGTGGGGTCCCGGGTGTCTGACAGCACCTTACCAAATCCCTCTGTACCCTTACGTGCCCCAGTAAGGTGGCAGTGCCCTCCTCCAGGGCAACCCCCCTCACCCATGGGGTGCCACAGGGCGCAGGACGGCGGCAGCCTGGGTGCTGCACCCTGCCAGGCCCCAAGCCCAGCGGGGGCACGGGGTATTTTGGCACGGGGTGTTTGAAGCTGAGCATTGGGAGGGGATGCAGGGCTGGGGGTGATGGTGGCCATGCCACCTTGGGACCTCTGCGGCAGGGCAGCTCCCCGGGGCTCTGCCAGCTCCCTGCCTGGTCTTGGGGGACAACGTCAGCGGGGAAGTGGTTTGGGTTAATCCAAACCGCCCGTCCCGGGTGCCACAGTGACACTTTCTCAGCTCCTTACCCCGACCCCAACGAGAAATGACAGCACTAACCCTGGCCGGCCTCTCTGGTGCTGCGGCCAAGCCCGTGGGAGCCATGAGAGGGGCCATGCTGTGGCCACCGCTGTGTTCCCCTGCGGGTCCGGACCCTCCGGCTGAAACAGTTCCTGTGTCCCAAGGGATTTAGGGGCACTGCTCCCATTCACAAAACTTGGTGGCAGCCCGAAAGCCCTTGCATGAAGTCAGCCTGGGAGCAGGTCCCAGCAGATGCATTGCACCCCGCCGGTGGCCATGCCGGAGGCTGCCGTGCCCGGCGTCCTCCCCAGATGGGCCGAGCGCCGGAGGGTGGCCTTTGGGAGGGTCTTCCTTGGGGGATGCCGAGGTGCTGTGGCAGCAGGGAGCGATGGGGTCTTTCTCAGCGTCTCCCTTTTGGGGTGCCTTGGCCTTGTGCTGGCTCTGAGTAACCCCGATGCCTGGAGTGAGGCTCGGGGGCTTCATCCTGTGAGACCGCCAGAATAACAGAGGGTTAAACCCCACCGCACCAGCTCGGCCGGGAGCATTTCTGCCACTTTACTTTCTCCCTGCTCTTGGGACACAAAGAGCAAAGCTACCAGTTTGCCCAGAATGACCCCTGTGCCCTACAAACCTAACCCCTTCCTCGAAAAGACAAAAATCCCATTGCCTTGCACCTCCATCTGTTTAGCGAACAGTTTAACCTAACAAGATTAGCATTTGAGGTCGGCTCTTCTTCTTTTACTTTTTTCCCCCGCCGTTTGCAAAGAAAACAGCATTGGATTTAGGACAAAAGCTTGAAACCCCTCATTTGTAAGTAGCGCAGCCTTTGGAAACTGTTTTGTTCCAAAGTTATCTGGGGAAAGGGCTTGCGAATCCTCCCCTGAAGCAAAGAGGAGTCGCCAAGGGGCTCAGTCCCGGGAGGATGGAGCCCAGCACGGGGCACCTGCGCCCGGCTCTGCCCGCTGTGGGCCTGGGGAGATCCCGTCGGGTTCTTCCCCCCGAGGAGGTTTGCGAAGAGAGAGGGTTGCGGTAGCGGGGCGAGGCTGCGGTGGGGTGGCTGGACCAGGAGGGGATCGGGTTCACATTCCCGGTTCCCCCATAGACACGCTCTGTGGGTGTTGCACCGCACACCTCCATCCCCGTCGGGAAAACGCGGGGAGCGCGGGCTCATCCCTGGAGGTGATGGATGAAGCCGCAGCAGGAGGAGGGTTGGGAAAGAAAGAGCAGCGAGCGTCAAAGCCGAATTAACCTGCGAGGGGACACAAGTGCTTTTTTTTTAATGTGTATCCATGCTTGTTCCTTAAACACCATCACATCCCACCACGACCCCCTTCCAGCGGCTGAGCCGCCCGGCTCCCCACCGCAACCTGGCACTGCCCAGGGAGGTGACGGTCGACAGAGTCCCCAGGGAATCGTCGTCAGGGAGGGGGGGAAAGGTAAAAGGTTTGATTTTCATTCTTTGGGACTGTTTTCCCCTCTCTCATCTCCTGCCTGCCCCCTCCCTTTTCGCCACATTGTGCTGAGCTTGAATCAGACCTTCACAAAGGGGATTAGAGGCCGGTTGCTGATAAATAGCAAAGCAGGTTGGAAGCGTGGGAACCAGCCATGGCGCAGCGCGGAGGGACATTCCTGCTCCGGAGGGCCGGGCGGGAGCAAAAGTCCGGGCTAACCCCGGGTCACCCGGGGGACCCAGCGCCTGAGAAGATTTGTTCGGACACTGGCTTTTGTTGTGCACAGTTCCGTGTCAGCCCAGCGTGTCTCTCGCTGCTATTGATGGGGAAGGAAAGCGCTATTGTCAGGCGCCCGAGGGCCCCCCTTTCACTCCTGCGCTCTCGGGGTGACGTCAAGGCGGTATGTGGGAACCCGACCGGCCAGCCCGGAGCGGGGCGAGTGGTCCCGGCGATGCTCCGTGTCTGCCGGCCCGCTCGCAAGGCGAGGAGAGATGCTTGGGGGGTCCCCGGGAGCTGAGCGTCGCCTGCGGGGCCGGGAGCTCTGCTTTCCCCCTTGCAAGCCACCCCGGCACTGCTGGGAGAGCCGGGGCCGGGCAGGACGGATGCTCCAGCAGGCAGCTGGGTGGGAATATGGAGGGCGTTTTTCTTTATCTCAGCCCCGGCATTATCAGTGAAATTTCCCCGAGGGAGGGGGTGAGGCAGGATCGTGCCAAAATTTCATGCCGGGAAACGGCTGCCGGACAAGAACGCGGCCACCCGGCCCTGCGAATCCCGGGGGTGTCTGCGGTGTCCACTCTCGCCCCACCTCGACACCTGCTGATGGGCTGAGCATTTCCCTCATCCTCAGGCTCTTATTTGCTTACACAGTTTTAATCTCCACCTGGAGACCCTGGGAGAGGTGGGAGAAGGGCTGGGGGCTGGGTCTGACCCACCCCTCGGTCCGGCTCCTGCTCCAGCCTGATTTCGGGAAGAGGGCAGGCAGGGAATTTCCCCGAGGAAGCACTGTGGGCTGTGCAGTAAAGCTGCCCTGAGCAGCTAAACGAAGCTCAGCTGCTTTGCATCTGGCGTCGAGGCTCGCTACAGCCTCGCGGAGCATCTGGGGACAGGCGGCGTGCCAGGGAGGGAGCCTGCTGGGAAAATCCCTCCATCCCGCCTCCAGCATTTCCCCCTGTGACCTGCCAGCGAGGAGCTGCAGGTGACCTTGAACCTCGCAAGCTGCCTGGTCCTGGTCGGGGCTCTGCACGTTTCCTCTACCCTCTCAGAAAATGAACCGAGCACCAAGGCTGGGCTTGCTCCCAGCCCTCGTTTCTCCTCTGAAGCCTGATTTTGCTGCCGAAAGCTCGCCAAGAGCTGAGGCTCCAGCACGCCGTCCTCCGGGGTCCGCGTGGGGACCGCCGGGCGGGGGTGACTCCAGAGCCGCCCCCGAAAGCTCAAACAAACCAAAGCCGAACGGTCCAAACAGCCACATCCAAGTGGGACCCACAGGCTCTGTGTCCAGCAGGGAGGCAAACGGGGGAGAGCGACAAATACATTTGCTGCCGCCGGGTCCTCCGGCTGCGTCCCGCCACGTCGGAAGGAAAACCAAAAGCCTCCTCTGCAAGCTGGGGTTACCCCGGAGAAACAAGGCAGCCCAGGCGGGACAGCGGGAACGTGGCTGCTCTGCCGCCGAGGACGCACGCTGCCCTTCCTGGGAAATCTGTGTGGGCAGCCGTAGAAATGTTCCTGGAGGTCACTTGGGAGTCTAGGAGCTGGAGGGGCAGCATAGCTCTGTTAGGGCTGGGCACCGGCCAAGTTGTTTTTTTCAAAGAGCCATGAAAAAACAGGAATGGCTTCCGAGAAGCAGGATTTTCAGCACGCGCTGGTCTGGGTCCTTCCTGGTGGGTGGAAGGAGCGAGTGGCCACCTGGCCGCATTTTTGGGGCCTTGCCCAAAATGCCTCCCTGGCCCCGTGCGTGCCCGAGGGCAAGGACCCACCCTGCTGCACGCCGCGGCCGCAGCTTGCTTGTGCCCAAGTGCTGAGTCGGCACTTGGCAAGGCTGGGGTGTTCCTGGTGCGCCTGGGAGCGTGCACGGATGTGGGGCAAGGATGGGGATGGGGATGGGGATGAGGATGGGGATAAGGATGGGGATGGGGATGGGGATGGGGATGGGGGTGGGGGTGGGGATGGGGATGGGGATGGGGATGGGGATGGGGATGGGGATGGGGATGGGGATGAGGATGGGATGGGGATGGGGATGAGGATGGGGATGGAGATGGGGATGGGGATGAGGATGGGAATGGAGATGGGGATGAGGATGAGGATGGGAATGGAGATGGGGATGGGGATGGGGATGGGGATGAGGATGGGAATGGAGATGGGGATGAGGATGAGGATGGGAATGGAGATGGGGATGGGGATGGGGATGAGGATGAAGATGAGGATGAGGATGGGATGGGGATGAGGATGGGGATGGGGATGGGGATGAGGATGGGGATAAGGATGGGGATGAAGATGAGGATGAGGATGAAGATGAGGATGGGATGGGATGGGGATGGGGATGGGGATGGGGATGAGGATGGGGATAAGGATGGGGCTGAAGATGGGGATGGGGACAGGGATGCTCTCCTGTTCAGAGCAGACGGGATGCTTTCAGACCCACTGCCCTTGGTCAGGTCCCTGCACAAAACCAGCCATGTTGCCCCGGCTCCTCTGGACACCCACCCCACACCCCGCCCGCCCACCTCCTCCTCCTCTCCTGTGGGTGCAGACACCCACGGCGTTGGAGGGAGCTGGGGCGGGAACAGCCCGAGACAGCCGAGTCCTGCGCCTCGCAGTGTCCCCTGCACTGCTGGAGCGTGCCTGGCTGCGCACACACCGCGGGCACGGAGGGCCAACTCCCCAGCACCGGGAAGGGGACGGTGCTCTGGGTGAGGATGCTCCTTCCAGCCACTGCCCTTTGGGTGCCCGTCCACTGCAAAGGCATCTCCTGCACCCTGCGTCAGCCCAGCACCCACCCACCCGCCTCCGAAACCCCGCGGGGCACAGCATCGCCCACTCCAGGCCAGGCTGAGCCCCCCTGGGGTGCTCAGATGAGCCGTCAGGCAAACGTTGTCTCCGGCCTCTCCCACCGCAGCTCAGACCTGCTGGAGGAACCATCCGGTCGCTGGCTGCCATGTGATGGGCTGCTGTTGGATTTTTCTATAGAAAACAAATAGTCCTGCAACAGGAGGGGATTTTTTTATTATTATTATTATTCCCAGGCTATCAGAGTCACCAGCTTAGCCCTGCCTGACCGAATACAGCTGTTTCCTGTGCACTCAACACCAGGCCTGACGCTCTGCCGTCCTCCCGGCCCGTTTATTTAAATAGGTAAGATCCGGATTTCCGGAGCGGAACAAACAGCGCCGGACGCCTGGACCGCTCCAGCCCTGAACCCTCTG
Organism: Theristicus caerulescens; assembly: GCA_020745775.1. Taxonomy (NCBI): domain Eukaryota; kingdom Metazoa; phylum Chordata; class Aves; order Pelecaniformes; family Threskiornithidae; genus Theristicus; species Theristicus caerulescens. The sequence goes on from CM036573.1 coordinate 12,510,568, forward strand.
CGCCCCAGCGGTGCCCCCGCTGCCCCTCTGAGCCTTCGGTCCCCTTCGAGGTCCCCTCTGCCACCGTGACGGGGCAGGGAGAAGGCACTTGTGGAGGTGCTGCCAGTGGCCGGTTTTATTCCTTTATTCCGGTGCTGGGAGAGGGCTGAGGGCAATTGTCCCCTTTTCCCAAAAGACCATATTTCTCTGGCTGGAGTCTTTAAGATATTTGTCTGGGACACCTGAGGATCAGACCTTTCTTTTCCGTCGATGGGATGCTGAGCCCACGTGGCCCTCACCCAGCTCGGCAAACCCTGCTGCTGTGCGTCCCAGGGGAGAAGAGATGCCCTAAGTCAGCGTAGCTGCGATGAGTTGGAAGGATAAATAGTAAATGTGAGAAAAGGCGAGTAGTTGGGTTCGGCGGGGGAAGGCAGGCTGGGAGCGTCAGTGTGGGTTAAGACAGACTATCAGGTTTTGCTGGGCTGAGTTTTGTGCCTGTTTTGCAGGGGCAGATTAAATTTGGATGGGTATTAACCTTCCGATTGCTGCAATCATGCAGAACAATTCAATAAAGACCAGGTCCTAATCGCTTCCTTTTAACCGATGTTCACCAGTGGACCAGCCAGAAAGCAGGCTGGGCAGCTGGGTCTCCCCGAGACGCCTCGCTGGGACTCGCGAAGGCACGTGGGGCAAACTGCCCACGTCTTCTAAATGTCCCCGTGTGGGAGATGTCAGCCAGGCCGGAGAAGACGGGTGCGTTCTGCTCGGGCATGGACGCCTTCCTCGTGAAGGGGTTGGGTCAGACCGGGCGACGGCTCCATGGATGCCGTCCTGCCAGGGCTGCCCTCGCCCCGTCATCCCCCACCCCACCGCGGGCGGGTTTGCAGCTCCCCATGGACCAAGACACTCATCGGCGGCAGCCCCACGTGCCAGGGGCCGCGGCGGCTCTGCCACGGAGCTCAGGGTGCCGGAGCTGCCTGCAGCCCTCCCTCAGCTCAGAGCCCCCCTTGCCCACAAGCAGCACCGTTCCCATGGCCCGACCCTTGGGCTCTTTGCAGCGGAGCCGTTTGGTGGTGTGAAAACTCTTTGGGATTAATTACTGGCTTTTTGGGTGCGGTTATGTGATGTGGTGATGCCGACATGTCCCGACGCCGTACGCCCGTGCGGTGCCCGTGCCGGCGTTGCACTCATCTCCGCTGCCGCAGCACCGCCGGCCCCAGGCGCCAGGAAACTTCGCCTGTTCTGTGGGGTTTGGCTGGGGCTCCCTGGGCTCCCTGGGGTGGCTCAGGCTGCGGCTGGAGCCCAGCTGCCCTCAGGCCCCGTGGCCCCCGTGGCACCGTTACTGCTCGCCGGCAGAGCCGGTGCACGCAGTGATGCTGCTCGGCGTGAGCCCGGCTCGGGCCATGGTCCCTTCCCGTGCCGCCACTGGCATGGCACTGTGGGGGCCCAGCGACGGCTCGGGTCAGGGCTGCCCCGGGATGCAGAGCTGGAGCCATGCGCAGCTGACGGCGGCGGTGCACGGCTGCCGTGGGGCAGCGCTTGGCCCCGGCTCGCGTGGGAGTCCTGAGTTGGGGGTGCTCACGTGAGCCTGCGGCTTCCCTTTCCTTATTCTTTCTTCTTTTTCTTTTCTTTTTGTGTCCTTTTTCATTTTCTTTTTCTTCTTCTTCTTCTTTTTCTTTTTTCTTCTTCTTTTTCGTCTTTTTTTCTTTTTCTTTTTCTTTTTCTTTTTCTTTTTCTTTTTCTTTTTCTTTTTCTTTTTCTTTTTCTTTTTCTTTTTCTTTTTCTTTTCTTTTTTCATTTTCTTTTTTATTTTTTTTATTTTTATTTTTCTCTTTCTTTTTCTCTTTCTTTTTCTCTTTCTTTTTCTTTTTTCTTTTCCTTTCTATTTTTCTTTTTCTTTCTATTTTGCTTTCTGTTTTTCTATTTTTCTCTTTCTGTTTCTTTCTTGTTCTCCTTCTCTCCCAGCTTTCCCCACTCCCCAGCTGTGCTCTCGTTGCAGTTCATACCCATCAGGCTCCTTGCTGCTCAGAAGGATTCCCAGCCCTTCAGCAGAGGTATCGCCGTGCCCAGACACCCTGGCCGGTGTTGTGATGGTGAAGCCTTGTCACCACTAAACCAGACCCTGAAGATAAGCCACAGCTGGACCATAAAGTGCAGGGCTGTTTGCCAGGATGATGGCGAGCTTCCCTCCCGCCTGGGCTGGAGGCCGGGCAGGGCGGCCGGGACGGCTCCTTCAAGCTTTAGGGCTCGAACCACCTCGTCATCCACCGCCGGGAACGCCAGGGCGGCACGGACGTCTGCCCGCTGGGGTCGATGGCTGCCCGTCCCGGTGGCCTGGTTTTGCGCAAGTTAACGAAGATGAGCTGAGTTTAAGCAAATGTGAACGAGAGCAGGCACAAGCCCAGTATCCTCTTATTTGCAGGGAGAGCCAGAAGAAATCCCGGTGCCTCGATTTCTCTGCAGGCACCTGGGAGCAGCCAGAGTTTGGGGGTCCTGAGCACTTTGCCGGTGACTGCAGAGGTGACGGAGGCGACCAGTCCTCACCTGCCACCCCCTCCCGGCAAGCGGGGCCTTGCAGGGCAGGGCAGGTTACCAGCCATTTGGTCCCAGCAGCGTCAGGCCGAGTGCCGATGCCGGCGCGCGCGGCCGGCGGCGAAGGCGGCTGCCGTGAGAGGGGAGCGATTCGCACCTCTGGGCGGGAGATGAAAGAGCCGCTGGCGCTTGGAGATGAAAGAGCCGGCAGGGCCACGGCGCGGGGCGAGGACGGGAGGTGAGGGGAAGCCCCGAGAGTTGTTTTTCTTCTCATCTCTGCCGCGCAGCGGGACAGCGGCAGCCAGCGCTGGGCTTTCCCAGGGCCGCGGCGGAGCGGGGCCCCGCGCCGAGCCCCACGCCGCAGCGCTGCGGTCCCCTCCCAGCTCCCGGCTGAGATGCCGAAGTGGCGGCGGGACCCGCTGAGCATCCGTCAGGATGCTGCATGGACGAAGGGAGGCTCTGGGGGTGTTTGCCGAAGGAGAAGGGGTGCGGAGGGGGGTGTTCTTGCATGGAGGCAGCTGTGCCGCTCCTGGCCCTGCTCGCAACCATGCCGGTTGCTTGGGGTTGTCCCTGTCACCCAGCGTCAGGTGCCATCGTGCAGTGGTGACACAGCAGTGAGACAGCCTCAGGCGAAGTCTCCATCTCTGGTTTGTGCGTGGTGAGGCTGGGGACGGGACTCGGTGGCTTGTCTGAGGGTGGCAGGGGAATGGCAAACCTCAGTGTCCCCAGTCCCTGGGACTCCTGTCCCCAAGCAAGAGCATTCCCGTGTCACACCATCGTGGTGCGGCCTGCGGTGGGAGCCCAGCGTGACTGGTGCCCTGCCCTGTGCCGTGCTGCCATTGCACGTCGCGCTCCCTTGAGCTCAGCCCCGGGGTTTCGGGTGCCGGTGCAAATTCGGTCGCGCCAGGACCGCCTGGGTGCTCTCCAGGGGGTGGCTGTGTGTCAGGCTGGTCGTTCAGTGCCTCCTCTGCCGTCTCCGCTCAGACTCTGTAATTCAGCAGGGCATGGGCAGCACCGAGGCAGGTCCCCTTTTATCCTGGGGGGAGAATAATCTCTCTTTACCCTCTCCTTTGCCTGCGACTAAAGCTGGAATCCTGCGGGCAGCCAGAGTCACCGCGAGCCGAGCGGGTGTCTCCTGGGCTGCCGAGGATGCTCTGCTTCAGGGGTCCCTGTAACCTTCTGCATTGGCGCGGTTTGTCCCCAATGGCTCGTGCAGAGCAGTGGGAGCAGAGGCCGGTGCTCTGGCAGATGGGCACCCACACCCTCCCGGGAAAGCCTGGGGCTTGCGGGTTTGGACTTCGACTTGCCTTGGCCTTTGAGGTTGCGCCTCTGAGGCCAAATGGCAAGCTGCTTCCCTGCAAAGACTCTACCCAGGTACCTGATGAAAGTTCATTTTTCATTTCTATGTATCGTTTTTGTATGCAAGAGCTTGTGCAAGGGCCTGGGCTGTTGCTTTGAGGACCCTCAGCCTTGCAGGTACCCATGAAATGGGGCTGAGCAGGGGAAGCTCCCACCCAGCTGCTCCCTCCAGCTCTCCCTCCCCGGGCGAACACCGAGTGCTTGCCGCAGGCTGCTCGGGCAGAGCTCAGAGGGTTTCATCCTCCAGCCCTGGCCCTGCGCATCCCCTCTGCCAGTCTGCAGGACCTCCTGGCAGGCTGGCGGTGGCCAGAGGCCCCGGCCAGCTGTGGCCACAAGCAAAGGACAGCAAGGAAGGGGGCACTGAGGCCCCTGCCGTGGCAGGTGGGGGCCAGCAAGGCTTCAGGGACCCACAGAGAGCGTGGGTGAGGACGCTGATGGAGCCAAAGAGGTCTCCAGCTTGGCGTCTGCGTGACCCGGACTGCAGTGTGCTCATCACTGCATGGACTGAACCGAACCGAAAAATGGGGGGAATCACTTGTTTCAGCTTAAAATGTTGCGTTTGAATTTAATTTTCATCGCCTCAGGGTGGCTTGGTTGGTTCTGAACGTCTCTGAAGTGACTGGGTTCAGGCGGACCTCAGGTGGGAGAAGCGGAAAATCCAGAGCCGTCCTCTAAACCCATCTCTCCGTTTGTGTCTTCTGGCTGGTCTCCCGGCAGGTCCGGGGCTGCTGCCCGCCCCGGGGACGAGCGTGCCTGCTCAGACGACGCTGCGCATCTCCCACGCTGGACCCCAGTGCGCTGGACGTGTGGAGCTGGGGAGCGGCTCCGGGGAGCCAGGCTGGGCTGAAGGCACCGGGCAAACCCTCCTGGCCGCTCCTCTCTCACAGCTGCAGCGAGTTTGGCAGTGCTCTGCCTGCCCCTCCCTGGAGAGCACCCACCTCTTCGGGACCTGTGGGATTCGGTTGGCACCGGGAAGCCCGGGGACGATGGCCAGGGGGGCAAGGGTCCCAACTCGGCTCTGCGCCTCTCCTCTGCACCAGCTCTCCCTCCTCCTGCCTCTTCCGCCCCAGCTGCTGGGTAAGGATCGCTTCTCACCTTGCACAAAACTTAACGCCCGTGGCCCTGGCTCGATTCGTGGCACAGAGGTGCCTGTGAACTGCGGACAGGCGGTGGTAACTCGCCCGCGTGCTCATCTCCGTTACACGGACACGTGCGCGCAGAGGTGCTGCCGCGGTCAGTGCCGGCACCGTGGGCAGGCTTTGCCCTCGCGGCCGCAAGCGCCCAGGCACCTGTGTCGGGCGATGAACTAAACCTGCGCCGGGTTTCCCAGCCCATCTGCCGGACACTAGGAGTGAACCAAGAGTTTTTTGAAACCAGCCCAGAAACGCACTGAGAGGCAGCCTGCGTTTATCGTGCTTCTGCTTCCCCCTGAATTCCAGTCCTCTGACATGTTTAGATCAAACCTGATGACCCAAATCTGACTTCAGCAACTGAGATGAAAAGTGACCTTCTGAAAGAGCAGCTGAGCCGGCCCAGGAGAGCAGCCGCCTGTGCTTCGGGCCACCCCGGGCCGCTGCCCCCGGCCACGCCGTGGAGAGGAGCAGCCAGGCAGCACCGAAACGTTTCACCGGTTTTAATTCAATTACTTTGTAAAACAGCGTGTAGCACCGCTGACACCTCCACAGCATCCCGTGGCAGCGAAACAGCTCTGGAAGCTGTCGCCGGTGGCCTGTGCGAAACAGCTTAGCGGGCTCGGGCCAGGATCTAATAAACATGTGCGTGCAATGCAAAAACCACCTGCCTCTTTGCAACGGGACCCGCCGACGGAGCTGGGGGAGCATAGGGTCCCCCCATCCCCATGCCAGGGCACTGGGAATGGGCCAGCGGCTAGTTGGGGGACCTGGAAAAGTCCCCCAGCCCTGAGGGACAGGCGGGTTGTGGGGTCAGGGAGGGAGCTGCCTTCACAGCCGACTGCAGGTGGAGGCAGGCAGGGAAGGAAGCAATGGGGGGGGAAGGAAAAAAAATGGGCACACATCCCTCGTTCCTCCTGCTTTCCTCGTTAGAAGCGTGTTGCTGGTCAAGGCTGCAAGGTGGCAAGTGAACCTGGAATCTGGGGGGTCTCGCAGCCACGCGGGAAGGCAGGGACGTGTCCCCAGGTGCGGGACTCTGCAGGCATTCAGCACCCGCTGTGGCCCTGGGCACCTCTCAAGCCCACTTCCCTGGGCTGGCAAAGGTCTCCAGCCAAAAATGGGGCAGAGCAGACATTTTTAAAGTGAAGAAACCAGGAAAACTTTTTATTTCAAGATCTCTGCTCTAGCCCCTTCTTTATCTCAGCATCAAGCAGCTGTGATGGGCAGAAACTCTAATTGTCACCCCAGGCAGGTCTCGTTTAATGCAAAGCCTGAGCAAGGAGGATGTTACCCCAATTGTTCATCTTCTCGGGTGATGTCTGCCAGCGTCTGGGGCAGGGAGACGTGGTCTACGGTGATGCACAGCCCGTCCCTGCTGCTGCCGTGTTTCCCAGGGAGGCCATCACCCGCCGTGCTCAGTGCTCTCAAGAGCTGGGGGCTGACCTGGGGCCCCAGGTGGATGCGGATGGGTTTCTCCATGGCCCGGTGATGCTTTCCCAGCCTCGCTTCCCACCTTTCAGGGTAGCTTGAAGAGGAGTGGGAGTTTCAGATCTTGCAAATCCCAACGTGCTTTGGTCAGCGGCGCGGGAAGAACCAGCCTGAGCCCTGCAAACTGCTGCAGGGGAGCCGGGGGTCAGCTGCAGCGGCTCCAGTGGCTGAAGGGGGTCTGCCAGCGTGGGGACCCCTGTCTAGGGGACAGCCGGGGCAGCGTGCCCTGATGGGGAAGGGCTCCCTGCAGCATAAACCCCTTGCACCCCTACCCACAGCCCCATCCATCCCTCCCCGGGGCGGGCAGGCAAGGGGGACCCCAGCCATCTCGGGGTCTGGAAGAAGGATCTGTCACCCGGGGGGGCTTCCCCTGCTCCGCTCCACCAGGCTGCGTGCCCGGTTGCCCCCCACTCACAGAGCCCCTTCCTCCCCCCGGAGCATCCGCCGGGGCTGGGCAGGCTCTGCGCAGAGCCGGCTGGCCCCAGAGCCCCCGCTAAGTGCTTGTGGGGTTGGGTTTTTTTCCACTCCTGGGAACCAAGCGTCAGCTTTTGTTGGTGAACAGACCGTAGCTTTCATGTGAAAAGGTTAGTACAGTATGTTAGTTCCTAATGAGGGGATAATAGAGTCTGATTCTCACACCCCGGGGACTGCGAGGTGACAGCAGCACGGGAGAAGGGTATTTAACACCTTCACCCTGGGAACCTTTTCCCTTCGCAGCCGGAGTCCCCTGGCCTTGCCAAGAGCAGGGAGGAGGAGGAGGAACGCGGTGCAGCGCCTTTGTCCTCGCTTCCCTCTCGCGCCCCGATCCCATCCCATCGGCACACGTGTCCTTGCAACGGGGGCAGCCGGCAGAAGAGCCTGGGAAACAGCCGGCCGATGAGTCAGGATCTGGCCCCCCATCACCGGCTCACGCTGTCAAAATCTCCCCAGCCGTGGGCAGCGTGGGGAGGCTGTGGGTCACGGTGCCTGGTCCCCGGGGAGGTGGGGGCGAGTCCCCTTGGCGTGTGCGCTGCCCAGATGATGGGTGCCCTCGGTCTGCGTCCCCATGGCTGTCACCTCCCTCGCTGCCTTGCAGCCGTGTCTGTGCCAGGACTGGGGCTCACGGTGCCACCCAGGGCATCCTCCGTAGACCAGGATTTAGGGACGGACACGTCCCGCAAAGCTGGGGCAGCACAGCACAGCCCGGGTGCCGCACAGGGAGGATTTAAGGGCCCCGCTGCCCTGCCTTGCTTTTCCTAGAAAAATCAAGATTCCTTCCTAAATCCAGCCTCCCACCCTGTCCTGCTGCAGTGGCTTAGGAGAGGATGAGCCCTGCGAGCACGTGGCACCTGGGGACACCGTAGCACCTGGGGACACCCTCACACGTGGCCGTGGCCCCCTCCAGGGCTGCCGGCCATCCGCAGCCACGTGCCATCCCGGGACGGGTACCAGATACAGGTCAGTGTTGCCATTTTCTCGGGGGTAACAGCGTCCAGCGGGGGCAACCCAGACGCCAGGGTGAGGTTTCACAGGGGCGATCGCCTGCCCGGTGGCAGGAACTGCAGTGCCGGTGGCAGGAACCGCAGTGCCGGCTGCGGCTGGAGGCACGGAGCCTCCTCAGGGCAGGACGGGAGCCTCCCCGAGGAGCACGCTGCTGCTGCTGCTTTTCTTACTGCGGGGGACCGAGCTGGATTAAACCCCTGGCTGCTGTATTTAATGAGGGAGTTCAATTCAGATTGCCCGTGCTGGGAGCTGGAATGTCCTCAGAGCAGGAGAGACCAGTTTTGCCAAATTCCACCCCCACAGGATGCCAAATTACAAGTGTCATCGCCTGGGCTGTCACTCCGCTCCCCTCCCAACCTTTCCAGGCAAGACATCTTCCCACTACTGAGCAATCTTAGAAATGGCAGATTTTTGTAGTAACCCTTCCCTGCGTGACCTCTTTCTTACTGAGGTTGCACGTGCGAAACCACCAGCTTGCAAGTCCCCGGTGAGCCGGAGCCGCCTGGCCTTGGTTTGCTGCTCCCGCTGGGTCGCGCTCAGGTGGGACGAGCGATGCTGCAAAGCGGCAGCTGAGCCACATCGGTGCCAGCAGCTCAGCACCGCCATGTCCCCCCCATGGGTCAGACATCAGAGCATTAGAGGTGGGGGTTTTTTGGGGAGTACGGTCTGTGCCTGCTAGAAACAAGGTGCTGAGGAGTTACTGCAGCTAATGGCCAAAGTCTGTGTTTAATAACATGGGGAGGGCTGGCTCCTGCGGCGCTCACCGGGCTTTGCCGGCTCGCCATCGCCGTACCCGTCCTGGGCATCCAGGTGATGCACGAGGGGGGTCTTCAAGCCGCCGTGCTCCTCTCTGCTCACTTAGGGCAGCTGAGTCCCTGCCTCCCCTCGCTCCCCGCAGCGCCTGGCTTCATTGCTCGACTCTTTTGTGCTCTTTTCTTTCTCCTTCATTCTTTAAAATAGCAGGATGCCAACTCCAGCCTCACCGGCTTTTCTGGCAGCACCGCTTGAAGGGCCATCTCGGTTCCTGGTGACACGAAGCCGGTGGCAACGCCTGCCTGTCCTCCCCGGTGGTACACGGTCCCGCAGGCGTGCTGGGCAAGCGGCAAACCCCTCTCGGGGGATCGGGGCCAGGCTGTCCTCTGCTCCCCAGAAAACCCAGAGGAAAGCAAAGGGTGGGATTTTGGAAGGAGACAGCCTTCGGGTTGGATCTTCCCGCAGGGACCCTTGCGTCCCAAGGCTGGTCATCTCCTCCAGCCTGTTGAGCTTAGGAGATTCCGGGTCAAACAAAAGTGTAGGAGCAGCTCTGCTTCCCCGGGGGACAGAAAAGGGGCTCAAGCCCAATTTTCCTGCCCAGATGTGGAGGAGGCTGCAGGGGGTGGGATGGGGGAGGTGGGGAAAGTAGTTACTTAAGACCAACCGAAATGTGACAGCGAGGTGTGATGCTGGTCGGTGCCTGCGGGTCAGCATTGCGAAGCACCCAAAGAATGAGAATCCAACATTTTGCTTGTCTATTGGGTTAAACGTCCAAACCTCTGGAGCAGGGAAGCCGACCCATGGTCCAGGCCGGGGGAGGGGAACCAGTGGCCCCAGGGACTGGCCATGAGAGTCATGAAGTTTGGGAAGAATTTGCTTTACTGAAATAGGAGCTTTGAGATCCAAAAATCTACCAGGTCCGAAGACAGAGCCTGTGAGCTGTGCTATACGGCTGCGGTAAGGCATGACGTTAAATGTTTGTAGGACGGTGGGTTGGAGAGGCACCGACCGTTCCTAGGGCGCTGCACAGACGCATACGGGCAAGGCAGAGTCATGGTTCCTCTTCATCAGTGGGTAATTTCTGGGTCATAAAGGCTGGATTTGGGGCTGTTGCAGAGCAGCTATTGCCTGGCTCTCCTTCGCACCGGGCTGACGTGGGTGCAGACGCTGCCTCTTGCTTCTCCAGGCCGCGCTCCCTCGGCTGCTGCCCCGGCGGGCACAGGGCCTCCCAGGTCCCACGATGGGGAGCGGGCAGAAGTGCCAGCGGTGGCATTGCCTGCGGTGCGCCCGCATGGCCCCTTCTCGGGCTGCTCCAGCCTGGACCCATCCTCTGGAGAGCGGGTCCCCTTGCTGGCCCAAAGGCAAGTGGATGGGAGCAGGTTGCCCACCCTGGTGTGTGGGTTCGCATCATCCCTGGACCCAAGGGGCATCTTTCTGGGTCAACCTATGCAAGCCTGTTTGCACTGGAGGAGATGTTTTCCAGCTGAGATAGCCTGGGCCTGAGAAGCAGACATTCCCTCGCTCGAGTGTGCTGAAATGTTTAATTAGACTTTAACAGCAGCCTGGGAAAAAGGTGTCTTGTCATATTTCTGGGCTGCATTTTGTTGTTGAACTGCTAGCCCTGTATGAGCACAGCCGAGGGAGACCTGCCGCACAATGAGCCCTTTATGTGCCTCTCCCCGCGGCTCGCCCCGACCCTGAACTTTCCCATTAGCTGCTGGCGCGGTGCCCTGGCGCATGTGCCCGGGAGGGAGCCGGGACAGCGCGGGGTCGGAGCGCACAGCAACGCAGTGGCTTTTCCTCTGGTTTTTGGGTTGGTGTTTGCAGGAGAGGGGACAGTGCGGGGTGTCCGGAGGGGAGGACGTCCCACCGGCTGCGCTTGGATGTTCAGATGAGCCCAAGGTGCCCTGCTCTGAAGCAGGCTCCAGCGTGTGGCTGCAGGGATGCAACGTGACGGCCGTGCACGTGGCAGGATGCTGGGGTGCAGCGGGACGGCACCCAGGGACACGGTGTTCACCTGTGAGGGACCCTCACCCAAGTGTTCCTGAAGATGCTGCCCACATAGGTTTCATTTCTTGGACCCCAGCGGGTTTCAGACCTCGGTCCCATCCCTCTCCCCCCACAATGGGAAGGGAAGGTGCTGAGCCCTGCCCGGCTGGTGGAGCCAGCGAGGCTGCAGGACGGGATCCTCAGCCCTCTCCATCACCCCCTGGGCACCCGAGTGGACCCTGGGGAGCGCGGCCGCCGTCCCGAGGGAGCTGGGAGGAATGCAAGGAATGGAGCACACACCTTCCTTCCCCGGCTTCGCCTCCACAAAGAGCCCATCAGCATTTTCCACTCGCAGGTATTTTTTTCTGCAGGGAGAAATTAAACTTTTGCCGCCACTTGCCTGCTGGTGTCCTGTTCATCGGCGACAGAGCAAAGCCAGGTTTGGTGGGGTTGGGTCGCTCCTCTTGCCATCTGTCCCAGCTTTCTCTCCTCCAGTTGGCCACTGAAACAGTAGAGAGCAAATCCCTTGGGTCCAGCAAAAGCCTAAAAAAGTGCCACACGTTTATGTGTATATTATTACCTCTTTTTACCTTTTTTTTGTGTGACACAAACATGCAGTGCTCTAGGTAGCTCCCCGGGCCCCTCGCTGCGGTGAGAAGACGTGGAGGTGTTGGGGCCTCCCAGGAACACGCCTGTCTCACCGCGGTGACCTCACATGTCACCGACACGCTGGGGTCACGTTAGCACGTCTGGGAGGTGTCAGGCTGGGAACGTGGGAAATCGGTGCATGAGGGCTCTTGGGGCTTCTCCTTGGTCCAGCAGCAGCGAGGGGCTCCTGGGGGCTTTCCTCTTGTAGGTCCCAGTTAGCAGCTTGCGTGGCTTCTTTCTGAGACTGTTTTTGGGGGGATTCTTTTGGGGAAGTCCTGCAAGAGCTGGTGTTTTCCCTCGAGATGAGATGCACGTGGTTGTTCGCACAGGAGATGGTGCTCCCGGTGAGCTCCTCTGCGCTGGAAATGCTGGCAGAGCCCAGCCGTGCGGCTTCACGCTCTGCTCCCCCATGGGATGAGCTGTGCCACCGAGGCCAACCGTTGCCTCGGATGGTGAGAGCCTTCCAAGGGTGCTTGGCACCAGCCTGGTCCTCACCGAAATCCCTGCTTTGTCCCCCCTTGTTCTACCAAAGGTTTCTCAGGAAGCTTGGGGCCCCATGGCAGCACATGGCCCGTACACCTTCATTCACAGCGTGTCCTACAGCCGTACCAGCCCACCTTCAGCCCCAGAGGTGACCAGCCTTGCTCCCAGCCCTGCCAGGGGGTGTCTAGAGAGAAGGACGCTGGCAGGATGGATTGGGAATGTGGGTTTGGGTGTTAAAATTGCTCCCTGTTGCCTGTATTTTCCTCCATCCTGCTCCGGACGTGCAGGCGCTGCGGGCAGAGGCTGCTGCCTTTGCTCAGAGGCTGGTGGGTGATGCCATGGAGGAGCTGTGGGGACCTCCCGCTCCTCCTCCAGGCATGGTGACGGGGATGAACTGCAGCAGGGACCATCCCAGGCTGCCTGGAAGGATTGTGCAGAGGGACCGACTGTCACCAAATTCAGTGGCAGGACCTGCCATTTCCATGGTGACCTCCTGGCCCAGCCGTATCACCAGCAGCACCTCTCCACTGCTGCTCCATTTGTCAGGAAGCTTCCCTGGCCCTGGTGGCCCTGCGAGGGTCTGCACCGGGAACGACTTTCTCCCCAACAGCCCTGGCCTGTGTTTGAGCTAATGCAGGCAAGAGTACGGGATTTTTATGCTCTCCATGAGGCTGAGGACAAGTCTCGACTCACAGCAGGGAGGATTCAAGTTAGATCTTGAGCTGCGTGGAGAGCAAAGCCCGGGGAGGCTGGGCGTCTCCATCAGCAGAGGCTGTTAGGAACGACGGACGGCTCACGGGTAGGTCTGCTCCTGACCCGGGGTCTCTGGTGACGTGGTGGCCCTCCACATCTGGAACACCTGGACAGCTGCTGTCTCCATGGAGAGGTGGGCACTTGAGCACTGCTGAGCTCTGTCTGGGCGGGGACCAAGGAAAGAAGCCCTGCCTGGGGGTCTGCAGGGCTGTCAGAGAGCAGCCCTGACGCCATGGTGAGGGACAGCCGAGGCTGAGACATTGCTTCTGCATTTTTCCCCTGCTCGTGGCAGGGAGTGCCCAGCCCCAGGCCACGTGAGGTGGAGATGCCCATGGCGTGGGATGAACCTGCAAGAGCACCCACCACCCCGGCGTGCGTTTCAGCACCGCTTGCATGAGGGAAGGATCTGGCCCTCATGGGCTGCAGCCCCTTCATGCTGGCAAGTGTTTGCCACCTTCTCCCCAGCATCCTGGAGGTTGAACATGGGGTCGAAGGGGCTGGTGTCTTCCCTTGGAGGTGCTTCAGGAGCCACAGGGCTGCTGGCCAGGATGAGGCCAGGGTGCTCAGCTCTGGAGGTGGCTCCTCTGAGCAGGAGCAAGGAGCTGCTGCACGTTTCTTCTTGCCAGTGAGCGGAAATGGAAAGTCACCGGGACAGACCCAGGGGACAGCACGGTGACAATGGCACCCAGGAAATAAGGTGACCTCGGGAGAGGCGAATCCACCTGGGCCCCCAGGGATTTACGTGCGATGGAGAGCGTGTTCTGACTTCATTGTAACAGCGATGGCAACAACTGCGTCTGCAAAGGCAAATATTTACTCCATCTCCCCACCTCCAGCCCTGGGAGAGCCCGTGAGGGGCATCCCCACCACCACCCTCTTCCCACCAGGACGGAGTGCGCATGTCCCTCCTGTCCTGCCTGGGGATGGTGACCAAGCAAAATGAAGGGGAAATAGGAGCTCCTCGCTCTGCTCTGCTCCCGAAACCCCCCTCTCAGGAGCAGCCCCCCCGGCCCTGGGTCATGGCAGGCTCTGGGGTCACGGTTTCATTTTCCAGAGCTGCCAAGCAGCTCCACCCTCCGTGGGGTGCTGGGCACCGTGGGCATGCAGGCAGGGTCCTGCGGGCTGCCCGCGACAGGCAGCTGCCCGCAGTGCTGAGACGCATGGATAAGCCCACGGCGCATGCGAAGTGCCCAGCGCTGAGGGAAAGGGGCAGCATCCAGTCCAAAGGCATCCCAGCTCAGAGGCCAGAGCCCAAAGACAGAGCCACCATGGGGGCCCCGGCTCCGCGGAGCTCCCTGGGGACCGTGGCTGCTGCTGGCGCGGCGGCTGCATGCGAGCGAGAAGCCACATCCGCCGGGCCGGGCCGCGGCACGCTGGGGAGGCTGCCGGCTCCTGGCACACCTGCAGCAAGACGCCGTGCAAACAAACCCGCCGCACCGTGGGGCCTGCAGGCAGGGGCTGCCTGCGCCCTCCGAGCGCTGCTCCTTCTCATGGGCTGCCCGTCTGCTGCCTGCGACCAAGCCCCTGCCCACTGCCCCCCGCCCCCAGGCCGCTGGCTGCCCCATGGGAGCCCTCGGCTCGGGGTCGTCCCCACCAGGGCTGGCGGGCAGTGCGAGGGTGGCACGCTCCTTGCCAGCCCCGTGGCACCCGAGCCACAGCTTGTTCCCAGAGCCCTCCTTGGCCAAGCAAGGGTTTTGCAGCCCTTTCGTACCCTGTCAGGGTGGGATCTGGCCTTCGTGCCCAGCTCCTTCCCTTTGTGCCCGGGCAGTGACAGTTTTTGGAGCAGTCCCACGCTCACGGGGACCACCCCGAGGCGAGAAACAGTGCCAGGCTCTATTCAAGGTCCTCGCCGGGCTCTTGGGCTGCTGCCGTAGGTTGCCCAAAGATGCCAGGATAAATCAGTGGCCCGTGTTCTGGGGACACCGTCTGTCCCCCAGCCCACAGCCGGAGTGGTGAAGGCTGAGCTGGGCAGCCACGCGCCCTCCCCCAGCGCCAGCGGTGCAGCCAGCCCGGCCGGGGAGGCTGGTGGGTGCTGGGAGGTGCTGCAGGAGCAGGCTACCGGGAACAGCATCGCCGCCGCGGTGGGCTCAGGGTCCTGGGTGCACAATCTTGGGCCAAACACGTCCAGGGTATCTGTCAAACGTCACGCAGAGCTGAGAGGCAGCGTGGAAACCTCTGCCATCAGCAGAGCCCTGCGGGAGGTTATTTCCCCACCGTCCCCAGCATCGCTCCTTCCCCTTCTGTTCTGCAAAATGTCAAATCCGCCTTCAACCATTTTCCATCCACACGCAGGTGCGTTTGCCGCTGCCCGAGCCCTGCGGGGCTGCAGCTCCGGGCTGGAGTTGGAGTTTCGGGAGTGCACGGGAGTTGGAGTTTCGGGAGTTCCCATCTCGTGCACAGGATCGGGGAGCCCTGCGCTGGGGGGTCTCTGCCAAGATGCTGCCAGAGCTTTGCTCCTTTTCTCATCACCGCCACTGGGTGTGACAGAAATGGGTTTGCTTAAGGGCTGTCTCTGCTCATGGTGGCTTTTTGATGTAGAGCTGAGCGGAAGCACGGGGCTCAGGTTTGGGTTTGCTCTTATGGGGCCGCTGGAAGGCTGGTGCCTGCCCCAGAAGTAAAAAAAAAAAAGTTGCAAACCCTTTGGTTGGGGGAAAAAAGAGAAAGAGGCAAAAGGACTGGATGGGTTTTGCTAAATCCAAGAGGAGAAGGCTGCTGGGAGTGACAACGGGACTCGGAAGGGGGCTGAAGGGAGAAGTGGCTTCTCTGTGGGGTGGCGGGCGATGAGCTCTAGGAAGGGTTACGCAGGGAAACGGTCTTGGCTTTGGGATATTGGCAGGGCAAGAGAGCCCGGAGCAAACACGTGAGTGAGAAGTGAATGAACTGGAGAGCATCGAGCTAGAAATGCCTCCCAAGGTGGAGAGGCAGAGCACGAGGGAAAGGAGAGGGCAGGGAGGAGCTCGGTGTTGAGTACGTGTGGAAGGGGTTGGCGTGGGGTCGTCAGTGGGGAGGTGAGAGGAGTGGGGTGACCATACTGGAGGGGATGGGAGTGGGGCTAATGGGCGTGGTGCTGGTTGGATTGGGGTGGTCAGGTTGGACATGGTGGGAGCGGGGTGACCAGACTGGAGGGGGTAGGATTGGGGTGACCAGGCTGGACATGGTGGGAGTCTGGAGGTGACTGGTGTGGAGGTGGTGGGAGTGGGGTGACCAGACTGGAGGGGGTAGGATTGGGGTGACCAGGCTGGACATGGTGGGAGTGGGATGAGCAGTCTGGAGGTGACTGGTGTGGAGGTGGTGGGAGTGGGGTGACCAGACTGGAAGTGACTGGTGTGGAGGTGGTGGGAGTGGGGTGACCGGGTTGGAGGTGGTGGGAGTGGGGTGACCAGACTGGAAGTGACTGGTGTGGAGGTGGTGGGAGTGGGGTGACCAGGTTGGAGGTGGTGGGAGTGGGGTGACCAGACTGGAAGTGACTGGTGTGGAGGTGGTGGGAGTGGGGTGACCGGGTTGGAGGTGGTGGGAGTGGGGTGACCAGACTGGAAGTGACTGGTGTGGAGGTGGTGGGAGTGGGGTGACCGGGTTGGAGGTGGTGGGAGTGGGGTGACCAGACTGGAAGGGACTGGTGTGGAGGTGGTGGGAGTGGGGTGACCGGGTTGGAGGTGGTGGGAGTGGAAAGCAAAGGCTGCGTCAGGGGGTTGGCACTGCCCAGACGAGAGGAGCAGCCGCTCTGCAGGGGACCCTCCGAAGCAGGAGCAAAGCACAGCGGTGCTGAGCCAGCAAAAACCTGGAGCCTCCCAGGTGCTCTGGGGGCTCCCTTTCCGTGCTGCCGAGGATGCTGCTGCCCTTTCAGCATCTTCATCTCAGAGTGAGGAGGAGGAGCTGATCCTGGCAGGTCAGCCGGGCACGGGGTTGTGCCACCCGCCGTGGCCGTCTCGGGGTGGGGAGCCCCAGCTCCACCACTACGTGGGTCATGCGCCCGTGCGTGGCGATGGGCCGTGCGAGCACCGTGCCTGCCTGGTTTTCTCCTGGGCTTGGTGGACAGTAACACGCAAACCGAGGCGCAAAGCGCATCCCTCCATCAGGCTGCTGGCCAGCTGCCCGAGGGGCCCGGCGGTGTTGCGAATGCGTATCTCTGCCTTCGCAGCTTTTCTTTCTTTATTAAACTAAAGGCTGGCTTTGGATGTCAGGGGTCTGGGGCTCATCTCGACGCACGTCCAAGGCAGTTGCACCACAGCTGATTTTTACAGGCTCCCAACCGGCTGTGCCTGGAGCCTGAACCAGTTGCGAGACCGCGTTAAGCGCCGAGATCAGCACGCGTGGGACCCCAGGGCAGCCGTTACTGCTCCACGCGTCGGGGCCGGCGGGACACCCCTGCCTGTGACTTGAACCCCAAAACCCCTGCCTGCCCTGCGCAGTCGTCCTGTGCTGCTCCCCGCCGGGTATTCGGGGAATGCGAGGCCCCGTGTGCCGCGGCGGAGGTGCTGGGTGCCCATGCGGGGTGCTGGGAGCCCAGCTGCAGCGCTCCGAGGGCTCGCAAGTGTGTCAAAGCAGAAAAATGTGCTGGGAACAGCTTCGCCCTCCCTCTCTTTGGCTCCTCCTGCGCACGCCGAGCGAGGCCAAGTGCCGGTGCAGGCAGGGAGTGCTGCCTGCTCGCCAGGCTGCTGCCCCCGGCCCCGCCAGGGCGGGCAGGGAGGTATTTGGAGGGCACTGAGAACTGTTTGGCTGGTGGCAGGCAGGGTGCAGGCTGGCGGGGAGCCCTGCCTGCCCCCAGCTGTGCTCCACGGGCCGCTGGAAGGCTGTGGCTTGTCCCTGGGTGGCGGGGACGATGGGATGCAGGTCTGGGGGCAGCCGGACTCGTCTGCAGAGCTGGCACTGGAGGCAATTGAAATCCTCAGGTGCAGGAAAGTCCCTGCAGCTCACGGTGAGGACCGTGACGGTGGTTTTCATTTTAGTAGAGTTTAAGCTTCTGCTTCAAAATGAAAGCATCCAGCCCTCCAGGCTGCAGGGAGCATAAACACCCCGGCACGTCGCAACCACCAGCACCACGCAGCCGAGGGTCCGGTTCCAGCACCCGTGGCTGTGTCCAGGGCAGGGGACCGGCCGCTGGACCCTGTGGGAGCTGGTTTATCTACTCGGGCTTTCCCCACCTTCAACCGATCCATCCTGCAGCCCCAGGGTTTGCCTGGCGGGGCGTGCTGCCCGGGAGGGACAGACGGACATCCCGCGGGTGGGATCTGGGGAGGTGAGAAGGTGCGTCCGTGGCCGTTTCCCCAAGGGCCCACATTTGCGGTGGGGTGGCTGGGCAGGCCCGCACTGGCCCATGGGCGGGTGCTGCCAACAGTTTGTTACCTCCGTAAAATACCGCGTTCCCTTCCCTGCCCCACCACGGCCAAGCCGGCAGCAGCGGCACCACTTCCCCGACGGGCACCGGCCCAGGGCCCGCGTCCCGCCTGCACTCGGCCCCGGGGAGCCCGGCTGGCGGCACAGCCCAGCCCTGCTGCCCGTTGGGGGTGAGCCCAGCCTGGGGGTGAGCCCAGCCTGGGGGTGAGCCCGGCCTGGGGATGAGCCCGGCCTAGGGGTGAGCCTGGCCTGGGGGTGAGCCCGGCCTGGGGGTGAGCCCAGCCTAGGGGTGAGCCTGGCCTGGGGGTGAGCCCAGCCTGGGGGTGAGCCTGGCCTGGGGGTGAGCTCCTGCCCAGAAGTGAGCACCTCTGGGGTATAAGCCCCACCTGGGGCTGAGCCCAGCCTGGCAGTGAGCCCCACCTGGGGGTGAGCTCAGCCTGGGAGTGAGCTCAGCCTGGGAGTGAGCCCAGCCTGGGTGTGAGCCCAGCCTGGGGATGAGCCCAGCCTGGCAGTGAGCCCAGCCTGGCAGTGAGCTCTGCCTGGGGGGCTAATCTCAGGATGGGGGCTAATCCCAGCCTGGGGGCTAATCCCATCCTCGGATCTAATCTCAGGCCTGGATGCTGAGCTCAGCTTGGGTGCTGAGCCCAGCTGCGTTAAACCAGGGTGCTGAGCCCAGTTCAAGTGCTAAGCCCAGCCCAGCTCAGCCTGGGCACTGAGCCCAGCCTGGGGTTGAGCCCTGCCAGACCCAGACCGGAGGAAAGCCGCTGTGCCTCGCTCTGTCCATCCCTGTGGGGCAGGGGACAGCCCAGCCCGGCTGCGGGACGCACGCCCAGGGTTAGGGGTCTTCCCCCCAAACCCGCTATGTCAGAGGCAGCCTGGGCCCTGGCCGCAGCGGGCAGCAGTGCGGGCAGCAGTGCAGGCAGCAGTGCGGGCAGGCATCCTCCCCGCTGCCCGGAGCCCCTGGGAAAGGGGGCACGGTGCCCTGGGCAGCCGCAGCCTCATAAAGCCCATCTTGTTCTGCAGGCTGGGAGCAGGGGGTGAGCCTGCCCTGCCCCTCCTCCCGCCCGTTCCCAGCCTATTCTACCTTATGTGTAGGAACTGGTTTTTCTTCCTGGGCTATTGTTTCCGCTGGATTGGTTAGATTGCTCCAGGCCTTGCTCAGATTTCCTTTCTCACGCTTTTTTTTTTTTTTTTTTTATATTCCCGTTTTCTGCTGCAGCTTCTATTCTCGCCCCAATTAAAGCAGCAGGCGCTGCCCGGCGGGATGGGGGGGGTCTCGCCGCCTCCCGGCTTTGCCCTGATGCTCGCTGTGCTTGCCCAGGACGAGAGGCCAGGCTCCAAAATCATATTCCTGTGCTGGGGAGCCTGCTCTTGGGTCGGTAAAGGCAGTCTCTGCCCTGCACAACCTGCAGGCTACACAAGCTTCTCAGGCTCGAGCTGCTCAAGTTTCCATTTTTCTGCAGCTATGTCCACTAAAGCAATTTTTGTTTTGCTTTAGTAAGTAAAAAGCGATGGATCTGGTGCAGCCCTTAGGCAGGGCTCCGGCAGAGCGCGGTGCGGGGTGGGATTGCAGCGTTACCCCGGGGCGCTGAGCCAGGGTGGCACCGCGTCACCCCCAGCCTGGCTCCCTCCCGCGATGCTGCTGCCCAAGACCAAGCTCATCCTGCTGAGCTTCAACCGCGGCTTCTGGGCAGGGGGGTGAATCCTGGCCCTCCTGGGCCAGTCCTACCCCCGTGGCATGGATTTAAGGCCAGGCTTGAGAAGGGACACCTGCATCTGGCCGCTGACCCGGGTGGTGGCATGGGGAGTGTGCAAGAGGGCTGCTCTGCGTCTCCGGAGCGTTAGCTGTGATGAAGTGCTGCCAGCCTCAGCGCGGCTGGAGGAGAGGGGAGCCTGGCCTGCAGAGAGCCGTGCCCGGAGGACGTGGCTCTGCTCCCCAGCTCCTTCCCTCCTGCCACACCAGGCCACGGACCGGGCAGAGGTGCGGGCAGGATGTCCTGGTGCCTCAGAAGATGCTGCCCTCTACCAGGAGGTCTGGCACGCTGACAGGGAAAGGCAGGTAGCACTCAGATGGTATCTGGCTCCAGCTGGGGAAGGCAGCGCGTCCCCCGGGGGCCTCCGCATTGCACTGCCGGCAGACTTGGGTTCCCAGATAAAAATAGAAGCTGAAACATGAGCCCAACTTCCCCGGCCGTCGTCACCCAGCTCTGCCTCTGCCCCAGCACCTGCACCCCTCTCGGCCGCTGCGCCGTCCCGGGGCCACCAGCCCGTGCCACCCCCAGGAGTCCCGGGGGAGGGCGGAGGAGGAGGAGGATGCAGGTGAGGATGCTCATGGACCAGATGGCCATGGAGGAGCAGAGCCACGCAGCCACCTGGCCCAGGGCAGCCTCAGCCCAGGGCTGAAAACTGCTCTGGGGAAAAGCGGGGAGCTTTGGGGGCACAGCTCCCAGCCAGACACGGCTTCGAGGGCTCAGTACGGGGCGAGGGGAGAAACTCTGACATACGTTATAGAGATGGTCCCAGGACCTCAACCAGAGGACAGCAGGGAAAGGCAGGAGGAGCAGGAATAAGGGTAGCTGTTGGCTTAATATCTAATAAAGCTCATTTCCTAAAGCTTGCCTAGCACCAGGAGCGGAGGACGGATCCCCCGGTGTGGCTGCATGTTCAACCAGGAGGAGGGTGCAGCAACGGAGCTGGGTCAGGCAGGAAACTCGGCTTCCAGCAGGGCCAGCGTGCATTTGGGTAACAAAGAGCAGTGCCGTGCCTGACTGTTAATGATCCCAGTGTTGGACTCCTCTATAGAAAGAAAAGCTTCAGGCCTTTGCAGTTTCCAGGGCTCTGACTCTCACGATCAGAAAATGTATCTCCAAGACCCTTTCTGGTGCCAAAACACGATGCTCCTGAAGGTCTGGAGGATGCTTGGGAGCCACATTTCCACCTGCATTTTAGTTTTCAGGTGTGACCCTTTCGAATATGAGCCCAGGAGGGGTTAACCCTCACCCCAGAGGTGACTATAAAGCACATTCATGCAGGCAGGGAGGCAGCGTGCTGGCGTAGGGCTGGAGGAGCGGAGGCACCGGCGGTCGGGCAGGGAGGAGGTGGGAAGGGACCGCTCGCCCACCGGCCCCCGGCAGCTCCTGGCACAGAGCTCACCCTAAAATGAAGGTTTCAGGGATGCTGCGTAACCTCATTATAAGGCAGTTATTACTGGTTTGGCTTTGTTATTAAACTTGTTGTAAGCACTGGGAGCCTGTCCCGGAGCAGCACCCCGCTGTGCTGGGTGCTGTATAAACAGGGCTTGCAGCTACGGTGAAGGTTGGGTCAAGGGTGCTGTGGCAGCTCCAGCTTTTTGGAGGGGCTCAGCCCCCATCTCGGCAGCTCCCGGCCCAGCTGGGAGGAAAAATGAGCAAGTGAGACTTGAGACGGCTGAAAGGCAGCTGGAGGAGACAGAGGGACCCGAGGGGGGGGATGGGGGGGGGGTTGAGCATCATTTTTGTTTTCCCCTGGGAAAATCAGCTTTGCATGTGGGTTTAGGTGTAATGTCGGGTGAGGTTCTCATCACTGCAAAGGCCTTGAGGTACCGAAAAAGGCTTTCGGTGTCGCTGACGATTAGGCGCCGACTACCCAAGGCAGCGTGACGGCGAGGCGGCAGCGGGATGGGGTTTGTGGTTAGGGACCTGCAGCCGTCTGCACGGCGCTCGAGGGAGCGCGTGTGCACCGAGAGGAGCGAGAAGCAGAGATCACAAAACCCTGGTCCCATCCCTGCCGGATGCTGAGCCCGCTCTGGCAGCCTCCGTGTCTTACCCGGGGATGTGCTTGTGCTTCTCCTCTCCTCCCATCCCTGCCCTTCTCCAGGGGAGACGATGGACCCCTCCAACCCCCAAATTGCATCCTTTTCTCTCGCTCGGAGCAGCTGCAAACTGGCAGGTAAAAATGCAGAGGGGATGCCCCGACAGGGAGCCAGCAGGAGCTGGGGTGCCCCAGAAAGGAGGCAGCGGGAGCTGGGGTGCCCGCGGAGCCTCCGGGGCTCCGTCACCCGGGGCTGACCTCCCGTCTTTGCTATCTCCCCAGGCTCCTCAGCAGAGGAGCTCCGCTAATCTGCCCGTTTCAGCGCCCATGGTTCATGCTCCCAGACAAGCGAGGCCCTTCTAGCTGTCAGGTGAGCCTTTCCCAGAGCTTATGCAAATGATACTAATTAAAGGCATTCTTATCTGTTCGATTTCCCACACCTTTTGCCTCCGAGGGGGATAGAAAACTTCATGTTTTAACTCCGTATTTCATGGCAGTCGGAAGGACTGCCTAGGGAAAGCGTTGGGAAATGCAGCAGGTCACTCCTGATGAGAAGAGCTGGCTTAGGCAAGTGTTGAAACACTTTATTATGCATGAGAAACCTTCCAGAAATGGATGACTAATAGCAAAGCGGGAGCAGAGAAAGCAGTGGGAACGCCGTACCAGGCTGGCATGGGATCCCATGTCATCTTACCAGCTTAGCAGGGTTGGGCTAGGTCAGCACTTGCCTAAGAGACCTCGCAGAGTACCTGGCTGGCGATGAGGGAAGTGATGTTAATGATTCAATAAACAGAGCCCTTCCCTCTTTGTGAACCAAAATGCCCCTGTACGATGCCAGGAACCCACCGGCAGCCCCGTATTTCCACCGGCACCACGTTACTCAGCTCGGATGGCCATAAAAATACCAGTGTTCATTGTGCAGGCAGGTCTGGTGGAGGATGCGCGGGCTGCGTTCCCATGTGGGACCATCACGGTCCATCTCCCGGCACGGCTCTCGCCGTGTTGTTGGCAGGCAGGGCTGCCCAGGTTTTGGTGGCCACTCAAGACTGTTGTGTGCCCCAAGAGCCATTGCTCCTTGGAAGGACCGGGCTAACACACCCCTGCATCCCATCTGCTGCTTGGGTGGGTTTGCCACTACCCAAGGACAGGCATTAGACCATTAGTAACAGAGCAGGAGCAGCAACGTGCACCTTTATGATTCCCAGGTACTGGTGATAAGAAGGGCAATGAGAAAAGCTCTTGGCATAAAGGGGAAGGGAAACAGCCCGGCCAGCTGCTTTCTGAAAACCCCCTTGGAGGTGCAGCCGTCCCCGGCCTTTGCACCCGCAGGGTGTGGGAAGCTCTGGCGGGTCAAATTGCTGAGGTTTCTGCTGTTTGTGCAAGGACCTTGAAGGCTCTGCAGGGCAGAGAGGAATCCTGCCCACAGCGGCGCTGGAGGAAGAGGAGAGGGTCCGAAGGTCAAAGCCGTGAGCACAGCAAGGAGGAGCTGGAGACTTGGGAAAAGCGTGCAAACATGTACACGTGGGCAGACGAGCGTGATCAACTCCTGACTTGCGTTTGGAATGTGCCAGGCTGTTACCTGGTTTTCACTGTCCTTCCCACCGTCTCCCTCCCTTCTGGGCGCTCTCTGCTCTGGGTGATGGGCAGGAGGGCTGCTGGGGGCAGACCTGTCTGTAACTCCTGGGCTTGGGGGCTGCACAGGGCAGCCTGCGCTGGGGAGAGAGCTGGCCGAGCCCGAGCCTCCTGCGTGCCCGTTCTGGGGAGGTTTCTAGCCTTGATAAGTCCCTGAAAGAAACTCTTGGATGCTCAAGGGCTGTGGTTTCACAACCAAAATCAGAGTTGCAACCTCCATCCGGAGGAGTGGCCCTTTCACCAGATGATATCCATCTTGGAGAGAGGGAAAGAAAGAAAGGGAAGAGGGTAGGCGGTGAGTAGGAAAAGAGATATCACTCCAGGTGGCTGTTGAATAGTCCTGTGATATGGTGAGCAGAAGACGCCCAAGGAATTGTCCTGACATGAGCTGCCCTGAATTGCCCCAAAGAGTTCACGCCGGGCACTGTTGTCCTTTACAGCTGATTTTGATACACTGAGGATTTCCCAAGCCAGAAGCTCTCCAGGCAGAGGGTTGTGTCTCACCGGTAAAACCCCTGCCAAGGAGATCCCTCAGTGATGTTGGCCCGTGACGTTTGTCAGCAGAGCGGAGGGAAGGAGCCCTGCGAGGATCATTTCGGGGACGGCTCCTCAGAGCAGAGCTCAGCATCACCAAGGTGACTCTTGGAGCACTTTGGAGATGCAGCTTTCAGGGGTATCAAAGGAAGGAGCAAAACTGTCTCCACTGCTGTCTGAACTGCTCATCTTCCACGTGTGTTGGGCACCAGCTTATGGACCATCAGCCAAGTTCACGCCGCCGTCTTCGGCCAAGCTCACGCTGGCTCCTGGCGCCCTTTTTGAGTCCCAGAAGGTTTGGCTCCTGTTATCTGCTGGACTTGAGTTTTCATTGAGCTTCTCAGCTTCCTGGGTGGAGGCCCAGAAAGGGGATGGGATGCTGAGATGGCCCCGGAGCTGCGGGCTGAAGCATCCAGTCCCTCGAGTCCTGGGAGGTTCGTGCGTCACTGCTGGTGAAATCCCCACCCAGGAGGGCTGGGAGAGGCAGGGATCGTCCCAAACAAAAACAAACCACCCGACGGGCTGCCAGTATTGCCAAAGGACGTTTCACCTGCCTTGTCCTCCTCGGCCGCGCAGGCAGGGAGAGCCTCGCTGCGCGGCAGCTGCCCGCTCGGCCGGGGTGGCCCAGGCTGCCGGCGCTGGGGACAAGCACCTCGCCGGGCTTGGGGACCACGGCAGCACAGAGATCCACGCCAGCTCTCCTGCTGTGACATCACAGCGAGACGTGACGTCACAGTCCCCGTCCAATGACATCACTCCTCCTAATCCCTGTGTCACAGCTCTCGGTGGTGACAACACAGAGCAGGCTGGGCTGCACAGTGTTCCTCTGGGAACGCTGGCACGAGGTCCCAGGGGTGCGGGGGTGACAGTGCCCGGCACCGGGGTGCGGCACCGTGGTCAGGACGCCCAGCCGGGCACAGGGAGAGGGGACAGCAGTGAGGGACCGCAGTGGGGACCACAGCTTCATCTGAGATGGGTTGGACCCGCTCCTCATCCTTGATGTGGGCTCGGCGAGCAGAGCCCGGGGAGGCAGGGGGAGATGTCACAGCCATCCCCCCCTGTCCGGAGAGCCTGAAGTCAGCACCGGCCTCACCGGCGCTCCTGCCCAGCAGGCAGCCGGCACAACGCGGGGATCGGAGCGGGGACGCGCTCGCCTGGCTTTGCCCGGCCGGCTGCACGTGTGCCGTGCGGGGGCACCCAGCGGCTGCCCGTGAAGGGGCTGATTCACACGGGGTGCTGGAAGCTGGGCTGCCGTGGGAAAGCGCGCCCGCCATGGCTCCCGAGCGCCGGGATTGCTTCAGCGGGGGTGCAGCCAAGATCCATTTCACAGAGGGCAGAGCAGATCTAGGCTGGGATTTACCAGTGACTAAGCGTGTGCTGGCAAGGGCTGCCCTAGCGTGAGAAAGGCAGCGCTGCTCCTCCTCCGAGGTGTGCCCGCTGCCGCCCTGCGACCCGCAGCCCGCGGGGGCACCGGGGCACCCCGCCGTGCGACGGGAGCACGGGTGTCGGCAGGCCGGGCAGTGCTATGGGGTGTGCGGGGGCTGCAGCCGCCTGGGCCCCCCCTCCCAAGCTGAACTCACCCCTTTTCTCCCCCGTGGCCCGGCTCCGTGGTCACCCTGTGGTGACGCTGGCCACGTGGACGGGCAGGACAGCGTGAGCAGAGACCTTGCGCGCTCAGCCCACTCAGCACATCGTCCCCAGGGCAGGGCTGCGGTGTCGGGCAGAAGCTGCTGCCGAGCCCCGAGCCGGGCACAGGGGCTGGGGGGACCCCGAGGTGTTGCAGGGGAGAAGCCGAACCCTTCGCTGTCGGGTCGTAGCCCCTGCTTGCAGCAGTTGCACCCCCAGGCAGTGCACCTCCGGGGTGCCGCCATCTCCCGCTGCCTCACCACGGCGAAGATTTTTGCCTTTGCACCCGCCCCACTTTGCGGGGGCCACGACTAATCCTGCCACGATGGATCCGGGGAAACCAAACCCACCCCATCCCCAGCAGAGAGGCTCCTCACTTCCCTACCCTTAAAACAAAAGCAAAACCCATGGAAAAAACTGCTCCACACCCCCGGGCAGTGACGCTGAGATGCAGAGGCTGTGGGGAGCCGTGTCCCCAGGCAGGAGCCAAGCATAGAGCCCAAGGCCACCACCGGCCCCTGCACGGCAGCCATCCAGCCCGGCCTTATTGAGGTGGCAGGCTGCCTCGCTCGCTTCATCTCTTCTGGCTCATTTTGGCAAGGCATTAAAAAAAAATTAATTGCAATTTTTTTATTACAGCTAATTGGCAGTGCTGCTAAGTGGCTTATCTGGCTCCTGAGTCCGCCCCGTGTTTTTGGGAAGCTGGGGGTGGCGAAGGCCCGGAGGCTGGGGAGATGGCATGGGGCACAGAGCCTCACAGCAGCCTCTGGCAGCCCCGGGCGAGTGGGAAATGCCCGGCTACCCCTGGGCTGCTGGGGCGTAGCTGGCCCAGGGAGGTGGGTTGCCCCTAGTTTACAATGATGATGAATTTTGAAGAAGTAGAGAAATTTGCCCGGGGTCGCTCCATGCACCCAAGCAGGAGCCAGGAGCCCATGCCCGGCACACTGGTCCCGCTGCCCAAACACCGTGGCGTGCTCCGAACGGCCACGGCTGGGCATTAAGGTGGATTTGGTGTTTGTGATGGAGGGGACATGAGCCCGTGCCCACGCAGGGTGCATGTCTGTGCCTGGCAGGGAGGGCTGGGGAGGAGGGTGCTGTTTGTCCCTTGGGCCCCCGCTGCGCCCATCCTGGGTGGCAGCTCGATGGCCGGGTGGTTTGGGACCTCTCTGGGAGCCTCTGACCCTCCGGTGCAGCCGGTGCTGCCACCATGCCTGGGAGGTGCCGTCTCTCCCACCACCAGGGTCAACGCCCTTCTCCAGCGTGCAGCCCCCTCCCCTGCTGTCGCTGTCACGGGGGAGCGGGGCCAGCCCGGGCAGGGCTTGGCACACGTCCCTGCGAGCTGCCCGTCACCTCTGCCTGCCTGTTGCAATCCCACAAATGGCAGCAGGCACCCTGTGAGCCAGGCGAGGGCTTTGGGGGGCTGCCGGGGTGGTGACACCATCCAGGCCCAGCCTGTGCAGGCTGGGACGTCCTCGAGCCTCAATGGGACCATCCCGTCCCACAGCATCGGCACTGACTCCACCGTCAGAGCTGGCAGGGGCTGGAGCACGGCTCCACCAGGCAGCAGCGTTGGGGTCTGTCCCACTGCTGCAGGTGACATCTGCCCGTCTGTCTCCTTCCCTGCTCATCCCTGGACCCATCCAGGTTCCTCTTCCCTTTTTCTCTGCCATCTTTCAGGATGGATCTGGCGCAGCCGATGCTGGGCTGCTGCCGCAGGCACAGCCGAGCTGGTGCAGAGCTGAGGGGTGTGAAAAGGAGCCCATGAGCTCCAGTCCTCGTTAGCCCGGGCAGCTGAAGCCTGAGGAGATCAGATCCGATGGCATCTGCTGGCCTCTGCAGGTTGCAGGTAACCCCCCCCTCGCGTGAGGCTGGCAGTGAACCCCGAAGCGACATCTCCTTTCTGATCGGCTAACTCCAACGGCCGATCTGGCTCCGCAGAAATTCAGGTGCACTCAAAGATCATCTTTCTGCTTCCCCGGGGTTTCACCCCGTTTCATTTCCCCGGGTACCTGGGTTTGAGCGTGAGAGCGAGGAGGGTGCTGTGCCCTGCTCAGGGCAGGGAGGCCACGCTCAGCCCCCACAGCATCCGCGCTGGCGGCTCGGCCACGGCGTGGGCGAGGAGACGGGCTGGTGAGCCGGGGCAGCGCGCAGGGGGCTGACCCCCGTCTGCACGAGTGGGAGCTGTCTGATGCTTGTGCAAATTGGGATTGCTGCAAAATTCCCTTTTAAAAGCCATGCAGCGGCTTCCACATCACTTGGGTGCTCTCAAGATCGCACCTCGTCCATCTCTGTCTGTCTGTGCTGCTGTTCCGCGGGGCTGGAGCAGCGTGGCTTTGGGGACCTGAGCCCAGGCATCCTTTTATGGCCAAATCGTGCCCAGGCTGGGGAGCGTGTGCTGGTTTTGTGGAGGCTGCCGGTGGAAATAACCTCCTCCTGCTGCAGGGCAGAGCCAGGACATGGTGGCGAGCTCGTTTTCAAACAAATCATCCTCCCCCCGTCCTCCTCCAGGCAGCTGTGGGAAGAAGGGACATCACTGCACCTCGCCGTGACCCCAGCGCCGTTCCACCTAGCACGCCGCAAACCGGCAGAGCCGCCGCGAGCCCGCACCGGTGCCCGGTCAGGCGGTGGAAAAACCTTTCTGGTTTCAACAGGCTTTGGAGCAAAGCCCCAGGCAGGGAACTTGTTCTGGTTGGTGAAGTTATGCACCTCTCTCCCTGCTTGCCTTGGGTGCAGCGTGCTCGAAATGCTCCGCAAGCAGAAAACAGCCCCTACAAACAAATAGCTGACGAAAGGTGTTGCGGCCCATCCCAGCACCCAGCTCCCGTCCGAGCAGGGACAGGGCGAGGAGAACGAAGCTGTCATGGAGCCGGCTGCGATGCTCCAGGGAGATTTATTGCTGATCGCTTCTGGGTGAGAGCGTTCGGCTGCCGGCTGCACCCTGGGCTCAGCCCGAGGCACCCGGCTGTGGGCGCTCCTCGGCGGTGGGGTTTGGGGAGCTCCTTGAGGGGTTTGGCTCCCTAAGGGCCGGCACCTGGTGCACCTTGGAGACCTCTCCGGGTGCATTTTGGCAAACCAAAGGTGGGGTTACAAAACGTGACTCGGTGCTCGTGGTGCTGCAGCAGAGCCGGGCCAAGCACAGCCAGCCGAGACCCCAGCGTGTCTTGGGGTCCATGGCCGTGCTCCGTAGCTTCTATGAGATAAGAGAGAACAAATCTTGAAGCCACAGCCCAAACTTTGGGTGTCTGCTTGATGTTTTAAGGCAACCCCCGTTTCTGGTGGTCTCTGGCATGGTGCAGGGCTGGGGCGGGGGCTGCCGAGGGCAGGCAGTGGTACTGGCAGCCTGGCATGACAATGTGGCTAAGCACCGTAAAGGCGGAGTGCCTCTGGAGAGGAGGTTCTTGTGGCCTGTGAACCCCAGAATTTGTGTCTGCTGCCATTCTGCCACCCACCCCTCGGTGGAACAGGCCTTGCCTCAGTTTCCCTCTGCCATGACGCATGCGACTGGGGGCTGCCCAGCCTCTGCCGGCGTGCCCAGCGCGGGGCTGTGTGCTCCAGGCAGGCAGGAGGTGCCCGGGGAGCATGGCCACCATCTCACCGACCTCCCCCTCTCTCTTCTTCCAGGTGTGCAACTGCGACAAGTACCTGAAGGTCTCGAGGGAGAGGATGAGGCAGCTGGTGGAGGGCAGCAGGCAGGCGCCGGGGGACGGCGGCGCAGGTAAGCGGGTGGGCACCGAAGGCTGGGAGTGATGCTCCGACCCCGGTGCCCTCCCTGCGCTCCCGCCTGGGACTCGCTGCCCTGGACAGAGCGGGACTGTCCCGCCCGGGCTGGGGGTCTCTCAGAGAGGGAGTGAGGTCCCCTGCCACCAACCCGCTGCTGGGTGCAGACCCACAGAGCTCTTCCAAACCCGCTTTGTGCCTGGTTGAGCCTGTGCACGCCGAGCACAGCTCCCAGCCCTCTCCCCAGGCTGCCCCGTGCTGCCCTGTGAGGCACTGGGTCACGCATGGGATTGCCCAGCCTGGGGTGGTTTGGGGACAAGCCAGCAGTGGCTCAAGTGACAGCCTAAGGCCATCGCCGCCTGACTTGGAAAACTCAGCTTGGGCTGCGAAATGCCTCCCGGCTGGTGCCGCTGATGGTGCCTTTCTCACCTTAAGCTAGGGCGGGCTGCAGGAGGGGCGAGGCAGGGCCGCCTGCGCGGCGAGGCTCCGGCGGGCTCCGAGGGGAGAGGCTCCGCCATGCCCTGCTGAGCCGCGTTGGCCCCCACGCTCCTCCCCACGCGTTTTGGTGGTGGGCGATACCCGCCGCAGGCACACCAGGATGGAAACATGCCCCTCTCGCTGCTCCCACCCAGCCCGGGCTCTGCCGCCGGCCCTCACATGCGTTGCTTGCCGTGCCTCAGTTTCCCCGTGTGCTTGATAGGGGAGAGCAGCGTGAGGCGGCGGCTGCCGGGCACTCCCGGCCGGCTGTGGCTTTGCTGGGAGCTGCACGTGTGGCTCTGGGGACGAGGGACATGGTGGGGCGGCTTTTCCCATGGTGCTGGCAGCCTGGGAGCGCTGCGCGTCCCCAGAGGCCGGGGCATCCTCCCCAGCGGTTTCTCTGGTGAGGGCACTCGCCGTGTGTGTACCCAGCGACCAGCCGGGCCTGTTCAGCCAGTTTTAGAGTATGGGAAATAGAAATGCTGTGGTTTGCGTTCAGCCGTGTGAGCGGTTTCCCCTTCCCCCTTCGGGATGGGGGTGATGGAGCCGGGGGGGTCTCACATGGCACCGTTGCGTCTCCACGCAGGCTCTTCAGGGACCCCCTTGCTCTACCCCTTACACCATGTCTGCAGCAGCCGTGTCCCCATCGTGCCATGCAGCTGGGTCCCCCGTGTCCCTGGAGGGGTCTCAGGGGAAGGACCCCCGTCTGCTGGGCCAGCTGGGAGCCCTGCGCCGGCCACGTCGGGCATGACCTTGTCGGGGAGCATCCTCCGATGGGGAGCATCCTCCGACATGGCGCAGTCAGGGACTGAAGGTGCCAAAATACCCTCCAGAGGGTTGGTGTTTTGCTGCAACAGAGACACCAAATAGACGCTGTGGTTCCTGGGCAGGCGGGCGCAGCTGGGCAGGTGGCACCCGACCCAGAGGGAAGACCCCCGGGGTTTCAATTTCTATTTAGATTCTGCCAGGGGCTGCTGGAATTGCGAGCAGCAGCGTGAGCCCAACTAGGTTGTCCCCAAAATGTCCCACTTTAGGTCAAGTTTTGTGGAAGAGAAAGAGGGGAAGGGTGCGATGGCAGTGTCCTGCCATTGCTTGGTGGGGACGGCGGTGGCGGTGGGACAGGCTGGCAGCCAGAGAAGTGGGTTCATAAGGAAAATCTCAGTTGCTCCCTGATTTCCTTCACTTTTTCCTTCTGGAGGGGGCTGGTGGTGGGGACCTGCTCTGCCCTCAGCCATGGTCCAGCGCACGGCGTGGGGAGCTCAGCACCCGCAACCCCCAGCTGCTCGCCCATGCCAGGACCAGCCCCTGCTCCGTGACTCCAGCCCGGGCCGTGTCGTCGCATTCATGCCACCGGGCATGGATTAACCCCCAGGACCGTGGCTGGGCGCTGCTGCTTGGCAAGAAAATGCCCCTTCCCCTCCAGCTTCCCAGGCAAGGGGGGAGCCTCCTCCCAAGGGCCTTCACCTCTTGGGGGAGCAGCAGGGAGGTGCAGTGGGACCCACGGATGCTGGGGCACCCCTCAGCTGCGGATGGGGACGGATCCCGCAGGACCAACCCTCCGCATAAGCCTGCGGCTGCCCGGGTGCTCCTGAGTCCCGGGGTCCGGCTGCGGACAGCCCAGGGCTGCTCACGTTTTGCCTACAAAACTTGGGCCAGTGCTGCTCCGTTTGGCTCCCGGATTTTTATGGTAGGGCTTCCAAGTGATGAAAGGCAAATTATTCATCCTGTAATACCTCACTCCAGCTTGGACCTAGGGACTTTCCCAGGTTTTAGGGAACATTTTCCCTGACACAGCCGCATTTGCCCTGCACGAGGGCTTTGATGGAAGTGCTGGAAACAGTTTCAAGCCTGGACAGCTTTGCCCCGTGATGCCCGGTGGGATGCTCTGAGCAGCTCGGGTGCCTGGAGCTGGCAGGGGATGGGGCAGAGAGCGGCAGCGGTGCCGCGGTCACCACGTGGCACAGGCAAGACACGATCTCGCTGGAGACCGTTGGCAGCGTGCGGGCTCCCAAATGACCCAGGGGGATGGGATGTGTCACAGGCTCTCATCTGGCCAGGGGAAGCTTCTTGCTTACTCAGTGTGGTAAAACCAGCTGGCATGGGGCCCCGGCGCTCCGGGGATGCTCTGCCAGATGAAATCTGGTCCCTGGGAAAGGCGAGGATGGAGCACATTCGATCTGGTTAGGATTCGCCAAACAGAAAAGGCTGCTTTAATCATAAAATCACCCCTTGCCATCGGAAACATTTGCAAAACATGAAGACAACTGGTCCTGCTTTCCTTTGGGCTGTGCTGCTAACCAGGCACACCGGAGCCTCCGCTCTGTGCTGCAGAGAGGCGGAGGAGCAGGCGCAGCAGCCGGGGGTGCTCGGGGAGCCCCATGCGGCACCCTGGGGAGCCCCAAGCTGGGTGAGCATCCTCCCTGACCAGCCAAAGCTGGTACTTAAGAGCGGCGAGATCTGCACTACTCATCTTCTCCTCCAGCGTCGCATCCCGCAGGTGCAGGATAAGCCCCGGGCAGCCCTGCGGCGGCTGGAGGCACAGCCGCGACGTCCCCGCGCTGGGCAGCAGGATGGCGTGGGGCTGGCGGGGCTCTGAGCAGCCCGACCGGGGCACCGACCTTGCCCCTGCCAGCCCCAGCAGCAACTCAGGGTTTTTCTTTCCCTTCCTGGCCCTCGGCTCTGCGGCGGAGCCCGGGTGAAAGCCGGGGGAGGCAGGAGGAAGAGCTGCAAGATTGCAGCATGGGGAAGGCTGTGCCACAGCTCCGAGCTGGGGCGATGCCAGTACGGTGCCGGGTCTCTCCTCTACGGCCGCCGCAGCGGGATGGCTGAGGGCTGGTGGGACCCGCTTCCCTTAGCCAGGGGCTCTGATGCACAGAGGCCACTGCGTGTCCAAAGCCTTGAGGCTGGATGCAGTATTTTCCTGCCACGCTTCCCTGATGTACAGCATTTGGCCTTGCCATGAGCATCGCACCCATCTTGGGCAGGGCGGGCGATCCCTGTGCTGTCCCGGGAGGGCTCTCGCACCCAGGGAGCAGCCCGTGCATCCTCACCGCTTCGGCACCGGACCGAAGAGGCCAAGGCACTCCGAATGTCTCAGGCTGCTCTGCACGTTTCTGCAGGGAAGGGGATGGGTCCCCAAGGGGCTTCACCCAGGGACCAAGGGGTCCACAGCCCCCTTCACCCTCAGACCGGGCAACCCCATGCATTTAGGCTCTCTTCCCTCTGGGGTGCAGCGGGGTAACGGGACCATGCTCAGTCTGTCCCTGAGCTGGGCAGGGATGGGGACCGAGGAGCTGCAGCGCAGGGCTGGGACCAGGGGCTGCGGTGGTGAGACCAGCCAGAAACAAACCCTGGGCTCGGCTGCGTTGTGCTCTGCCAGCTCCCCCTTTTCAGAAAAACTTTGTTTGCTTATATGAAAAACCACTGCCGGGCTAGGCAGCCAGCGACATTTTCATGGCTGTGGGTTAGCAGAGCTCTGCGTGTACCCGCCGACAGCGGTCTTGTGCCGAACGCTCCCCGGGAAGGAGCTAGGCACCGTTTGGTGCTCCTGCCCGGCGCCGGGCACGGGAGCCGGCAGGGTTTGCTCCCACAGCGGCACAGGGAGATGATAGCAACTGAAGGTGCCTCTTGCCTTGAGCTCATCCTCCCTCCTCCACCCTGGGAACATCTTAAGATCATGGCCAGGCTGCTGCAGCCCAAGTTGCACAATCCCGGGTCCTTTGTCCTTTGCTTATCTGCCTTATCGAGGAGGAAAAGATAACCAGGCATCTTCAGTGCCCTGCAATCCAGTGCGTTTCTCAGGCTCATAACTCCTCTTATCGGGTTCCATCTCTCACCGCGGCAAGGTTTCCCATGCACCTTTGTACTCCAAGAATGCTCCCAGGTCTGCTTTCAGCCTTGTGCAAAGCCTTTACGATGTGCGCTTTCTCCAAAACACCTCAGCCTTAATTGCCTCATTACGGCCGAGTCTCCCGTGTGTGCGGTTGCGATGACAGCTGGGTGCGGCTGCCGGGCTGGGAGAAGGGCTCTCAGCTTGCACAAGCTCTGCCAGCGCCGAGCGCCTCTCGGGAGGCGGCAGGAGGCTGCGGTTCCCGCTGCGGAGCCGCGGGGCGAGGGCCAGGTCCCCGCCTGAGCCAGCTGGGACAAGCACCCGGCTCCTCGCCCCAAGGCCTGGGGCTTAGCTGGGGTGACACAGAGGGACCTGGGCTAGAAACGGGGCCTGGGGGGGTGGATTTTGTGCAGAAGCACCCAGCTCCCCCCAGGGAGTTTGGGTTACCCGATAGTGCCCTGATGCTGAAACCCCGAGGGTGCCCAGGGCTCACGTGCGTGGAGATGGGTTGTTTCCAGTCAAATCAGGGCTGTGGGGTCTGGGAAAGGGGAATGAGCACGGGTTCAAATGAGGATTGCCCTGATCCTGCTCTGTCCCGGCTTCCCAGGCCCTCCCGTGCCCCCCGTCCCACAGTGGGGGGTCCCAGTAAACGCTGACCCAGGACTCCTGCGTTGCAGCTGACAGAATAGGCTGTAGGGACTACAGGTCACCGGTGTCACCGTCACGGTGGCCTTTCAATATGACCCCCGCACTGCTAAGGGCCTCTCGGTGGGCAGAGGAGGGTGCACGTCCCCCTGCCCGCTGGCAGGCAGCCCACGCCGCGCCCCCGTCCCTCCCCCTGGGCTCAGCCCCCCATGCACGAGCAGGACCTCGCAGTGGGGCATGCGGAGCTGCGGCCCCTGGCCTGTCCCTGCCTTCCCTGGGGTCTCTGGGACAAGTCACTTTGCCCAGCACAGCCCCCCCGTTGCAATTGTTCCCATCCAGGGCTTTGTCACCCGAGCAATTGCCTGCGGCCGCAGGGTCCTCGGATGCTGCCGTGCCCTCGGGGCACACACCGCTGGCTCCGTGTCCCCTGGGGTGAGGGCACTCTTGGTTCTCGAGTACCAGGAACCATGCGGTGCCCCAGGGTGTGAGATGTAGCTTTGCCGTGGGTCTTCCCTGCCGTCTCAGTGCCGGTGGCCGGGGGCTGAAGGAAGGGGATCCCTCCTGGGCTGACGGGGCTCCTGCTGCACCCCACCTCACAGAGCTCTGGGGTGCGTGGCAGTGGCTTGGGCACAATGCAGGGCTGCTGCAGGGGTGACAAGGACAGCTCCTGGGCTGCAGAGGGGTCCCACCACTGAGAGTGGCCTTGCTCAGCCCAGGGAGGGACCTGATGCAGAAATAAGCAGAATTGGGGTCCTGCAGCATCCCCTTTCCCCTGGGCACGGCAGCGCTCACTGGGAGGTGAGACGTGTCCATGGGTGGGAACAGCAGCGGTTTGTGCTGTTCCCATGGGGTGTTAATTCCCACGGGGGAGCAGGGGTGGGCAGGAGCTGGAGCAGGGGTGGGCAGGAGCTGGAGCAGGGGTGGGCAGCACGTGCGAGGGCAGGGTACGGCCACAGCTCATGGGGAGAGCAGGAGGAGAGGGTTCTGTGCTGAGCAGGGCTGCCCGGTCAGGGCCGGGGCCGATCCTTGCTGCCCATGGAGCTCTGCGGCACTAACGTGTGGGTGCTCAACCCCGGGGTGCCGGGGGGCTGCAGGGCTCAGCCCCGCGTCGGGCTCTGTCATCCCCAGGGTGACCCGGGCAAGAGGGGGAGAGGTGAGCGAGAGGCAAAAGGGCTTTTTATTTTCAAGATGTTTTATAATGGGATTATTAGTTCCCAAGAGGTGTTTCGAATTGATTTGGTAAGGAATCGCTTTCATTTCTCCTCCGCAGAGATGCGGTGGGAATTCAGCCTTTGGTGTGAACCATCGCAGAGC
The DNA here is from genome assembly GCA_020745775.1 of Theristicus caerulescens. Taxonomy (NCBI): domain Eukaryota; kingdom Metazoa; phylum Chordata; class Aves; order Pelecaniformes; family Threskiornithidae; genus Theristicus; species Theristicus caerulescens. The sequence goes on from CM036573.1 coordinate 12,546,061, forward strand.
TCTGGAAGCCGTAGAGCTGAAAAACTCCCGGCACGTTGGAAGGGCGCGCTCGGCTCCCCTCGGCCCCACGCACCCCACACGTGCTTTTTCCTCCGCCTCCGGCGTAACTCCGCAGCCGCGCAGCATCCGAGCGAACCGGGCTGCAGCCCCGCGGGAGCAGCGGCTCCGCCGGCGAGGGCTCTGCCCGTCTCAAGGGGGAGAAAAAAAAAAACCCTTCTTCAAAAAATCCCCCCCTTTCCCGCAGGAAACCCCTTTTTTTTCTGGGGGATCTGACCTTTTCCCAGCACGGTTTTCGCTGCGTGCCCGACTGGCACCCTGTGCCTGGCGCCCGGTGGCCCTTTCACCGTGGCGGCGAGGGGAGCGCAGGCATCTTCAAAAGCCCTGGAAAGAATTTGGTGGGAGGGGGAGAAGGGGTTTTACAAGCTCCCATTCAAAAATGGTCACTTTGAAGTGATGTAGCATTTTCAACCCTTTGAAGAGCCACAATTAGGAGGGGGCTGGTGCAAGCGAAAGGCAAAACTGCTGGGTGACCATCACGGCCTTTCTCTCCCCGGGCTTTTAAGGGATGAACTTTTCCTCCCTGCCTGCCATTTTCTCACGAGCCCAGGGGGGTGGGATTGGGGTGTTTGGGGGAGCTGGAGGTTTCACCCCCCGCCATGCAGAGAAGGAGGGGGTCTGCAGTTGGCTTTCCATCAGCACGGCAGCTGATGGAGCGCGTCGGAAGGGCGAGCAAACTGCCCGGCATTGCTGCAGGAGCAGCCAGGGGCTGTGCCCTGCCTGCAGGGTCGGGCCGGGGAGTTTTTTAGGCTCCATGGTGGGGAAAGATGTTGGCCATCGGTGCTGGCTGCTGGCAGTGTCGTTTTAATTATGGTTGGATCTACAAGTTCCAGTGAAGGTAGATGTCCCTCCCGTCCAGGTCCTGGAGGCAGATGCAGAGGTCTGATGCTCGAGAGCAGGCACGATTAATGGAAAAGGGGAAGAAAGGCAGATTTGTGTCTGTGTGTCATAAACTGAAGAAAAACAAGTGATGGCCCAGGGTTTGGCAGGAGTCTGTGGTTCGTGTGCTTGGAGGTGCAGCCCACAGCTTGGCCGCCTCGGTGAGCCAGTCCCTGCGTGCCCAGGCTGAGGCCACCCCGTGCCATCGTGTAGCGCAGGGCGAGGGAGGCAGGGACGGGGCGAGGGCAGAGCCCCTGCCTCCTGCCACAGGGATCTGCCTCCTGCTGACGGGCTCTGTCCTGGAGAAACCCCTGGGAACGGGGCTCTTCCTCCACGGCCCCGCTCCGGCCGGCTCAGGGATCTCCTGAGGGCAGCCTGAGTGCTTCACCGCATGCCAAAAATTGGAGAAAATGGGAAACTGAGGTCACTGTTTTTTCTCCGAGAATGGATGTTGTGTCCCAAGGAGACAAAGAAGATGAAGGAAAGGCACATCCACGAGCGGGGCTGCGGGCTCTTGGCCAGGGGCTGGGACTGGGCTCGGGGCTGCTTCCCCTCATGTTGTGGCAGCGGCCCCCAAACCTGTGCCGCTGCTGGGATGCGTGGTGGTCCCGAGCTGGTCTGCAAAGCCACCCTGAGGACATCTCCAGTGACAGCCTTGACCCCGAGTGTGGCTGTTTGTCTGCTGGGAATGGGGAGTGTCCATGCCCCACCAGCTTGGGCTGGTCACCTCCCCTGGGGAGGTGTGGGAGGTCCTGGGGGGCTCTGGGGAGCCCCCTGAACCAGGGGCTGGTGTGAGCTGAGCCTCCCGCACCTCTCCCAGGCTGTGGCTCTTTCTGCTCCTGCGGTGGCGGGTCCAGGCCCTGCCGGGCAGCCGTGGGGTGGCCCTGCTGGGACAGGGTGGCCATTCCAGGGCTGTCCTCAGCCTTGCTTTCCCCCACAATCATCACCAGCATGTCCCAGGTCCTGACAGCACTAGGATGCAGGGAAGAGGCAGCTGGGAATGCTGGTGTCCCTCTCCGTCACAGCTGGCTCCTGCCCAGGCTCCCTCTGATCCTCGAAAGGGGCAGGCTGGACGCCCCAGAGGTGCTGCCCGAGCGATGCAGGATGCCTTTTGTTGTCTTAATTGATGCCTGGGCAGGACAAGTCCCCCCCCTGCCAAAAATGAGTCATCCCCCAGCAATAACCGCAGCCAGCGTCCCCGGCTGCCAGGCGTCCTGATGGATGGGAGGCAGCTCAGCCCTCGGCTTCCGCCACCCGGATCCGGCGACCTGCCGTGCCCCGGCCGCGGGCGGTGAGAGCCTGCACCGAGCTGCCAAAAATGCCGTGGGGTTTGTGGCACTTTGTTTGCGATGGCAGCGATCCGCCTGCCCGGCGGGGCAGGGCTCGGGGCATGCGGGGACGGCTCACGGGACACGGCCCCGCACCGCGCCCCGCTGCGCCCCTTGCCCGGGTTATGTGATGGGAGGTGGATGTCACGCGTACCCCAACGCCCGGTGTCCTTGGGCAGGCCAGGAGAGTTGTGGGTGTCATGAGCAGTGCAGACAGCTATTAATGATGTTTTTTTAATTAAAGCGGCAGTAGGAGCTTCCCTTGCTGTTTGCTTGCCCTGTAACGCAGCCCAGGGTGGGCACAGCCCATCTCGGAGAGCAGCCTTGCCCAGCCTGCGACAGGGAGGCAAAACCATTGCACCCAGTACAGCAGCATCACTGGTGCAGTTACCCAGACTGGAATAGCTCCCGAGACCATGGCAGACCCCGCTGCCCGGGCAGCAGCAGGACACGGCAGAGGAGCTGCGGGAGGTGCTGGGCAGCTGCTGGGGAGGAGGAGGCTGCACGGGGGCCATGCTCAGGGCAGGCAGGTGGTGGATGCTGGTGGCCACCTTCTCCCAAATTCACGGGATGCTCCTCCCTGGGATGCAGGGCAGAGCCGGGACTCCCCGCGGGGATGACAGGCCCCTCAAAAGGGTCATTCACATGGCTGAGCACAGACCCCACTCATCACACCAGTGGCTGATGGTTTATCTGCTGTCTCCTCTCCCCGCAGGCTGCTCGGTGAGGTGTGAGGAGAAGCCCAGCCAGAGCTGCGATGCCGCCATGCCAGCCTGCGACGCAGCCCAGCCCAGCTGTACCCCACCGGGCGAGCGGCTGGAGGGGCCGGAGCAGCCCGGGGCGTCCACAGCGTTGGTGGGGGGCACGGTCCTGCAGGTCGCCGCCATCCCCCCCGGGGTGCTGGACAAAGCCGAGCTCACCGACTTCTACTGCTGCACCCGCTGCGGGAAGGTGTTTTGGGAAGGGTCCCATTTTGGACGCGTCGTCTCCCAGTTTCAGGATGTTCTTGTTGCCACTGGGGACGAGCAGAGGGTCTACGAGCTGAGCTGAGGGGGCACGGGGGGGATGTGCTCTCCGGTGAACCTCAGCAGATTTTGGGCTGTGGGTTTGTGGTGCGAGGCTGGAAGAGGGGGCTCTCATTTCGGGATCCGCCATGGAGGGGACTGTCACATTTGCATTGATGGTTCACGACAGCCCAAAAATACATGGCCTCCGTGAGATCATTAAATCTGAGGTGACTGGGGAACGGACACGTTGCTTTATTTCTGCCTCCCTGCAGGCTGGGCATGGTGAGAGGGTGGCAGAGCTCTCCAAAATGCCACCCCAGCAGTGCCGACCCCGTGGCACCCATCAGACCCAGCACCCTCGCCCCGGTGCCCCTCTGCTGGGTCGCTCGTGTTGAGGAGCCAGGAGCCGCATCCCCAACAGCAGCACAGGGCAGAGAGAGCATCTCCGGTGCCCAGAGCGCTCCCCGGCCTGCGAGACATGTGTCACGCCACGACCCGTCCCCAGCGTCCCCTCTCCCCCTGGTCCTGCTCTCCCAGCAGCTCTCCCAGCATTCCTCGGAGGTAGCGGTGGGCACGGCTGGGTGGCCACAGGAAAACCTCTGGGTGAGCCACGAAGCCCGCTGGCACCCGCATCACCCCACGCCGGAGTGGGGGATGCCCCACAGAGTCGGACTGGTCCAGGCAGGGGGTCCCATGGGTGCCAAAGCTGCCTGCCAGCAGCGCCCGCCTGCCCACCTCGCCCTGGGGGGGTCCATCAAGCCGATCCCATGCCCGGGGCTCTGCGAGGCGTGCACAGGAGTGGCAGTGAAGCGTGTGGTCCCACCATCACCGGGAACTGGGGCCACGGTGGGAGTAGCCAACATCCAGAGGAGGCTGCACAGGCTGACGGGGGCCAGGCGAGGCGAGGAGCCCAGCCGTGCTGGTCCTGCCACTCTGGGCACGGCCGTCCAATGCCTCCCCTTCCAGGGACAGGCTTAAACCACCTCACCCTGCAACTGAGGGGCATTTGCAGAACTCCTCCTCTAATCCCAGTTAATGCCAGGCCCTGATGTTATTGCTAAGAGGGCCAAAGGGGCTCTTGGCTGAAGTGTGACATTTACGGGCCAGTGAAATGCCTACCCAGGCAGCTTACACTGCGATGCGAGACTGGCTTTCCCTCTCCGAGAGCTCCTGGCCATGCGGTGCCAGGGGCTCCTTCCTCCCCTGGGACGTCTCACCTCCCAGCTCAGCCCTTTGGCAGAAAAAACCCTTTCTCCACTTTAAACATCCCTCTCTCCATGAGCTCCTGCCTGGGTGTTAGTACAAGTGACCCTGAAAGGTGGCCGTCCCCCCACTACGCCCGTCTTCTCTCCCCAGCGGTCCCTGCCAAGCCCCAGCTGTGGCACGACCCCCTGCCACCACGGCACAGCATCCCTGGTGACACTTTCCATGGTCACGGTGTGCCATTTTGTCCCGATGTCCATCAGAGGATGGCAGAGGGGAGCAGAACCCCTGTGCCCACCCTGTACCCACCCCTCTGTCCCCATCTCCCTCGCAGCCCTGCCAGGGCCACCCACTGCCCCTCGTTTGCTGCCGCAGAGCCCCGTTTCTTTCAAGTGGAAGCATAAAATAACGGCACCTCCTTCACCGGCAATGAACAAAGTCGAGGACACGGGCAGCACCGTGACAGCAGGACTGTCACCGTGGCAGCACGCACCACTGGCCTTAAAGGTAAGGCCACGTTTTGGCAGGGCGGGGATGCTGAGCCTGGCCCCTTCCCATCAGGACACGCCGAGGTGTGAGTCCGGCTCTGGCCAGAAGCAGCTACGAGGGTCTGTTTCCCAGGGGGGTTTGGGGCGTTATTTTCCCTCCTTCCCTGCGCTTGACTTCGCAGAGCTTGGTGAGAAAGCCTCCTCCCTGGCTGAGCATCACCATCATCATCATCACAGCAACGTCTGCCGGACCATGCTGCTGCACCGGCGAGATCCCCGAGCCCTGGCCACCGCTCCGCCTGCGGAGCGACGGACGTGCTGCAGCGCAGTGGTTAGTATTTCGACGTTGACTGCTGCAGATTGGCCCTAAATCCACTTTTTCTCTCCTCCCAGTCTGGTTTTGGGGACCACAAAGTGAAGCCTCACTGATGATGCCCCAGCCAGAGATGTCCGTGCCCGGCATGGTGCAGCCCCTACACACGGAGGCCTCCGGGACCACGTCTCCTGCTGCCGAGGCTTTGGCTACGTGGAGACACTGGGTCTGGGGGGATTTCCCTGGGGAATCGCTGCCCAGCTTCCCCGGGGGCTGGGGGCCATTCAGCCTCTCAGGTCAGTGGGTGCAAGGCACCAAGAAAGTGTCTGTCTGAGCAAAAACTTCCCTCCCCACCACCTCCACCACCTCCTTCCCCATCTCTCTTGGTTTGCCCTGGAGGTGGCTGCTTCTTCCAGAGATGGACAGAAGAAAAAGAGGGATTTTCCCACTTGGCTGGAGGCTCCCAGGGCCCAGCACACCTTCCTGCACACGCATTGGCACCTCCAGCCGTGGGGATTATTTCTCCTAATGGGATTAAAATGCCTTCTGCTGATCTCGCCCTCCCTAACCATCATCTTTCCATCAATTCTTTCCATTTCCCTCCTCAGTTGTCTACATTTTTTGCATATAACCTGAAGGAATTGTGTTTCATGTCCTGGTTTTCCAGCCCTGCGCTCTCTCTAGATGTTAATGCCTTTTTCTTAAGTCCCTTTTTATCTAAAATGGGAATTTCCTCTTTGCTTTTACCCCCAGGTCATGTTTGTCGTGTTTCTGGTGCAACAGTTTGGGGCCAGGCGGTGACAGCAGAGGATAAGCCGTGTTCTGCTAAACTGGCATCTTTAAACGTACCTGGCCTGGTCCGCTGGCAATTGCTTGTAGGGCTTCTGGTGCTGGAAAACTGGTACATGGAGGGACCAAATATCCACTTTGTGGGTGATGATACAGTTGATTGCAGACACAGAGCCTGGTTTTATGTGCCCTGGGCCAACCTCCCTGTCTTTGGGCCATCATTACCTTGTCCTGGGCCATCAGGATGAGCTCCAGTATTGAATCTCATGTCGGTGCAGGGCTTTGGCGCTAGGAAATCGTGCCTGTGGTAACAGGTTTTCTGCCTCTGAGTCATGGGTAGGTGTTTAAAAATTGTCCCCCATTCTCAATGGCAGTGTCAGAAGCAAGCGCCTTCCTTCTGAGCAGCTGAGGCCCCTCCGGCCTGAGTTGTCTCTGGTGCTGTGACAGGACAGTGGCCTTGCTTGGACATGGACACGCTGGGATGGAGGTGCTTTCAGTGTGCCAGCTGCAGTCTCAGCAGCATGGACCATAGCATATGTCTTCTCATCCATCAGCGGCACCACCTCTCAAGCTCCTCTCCGTCCCTCCATCCCTCCATCCCTCTCCGTCCCTCCATCCCTCTCCATCCCTCCATCCCTCCATCCCTCCATCCCTCCCCATCCCTCCATCCCTCCCCATCCCTCTCTGTCCCTCCATCCCTCTCTGTCCCTCCATCCCTCTCCATCCCTCCATCCCTCCATCCCTCCATCCCTCTCCATCCCTCCATCCCTCCATCCCTCTCCATCCCTCCATCCCTCCCCATCCCTCTCTGTCCCTCCATCCCTCTCTGTCCCTCCATCCCTCTCCGTCCCTCCATCCCTCTCCATCCCTCCATCCCTCCATCCCTCTCCATCCCTCTCCATCCCTCCATCCCTCCATCCCTCTCCATCCCTCTCCGTCCCTCCATCCCTCTCCATCCCTCTCCATCCCTCCATCCCTCTCCATCCCTCTCCATCCCTGCCCAGGGGACGGAAGGCTGCCTGAGGCTGCCAGGACAGTTTTCTCCCTTGAGCCCTTCCCAGAGCCCTCAAGTGTCCAGGCTGGGCAGGAGACCTGCGGAAAGGGAGCACATGGGATCCCCGCTGAGGGACCCTCAGCACCCACCTGGGGCATCCGCTGCCCCATGGCAGCAGGGTGCTGTGTCTGGCCCCTTGAGGACGGCCTGCCGCTCCCAGCCTTGGGCTGCTGCTCTGACTCTGGGGGTTTTCCCGTTGTCCCTGTGTGTCCAGGTGACCTGTTCAATGCCTGGAAGCGCCATGTCCTTACGTTGATCCACCTCTGGTGCCAGCACCCTCGATGCTCTGCAAACCAGTCACTGACTCCTCCAGCACATGAGCCACCTCCTCCATGAACGCTCCTGGCTCTGCCTCGCCAGGTCCTTGTGGGCAAGCAGGCCCCCAGCTCTCCTGGAGCAGCACGTGGGGACCCTAAAGAGCATCCTTTGACGAGGCTCGTGCTTTGCCAGCAGCCCCTCTGCGCCAGCCGCTGGTGGAGGGTACCAGTGGGGCCACCCCAGCCGGTGAGCATGGGACTGCCAGCGCTGGAGGCTGAGCAGCCTGAGCACCCCGGGCTCCACGCGGACTCATCCGCGTGTCAGCATCCTGCCACTTCGGGGGTTGCTCTGGGAGGACAGAAACTGGCAAAGCAGGAACGCTGCGGGGCCCTGCGGTGAGCGATGCTTCATCGCGCGATGAGACGAACGTCTCCGGACCCCGTTTGGGGGAAGCTGCTGAGTCACACGCACGTCTGAGTCACCCCAGCCCCAGTCGGGAGCGGGGAGGTCGGAGCTGCAGCCCCGAGCCTCCCAAACACCACTTCCAGCCAGCCCGGGGGCCCTGCTGGGCTTTGCTCACTGGGTTTTTCGGAGCTGTGGTTTCATGTCCGTCTGCCACCGCTTTCACTGCGGAGGGGAGCTGGCGGGGGGACAACGGGGCACGCTGCCCACGTCCCTCGCCCTGGGGACGGCTCCTGGCCACGCAGCTGCCTGGGAGGGGCCCGTCCCTCTGATCCCTGGGGACAGTAGGGTCAGCTCCTGGCCACCTCTAGGACTTCATCACCATCTCCATCAATTTGAGGGAGAGCTCTTGTGCTTACAGCTCTGCTGGCAGTCAGCCGTGCTGGGGCAGGCTCACCACGGTGGGACTTGTTTTAGGAGAAGACTCACCCAGGGCAGACACCGGCGGTCGCCTGTATGCGTGGCCATGGCACGGAACAGCTCCCAGAGGGTCTCATCCAGCTCCGGGGGATGGGGGCAGCGGCTGAGGCCCAGCACAGCACCTCTCCCTTTCTGCTGCCCGCAGGTGGTGATGCCGAGGTGGGATCTGGGCAGCAGGGTCATCTCCAGCCATAGACACAGCCGACATCAAACTCCACGTCGGACCGGCCTTGAGCAGCATCCAGGAAGCAATAAATTGTCCAGTTTTGAATGGTGGATACAGATCAAAGGGAATTAAACCAGCTTTTTAATCAGCCTACAATATTGTTTCCCTATCTGGCTACTTGAAAAAAAATAATTTAAAAATCCCATTGTCTGTGCCACACTAATGTTTAACATTTATTAGGGCGGTAATGAGCCCTCCGTGGTTTTATGGAGCCGTTTGATCGTGTGTTGGAAGGGCAGGTCCCGCAGCGCTCGGCAGGGATGCCGGCTCCGGGGGGGCTGCCCACGCCAAGAGCCCTTCGACCCCGGGGTCGCTTCACCTGCGCTCAGCTCCTGCCCCTGCACGGCAAGGTGCGATCGCGGGGGGACCCTGGGATAAAACAGCGCCGGGGAAGAGTTTGATCTCTGTTTTATCACGCCAGCCTGAACGAGACCTGAACGAGCAGCATCCCTCAGCCCTGAGAAATCACACGCTGCATCGGATATCGGGCCGGTTCCTCTCCTCGCCTTGTGTACTCCTCGCATATCCTTCGGAGTTTGATGGGGACAAGGTGTTTGCGCTCAGGCCAGCTTTAGTTTACAAATGAATATATCAACATTGTTCCTCATCAGGCAGGAATGCGCTTCCCTCCCTTCTCCCCCACCCTATCCCCATCCCCTTCCGAGCAAACTTCCTTCCTCCTGTAATCTGGAGCGGAAACCTCGCTGCATATTTGACCGGCTCAGAGAAATCAGCTCGGTTTTTCCTGGCGTGACTTTGTGCCTTGAACTAGGGCTGGTCTGTCCCTAAGGCAGCGGCAAGGCAGGGGAGGAGGAGGGCGAGGGCTGTACCGCTGCCCGTCCTCGACGCGGAGCCGCTCTTCCAGCCGGATGCTCCGCTCCAGCTCCCAGTTGCTCGGCTGCCGTTTTCAAACAAACCGGCGTGTTTCTGGGCACGGACCCAGGGCTGATGAGCCTGAGGCTGGCTGCGAGCGCAGGCCCTTGCGCTGCCCCACACCGCGGAACCGCTGCTCCCACGGGCCGGGGTCACTTCTGCTGGCCCCTCGCCGGGGGTTGGGGGGGAGAGAGGTGTCGGTGCCGCGTGAGGAGGGAGATTTGCATCGGGAGGATGTTTGCTCCCTGGGAAAGAGCCCGGGACCGGACCCTTCCCATCAGCCTGCCAACACATGGGCATGACTCTCAGGCAAGTGAGCTTCCAGCCGCTCACCAGCCATGCGTCGCCACATGTCCTGCGAGGGATTATGGCCACATCACCTCCCCAGACTGCCTCGACCCCAGGGATGTCCCCACAGAGTGGCCACCGGGTCCCCAGGCCAGTCCCAATAGGCTGCATCACATCTTCTGGGGGAACCACGCGGTGGGAGCAGCGGGACGACGTACCCCCGTCCCCACGGCCGCCGCAAAGGAGCGACCGCGCAGTGCAGTCAAACGAGCGGCCCCAGGGACCGCGTGTCTTGGGAGACACGGGCTCGAGCCAAGGCAGTTTGGTGCAAGCGTGCTCGGCTGTGGCAGGGCCCTCAGCCAAGGCGATGCCGCAGGGTGGCCCCGGACACCGGTGCAGCTGGAGAGCACAGGGCAGGGGCAGGAGCAGCTCTCCGCCTCTGAGGGTGTCCCCGTTGGTGGCCTTTTGCCCTAACAGCATTTTCCCGCTGTCAGATATGGAGGCTGTCGAGGCTACGGGCAGGGTTTGAACATCAGAAGAGCTGCAGCATTTCCAGCAGGATAAGGATTGATAAGACGGGGCACTGGAACGATTAAAGGCCAAGCTGCAGTGTGACAGCCCAACCCGTGCAGCCCGGCGCCAAGTCACCGTGGCCCCTGCGGGCAGTCGGGCTCCCCAGCCCTGTGTCCCTCCGAGGACAACGACCACACGTAGGGTTATGACCATGCTTGAGTCTCGCTCAGGTTTTAAATCCTGTTTGTCACGAGCTGGGAGGGAGGGAACATGCAGAGCAGCATCTGTGGTGGCATCTGCGGGAAGCAGCAGTCCCCAGCCCACGTTCCCGTGGTGGCCCCCATGGTACGGGCATCGCAGGAGGATGGGGGATACCTGGAGCCTCCCCTTGTCCCCAGGGCTTCCCCAAACTGCCCATGAGAGCTCTGTTTGTGGTGCCTTGCTCCCTGCTGAGGACACGGGGCACCCGCACTCGTGCCCTTGCCGCACAAGCATGAGGTTTCTCTTGCGAACCCCAGCTTCTGGCCTCGGGAGCCTCCTGCCTGCAGGACTGGCAGGGCCCCAAGCTCTGCTTGGCTGTTGCTGGAGGCTCATGGTGCGTGATGTGCCCACGTCACCTGGACGGGGCGAGCATGAGGCTGGGGCCATGGCCATGCCCCCGCTTGCCCCCCCGCTGCGAGCGGGGCAGCTCTCATGCAGCACAGAGGAAGGTTTTCCCCTGAGACCCCCCCGCAGCCCCTTCCCCGCTGCTCCCGTGCCAAAAGCAGCCGCCTGGGGCAGGGTCCCCCTCTCCTCCCTCCCGAAAGTGGATCTCCGCAAGGGAGACCATTCCCACCCAGCAACCACAGCCCCCAGCACCCCGGCCCTGGGGCTCCCCTCGCTGCCCGCTCCATCCCCGTGGCCGGGCAGGCGGCGTTGGCCGAGCCCCACATTTCCCCACCGGGGCTCCGGCAGCCGCTTTGCCAAAAAGCCAGGAGGCAAAGCACCGGCAGGGCCAGCGGCGGAGGAAACCTTTGCGCTTCCTCCCGGCTCGCAGGGAGCCGAGCAGGCGGGTCGCTCTCCCTCGCGCGCCTTTTGCTGGGTCTCTGCGCTGGGAAGAAAAGCTCTCGTCTTTCCCACGCTCTCCGACACATTTTAATGAATTAAGTGGGGGCACGCCCCCTCGCCGCCTGCCCCGGATCCGTCCCCCCGGCTCTCCGGCTCCCTTCAAGGAGGCCTCCGGGGGTGGCTGGACTCTCGCTGGCTCGTCCGCCTGGCCCAGAGGATGGGCACTGCCCGCTTGGCTTTTTTGGAAGAGGGCTGCGACGTGCCCAGCCCAACACACCGCGGCGGCTCTGAGCCCCTCCGGCAATGCCGGCAGCGGCCGTCCCTTCTCCGCTCGCCCACGAGCTCCCAGGAGCAGGGGGAAATTTGGTTGTCATGTCTCTTCGGGAGGGGAAATTTGGTCCGCGCCTCTCGGCGTGACCGTTTGCTAAAGGCATCGCAGCACCGCGTCCCTCTCCCCGCCTCCCGCCGCTGTCTGCAGCGCCGGCACTCGCCGCGGCTTCCCCTCTTCTCAGAAGAGAGCAGATAAATCACTGGGTGGGACTACTGGTTTTGCAGGGCCCCATGGAGCGAGCGCGGGGTGGGAGGAAAGGGGCCTTCCAGCGCCCGCCGCCGGCCCCTCCGCAGCCCCTCGCCGGCCAGCGGCCAGCCCGAGCCGTGCGGGGAAGCCGGCCCAGCCATACCACCGCACCCGGCTCCTCTCCCCTTACAGAGCTGGGGCACAAACTGGAGCCAAAACACAGGGTTTCAAAATTCCCTTTTTATTTTCCTTTTTTTTTTTTTTTTGGTGTTTTTTTGCTCTTTTCCCTCCCTCTCTGGCGCCGTTCCCAGGCCGAGTCCTGCCCCCACCTGCCAGCCCTGAACATTTGCATGGCTGGGTCCCTGCCCGGGCGCTTTATTTTTCTCACCAGTGTCACTGGCAAACGCAGATTTGCTTGCGAGGATGTAACTCTGGCCAAGCCCCAGACCGGGGAGGTGTGAGCAATTCCCACTCTCCCACGGCTGGCTAAGATGGCTCAACACCTCGCAGGATACGGCCCGTAAATGCACAAAATCAGCTGCGCCGGGATATTTAAGAATGGAAAGGATGGGGCGAGCCGGCAGAGCGGAGCCCTGACCCCCAGGCTCCTGCCGTCGCAACCGCCGCGCTGCCCGGCGCCGGCAGAACCACCGCATGACCCGCTGCTTTCCCTTTGCCGGCTTCGCCGCAATGGGTTTGCCGGGTTTAGAGGCAGGGAACGGTCACGGGCTGCCGTGGCTTCAGCGCTCCCCGGACGCTGCGGCGTGGCTGTTTGCACTGCCGGGCTGTGCCGGGCCCCGGGGCTCAGCCGTAACTCCCCATGAGTCACCGTGAGTTACGGCACGTCCCACCGCTCACCCCGGCGAGGCGACACGGGGGAGAGGAGGGCAGGGATTGCCACTGGTGTCCCCCGCTGCCACCACGGCTGGGTGATGGGGGCAGAGCCACCGCCGCCTGCCTGGGACCGGGCCCGTGGGGGGACGGGACAGGCGGGGGGTGGCTCCTCTTGGCTGTCCTGGCGCAAACCTGGCTCCTGCACCCGCACAGGGACCCCAAGCCCACCTCCGTGCCCTGTGCCACGGCTCCACATGCACGGGGGTGTCCTGGGAGAAGCTGGACGGACAGAGGACACCAGAAGGGGAGCGCCTGCAGCCCACCGGCAGCCGCCGCGCTGTGCCGGCCCCAAGCCCCCGGCCGCGGTCACATCCCGATCCTCCCTTTCCCATGAGACCGATGGGCTTCGGTGCGCTGGCGGTAGAGATGGGACTGGGAGAGCTCTGGCCTGGGGAAACCAAATGGGGTGAGACATGGAGACCAGACTGGGATGGATGGGGATGGGATAGGGATTGGGATTGGGATGGGCATGGGGAAGGAGGTGGAGATGGGGATAGGATGGACGGAGGTTGGATGGGGATGGGATAGGGGTTGGGATGGGAGAGGGATTGGGATGGGATAGGGATTGGGATTGGGATGGGCATGGGGAAGGAGGTGGAGATGGGGATAGGATGGACGGAGGTTGGATGGGGATGGGATAGGGGTTGGGATGGGAGAGGGATTGGGATGGGATAGGGATTGGGATTGGGATGGGCATGGGGAAGGAGGTGGAGATGGGGATAGGATGGACGGAGGTTGGATGGGGATGGGATAGGGGTTAGGATGGGAGAGGGATTGGGATGGGATAGGGATTGGGATGAGCATGGGGAAGGAGGTGGAGATGGGGATAGGATGGACGGAGGTTGGATGGGGATGGGATAGGGGTTAGGATGGGAGAGGGATTGGGATGGGATAGGGATTGGGATGGGCATGGGGAAGGAGGTGGAGATGGGGATAGGAGGGATGGGGGATGGATGGGGACAGAGATGGGGGTGGGCAGGGCATGGGGATGGGAATGGGATAGGGATGGAGATGGGGATGAGAGAAAGTAGCTGCAGAAACGGGTGTAGGACAGCACCCCTTAGGGGAGGAGGAGCAGGAGCTGCTTCGCTGACCCCTTGCAGCCCAAACCAGGCTGGCGTAACTCCTCCAGCAAAGGAGCAGGGCCCAGACCCAGCCTCCCCGGCTGCGACGGGGAAAAGCCACAGGAAAACACCACGGGGCGCGTCACGCCCCGAGCTCACGGCCGCTGTCCTCCGTCTGTGCGACGGCCGGCTCCGGGACGGCCCGTTTCATCCAAGCGCTCTCACTCCATCGGGGCAGAATTTAGCAGTTGGCTGATTTTTCCCTTTCCATCCCCAAAGGGACACGCTGGCACGGCCAGGTGACAGCAGCTTGCCCGCCAGCTGCCCCCGGCGCGGCCGCTGTCACCTCCTTTTACGACACCCTCCTTCCTTTCTTCCTGCACCTCCTGCTCCGCTCCGGCTGACCAAATGCCCGGCAGACGCAGTCAGTGCCGGCCCGGGGACGCCGCTTCCCACCCGGCCTCCGCCGTTTGCTCCCCGCAGGCCAAACGGGCGCAGGGAGGGCCCCTCCGGCGCGGTTCGGGGTTGATGCACGATTTTTGGGGACCTTTTTGCCTATTTTCCTGCCTCCCCGCGGTGTCCGCACCTCCCGGCGCTCCCACACCGGCAATCCGGTCACCGGCTGGGCGGCGGATCCGAGCCCGGACAAAGCTTTGTGTGGCCAAACTGAGTCGCTCCAGGGCCGCCGGGAGCTGGCGGGGGCTGCGTCTTTCCCCCCCAAAAACCAGTCCCACCCGTGGATCCCCAAACCCTCGTGCGGCCCCCGCCGCGTGGCTCCAGAGGGGCCTGATCCTGCGGGGCCGGACCCCCCGCCCCTCCCCCACTTTGCTGGCGGGGGAGATGAATCGGAGACGAAAAGGCTGCGGCCCCCAAATCCGAGGCTGTTTGCAGTGAACCCCGCAGCGCCCCGGTGACCCCAGTCCCGCGGGCGCCGGGGCCACGGCTCGGCTCGGTGGTGCCCCCTGCCTGCGGCCACCGCAGGGCCGGGATGGACTGAGCCAAACCGAGCCGGGCCGAGCCGAGCTGAGCCGAGCCGAGCTGAGCTGAGCTGAGCCGAGCTGAGCTGAGCCGAGCTGAGCCGAGCCGAGCTGAGCCGAGCTGAGCTGAGCCGAGCCGAGCCAAGCCGAGCCGGGCCGAGCCGAGCTGGGCCGAGTCGAGCTGAGCCAAACCGAGCCGAGCCGAGCTGAGCCGAGCTGAGCTGAGCCAAACCGAGCCGAGCTGAGCTAAACCGAGCCGAGCTGAGCTGAGCTGAGCTGAGCCGAGCCAAACCGAGCTGAGCCGAGCCGAGCCAAGCCAAGCCGAAGTGGACCACGCTGGGCTACATCAAGCTGAGCCGAGCTGAGCTGAGCCAAAGCGGGCTGAGCTGAGCTGAGCCGAGCTGAACTGAGCCAAGCCGAGCTGAGCTGAGCCGAGCCGAGCTGAGCTGAGCCGAGCCGAGCCGAGCCGAGCTGAGCTGAGCCAAAGCGGGCCGAGCTGAGCCGAGCCGAGCCGAGCCGAGCCCAGCCGACCCGAGCCGAGCCCAGCCCAGCCGAGCCCAGCCGAGCCGAGCCCAGCCGACCCGAGCCGAGCCCAGCCGACCCGAGCCGAGCACAGCCGAGCCCAGCCGAGCCCAGCCGAGCCGAGCCCAGCCGAGCCGAGCCGAGCCCAGCCGACCCGAGCCGAGCCCAGCCGACCCGAGCCGAGCCCAGCCGAGCCGAGCCGACCCGAGCCGAGCCGAGCCCAGCCGAGCCCAGCCGAGCCCAGCCGACCCGAGCCGAGCCCAGCCGAGCCCAGCCGAGCCCAGCCGAGCCCAGCCGATCTGGTCCGGTCCGGGAGCGCCCCCCACCGCCCCCCCCAGCCCTCTCCCCACGGGGGGGCGTGGCTTCCCGCTTCGCCCCGCCCCCTCCCCGCCCTCTCCTCCCAATGGGCGCGCAGCGCGCGACGCTCCGCCCCCTCGCCGCCGCGTCACGGCCGTGCCATTGTTATGCAAATAAAAGGGTGGGTAAAAGGCGCGGCGCGGGGCCGGCTCCGCTCCAGAGAGGCCCGGGCGCGGCGGCGGCGGAGCGGCGGAGCGGCAGCAGCGCGGAGCGGCGGCGGCGGGGGCCGCTGCGGGCCGGTCGGCGGCAGCAGCAGCAGCAGGAGCTCGGCAGCAGCCGCCCGCCACCGCATGCCCGGGCGGGCGGAGGCGTCGCCGTCCATGCGGGGCGGCGGGCGGGAGGCGGCGGCATGAGCCAGAGCGAGGTGTCGGCGTGCGCGGCGCCGCCGCCCAGCCAGCGCGTCTTCCAGGAGGCCGTGCGGCGGGGCAACACCAAGGAGCTGCAGTCCCTGCTGCAGAACATGACGAACTGCGAGTTCAACGTCAACTCCTTCGGGCCCGAGGGGCAGACGGCGCTGCACCAGTCCGTCATCGACGGCAACCTGGAGCTGGTCAAGCTCCTGGTCAAGTTCGGCGCCGACATCCGCCTGGCCAACCGGGACGGCTGGAGCGCCCTGCACATCGCCGCCTTCGGGGGCCACCAGGACATCGTCCTCTACCTGATCACCAAGGCCAAATACTCCGCCGGGGCCCGGTGATGCCGGGGCCGCCGTCCCCGTCTGTCCCCGGCCGCCAAAGCTGCTCCCGCCCCGCCCGGGGTTTATTTGGCGAAGATTTGGGGCCCCACGCAAAACACGCCACGTTCGCCTGCTTTTAATTTTGGTTTTTTGTTTTCTCCTTCCAAGGGTTGTTTTCCTACTGTAACGTGTTTTTTTGTTTTGTTTTGTTTTTTGTTTTTTCCTCCATCTACCTCGGCTGCACTCACAGTATTCACGGTTTCAGTTTGACATCTGGTCAGATGCTTTAAAGCCTCCCCCGTCCCCTCCCCGCTAATATTTAATCCTCCCTTCCCCGCTCCCCTCGCTCCCTCCGACTTCAAAGTATTCTGGCTCAGAAACGAATTCATTTCAACGCTCCCCGAATTCCCCCCGCCGTAACCCAGTGGTGCTGGTGCCCGCAGCCCCCGGCGCCAGGCCCGGGCTGGGAGCCCCCGGCCGCCCGCGGCCCTGCCCCGGCGAGGAAGAGCAGCGGAGCCTTCCTCCCCTGCAAGCTTCTCCCAGGCTCTGCCCGCCACCGACCGATTTTGGTTTTTTCCCGAGGTGACTCCGTTGGAATACGTCAAACACGGTTTTCTCACCCCTTTTTTTTGTTTTGTTTTCTTTTGCCTTGGGTTTTCTGCTTTGGTTTTCTTTTTTTTTTTTTTTGGGTGTCCGAAGAAAGTCCGCGTCCTCACCTGCTCCTCGAATCCGTTTAGCACGCGCGAGATCCCAGGAAAAGACATTGAATCCTTCTGGTTTTGTGTGTAAAGGGGGATTAGCAAATCCTGGACTTTTTTTTTTTCTTTTTTAAAAAAAAAAAAGTGAAATAAACTCTAGAGGCAGAGGATTTGCTTTTGCACAGAAAAGGGGCGCGAGCGCTCTCTGCTGCCTAGAGAGATGCCGGAAAACTACTGAAAATAGTTTGGGAACTTTTTTTTTCTTTTGGTGAAACTTGGATAACACTTCTCAATGCAGAACGATTCACTTGACGTACGTAGATTCACCCGCCTTTTATATTATATATATATGCCCAAATATATATATTTATAAAAGAAAGGGAGGAAGAAGAGAAAGCCACCCGAAGTCGCATTTTGAAGTGACTGCACGTATAATCGCAAATGCTGCTTTTTATTGCTATGGCACAAGAACATCCATTTGGAAAATGCGGAAAAGTTCAGAAGTCTCCTTTCTCCCGCTGGTCTCTCAGCCCTCTTCTCTTCGTCTGCACTAAAACCATCCGTATCACTGCCGTCTCCCCGCTCTTTCCTCTCTTGCTCCCTGCATCCAAACCATTCCGATTAAAAGAGAAACGAAAATAGTTACCTGCTGGTTTATTTGGGTTGTGTCTTAACTATTTATCATGTATGTATATATTTGTGGGTGAAGATTGTGAGCCTGGTTTTTGTTTGAAGCTGGTGGTGAGTGTTTCAAAAATATGGTTTGGGAAATAGGCTTTTTGTTTTGTTTTCCTAGTCTTAAAACTAAAAAAAAAAACCCACTTGAGTCTGCCATGATTATTTCCCATTGCACTGAATATTCTGCTCTGTCTCTGATGGTTTCACCTGCAGTTTGGTTTTGGTTTCCTCCACTTCAACAATTCGAGATGATTTTAAAAAGCTCCAGATTGAAAGAAGGAAAAAGAAGAAAAGCCCTGTCGAAAGCGCCTACCGTTCATGCTGTAATTCGCAAGGAGCTGCTTGGCCCGAGTCTTTCTGTGAGCACGGAAGGGGGTGTCCAGCGCTTCCACTGGTGCTTCTGCACGATAGTTACGGGGTGGGAACAAGATCTTTTCTAGCGAGATTTTTATCGTCGTTACCAGATGGTTGCACATTTTTATTTTTTTTTACTTAAATGGATTTGCCACAATGAAATGTCATAACATTTATGACATGATATTAAAAAGTGTATTGTAAAGCCAAGTTCTAGATGGATTTTAAAAAGAAATCTTGGTTATAAACCCAGTCTAAAGGGAGCTCTGTCCAGTGTTGTAAAGACAACATGATGTAACCCATATTTATATTTTTATAAAATACCTATTAAGACTGTGAATCTCCTGTGTGAATTGCTGGGTGAGTTGTTTAAGAAAAGTATTGTTCCTTTCCAGCCTCCTGGAGCTTTAGACACGCTGAGATTTTGGGAAACTGTACGTCGGGGAAGGGGGTTTGCTCTGAAATTGTGAGTTGATGTATTTTTACATCCCTTTGTATTTTACTGAAAAGCTGCTGCCCTTCCTAGTCCCTCGAGTTTCAATTTTCTATGCAACCCCCACACCCCCCCGTCTCTCTTGATCCTGAGAAGTAAAAGGGATGCAGATTGATTCAAATTGAAATGAGGGTCCCCCCGCCCCCCTTGTTGGCTCATCGTGCTGCTGACCCTTCACGCCAAAACGGGGAGTACAAGAAATAAAAAAAAATAAGAGGCAGGTGGGGGAGGCTCTTTCGTGCATGACTGGTCGCCTTCCGGCAGTCATCTTTTTAATTATTATTATTATTTTTGTAAGAAGAATATATTGATAATGTCAGTGAAATAAGCAGACATTGAAGCTGATGCACAGATTGCTCCAGAAAGGAGTTTTTCTGTAGATTTTTCTTTAGATGCGAATACCTTTTTTAATTATGTTAATTAATGTTAAGAATTTTTAGGCTTATATTGAAGCTGTATGTGGGTCACTATATGATCATTTCTAACTGGATAAAGTCTGTACAGTACAGCATATTCCTGAGTGTATGATATAGACGTGTAGCCCCAGAGTGCGAAATTTATAAATAAATTTTTCATTGATCTTTTTATAAAAAAAAATGGCTTTCTCGTTGTTCTTTCCCAGGTGGTTATGGGCAAAGCTGCGCGGATCCCGCCGGGGGGGGAGGCTGGCTGGGCCCCCGGGTCCCTGTTTCGGTGTCTGAACCCGCAGCTCCTCAGGGGTTAAATGCATTCCCAGAGGGCGATGGTTGGGGGGGATTTTGGGGGGCTGCTGGAGCCCACGGCCTCTGCTGGGGCCCTTCCCCGGGCTGGAGGAAGCTCCCGGGGCTGGGGGTGTCCTGGTTTGCCCCATCCCAGCATTCGGAGGCTGCTGGAGGGGTGATGGCTCAGACCAAACCCTGGTGCTGGACTGGGCCCGTGGTGGCTAAGGGGTTCCTAAAGAAGCTGCTTGCCCCGAGGGAGGGAGGTGGGAGCTCTGCAGCCCGTCCTGGGACCGCTCCCGCGGACCGGGGCGATGGGGTGCGTGGTTTGGGTCTGCAGCCCATGGTGGGACCGGTCCCGCGGACCGGCGCGATGGGGTGCGTGGTCTGGGTCTGCAGCCCATGCTGGGACCGCTCCCGCGGACCGGGGTGATGGGGTGCATGGTCTGGGTCTGCAGCCCGTCCTGGGACCGCTCCTGGGGACCGGGGCGATGGGGTGCGTGGTCTGGGTCTGCAGGCCATGCTGGGACTGCTCCCGCGGACCGGGGCGATGGGGTGCGTGGTCTGGGTCTGTAGCCTGTCCTGGGACCACTCCGATGGACTGGGGCGATGGGGTGCATGGTCTGGTCTGCAGCCCGTCCTGGGACCACTCCCGCGGACTGGGGTGATGGGGTGCATGGTCTGGGTCTGCAGCCCGTCCTGGGACCGCTCCTGGGGACCGGGGCGATGGGGTGCGTGGTCTGGGTCCCAGACCCAGACCTCGCCGGCGCAGCACCCCATGGCTCCCTGCAAACTTTCCCAGGCTTTTTCATTCCAAGCTGGGCCCCAGCAAGGCTTTGAGGTGGCTTGGTCCTTGCCAAGCCCTTGGCGAGGGATGGGATCTCCTCTCGCTGGAAGCTGCTGTCAGACTGGTGGTGGCTTCAGCCACCCCCTGGAAGGGGCTCGGGGTGAGGGTTGGCATGGGGTCTCCATCCCCAAAGGCATCTCCATCCCCCCGCGTGGCTCAGAGCAGGCTGGTGCCCAAAAGCAGGCTGAGCCCTGCACCTTTGGAGGCTTTCCAGGTGGGATCCGGCCGCTCTGGGAAGTGGGAAGAGCAGAGGCAGCCCCATGGCTGCTCTGGCTGGGCCCTGCCCGCAGCCGGGGCTTTGCAGGCAGGGTGCAGGCAAGCCTCCCTCACCGGCAGCAGTGTGGGTTTGTGGATGAGGCTTTTTCTATATTGATAATTTTGCCAGCTCTGGAAATGCCTGAATCCCTGGGAAATTTGTGCCATGCCCAGTTTTGCTCCGGGGTGTGGGTTCCTAGGGGTGCCAGGAGTGATCTCCTGCAAATGGCAGTGGGGAGGCAACCTGGAGAAAAGGCTCGCTGTGACCTTTGCAGGTTGGCCAACCTCCGCCCCGATGCGCCCAGCCCCGTGCCACCCAGTGCCAGCGTGGGATGGTGCCTGGGACAGACACAGCCGCCTGCCCCAGGGTGCCCCGGGGACACGCAGCCTGCCCAGGCAGCAGCCCAGCGTGGTAAAGACGGGCACCGAGTGCCCAGGCTGGTTTTGAGCAGGAAAAAAACCATGATGCCAAAACCATCAGCCACAACCGCTCATGGTCCTGCGGGTTTGTCACCCAGGGTCTCACAGCAACCTGTGGCCAGATCTGGGGGGGGGGGGTGCAGGGTGGGCATCGCTCCCCATTCCTGCCACGGTGCAATTTCATCCTGCTTGGGCACGGCATGGCACAGACCCACTGGCGAGTGCCACCAAACCTCCCGCCATGGCGGTGCTCCCCGGGGCCGGGGTGCCGCGGGGTCACGCCTGCGGGCGCAGCTCACCCCCGCCTGTCTCCCGGGCTTGGGATGCTGCAAAACACTCACCCAGGCGCCAGCTTTGGCTTGCCACAGGGCTGGGCTCAGCCCTGCACCTTCTCACCATTCACCTTGTCCCAGGGCTTCAGCCGGCCGGGCCGGGCCCACCATGACCTCAAGGACAGGTTTTCCTGAAGAAATGCATCATTTCTGCACAAAGCTCCTCTCTCCCCGCAGTGGATGGAGCAGGCAGGGGCCTCCAGCAGCCCCTATGCAGGGGATTTGGGCTGGGCCATGAATACCAAGTGCACCCCCCTGGCGCCAAGCCCAGCGCCCGCGAAGCCACCCTGCGTCCCGGCTCCCACGGACGACGGCCCCAGCAGTGGGGACGCACCAAGGGTGCAGCCGAACCCCAACCCCCGGGGCTGAGCCCCTCGGGGAGCAGCCGCCCCGGTGCCGGGCTCCCCGACGGCCCGTGGCCACCCCTCTCTACAGCTCTCCTCTCTACCGAAACCCTGTCCAAGAAATCTAGGAACTCCAAAGGCTTGCTTTTTTTTTTCCCTTTTCTTTTTTTCTCCCTTTTCTATTTTTGTTCCAATAAAACAAAAATATTGGATCGTTTGGTGGCGTAAGCACATTCTTCTGGCATTTTTGTGTGTCCCTGGCTGCGCATTATTGTCCGCCGGCCGCATTACGTAGGTGCTGTTGTTCCAAGAGAAACCAAAGCAAGAATTTGAACTTTCAAGTGCTTCCTGCCATTGTCTTTTGCTTTTGTTTGTGCTACTGACTCCAAACCAGATGGATCGGGCTCCCCTCCGGCCGCGGGGGCGATGGGAAGTCAACACAGCCCGGCGAGGTTTGACAGCTTTGTCTTCTCTTCTATTGCCCTTCATCCGTCAAGCCCAGCCATCGGAGCTGAATCGACCAATGCATATGGATGGGGGGGGAGGAGGTGGGATTTTATTTGAATTTCAGGGAGCTTAACACAGTAAGTAATGAATGAGAAAGAAAGACGGCGAGCGGGCGAGCGAGAGGGGACGGGCTGTAATCAAAATTCAGTACATTTTAAATAGATGCTTTGTTGGGCGTTTGTATGACTATGATAATGCCGCAGCCAGCAGATCCGAATAGGAGTTACCTTTTTTTTTAAAAAAAAAAATGACAATCGACTACTGTTCGGTGCTGGGGAGGAGCCGGCGGCTCGGGCTGGCCAGCCGGGCTGGCCTCTTTTCCAGCCTTCGTATTTTGCCCCTTCTTGATGCTTTCTGGGCTCCATCCCCGCCGTCAGGGTGAGCCCCTCTGCCTGGGCGGGAGGCGGTGGCGGGGTGGCCGGGCGGGCTGCGGTCGGTGGCACCGGCGGTCCACAGCGCGTCGTGCAGGCTGGGACGGCTCATGGTTTCAATCCATTTTGCTGCTGACCCAAAGCTGCGGTGTTTGGTGCTGGGACTCGGTGCAACGGTCCCGGCCGCCAAGACCCTTCCCATGCTGGTGCCGGAGCTGGCCGCCCCGTTCCTGCGGCATGGAGCCGTTTGGGGGCCGTCCTGCAGCGTGCACGACCCTCACGCCCTGCCGCAAGGTGTGTGCGGGGTTTTCAGTGCCCTGAAATCGCTGTCGCTCTGCAGACCTCCATGCTCGGGGGGCTGTGTCACCCCAGGGGTGCTCCCAGGCCTGGGACGTGTCAGCACCAGGGACTGCAGGCGGCTCCTGCTTCTCCTTGGCGGCAGCGAGCGTCCCAGGGAATGACACTGCTCCGTCGCGTGGGCAGGAGAAATGTCTTCTCTTCCAAGAAACTCTTCAGCTGCTGTGTCCCAGTGCCACCACGGGCACCCATCTCTTGGGTGACCTCTGGGTCTGACACCGGGTGGGAGAAAGAAGCAGGGCAACGCCCTGGTTTGGCTTCTTTGGAGAAGGACAGCGATGGGGCTTCGGTCTGGAGGGGTGGAAGGCTGCTTGGATGGCGGGCTGGAGGGATGGCTGGGGAGGAATGGGGACTGGCTGGGGGGGATCGCTGGGGACATGGAGGGATGGAGGGATGGGGGGGGTGGCGGGTAGCTGGGGAGGGGTGGGGGAATAGAGGCATGGTGGGGCACGGACAGAGGGATGGGTAGAAGAACGGACAGCCGCGCCGCTGGACGGCTGGCTGGCTGACAGGCTGGGGGGTGGCTGGGACAGCTGTTTTCAGCAGAAACGCCTCATTCAACCCAAATCCAACAGCGTTCTGGGGCTGGGAGCGGTCTCCGAGGGCAGGCCAAGGAGAGCAGCACCTCCGGCAGCACCCTCGCGAGGTGGCAGACCTTGGCCTGGCTGAGCTGGAGATGCCCTCCTGCTGATTTTTAGGAAAAGCCTCCCCAGCAAACACCTCCCCTGTCCCCTCGTGATCTGGGCAGCAGCCCTGTCAGCCCGGAGGAGCGCACAGAAACCCAGCCGTGACCATCAGCCGTTCGCTTCAGCCCCTCCGGCAGAGCAGTGCCCGGCGGGCTGCCCTCGGCCACGGCCAACGCTTGCTCGCTGACAAATCCATCCCCCTCATCTCCGATCCAGCCCAGCACCATCCAGCTTCATATTTATCCCGGGCAGGATGGACGTGCCGCAGCGTGGCTGGCTCTGCTGACCCCGCCGTGGTGCCAGCCCTGCCGGCGGCGTGCAGGGGGTGCAGCACAGAGCAGAGGCAGGGTTGACCCAGCGAGCACGGCCACGCTCACCCCTGGCCAGAGGGGACGTGTTCGGAGGGGACATCGGTCGGGCAATGGCTCTGCTAAGCCTCTGTGATGCGTAGGTGGGATGGTGCAAGGCTGAGCCTTCGCACGGGGCCTGAGCAGCACCCTGCGACTGATGGTTTGTGCCCTGAAACGAGGGCGCAACAAGCAGATTTCTGTCTCCAAATGAATTCTACAACCCAGGAGAGCCTCTGCCTGGAAACAGCATCTCTGCAGCCTCCTCTCACCCCCGGGAGTGCATTGCAACCTCATTTCTTGTTTTCTCCAGCTGAAAAAACACTTCTCACCTATGCCCAATCAACAGCAGTGTTATTACACACGATGCAATTGCACAGATGGACTCCAAATGTGCCCAGCCCTCTCCCAGGTTTTCTGCCCGGGACCGGAGCTCTGCCTGAGCACCCCTGCCCGCCTGGGGAGCTCTCACTGGGATGTCTCAGCGCGGTCGTCCCTCTGCGAGCAGGGGCAGGAGCGGCGTCGCAGCTCCCTGGACACCTGATTTCCTTGAATTATTATATTTTCCACTCAATCATCCAGAGCTGGAGGGCTCTGCCAGGTGGAGGAATGGGAGGCACTGGTTGCATGCTTGCAGCGTGCCCCGGGGGCTTCCCCCGCTGCCCCAGCCCGTGCCCAGCCTGCCCCACGGAGCGGAGCTGGATCCTGCAGCAGCCCAACACCGCTGGGAACCGCCAGTTGCTGCCACACTTACTGGGATCGCTCCCCTGATGCTTCAGTTCGGAGGTCACGGCTGGGGTCCCCCGGCCCCGGGCACAGGAGGCTGGGGCACCCCGAATCCCTGCAGGAAGAGGGGCGCAGGGTGGCCCGAGGCAGCAGGGCTGTGGGTGCAGGAGGGTGCCGGCTCAGCACCCACCACCCTGCGTGTCCCCACGAGCAGGGGGGCATGGGGCAGCCCTGGCCTCGCTCTGCAGCACCAGGATCAGGCCCTTGTCCCCCGGCACAGCGCCCGGCCGGGGCAACCGTCCCCAGCGGGTCCTCGCATTTCACCCTGCTCACATTCACAGCTACGGTGACAACGCTGAGCCGCCCCCGTCCCCTTTTCCACTCACGACTCCCCCTCATTCAAAGCCTGTGTCCTTTTAAGCTATTTTTTTCCCCTCCTATTCATTTCCCGGACGCCTCTATCCTTTTCTCTTGCCTAGCCCCTCTCCCGGAGCAGCTGCTATGCTAATAAGCATGAGGCAGAAAAGGGAGCGAGCCTTTGCAGTGGCTGGGGAGGAGAGAAAGACCCCAGAGCCCTCCAAATGCTAAATAAATCCAAGGCTGGAGCAGCATCCCCGAACAAAGAGGCCTGGCCTCCCCCCTCTCTTCCCCTCTTCCCAATTCCACCACCTTTTCACATTCAAATCCATTAAACAGCGAGCAGAAAGACCCCGAGTATTCATAGCATTGCATTAAAGAGAAAGCCCCGTGGTCCCTCTCCATCCTGGCCGGGCGGAGGGAAAGGCTCTCCATCCCCACCGGGCTGCCCGGGGGCTGCGTCTGCCGCGGGCTGGGAAACGCCAGGCTCCGGCCCCTGGGCATGGCGGAGGGAGGACGAAAGCCCCCTGGCCACCGCACAGGGAGATGAGTTGCCTTTCCACTGTGTTCCAGGTTCCTGGAACTTCTTGGGCTCCTCCGTGGGGATGGAGCTCCTGGTTTCTGCAGGCAGCATGGGCAGCTGCCGGGGGTTGGATGGGAACCGCACGGGACGGGAGAGTCTGGGGATGCAACAAGGTGGGGACCCCCCGTGTCTCTGCCCGTTGATGGTGCTGGGGAGTGTTATGGCCGTGACGGGGCAATGGGGACACCCAGGTCTTAGGGTGGTGAAGATCTCCCACAGACAATCCCACAGGGCAGGGCTCCTGCTCTCAGTGAAGGGTGAGAAGGGAGAGGGCTCCTGCAGGGCCAGGCACAGCCGAGGGCCGCCGCGACGTGCCCACCAGCCCCTGGGCGAGGACCAGCCACCTCCGCCTCACCATGGCTGGTGCTTACCCAGCGGGGCAGGTGCCCCGTGCTGCGAACAGAGGTCCCTTATGCCAAAATTGATGATTTCCTACCCATTTTGCCTATTTTGCCCTAGAGTCAGAGCAGCTTTCTGGTGCAAAGACCTCAGACCTCGTTCCCTGAGCGAGAGGACGCAGTGATGGAGGTGGACGTGTAGGTGGGCTCCATGTCAACTGTTGAGGCTGGTGGTGGGTGGTGGGATGCCTGAAGGGATGTGACTCTTCTCTGGAGGAGGAATAGGTGAGCATTTTTTTCTTATGCCTTCTGGGATGGAAATGGAGACGCACCTGCAGGAAGGATTTCATGCTCTTCTCTGGTACTAAGTTTCTGCTGGAGTCACAGGACTCCAGGAGATGGGGCTTTTGGTACCAAATATTGAAAAATGTTTTAAAATCATGGATTTTAGCATGTGAGGATTGAAGCTGTCTGAGTGATGCCAGCTGGACCGTGGAGACTGTGATGGCTGCATGCGGTGCTCAGGAGGCAGCAATAACTGACCTGCGCAGCTCGGTCGGTGGGGTGGGATTCAGCTCTGACCCTGGGGTGTCCATCCGAGGTGGTGTCTGGGCTCCTTCGCAGGCTGTGGAAACAGGGGAGGGATGGCAGCACTAACACCTAAGCTCCTTCTGCTGCTAGAGGTGTCCTCGCATGTCCTGCCTGGCCTCTGCCCCAGGGTCTGGAGGCCATCCCATCTCCTAGACTTGCGCAGATGTCCTGGGCACCCTGGGGCATCTCAGCTGGCAGAAGGTGCCTGAATCCTGCTCTGTATCAATACCATCAAGAGTCTGGAAGGTGATCGAGGCTGCCCTGAGGAGCCACCTCCATGTGCTCGGCCACATCCCAACCTGGGCTCCTGCAGCCGTGTTCACGTGGTCACCAGGGCTCCATCCTGACCATTGCAGGTGCTGCACAGCTTTGGGGTGCATGAAAGACCAAGCCAGCAAGAGATCTAGATCAGAAGATGGGGAGAGGCGGGACAACCCTCAGGAAACCTAAAATGACATTAACCACTACATGGGACACGGGACACGGGAGCTCAGCCCCCTGTCCCTGCAGTGCAGGGCCCCAAAGCTGTGTGTGGTGCCCTGAGGTGTGCCCCTGCACGGGAACCTGGGCTCCCCGGGATGCTCCTAGCAGCGTGGGGTCCCTGGGGTGCCTTCACAGCTGATGCTTCGGGGCTGCAGGGCTTTGCTGACCCACCCCGTCCTTGCTCCCCGCTGCAGACCACCAGCTTCTCAGCCTGGAGATGTCTTGCTCACCTGGGGGTCTTGCTGGGCTCCACCAGGGACGTGTTCCCCCAGAAACAGAGCTCTCTGGGGTGAATGTCAGCAGGGACCTGGGGAGGTTTCTGAGGACAACCTCCCCCTCTCCTGTGAAGGAAACCCGCTCCAGCCAGGAGGCTCAGCCTCAGATTCCCCGTTCACAGAGAAGGGGTGTGTTTCCATCCCTACCACGGGGAACTCGTGTGTGTGAACACCAAAGATTGACCCATCACGCTGATAACGTGGAGGGGGCTGTGGTGCTCCAGCTTTGGTGGACTGGCCTTGCCTTGGCATGGGGGTGTCCTTGGGCAGAGACGGCGGGCACCGATCCTGCGCTGCCCTGAGCAGATGGCTCGCTTCTGCCCGCTCCTCGCCTGAGACAAGACACGGAGGGTCGGCCTGGCGTGGAGGCTGCAAGAGGCATGGAATGACCCAGATGCTGCCGGCACCACAGTCCTACTCGCAGGTGACTCCCCACGTGTCCCCCCATGGGTTTGGTCAGTGATAGGTGGCCATTGCCCACCATTACCCTTGGGGGCCCCTCATTCCCAGTGTGACCCCGAGCCCATGCTCCACCATCTCGCTCTGCTCCAGCCCCTCCCAAGGACCAGCCCCAGCAGCAAAATCCCCCCTGCCCCAGACCTGCCCTCGGAGCAGCCCGAAGACCAGAGCCTGGCAAGTCCTTCGTCATGCACGTGCTGGCGGTATGGGGTGAATGGGATCAGTGGGAGGAATGAACACCCATGGCTTTTTTGAGGGGTCTTCTGTGGCTGAGAGGACGTGGCTGCAAGCAGTGGGGCACCATCTCTGACACCACGGCTGCGGCTGGAAGTGCTCCAGCCCTTCTCCAGGAGGGCAAGCACAGGCCTAACCCTGCTGCAGGCTCCAGCTTTCCTCTGAGCACCGAACCGGTGGTGCCTGCCTCCAACTCCAACCCTGCAGGATGAGGCCCATAGCTCTGCTGCGGCAAGGGCTGTGAACCTCCCAGAGACCTGAATTGCCCCACGTCGCTCCCAGGCTGGTCCAAGGGATGCCCCAGCTGCCTCCTCATCCTCACGGGGCCGACCCAAGGGACCTGCAAGCACCCAAGTGCTGCTGTCCCCCAGTGTGGCTGCACCCCAAGGGGCTGCAGCGTGGTGGGACCATCCCGGGAGGGTCTACCTGCAGCGGCAGGTGGGACAGGGGTCCGGGGTGTCCCTCTGACGGGCCGGCCGGGGAGAAAGGTCCCTGCTTAGCAATGCAGGAATGCAGGTCAGGCTGAATGCGGCGGAGGCGGGTCTGATCTGGTGCCCCACTAAGCCCCCATTCTTTCCCAGCCGGTGCATCTTGTATTCAGGCTGCCTGCTCCTAAGCAGAGCGTCTTTAATCCTTCCCTTGTCTCCTCCATTCCCTTTCAGGCCTTTGGCCAATGGGAAGGGGATGAGCAGCTCTCTCCAGGAAGGAAATTAAAAGCGGGGAGGAGGGTAGGGAGGAGGAGAGTGCGGGGAGGGGGACTTGGAAGGGGAGACAATCCTGGAGTGGAGATGCCAGTCATCGGGGTCTCAATAGCCCCATTCACCCTGCCCAGCCACACAGAAAATCAGGGTCACCAGGATCCATGCCCTGCCTGGAGACAACTGTTGCTTTATTCTTTTTAATTGCTGGAAAACGCAGAAAAGTTCACTTGTGTGTGTGGCTGGCTCCGGTGGGGGCTGCGCCGGGGGGCGCGGGCGGCAGAGGGGCGGGAGGGACGGGGTGAGGCCGACGCGCAGCGAGAAGGGACACAAAAAGCAGCCGCACGTGAGGGTGGAGGCTGCGACCCGGCGCGGCGGAGGAGCCATCTGTACGGCTGGGCGGCCAGAGCAGCGGGCGGCTTGGGGACGGGGAGCTGCGCCGGGATGGGGACACGGTGGCTTCGACCCCCGGGCACGCATGGGAAGGGTCCCCTGGGGTTTTGGGGTGGAGGGGGCAGCCCCAGGGCCAGCGGCCAGGCAGAGGAAGGACCTGTGCAGACCGACGTGTGTGGGTGGATGGCCAGGTGTCCCCGCATCTCTGGGCACGGAGATGCCTGGGCTGATGCTTCTGGCTGGAGACACAGCGACCGGGCAGCTCAGAGCACACGCACCTACATAGGGGCACCCAGCGGCACATTGCCACCCCGACCCGAGGATGCCGACACACCTCCCAGACGGACACACGGCCATGCCACCTCCACCCTGATACCCTGCTCCAAGTGCCACCCCAGTCAGGTGAACGGGCCCACCCCAGGGACGCCCCGGAGGGCACGTGTGCAGCCTTGGTGCTCTATCCCAGCAGCCCTCTTGCTCTCCCACCCACCCCGCTTGCTGACCCACGTACCCAGATGTGGGTGAGCACCAGCCTCGAGACACCGGCCACCATGGGTCACGTGCCACCAACCAGCAGCCCTGCAGGTCTGCACCGGCAGGTCATAGAATGATAGAATCATCGAATCGTTAAGGTTGGAAAAGACCCTTAAGACCATCAAGTCCAGCCGGTAACCCAGCACTGCCAAGCCCACCACTAACCCATGTCCCTAAGCACCACATCTCCCCGGCTTTTAAATCCCCCCAGGGATGGGGACTCAGCCCCTGCCCTGGGCAGCCTGTGCCAGGCCCTGACAGCCCTTTGGGGAAGGAGTTTTTCCCAATCCCCAACCTAACCCTGCCCTGGCGCAGCTTGAGGCCATTCCCTCTCGTCCCATCGCTTGTTCCTGGGGAGAAGAGACCGACCCCCCCGGCTCCAGCCTCCTTTCAGGCAGTTGCAGAGAGCAAACCTCTACAGAGTTGTAGAGGTCCACGGCTGCCATCCAGCTCTGATGGGTGGTGGGTGCCAGGAGCACCCCGGGAGCAGGACGTGAGTGCCTGGGCCACAGATGGAGCCAGTCCCAGCCTGTCTCCATCAGGAGCAATCCCAGAGGTATCTCTGCCCATCCTCCCCCAGGCCTTCTGTGAGCCTGGGGCGATTTGTGCCTGTCACAGCCCCCAGATTTGCGTTGCACTTCCCTCCCCAGTCCAGACTTTGTGCCCCTTTGCTCTGCCCTTTGCTGAACACTCAACTTTTCCTCCTGAAGTGCGTCAGAGATGTGCTGACCGTGCTGGTGCTCCTACCTACTCTTGTTCTGAAACTCATCTTCAGCCCACGAGTGCTCCCAAGCACTCCGTGACCCATGGGACACAAGGCAGCAGCCTCTGGGGTTTCTGCGGTACCGTGGTCTGTGCCCCCTTGCAAGTCCTCACCTCGCCCACCCTGTACCACCATCCCTGCCCACCCTCTTGGCTAGCATGGGGCTGGCAAGCCCGGTGCGAGGAGATGCAGGCAGCACCTGGAGCGCCAGCCAGCTCTGACGCAGGGGAGATGCCCGCTGAGCACGGCCCGAGTCTCCAGCAGGGCTCCTGACAGCCCCACAAGTGCTGCACTGCGCTCACGCTCCATACGAGGCCCAGAGACTCCCCTCTGCCACGGCTGGGGCCTCAAAAACCTCAGGGTCGGAGCAGAGCCCCCAAGCTGGGGAGCACCCAGCGGGCAGGGAGGAGGAGGAGGAGGAGGTGAAGAAGGAGAGGCAGGTTTGTGGAGCACAGAAATGAAACCCGCTGCAGAGCACGAGCATCCCATGCTGTTCCCGGGCAGAGGGGCTGTGGGACACGCCGCCCCCCGAAACCCAGCCCACGCGCCTGCAGCCTCAGCTCCTTTCCTGGCAAATGTCATTTTAAAGCCATAACTGCAGCTATTTTGAAAGCATAACTTGACCAGCCCTGATCAAATGCAAACAGAGACCTTCCCCAGGCCAGGGCCTGGCAGACTCAGACGGGAGCGTAACCACAGCTGGGGGACAAAAAGGCGTTTGGGAGACAAACGGGGCCCTGGGTGTTCAGAGCGTTTGGAGAAGGACACGAAGCAGAAGGGAAGGCTGCTGAGCCCTGAGGCTGCCGGACGGCTGGCCCGGGAGCCAGGGCAGGACGGCAAATGGGGAGAATGGCAAATCCAGTGCCGGGAGCGAAAGGGGAAATGAAAGGCTTGGCAGCACGCGATGGCACCGTGCACCAGGACAAAGAGACGCGGGGAAGGAGGGTAACCACCGAGGTACGGTGATGCCCTGGCTGCCAGCTTCGTAGGAGTGACAGAGGAGGGGTATGGTTAGGAGGGGGATCGTAGAGAATGAAACAGTGTAGGGAAAAGTGCGTGAAGAAATCTTCGCAGGTGAAAATCCCAGGCTCTAATAACAAAAATGTGACATTCAGGTCACACATGACGAGAACAGTAAGTTCTCGTGAGACTCAAATATTGAGACTAGAGAATGTGCCAAGTCAGAGGGAGGTGGGAGATCGCTCCCCCCCGTACAGACCGGCTTCGTCAAGACAAGATGGAGAGATACGATTTGTGGGTGCAGTAAATGAACCTCCTGGAGCGATGAGATCTATAACCCCACAAGTGAAGATGTTCTGGGCTGGATCTTGAGTGCTTGGGACCGGGTTGAAGAGGTACCGGGGGAACCGCTCCGTACTAAAAATCACGGCACTGCTGGGTTTAACAGTGCAGTGGGACAGGGAGGGCCAGGCATAGCCCGTAACAAGTTCAGGAAAGGGAACTATGGAGAAATGGGGCACACTCTCCCAAAAAAATACCCCAAGATCCTAAACACAGGCCAGAGGGTGTTAAAAGGGGCGTGAGAAGCTTGGGTAAAATGTGTGCTACAATTCAAAAAGAAAATCAAGTGGTTCAACAATCCCCTTCCTGGCTTGATGGGGGAGTTAAATGGAGCTATTACGGAAAATGATGATGTTTCAGAAACAGAAATCTTGTCTAGGAGAGAATGGGGAAGCCCACAAAACGTAGCAGGTCTGCTGGAAACAGGAGACTAAAAAGCTAAAAATGAATATGCAGAGCACCCTGAAAAAGATGCTACAGTTGGTTGGAACATGCCCTTAAACCACCAAAGGCAGAAAGCCAGCCAGGGGTTGAGGGGATGCCCAGGGTGTAATGGGACCTTCAGGGTGATGAGGCCCTATGAAGAAGCTCAGTGTTTTCCCCGTTGGCCAACGGTGGTGGGGAGATCCCTCAGAGGAGCCAGACCAATTTAAGTAAATCTAGAGGAGGCCCCAGACTGATGGGACGAGGTGGCCATCAGCGTGTCCCCAGGACAGACGTCATTTGGGAAGAACTTATATGTGACACCGCAGAGGTGCTGGCTGCAGCGTGGTACCTCTCCTTACAACTGGGCAGTGGGCTCGTGGGTGGTGAAACTTTCAGCTATGGAAATGGGGTGCTGGGAGCTAAAAAATGGAGATTGTCGTTGCTGTAGCACCAGCGAGAGAGCAGAGCCTGTATGGAAGAGTGGGATTGTTGAGCACGTGGCTGAACACGGAGCTGGGGAGAAGCTGGCAGGGCTCCTGCAAGGATCCAGAGGACATCATCTGTCTGGGTTGTCAGAAAGCTGCTGCTGAGGCACCATGCCAAAGGCTATTAAAGAAACAAACTTGCTGTGGGAGCAGAAGAAAGGCTCTGCCGTGAAGAGAAAGGTTGTTGAAGGATCAGAAGCATCACATAGGGCTGAACGGTCACTCTTCAGGGTGGAGGGCAGTCAGCGGTGGGGGTCCCCCGGGGACCAGCCCTGGGACCAGTTTTATATTTGACATCTTCATCCATCCCCAGGAGAAGGGAGTGAACAGGGAAACCTTCAAGCTCACGGATTACACTGAACTCTCCTGGATGGCCAAAGGCTGTGTTGATGGCAAGGAGTTTCAGAAGGACCTCACAAAACCGAGGGGCATAGAGGTAGGAGGAGGGCTTTGGTGTAGAGAAGTGAAGGTGATGCTTCAAGGGAGAAGCGATCAGAGTGGGGCATCGACACGGAGCTCGGGACAGGTGGTTAAACCCAGGAGCAGAGCTGGGAGCCATCACCGCCCTGGTGATTTCAGGGAACTGTTGATGGGCAGCAGCACCCAAAAAAGTCATCAAAACATATGATCGAGAAGGGTGTTGGGAACAAGACGGAAAGTGTTTTGACACTGTACAAAACCTTGGTGAGGCCTCATCTTGGGTGCTGTGTGCTTGAGCTCCGGTTTCCACAGCTCAAGGAGGAGATAGAGGAGCTAACTTTCTCTGGACCCGTTGTATGAGAGGGGACTGGGAAGGCTGAGACTCCCGTCTGGAAAGGAGAAGGTCAAGGGCAGATATGACTGAGGCTTGCAAAATCATGAAGGTGGTGGACAAGCCGAGCATGAAAGTAGAGTACTGCAGCAGTCCTTGGAGTAAGGAGCGCTAGCAGGTGATGGGTTTTAAACAGTGAAGATAAAACTTCTTTACATAGCAGGGTTTGAACTTCTAGAGCTTGCTGCTGCGGAGGGGGGAAAGGGGCCAGCCAACACTGGCAGGTTCAGAAAGGGACTGCACGAGCTCGTGGGCAACAGGTTCATAAAACGACACTGAAAGGACTGGGCAGGAACGTCTCCTCTAGCCCGTAACACAGCTGGGAGGGGAGTCAGGCCCATGTAAATAAATAGCATCTTCTTTTTCTGCTGTTGGACGCTGAGTCCTGGTGGCCCCCACCTCTGCAGGGGTCTGCCTGATGTGCCACCAGCCACCAGGTCAGGGCACGGGGCCTTGGGGCGCTGCTCGCCGTGCCTGGTATTCCCCCAGCTTCTGCCGTGCCTCCCGCCCCCGTCCCAGCCCCACCGTGCCCCCGCAGCGCTGCCCGGCCCCGCGGGGGCTGCTGGGGGCCGGGGAAATTTGCTCTGTGGGAAGTTTCTGGTGGTTTCGCCCTACGTTTGGTTTCTGTCCAAACTGGTCTGAAACCAAAGCATTTTCTAAACTTCCTGCAAATTGGCAGCTCCTCGCGCCCCGCAGCTCCCGCAGGAGCGCTGCTGCCCCGTCTCCCTGCCAGAGCCATCCGCAGGAACGTCTCTGCCCAGGCACCCGGAGCCGCCTGTCCCGGCTGCTTCCCCCCCGGGGCTGCCAGGCGCGGGACCCCCTCCCCGGAGAGCCGTGCGCTGCAGAGGCTCCATCACAGCCCTGCGCTCTGGCAGCGTGCGGGGTTTCTCCATCCCCGTCCCTGCCAAAGCTGCCATTAAGTGATGCTGGCACGAACGCAGCCACAGCCTCGGGGGCAGGGATGGGGACAGTCAGCATGTTTTCGGAAGTGAACAAGGGGACGGGGGGCTGCACCACTTCCCTGGCCTTTCTCAGCACAGGCAACGTGCACGAGCTGAGTTTTGCAGCCAGTACAGCTGCTCCCCAGCTTTCCCAGCGAGGGTGGTGCCCGCAGGCCCATGGTCACAGCCACACGCTGTGTTCGTGTGCGCAGAAGAGGAGAGGACCGGGCTGGATGTGCCCCAGGCCTGCAGCTTCCCCAGCTGCTGTCCTTTGGAAGGGAACAGCTCCCTGGGCTCCCCCCAGCAGCAGCAGGAGGAGAGGAGCCCAGCAGCAGCAGCAGCAGCAGCAGGCAGGACAGCCAGTGCCAGGGTCAGGCATCCTCCTCCCTCCCTTGCCAGATCCCAGCATGGGGCACATGTGCACCCAGTAAAGCAGACTGGTCCCCAAAGAGGATATTTAGGAGCACATCCTGCGTCGTTAACCCCTGGGTCCGTCGCTGTTTGGGCACATTTGCCCCCACGGGGCATTTCTGTGCACGAGTGCCATGGGAAGGTCTGTTCCATGCACGGGCAGCGCACAGGCATCTGGTCCTGCCTCACTGACCCCTGCCTGTTCCCTGCCCGCTGCCCCAGGACGGCGATTCCTGCTTTGCAAAGCTCCCGGGGCCAGCTCCCGCTGCCTGTTCCTGCCGGCCCCTGCTGCCCATTGCTGCCGGTCCCCGTTGCCCATCACTGCCTGTCCCTGCTGCCCATTGCTATCTGTCCCTGCTGCCCATCGCTGCCCATCCCTGCTGCCCATCGCTGCCGGTCCCCGCTGCCCATCACTGCCCGTCCCCACTGCCCATCGCTGCCGGTCCCCACTGCCCGTTGCTGCCCGTCCCCGTTGCCCACCGCTGCCGGTCCCCGCTGCCCATCGCTGCCCATCCCTGCTGCCCATCGCTGCCGGCCCCCGCTGCCCATCTCTGCCCGCCCCCGCTGCCCATCGCTGCCCATCCCTGCTGCTCATCGCTGCCGGTCCCCACTGCCCGTTGCTGCCCATCCCCGCTGCCCATCGCTGCCAGCCCCCGCTGCCCATCGCTGCCATCCCCGCTGCCCATCGCTGCCGGTCCCCGCTGCCCATCGCTGCCCATCCCTGCTGCCCATCGCTGCCGGTCCCCGCTGCCCATCGCTGCCCGGGGCCCGGCCCCGGCCCCGCCGCCGGGGGAGGGGCCGCCCCGGGGGCACAGCGGGGTCCCCCGCCGCGCTGAGCGGGGCCGGGAGCGGGGCCGGCTGCCATTCCTTACCGCCGGCTGCCACCTAGCGCTGGAGGGGCCGGGGGCAGCGGGGACCCTGGGCGGGGAGGGTCCCCTAGCCCCGGCTCCCCGCAGCTCCGGGGGCCGGAGCCCAGGGCTGCTTCTGGACCCAGGTGGGCTCCTGCAGAGAGAGGCACAGGGCGGGTTAATGAGGAGGGCTCATTAGAGGGGTCTCTGTCCCACGTGCGAAGGTCCCCCTTGCTCCCGAGGACACCCCAGATGTGGCCCAGGGACACGGGTGTGACGAGTCGCTCAGGCTCGTGGTGGCCGGGCAGCGCATCCGTCGGTCCTACGCACAGGGCCCGTTGGTGGCCCACGATGGAGAGGAGGGGTGAAAGTCCGGCCAGCTCCGGCAAGCGTGCCTCCAGCTCTGGCCCTTCTCTGTAAATATTGGGCCGGGGGCCGACCCGGAGAGGGGCTCCTGCCCTTTGCTCTGTTTGCCGTTTCCCTCGGGCTGTTTGGTTTCAGTTAATCATCCTGCGAAGGCAAACAGCGGTGGGGAGGGATGGCGTGCACCGTGCCTCC
This sequence comes from Theristicus caerulescens, assembly GCA_020745775.1. Taxonomy (NCBI): domain Eukaryota; kingdom Metazoa; phylum Chordata; class Aves; order Pelecaniformes; family Threskiornithidae; genus Theristicus; species Theristicus caerulescens. The sequence continues at coordinate 12,581,876 of CM036573.1, forward strand.
CCGCCTGCCGGGCCCGGGGATCCTCGGCCGTGGGGTGGGTGACACCCAGCCGGCTCCCAGGCGTTGGCCACCGGCTTGGGACCCCCGGGGAAGGGGGTCCAGAAGGGGAGCAGGCAGCCCGGGCTCTGCTCCCTACGGACACCGGTCAGAGTTACGCAGTGTGGGGTGATGCTGGGGAGCCCCCCAGTCCTCTCCTCTCCCCTCTGCAGGGTCGGGCTGCTCTGCCGGGGCTGGAGACACCATCAGGGCTCTCCGCAGGACGCAGGGCAGGAATATGAATCCCAAGGTTGGGATTCATATAAAGTTGACGGGCAGGTCCCGTCCCCACGTCTGGGCCAAGCGGTGGTGTAGGAAGAGGCGAGGGCGAGGAGCTCAGCCTGGCGCGGCGGGAGGATGCTCGTCTCCCCTCCTGCACCCTACACCAGCTCTCTGCAAATCCCCACCACCGCTGAGGGCAGCGGTGAGCACCGGGGCCACATGGCCGGGGCTGTGCGGGGCCACCAGCCGCCCCACGCCCCCCCGCAGCCCCCCCAGCCCGGCTGGCCAGTCCCGCTGGCTGTGGTCTGAAGGTCACGCTGCTGCGCAGTGGGGACAGCACAGAGTCCGGGATCCCGCCGGCGCACTGACTGGGGCTCAGCGGCACTCCGAAGCCACCAGCCACAATGTTTTGGGGTCTCCTTTGCCTCCTCCTCTTTGCCGTGGCCAGCGGGACACCCGTCGGGGACCAGGATGAGGATATCCAAGTGCAGGAGAATTTTGAAGCTGAGCGGGTAACGGTGGCTTGCGGTCTCTTAATTCTGGGGGCAGAGGGAAAGCTTTATTTCATTTTCCTCCAGAAAGGAGGGAGATATTACCCATGCCCACGTCAGGCTGTGTGGGACAGGCATTGGCAGCATGGCCCTCCCAGGGTGCCAGTCAGGGGGTGCCACCCCACCAGCACCAGCCTTTGGGATGGCCTCACCCCAGCAAACACCTCGGCAGGGTGGCTGGAGCCCCAGCAGCCAGGGCAGGTGAATCTGGGAGACATCTGTTGATCTGCCCAGCCTAAGAGGTGTGGGCAGGGCCCGCAGGCAGCCCTGGCGCGCAGGATTTGTGCAGGATGCAGAGCGCCTGGGAGATCTGCAGCCAGCCCCGTCCCCTGCCGGGCTCTGCACAGCCCCACGCGTGTGCCTGGGGCTGGGCGCACGGCGGGATGCCAGCCTGATGCCTCCAACCCTGCCTGGTGGCCAGGGGACCCAGGAAAATCTTGCTCGGTGCTGATCCGCTTCCCAAATCCTGCGTCAGCTCTGGCCCCGGCACCCTGCACCATCGCCCCCGCAGTTGCTTGGCCACGAATATTTCAGCTCTGCAGAAAACCAGGAGATGCCCCACCTCGGTGGAGAGGGCTCGTGGCGGAGACGTCCCTTTCTTCTCCCCGCAGATGTACGGGAAGTGGTACGACATCGCCATCGGCACGACCTGCAAATGGATGAAGAACTACAAGGAGAAGTTCAGCATGGGCACGCTGGTGCTGGGCCCCGGCCCCAGCGCCGACCAGATCAGCACTGCCAGCACCAGGCTGCGGTACGGGGCGCTGACGTGGGTGCTCGAGCCTCCCCTGAAGCCCCCCCACCCACGGGTGCTGCGTCTCCCAAGGGCTGGGATGAGACATGGGGGTTGCTTGCTCTGGCTGGCATCGGAGCCCTGAGGACGGGCTGGATTGGGCTCAAACACCCAATGCCTTGGGCAGGGGGATTTTGAGGGTCCCGTGCCATGGCCTCGGTGCCCCAGACAAGATTTTCATGAGATAACCAGGAAAAACGATCGCTCCAAGCAGCTGATTGTTTTCCTCCTCCCTCCAGGCAAGGTGACTGCACGCACGTCTCGGGAGAGTACCAGAAAACCAGCACCCCCGGCAAATACACCTACTATAACCCCAGTAAGTTGGGCTCGCTGCCCACCTGCTCGGCCCCAAGAGCTGCGGCACGGCTGGGCGATGGGAGCCAGCGCCGGGCGCAGCTGGCGGCAGGGGAAAGGGTTCAGGAGAGCAGGGCTCAGAAGCCACAGTTTGGGTCATTTCCAGCCAAAGTACGGAGTAAAGTTGGGGGAAAGGGGCTGTTTCAGCACTGTCCCTGCGTAGGCACGGGACTGTGAGATGTTCTAGCAGATCCCTCCTGCCCCCAGGGTCCCAAGCTGGGGCAGGTTCCCACCAGCCACATTTCAGGAGCGTTGGTGGTATCTCAGTTGTCCACAACCCTTGGTTTCCAGTCCCCTCGGCTAAGAACAGGCTGGTGAGCCTAAAGGGAGTCGGGGTTGTATCAGAGTCTGCTTCCCAAAAATCAGCTGTTTTCTTGAATTAGCCTGATTTCAGCCCCCAGTTCTGGGCTCTTACACTGCCCCGTTTCTCCCTGAGGGGCAGGAATGATGTCCCCTTGTCTCTGTCTCACCCAGAATGGGACGTGTCTATCCGGTCCTATGTGCTCCGCACCAACTACGAAGAATACGCTGTCATTCTGATGAAGAAGAAAAGTAGTTTTGGCCCAAGCACCACGCTGAAGCTGTACGGTACGTCTGGCTATGGCACTTGTGGGCAAGCAGGCTCCGGGGTGGGCCAATGCAGGTCAGAAACACCACCCAAGTGTCCCTTGGCTTTGAGGGACTTGCCCATGGCTTTGGAAGTGGTGCCTTGGACCAGCTCATCTTTGGCTCTGCAGAGGTTGAGTCTCATGGTTCAGCTTAGAGCCACATCACACAACAAACGCCCAAACCAGCGTGTTGTTTGGGATGAAGGTGGCAATATCTCCTGGGAAGAAACCCAGGCCCTGAAGTGGCAGGAGATGCTGTCTTTCATGATTGAGAGACATTAAAACCACTTTGTCCAAGGCCTTGGTCAAGGCTGGTCATGAATAATGGAGGAGAGGTTGGGTAGGTCCCGGAGGCTGGTACTGGGCCTGCCTGCAGCTGCCTGAGCTCTGCGGGTCGGTGGGTGGTTGGGGGGCTGCATGCAGCCCCCTCCCACGCCAGCCCCGCTCACAGCCTGTTCCCCTGCCCAGGGAGGAGCCCGGAGCTGCGGGAGGACCTCATCGAGGCTTTCCAGCAGCTGGCTGTGGAGATGGGCATCCCCACGGACTCCATCTTCATCCTGGCCAACAGAGGTAACGCAGCAGGAGGCACGCGCCTGTCCCCACAGCGTGCCGGCGCACTGGGGATGCTCCTTCTTGGTGGGCGAGGCTGGGGAGAAGGGTGGACGGTCAGGATGGAAGGAGGAGAGACGAAGGCTTTGGTAGGATGGGATGGGAAGGAGACAAAGCCGTGTATCAGTCAGGCTTCCACCAGCTTCCAGTCGGTGGGGTCCTTGCTGGGCTGTCAGGTCAATGCACCCCACAACGCTGTGCTGGGACGAGGGCGCAGGACACCCAGGGACACTCACGACTGCTCCCCATGGCTGGGTGCTCCCAGGACCTTGCTCAGCCCCGGGGGCCAGAAAGTGCTGGCATGACACGGGTGGGTGTGGGGATTGCAGGGTGCTGCTCCTGCGAGTGGGAGGTGGAAAGCAGCAAGAGGGGAAGAACGCTGGGGTGAAACCGGGCGGGGGTCCCCTTCCCCGGGGTCCTGTGTGTGCATGGTGCAGGACCAAGGTGAGATGAGTTTGTCAGGACACCAGCCCTCTCACGCTGCTGATCTTCTCTCCTGTCATCTGGGCCAGGTGAATGCGTCCCCCAGGAGACTGCAGCTGCCCCCCAGGTGAGCGGCCCAGCCGGGACCTCCTGAGACGGATCAAGGCTGGAGACATCCCCTCCGAGCCAAACCTACTGGAGGCCTGGTGTCCAGGGACCAGACCCCATGGGCAGGACACGTTGTTTGGGCGGCAGCTCCGCTGACTGCCCTGGGAGATGCTCTTTCATCTCCACTGATGGGCTTTGCCTGTGAGGATGGGGGCACAGACAGGCACAGGCTGCAGGCTGAGGGTCCCCAGGGCCAGGTGGGCACCAGGGCTCATTTAGATTGGATATTAGGAAAAATTTCTTCCCTGAAAGGGCTGTCAGGCCCTGGCACAGGCTGCCCAATGGTTGAGTCCCCATCCCTGGAGATATTTAAAAGCCGGGGAGATGTGGTGCTCAGGGACATGGGTTAGTGGTGGGCTTGGCAGTGCTGGGTTAGCGGTTGGACTTGATGATCTTAAGGGTCTTTTCTAACCTAAATGATTCTCTTCTCTTCCAAGTGGAAGGCAATGGCCCTTTCCTACTCTGACTTTTTCACGGGGTGAAAGTTGTCGCACGTGGAGCCTGGTGTCTCCTTGCTCCTTGCCTGGCTGTGGGTACCCCAGCCAAGCTGTGGGCTCCCCCTCCAGGGGTGGGGAGGCAGCTCAGTGCCTCCTTTGGCTACGGCCACCCAGCACCTCCCGATCTCACAGGGTTGAGTTTAGAAGGATTTTCAAGAGGGAATAGGACTTTCATAGGAGAAACAGCCCCATTGACTTGAGAACAGGTAACATGTCTGGAGGAGACACCACCCTGCGTCAGTGAGAGGAGAGACACATCCCCAGCCCAGCACGGGGCATGACTGGGGCACTTTGGGTGTCTTTATCCAAAATACACGATCCTGGCGCCCACCCAGGATGAGCACAGGGCTGGGAAGGCTGTGAGGTGTGGAAGCAGCCTGTTGACCCAAGATCAAAGACTGCAGACGTGCTGGGAGCACCGGGGAGGGCTGGAGCCTGCGCGGGCTGCGGCACCCAGCAGAGCAGCCCCTGACATAGCCCATCCTGGGGGCAGCGGGGGTCCGGGGGCGATGGGGTGGGCAGCAGGTCCCACGGGCAGGGGCTGACGGCAGCTCTGTGCTTCCTTCCCCGTGCAGAGGGCGCGGAGAGCAGTCCTGCCCCCCGAGGAGGGCTCGGCCGCGGGACCCCTGCCCCCTTACATCGGCAACAAGGAAGGTACGTCCCAGGGGAGGGGGCTGCATCGGGCATCCCTCTGCCCTGCATCCCCCTTTGCCTGTGACAGCCCACGCCGCGCTCGTCCGCAGACTCATGCCGGCTGAGCCAGGACCCCGGGCCCTGCAGCGGGATGCTCTCCCGCTTCTTCTACAACTCCTCCTCCATGGCCTGCGAAACCTTCCTCTACGGCGGCTGTCTGGGCAACGGCAACAACTTCTACTCAGAGAAGGAGTGCCTGCAGGCGTGCCGGACGGAGGGTGAGCGGGGCGACCGGGAGACATCCCAGCGGAGCGAGGGCACGGGAGGTGCCTTTGCTGAGGCATCAGAGGGGATCAGAGAGTGGCCTTGAACACCATGTGTCTGGCATCCATGTGGGAGGTGGGGGGGGCCCTGAACCCCCCACCCTCAGAGCAGCCCCCTGTCCCCGCAGCTGCCTGCAGGCTGCCCATCGTCCAGGGTCCCTGCCAGAAGCCGGTGACGCGTTGGGCCTTCGACGCAGCTCAGGGCAAGTGCATCACATTCAGCTACGGAGGCTGCAAGGGCAACGGGAACCAGTTCTACTCGGAGAAGGAGTGCAAGGAGTACTGCGGGGCTCCTCCGCTGGCAGGTACCCCCACCCTGCCCGCACCACACGCGCTGCGCTGGGGGAACGGGGGCAGCAGCCTGCACCGTCTCCTGTCCTGCTCTGGGCTGGGTCTGGGTGGGCTGGGTCTGCCTGGGGTTGGGACAGGGCTGTCCCGGGTCTGGGATGGGTCTTGGGATGGGTCTGTCCTGGATCTGGATGGGTCCGGGCTGGGTCTGTCCTGGGTCTGGGATAAGCCTGGGCTGGGTCTGTCCTGGGTCTGAGATAAGTCTGGAATAGAAGTGTTTTGGAGGGGGGGCCCAGGGATGCTGGGGTGGCCCCAGGAGGGGTTACAGGGGTTATGGGGGTCACTAATCTACAGGCAGTATTGCACAGCGGGGTACGTATAGGCTGCAGACATACTGAGGCCACGACTGAACTTCAAAACGGTCTTGATAAAAGGGGGAATGGCCCCGAGCAGGCTGGGGTGCAGTGGGGAGCAGTGGAGGCAACGGCCCCCAGGCAGGGGACACCAGTGAGGGAAGAGTGGCTGACAAATTTGGGGGGTGTAGGGACCCTGACACCAAATAAGGACCAAACCGGGGTCCCCGCTGGGGGTGTACCCCCTGTGCGACGCCTGCCAGACCTTCCGGCTCCAGTCAGCGCAGGGGTTTCCGTATTGGACCTCCTCGGGAGACACAACAGGCACCGCGCAGCCCACGGGGGAATGGAGAAGCAGGTTTTCAGGAGCGTGGCAGGGGAAATCTTCCCAGAGAGGGGCGAGCTCAGGGGTCTTCAACCACAGCCGGCCCTGGGCAAGCCTGCTCCCAGCAGGAGTCTGTCCACGGAGCGAGGAGGGGGTCTGTGGGTCTGTCCGTCACCCTGCACGTCTCTCTGCTTGCAGAGGATGAGGAGTTTCTGCATCTGTCAAACTGATGCGGGCAGAGGACGAGCTGCCAGCACCCAGCACCGCGGCCCCGCAGGAGGGTGCCGGCAGCTGCCGGCAGCACCGGAGATGCCTCCAGCAGTAAATGTCTCTAATGTGACCAACAAGCCCAGTGTCCGTCCTCGAGCTGGTGGGGAGCAGGGTGAGGGGTCCAGGAGGGGCAGGGGATGCTGTGGGGTCCTCGCTGGCCTCCCTGGTGGGGTGTCCCCCCCCTTTGTGGGGCTGCTGGGTGCTCCCCACGGAGTCTCTGCCCCTTCCTCAGCCCTCTGCCCTCTGCCCATGCAGTGCTGGGGGGCCAAGTGGGGCACCGAGGGGCTCAGGGTGTCCCGCTGCGTGGGGTTCGGCCCCCCATTTCCCAGGGGATGGTGATGGGCAGGCGGGAAGGGGTCAGCAGCGGGGGGAAGGGGTGCCTGCACCTCCCTAAAGGTGAATAATTGCGGCTGCATGGCAGTCACAGTGGGAGTGGGGAGGGCCAGGGATCACGGGGAGGGATGAGGATCACGGCGGGGTTACATGGGGCTTACAGCGAGGGATGACGGGGTGTCGGAGGGGACCCTGAGGGGTTACTGGAGGGAATTACGGGGTTATGAGGGTCAGAGGGGGAAGATGGGGCTGTCACAGGAGGGGATTACAGGGGTTATGGGGATCACAGGGGGCTGTAGGGGTCCCAGGGGGGGATTAGAAGTGTTTTCGAGGGGGGGCCCAGGGATGCTGGGGTGGCCCCAGGAGGGATTACAGGGGTTATGGGGGTCATGGGTGGCGATGGAGGTCCCAGGAGGGGTTGCAGGGGTTATGGGGGTCACGGACGGCCATGGAGGTCCCAGGAGGGGCTACAGGGGTTATGGGGGTCACGGGCAGTGATGGGGGTCCCAGGAGGGGCTACAGGGGTTATGGGGGTCACAGGCGGCCATGGAGGTCCCAGGGGGGTTGCAGGGGTTATGGGGGTCACGGGCAGTGATGGGGGTCCCAGGAGGGGCTACAGGGGTTATGGGGGTCACGGGCAGTGATGGGGGTCCCAGGAGGGGCTACAGGGGTTATGGGGGTCACGGGCAGTGATGGGGGTCCCAGGAGGGGCTACAGGGGTTATGGGGGTCACGGGCGGCCATGGAGGTCCCAGGGGGGTTGCAGGGGTTATGGGAGGTCACGGGCAGCCATGGAGGTCGCAGGGGGGTTGCAGGGGTGACGGGGGGGGGGCTGTGAGGCTGACGGGAGGGGATTGCGAGGGTCGTGGGGGGCTCTGGGGCCCCAGGAGGGGCTGACGGGGGCTGTGGGGGTCACAGGAGGAGGCTGCGGGGGTCTGGAGGGGTTGGGTTCCCGCTGGCCGCGGGGGTGCCGGGGGTCGCCCCCAGGGCGGCCCCGCCGCCGGCCGCGCCCCGCGCCCTGCTGGCCCCTGCCAGCCGCCGTAGCCGGCGCCGCGCGCGCCCCGTCCCCCGGCGGCGAGGCGGAAGAGGCAAGATGGCGGCGGCGGCGGGAGCCCCGTGTCGCCTCCGCTCCCCGCGCCCGGCCCCGAGCGGCGGCGCCCGGCGGGGCTGAACCGCCGAGCCGGCCCCACCGCCCCCTTCCCGCCCCAGCCCCGGGCCATGCCCGGTTAGCCGCCCCCTCCCCGGCACACGGCGGGGCCCCGGCTGAGCCCCCTCCCCGCCGCGGCGGGCCGGGCCGGGCCGAGCCCGCGCACCTCCGCCCTGCCGAGCCCGGGAGGCCCCGCATGGCCGGAGCAGCCCTGCCCCGGCTCTGACTCAACCCCCGCCCCGAGCCGTGACCTCCCCCGATGCCCGTCCCGGGGCCGCCCTGCCCCTGAGCCCCGGAGCAGCGGCCCTTTTCCCGGCGGCGGCGGCGGCGGCGGCGCCCGTGTGGGACCAGAAAGATGTTCTCAGCCCTGAAGAAGCTGGTGGGCTCGGACCAGACTCCGGTCAGAGACAAGAATATCCCTGCGGGGCTGCAGTCCATGAACCAGGCTCTGCAGAGGAGGTTTGCCAAGGGAGTCCAGTATAACAGTGAGTCGGGGCCCGGCCGGGGGGGTCCTGTCGGGGGGCGCACCGGCCCCGGGCGGGCGGCAGACGGCCCCGGTGCAGCCCATCCGATGGCCCGGGGGACCCCGGTGGGACCGTGAAATGCGTAGGCTTGCCTTGTGCGTGGTGGGGCTTTTGCCAGGATTCGCCCAAAGCCGAGTTTGCCATTAGATGTTAGAGCTTGCGGAAGCGTGGGAGGAGGAAGGGATGGGAAACTTTTATCTTTCAGTGCGGGAGCTGGGAACCTGTGGTGCGGCGGTGTCCCCAGTCAGCAGATGTCCCGAACGCCTGCCTGCTTTCCGCTGACCGTGGCAGAGAGAGTGCCTTGTAAATCAATTTTTGTCAGTTAAAGCATCAAGAAGTAACTCCCCTGAGCCTGTGGGTGACCTTCCCTGCAGCCCAGGATAATGGTATTTATAATTAAGCTCTAGTGGTTATATGATAAGGGTCTGTTGAAAAGCTCTGCCCTGCCAGGCTTTAATAAAAGGTGAGTGATGTACCTTTACGTGCCCTTGGTACATAATTTCATTTTGACTATCTTTTCTGCAACTGATACGTTTGCTCTTTTCTCAGGGAATGTTTTCAGAATTTTTTTCCTTTCAGTGTTGAGGCTGAGAGTTGCGTTTTTCCCTTGAAGCTCAGTAGAGGTTATTTCTAATAGAGTGTTTCAGGAGGGCACTGCAAGTGTGTGAAATACATCCCAAAGTAACAACTGTGAGACGGGGACGGTAGTTATGTCATCCTTGCTGAAAATAGATGGTACCAGAGAGCGCTGCGAGTATCAGCTCGTCGGTGTGGATCCAGGCAGGCAGCGAAGTCAGATTGCAGAAGGCCGAGAGATTGGCAGTTGGGAGACTGATTTGTAAACGTGGCGCTGAATAATTTCTGTGAAGGCACACGTGTTGGAGGAACAGAGCTTATGTTGGCTCTTAATCTGAAGCAGAACGCGAAGGGAGATGTTGGCACTTTGGGGTTTGGGGCTTTTTTTTTTGCTTTGTTTAGTATTTTCGCTATTGACTGTGCTTTTGAACTGGTATGTTTGAAGCTCTCTGCTTTACTAGGGAGAGCATTTGGTGCCTTTATCCGTAGCGCATCTGTTAGATACACCAGTAGAGCTTACGTTAGAAAATCAGTGTCTCAGCAAGCAGTCACGCATGTGAACAGGAGCACGGTGTTGCTGTTAAGAGACTTGATTTCCAGTGAAAGGCGGGGGGCGAGGATGAAACTATCGTGCCTTGGCATGCGTTATTAACATATGCATTAACATGCATCGTTAAACGCGTACCTGGAGATCTGCTAGTTAAAGACTGTTGATCTGTGCAGAGGCTTCGTGCAGCCCGCAGACCAGAACACATCCACGTGCTTCACTGGTACCCGTTTGAGATCAGGTAGCTAACCCAGCTTGTGAATTATGTACGAGAAAGGAGTTGACTTTTCCATGGGTGAGTGTTTGTGCCGCAGACGGTACGGATCAGCTGCATCCTGCTGGCACAGCAGCCGACGGGGACAACTCTTTGTTACGTGTTCACTAACTGCACTGTCGACGAACCTGCCTCGATGTGTACCTGCTTGCCATTAATCCAGCAAGGCCAAAAATGCCAACAGCTGAGCTACCAGCTGTAGCTTTGCTGCTTTTTGTCTCGTTACCAAAAGCCTCAGGAAGGCTTTTTGGTTTGTGCCCTGTTTTATCAGGATTTGCGTTCTCGTTACTGCTTTGATATCTGGAATAAAACTGCAGCTTTCTGTCACTGCCTTAAGGGAAGCTTTCCAATCTCCATAGTAACTCTTCCCAGGACTGCTGTTATATATTTATAGGAGACACAGGCAGGCTTAGGAAAGGGCTTTGAAGTACCCTACATAGCCACGGCACTGGGCGGGGGGGTCGGTTCCAGCACGGTGAGGTTATGGTCCCAGTGGAAGGTGGGCTGTGAAGGAATGGCATTACAAGGGCCATTGCTCAGGGAGGGCAGAGCTGCAAATTCTATGCATTGCCAATGCTCCTTTCTTAGCAAATATATGACATTCAGCAGAGGAATGCAAAACGTGTTTTGTAACCACCATTAACACACACAGATCTTAAAACTCCTCCGTTCCCCTGGAATCACCTGGACCTAAACCAAAGGCTGCTGTGATGACTGGTTTTACAGAAACGCTTCCTTGCTTTCATAGACCATTACTGATCATGAACTGAAGCCTGCTTCCTTCCCAGAAATATATTTAGTGTGCTGAGAATGCCTTGAATTGCTTGCTGATAAAGTGGTCAGCAAATGGCCGGGACACGGGCCTTATCACCTGGCTCGTGGTGCCTCGCTGCGGGGCTCGGAACAGGCCCTGCTGTGCCAGCCTTCACGGCTGTCGAGTACATTTTGTGGCCAGGCGGCCCCCCCGTTTGAGGCGATACTGAAGATTGTGTGGTGGTTTAATGGCACGGAGGATTACAAGCACTGGATAGTTTGTACCTCTAAATTAAACCGAAATGATTTGTTCTGACAGTCTCTCTCCCACTCAGTTCAGTTTCCAAAAGGAAGAGTGTTGCAAGGTGGGTAGGTTTAGATTTCTAATGAAATGATGAGAGCAAAGGCCAGTATTAGCTCTCGGCAGCTGTCGCTTCCTCTGCATGGGACATCCTATTTCAAAACAAAAGCATTTTCATGCTGCATTCCCAGCACACACACTCCTTATTTGCTGTCTTTATCACCTGCACGGAGCTCCTGTGTTTTGCAGACCGTGGCCCAAACAACGCCAGAGTTCCCTGAGCACTAGGGAAGGCACAGACCTGAAAATGATGTGGGTCTGTACCATATATGTAATGGCTCGGATGTTTATGGGAGATCACGGTTCCAAGTATGGGGAAGCAATCTTTGTAAAAACTCGCTCTTTTTTTCCTGCTTGGGATAGCCTGAGCTTGGATCGGGTCTGCTGCGTCGCCATTCGGGTAGCTGTGCTGGCCCAGGGAGGGCAGCGCAGGCCGGGGCGAGTAGGCTCGGTGGATCTCATGCCTTTGGCAGCAGTGCTTGTTTAAACAAATTACAAGACAAATTACAGAAGGAGCTACCAGCACCAGGTTACTCAAACGTGAAAGTTTATGTAAGGCAATGATGGGCAAACAAGGGTGAAATGAACGGTTCTGGCTGGGTTACGCTGGCAAGAGAATTCCCAGGGAGTTATCCATTGATGAACAGTGACAGGAGCAAAAAACATGGAAGTGCTACAGGTTCCGATCCATCCGTCCTGTCGCCCAGAACACGGCGTGCCTTCTGCTCTGGGCTTTGTTCTTAACGCTGCATCCAGCGTGCACGGCACCCGACAACCCCACCGCCGCGTGTGCCTGGAGCGTGGGCTGCGCTCCTGGGGAGCTGCGGGCCTGCCCCCAACGGTCACCAGTGCTGAAATGCCACAGTCAGTAGCTCCAGGAATTCTCCCCAGCCCCTCTCCTTACTACTTTTCTGCCTAAAATGTGCTTTAAAAGACAAAACTTAATTCATACCGTGTATCCTTTTGGTAATCATTATAGTCCTTGCTTCTTTTGTGTTGTTTTAGAGTAGTAGTTCCCAGACTGATTGTAGTTTTAAGTCTTTTCATTCAGCGCTGCTCCCAAAAGAAGAGGCTTCCCCTCTTCCTGCTGCTTCCCACCTTCTCAAGTTTTCTGCTACTGCTGACTAGGAATAGTGTGGCCAGCAGGACCAGGGAGGTGATGGTGCCCCTGTATTCGGCACTGGTGAGGCCGCACCTCGAATCCTGTGTCCAGTTTTGGGCCCCTTAATTCAAGAAGGACATGGAGGTGCTGGAGCGTGGCCAGAGAAGGGCAACGAGGTTGGTGAAGGGTCTAGAGAACAAGGCTTATGGGGAGCGGCTGGGGGAGCTGGGGTTGTTTAGTTTGGAGAAGAGGAGGCTGAGGGGAGCCCTTATTGCTCTCTATAACTGCCTGAAAGGAGGCTGTAGAGAGGTGGGGGTCGGTCTCTTCTCCCCAGGAACAAGTGATGGAACGAGAGGAAATGGCCTCAAGCTGCGCCAGGGTAAGTTTAGGTTGGATATTAGGAAAAACTTCTTTACTGAAAGAGTGGTCAGGCCCTGGCACAGGCTGCCCAGGGCAGGGGCTGAGTCCCCATCCCTGGAGGGATTTAAAAGCCGGGGAGATGCGGTGCTTGAGGACATGGTTTAGTGGCGGACTTGGCAGTGGTAGGTTAGCGGTTGGACCTGATGATCTTAAGGGTCTTTTCCAACCTTAACAATTCTATCGTTCTATGACTCAGGTATTTGTGCAACTTGGGGTGAACCTGCTTTGACTGCTGTCTGGCCTCTTCCCCCCGGGAAGTGCGCTTGGGGGTGTCTGCAGATCAGCTGTGCTCCTTTTGGCAGCAGAACCAGCTTAAAGCATTTGAATTGCAGCCTTGTAGTCACAGTCCCAAAGACCTTAATGAGGGCAAGGTTATGACCCTCCGCGTGGGGATTATTAGCAGAGGAGTCCGGGGGTCTTTGCTGCAGGGTCTGAGATCCTTCGTCGCTGCAGTGTCCTGGAGGAATACGGGCAGAGCTGGGAGTTCCTGATTTCTGGCTCTGAGTTGGTCTGAGACCCGCTCTCTGGGCCTGGATCTTCACTGCTCTGCTTCCATGTCCCCATCTGGAGAATGGAAATCCCTCTCTTTTTCCTGATGCAGTGACAATATGAATAAAGCGATTTGTTTAGCTTTTTCCTCACATCTCGCTCTATTCTCCATCCCTACCCTTATTCCCGCAGATAATTCTCCTGTCTTTGCTACAAACCTGCGGCTGTTTGCAGTAAGTACTGATTTAACTTAAAATAAGGCAGCAATTGTTACTGTCTCGTAGGTAACAGTACTAACCTCACCCATAATTACTGGTCCTCCTTCCACGTTCAGCCTGGGCCTGTGATGTACCTGCCTGGCTGTGCCCTGCAGCTCACTCGGCTCTTCTGTCTTGCAGATGCCTGTCACTGAGTACACCTGCCCCAGCCAAAGTCCCAAATACAGATTTGATTTTGCTGCAAATGATTTACATCACCTGCCTGCTGCCTGTTCTGTTTTTAAAGACTTTTTCTTTCTTCAGGAAAAAAGTCAGTGAAAACTCATGCACTATGTAGGAGGAAAGAGATGCTAACATGGAGAGTGCTGAAGCTGGAAAGGGCCGTTGGACCTGTTCAAACTGAGCATGTGGTGCCACGAGCACCCTACGTTGATCTAAATGTGAGCTGCTCAGGGGTGGGGGTGATCTCCTTGCCGCCCCAGCCGTGCCTCCCATGTGCTGCTCCTACTGCTCATGCGGCTGGGCTCTTGAGCTAGAGAAAAAAACTGAAAAGGAATAATTTCGGGGTTAGTTTTCAGCCAGTTCAGTTGCTTGATCCAACTCAACGTGTAGCTGCGTAAATAACGCTGTTGGCACTAGGAAAGTCCCGGGCGAGGTAAGAGTGCCCCTTCTGGGCAGAGCTCACAGCCAAGTCGCCTGGGAATGGTCCTGAGAGTGCGCCCTGAGAGCAGCCGAACTGTTGAAGGAAGGGTCTGTTCGTCCCTTAAAACTCACTGTTGGGGTATCTCATGCTGCACTTCATGGGGGAATATGAATTTTAAAATGGCTCTCTAAGGTGGGCAGTGAGAGCATTTAGAAGGGCTTGGGTTTTAAAGGGGACAAATGGAATCTCATTCTGCCTATGCCGTGGACTTGCTGCGTTAATTAAGAAAAATCAAAGGAATCCTCCATTGATTGTTTCACCGTCTGTAAGGAGGAAGCAGAATCGCACACAGGAAACGCAGGAAGCGGTTTGTTGTCGCTGCAGAGATGCTCTGGGACCTGTAGGTGAAGTCAGCCCATAAATACCATGTTCATTCTTGCCTTTAGTATCCTTTTGCTATTTTAATAAGTAACTTTGTAAAAGAATAAACAGCAGTACCTCTCAGTGTAGAACAGCATAAGCACAGTGGAACTGCAGCACAAAATTTCACCAGACAGAACTCTTCCACGGACTTTGCATATGGGGTCTGTTTTACCTTAACGTTTACCACTTAAACTTTTCTCTGAAATGTCTGCAATAACTCCTGAGTTACAACAGAAGGCAGCCTTGGGGCTGAGATTTCCTTGCTCAGATGATGATGCACAACCTAATGCTAATCACCTGAATCTGCCATTAGATGTCTCCGAGTGGCCCATTTCCTGGGGGATAATAGCTGCTATTCAAAACACAAGCAGAAAAATTCTGTTCAAGTCAGCGTATGTTTCCCCATAGCCTTGTGGTTGCCGCTTAAAACAAGGATGGTATTTTAAAAAAATAATCCCAGAGTGTAACAGATAATTTAGAAAGCAACACATACTGTTTTCAGAAAGAACAAGGTAACATTAGAGTAGGCTCTGGAAAGTTCGTGATATTAATTGCTACAGAAGTTACTTTGCCGGGTTGTGTGCAGTTTATGGTATTTTGGACGCTTCCTTGGGAGGGTTTGAGTGAGTTTCTGCGTTGACTGAATTTCCCTGCTGCCGATACAGCACGCGTGCACGGCGTGGTGGCGGATCAGCTGGGTGCGAGGCCGGCCGGTGGCAGCGGAGCTGTCGTGCCGTTACCCGAGCCTGCAGTTTCTGAGAAGGCCTTTGCCGAGGGCCATCGGTGCAGCCGCACCTGAACCCAGCCAAGGGCTGGCTCCCGTGGCAGAGACCGTCCCTCTGGCACACGGAGGACCCGCAGAGACTCAGTTTCTCTCGGTTTTATTTCACTGTTATTTAAGCGAGTTTATGTCCCCAAAGGGGCATGCTTGTTTTGGTTCAGTTTAATTTGTTTCTAATGCAGGTAAGATGGACTGATTTTGATTTCATTTGAGTCAAACTGTGGCCATAAACAGAGTCAGTTTGGCGAATTTATGGGGGGCAGTTTAAGATAGACCCCTGTGAACATAAACGACCTTGCCCTTTGTCCCTGCCAAGGATTGCCTCCTCACCCGAGACCCTCGGGGCAGTGAGCTGGAGCAGCTGAAGAGCAACACACAGTCTTGTTCTGCTTCCCCCGGGAAAGGGGATGCTGCCCCAGTGCAAGGAAGCTGGAGATAGCTGAGAGCGATGACAGCTTAACTCTGCGGTGATGTTCACCAGAAGCTGCCTCTCAGCTCTCCCAGCACCACCCAGAAGAACGATTCCACCAGTGCTGGGGTTCAGAGGCACACCCCTGTAGGACCCCGCCTGATCGGCTCAGCTGAGAGCTGGCCCGTGAGCTTTCAGTGGGCAGCTGGGTCTAGAAGTGAGTAGGAGGCTGAGGGGAGCCCTCATCGCTCTCTGCAACTGCCTGAAAGGAGGCTGGAGCCGGGGGGGTCGGTCTCTTCTCCCCAGGAACAAGCGATGGGACGAGAGGGAACGGCCTCAAGCTGCGCCAGGGCAGGGTTAGGTTGGGGATTGGGAAAAACTCCTTCCCCAAAGGGCTGTCAGGGCCTGGCACAGGCTGCCCAGGGCAGGGGCTGAGTCCCCATCCCTGGGGGGATTTAAAAGCCGGGGAGATGTGGTGCTTAGGGACATGGGTTAGTGGTGGCCTTGGCAGTGCTGGGTTAGCGGTTGGACCTGATGATCTTAAGGGTCCTTTCCAACCTAAACGATTCTATGGTTCTATTTTCTCAAGGAATGGGAAGTGTTTTAAGGAGAAATGGGAATAATATAGGAGGTAATTGAAGGAGAACCATGGTATAAAAGGCTAGCAAAGGAACGGGGTGCGGCAGAGTGGGAGCAAGGGCTAGGTAGAGGTAAAGGCAGGAGGATGGAAGGAGCAGAGACGTAGCTGGCTGAAGCTGTGCAGATTCTGAAGATTCAATCTTGATGTTGGTTCTTTTTGCTGTGCTAGTGTGAGTAGCTGAATAAACACTAATTTTAATGACTGAGGCTCATGTTTTTTAACAAACCCCATCATGCCTGTGTAATATGGGAGAACTAATTACATCTGAATAATGCTTGCAAAAAGTTAACATGCTTTTCACAGCATTCTTTGATTTGTTTTTAATCAACTTTATTTGTCTGCTTGCTCTTTTCCCCAGTGAAAATTGTCATCCGAGGGGACAGGAACACTGGGAAAACCACGCTCTGGCACCGACTGCAGGGAAAGAAATTTATTGAGGAATATATTCCAACTCAGGAGATCCAAGTCACCAGCATCCACTGGAATTACAAAAGTAAGATGGAAGAGGGTGGAGGGAGTGACAGTCATGGGACTGTGCCTTGGGGGTAGAAATTCCACTGCAGCCTCCTTTGCTTCTTTCTTCTGTGTCTGCTTGGGAGATAAAATGATCTGTCATCACTCTTGTTATTTTAATTTAGTATTCACAGTTTTGCAGTCATGTTTTTAATAACTTTACTCAGAAACTATATAAGTGCTAAAGGGTAGGTCTTTGGAAGCCGCAATTCAAGGAAAGGGTTTAATAGGCGATCCAAAAGATTTGAAATATTTGTGATACTTGCTTGACTTGTTAATGAAAACAGGTTTATTATGGAAACCTGTCTCTGAGGCTGACCCTGCTGATAGTGTTACTGTGTTGCGTAGAAGTGAATAGCATGGTGCAAACTAAATTTTTACTGATTAAGATATAAAGAGCATCCTGTAACTGGTGAAGGTGATGTTTTAAAAATTATTGTAGTACTGATAACTCTAGGCTGACTTACTGAAGCACAGAAGTATCTTATCAGTAGCTTTTTTTAAGTGCTTGTTTGAGTCTGAGAGATGAGGTGCGAATTTTTTTTATTTTCCCCATCTGCTCTGACAGTATAAAGTGGCTATGAAAGCCCCGGATCTCGCCTGGAGAAGACACTGCAGGCACTGAAATTGCATAAGGCTCTGATTCACCAGTGCAATAAATCTGGCTTTCAGGTTCCTGATCAAAAATGCCACAGCCTTGTGGGGTGAACTACTGATTCAGTAGGAACTTGCTCTGTAAGACTGATACTGCTTTAAAAAAAAAGGTCAGCAGTTAGTTTGTCGTTATCAGACACTGTCCATCTGCACCACTCTGACCTTTTGTTGAATCAGGTATTCTCTGTCCCTCAGAGCTGGGAAAAAACCCCATGCAGTGAACACCGAATTGGGTGCTTCGCCTAATTCACCGATCAGATATGTATTGCTGGATGATACCATGATGCCCAAGTCCTGTGATAATGATCACGGAGCCACAGGGTGTGTGGGCCAGCGGTCAGCCTTGGGACAGGGCGCTCTCAATCCGTTGCCTTCGTAGGATTCAGCACAAGGAGAGCGAGCAGATGCTGCTGTTGTACGTCCACAGGGAGCTGGTAACCAGAGTTCTGGAGACTCTCGTGCCCTTATGAAGACAGGCTTCCACATGAGTCAGCGCGCTCTTGACAGAGGTTGAAAAGGTTTATAGGGATGGATGGTTGTGGTTTGCCTTGGATGCGGGAGGGAAGCAGGTCATCCTTGCTCAGTGCAGCTAGCAGTCTTCCCCCCTTCAGGATCCGATGTTGAGCTAAGCCTGATGTCACAGGTTTTCAGATTCTTTCACGGGGACTCTCCAGGTGACCGTGACGCAAAGGTGTGCCTGTTAGCTTCTACATTTCTCCATAAAGTATCTTTATTTTGCGTACCATCTTCCTATGTTCTGCCTATCAGCTGGCCCAAGGTGTTGACACATCTGCAGCGTTCATGCAGCGCTGTTCCCCATCGGCAGCGAAACCTCTGGCATGTTGTATTTTAGCTGGGGCATCCTTCCCCCACAGTCGTCTTCCTCTCTCTCGGAATATCAACACATCAGTTACTGATGTGTGAAGAGCTTACAAGTTGTTTGGATGATGGAAACTGTCTCCAAAATCAAGCTTGAATGCTTCAGCCTAAACAGACTTAGAGCAGAGTAAGAAATTAAATACGTCTGCCTTAGATATCCAAGTCTAAAGAGTGCACTGAATGTTAATTGTGGTTTTCTGCAATATCACAGGTAAAAACCTCAGAGTTCAGTTTCCTCTCTAATCAGCGTAGGTAATACAAGTGCTTTTGTAAATACAGCCTGGGAGTCTGGCATTTGATTTCCAAGAGGCTTATTCATGCCTCGTTGTTTTGGTATACCTGAACAGCTATACAAAATGCATATATACAGGGTTTTGTATACATGCAAAAAGGCGTTTGGAGACTGCTCCATGTGTAGAAAGACCCCGTCATCTCGAGTGTTTCTGCATATTTTAGGGATTGTTATGTTCTTCTACTGAAGCTGAAGCTTAGGCACTGGCTTTTTCAACATGGATGCAGCCCTGGGGCAGAAAACAGCTACACGTGAGGCTGGCTTTTGCTGTACCTTGGTAACCGCAGGTGTATTTGTTATTTTTAGTGCTTAGTTCTAACATTTATGTGATATGTTTCTGTAGAGCTTGCTGGTTAGAGTTGACAGCAATGTGTACGTACGGTGATGGACTTTCCTCAAGGTGAAGTGTTGCTGAGCTAGTCTAAATATCTGGAAGGCTCTACGTGAAATTGTGCCTTTCATTTTTGTTTCTTTTACATTGTAAAACACTGTATTATTTTCTTAGTAATAATTTCCAGCAGTATAGGAAATTCTCCGTTGACCTTCTTAAAACTTGTTTTAAAAAATAACCCCCTTTTTTAGAAATATTGTGAGGTATCTTTCCTGCTGTGAAAACTTTCCATCCAAGACAGGTGATGTGAGTACTCTGAGAAATTGGCTCAGATCTAATTACCGCCCTGTTGGCTGAGTTAATCTGTAGAGGAAAAATGAAGTTTGTTTTTCCTGTGATCATGCTCTCAAGCTACCTTGAATAAACGTTATGAGGTGGCTGGCAGCAAATATTTACGAATGCTAATTAAATCGCTGTCAAATATTGAAGGATTCTTACATTGCCTGGTATTAGAAGATTTGCATTTTAGATGTGGAACATACCACCTTGTCATAGCTTCAGAAATTTTATACTGGAGGAATTAATAAAGGTGGAGGAATTTGAGTTATTTCTTCCTCCTCAGAATGGACAAAATCACTTTTCTGTGCCAGTCGTCTCTGTAATGGATATTTGTCATTTTTGTGTCCAAGTAAGGAGTTACCATTCCTGACCCTAATGTACGCTTTTTTAGATTATGCTAGTCACCCGTTTTATTCTCTGTTTGGCAGTCTCAGAAAGGGAGTCTGAAATAAAAATGGGCGAATACTCTTGTTCAGATACTTTGAATGGTTTATGGATGGGTGTGAGGGATGTCTGCTCTGTAGGATTCGTGATCCAAAGCATATGAAGTGAATCATGTAATTGCATGAGAGTGAATGTGTCTGAGGGCCTGTGAATTCCTGGTGATGAACCCACCCTAAAGCAAAGATTCTTATTTTTAAATGAGTTTTCTTGCAACTGGAGTCTTCTCACACCTCTCTCTTCTGGGAAAGCAATGTCTTAGCGTGCCACTGGCTACAGAGTACGGAGCCAAATAGCAACTGAGCAGGGATTTTTTGCATGGTTTGATCCATGGTTTATGCTAATCCAAGTTATAGAGTTAAAAGGACAAATTGGCACTCTTTTTGCTGCGCCATGCCTTGCAAAGCCGGTAAGGTGAAATGCTGCTGTGTATGAGTCATACCAGAGCCAACACAGCAGCACTAAAGTAATTATGCTCTTGCGTGTTCAGGATAATCAGGAACGAAGCTGGTGATGAACGGGAAGAGCTCACTGGCCATGAGCTAGCAGGAGCACTGCTGCTAACAGGAAAAAAACCCACGTGGAAAAATGGTTTTCTTGGATCTCGTGCAGCCAGTTTCTTTGTGAAATTCTGTGCTTCCCCTCAGATAGACGGGTGTAGAGCAGGTCTTTCTGGGTCAAATGGTTCAGCTCCTTGGCTGTCTGGCAGTGCTGCTGCTCAGCGGGATGGCAGCGCTGCAGGAATTACTCAGCAGGGGAACAGATCTTAACTGAGGGTGCATTTGGTGTTAGGGTAAGGAGGTGGAGATCTCTGGAGCTCGGGAGCAAAGTCCCGGTGCTAGGTACCAGGTCACCTCCTAGGAGAGCACTGTGGGTCACCCCGAGGGCTTACTTCTCTGAAGCGGGGTTCCAGCTTCTCCGCGGAAGCCCCTTGTTGATGCTTGTGTGCTGCTTCACGTGGCGCTGCTGGAAAGAACAAGCAGCCTTCTGGACTCCGCTGGGCCCCTGCAGTTTGCCATCTGAGAAGGGAAGACATCCCCTGTCCTTTTGTAGAGTCTCGACTGTTGAAAGGCGCCAGGATTGACTTTGCTGGTCCGTCCGTCCCCTTGTCCCTCAGGGACAGCAGCAGCGCTGCCCGTCCCAGCTGCAGGGTGTGAATTTGGGGGCAGAGCTCCAGTATCCGTGTCCGTGTCCCAGCACCCGCGGGGTCACGGCACACCCTGAACGGACCATGGACTGGAGCAGCCCGTGTCACCGGGAGAGCACCCGCTCTGCCGGCACCTGGGTGTGAGCAGCTGGGTGCCAGGCGAGTGAGCCATGGGGAGCGGTTGGACTTTAGCCGTACCTGGCTCGATGGTCTGTAGAAATATCCAGGGACAGAATGAATTTGGGGAGCGTAATGGTTTGTGCAGAGGTTTAGGACCGCAGGCTGCTGTACGCCTGTCGGGTTTTCGGTCCCACCTGAGCCTGGGATGCACTGGCTGGGCCGAGCCTGGGCGAGTCTCCTGTTTGGCTGTGCCCCGCTGCCCTGCTGGCAAAGTGGGAGACAGGCGGGAGCTGCTATGAGGAAAAACAGAGGCTGATTTTGCTTCATGCATTAATGTGAAAAAGGATCTTTCTCCAGAAGCAGAGGATCAAAGTTTTCCTTTATTCATAATCTGTCTTTACAATATTTTGAAACATTTAAGTTAAGCCAACAGTGAATTCTGTAGAGGAAGCGTTTCCTGGCTTGACAACGATGCTTAGCTAAATTCTCATGCCATCCTATGAGATTATTTTCTACTCTGAGCCATTATCCTCCTATTCCATTGCTTTATGTTCAGAGCTGCTCCAAGTACAAGCTTTTGCTTTGTAGCCCACAGCAGTTCCAAAAAGCAACTGTTTCATGGAACAACTTTGTGAAGATCGGCCTGCTTATTTGTATTCAGTAGAAACAGCGACCCAAAGCTGCCCGTCCCTCGTGCCATCTGAAAGCTAAGCTTTTTTAAGAACGTACCAGCAGTGGTGTCTCTGTAGTTAGAATTGTTCTTGTCTTGCTTCAGATTTTAGCAACTCAAATATACGTTGCTGCTTATAATTTACTGATGCTGCAGCTTGTTAAGAGGCAAAATTGCTAGTGATATCTTATTTTTCACAAAATGCAACTTGAAATTTGCAGAGAGAATGGATTTCTGTAGCCGCAGGACTGTCTGCACTGTTTGTCACGTTTACATGAAGATGCTATTAGTAAGGTTGATCTTCCTTAAATGTGTATATTCCTTTTTTTTTTTCAGTTGTATGCCTTGCTTGTAGGCCAGACTTTATTCTCCGAATTAAGATTATGTCTTTTTTGAAAGAATATGGAAACCTCTGTATGTTATGAAAAGAATCTACACAAAATATTTATAACATGCTTCAAATCTGACATAAAACATCAAGGAAATCTAGCTATCACTTACGTGACTGCAAGTCTTTAAGAAGTTCTTCAGCTGGCACAGTTTTGGTGTACAACTGGGACCTTCAACAGCAGGCCGCCTGCTTGTGTGGGGGGGGTTTTCTTTTAACTCAATTACTTTTCTTTTGACGTTCATCTCTTTGACAATGCTGGCTTTGGGTAAGGCTGTCGGCGGTGAGCGTCGAGTGGTGGCCATTTTATTGAAACCCTCTTCTAACGCTTTGTGTTCTTGTGCTTTCAGCCACTGACGATATTGTTAAAGTTGAAGTCTGGGATGTAGTTGACAAAGGTAAGATTTATAACTTCCTTTCTACTGGAGATCCACTGTTCTTTCTCAGTTTTAATTAAAAGCTTACATGGAATTCAGAAATACCTGCTTACTTCTACTCTAGAAAAACGCCTGTGCTTATTTTTTTTCATGTGCGTGGATGTTACCTGCTGAAAAAATATGGAAAGGAGAGCGGAGTCTGCTATGCTAGAGCCCGTTATTTGGAATCCGAACTTGAGATCAAACCCAGTATTCAGACGCAGTTGTTTCATGTGCTCCGTGACAGATGAAATAGCCTGCTGCTTGGTGTGTTCAGATTCTCTGAACTTTGTTATAAACTCCATCCTCTCCCCTTTATAGTGTTATATATGTTTAGACAGCTACTGAGTTCTTTGTTCTGTTTGTAAAAGGTCTTGCCGAGCTGTTTTTGTAAAGAAATGCTATTGTTAAATTGATAAAATGTTATCTGCAGTGAATAATGTATGCAGGAGGGAAGGATAAAAGAGAAGCCAATTACTTAAATTCACTTAGGACAGAAAATGCAATATATTTAATCCAAAATCTTTTCGAAATGCTTAGCCAAGGAAAGTATTATGATGTATAAATACATTTTCCATTAGTTTTCAATTTTTGTCAGAGTATAAAGTTGTATTTTACAAAAAACAAAAACAAACCCCAAAAACATATGTGAAGACACAAGCTGGATGCAGTGCAAATCTGGATGCAGTGGAATCTGTTGCTAGAGGGGTTGGGGCTCAGATGTAAATCTTAACAGCCCCACACGCAGGTATTATTTGGCTCTTAAGAGGCGTTTTGTAGCAGCCAGGCTCCCGGTTTAAAGCGCGAGTATGTTCAGGAAAGCAGCTCTGCAAGTGAGCATCTCTTGCTCTGTGGGTTGTGCTCCTTGTTTGTGTTTCTGTCGGTCAGATCTGGTGACCACAGGCATTGAAACTTAAACTTTTTATGGTTTGGCTGCTGCTACCTTTCCTGCAGCCTTAGCTGCAGTCTGCGCTGGCACGCCTTCCTCAGCGGAACTGCGTCCGAGGGGCACCAGCCTCTGCCAGGGCAGCTCAGACATGCGTTAACACTGAAAAATGAGACGATAAGTACAACAGGGAGTGGGAAAGGGAGAAATTTAATTTTTCATGTTAGCTAAATTGTATTTAAAATAGTAAAAAAGAAAAGTAATTAAAAATAGCAGCTCTGGTTCAGATGCGTAATGGAGCCTGTAGGTTAAACTTGAGCCAGTAACTTTAAATGAAAATCCGGGGTGCTTTATCTTTTTATTCTTTTAAACCCCAGTTTTCACAGTGTAGACAAAACCCTACTTAGGTCAGTTACTGCTGAAGTCAGTCTGATTGCAGTTTGGCTTTCAGATCCTGGCATAACATGTGCAGGGCTGGAATCTGAGCAAAACATCTGTTTTCTCGCTGCCTTGCAACTTTAGTATGAATAGATAGACAGTTAATTTGGGAATCATGCGGTTCCAGCATTTATGTCTGTGAATAGCTTCTCTGAGCGGAGTCATCTTCTCAACTAGAGACTTGTCATTTATTTTTTTTTTTGGCAAAACAGATCAGATTTGATATGTGCAGATGTTGATAACTGCTCTTCTGATACTGCTTTCATTTCTGCCAGTGGAGCATGTGTTAGGAATCTCAAGGGACTCTCTCTCCACTTCATATTCTTTCAAAATAAAACTCATTCTGTTAAGATCCCTACTCACGGACCACAGAGATGTATTTATGTAATCAAATGTACTGAATCAGTGCAGTGTACAAATTCAGATCATCATGAGGTAACAAAATCAAGCCCTTTCCTATTGCCAGAGCAGTGCGGATTCTTGATAAGTACAGCTTTAGGAAAATGTGCAAATTAACCATTAAGAGCTTGCTCATATCTAACTCTCATCTTAATGTTATCACATGATATTTTTGTTCTTCCTTCTGTATGCTTAGGACAAAAAATCCTCCTGCGCGATGCTTTTGGTGAGAGCGACACTAATTTAGGCTGTAGGCTTTTCGTAGTGAAGTATCCAGTGCTGCTGCAGCGTAGTGCTGACAAGACCTGATCCTCCTTTTTTTCCTTGCCTACCAGATCCTGGCTAACGTGCAGATTGAGAGCTGTGCAGAATGCTGCGTTTATCAGGCTGGATTTGAAACTGCCAAAAAACACATGTTCGGAACATGCGTTTCAACATATGTTGTTTTCCAGGCTCAATTTTTTTGCCAGTGTTTCCCCATTTTGGAAGAATTGTTCCTTGTTAGAGAAAATTAAGAGACCTCTATATAAATTAAAATGTTTGAAAATATATTGAAAGCCTGATGTGGGGATGTAGCTAGACTGTCTAAAAGATGTATCTGTACACTGCAGTTTTCAACTTCAGTCTTGTAAAGCAGCTTCAGCCTCTTCCCTGCCATGCAGTGCTGCCCTTCTTCATGGCTCGGTGTGAACGTGCCCAGGAGGATTTGGGGAAACTTCATCAGTTGCACCCTGAAAAACTCCGTGTACGTTTTTGCACCGACGTTAAACGTGGTTTTACTAAGCGGTGTTCCTCCTCGCGCTTGCCAGCAGTGTGCCTCCCCGTCCGTGTTAGTTCGGCAGCGCGCGTTGGTTTTTCCCTCCAGACGGCCAGGAATGCGGGAGGCAGCCCTGCGGGCCCTGCCTGGCTGGTGCCTCGCTGTCGTTCGGTCAGCGTAGAGATGTTCAGTTGGAAGTGTGGGGAGATCTGTCGTGAAAGCTTAAAACCCGTCAGGTTCGTTAGTGCGCTGAAGCGGGGGAAATGGCAGCCGCTCTACTGCACTGCTCCTCTTCCCTTTTTCTTGACTCTTTGGGATTTCTTTTTTTTTTAATACGCAGACTCACTGGAGTATGGACCTCCCTGCAGCCTGCCCTCTTCTCCTGGGGCCTGCTCAGAGAGCGGGGCTCATTACTGTAATGATGCCATTTGTTAAAATCTTAACAAGTAGAGCTTGCCCCCAGCTATGGATTGTATTGGATTTTGTGCGGTGTGTAAATACCGTCTCCTTTGCTGCCCTTGGAACTGATAGAACACAGGAAAGAGATCTCTCGGCAAAAGTCACGGTCCTGACTCATCTTTCTGGCTTTGCAGCAAGTTGTGTAACGACTGCAGGTCATAAAGCTGTAACAGAGCCTGAATGCAAAGAAGCTGCTTGAATGCAGGTGACTCAAGAACAGTTCTGATCTGTCCTGTAACTTCTGCTAGTTTGGTTCCTGCATCTTTTCCCATACACTAACTGAAGGGATCAAATCATTTCTTTTTCTCCTGTTGCCCCCAAAATGGCACAAACTCTCTCCCTCAATTGGAGATTCCTTTCCTCTCCCTGCCCCTTCACCCTCTCCCTCCCAGGGGTGTGCTGCAAGAAGGAGGAAAGATCAGAATGAGTATTTCTGTTATTTTCCGATGTCATAAGTTAGATATCACCGGGGATGCAAATATTCTAGACGTGTCTTTTTGAATGGGGAACAGAAGCATCTCCCTCGCCCTGCGGACAGCATTTGGTGGCAAACTGTACTGAATCCTTGCTATCCTGCCACAAAACTGGTGGTACACAGAGGTGCAGGGGCTCTCAGGTGCTGGCCATGAACCCAGTTTCTGGTGTTTAGTAGGAACTGTTCTGTAGGCTGCGGGGCACTGCTGCAAGGTTATTTGGTTTCAGTGTTGCTGTTATGCCTGTAAATAAGGAGCAGTCGTGGTTCTAGGTAGAGAAGCTGAGCAATCGCAGCGTGAAGACCCTTGCTTTCCAATTGAGGCTCCTAGATTACACATCAGTGCAACCTTAAACACAGGACCTCATTCACGTAACACCACGATCTTCATTGTGCACTTGCAGTTACAGGCTGAATTGCATCTTTTCACTACATACATCTTGTCTTTATCTGGCTCATCCTGCAGTTTTGGTTCCAAAAATAGACGCCGTGCATGAATATGTACACACATGCGCTTTTCAGCTCTGTTACTCCTTTGTAGATGACCTCCTTTACAGCAGCGATGAGCATCATGTAAGAATATTACTCATTCCTCTTGATGCACACATAAAGCCATAAGCAGGGAGAGGCGTGCGAGTCTTATATTCGGTCTCAAAGCATTGGCTGTAAATGTGGCTGGGTTAGAAAGACACCTTGATTGCTCAGGACGAGAGGACCCATGAAGAGTATTTGTGGTTGCTTGGGCTTCTGTTTCAATACCTAGAAATTCAGGTCATGCCAAGCATAATTTAGCAGTCGCTGCAGAAATAGTGATGGTTTGACATTCAGAGAAGCCACACGGATGCCACTGACTTGAAATGAATTTAATAGAAGTGCGAAAAGGCATGCACGTCCTAGACATCCCCCACCTTCAGCTGTGCTGGGAAAAACCAGAGCCCATACGTGGATCCTCCAGGGAAACACATCGCATGACTGGGGAAGGGCCAGGATTAATATTTCTGCTACGTTCAGATGCCAACAGTAAGATGACACGAGGGGGGCAAACATTTTTGCAGTGATGCACAGAAGCACCCGCCAGACCCACTGCCAGGGTGTAGGGACTGGAATCTCCTGCTGTATCCTGCAGCATTAAAACTTTCATTAATAACTCTGTGTTTCATAACTATTTATCCTTGACCTGCCTGCAAAAAGAATGAGACACTTGGTTTCACATGCAGCGTCTGGCAGACCCGTGTATTTTACAGTAGTCACTCCGTGTTAATCAGTGAGTTGTGTAGTTGGTGGAAGCTATTCTGGTCCCCGGTGCTGCAGAGTCTTTTAAAGAGTCAACGGGATTTTTTTTTGCGGGTGCTGCCAACACATTCTGTTGTCAGTGACACAGGGAATTTCTAGAAATTATGAGAAGGAATTCCAAGTCTCTGCCATTATAATTTAGTTAATTCATTGTTATTTAGACTAGGAAAATCGGGAACAGAGTTAATTCAGAAGTACAGTTCTTAATTGCTGTCAGTAACATCTGGAAGATATTTGGTCTCTGTAAAACGTAATTCCAGATCTTGCAGGGTTATTCCTTGTGCAGTGCTCATCATTTGATAAAACACTGGAAGCTGCTGTACACAGATAGACTTTAAACAATCCCTGGGGGTGAGGACAGATTTTTTTCGTGGTACGTCCACACTAAACTTCTTTGGCAGTAGGTGGAAGATGTCCTCGCTCTGACGTACTGAGACTCCTGGCAATCCTTAGTGCCGAGTGTCTACACCAGAAAATCACGTTAGCTGATTGCCACTCTGCTGATGGAGGTACAGATACGTGCTGTCGTCTTCTCTGTCTGCTGTGGCTGCAGGCTTTAAGGTTTGGACACATGATCACAGTGTAATTGATGCAACGCCAAATTCCCCGGAAGCCTGAGGTTTAGAAACACCAACTCCTTTTCTGGGGATGCCGAGTCGAATGCCAGTGGTGCTTTAAAATGTCAGTTTGTGAACTTATCCAGTGCTTATTGAAGCTGTAAGAAAAGGGAGAAGTCTCAGGGGGTCTGGCCTTTAAGTCTAAGGGCTGTATTTTAGCAGACGTGTTGGAGAGAAACCTGTCGATTCCTCCAGCTGGGATTGTGGCCGTGGGACTGCAGGGCAGGTATCTGTAGTGGTTTTCTCGTGTCTTCTCCTGTTGCCTCTTGCACTTCCCCGTGAGCTCAATCAGTTTTACCTGTCCTCTAGCTTGTTTTTGCGTGCGTCTCTAGAGCGTGGCTGTGGATGGTGCCTCCGGAGGATTTCCCTTCTGCACCTTTGCTGGTGACGGCCAGACCTGACCCTCTGGCTCTGGCCTTTCATGCACGCCCAGGCTCTCTCTCCTCTACTTCTCCACAGCCCCCTCACCACAGTTTATTTAGAGATTTTGCTTGGATTTCCCTTTGTATAAGTTCTGTCTGTCTTTTGGCTGTTAGATTCTCACAGTCTCCTGCCACCCCTTTTTTTTGGTCACACGTCAGCCCAGAGCACCCAGTGGGCTCTGAGATCACGTTCATTTACAAGGTTGCTTGCTTCAGGTCAGCGACATGGGCACAGCAACCTCATGGCATCTCTCAGGAAGGCTGCGTACGTAGCTGTGCTGTTCAGCCCCACGATCTTCTGCTTCTTCAACACTAACGCAACAAAGTGCAACAAAGCAGCTTCCCTTTGTGCTCAGGGAGTGCACCGAACCCTGTATTATTCAGTTATTGTGACTTTATGCTGTGAAAAGCGTGGTTTAAGCTACCCCAGGCTTTCTTCCTATTCATCTTTGACTTAGACTAGCTGGTATTCTCCAACAGGGTGGCTGGTATTCTTCAGCAAGGCATGCCTGTCCCCCCCCCTCCTCATTCCCCATGCTTATAGTAGAAGTTGATCTGCTTTAAGGTCATGTTCAAAATGCCGTGGTCCTGCCCAGACCCATCCGGGAGTTCTCTGCCCAGTGTAATGCTTTTTTCTTTTTTTTCCACAATTCTTTTCAAGGAAAATGCAAAAAACGAGGAGATGGTTTGAAACTGGAAAACGACCCTCAGGAGGTGAGTCCCCTTGAATGCAGATGTCTGCCTCTCAGCGGGAGGCCTCTAGCCCACCTTTGCTCCGTGGAGAGTAAGTTCTGTATTTGTTCCTGCTTTAAGGCCGGCCTGGCAGGCGGATGAGGGGCAATGTGATCCCTGACGCTCTTCACAATTTTGCCTGTGCGTTTTATCCTTGCTCATGCCCTCACCACAATGTTCCTGCTGTTTTCCACTCTGTCTTTTGGGAATGCCCGCGCCCTGGATGTTTACTGGGTAGCTCTGTACCTGTCTGCGCTTCGTCAGCAGCAGGAAGTTCTTTTGTAATGGACTTCTTGTGAGACCTGAAGAAGTCACTCGATGCCATGCTGCTCCTTAAAACTGGGCTAACAATGACCTCTTAACACCCTTGGAAATATAGAGGAGGAAGGGGCAACAGAAGTGCTGCCTAGCGCGTAAAAGTAAATAGAGTGGCTTCCTCGAGGCTCTTGCACAAACATGTCTCCTTTGGACCTTCTGCTGTAGAACAAAGTGCTGTACGGGAGACCATACTACCACGTTCCCCTAACCACATTTGGGCTGCCAGTGGACTTCCATGGCATCTCTTTCAAAAGAATTGTGATTTAATCCTCAGGAAGAATTCAGTTTAAAGGTCCTTGATCCCACGATCTCTGCTGCAGCTCTTAAAGAGCTTTATTGCTCCTGTTCATGTGTCAGTGCCCGTCGGGGCTCAGTGCGCAGGCGGTGTTCTGGTACTCGCTCAATAACCACTTTGTTGAAAATGATGGAAACGGCAGCGC
Source organism: Theristicus caerulescens (assembly GCA_020745775.1). NCBI lineage: Eukaryota > Metazoa > Chordata > Aves > Pelecaniformes > Threskiornithidae > Theristicus > Theristicus caerulescens. Next base: position 12,611,391 of record CM036573.1, read on the forward strand.
CACTGATAAGCAGAGAGCTGAGCACCCGGTTCTGGGGATGGGTCAGGGCAGTGCAGAGTTACCTGTTTCACCAGGGTGCCAGTCCCGCTCAATCTGTGCGGACAGATGAGGGGAATTTGCTTTAAAAATATTCTCCTATGGGACAAAGCCTCTAAGAGAACAGATATCACAGCTGCTTCTTACTTTGTAAACATGGGTGCATTTTCCACTCCTGGGAAATGAGTGAGAATTGTTCCATAGGCACCAAATTGCAACAGGAGCCCTGGAGGCTGAGTTGTGACCAGTACTGTACTGTGCAGCGTGCAGAGCCCAAATGGTGAAAAACAAATCAGGTACTAAGAAATATTTTCAACCCTGCACGGGAGAAACTCAGTAGAAACGACATCCTGGCTTCATGCACCAGAAGCATTAGAAGTGCAGTCAATATTTGGGTCGGCAAAGAGACGGAATGGGAGCTGTGTCCTCTCTCCTCCATCATGTAGCTGATGTGGAGTTATCCTGTCAATGCAGGGCTTGGGGGCGCAGGGAAAAGGGGGGGTGGTTTTTAGCATTTGCTGTCAGACATGTTTTTGTCAGAGACTGTCGGGTGCTTCACATCCTGCTCCTGTGGGCAATGGAAGCTGTGAACCACCAGGTGTCTTGCTTAAATGATGATGATGTGAAATCCATGGATACTTCTTACAGCAGCTGTCGCTTTAGAAAGTTTGCCTGTTCAGCACTGTATCAGTTGTGTTCTGTACAAGCCTGAAGTTGAATCAAGGTATTTACTGCTTCTTCTGCCTTTATTTCCTCAGGCAGAGTCAGAAATGGCTCTGGATGCAGAGTTCCTGGATGTCTATAAGAACTGCAATGGCGTCGTGATGATGTTTGACATCACCAAGCAGTGGTAAGGCATCTTCTGTGCATGCACCACATGATTCGTGCGTGATTAGTAAAAACAAATGATTTCTAGACCTCCTGATTCCCAGATGGACTCTGGAGCTGATAACCAGCCTAATGAGTCGAAGCAAGCTTGTATCCCTTAAAATAATAGCTTTATCTTCTGACATGTCTTTTAAAATGCTCCTCTCCTGGGCTTGTTTCAAACAAGCCATCTCCCTCTGGGTTGTGTACTGCAGTTTCTGATATACTGCTGTCTGAGGCGTGATAATTAGTGCTAGCACAGGTGGAAAGTCTGCTGGGCATGTTACAAACCCGCGCTCTACAGAGCACAAGGGAAATGGGAATGCTAGTGAGAAATTCCCAGGAAGACCGGTATTAGTAAGGATTATTTAGAAGCCCTAGGCTGCATTAATGTACAGACATAATGAACTGTTCGTTTTGCACATCTGCTGAGGAGGGTGAGACACATATGGAAGCCAGAGTGGAAAGAGGAGGTGGTAAGAGTTCCTGCTTTATATTTAAGCTTGTGTTTTACAGGCTTGGGATGGGTCAGTGAGCCTGTTGACAGCCGAAGGGAGGGAATCCTTTTCTTCTGCTGACCCCACACAGTTTTGTAGGACTGAGGGAAATATTGCTGTAGGAGATGCGAGGTTGCTGGTGGAAGTGGATTATTGAACTCGTCAAGTTGGTTTTGAATGAAGAATGATACAGACATATTTACAGTTAATGTATTTGTCCGAGAGGGGCAAAGAAGCTGCAGTCTCGGAAGGATTTTGGAAAAAAATTTCTTACTTTGTTTTTTTTTCTGTGATTTGTGCATGAAACTGCTCACAGAATGATGTTTCCCGCTCATCTGCCTCTCTGTCTCTCTCCTGCGGTGCAGGACATTTAACTATATTCTGAGGGAGCTTCCTAAAGTGCCGACCCACGTTCCAGTGTGCGTGCTTGGGAATTACCGAGACATGGGGGAGCACCGGGTCATTCTGCCTGGCGATGTGCGGGACCTCATCGACAATCTAAACAGGTAAGGTGGCAGCACGGTCACCAGGCAGGGGAGCAGACCTCGGCTGCCCTCCGTCGTCAGCCGCGGATATCTGTATTGCTGCCATGTTTAAGGCGTACATCGCATTCATCCCGGGCCCCTGTGCCTAGCTTTTGGGCTTTCGTAGCTCCAAGTGTCTCATACAGCAGCTTCAGTTTACACGATGGGCTCTTTTCCCTTGATCTAGGAGCCTGTACCAGCCAGATTGTTAGCTATATTCATGGAAACAGCGAGTGCCTGCCAGCATGTGCCTTTCAGAAGTACTTTTCCCAAGAAGTCATCTTCTTTCTGGATAGTCCTTCTCTTGTGAAAGAATCTTCTCCCTGCAGCACAACTGTTCTCTCCTCCAAATAATTTTGCTACAAGTGAGCCAGCTGGTGCAGCTGCCTCCTTGCTCTTCCTCTGAGAGCATCCTAACACAGCATTTACTGGGCACAGCCAAGTCACACGCCTCCCTTGCCAGCCAGGCAAGATTTTCCTTTATGCAGAGATCTGAGGCTCCCTGCTATTTAGTATAAATATTATTTGTTGTTCAGGATTCGATAGATTGTACCTTTTCATGTGGTTCTGTTTTTAAGGCATTTTTTCATTTTCCTAGTCTCTTACTTGGTTTTGCCTGTGTCAGGCACACAGAAATGGTATCGGTTTTAAGGCTTGATTCTGTAATGCAATCATTTCTTTACATGCTCATCTCTATACGTGACTTAGCTGAGTTTAGTGCCCGCTGCTGATGCTTGTGACTTAATGTAGGTCCGTTTGTGGTTTTAAAACAAAACCTTCACTGAGAAATGAACAGCTTGTACAGCTGTGCAATCCCCGTTTTAGTAAACCAATGGCCCAGTATCCTGGCACAGTATTTCTTAGTCTGGCAGCCCCGTGACACTGCAACACAACAACGGCCGCGTTCTGCCACCCTTCAGGAGGAAGAAAGTGTGAATTTTGTCTGTAAACAAAATACCGAGTCCCTAGCAGAAGGACCTGCTAGCCTACATTGGGGACTGAGGGGCTGGCTTGGCACTGAGGGTTGTTTGTGGAATGTAATTCAGCAAGCGCCTCTGCTGTGTGTCTGCAGTCCTGGTCCTTTTCACACTTTTCTTCTCTCTACCTATCTGGCAGGCCTCCCGGCTCCTCTTATTTTCGCTATGCTGAGTCTTCCATGAAGAACAGCTTTGGCCTCAAGTACCTGCACAAGTTCTTCAACATCCCCTTCTTGCAGCTGCAGGTAAGGCAGAGGCTATTTCCCGGGTGTGCCGGGGTGGGGGGACAGATTTCGCTTTCTCTCTCTCTAAAGCAGGAATTTGGTATTTTGGGTTTCTTTTGTTGTTAAAGGATCCTGAGTAGTTCTTGTTTTCATAAGAGTTGTTAACACAATTGCGTTAGTACGTTGGTGCCTGTGCCTTAAACACGTCTCTGCTTGCGAGAGGACTCTTCTCCGCTGTGTTCGCCAACGCTTACCTCTGGAGAGAGGCTCCGAGGTGCTGGATAACACTGGCAAGGCAATTGCATCCAGTGGTGTAGTTCCCAAGTCAAAAATGTGACATACGTACGTTTGTTAAACTTTGTATTTAAATTCTGTTCAATTAAAACTCAGATGGGAAGAGATTTGGTCATGAGCTGCCCAGGTCAGGGACAGCTGTTTGCTGAAGATCTTTGCCCTAGGGGGAACTGATCTGCTTGGATCCTATGCACATAGATCCAGGTCTCCTATTTCCTTCATAACTGAGGCTTCTTGGGTGGACTGAGCGGAAAGGCAAAGGCTGAATGGGCGTGAAAGGCTGGAGTTCTCAGCTGTGGTCCTTTAGAGAAGGACCTTTCGGGGTGATCACACAGGAATCCTTTGGGATCAGCATCATACGCTTTTTGGGGGCTGTAGTGAGGTGGGGGTCGGTCTCTTCACCCCAGTAACAAGTGATAGAACAAGAGGAAACAGCCTCAAGCTGCGCCAGGGTAAGTTTAGGTTGGATATTAGGAAAAACTTCTTCACTGAAAGAGTGGTCAGGCCCTGGCACAGGCTGCCCAGGGCAGGGGCTGAGTCCCCATCCCTGGAGGGATTTAAAAGCCGGGGAGATGTGGTGCTGAGGGACATGGTTTAGTGGCGGGCTTGGCAGTGCTGGGTTAGCGGTTGGACCTGATGATCTTAAGGGTCTTTTCCAACCTTAACAATTCTATGATTCTATGATTCTATATGATATTGTATCATTGTTCTTTTGGATGGAAAAAAACAGGCAGTTGATCTCGATTTTTCTTTCACCGGTAATTGAAATGTCTGTGTGTATTTTTATACGAATAATCCCCACTGAAATGCTAGTTCAGAAGAAGCTCGGATATATTAGCGGATGTTACCATGTCCTCAGGCTGCAGAGCAGAAAGAACCAGGATAAGAAAATTGAATGTATAAAAACCCAGTGAAACAAAGCAAACAATAAATTTTTGTGGAGGAAGTTGTAGAAATTGGAGATATAAACCCAACTTGCTGCTCAGTGGAGAAGACTGAAATCTACCAGCACGGTTAAACAGTTGATTAAATGTTTGGTTTTATAACCTCAGCTCCTATGGTAAAGTGATGTCCTGTGGAAACCATGCAGAATAATTAGTTCCCAGGTTACTTTTGTCGGTTTTGTAGGTCTCCCCTTTTTTTCTCAAATAGATGTTGACAAGAGACAAAGACATTAGCACAGCCTTCCTGCCAGGTTTGTTTCTGAAAGCTGCTCATAATGATACTGTTAATAATCAGTATATGCGATCATTTTCCGAGCTATAGTTACAAGCAGGAAATACCGAAGCGTTTGTAGTGTCGGGTTTGCTTGGAAGCAGCTTTAGGATGTGAGTCTTAGGGGACCTTTCATTTAAATGTGCTGTGTATAAGTAAACATGATCTATTAATTCGAGACTGAAAGCAATTAGGACACTTAGATAAGGTAATTGGCCAAAAGCCAGAGAACTTCATGGACAAATCTTGATCTTCAGGGAAATAGAAAAAATAAATCTGTTATAACCTGTAGCTGTTGGAGAGTCCAGTGACAGTTGCTTCGGAGAGGTGAGGGCAATGGGGTGACCAGCCCGCGTTTACTCTCCTGTGTAGCACTGGGGGTAGTCCAGAAGACGCAGGTGCCACATGATGAGACTCCCAAATCCTGTGTTATTCATGTAGTGTAATTAAATAATTCAACACTGCAGAAGCAAACCTGAAAAGACTTCTCGTTACAGTTTAGTTCCCAAAATGTGCAAGGGGAGATTTGGGTGGGCACACGTAAACCATGCTTGTAAATATGTTTGCTCTGTTCCTCATACCTCGACACAGAAGGTGGCCGTTGGGGTTGTCCTATGCCTGTCATTCAAAGAGACCGTGACCAGACCACAGCTGCCTGGCTTTTCCTTTAAAACAGCAGTGCCAAACTAATTCCTGCAGTTCTGTGCTCATACAGGGATTGCGGACGGGTGCTTTTCTGTGCATTCTGAAAAAAATCACAGCACAGGGTCCAATGTGGAGATGGCTTGTTTCATTTCCCTCTGCTGCGCGGGAGATCCCTGGCCTTGCCATTCTGTGCCGAGGCAGGTGACACTGCACATTGGGAGGCTTTTGGTGGCTTCCCCCAGGCTTTGGGGCTTTACTTGATGCCAAACTTCAGCCAAGATGTGCTGCACTCGTTTTTCCAGTGCCGCTTGCATTTGCGCCACGGCAGAGCTTGGTGCTGCTCCGCAGGAGCTGCTGCTGGGTGGCTCTGGGCGTTTTGCTGCTCCTGGAGACCCGCTGGGAGTCTTGGCTTTGAGTGCACGGGGAGCCAGGGCTGGCCCCGCTGCGCCTGATTAACCGCCAGCGCAGCATGTTAAAATTTATAGGAAAATCACAGCTAGACTTAATTCCTAAAGGTTCTGCTTATACCTTCGGGGAGACTTGCCAGTAACAGGCTCCAGAAAGGAGCCATTTCCCTGGTTCTTTGGTGCAAAGCGGGGTTAAAGGAGAGGAATGGTACCAGGTATTAAATGCACCTACGATTTAATCAGTCTCAGTCGACCTCCGAGGTTCCTCTCTTCCTCAGCCTCGCCTCCCGCGGCTCTCAAGGGGAAGAGCTGCTCAGCGGCGTGCGAGATCCCACGCTGCCCTGAGCGGAGCTGGTGCTCAGTGCACGGGTTTGAAGTTGCGCATTCCTGCGTTCAGCTTACGCTCATGCATCTTTCATGAAGAAAGCGATGGCTGAAATTCATACCCCCGGTACAGAGCACGTTCCCTCCAGCAGCCCGGGCTCTTCAATTATTTATCAGTTCCTTTCCAGGGGGGAGGGTTGTCAGACCTGAGACTGCAGTTTAGCTGTAGGTATTGCTGGTGGCCCACATCATGTGCAAACGTGGTCAGGTCAGTTGGGCCGGCGGATGCTGCGCTGGGAGGAGACAAAATTCCGCAGACAGCTGAAATTGCCTTTTCCCAGGAAGCACTTGAAAGTGGCATTCAGCCAAAGCATTGCTCTGTAGCACACGATTTATTCCCTTCTTTTGGGTCACTGCTAAAAATAAGCTGTTTCTTTAATATTTTAATACCGGCATGGTAAAACAGAATTTATTTTTTAAGTATTTGGAAGTCCGTTATTAGTGGTGAATTTTTACAAAATTGAATGCAACTCTCTCTTAATTAAATCTAAGTTCTTAATGTACTGTAATTGTGAAAATTGAAATAAATACAACTCTGGTATATATCTTACTGCCAAAGCATGAGGGAAGGCAAACCACTTGTTTAATAAAAGCCATCATGTAAGTGCCTAAGGTAGGCACTGGAGAGCAGTGTCCCTTCCGTCTCTGTCGGTGCAGCTGATTTGCTCAGCATTTATTCCACTCATCTGAGGAAACGGAGGACAAAGAAGCAGAAAACTTGCTCTTTTTGGTCTCATCTTCGCTTACGCTGTATGAATAACATAAAAGGATGAAATCTATTACTTCTAAAATCTTGAATTTCTTGGATTCTGAAGTCTAGAATTACTTCTAAAATCTTGATTGGTACTTCTGTTTAGTGTAGCAAGTTTAAATATGTATAGCATGTTTTGCTGAAACTCTCTTGTCTCTATACCGCAATAAAGAGAATTTGAGTTAACGAATGAGTTCATAATTCTTTGTATACGTGTTAATTGAAGTCAAGTTTCCATCTGCATAGAGCTTATGAATATGATGAATAAAAATTACCTCGCAAATGAAATATGGATCACTCCAAGCTCTTAACACAATGACAAAGGTAAAAATGAAGACTCTAAATGCCTTGGAAGCAGTAAATTAGCTTAAATGATCATAGAAGCTCTTAAATTTCAAGAAAGACTGCATCTTCCACTAAATTAACATGTTTAAATGATATCAACCGCTATGAATCACCTGGTCTTATAATACAAAATAAAAATGACTTAGGCCTTGCTTGCTGATTTAAGCCATGGTAGAATTTGATATAAATCAGCCCGCTCCACGGAGGGCCCAGGCTCTGCCCCGCCTGCTCCCCTGGGCAGAGCAGCGCCGTGCGCTTTATATCAGGCAGAGGAGTTACTTGCTTTTTAAATTTGTACGCTTTCTTGATAGCTCCAAAGCTGTCATGTCTGTGGAACTATATTGTCAATAGGATAATGCACACAGAGACTGAAGGCCATCGCTTTGTACAAATGTTTGTCTTCCCTTAGGGGTTTTATTCTGTGAATTACGTAGTAGATTTCCTGTCGTGCTTTTTACTCTAATGGGATCTTTCTGCAGCAAGCATGTGTGTTGTCAAACACGGAATTAAAAATTCACCACCGGTATTGATGCTGAACTTCAAAAATATTTCTCATAGTAGGAAGCTGAAATGTAGGTTGAGGATAGGGCAGTTATAAAAGCAAAAACCCTTGCAGTTTGGAGGAAGCCTGGGGTTTCTCCTCTGTCTCCTCCTGGCTGGGCGGCGGTGCCGCTCGGCAGCCCGTGGCACCAACGGGCACTGCGCGGTGCCATGATCATCCGCCGTGTCGCAGCGCCGGCGGTCCCTGCTCCCTCTGCCGCCTAGTACCTAGGCAGCGGGAGAGGAGGATCGGTGCTTTCAGGCACTGAACATGGTGACTTTTGACTCCAGAATTCGGTGTGTAAACTGATTCCCGGGCCGCTTGCTCAGAGCCTTCCCAGGAGGCAGGCGGGTGCCGGTGCTGGGAGCCCAGCGGTGCCGGTGCCCCGCGGCGTGACGGCGTCCGGGCGGAGGGGAGGGGGCTCCGGTGCAGGGATTCGGAGCGGGGAGCGGGGCGGTGGCCGCAGACAGCTCCGGTCTTGGCCAGGGGATGCTGAATCGTGTTCCTGCAGAAGCGGGTGCTGTGTTAGCTCCGCGGCCCGGGGCTGCCGCAGCGCTGGGCCGGCGAGTGAGGAGGCTGGCGCTGGGTCTGCTGTGGGCGAGCCTTCGGAGCGGGCTGTGCCCGTGCAGTCTCAGCGTAACGCGGGTGGTTATTGATCCCTTCTCGTTGCCATCCGGGCTATCAGGAGGAGCGTCCCATGACCATTTGCAATTGATTTTCAGCCTTTTAAGCCAGCACTTCCCCTCAGCTGAGGTTTTTGCTTGGATTCTCTTGGAAATGTGGAAAGGGAAGGACTGAATTAAGCTACCCTGTGTTACATGAGTGAAGCCAACTCACTTTATTGCACATTTCAAATGGGCTGGCGTATCTGTCCTCCGTCTGTGGGGCAGCGACTGAAGGCAGAGGGGCAGTGACTGCTAAAATTTCACTGAGTCGATGGGTTGTGCTCACTCATCTACCCTGACAGTAAAAAGGAAATTATTGTGAGGTTTTACATCGGCAGGGTCCTGCTTACAGGGGGACTTCTTTAGCACAGGGAAAAAATAAAGGATCAGAATGAATGGGTTGCACAACTGTTCTCCGCAGGAGTTGATGCTGTTCTCCAAATGCAGCTGGCGATGCCGCGTCTGAAAATCACACATTATTGATTTATGGTTGAGTATAGCTTGCAGAACAAATGACTTTCTTACACACAGACTTTCTGGATTAATGTACTTTTGCTTCTGCTTCAGCTTCCCTTTGTGCTTCTGTACTTAAACTGAACACCGTGAGAGGGCCCAAAGCTCCTGTTTAATTCATTGCTGTGGGTAGAGCGGTGACACAAGATCTTGCTGCACCCTGCGAGCGCACGGGGATCTGTTACAATGACCCGTCCTGCTCAGACCCAGCTTCTTTTCCTTTCCTCAGAGGGAGACGTTGCTGCGGCAGCTGGAGACGAATCAGCTGGATATTGATGCAACTTTGGAGGAGCTGTCGGTGCAGCAAGAGACAGAAGATCAAAACTACGAACTGTATGTCATTGAGCCATCTTTTCTAACGGTTTTGTTGCAGTCTAGTGTCACATGAATGCTGGGCAGCCCCAGCTATGGCATGTGGCCGGACTGAAGGGTCCAGTGAGTGACATTTAGGGTTTCTTTGGATCTTGTAAAATGTCACTTTGAAGTGGCATCACCTGACACAGAGCATGCGCTTGGGGATCCCTGCGGAAGGGTCTGGTTCCTACGGGCACGTGATCTACGGGAGGGCAGTGGAGGTGGAGCTGGGCAGCACATGCAGAAGGGACTGTGGATCAGCACGTTGCAGCCTCTGATGCTGGAAGGGGACGTTTTCCATCTCCCTCCTGCTCAGAACACAAGTTGGTTCCTCTTCTGACTGTTGCATTCCTGTGCCTTGTGTGTCCTATGATAAGCAGAAAGTAATAGCCGCAACATTGTCTTTTGTTCCCTTTGAATACTTCCAGACTCCTCAGCGCGTTTCTGGTTTGAAACAGTGGCTGGTTCCTGCTGCCTTGTGTTTGTTCAGTGCCCTGTCTGTTTGCTTGCTGCTTGAAATGAGCTTTTGCCAGATTTAGCCCTGCAAAGCCGGTACATCTGTAGCACAGTGAACAGGAATCTCTTCAGGTTTGTGTGTTGTTGACAAATGTGTTCCGTGAATTCCCATTGCAGGGTCTTTATTGCAGTAATGTGCAAACCAGAAAAGTCAGCCCCAGAATGAATCGGAAAAAGATTCTTTACAGGCAGCTTTATTTGGAAGTGGGAATCGATGATTATGAAATATTCACGCACAGCCATTTTGACAAGCATTTTCAGACCAAATTTCAAGTTCTGTAACCTTGGCCAGTGTGTTTTCCTTTGAGAGCACTGAAATACCCCATATACACCCAAAGCAGTACTGTTCCAGAGTGTTCACCTCATTCCTTTCCTCAGGGACTGGTTGGTCTCCTCGTGCCTTCAGCAATTCTCTTGACGTCCCTACTCAAAGGACTGGGCTGTGTGGGCTGTGCCATCAGATGGTTTTTCGGTATTTTTGTTTATACTGCATCAGTAATGGGAAGATACTTAAAAGAATCAAGAGTTGGCAGAGCTGTACCAAACTTACACCAGAAGATCTTAGTCACCTCTCACCCTTACACCAGCTTTAGCATTCGCTGGACCCTCACATGTGCCAATTCAGCTCACAAATCCAGCGGAAAACTGTCTTCTGCCGTATCTGCTTCTGGGTTGATGTGAGTTGGGCTGGCTCTGAGAAGCAGCTGCTCAGCACCAGAGCTCCAAGGAAGCAGCAGCAGTATGGTGCTGGCAGAGGTGGGATGGCAAGACCTCCTCGCTCCAGCGATGGATATTGGACTGGATCATCCCACCGGCTGTAACCACACCGGCGTACACCGTTTTATTATATTGGTGTGCTTCCACTGCCAGAGCGTACCCCTTCTGGGTACAGGCTCCTGCAGAAATACTGCCATTACTGAAGAGTGTCATTTGCAGTGTGGTAGCATCCAGAATCCTAGGGCCACCACATTGCTCCAGGCACTGCGCTCTAACAAGTCAAAAGCCACGTTCTTGCCTTTTGCAAGCTTTTGGTGCAGTCGGTGGTGGCTAGCATCACCTCGATAGAATCCTGAGTCATCTGCAGAAACTCCAAAGCCAGATAAACATTTGGCTCACATGTCAGTGCCCTGTTGTTTTCCAAACCAGCTCGTGGGCACAGAAAGAAGAGGAGCTGGGGTGCGTGCACCTGAAGATGCCCACCTGGGCGGGCAGGGTGGCTGCTGCCCTCTGCGCTGCAGCAAGTACTGCTGCTGCTCGGCTGCTGGCGGCCTTGCACTGCAGGTGGCTAATTGCACTGTTGGGCTGCCTAATGGGCTTAACATGGCATAAGAAATACCTTAGCCATGGCACCTGGCAGAAGAGGAGCTGCTGAAATGTTAAAGACTTTTTCCTAGGATTTTGGTTTAGCAAATAAACTGATGGTTTTATGCAGCTGGCCAACTTCTGCTTTCTCTTCAGCTGCTGCACATTTATGTCTGTGCACTGAGACCGATGTTCTTTGCTTTCAGAAAATAAGGCTTCTTTATAGAAAGGTCTTTAAAATATCCCTGGATGCTTCCTGCCTTGAGCTGCTGATCCCAAAAGAAAATCACCGGGCCATGTCACGTCTGAGTACTTTGATCACACTGACTAAAATAGGGTGCTATTTTAGGATTTTTGATGTTTTTCTCTGCACCCCAGGAAGAAACCAAGAGTCTGTTTGTTTCAGCGGCACCTCTCTGAAACAGATGAGCTGCTGAGGGAGTTACTTCAACCCCAGAGATGAAAAGTATAGTCTTCCTACGTTCATTTTTTATCCCTGCAGGAGCTCTTCAGGCTCAAGTCCTTTAGCCAAAGTCCTGATTTAAAGAAATAACCACACTCATATGGCAGGGGACTCAGGTTTGGGTGAAGTTTTGATTCTTAATAAACATCTTAGGCTGGCGAACAGCATATCTGTGGACACGACGACAGTACACGGTGGGAATTACAGCTTGCAGTTGTGAGGCAGGTCTGCAGTGCTCGTTACTAGGGCTTGGGAAGGTCCTTGCACCCATGGCTCTCAGATGCCCATCATTTGGGGATTGCCGTGTTTCACACGCTGCTGCGGTGGATGTCGGAATGAGCACCTGGCACGTGGTCCTCTGACGCTCGCCTCGCTACCCGCGGCGTGCGCGTAGGCGCAGCGCGACTTGTTGACCCTTGGCAGATGTGAAGCCCTTGCGTCAGTTGCTTCGATTTAGATGGTACTTGGAGTTCTGCTGTCGGTCGGCACGAATCGCGTGGCAAGGGGAGGTGTCCGCAGGCGCTTGGGGCTGCAGGCCGTGGTGTGGCTGCTGCAGCACCTCCGCCGAGGCAATTCCGGCTCTCCTGCCATAAAATCAGGCCATGGAGCAAGGCGAGGTGACAGTGCTAGGACATCTCAGCTGTTTCATTCACCCCCGTGCACGTCTAGTGGCTGCTCTATCACAATGACCGATGCTAAATTTGGATCAGAGAGCAGAAAGAGAACAAGAACTCTTCCTCCTGCTGCGGCTGGGTGCCCGAGGACAAAACGTCATCGCTCCAAAATGTGGATCCCGGAGAAGACACGAGGTGGCACACAACGCTGCCTCATCTGCCTTATGTAAGCCATCCCTTGGCAGCCGCTGGCCGGCCCCGCCTGGCCAAGGCACATTTAGAGGCTTCCAGCTCTTTCCCTGTGCCTGGCTCCTCTCTGCCTGCCGCACCTCTTGCTCTGGTGCCTTCCTTGTGGTTTCTCAGATTTTACCTTTTCATTGCTGCTAAAAACACATTTCAGCCCTTTTTGAGTTCCTGAATTCTTATTAAACAAACAGCAATGAGTTTTTTTTTTTACTCTGTTCTGAATTTGTACTTAATTTGCTCAATTTTTCCATCTTTAATTGTACCCAGCTTATCTTCTGTCACAAGGGAGACTTTTTATGTTCAGCGTCCCTGTTCCCTCCCTGAATGGTGCACACGGAGAAGTAGTTTTTGGGAAATTGTAGGAGCTCTTCCTGCATAGTAATTTTCTTCAGAATAAGCTGCTGGTGGAAACATTTGCAAAAGTTAATAAGAAGCAGGTTTAATGTGTGGTTTTCATGAGCTTTTATGTTTGGCTGCATTTTTTCTAGTATTTCTTTAATATCAAAAGACAAAATTTAATTTCAAGGGTTAACTAATCAACTCTCTTTGAATTAACTTTTTTTTTCCTAGGGATTGATGTAAGTTAGTCAAAAGGAATACTTAAATTATTCTTTGTGAGATAGCCCATCTTCTTTCACACTCAGTTTTGAGAAGCTTCAGGAAATTGTCATCTGTAAGCCACTGTGTGATTATTTGATTTGTAAGCACTTGAAGTCCACCTTCTTCACAGGAATTGTTCATCAGAAATGAATTTTCAGATCATTTACTCCTCTCGTTTAAGAGCTCTTACGCAAATTGCTAGTCAGGCTTTGTAAAAATATATTCAAAGCAGTTGAACTTCAGGTTATCTGAGATACTGTATGATCCAAGCTACGACTTCCGCAGCGGCAGGACCCGTCCCAGGTTTGACACGTGATGGAGGTCCTTCTGGGTCCTTCCCCAGCAGCGCCACGCGGCTGTCATCTGCCTTGTCGGGGGATCCTGGACAGCCAGGCGCTACTGTCCAGGTAGGGAAGGTGATGGACCAGTGACTGCAGAAAGGCATTTGCGCTCTCCTGATGAGGACTCTTCTTCTGGGAGACGCACTCCCTGCATTAGACAAAGTCACTGATTGGGTTTTTGGGTTTTATTTCCTTGGGGTTGTTTTTCCACATGGAGCACAGCTCGTAATTTTGCGAAGACCGTGGTGCTGAGTAACACCAGCACTGTCTGGCGGGAGGAGCTGCTGCTCGAGCTCTTCTCCCATATCTTCAGCTGTATTGAAGCACAGATCCGGAATCACACCAGCTAAAGGCTGAATTGCCAGTTACGAAAGTAAAACCACTTCTGCTTTCTCTTCCCCTTGCCCTACCTTTATCATTTCTGCTTGCCATGAATCACTGTTGCCATCAGACAGATCAGGAGACAACGTGGACTAGATGGGACTTTAGGTCATGTTTTTTGTGGGGGGCTGCATTAAGAATTAATTGCAACTAACCCTATCGTCATCGATCTTGCTAGAGAAGTGGAGAACGTGGAGGTGTCCCGTGTGCGGTGGAGGGGGGTTTATCCCGCTGCGTCCATTTTGTGTCAAGTGGAAACCTGAGGAGCTCTTGGGGAGGGGCTGTACTCTCCCCGGCCTGGGCAGCAGGATTCAACCCCGCTTGGCCACTGATTTCACATTCAGGGACCTGGGCTTGGGGGGAATCAGGTTCAGTGCCTTTAATGAGCCCAAAACAAACACGTGGAAATCTAACCCGCAATAACCCCAGTTAAGTTGATGTCAAATGGCCTATTAATCTTCATTTTCACAATTAATAAAATAACCCAAAATATTTCTTGCCACATGAAATACATTTGAAAAATTGATCACAGCACGTTAGAACCAGGAGCCAAAAAGCTTCAGGCTGCTCCCGTCTTCAATAGTAAATGAAAATGAGCGCTGACAATTTTAGGAACTGTGAGGCTAACAAGTCCTTTTGTGCTTTTTTATTTGTTTGCTCTGGGAGCAGACCAACAGTAACCTCAGGCCCTGATGAATTTTTGTTCCCACAGACCATGTTCATCTTTAAAATTGCATAGAAGTCTCCTCTTGTGAGCAGGTCCAAGTGCCAGTGGGTTTTGAGGCTGTGGACTTGTTACTCGGTCTGAAATGGAAGGATCGAAAGGCACACGAGGAGCCCGCGTGGGTGAGGACAGCCCATCTGGACTTGCATGGCCCGTTTGCCATCTCTATATCCCAACGGGACAAGAGTTCTCAGGTCATGGCGTGAGTCCATCTTGTGCTTTGATAGGACCTGGTCTGCTACACCTAGTGTGGACATGAAGCTCCTTGTTTCCCAGTAAGGTTTTGAGTGAGTCCTTTTGCGAGGGACTGACAATAAGGATAGAAGAAAGAACGCAGTGGCCAGATTGTATAGAATATGAGAAAAAACAGGCACGTGGCAGGTTTGGCCTGGTGTATTCCCAAAACAGCCACACTTGAGCCTCCGAAGAGTATGTGTAAAGCCAGAGAAAGCATTCATGCATTATGTAGTATTTTCGAAGTGTGGAGGATGCTTAGACACCTCCACCCTGGAAATTACTGAGAGCTTGCTGGCAGCGTTTTCATGTATGCTGTTTTTCCACCCACCTCTTTCACGGAAGAAGATAGGAATATGAAAGCTCAGCAGGGCTGGTTTAGGCAGCCCATGTAAAACCGGTGTCAGACCATCCTCCTTTCCCCGGTGGCATGGCACACGGCGCAGAGCTTGGCCCGTGCGTCTGGTTGGAGATGAGGAAGGTGACACGGAGCACACGTGCCACAGCTCTCCTTGGTGCTGTGCTGGGGTAAGAGCCTCTGTCATGCTGTCCCCAAATAACCATTGTATCTTTCTACTAAAAATAACTTGCTGTCTCGTGTTCTTGTGCCCTTCACATAATGTAGGTGAGCAAGGCACAGGAGCACAGGTGCAGAAGAAGCCTGCGTGTGTTACTCTCCAGATTAGCTGAGCTGGAGGGGAGGATGACACTCTTTATACTTCAGTTATGTAGCATTTTTTCCCTCAAGCTCTTAAAATTCCTGTGTTTCTGCAGGAGAAACAGGTGGTAGTCGCAGCCCTCCCTCCTTCTGGAGCTGGCTACTTGCCCAGAACAAAGCAGGTTGTTTCCAAAACGGGCAGCTTTGGTAGTACAAAGTACAGTAAATCTTCAAATACCCTGATATTGTAAAGAGTGAACTGCGCTTTGTTGGGTCCAGCTTTAAGTACTCTTTGAGCTTCATATTCTGTATCCTGAAATGACTATATACAGACTTTGTATACACTTCATCCTTGTCCCTTAGTCTTCAGTGTACAACCATCTTATCCTACCTGAGTCACCCGGTCGCCTCGATGGTGGGACCCAGCGTCCTGATCAGACTCAGGTTGTTCAGTTCTGTTTTCGTGTAGCGTTGCTGATTTAGGTGCTCACACAGGCAGTCAGAGAGCTCAGCTCAGCCAGGAGAGCGAGCAGCGCTGGCGTCGGCACCTTGGATGCTGGATGCGGCAGTGACCAAGCTTGCAGGCCTCCCAGCCAGGATCGCTGTTGCTATAAACAGGAACAGGGGTGCATGTGGATCAGCTGGGATTAATCTCTCTTCGCAGTTGGGAGGCAGGAGTCTTTAACCCTGAGCAGGGCTTGGGCGGAGGAGGAGTGAGTACTGCAAAGCAGAGCGGTTCAGCCGTCCTGCCTTCGGCTCGCCAGGAGCCCTGAATCAGAGCTCGGAGGGGAGGGATGACAGAATTTAGCACTCGGTGCTTCTGGCTTGGATCCGCGGAGCCGCACGTCCTGTGCAGGCAAGTCTCGTGATGGCTTTTCAGGCCATAACAATTCACATGGCTTTGTGGATTCAGAGCATTCGCTTTGTTGAATTGCAGGTACCCTTGGCTTATCTTTCCCTCCCCACGGATGCCTTGCGCAGCCTGCCGTGAGGGATGCTGAATGGCGTGTATGGTCACCCCCTCCTCGAGACAGCAGTGACGGGCCGTTGCTCGGCCCTGCGGCACGGTGACAGAGATGCGTTGACAGTACACTGTTATATTCTTGCGGTGTGCGTGATGCATTGTGCACCTTCCAAACAAACTTGATGCAGTCTCCACGGAGCTCAGTGTAAGAGTTAAGCTCCTTCATGTTTTCTCTTTGATGTATGACAAATCATGCCTCATTTTCAGTGGAACGCGTTGTCGCACAGCTCACCCCAGCTACTGGTCCCCTGGGAGGGAGGATGCTGGAGTGGATGCTCCGTGGCATGCTCTGATCTCAGCTCTGCCGGCAGCCAGTCTGCGGGGTGGAATAAGCGCATGAGCCTTGCCCCAGATCCTGGGGGAAGCCTCAGTGAGGCTGCCACAGCGCGGCACGAATTTAGGTGCCTTGGCAGGGGTCTCAGGGGACAGGCAGCAGACAGCCGTGTGACAGCCAGGCTCCTTTTCTGCTCCTCCCAGGCAGCGTTGTGTTTGCAGCCTTTGGTCGGGTATGCTGGAACGATGAGGTCGTGCTCTGTATGGGAGAGGAGTCGTTGCCTGGAGCACATCCGAGTCTGTCTGTCCTGCAGAAGCAGTTGAACCCAGAGCCTCTGTGCACGAGTTCATTAGGCTTCATGAAATAAGAGCTGAGACCGTGACATGTGCTAGATTTGATACGTGATACTTCACTTTGGGTGTCCTCTGTATCTCTCAGATGTGCGGCGTGTAGCAGATCTTACTTTGAGACCATTTCATAGTAAAAGCTTGGCTTTCTGTCCGTGTTTCTTTGCATACAGCTTGTGAAAAGACTGCTAACAAACGGGCTGCTGAAGGAGGCTGCAGCAGGATCGGGCTCGGTTTCCTTTTTGAAAAGGACAGAGCATTTCACCCTCTCTAGCAGTACAGGCTTATTGCTCTGCTAGTCAGGAATCCAGCCAGGACCACAACTGGCTTCAGAGCTGCTGCTGCTTGGCTTCGCTGCCTCCCACACAGAGGGGGAGTGTGTGCAGGGGGAGAGACGGCCTGTATATCTGCACGTTGCAAGCGGGATATACGCAGTCGGTCCTCTGTGAGCCCTCTGGATAGCTCTTTTCTTTTGACGTTCAAGGATTCTCCTTTCAAATCCATTCTTGGCTGAAAGAAGAGGTTTTTATAGCATGTGAGTCTTCTTGAATGCTCTGATCTCTTCTGCTGAATCTAAAAATGTGCCATTCCTGTAGCACTTACTCCCTTAGAGACATATGTCCAAGAACTGACTGAAGGTTGTGTTTCGAGCCCTGGCATGTTGTTATAGTCTGTCTGCCCAGGGAGTTCCCAGCAGCGTTGCAAATGTAGGTTTTGTCCTGCAGTGCAAAGCAGGTTGGGATTCTCCACATCTCCATGCAGACCCGGTGAGTTTAGCTCACGTGGGTGAACCGGATTTATTGTGGCCCAGGGAGTCGCAGCATCACCGAAAGCAGACCTGTACCCTCCCAGCTCAGCACATAGCCAAAGCAGCCCAGCATCCTGCTCGGTGCTCTGTTGAGCGTGTTTTCTCCATTCCTTATATTTGCAATTTATCTTCCCTGCAGCTTCCTTGAAATGATGGAAGCCCGAAGTCGAGGACACACGTCACCACTAACAACTAACGGGCAAAGCCCTTCCTCCGGCTCCCAGTCACCCATAGTACCTCCGAGCTCCACGTCGACGGGCAGCTCCAGCCCTGGCACCCCACAGCCACCGCAGCCGCTTGCCACAAGCTCCACCATCTCTCCTGAACCCCCCCCATCCTTTTCACCAGTGCCTGCACCCGAGGCCCAGCAGCCGCACGCGCCTCCGCCAGCCACAGCCTCCCCAGCACCTCCGGCTGCAGTCCCCCCACCGAAGCGCAGCATTATTTCACGTCTCTTCGGGACGTCTCCCGCGTCAGACCCCTCTCCTCCCCAGCCAGGTAGGTGCTGGAGCGCAGTGTCTAGGCAGGGTGTCACCTGCGGGTGCTTCTCTGCTTTCCTCTCATTTTTTCCCTGCGAGAGACTGAGCAGAGAGGTGTCTGAAGCCCACAGGCCCCCAGTGTGCGCAGCGTGTGTTCAAGGAGAGCTGCGCTGTCGCTCTCTGTTTTCCTCCTGATTGGCATTTTGGTTTGTCTCTGTGCTGGGCTTGGATGGGGACTGTGTCCAGCCGCCTGGGTGGTGGTTGGAGCCTGCTTCAGGAGGAAGGTACTGAGCATACAGGGGACACTAATAAAATAACTGTCAGCTTCTTACCAGGAGCACATATGCCTCTTGAATACCAAGTTAGAGAAGCTATTTGAAGCTCTGTCTTCACAAAAGTCTGGCAGCTCAAAGGGGCTCCCGTGTGTTAACGGAGAGCAGCAGAGTGCTGGTTTTAAAGGTTATTCAGCCAGAAATGATCACGTAAGTCCAGGCTCTGCAGCGGATTCCCCTCCGGGGAAATATGCTCCTTCAGAGATGGTCTGAGGAGGAGGGCAGCCCGCCTTGACTTCTTCCTTAGCGCTAGCACACAATGGAGCAGAGCAGCGCAGCGTTCGGTCCAAACCCCTGCCGGACGAAGTTGCAGGGCAGAAGCATTGAGGGTTTTGTTGCACGTACTTTTACCGATCTGGACCTTGATTTGCCTGTCACATTCGCTTTGTTTGTGAAGCTAACTGGAGCTGCAGAGCTGGCACTGCCTAAAAATCATTAGCATGACATGGTTTGAATCACCTCTTGGAAATACCTTCCCTCTCAAACTGTCAATCCCTAGAGCTCACAGTACTCTCGAGACACCCACAGAAAGAAAGGAGGAGGTGCTGGGAATGTGGTTTGTGGTTTCAGATGTTGAAATCTTTCAGTTTTAGATCTGCACACAATGTTCTGCATCCCGAATCTGTTACCAGGTATGACACAGTACACCCATTGCGGTCTGTTTATGGCTCTTCCTACCCAGAAACAAACAAACAAGGAGGAGCGAATGTTAGAAATTCCTTGTCAATAAAAAAACCCTTTGTCATATTGATATGTAGAAAAAAGACAAGTGGGCTACTACCAGTGTTACAATCTTTGGGTTTTGGGTTTTTTTCTTTTTCTTCTTTTTTTTTTAAATCTGTCGCTTAGCTTGAGAACTGTTTTAGGCTTGTGGCCTGCAGTCCTGGTATCTCAAGGGTGCTTTTTAGGAGGGTTGCAAAGGCAGCTAGGAAAAGCTGATCTGTCAGTGTTATTAGGTTTATGTAGCGTGCCAAGGGTCTGCACCTCTACTGGAACGTACCTAGGGACTAGCTAATTGGAAAGCAGTTGAAAAATCACTGTCACAAAGTAATGCTTGTTTTTTATGGGAGCTGCTGTTTAAGCTTTCCCTTGAAGTCTTGCAGTAGTAATTCTTTTGGCTGTGTTTTTTCTTACACCAACGCTACTCTATGGCATTAGTAATAGTGTTATTTGCATGCAACAGTGATCTGAAAGCTGTACTAGTAGAGCAAAATCTAGAAAAAAATATACCAATCTTGTTCATCCAAAAGAAAAGAGCCTAGATGTGAAGTGCAGTCTGAGCAGAAGAAAAAGCCTGGATATTGCAAATTCTGAAAAGGTTAATCACTTCAGGCTTCTTGGTTATGCTAATTTCATGAGATTTCATCATGACACCTTGAAGATGGGTAGCGGTGTCTCTACAAATAAGCTATATCGAAGCGAGTCTCTATTTGCAGTAGCTCTTGAGCTTTTGGTTACACAGGGCATCTAAAAGCACAGTGTGAAAAATCCTGCCTTTGACAGTTCCAGTTGAAAAAGCAAGAGGAGGTGAGTGGGTGAACTGAACAGTCTGGAAAAGGTAAGAGAATAATGAAGGGACATCACACAGGAGCAGCGCACACAGCGTAGCTATAAAATCCGGCTGTAGGACAGTCAGTGGTAGCATTCGCTGTAGAGCAGAGTCAGCTACCGTGCTAGAGAGTTTGTCAGACTGTTTAATAGCCTGGGCCAGCCTGGCGCGTACTGAACCACAGCAGCCGCGTGGGGTCTGTGAGTGCCTTCACGCGAGGTCCTGAACTGCTCCGAGTGTCCTGTTCATAACCTTCCTCTTCCCTTGCCGTGTAGCTGAGGTCCTGCTTCGTGGTGCTGTCTGTGTGTCTGGGCAGGACAGATCTGTAAAAAGCAAATTTCTGTCTTGCTTGTGGTGAACCCCGTGTTTTACAACTACTGTTGCTAATGCAGATCCTGCTGCTGCCACTCCTGCTCCCCACCCTCAAGCCCCTGCGAAAGTACAGAGCGTGGAGGACTTTGTTCCTGATGACAGCCTGGACCACAGCTTTCTGGAAGACCCAGCCCCACAGAAGGACAAAGGGAAACTGCAGACTAAACACCGTGTCGATAGCGAAAGGTAAGGAGAGGACGGAGGGAGGGGGTGAGAGGGGGATGTATCTGGATGTGCAGTCTGAATGATGGCTCGGGCCTGGCTAACCTGTTGCAACTGTTCAGAAAGTGATTACAGAGCAATTAGCTGCCCCTACGCCTTTCTGGCTGTGGTATCGTCAGTCGTAGCCTTCGCTGGCTCCCATTCAATGATACACACCGCTCCCTGGGAATGAGGGACAGCAGCAAAGGCTAGTTACCACCTTCCTGGTTTTGCCATCTTGCCTTCATGCTCAGTGTTAAACCACTGGGTTGCTTTGGGTCAGGAAGGGATTTCTCTTCTGGCCAAATGTGCTGAAACATTTGAGGTATTTTCCTTCTGGAACACAATGCACTTTGCAGGGATATTATGTTTCGCCTAATGAATACTTTCCCGCTGCAGAGGCCCAAAGCATGGCCAGACTCCTTTGTGGCCTGGTACTGCCATTCCTGAGGCATTATAAAGGGGTTTGTGTTTGTTGGAGGACACCTGGGGACACTGTATGGCTCAGTGGGATTCTGGAAGGAAGGCTGGGGAGGGTCGTGCTCCCTTGGGAGCATCACTGCATGCTTGCCTGCAGATTCCAGAAAAGTCTTAGAGGGTGCCTTTCTTTGTCCATTTCTAATGCTCCTTCCCAGCATTTTCTCTCTAAATTGGAGAGATATGGATTTGATGGATGGACTGTTCGGTGGATAAGGAATTGGCTGGATGGTCACATCCAGAGAGTAGTGGTCAACAGCTCAATGTCCAGATGGAGATCAGTGACAAGTGATGTCCCTCAGGGGCCCATACCGGGGCCGGTGCTGTTCAATATCTTCATCAGTGACACAGACAGCGGGATCGAGTGCACCCTCAGCAAGTTTGCAGGTGACACCAAGCTGAGCGGTGTGGTTGACACGCCTGAGGGATGGGATGGCATCCAGAGGGACCTGGACAGGCTGGAGAGGTGGGACCGTGTGAGCCTCATGGGGTTCAACAAGGCCAAGTGCAGGGTCCTGCACATGGGTCGGGGCAACCCCCGGTACCAGTACAGGCTGGGGGATGGAGGGATTGAGAGCAGCCCTGAGGAGAGGGACTTGGGGGTACTGGTGGATGAAAAGCTGGACGTGAGCCGGCAATGTGCTCTGGCAGCCCAGAAAGGCAACCGCATCCTGGGCTGCATCCCCCGCAGCGTGGCCATGGGGCGAGGGAGGGGATTCTGCCCCTCTGCCCCGCTCGGGGGAGACCCCCCTGGAGCCCTGCGTCCAGCTCGGGGGTCCTCAGCACGGGAAGGACAGGGAGCTGTTGGAGCGGGGCCAGAGGAGGCCCCAGCAACGGTCCGAGGGTGGAACAGCTCTGCTGGGAGGACAGGCTGAGAGCTGGGGGTGCTCAGCCTGGGGAAGAGGAGGCTGCGGGGAGACCTCAGTGCGGCCTTGCAGGGCTTAAAGGGGGCTGATAAGAAAGATGGGGAGAGACTTTTTACCCGGGCCAGTAGTGATAGGAGAAGGGGTGATGGTTTTAAACTAAAAGAGGGGAGATTCAGACTAGATATAAGGAAGAACTTTTTTATGATGAGAGTGGTGAAATGCTGGCCCAGGTTGCCCAGAGAGGTGGTAGGTGCCCCATCCCTGGAGATATTCAAGGTCAGGTTGGATGGGGCTCTGAGCAACCTGATCTGGTTGAAGATGCCCTTGCTCATTGCAAGGGGTTGGACTGGATGACCTTTAAAGGTCCCTTCCAACCCAAACTATTCTGTGATTCTATAATTCTGTCCTCCAAATGACAGAGAGCTGTGCTTACGCTGTAGGCTGGATTTTCTTTTTTTTTTTTCCCCCTTTTCTTTTTATTCTTTTCCTGGCTTTGATGTTTTTTAACCAAAAAAAGGGAAAAGGGATTTTGTATACTGAGCTGCTCAGACAAGAGGATCTGCAGCAAGCTGTCTGAAAGCCGACTGTCTTTTAAGAGGTGACCTAAGCATACTCACAGGCTCTCCTTAGAATAGTCCTTGCCTGCTGCCTCTTGTCACCAACGCTGGATTAACCAGGAGAGTAATTAAACGCTGATACAGCTCATCTACGATTGTGGTGGATTCTGCATCTTCTGACATCTTTGTCATGATTCAGTGTTCTCGAGTTCAACCACAACAACTTGAAATCAGGGCTGCGTGTGAGGCTCGGTGCCTGTCTAATGCAGGTCAGCCTGAATCATCATCCCTTGTGATGGCAGAACACGTGGATGGTTTATTAAAAAAAAAAAAAAAAGAAGAAGGAAGGAAAGAAAAAAAAGTGGTGGCTGCTAGAAGCATGCTGGCCTACAAAGCATCTCACTCGCGGCTGTGGCTGAGCTGGGAGATTTTTCTGTGCTTAACAAGGAAATGTCAGGAGAGCCAAGCCTGACCTTCCTGGGGTTTGCTGAAGGGCTGGGTCCTGCAGTGGCCTTAGGGCTCCTTAGCTGCAGTTCTTGCTGTGGGCAGGAGGCTGGATCTTTAACAAAGTCTTCTCTTCTCCAGAATGTGGGTCGTTGGAAGCAAATAGGTCTTAAACTATACAAAAAGCCAAACATCTCAAACAGTGGTGCGAGAGCCCTGCTCCTTGGTTGTAGAGTTGTCGTGTTCTTGGCTGCTATGATGCCTTTCTGTGCTGTGTCCCCAGTCTTGGTCGCCTTCCAGTGCGTATGAGCTGGTGGGGGCAGAAAGAGGGGCACCGCTGGGCTTTCACAGAGCACGGAGAGGACACTTGTTCGCAGCTTCATCCTTTGATGACGGCGGTAACCATCTGCAGTTGTAACAGCTCTGTTTCCCCAGGAGAAGACCTTGCAGCCCATTCCTGCAAATTTAAATGTTCGTTATTTATCTGCAGCTTGGCATCCACATCTTGCTCTGGTTTCTTATGTAGTTCACACAGTTTTCTCAGTCGTCTGGCAGTTTTACCTTCTGTTTCTTGCCAAAAATGGCCTACCACAATAAGCCAGATGTGCTGAAATTCAGAGATGTAGATGTGGTTCTGACCATCACCTGCAATAATTGATTTCCTTCAGGATGCCAGTTACAACCCCACGATGCCCAGGAGCAGCATAAGAGTTCTGTAAGCACCGTCCCTAATAATCAGCTTCTACTGCAGTGAGTAGGCTGTTGTAGTTGCAACAAAATCTACTGCTGCAGAAATTTATCTCTGACCTAAAGAACACAAAAGTTCTCCTGTGAAACCACTCAAACCTATTGGAGATTTTATTGGTTTTAAAAAGCGAAATGCTGGAAGCTGGTTTTCCCTTGCATCTGAGTGAGGACCAAAGCGTTCAGGTCTCCTCAACATTTTTAAGCAGGTATCTGAATGTTAAGCTTATGCAGCTTGCCGGCATTTCTTCTAGGTGTGCTGTAACCCAGTGTAAGCTCCGCAACTGAAGAGCCATTGAAGATGTGGCAGAAGAATGGACTGTGTATTGAGAATTTGTAAAGTTACTTCTCTTACCCAAATAAGAGGGATTGCCTTGCTCTCTGTAAGCAGGAGTCTTGCAGTTGGCTCATGTGAGAACACCATAGTGCACAGTGTGTTTCACGTGTGAAGCAGAGATGGTTACATTCACAGAATCGCAGAATGGCTGAGGCTGGAAGGCAGCTCTGGAGGTCGCCTGCTCCAGCCTCCCTGCTCAACCAAGGCCACCCAGAGCTGGTTGCCCAGGACTATGTCCAGACAGCTTTTGAATATCTCCATGGATGCAGACTCCACAACCTCTCTGGCAACCTGTGCCAGTGCTCAGTCACCCTCACAGTGGAAGAAGTGTTTCCCGATGTTCACAGGGAACCTCCCGTGTTTTGGTTTGTGCCCCTTGCCTCTTGTCCTGTCGTTGGGCACCACTGAAAAGAGCCTGGCTCCGTCTTCTTTCCACCCTCCTTCAGGTATTTAAATACATTGATAAGGTCTCCCCAAGCTTTCTCTTCTCTAGGCTAAGCCGTCCCAGCTCTCATGTGAGATGCTTCAGTCAATCATCTTCGTTGCCCTTTGTTGGACTCTCTCCAGTATACTCATGTCTCTCCTGTGCTGAGGAGCACCCAGAACTGGACACAGCCCTCCAGGTGTGGCCTCAGCAGTGCTGAGCAGAGGGAAAGGATCGCCTCCCTCGACCTGCTGGCAGTACTTTGCCTAATGCAGCCCAGGATACCATTAGCCTTCTTTGCGGCAGGGACACGTTGCTGACTTATGTTCAACTTGGTGTCCACCAGGACCCCCAGGCCCTCTTCTGCCAAGCTGCTTTCTAGCTGGGTGGCCCCCAGCAGGTATTGATGCATGGGGTTGTTCCTCCCCAGGTGAAAGACTTTGCACTTCCCCTTGTTGAACTTCAGGAGGTTCCTGTCAGCCCATTTCTCCAGCCAGACAAGGTCCCTCTGGGTGGCAGCGTGACCTTCTGGCCCATCAGCCGCTTGTCCTGGTTTGGTGTCATCTGCAAACTTGCTGAGGGTACACCCTGGCCCATCATCCAGATCATTAATGAAGATGATAAACAGGACTGGGCCCCGTACTGGTCCCTGGGGCACACCGCTAGTTACTGGCCTCCAGCTAGACTTTGTGCCACTGATCACCACCCTCTGGGCCTGGCCATTCAGCCAGTTTTCAGTCCACCTCGCTGTCTGCTCATCCAGCCAGTACATCAACAGCTTCCCTACGAGGATCTTATGGGAGATAATGTCAAAATGTACTGAAGTCCAGGTGTCCACTGCTCTCCCCTCATCTACCAGGCCAGTTATTGCATCATAGACTTTTATCGAGTTGGTCAAGCATGACTTACCCTTGGTAAATCCATGCAGACTACTCCTGATGATTTTCTTGTCATTCATGTGCCTGGAAATAATTTGCAGGATTAGCTGCTCCATCACCTTCCCAGGGATCGAGGTGAGGCTGACTGGGCTGTAGTTCTCTGGGTCCTTCTTCTTGCCTTTCTTGAAGATTGGAGTGACATTTGCTTTCCTCTTCAGGAAATTGCCATGCTCGGGCAATGTCTCTGTATTCCTTCCAGGCTACCCGTCCTTCCTTCCACCCTCTGTATGCTTCCTTTTTGTGTTTGAGTTTGTCCAGGAGCTCCTTGTTCGTCCACGCAGGCCTTGTAGCATTTTTGCCTGACTCTTTATACGTTGGGATGGACCGCTGTTGAGCTTGGAGGAGGGGATCCTTGAATATCAGCCAACTTTCTCGGGCCCTTCTTCCTTCTAGGACTTTATCGCACGGGGCTCTTCCAGGCAAATCTTTGAAGAGGCCAAAGCCTGTTCTCCTGAAGTCCAGCTTGCTTTTTACCCTCCCTGCCCTCAGGATCCTGACCTCCACCAAGCCTGCCTTTTGAACGTCACCTTCCCAACAAGCCCCTCATATTTTGTGGGCATGAGGTCCAGCACAGCACCTCTCCTCGTTGGCTCCTCTGTCACTTGGAGGAGGAGGTTATCATCAGTGCACTCCAGGAACCTCCTGCGTTGCTTACGTCCTTCTGTCTTGTCCCTCCAGCAGATATGGGGGTGGTTGAAGTCCATGAGGACCAGGGTCTGCGAACATGAGGCTGCTCCTCCTGTAGCAGGCACCCACTGTAGTGTCACCTTTACCTGTCCTCTCTTGAATCCTCACCCATAAGCTCTCAGTTGGCTCCTCATCCATGCCCAGGCAGAGCTCCATGCACTCAGCTGCTCTCTCACGTAGAGGGCAACTCCTTGGGGAAGAGGGGAAGGTCTCGTTCTCGTTGTCGGAAGCAGGACGTTATGCTGTGTAACTGAACTGCTTCCTCAACTCGGGTCTGTTTGCTTCCATTTGTAAGAATTTGTTTGCTTTTCCTTTCTGAGCTTCAGAAAGAGGCGTAAAGTCTGGTATTTCTCATCCATTTGGGTGACGTAGGGAATTCTCAATTTTTTTGCCATGATGTCATGTGAACTTCTCCCATTCCCAACTCCATAATGTCTCTAAACAAGGGAGCAAGAGTTGACATGGAGCAGTAATATTAGAAAAAAACACTTCTTTTTTTTTTCTGAAGCGTGCTAGCAGTGAGGAATGAGCTCATTCACGCCTGTGGAACAAGGCTGCTCTTGCCCAAAGATCAGACAGCTGCTGAGACTTTCAGCACTTACTGACGTCTCTTGGTGTTGCTATAGCTAAATCCCAGCACAGATCTACGGAGATTAATGGAGTCCTGGGTTTTGTTTAATGGCGTGTTATGGTTCTCTAACTTGCAATAAAGAGAACTCCCAAAATCAGTTGCTGTACCGGTTAATTAGGAAGGCAGTTCAATCTCCCAGTTTGCTGTTGCAGAACTTAATTTGCTGCTCTTTAGCCTGATGCCCTGAGCCAGTGTGTATGCGACTGTACCAGAGGAGCTAAGCTGGCTCCAAACAGGCTCCCCTCTCCCTCCTGCTGGGTCAGGCTGGCCTAGGTCCATGGCTGTAGGTGTCCGAAAGCGAGTTTATGCTCTACCTAACAGAGTTCCTGTTCTGTCTTCTCAGCATCACCAGGCATTTATCTTAAACGTTGATTAGATTTCCTTGTCCTTACATCTGAAGGGCTTTGAACTGGTTCTTCGCTTTTATGGCATCTGTTGTTTATAGAGCGGTACCCAGCTGCGCTAGACCAAGTGAGAGAAGCTGAGGACGCTGTTTGGTTCACACTAGAAGACCCCCGTCTCCTGGAATGTAGTCACGCGGGCTCATCCTGCGGCATGTGATTCCCTCAGCTTATCTGCTTTATTAGAGTTTGGGTTTTTCCTCTTTCTCTAGCCCCAAAAACTGCCGCGGCAAGAGGACTCTGCTGGCTGCCCGTGGGGCTGGCTCCACGGCAGGGCTGGTGGAACACTGTCGATCCGGGTTTGAGAGCGTGTGCTCAGGTTGCAGCAGGATTCGTTTCATCACCAGCAGCCGTTCTGTGTACGCGACGGAGGGCTCACTGAGGAAACCCCGACGTGCTCTTTGATCAGTAGCTCAGACGCAGACCTCGGCGAGCGTAGTCATTTTTGGTGGGTACCTGCGCCTGCAAAGACGTTGGCTCAACACTAACGCAGGCTTGGCAGCGCGTCAAGTGCTGGAGAGAGTGGTGCAATGTGCTTGGTTTTGCATGCTCTGAATTCCTTCCAGCTGGAACCTCAGGACCACAAGCTGATACTAATTTTGCATTGTCAGACCTTGTTTATACTGCAGCAGTGATTTTCCTGATGCATATTCACTCCGTTGCTTTGCTCTTAAGCTCAACGACTTGTGTGGAAGTTATAGATGGAGGCAGGGTATTCACTGCAAAGGGAGATGACCCACTTTGTGCCGGTGCGTGTACGCACGTGGATGTTCTGCTCGGACCGGGAATGCTTTAAAGGCTGCAGGTCTCGTATGGTGTGCAGTAGAAGGGCAGTGGCAGTGGCAGCAATCTCTGAAGAGCCCCTGTGCTTAATAGAGCAGTGATGTGTTAAAGAAACGCAGTGTCGCTGATTCAGAATAATACCCTGCCATTTTTAGGATGCAACTCCATTTTCTTTTCAGCGCATTTCAAGAGGAAACCCTGCCAGTGCTTCACAGCCCTCAGAAATCGCTCACTTGTAATTCCTCCAGCCTTGGAGGCTGTTTTGGGCACCAGTTTTCTTCTCCTTTGTGTGGGATGGGCTGCGTGCCTCCTTTCTGGCTCTGCATGAGAGCGGCAGTGTTAATGATGAAGGGGCTCTTCAGCAGCCTGCCTCTGCTTAGCTGGGAGCTGCGCTGTGAGTCCTGAAAGCAGAGGGATCCACACCGAAAGCAGCAGGAGGGGGTGGACGGGAGCCCTGACCTCAGCACGCTAACCCAGACAAGCACTGGTTGTCATCGCTCTGTGTGCTGCACCGCTTGTCCTAAGCGTGGTGTCCCGTATGTCACAAGTGACTCCATGATCTGTTGGCAGCTGTATTAATTCTTTAAAACTAACTGGTAAACCAGTAGCTAGCCAGAAGAAGAGCCAGAGTGAGTACAATCAGCCGGACTGCGTTAGGGCCTCGGCATTTCCCATCCCATCAGCACACCATCCTCCACTGTCCCTTCCAGTGCTGGCCGTGTGCTAGTGACTGGGAACACCACCTTCTTCCAGTTTAAGGATTTTAGGTTTTTGTGATTCTTTTTGTGCCTCTAAAATCTAATCTGTTCCAAGCTATAATCTTTTTTTTTTTTTGTCTCTGCGTAAAAATGAAGGCTGTGTTTGTACAATCCGTATCAAGTCATTAAAAGGACAGTGGCTATGGTGTGTGGTAGGTTATCAGGAAGGAGCTGGGTATCTGTTGCAGATAAAGCAAATAGAATGAGGAAAGGTGATGCAAAGGCTCATCAGCTGACACCGGGGAAAACAGCTATATTCCTGACATGAGCAAATCCTTCAGAAAGTATTAAAATTGTTGAGTCCTGGGGACATTCAGACAAGAAACCTCGGCTGGTAATTTCAGCTGCAGAGCTCTCTATCGAGATGCCTCTGAACACGTAACTGTGTTACATCCAGGGAGTCTGACAGACTCCTAGCTCTAAAAGTGTGTCCTTAGATTAATTTAATTTGGGGAATGTTAAAGCATGGTTATGGTGTCTGGGTAGCTGCCTGCTTCAGGGAGCACCTGAGAAATAGAAATAATTCCAGGAAGCTAATAGCTGCAAGTGAATTCCCATAGTAGCGGCAGTATATGACCGGTTTAATTACAGGATGTGGGGATTAAGGCAGGCGGTTCCCACGGTTTAATTGGCTGATCCCTGCGTCTTGGCCCGGAGATGTTCTGATAGAGCTGAAGCAACAGGCTGCTCTGTAGCACTGAGGCTCACCTTTTCCAGCCGCTTACTTTCGGCTTGAGCAGTAGCAGCCGCTGCGTGACACGGCCTTCTGTGGCCCGTTTTGTACGGGCATGTGCCACCCCTGCAGCCCGCGGGGCGCAGGTCCAGCAGCCGGGCACAGTGCGGCTGCCCCGGGCTGAGGGACACTGACCTTGAAGTTGGCTGGAAAAGCCAGAGGGGCGGCAGTCTGCGTTCAAGGGGAGGCCTGTCTGTCCCAGCACGTCCTGGGGGTGCTGTGCCTGATCACTGTCTATTTTGCAGCGATGGAGAGGCGCCCGGGGGGAACCCCATGGTGGCAGGTTTCCAAGACGACCTGGATCTGGATGACAAAATCCCCAGCAGACCCGTGCTGGCAGAACGGGTGCCCAGCAAGAACATCACCCTCTCCAGCGAGGAGGAGGAAGAGGAAGAGGTGAAGGACTCTAAGGTTGTACTCATACCTGATGAAGACGTTGACACGGAGCAGGGAAAAAAAAGGTACGAAGCACAGTCGTGCGGGCAAACTTGGGCCTCTTCTCGGTCCTGCCACTGACTTCTGTGCGGCCTCTGGGAACTCCTGGTGCCTCTATCAGCCCGTCCCTTCAGCTGTAAGCTGGGGCTGTATTTATTTTAGGTGTGACTGCTTTATGCAGTGTTTTCTGCACCGCGCCTAGGCAGCATGCCTTTGAGCACTGTGCTCCTGTGGTCGCTGGTACGTTTCTGTTTGGGAACGGCCCAGCCTTTTTCTCAAGTTTGAACAAGAAACTGTAACTGAGCACCTGAACGTCTGTTCGTAGCGGTGCGAGGAGCACAGAGGAGTCGAGTCTTGCGGTGAGGGGAGTGGAAGTCATTCTCCACACCCTGTGCTGGAGAAGGACGAACTGGGTCGCGTTCTCCCCATAGCACCTCCTGTGGGTGATACAGTCAGGTGTGGCCCGCTGGCGCAGGCACCTGTGCATCAGCATCCTCAGAGGTGAGGACCGTCTTCAGCCTCTGAGCGGTACGTGTTCGAACACGCACACCCCCCTAGGATGGACTGCCTCTCCTCTTGAGATGCACGCTGCAGCCCCTGAGGCAGGCTCAGCTATTCATCGGTCTTTGTGCTTTGCTTCACAGAGCGGGAGTGTGGACAGGCTCTGCCAATTTGTTTCTTTCTTCTCAGGTCTTCCAGAAATTCTCTGAAACCACAGAGTGAAGCAATTTTGACCAAAGCAACTGACCCGAAGCCTCCTGACAGTTTACCTCCACGTTCTGGATCCGAAAGAAACAGCAGCAGCAAGCTCAGCACTAGCCTGCCGGCTGCTGCTGCTGCTGCCACCCCAGCAGCAGTCCAGGCCCCAAAGACCACTTCCCAAAGCAAAGGACATGCTCTCAAGCAGAAAGTGGTCAAAGAGGAAAAGCCTGAGGAGTCCGACAGTGATCAAGAGGGACCAATAGCTACTCAGATGCTCTCATTTGTTATGGATGACCCAGACTTCGAAAGTGAGGATTCTGACAGCCAGAAGAAGAAAATGGTAAATAACACGCGTGAATCGCTGTGCGCTGCTGCGAAGCTGAGCTTGGAGTGTTGAGGCATCTCGCTGAGCAGAGCTTTCATCTGCTCTCCCGTCTCAGTGGCAGTTGCAGCCAGTCAGGTGCTAAGCAACCTGAAGAGATTGCTATAAGCACAAACCCGCTAATGCTCTGGTGGTTGAAGCCACACGGCAACAAGGTTTGTGCTTACGGGTTTTAATGTGCTGTTTATTCTCAGTAAGTCCAGAGCACGGCCAGTCCAGCGGTGCGGAAGGTATGAAATACAAATCTAATGGTTTTTCACCCAAAGTTTAATACATAGCAGTGTGTGCATGCCAGAGAGAGAGAACAAGTGAGCTCCCTACAGTCAATCCAGCAATCAGAAGGCCATAACAAAATTTGCTTGGCAAAGCTCCTTACTGAAGTAGGAAAATCTGCCTGAGAAGGACTTTCCAGTATAGCCAGGTTGGCTGTAATGTCCCTGTGACACCGAACACGTGGGCAGCCGCTCGGTGCTGCCTGCGGGTGTCTGCTCGTACCGGGGTGCAGCAGGTGTCCCCCTGCACCTCTCGTGTACTAAAGATGGAGGAAACGCAAGCATCTTCCTGGGGCTGGTAGGAACGTGCTGCTGTGGCTCTCGCTATCCCCGATTTCAGTGCTCTGCGCTCGCAGCCGGCAGAGCAATCTCTAGAAACCGCTAACCGTGCTTTGGGATGGGCAGTTGCGGTGCAGGGGTGCTCCTGGCGTCTGGGCTAGCTGGTGTTCAGGAGCGGTTTATGTGTTTGCATCATTCCCGAATCCTGCAGGAAGGACAGTTGTCCCAGTTTCTTTGACCTTGCCTATGTGTTATGCTGTTTATTAAGGAATTTTCCATTCGTTTAGCAGTTTCAGTACCTGCTTTTCCTGGCACTTTAATATGAAAGCAGAGGTATTTGCAGCAAGTTTACTTCTCTTCGCATGCAATGAGAAAACGGGATTTGTGAGGGAGCTTGCCTTTGCGACGGTGTCAGGGAGATGCCCCACAACTTGTGAATGCTTTTCAAGCTCCAGGTCTACCAGTCAGACAAAGCTGTAAAACCACCACCATCAGCTGATGGTGGCATTGCCCAGGTCAGCAGCAGAGCGAGGCCGTGTTTGGTCAGTACGGAGGATACGAAGAAAGGGTGGTTAATGAACTCTGAAGAGGATCAGTTGGCAGGTATCAGGAGATCATTAAACTTCATTTCCATTCCATCATGCAGAGACAGAGGATTTTTGGGTGATATCCAGTCTCTGCAGCATCCTGGTTTTCAGCCCACATTGAAGGGGCAAATTTGCCCCGGGAGCCCATTCCCTTTTGACTCGATGACGGGAGTTGTTCTGCAAACACTGACCGCTTCCTTGGCCCTGCCGCGTGTTGCCTCTGGTATGCGAGACCCCGCAGAGCTACACAGGGTAAAGGTTTTGTCTGTCAGGTCTGGAGGTTTTCAGCCTATTAGACTTGTTTTTCCCCAAAACAGAGGTGCCTCTCTAGGGCAGTTAGAGGCTGATGCTGTTGAGCTGACACAGTTGAAGTTCTCGTTTAATCCCTTTACATCAGGAATTTGATTTTGGTAGCACAAACGTTAAGTTATCAGAGCTCACTTTCCAGTACCAAGGCTGCCGAGACATTTTACCGAGGCAAGAAATAGATAGAGCTTATAAAATGAAGGGCATTGATTTCCAGGCAATCACAGCTCAGTTGAGCTACCATTGCCTTCCCTCCTCCCCACCTGCTGACGTCTGATGTCTTTCTGTAGAAAATGCTTAGAGATTTTGGTTGAAAGATTTTTTTCTGTGTTGTCTGCTTTTTCTTGTCTCTAGGATGAATTCCCAGTCCGGGAAGATCTCTCCGAAATATCTGATGACGATACCTCGTTGGCAAAGCCACCCCAGCCTGTGAAATCAACAGTCCACTCCTTTAAACTGAAAAATGACTCAGATCTCTTCGGTTTGGGTTTGGAAGAAACTGGTCCCAAGGAGAGCAGTGAGGAAGGTAAAGGTCACACTTTATTGCCACTCTTGCTGATTTTGTTTGTCAGGCATCTGTTTTTTCCAAAATGGTTCCAGGGTGTAAGCAAACCAATTTGCACTAAATAAAATACCCTGTAACTTCATGCAGTGCCCCGTGTGAGTCTTTAATGTGGTTTAACACAACATAAATAACTTTCTTTAAGTTTTTCCCCATGGGGAGGGGGGGAACTGGGCTCGTCCCTGGCATCAGCCGTGTATTATTTCTGTCCCAGCAGGAGCGCATCTTTCACAAGCTGCTTCTGTATAAGGCTCCCTACTTAGCCTTGCGTGCCTGGGAAGTGGTGCTCAGCATCGCAGTGTCCACCCCCTCAAGAATTTGGATCAATTTGAACAAAATGCTTTGACATACCCTGCCAATTTGCTCTTCTATTTTTGGGAAAGGTGGGGTGGGGTTCGGATCACAACCTAAGCATTCCTCAGGCTTTTTTTTTTTCTTCCCCCATCCCCCGAGGGAGCAAATCTACTCGCACAAATAATTTCTGCTGTCTTGGCATTACTGCAAAGCAACTTCCTATAGATCTGCCCCTGATGTCACCACGAAAGATGAGAAGTTAAAGACTTAAGGGGAGAAAAAGC
Organism: Theristicus caerulescens; assembly: GCA_020745775.1. Classification (NCBI taxonomy): domain Eukaryota; kingdom Metazoa; phylum Chordata; class Aves; order Pelecaniformes; family Threskiornithidae; genus Theristicus; species Theristicus caerulescens. The sequence goes on from CM036573.1 coordinate 12,644,978, forward strand.
TGTAAGCAGCACCAGAGAGAGATCTTTGAATAGCTATTCCAAAAGTGTAAGCAAGGTGTCACAGGCTGCGACGGCTTCATCGCCTTGTTGCGTTGAGTTGCTGAACAGCGCAGCCTGAAATAGCTAGGAGTTCATCTGCAGAGGCCCGGGTTAATAATTTAACTTCAGTTCAGCATCTTTAATAAATCAACGTGGGCTCCTCCTATCTCCTCTTTCTGGGATAAATATAAAAACACGTCTTCGTAGTCAGCCAGTTGGAGCTTGACCAGCATTAGACTTCTCCATGGCTGACTTGTATTTACAGATCAACCAAGGAAAAGAATGTGTAGGTAAGATTGGCAGTCAAATACTGTGCGTGAAACCCTCCTGTGAAACAGCCACGGAGATACTCTCCTGTTCAAGGAGTTTCTGTGCAAAGGCAGTGGACGTTCAGCAGCCTAATTAGCAGCCAAGTCATCAACCACAATAACCTGGGACAAATAATTTGATGGTGATGGACTCTGGGACTCATTCGATACCCTGAAAGTGGCCACCCCTGTAGAGCAGGGCTGCAGCCCTGGCGCTTTGGCCTCGTGGTGATATAATTCCCATAGGCAGTTTGAACAAGAGGGAGCGCTGGCCTGCTGGGGTGCTCCCATCTGCTGGCGCTGTGTCCTGAACGCTCCGTCCGTTACTGGCTCGACTCGCAGAAGCACAAACCGTGCCTGGTGGCATTTCTGTCTGCCTTCGGATAGGTAGTGGTCAGAGGGAAATTGTTCCCAGGAGCTCTTCTTCAGTTCTGGGAATAATAATCTGGTCCCCAGTTTGGCCTCTGGACCAGTTTGTAGAGCTGGTCTCTGTTTCTTGGTAGCTGTGATACAGTGAACACCCAGGTCAGTGTTCATAACACAGAATAACATAGATAATATAATGCTCATAATTCAACTAGTTCTATATGGTTACGTTAGGGTCTGACTGCTGGGGCCTGTGTTCGTTTCCAGAGGGGCGCAGTTTGTCCTGCGGAGTCGGGATTGCCCTGGCGCATGGCTCCAGCATGGAGCACTGTGTTCTCAGAAGTCGGGGCAGGGCAGAATTGCATCTCTTATGGTTTAAATTGATTAAAAACAATGTTGTTTTTTTTTGTTTGAGCAGATAAACAACCTTCTAAGGAGAAAAAGAAGAAGAAAAAGAAAAGCAAAGAGGTACTATTTAATTCCTCAGAGCTGATCTGCCATATTATCTGCCAGCCAAGGAGAGGGGTGGCCTCCACAGCGTACTCTGTCTACCTGGTGGACTTCCTTCCATTCTCCCGCCCTGCAGCCGGATCTGGGCCCCCCAGGCTCTGCAGACCATTAACCACTTCGCAGCTTAAAAGCAAGCTTTTAGAACAGTTGAATTTTGAGAAGGCAGGGTGTGAGTTGGTAAAATACAGGATTAAATAGAGCAGTGCATCTCTGCTGGGCTGAGGCTGTTGATAGCACCATGACTTCTTCCAAGCAGAGGGGTGTCCCCAACAGACCTGATCTCAGAGGCAGCGAGGGAAATCTGCAGGAGGCTTTGTCTTTGCCATTTCTGCCTGTCCGATACTGTGGTATTCGGCACAAACTGCCTGACAGACCACTGCTACATATAAACCAGATGGTCCTTCCTCTCTTCTGTCCAAACACGCAGAAGGGTCTTCTGGAATTAACTCCAAGCCAGCCTTGGTAGTAGATCCTTCACCCTAAGCAAGGTTCCCGTCAGAGCCAAGTTTCAGGGCGATATATGCTGGGTTACTGGCATGCTCAGAGGATTTACTAATAACAATTTTCTCCTTTTGCAGGAAGAGGAGAAGTCTGTGAAAAAGAAGAGCAAACACAAGAAGAGCAAAGAGAAGGAGGAGAGCAAAGAGGAGAAAAAGAAAAAGAAGAAGAAGAGCAAGGAGAAAAACAATGAAATAGATGAACTTGAGGCTTTTCTTGGAGGAGGAGGAGCCAGCATGAGCAAGCCACGAGGAGGTGGGGACTATGAGGAGCTGTAGGCTGGCTGCATGTACGCGCAGCGGACTCTTCCGTCGTGGCTGTCTCCATCTTTTCTTACGAGTCACACCAGGACAGGTGCAGATGTGTAAAGCTTTGGCCATTTGCCATATATTCTCTCAAAACAGAGCTGGCAAAACAAAAGCTTTGCATCTGCGTGTGCTGTTCTGGTGCGTTCGTTACACAATGAAAATCCAGCTGAGATGTACTTGAGTAAGGGGAAGGTTCAGAGCACGGTTCCCAGGCCCGCTTCCAGGCTGTCGTTATTTCTCCTCCCAGAGATGCCCCGTCGGGTAGCTGGCGGGGTGCGGGAGGCGAAGGGGACCTGCCTCCTGCTCCGCCCCTGCTCTATTCCACTCCTGCACACCTGAAATTCCTGTCTTGTTAAGAGGAGTGCAACAAAACATGCCGCATGAACACATCGTGCTCGCCTGTCTCAAGTCTTTAACTTTTTATCCTTCCTATTTTTTTAATGAGAAAAGTGATATTGGCCATTGCTCCACCCAGCAGTTGGTGAGCTTTAAATTGAGCAGATCATGCTATGGTACAGCTCTCTAAAACAGCAGCCGCGAGGTCAGAGCGAGAGAGAGTGCGTGTGATTTTGGAGTCCTTTGAACGGGACCTTTCTGCACAGCAGCTTAGTTAGCACTCACTGGTGCTGCTGTTGGAATTCATGAAGCCCCATTGATTTCCGTGGCCCCAGTGTCTCAGACACTACACGTAAGCTGCTATGCAGTTTGGGAAAACAATGCAAAGTGCAAAGCTAACCTGAAAAAGAGAGGAAAATCAGTGCTTTTCTGCATTTCCCACCCTTGAATTTGCGTATACTAGAATCCCCTCCCTTCGGTACCTCTCAGGGACATGACTCTCACGTGGAAATGAAGATATCCAGAGCTTCAGAACTGTCTACAGGGAAGTGTTAGCATGGCAAGGCATTTGCTTCTCAGGCATTTTACAGTCACGCTGTAAGACACCGGCTGCCTCTCTGCACCGAGAGGAACAACCGCTGTAGCTCAGACAGCTCCTTCCTGGCCCAGCTTCTCTCGATGCTGCAGCCGCGTGTCCTGGGCCCAGCCTCCCCGCAGCCGGCGTGCTGCCTTCCCCTGCCCCGAGCGGAGAGCCGCCTCCTATCCCGTGAGTTTGGGAAGCCTTTTAATTTTTGCTTTGAACTTAAACCCGTGGATTGGTCTCAGCGGCATCGGTTGCCGTTGGACGGGCACTGCAGGCCAGCCCTTCGCACTTGCCTGTGTCTCAGCGAGCAGCCCCTGTGTCTGATGGAGCTCGTTAGTTCTCCGAACCCCCTTCTGTTTTCGTTCTGGTGTCCCTCTCGCAGCTCAGACGGTGAAGCTCCCTCCAGGTTCTGGGCGTTACATTACCCTGTTGCTTGCAGGTTGATTTGAGGTTTGGTTTTGTTCTCCCTCTCCCCTTTTTGTTGTAAAATGTCAACCATGAAATCCAAACTGGGGTTTCCTTCTACATCCCTACAAAGCGAGGTGTTCTTTTGATCCGTTATCCGCTCCAGAGTTGTCTTGACCAGCAGGCAGTTACCTGCTCCATTTTTTCTTTCCCCAGCCCCCAAAAATGCACTTGTAACTGTTTCCCTATAAAACAAACTGGGTTTTTTTTGCTGCATGAGCAGTATATTGTTCAGGTCTGTTTGCCATTAGCATTCGCCTACTTCTCTGAGTGTTACTACATTTCACGTGACGCCGTAGGGAAATTGCATGGGACAGTTCAAACTTTGCGCGTCTGGGGAGGAAAAAGCGGATTGGGCCATGACCGGTTTGCGGCCTCTCTTGCGAAAAGGCAGGCGGGCGTTCGAGCTTCAGCTGGCTGCGTTCCTGAAAGCGCTTCTGTTCTGTGAAGATTTTTGGGTCATGTTCCATTTTGCATTGAAAAAAAAACCTGGTACAATCCATTCTGACTATAAAGCTCTGTTGTACAACTGCCTCTGCACATCTTCTTCTCCACCGCGAGCACGTCTGCCTGGGCTCGGGAGCTGCGTGTCCCTCCAGGACGGCTTCACAGAAGGGCATCCCGCTGCCCCTCATGCTGTTGCGTTCTCACACTTCGTGGAACGGGGCACTAAATTAAAAATCATTCAAAAAAAAAAAAGCTGAACATAAAAACCATGAGTTCTTTCCCCAAAACCAAAGTCTGTCCTGGCAGAGCTGTTGTTTCCCGCAGCGTGAGGGAGACGGTGGTTTTGTTCAGCGCGGCTTCCTTGCGAACGCAGCTCTTGGTTAGCAGAAGGCTGCACGGGCGCCGCGTCCCCTGGAAGCACTGGTGTTGGCATCGGTTTGTCCGTCACCTGGGCCAGATTTGACCGCCGTAGGAGCCTTTGCGCTCCCTGCGGCTCGTGTTCCTTGTCAGCACAAGGAGCTGAGACACAAACAAGCAAAGATGAGTCATGGTGTTCCAAAATACTCCTTTAAAAGAGAAAAGCAGATGCGGGAGCTCTCTTCACTTACGCTAGAGCCCCAGGAGGGTGTGCGGCATGTTTTGGCTGTGGCAGCAAGGCCAGAGAAATCCCACCCTGGGGGTGAAGCGGGAGCGTGGAAGGGAATAGCAGCAAAAAGGTGCGCTTTAGACTTAGACTTCTGCCTTTTTCAGGGAATGCTGAACTGGTTGGGGCTACAGCATGAGGTGTAATCCCGTGCCGGCAAGCGTGAGCCAGGGGAGAAAGAGATAGACCTTGTCTGAGCTGGGCTCTCCCATGGCCAGTCTTTCGAAGAAGCTAAATATAAAAAGTATGTGTATGTGCCTGTCGTTATGGGGAAGCTTCTGCAGAGTCACATCGATATAAATAGTTCCTGTGAGCATCTCTAGAGGTACCAGTGTATTTGCTTTTGGGTTTATCAGTCATCCAAAAAATATCAAGAGCTCGAGGCTGAGGAGCTGCAGCTTCTTGCCGTTAGCGCTGGCCAGAGCTGCGTGCTGTGCAAGGTCTCAGTTGGTTTCTAGCAGCAGGAGGGAGATGCGCAGATTTATCGCTGTGTTTGTAGCCTGCCAGCTGGGCCTGGTTCCTGAGCACAGCCAGGGATGAGCCCTGTCCTCGGCGGCTGCTGCTGGAGGCCTGAAAGCCGTACGGCCCCTGCCCCTTCGCACCGCTGGCTGGTTTTGATCCGCAGGGCCCTCGGCCGCGATACGATTCCATCTTGGCTTCCACTGTGCCAGCCTGAAGCCAGAGCGTTCAGGATAAGTCATGAGAAGTAACTCCGAGGTCCCCTGTTCCCACCCGCTGTGTCTTCCCGGCCGGGGTCGCTCAGCTGCTGACCGAGCCTCTGCGGGGCGCGGTACGAGAGCTGCCCGACCAGCAGCCTCCCTTCGCTCGAGCGTCAGGCTGGTCTGGCAGCGCTCCAGGAGGAGAGGAGGCTAGTCTGCAGGCGTCTGTCTGTCTGCTTTGTGGACAGCGTGTGTAGTACCCCGGCTGGGACAGCCGGGGCTGTGCTGCTAACCCCAGACATGAATGGGAGCTGTGCGCCCAGTGTTGTTTGGGGGAGCGTTCCTTGCCGTAGCCGTCCCTGGAGTGGGATAATCCAGCGTGACGGTTAGCAGCTCCTGTCACTCTTGGCAACTCCTGGCGTGTGACTCGATGCAGCTGCTGCGACAAGACGTGGGTGAAGTCGTACTCCGAGAGCAGGCTGACGTTTTGATCTCCGCAGGCTTCGCAGCGGGCCTTCCGTGCCGGCATCCCTGTGGCTCCCTGGCTGGGAGCCGATTTTAGCGAGACCTTCCAGCTCACCTGCACCTGAGTGGCGTGGAGCTGCCCGACTCCTCCGTGCTCGTACATCCCCTCCCCGAGGATTCCTCCTGGGCAAAGGCAGCGCGTTCGCAGCATCGTTCTTTAACAGTCTTTAACAGGCTGCCCAGGGCAGGGGTGCAATCACAGTCCCTGGAAGTGTTCAGAAAACGTGTGGCTGTGGTGCTTAGGGGCATGGTTCAGAGGTGGACCAGGCCGTTGGGTTAACGGTTGGACTCGATGATCTCAGAGGTCCTTTCCAACCTTAACCATTCTCTGGTTCTATGATTCTGTCTTTCTCCTGATGGCCCAAGTCTCCTTAGCACAGGTGGCCGTCCCTGCTTGCTAAAGCTCTTGCTTACATTAATCTGTGGTAGTGGCTGTCACAAAACTCATCCCTGCAGGAGAATCAAGCTGCTTAGCACCGCCGCTGGGCCGTGTACCCCAGCCCTGCATGGCACAGCCTGTGCCAAAAGGACCACGTCTCTTGATACCCAGCCTATGGCTTCCTCCACCCCCTCGTCAAAATACCAGGTGGAAAAATAGCGCAAGGACAGGCTGACCAGTCTGCAGCTCCCACCACCCCCAAACCAGCTCGCTTTCCCTGCGGGAAGCTGTGCATCAGTCTTCAGCCTTGAGGCTCGGGAGCTGCCTGATAATTGCCATCCAGATTTATTCCTGGCCAATTTATGCTTTTTGTTCCTTTGCCAGCACTGTTGTTTAAATACCGCTCCCCGCTCCCGGCCCCGTGCGGACAGGGCTCCTATCCCTGCTCTGCTTTTGTCTGCTGGACAGGCCGTCCCCAGGCTGTGCTAGCGGCCGTCCTTGGCACCGGCTCCCCTTTGAGTTCATCTTTCTGTGCCCGTGCCAGTCCAGATGAGGTCATGCCGGGGCTGGTGCTTAATGATTCCCGTACAATCCATCTCCTGCTGCACCCCGTGAGAGGGCTGGCCTTTCCGCAGCTGCGTCCTGCTGGGGACTTGCAGCCAGCAGCTGGCTCACCAGCGCACCAGGTCTGCATCATTCCCCGTGATTTATGGCCACATGCAAGGAGTGCAACCATCCTGCCCGTTGAGGGCTTCAGCTTCACCCTATTTCTCTTGCTCCCGTAAGGTCATAACAAGTTTTTCCCTGGCTTGCCAAGGCCTGGGGTGGGAATTTGCTTCCTTCCCTCCAGCAGCGAACATGAAAAGGTTATTGAAGGTTTTAGCAGGACACAAAATGAACGTGGGAGCTTGCAGGTGCTCTTGGAGGAGGCCTGCAGCTGCAGGCTCCTGGAGGTGCCGCGGGGCCGGACAAACACCCGGGCTGCGACAGCCCCGGCGCAGGACGGGCCAGGCAGAGCTGAAGGGAGGGCAGCGAGCAGGCAGTGGCTGGGGCAAGATGTCTAATGGGCGTGCTGCCTGCGGCTTCCCTGCAGTCGAGGGTCCTGCGTCTCGGAGAGCCCGTAGTGCTCGCCTGTCCTGCTGGGATGCCCCTGAGCTGGCACATGAGTGATTCTGGGGAAGTCCCGCAGTAGGATGGGCTTAGGGACCGGCTGCTGTAACCTAGCAACAGTCTCAATCATGGCATAATATAATTAATCCAGTGTTGGCTCAGTCTGCTGCTTAAAGATACCAGGGCGAGTGGCTGAGCCTTTTTAACTTGTGGGTTTGCTTCCAAAACAAGCCTTCAGCATCTCGGGCATGTCACACGTGTTCCTGGCCCTAGGGCGGCTCACGGTGAGTATCCAGGCTTCGTCTTTCAACCACTCGACAGGGAAGTTGCTGAGCAAAGGGAAATAATCCCCTGGCACCTTCAGAGAGCCGAACCCCGTGGGTCCCACAGGCGCAGGCGGACCTCGGCCAGGTGAGGTGTGGCGTGGTCGGCTAAAGCCGCGGGTTCAGGTGCGGAGCAGCCTGCAGGAAACCCGGCAGCGTGACGGGTTAAAGCAGGAGGTGGTGTCCGTATGCGGGACACTGCCGCGGGGCAGCGAGCCAGCCTGTGAGCCCAGAAAACTCCGAGTTATCTCCAAATTGTGGCAGGCTCTGCCTTACGGCAGGAGCAAGGAGGGGAAGCAGTGGCTTTCCGTCACCGCAGAGGTGAGATGAGGGGAGGAGGAGGAGGAGGCTGCTCTGTCTCCCAGTGGCAGGGGACACCTGAGAGGTGCCGGTCTCCCCTCCTCCGCATGCCTCTCCCTGCTCCCGGCTGGCTGGCGTGTGTCGGCATGGGGAGCTCTGCCTGTGCCTGAGGTTTGGCCTGGGTGGCAGCCGCAGACGGAGACCGTGCTGGCGTCTGCAGACTGACTGCGGGAAGGAGCCAGCAGGCTGGGAAAAGAGCAGGCTTTTCCCCAGAGCTGGTAGGAGAAACACCCCTTCTTGTGCCATCAGCGGGAAACGGCTCCGTGGAAGGGTACGAGGTGGTGGGCTCCCACCCCGGCCTCACTGCCTCGAGTGCTGCCCGCTGTCGGAGCCATCAGCCCAGCACCAAGGAGGTCGGTTCGCGCGTCACCGCAGGGGCCGACAGCTTCGGGGGGTGAGGAGCGACTGGTGCTGGCATGTGGCACTGCTTGGGCAGCTGGAGTGACGCCCGGCAGCCCTGCCCGGTGCCGGTGCTGCCCGCTCTGCCTGCGCCGCGGCTCCCACCGCACGCTGCCGGCCATCCCGCTGGCAGGGCACCGCTGAGACCCCTCCTCGCGGGCACCGTGGGGGCCAGGGCACCCCAAGCGGGGCGTCTCCTTGCCTCTGGCACGGCTGTGGGGCAGCAGATGGATGCCCTGTGCTCAAGCTCAGGGCTCGTTGCCTGCCAGCCCTTGGGGACCAACCCGTCATTCCCAAGGAGGCAGGCAGGAATGTGGGGTTTACGACCCTCTTTGCAGGCAGGGACCCTAACGCCAGCAGCTGCTTTACAGACCGCACTCGCCCTCGCCTGCCACCAAAGCCGCTGGGGGCCGCGGGGCAGGCTCCAGCTCCCTCCCCAGCCCCAGAAGCGGGCAGCAGGGCCTGGCTTCTCCCTTGTTTCAGAGCTGGGGGAAGGGAGGCGATGGGAGGGAAAGAGGAGGAGAGAAGCTGGAAGGAGGGGAGACCCCCCTGCACCCAGCCCGGGCATCACGCTGACGCCAGCCAGCTCCCAGCCAGCTCGGCTGCTCCTCGCTCAGGGAAAATGAGAGCATCGCCCCCAGACAGGAGCTGCGGGGTGGCCAGCGGGCAGCAGCGAGGGGCAAGCGAGCCGGCAGGCAGGGCAGCAGCGAGCATCCCCCCCCATCCCACCCCATCCCACCCCACCCCAGCTCTGCCTCGCTCCCAGCTGTGGGATCCCCACGTTGCCTTGGAAACGGGGGATTTCGCAGCAGCTTGCGGTGGTGCTGCCTGCAGTGGGAGCAGCGGGGGGGGGGGGGGGTGTCTTCCCCTTGCCCACCCAGCCGCCGTCCTGCCCTGTCCCCCAGCCCTGCCCGCACTGCTCCCCACCTCACCCCTCTCCCGCGGGCAGGGGAGCGGGCGTGAAGGCTGCCAGCCCCCGGCTCTGGCCACCCCAAAGCCGCTCCACTGGCCCCGCAGTGGATGCTCCCAACGGGCTGCGGTGCACTGCCTGCCTTGGCTACCCACGCAGTGGGGAGGGCAACCGGGGAATGATGAGCCCAGGGCACGGGGAAGGTATCAAATATTAATCCCTGCTGTAAATTCAGCGGCGTGGGAGGGAGTGGAGTGGGGCGTTGCGCAGCATCCCCAGCACCTTCCCGGTGCCATCCGTGTTGCACCTCGGTCCCCAGATGGGCTCTCCCCAGGGCCCCTGGGGGCACGGCGAGGCGCTGGGTGCCCATCACCCCCATTTCCCATAGGATGGCCGTAGGTGGGTGCCGCAGCCCCCCATCCCATTTTGGGGTGCCCCACGCCGTTCCCCCAGTGCTGGAGCCCTCACCCTGGTAAGCACTGCTTCGGTGGCTGCAGCACCCGTGGGGGAACCCAGCAACGCGCCAACCCGGGGGCTGGCAGCCACCCCCTGCCCGCCGCCCCTCCCCACGGCATCGCAGGCCACGGGTGGCACGGCACGGATTCTCGTGTGGCTGTTTCTGCCGCGTTCGGGAAGCCGAGCGAGACCCAGAAGCCGTCTCCTCGCTTGCCTCACCGGAGCTGCTCACACTCGACTCGAGTCGCGCCCCGGCCCCGTTTCTTGCCGAGCTGTCACCCCGCGGGTGCGATCGCCCTGATGCCGGGCTCCGTCTCACGGGTGGCCCCGAGGACAGGCTGGCGGCTGCCTGCGCCGCGCTGTCGCTTCCCATCGCGGTCCCCGTGCTGAGCTGCCCAGCCCGCGCAGGGGCTGCTCGCCTCCCTCCCGACTCGGTGCCGTGCCATCGGGGCCACCCGGCCCTTCACCAACAAAACCGAGGTGGGAATCTCCGTGTCGGGCGGCTGCAGGTCCCAAGCTGCTGGCGGGGATCTGCCCCATCGCACACCCGCTGCCCCGGACAGCCCCGAGCACCGCGGGGCAGGGGTAGCCCTGTCACCTGGGCTTGCAAGGGCACCCCACGGGAGGGCAGCTTGGCCCCCGTCTCCCCAGGCTGGGCATTTTTGGGACCTGCTGGCTTCTTGGCGTCTGCCAGCCTCTCACGTCCCGCTGAGCAGGTCCCGGAGCGTGACCGGCACCGGCCTGGCTGCCCGGTCCATCAGGACGAGCGAGCGGGTTTGCAGGTCCAGCGCAAGGCGCGTCCATCTGGGTGCGGACGCGCCGTCGCGCCGTCCCCCACGGTGGGCACCTCTCAGAGGTGGACAGCCTTTCTTCGTGTTTAACATCCCTCAAATTATTTTTCCCTGGTTGCTTTCTGAGCTTCTCTGAGGAATCGGCTCCTTTTGCTCCCTCGGAGTGGGCCGTGCTGGGTTCCCCTGACACCACCACACCAGTGCCCCAGTCCCGCTGCCAGACTGGGGCTGGGGAGTCCTGGGAAAACCCCTTTATTGGAGCCCTTCCCTCGCTGCCCGCCTCGTCCTGCCGGTAACCTGCTTCCCGGTGAGGCTCGGCCCTCCTGGCAGAGCGCTACGGCATTTTGGAACTGCCCAGAAAGGGCTTTCAAGCTTCGAAACTGCCCCGTACTGGCACGGCCAGAGCTGTCCCCCTCCACCCATGTCCGCCTGGTCCCCACCAGCCTCCTCTGTCCCTTGCCATGTTGCTCTGGCTCGGTGAGTCCCCACGAGGGAGGCACCGGTGGCGATGGGCGGGAGAGCCAGGGCCGGAGCGGGGCTTTTGGTGACCCTGGCACCAGGACCGGCAGGACGGCGGCAAGGAGGCACCCAGCTCTGCTGCAGCCAGGGTGGTCTGGGTGGCCTTCGGGGACAGGGGTGGGGGGTGGCCCAAGGCGCTGCCTGCCTGCATCATCCTCCGACCCTGCGTTCCCAGCGTGGCCCCAGTGGACTGGTCCTCGGGGAGGACCTTGGGGAGGACCAGCGATGTGACCCCCCACATCCCCCACGCCGAGGTCTGTCCTGCTTCGGGGCTGGCCAAGTGCCCAGCACCACCCAGTGTGACCTGTGGGCACGTCGTTCCTCTGTGCCTCAGTTTCCCCCTTGGCCAGGGCACGGCAGAACCAAGTCTGCCACAGGCAGACACGGTGACCGGGGCACGCTGCGTGGGGTGACAGGGAGAGGCGCAAACCCAGCCCTCAGCCCCAGCCCGTGCTGCCCACCCCCGGCCTCCCCGGCAGAGCCAGGCCGTGCCGCAGCACCGCGCGCGCCGGCAGTCGGTGAACGATCAGCGTGAACAGCTACAGCCAGCGTCGCCTGCGCGGCGTGGCGGGGCCTCTCCCCAGCCGCTGTCAGCAGAGCCCAGGGCAGGAGCGTGCTGCTGGTGGGGAAACCGAGTCACGGGGGTGCAGCGCGCGTCTTGGCTCCGCTCCCCGTTGGGCCTGGGGGAGGGCCCAGCACCGCGCAGGCAGAAACCCCCGCAGAAGAGGGGGTTTGCCCCCGCACCGGCCCAGCCTGGCTGCTCCTGGCCCTGACGGCGAGCCGCAGCGGGGCAGCCGGGCCACGCACCCCAGACAGGGGGACAGAAGCTGCTCCGGCCTGGGGACAGGCGCCGGGCTGGCCTTTTTCTTGCAGGGCTGCAGGAATGAGCCTGGCTCGTGTCGTCCCTCTGGCCGCTCGCGTGTCCCCCGCCAGCAGGACAGGGGCCCCCGGCAGCTCAGCCAGGGACAAGCCCGGACCTGCACAGCCATGGCAAGGACCCAACACCACCATCCTCAGCGCAGGGCTAGGGGACAGCCCCGTCCCTCCCCGCAGAGCCCTGCTGCCCATGTGGGGCTGCTGCCGAGGGGGTCCCCTCCGTCTGAGGGGCTGCCACCCCTGCGGGCAGCGGGCACAAGGCCTGGGGCAGCCCCCGAGGGCCACCCCGGGGCTTCTCAGCACCCGTGGGGCTGGGCTGGGGCTATTGCTCATCCCTGGGTGGCCAGGGGTGTCACAGCCCGAAGCAGCAGCGTGCCCCTGTGCTCAGGAGGTTCCAGCCGCTGCCAGAACCCCTCTGCCCAGCTCCCTGTGAGCCCTGAACAGCCAGCATGGCCACAGCCTTCGGCTCCATCCTCCTCCTCTGGGATCTTCCCCTTCTGCTCTCCTCCAGGCTGCCCCTGGCTCAAGAAGGAGGAGGAGGAGGAGGAGGAGGCGGAGGTGTCCACAGCCCCAGTGACCTCAGCACATGCCATGGCGCTGCCATCTCCGATGGCGTGGAGTCGTGCCCGGGGTCCGGTTGGATCCCTCAGCGCTTTCCAGCCTGAAATAGCAGCCGCACAGGGGGAGCAGATGGTCCCAGCGCCCCTCGCCACGGGGCTGGGGGGACAGGGTCCAGCCCGCTCGTCCCCTGCCCTCGGGCAGCTGAGGCCGCCCCGAAGCGCAGAGCTCTGGATGGGTGACCTCCATCTACGCAGGTGTCCCCCAGGGCCACAGCTGCAGGGACAGAGAGTGGCACCGCGGGGGAACCCTCAGGGTGGGCATCTCTGTGCCCACCTGGCAGCAGCATCCTCCATGCTGGGCCTCCACGCGTTCCCGTAGGATTTGGGCTCCTGCATCACTGGGGTGACTGCGCCCCTGGGGGATGCTGAGCCCTGGCCCCCCGGGCAGCGAGCTGGCCCGACCCGCGCTCCTGCGCACATCAGCGACCACGTCACGAGCCTCGCCGGTGCTCAGCTCCGGCGCGGGGCCGGCTGGCGCGGGGCCGGCGGCAGGCGGGGAGCAGATGGAGCGGCACGGCGGGGGCCGTGCAGGCCGCGGGGGCGGGAAGCCGGGGGCAGCGGGAATGGCCGAACCGGCAGCCTGGGCACTGCGTCCTGCAGGGAGGCAAATGGAAGCGCTGGGGGGGCCGGCGGGGCCTGGCTGAGCGTGGCCCCAGGGCCCCGGGGGCCGCTTGGCCCTGTCTGTGCAGCGGGGATGAGCTGCCCCGGCTCCCCTGCTCCCCACACCCAGCCGTGGCACCCCTCATCTGTGCAATGAGTTCCTGGGGCTCAGCCCGGTCCCAGGCAGGGCACGGGCCGCTGGCCCCACTGGGCTCAGCCGTGCCCACAGCGTCCCTGGGAGCAGAGGGGGCATTTCGGGGCAAAATGCATCACCCCGGGCTGCATTCCCACAGGAGCCACGGCAACGGCACCGTGCTGCAGACCCTGCGCTCGCCCCGGCGCTCCTCTGCCCGGCGCAGGCACGGGAGGGCACGGAAGGATGCTCCCGGTGCCCCAGCGGAGGGAGGGAAGGGTCTTGGCTACGGAGGACTTTGAAATCAAGCAAATCCTGGTACGCGCCCACCGTGCAGCCACGCGGAGGGCGGCAGACCTCAGCTCTGGGCTCAGAGCTCCCGGCGGGTCCCCGGTGCCAAGGCCCCTTGCTGGGGCACCCGCAGGCACTGGGCCCCTCGGCTGCACCAGTGGCGCCTTCGGGGCTGCGGGCAGCGGAGGCTGGCTCAAGGAGGTGGGAGATGGGGAAACTGAGGCAGAGCTCCGGCGTTGGGGCCGTTGCGTGCTGAGAGCCGTCGGACGCCGCCTTTGCCCGTCTCGGCGCGTTGCCCGTTGCGTCGCTGAGCATCCCCCCACCGCGCTCCGGCCACCGCAGGCAGAGGCAGCCCCGGCGCCTCTGGGAAAAGGAGGCCACTCCACGGAGGAGCTTATCGGGGGATTTCGCTGCCCGGTTGGCCACGGCCGAGCAGGGCCGCGGTGATGCGCCAAGGTCAGGCGGGACGTGGTGATGGCAGGGACGGGCCCAGGGGGCTGCTGGCACCGGGGGCTGCTGGCACCGGGGGGCTGCGCTACGAGGGCAGGCACCCACGGGGGCACGACACCCGCAGGGGCGGTGGGCTCATGGCACACGACGTGGGGCCGAACCCCCCCGGCACCTCTCCGGGAGACGCCGGTGCCTCGTCCAGGGGCACCGGGGGTCCGGCGGGTGCCCACAGCCGGGGTGCGGGGGGATGGCACCGGGAGCGGGGTACGGGGGCGCCGGGGGTCCCCCAGACCCGGCCCGGGGGGTCCCGCCGTGGGCGGGGGGATGCTGCCGGGGGGCGGGGATGGGGGCCGGGGCCGAGCGCAGCTGGACCGGGGACCGGTGATGGGGACCGGGGCCGGGGGCGGCGCCGGTGGGTGGCTCCCGGTCCCGGCCCCGCCGGTAACTCCGCCTGCCGTATTTATGGGAAAACAAGCGGCGGCGGAGCCGGGCGGCCGCGGCGGAGCGTCGGGCCGAGCCGAGCCGAGCCGTGCTCTACCGGACCGGACCGTGCCGGGCCGGATCGGGCGGAGCCGGGCCGGGCCATGGCCCCCGGGGCGGCGGCAGCCCCAGCCTAGCGCGGCGGCGGGGATGCGGCGGGGGGGGCCGCCGGGGCGGCGGGCGCGGAGCAGGTAAGGGGGGCCCGGGCGGGGGCTGGGGCCTGCCGTGCTCCCGGGGGACCCCGACCGGGCCTTCCCCCGCGACCCCCCCGGCCATCGCATCCCATCCCAGCCCCCCTTCCCCCGCCATCCCCATCCCATCCCCCCGTGTTCCCCATCCCACCCCCCTGTGCCCTCCCCATCCCTCCAGGCCCCCCGGGGCCATCCCCATCCCGCGGCCCCGGGCCGAGTCATCCCCGCCCATCGCACCCCGTGTCCCCGTCCCCGTCCCCATCCCATCTCCTCCCCACCCCATCTCCGCAGTGCCCGGGCCGGGTCATCTCGCCCCGGTTCCCGGTGATGCCGGCCCCGGGGCGGGCTCAGCGCCCTGCGCGGCCCAGCGGGCCCGGTGCTGCCGGTGCTGCCGGTGCCTCCCGGTGCTGCCGGTGCCGCCCGGTGCCGCCGGTGCCGCCGCTGCGCAGCGCGGGGGGTGCCCGGGGCCGCCGCCCTGGGCTCTGCGGGACGCGGCGGCGGCAGCGCCCGGGACAGCCCCGCTCCCCCCGGGGCCGCCCCACGCAGCCCCCACCCGCCCGGGGTCCCCCGGCCCCCCCCCGGCCTTGCCCGTTTGCGGGTGCCCCCCCAGGGTGGGGGGCCGGGGGCTGGCTGGGGCCGGGGTGTCCCTTGCGGCCCCTGGGGTGCTGCTCCCCCCTCGGCTGGGTACCAGCACCGGGGGTCCCTCCGGGGCTGGGGGTGCTGCCCCCCCCGGCAGGATGAGCCCCTCCAGGGGTGCTGGGGCACCCAGGGGGGCTGTGGCTGGGGGCAGGGGCTGGGGGCAGGGGCACGCAGGCTGGGAGGCACGGGCAGGGCTCAGGGCTGGGGGCACGGGGGGTGCGTGGAGGGGCAACGCCGCAGGGGCGCAGGGCGCTGCGGGGGGGGGGCTGGCACAGAGAGGGAGGTGTCTGTGTGCCACATGCCCAGGGCAGGGGCCGGGGGGGCAGCGGGTCCCCTCGCCGTGAGCAGCGCCGTGTGCCCGCTCCCTGTGCGGGCAGCGCCCGGGCAGCGCGTGCACCGGCAGCGTCGGGCGCCAGCGCGCAGGCCTTGCGCAGCGGGGCCGTGGGCTGGCAGTGCCCACGGTGCAGCGCGCAGGCACTGCACCCGCAGCAGCGCACCGGCGGTGCCTCCAGCGTTGTCTGCACGAGCACGGTGGTCGCAGTGCACGCGAGATGCTGCCCTGGCCGTTGTTTCCAGACACGGGCACCGCTGGCGTGCTCAGGGCAGCGCGGGTGCTGCCGGCCTGCTGGCAGGGCCCGCAGGGCCGCAGCAGGCGGTGAGCTCGGTGCAGCGCAGCGGGTGCTGGCAGCGCGCTGGGGCTGCCTGCGGGGCGGTGCAGTGGCAGCGTGCTCGGTGCACTGCATGTGTAGGCAGCGTGCTGGCAGTGTAGCCGGTGCAGTGCGCTCAGGCAGGATGCAGGCAGGCAGCGCGCTGCCTGTCTGCTCAGTGGGATGTGTGCAGGCAGCGTGCGGGCAGGGCGTGCAGCAACGCCCGGGCAGCGTGCACGGGGCAGCGCACTGGCAGTGTGCTCAGTGCAGCGTGTGCAGGCAGCACCCTTGCTGCACGCGTGGGGCAGGCGGTGCTGGCAGGGCCCTGGCAGCGCTCAGTGCAGCGCGGGCAGGCTGCGGGGCAGCACGCTGGCAGGGCGGTGTGTGCAGGCAGCTTGGGGCGATGCACGGGCAGCGTGGGGACAGCAGGCTGCCCACGCATTGGGCAGTGCCCTGGCAGCGTGCTCCGTGCAGCGCGCAGGCAGCGTGAGGGCAGCGTGCAGGCAGCGGGGGCAGGCTGAGGGGCAGTGCCCTGGCAGAGCACTTTTAGTGCAGAGCAGGCAGGCAGCACCCTCGCCGTGGGCATGGGGCAGGCAGCGGGTGGGCAGCCCACGGGCAGGGTGCTGCAGTGCCCGGGCAGCGCAGTGTGCACTGCACAGCCCCGCTGCACCGCCTGCACGTGCTGCATGCAGGCAGCGACCCCGTTCCTGGCAGCCTCCCGTGGGCCCAGGGTCGCTCCCGGCCCCCAGCACCCTTGTGCTGCTCCCGTGGGCCGGAGCTGCCGGCGGCTGGGTGCTCACGTGCGGCACGGCAGGAGCAGCGTGCTGGCCGGTGTGCGGTGCCGGGCTGGGAGCGAGGGCAGCCCCCGGCTGCAGGCAGGGCCCCACGGGCAGCGGCGGGTGCAGGGCTGGGTGCTGAGTCGGGCAGAGGCGCATGGGTGGCACCGGGCTCCGCAGCGGTGCCAGGTTGAGCCGTGGGGTGGTCGTGTGGGCTGGCGCGGGGGGGTCCCGCCTGGGGACAGGCTGGGCAGAGGTGTCCGTGTGTCCTGCTCAGCACGGGGGGCTCTGTGACAAACCACCTGGGTCCTTGCTGGGTGGGGATGCGGGCACGGGGCCGGCTGTGTCCCCAGGGGCCGTGTGCCCCCGGGGGGTGGCTCCCGTGGCAAGGAGCTCGGTGGGCATCGGCAGCCCTGGAAGCGCTGCCAGCCGCTGTCAGCATCCCCAGGGTGACAGCGTGGAGACCCTGGGCAGGGAGACCGGTGCCCACCGAGAGCGGGCAGGGCTGGGGGCGAAGCATGGCACCCGCTGCCCGCCAGGCAGGGGCTGGAGAGCAGAGGGGGATGCGAAACTCTCTCCCTGCAGAGGGGACTCAGCGTTGGGGACAGGCGGGGTGTGGGGGCGCGGCGGCAGCGGGCACCGGCAGCGTTGGCGTGGCCGTCCCGGCTCTGCCCCCGCGATGGGCAGAGGGTGCCCACGGCTTTGTGGGCGCTCCGCTCTCCCTGCGGTGCTGCAAAGTCCCGGCTCCCCCCGGCCCCCCGCAGCGCTGCCGCCCCGGCAGCCTCCCCACGCACCCACGCTGGCCTCGCAGAGGAGGAATAATTTGGAGAAACCATGGCAACCCCGGGCCGCGCTGGGGATGCCAGCGCCGTGCTGTCCCCAGGTCCCCCCGCCGCCGCCGCGGCCTCGCGCGGCTCTGCGGGGGGCTGCCAGGGTGGGTGGGGGGATGTGCCACTGCCCGTGGGATGCGGTGCCCATGTCCCCAGGGCACAGGGCCGCACGCAGTGGCCTCGCCGGGCTACAGTTTGGCTCAGCCCGGCTGCAGCTGCAGGGGGTCTCAGGGTGCTCGATGTCCCCCCGAGGTGCCCCATGGTCCCAGCAGCCGCCTCCCTGCCATGGCCGGGGGTTTCCCGGGACCCTCACGTACCTCTCTTATTTTGCAGCGCTGGGATGGAGCCGCCGCGGGGCCCTCAGCCAGCTCAGCCCACCCACCCCGTCCCAGCTGCCGCCAGACCAGGTAGGACCCTGGGCCGCGGTTCCCTGCCCACCAGCCGCCCCGAGGCCGCAGGGATGGGCTTCCTAATGCCACTGTCGGCATCGCCGCAGCGTGGGGTGCTGCCCTCCTGGATCCGGCCCAGCTCCCAGGCGTTGTAATGCAGCGGGGCCGATGCAGAGCTACCGCTATGGGTGCAAACCTGCCCCCGCAGCCCCGGAGGCACCAGGATCCTCCTGGCATCAAGCTCTCCCCAGCCACTGGGCTCCACAGCCCCCCCCGGGGACAGACCCCCCCCCCCAGCCTTCCAGCTTCACCCCAGCTCCAGCATCCATCCCCCCCCAGCTTCGGAGCGAGACAGGGCTTTATCCGGGTAACGAGGGGGAACCCAAGCTCCCCCCCCCATCTCTGCGTAGTCGATCCTGCTTCTTGCCAAATAAAGTCTGTTCCTTTTCTCCCAGCAACACATTCCCTGTGGTCCTCTGCTGCTGTTCAAAGCCAAATGCCTTTTGCTGGCCTTTCCCGTGCACGTTTAGTGTTTCATGGAGCAGCCAGCACCCACCTACGCTCTCGGGCCCCTTGGCCAGGTGGCCAAAAAACCAAACCCTCACAGAATGGGACGGGCGGTGAAGCCGGCCGGGTATCCCCGCCGTGGGCCAAGCCGGTTGTACGTCCACTCAGTGCCGACGGCAGCCTGCAGCCGGCTCTCGGTGGGCCGTCAGTGAAGATCAGTGCCACAACCCACTGGGTCCTGTGGGCAAACCGCCTCGTCCGCTCCCCCGGTCGCTCTGGGGGGCTCGTGCTGACGTCCCCCCTTGATGCACAGCTGTGGCACGCATGTGGCCGGGGAGCCGTGCAGTCGGGGGTCTGCCATCCCTGCTCACCTGCACGGCATCACCCCGGAGCGGGTGGGATGCACGGCACTGGTGCGCAGCGGGTGCCAGACCCCGTGTCCCGGGGGAGCCGCAGCCGCAGCCGCCATCCCTCTTGCTCTCCAGCCCGCGGCCCAGGCAGGAGACGTGTCCCAGCCGCAGGACACGAGAAAGCACAAGGCGGTGGGTGCTGAGCCAGCACAGCCCCCTCGGCATGGGGTTATTGCGGAGGGACCCTGGCCTGCTCGGAGCCACGGGAAGCAATGGAGGAGCCACTGCTGTCCCCTGGGGTTGGGGCACTGGCCACGGCACCCCTCTGCCAGCCCTCACTGCTGCCCGTGCTGGTCCGGAGGAGCCACGCAGCTGCAAGCAGCCGGGACCTGCCGCCTCGCAGAGGTGTTCGTGGGCCGCGCTGGGTGCAGCCACCACGGGGAGGGGGTACGGCTCCTGCCCCCCCTGCAGCCCCAGAGCTGCGTGGCCTTCCCAGCCGCCACGGTGGGTGCTTGTGGTACCCACCCCTGGGTGCTGCTCCTGCCTGTGCTGCCCGTGGCACCCGGTGCAGCGTGGGTTGGGATGTGGGCAAGCGTGGGCCCAGGAGAGCCTGCAGCCACTCGGACGCTCACAGCAGGGGCCGGGCACGCGTTCCCTGCCCACTACGGAAACCCCCGGTGTTGAGTCTCCGCAGCCCCGTTCAGAGCTGCCGTTTCCCATGATGCTGCCAGAGGGTCCCCACGTCCTGCAGCCCAGGGGCAGGGCAGTCGGTGGCCTCCTCTCCCCACGGTGAGCTGGCACCCCTCCCTGGCTGCCCCGCGGCACCCGGTGCACCTAGAGGTGCCCTGCCACCCGCTCCTTTCTTTGCACCCTGGATTTGCAGCCTTTTTCCAGCTTCTTCCCCCAGCTGGGACCCAACTATTAACAGCAGCAGCGGAGGCTGGGGCACCCCAAGCCCCCATTTCTGAAGAGGTGGCCGAAAGCCACCCCCAAGCCAGGAGCTGTGGGGATTTGTCCAGTGCCGTCACGGCTCCCCGAGGTCCCCGCCGGGATTTAGGCGCCCCGTCTGTTCTCTTGCAGGGCCGGCTGCCTTCCTCTGAGGCCGTCTGAAGGGGAGCTGGTGGGGGAAGAGTCGCTTTTAAGATGACACGAACGGACCCACCTGACATCCTGGTGTCTACGGTGTACCAAGACATAAAGGTGGCCACCGCAGCCCCCGGGGATTCGATCGTCTGCCAGCCCCTGGCACAATGTGACGCCTCCATGTCCTCGTCCCTGCCCCGCGAGCCGCAGCCCTTCAACAAGCGCCATTGCAGGAGCTTTGACTTCCTCGAGTCGCTGGACGAGCAGCTGGGCACCCCCCCGGCCATGGAGCGCCCCTGCCCACGCCCCGGCACCCCCGAGCCCACGCCGGGGCCACCGGGCAGGCGGGCGCCGCCGAAGCCGGACCCTTACGCCGGCAGAGCCCCTCCACCGAGGAGCGAACCGAAGCGACGCGCCCGCTCAAAGAGCGCACCGCGGGTGAAGTCCACCTTCACCCCGGTGCCCATCGCTGTCTCGGCGTCACCGCCGCCAGCCCGGCGCGGGCGCGAGGCGCTGCGGGTGGCACGGGAGCCCTCCCGCACCGAGCCCTCACCGCGCCGTGAGACCCAGGTTCCCCTGCGGGTGCTGGCTAACGAGGTGCACCCCATCAAGCTGCAGCCGCAGCGCAGCAGCGTCAGCCGCATCTCCCCGCTCTGCCTGGGCAGCAACTGCTTCGAGGAGGGGCCGGGCGCCAAGATGGGCGCCAGCCCCCACGTCAAGTGCCGGGTGGACATCAAGCCGGACGAGGCGGTGCTGGTGCACGCGGCGCGCAGCCTGCGGGCAGCCCAGAACCGGCAGGAACCGCCGCGCTGGCCCCGCGCGCCCGGGGCTGCCCGCAGCCTGGCAGTGCCGGGGAGCAGGCAGGCGTCCGCGTCCCGCACGCCCACCCCCAGCGACTCCTACAGCGGGGACCCCCCGCTCCTGCCCTACCCCGGCGAGTACTACGAGGCGGACCCCCGGGCGCTGGCGTACCAGACGGTGCCGGTGCCGGCCTCGCGGGAGTTCCGGGAGTACCCCGAGAGGGGCTGCATGACCTTCTCGGCCCCCGGCGTCCCTGCCAAGTTCTTCTATGCGGAGGAGCCGGCGCGGTGCCCCAGCCCTGCCATGCCCCTCCGCAGCTCCGGCTACGCCAGCTACCCCTACCCCAGCCGCCACAGCATCCCCCAGCACTTTTACGCCGAGGACCCGGCCAAAGCTGCCGTCCACACGGTGCCACCCCGGACGTTGTACGTGGAGGAGGCGCGGGGCTACCCGGTGCAGGAGGCGCCCGCCCGCGCCTTCTACGGGGACGAGCCCCGCTTTTACGCCCCCCGCGGCACCCCCGTCAAAACCATCTACGCTGAGGACGCCCGGACGTACCCGGCCCTCGGCTCCTCTGCCCGGGTCTTCTACGCCGAGGACTATGGGAAGTACCGGGAGCGGGAGGTGCTGTCGCGGACGTGCCCCCCGCCCCGCAGTGCCCAGCCCTTGCACTTCAGCGACTGGTACTGCCCCGAGCGGGGCGCGCTGCCCTACCAGACCTTGCAAGTGTCGCGCTTCACCCCGCAGCCGGCCGGGCGCGAGGCCATGCTCTCCTCCTGGCATGCCAGCTACGGCGTAACCCCCCCACGGCTGGGCCGGGAGAGCCAGCACTACTCCAAATCCTGGGATAACATCCTGGCGCCGGCGGCGCGCAGGGAGGAGGTCCTGCAGCGCGGGCGCAGCTACGAGAACCTGCTCGCCCAGGAGCACCACCGTGCCTTATCCCCCGAGGAGCGCCGGCAGCCGGTGGTGATCAACCTGTCGAGCTCGCCCAAGCGCTACGCCGCCCTGTCCCTCTCGGAGAGCTCCATCCTCGAGAGGGTGCACGCCGACGGCGGCCGCGGCCCCCCGGGCCGCTCCTGGTACGTCACGCCAGAGATCACCATCACCGACAACGACATCCGCACCGACGGGCTGGGCAGGAGCGAGAGGCGCTCGGCCAGCTGGGACGTGCTGGACGGGGGGCGGGAGCGTGGTCCCTACGCCGCGCCCTGCGCCCCGCAGCCCGTCCCCAGGGAGAGCAGCTCGGGGCGGCAGCGCAGCCTGGAGCAGCTGGACGAGCTCATCACCGACCTCGTCATCGACTACAAGCCAGCACCAGGCCACCGCGCCGGGGACAGGGACAGCCTCGCCGAGCAGCTCAAGCAGCTCCTGAGCAGCAGCGCCCCAGGGCCCCCGCGGCGGGGCGAGGGCAGGAGGCCCCCCCCTGCCGTGCCCGATGGACCCCGACCCACGAAGGAGCAGCCGGGTCCCAGCTCCCGTGCCGGCGCCCCGCGCCCGCCGCCCGCCCCGCTCTCCGTCGGCCCCTTCGAGAAGTCGCCGGAGAACTGCTCGCCCGACCTGAGCGCGGAGGAGGACGACATGATGATGTGCTCCAACGCCAAGTGCCGGCGGACGGAGACCATGTTCAACGCCTGCCTCTACTTCAAGTCGTGCCACAGCTGCTACACCTACTACTGCTCCCGGCACTGCCGCCGCGAGGACTGGGACACACACAAGGAGAGCTGCGTCTATGGGCGCGTGGGCAGCGTCTGCCGCCACGTCCTGCAGTTCTGCCGGGAGAACGCCGAGGTGCACAAGGCCTTCTCGCGCATCGCCAAGGTGGGCTACCTCTCCCGCGGCCGCGGCGTCCTCTTCCTGGGCTTCCCCAACGCCGGCTCGGCTGAGAACTTCCTCCAGTTCGGGCTGGAGAGCCTGCTGATGTCCCCCACCTACCTGTCCCTGCGGGAGCTGGAGAGCTACTCAGACAACCTGGGGGAGTACGCCCGGGAGCTGCGGGAGACGGGCAACCAGTACGACCCCGACGAATGTTTCCTCCTGAATGTAACTGTGGCCGTCACCCAAAAAGTGCCGGAGAGGCCGTCACCGAAGATGCAGGTGCCCACGGTCAGGAAATACGCCAAGGTGGCCTTAGCCTCCTCCAGCCCCGAGAAGAAGATCCTGAAGAAGGAGCGGGACATGGAGACGTTGATCCTGACACCCCCGCCCGGCACAGCGGACATCGACAAGGAGGGGGAGGAGGGCCGCAAGGCGCGGGAGGTCTGCTTCATCAACATCCAGCGGGAGCTGCGCATCCGCGGCGTCTTCCTGCGGCACGAGTTCCCCGCCGTCTACGAGCAGCTCTGCGACTTCGTGGAGAGCAACAAGCGCTTCACCCCCACCACCATCTACCCCATCGACAAGAGGACAGGCAAACAGTTCATGTGCATGATCATGGCAGCCTCCGAGCCCCGCACCCTCGACTGGGTGGCCAGCCCCAACCTCCTGGACGACATCATGTGAACGTGGGGTGGGGACCCCCCCCGGCACCCCCGGGTCACCCCCCTTTGTAGATAGGTGTTGTCCCCTCGGCGCGGTGGGACGGGGACCCCCCTCGCGGATGCGGCACCGGGGGGAGGAGGCTGCGATGGGCTGCAGGCGGCCGGTGGCGGCCGGGGGGGCACAGCCGGGGCGGCGGGGAGGCTGGGCTGGGGGAGGCCGTGGGGTGACGGGAGCAGGGGCCAAGGTTTGCCGTGGGGCACGGGTCCCAGCCAGCCTCCTGGCAAGACCCTGCAGAGCCCTGGCAGGGTGAGCGGTGCTTGGCCAGGGCAGGGGCACCCCAGGCACCCCGGCCTCTGCCCACGGGCTGCCTGCACGCCCAGAGCCCCCCACGCACCCCACCTGCGCCCGGGGCCCTCCTGGGCCGTGCCCCCGGCACTGGGGACCACCGCGGGGCCGCTGAGGCTGCGCCGGGGCCACGGGTGCTGCCGGCAGCCCTGGAGGGTCTGCGGTGGCCCTGTACGGTTCGCGGGTGGGAGCT
Source organism: Theristicus caerulescens (assembly GCA_020745775.1). NCBI lineage: Eukaryota > Metazoa > Chordata > Aves > Pelecaniformes > Threskiornithidae > Theristicus > Theristicus caerulescens. Next base: position 12,668,594 of record CM036573.1, read on the forward strand.
GGGTTGCACAAGGTGTCTGTTCCTATAGCGTCTGTGTGTCCTGAGCACGTTACTGTACGGCCTTGAGGTGCAGCGGGGACCCTGTAAGGGCGCCTGTAAGGCCCCCAGGCCCCCGTGCGGCCCCCGGGCAGGGGTACGGGCGCTGGGCGCGGGGCTGGGGGGTCCCTGGGTGCCCACGCTGGCCCAGGGCCGTGCGGCCAGGGCCCAGGGGGGCCCGGGGAGGGCGGCGGGCGGCCGCGGTGCTGCCGGGGAGCCCGGGCGCCGTTCCGGGGGCTCGGGGCGGAGGCTCCGCATGGGGTGGGGCGGGGGTCGGACCGCGGCCGGGGGGCGAGGGCTGCCCCGGGGGGTGGCGGGGAAGGGGCGGGGGGCGGAGGAAAGGCAAAGGCCGGCACCGCCGCCACCCCCCCGCCCCTCACCGGGGGCTGCCTCACGCAGCACCGGCCGCCCCTGCCCGCGCCCTGCCCGCGCCCTGCCAGCGCCGCGGCGCCACCGCCCCCAGCAGCCCCGGATGGGGCGTGGCTCCGGGAGGGGGCGTGGCCCCGGGACGGGGGCGTGGCCGCGCCGCCGCGGGCGCCGATTGGCCGCTGGGGCGGTAGGGGCGGGGCGCGGCGGCGGGGCGGGCGCGATGGCGGCGGCGGCGTTGGCGGCGGTGGCGGAGGTGGAGATCGACGGCGGCGGCGTCTTCAAGTACGTGCTGCTGCGCGTCCGCGGGGGCGGCGGGCCCGGGAAGGACATCGTGCGGGGCCACGGCTGGGCCGAGTACCACGGTGAGGGGCGCCGGGGCGCGGGGGGGGCCCCCGGGGATGGCGGGAGGGGGGGGTTCTGCGGGGGTACCGAGGGGAGCGGCTGAGGCTGCCCCAGGCCGCGGCCCGCTCCACCGGCAGCCGGCGAGGGGCTGCCCCGGGAGGGCCCGCCCGGGGGATGGCGGCTCCCCGTGCCCTCCCCCACGGCGGGGATCCCCCTGCTCGCCCACCGCCCCTCCCCGCTCGCCTCCCCTCCCCCCCCCCCGCGTGTCCCGGTCCCACGGCTCCCTCCCCCCGCAGCCGACCTGTACGAGCGGACGGCGCAGGAGCTGGCGCAGCAGGGCCTGGGCTGCGAGTGCCTGGGGGGCGGCCGCCTCTCCCACCGCCCCGAGGAGCGGCGGATCCACGTCTACGGGTACTCGGTGGTAAGCGAGGGGCCACGGGTGCGGGGGGGGACACAGACCCACGCGTGGAGGCGGCTTCTCCCTCCCGATGGCGGCACCGGGGTCCGTGCCTGTCCTGCCGCTCGGGGCCGAAGCGGCACCGCGTCCCCTTGGGCGCGGAAGGGCTGAGCGGCGCTGCCAGGGTGGACCTGGGGGTGCCCGCGTCCCCTTGGTGTCCCCCGTGTGCCCCTAGGAGGGTGCCGGGGACACCGGGGACACCGGTGCCGTGTTTCCCATCTCCGGGGTGGCACCGTCCCCCGGCCTGGGTGCCGTTGCTGTCTGGCGGCTGGAGCCAGGCCGAGCTGCCCGCGCTCTGAGCCGCTGCCACGCAGGGACTGGAGCCCATCGGTCTTTCATAGACACGGGCTCAGCGGCGTCTTCCACTGCTGGTGGCGGCTGCCGGAGCCTCTGGTTGCGGTGAGCCGCCCCGGGGCTTCGCCGAGCTCTCCTGTGGGTAGTAACCGCCTCGGCTCTACCTCGGGACCCTCACTCCCCTGCCAGGGCTTTGGGCGAGCGGACCACTCCGTGACTACGGAGAAGCTGAAAGCCAAGTATCCCGACTACGAGATCACCTGGGCGGACGAAGGCTACTGACTCGCTCTGGCTGGGCAGCGGCACCAGCCTGGAGCTGGTGCAGCCGGATCCGGCGTCGGAGCGGCGGCAGCAGGCTCCCCGTGCTCTGCGCTCTCCTGGTTTTTCTTTGTGTTGAATTCGCCCGTTCTCCACCATCACCGGACTTCCCACGCACCAGGGGTGCTCCCCACCTCCCCGGCAGAGCGCGGCAAAGCCTCGGTGAAGCCGGTGGGTGCTCTGCCCCAGCCTCCCCGGTGGCGAGGGGGTTTGTCCCACGCGTGTATGTGAGAATTAAACACATTGGGGAGCACAGCCGCTTGCGTGGTCGCGTGTTCGTGGCTCCCGTGGGTCTGGGTTGTCCCCCCCCACAGCGGGAATGACCCCCCCGGCGTTCCAGCCCCTCGCGGGGGGCCTGACCCCGGCACCGGCGGGGTCTGGGGTGGGGACAGCAGAAGGGGTGCCAGGATTTGCCTTGGGAAGGGCTGAGGCAGGTGAGGAGAAAGCGATGGGTCCCCATGCCCAGGGCAGGGTGGTCCCGCGGGAAGGGGGCAGCCGAGCTGCCTGGGAGCACGGTTTGGAAGAACGTGCCCGTTCCCACCCCGGCAGCTCATCACACCTTGAGGCAGAGCGTCCGCCTCGACGTCAGCCCTCCGGCCGGCCAGGACAGGCTCCTGCCCCGCAGTATTTCCCAGGGAGACTCCGCTTGCGCTTCCAGTGAGGAGCAGGGTGGGGAGACTGGGAAAAGCTGCTGGTGGCGGGAGAGCTCGAGGGAGACGTGCAGGTCAGGCTGGCCGGGCGGATCGCTCGATCGCCGTCCCATACAAGGCTGGGGCTGGAGGAACCTCCCCTCCCCTGGTCCCAGCCCCGTTTCACTGGTGGGGCTGTGACCCCGTGTGCTGCCGGCTCCTGCCAGGCCGCTTTGCCTGCTGCTGCCTCCCTGCCTTCCCCTCGCTGTGAGGGACGTGGGCTGCCTAGACCGGAGACGGCTCCTCTGCGCCCGGAGCAGCGCGGGGTTAGCACGAGCTGCTGAAGCTCGGCCCCTCTGCCTGGCGTCCTGCCCCAAGCTCAGAAGGCAGATGTCGATGGATGGGGATGAGCTTCATGGGCCAGGCCGGGGGTGCAGCGCCCGGCTGGTGGCTCGGGGCTGCAGCCGTGTCCCCTGCAGAGGACGGTGCCTGGAGCCACCTCCAGCCTTGCCAGCTGGTGGAGGGGGAGGAAAGCTGGGGGCTAAGCCCAGGTACCCTGAACACGCATGAGGTTGCACTGGGCCTCTAGAAAAATAGCTCTGCCGTGCCTAGACCTTACCTCCTGCAAGGAGCTGACCATCTCCCCCGTGCTGGGGTGAACGTCCCCCAGCGGTCCTGCGTCCATGGGTCTAATGCCCTAACACTGGTGGCTGTTAAGTGTCAGACCCTGGGCGGTGGGGGCTGGGTGCCTTGCATCGCTCGCACGGAGGAGCTCAGCTTCCCTTTGAGCCACCAAATCGCAGAGCCTGGAAGCACCTTGGCGACGGTCACGTCCGGCCCCAGCAGGGCCAGCTCCTGCGGGTTGCTCAGGGCTGTGGCTGGGTGAGTTTTGGGCTTCTTCACGGATGGAGACCCCCCAGCAGCCTGGGCAACCTGCTCTGGCTTTGATGACCCTCGCAGGAAAAAAGGTTTTTCTTAATCTTAAGTGGTGCTTCATGTTCTTGCTTTGTTCTTGTCTCTTGTCCCTTCACGGGGCGCTCGCTGCTCAGCAGAGGCTGGCTCCTTCCCTCCGCTCCCCTGTCAGGTCTTCGTACACATGGGTGACGTCCCCCTGCGCCTTCTCCGGTCCGAGCAGCTCCAGCTTTCTCAGCCTCTCCGCATGGGAAGTCCCGTCCCTTCATCATCGTCACAGCCCCTAGCTGGATCTGCTCCAGTATGCCCATGTTTCTCTCATATGGGGGCCCAGCGTCTCCCCGTGTCTCCCCGCTGCAGAGGGGAGGGAGCAGACCTGCTGGAGATGCTCTGCCGACAGCACCCAGGAGGCTGGTGGCTGCTTCGCCAGAGGCCACGGCGCTGGCTCGGGGTCAGCTTGATGCCTGCCTGGTTTCCAGGCAGCATGGGGAGGGCAGGGCTCCTGCCTGCAGGTGCTGCCGGCCCCGGGGCACCCAGGCTGGGAGGGCGCAGGGCTGCTGCCTCTGCCTGTCCCGGCTCCTGCTGAGGGAAGGAGCTGAACCCTGCATTTTACTGCACCTGATGCAATCGCGCTGCAGTCTGCTGTCCAAGGCCATCGGCTAGGAGGGGAGAAACCTCCACGCTCAGCCTTCAGCAACGGGGGCCCCTCTGCGGGCACAGGGGCTGCCGGCAGCAGAGGCAGGAGAGCTCCCCTGGGGCAGGTGGGGAAACTGAGGCAGGGGCAGTGGTTGCCACCGCCAGGCAGCTCCGGTGGTGCCGTGCGGGGGCTCTGGCTGCCGAGCCACGCTCCTTCCAGGCTGAACAGCCTTTCCTGGGGCTCTGCTGGGGTTGTCCCCCCCGAGGAGTGACCGGGTTGTGGCCCTAGAGCCGTACCCCTTCGCCCCGTGGCAATCATGAGTTGGGTGCTGAGCTGCAGGGGAGAGGGCTGGCACCTGCTGATGGCACCTCTTGGGTCCCCAGGGCCAGGGGCTGCTTGCTGGGGCTGGGGCAGAGGGTGCAGGCAGGGGAGAGGCAGCCTGGGGAAGGAGCACTGCAGGCAGCCTGCCAGGCTCTGCGCTGGCCTGGGCAGCCTCCGAAAGCGGCTGCCGCACAGAGCGCACGTGGCAGCGGGAGCACGGGGCTGCGAGGCTGCTCTGCCCGGAGCGGGCAGGCTGAGCCCCCCTCCTGCCTGCCATCGGCTGGGGGCTGCCCCGGCGGGTCCCTGCGGCTGGGCTGGAGCCCCAGCGTTTGGCAAAGCCAGCTCAGCTGGGGGCTGGGACAGCCTGTTCCTCCTGCCTGTCCTCCTGCCCATCCTCCTGCCTTTTCTCCCAGCCTGTCCCAAGTCTCCAGGCAGCCGGAATTTTGTTCCGAATTCAAAGCCCCAACGTTTTTATGGCTGAACCCCCCAGTCCTACAGATCCCTGCCTGCTGTGGCTCCCCATTGCCCAGGTGCATCGTGACCCCTTTATACCTTTCCTGCCTTGGGGGTTGCTCCTTGCACCCCATTTCCACCCTCCCTGGCCAGGGTGCACCGTGCTGCCAGCCCGTGCCCTGCGCCCAGAGCCCGTGCCCAGCGCCCAAACCTGTGCCTTGCACCCAAAGGTTCTCCCGCTGCTCCTGATGCTCAGGGACTGTTTCTCCCTGTGGTTAGACACAACACAGCCCAGGCAGCTGGCACAGCACGGCCCCTGCGCCCCTGGCAGAGGTGCCAGCTTCTCCAGGGCTGGCAGCATCACCGGCTCGGCAGAAAGAAGTGGCCTTTTCCCTCGCCGAGCCGGTGCGTGCCACCAGACTGTGCAAGCTGGCCTCGTCCTGGTCAGAGCGGCACCCAGCATCGCAGCATGGTTGGAAAATGGGGGCTGAAGAAGAGGGGTTCGGTGGGGAAAAGCAGCCGAAGGTCTCCTGGGGACGCACAGCTGCCAGCTCGCCGCCTGTGATGGCAGGACCACGGGTGACCTGTCCCAGCCCGCCAAACCGCCTCGCCATAAACCCCGCTGCCGGGGCTGGGAAGCCGATAACGGCGGGGCTGAAGTCCAACGCGGGGCAGGTCCCGGGGAGCAGATTCCAGCCCAGGGCTCACAGCGTGGCCTCCCCTGCCAGCCCTGTGCCTCACCGGGCTCCGTTTCACCCTCGCCGCGGCCCGGAGGCCGAGATGGCTGGGACGGTGGTGCTCGCCCTCCTGCTGCTGCTGGGTGAGCTCTCGGCCGACATGGGGGTCGTGCTGCGGGGAGGGAAGGGGCTGCGGTGCTGGGTGCTCTGCTCTGTCCCTCCCCGGCGTGGGGGCCCATGGGGGTCGCTGCTTCCCCCAGCTCTGGGGGGGCTGCGCTGCTCTGGGGGGGCTGGGGCAGATACGACCCAGCAAAACCCTCCTCTGGGCTCCGCTGGCGAAGGTCAGCCTGGGATTCACTGGGAAGTGAGCGCCGGAGCCACCAGCGCCAGGCTGGGTATTGCCGATGGCTTTGCTCAGCGTGGGGAGGAAAATGCCCAAATTCTCCTGTTTCCCCCCAAATGGGGGCTGAGACTCGGAGCAGAGGTGTGCTATACCAGGCTGGAGGGTCAGCGCCCCAGTCCTGCGGGCTCTGGCACCCTGAGGGCGCGCAGGAGCGGGCTGGTGGTGGGAGATGGAGAAGTGGGAGATGTGGGAAGCGTGGGGCGCCGGGGCAGTGGCGGGGGGCCCGTCCAAGGGACGATGCCACTGAGAGCTCAGCGCACCCCCCGGCAGCGTCCCAAACCAGGGAGCCCAGACAAACGTCACCTGCGGGCCACGTGTGCCCTCGGTCACCCGCTGCGGGCACCGTGCCCAGATCCTCGCGGGGTTTTCAGCCCCGTTGTCTCTCCCGTAGCCGGGACCGTCCTCCCCGGCGGGTCCACGGTCGTCAACAGCTGCAGCAGCGCGGCCGAGCAGCTCTGCGACTTCACCTGCGACTGCAGCGACTGCTCCGATGAGAACCAGTGTGGTGGGTGCCCGCACCCCCGATCCCCCAACCCCCAGCCCCACTCCCAGGCCCTGCTCCTGGGGCGGGAGCAGGCAACGGAGCTGGGGGCACCCTGGGTGCTGGTCCCTGGGGTGGGTGCAGGACCCCAGGGTGGGTGCTGGTCCCTGGGGTGGGTGCTGGTCCCTGGGGTGGGTGCAGGACCCGGGGTGGGTGCTGGTCCCTGGGGTGGGTGCTGGTCCCTGGGGTGGGTGCAGGACCCGGGGGTGGGTGCTGGTCCCTGGGGTAGGTGCAGGACCCGGGGGTGGGTGCTGGTCCCTGGGGTGGGTGCAGGACCCCAGGGAGGGTGCTGAGGTGGGTGCTGGTGCTGAGGGTGGGTGCAGGACCTCATCATGGATGACAGTCCCCCAGGTAGGCGCAGGTCCCCAGAGTGGGTGCAGGTCCTTGAGGCAGGCATAGGTCCCCCAGCTGGACGCAGGTCCCCAGGGTGGGTGCAGGTCCCCAGGGTGGGTGCAGGTCCCCAGGGTGGACCCAGCCCTGCCCTGACGCCCCATCCGCCTGCCCTCAGGGTACCTGCGGGGCTCGGCCGTGCTGGGCACCCCCTTCACCTGCGATTTCGAGGAAGGCGACTGCGGCTGGCAGGACATGAGCACCTCTGCTTACAGATGGGTGCGGGGCCGGGCCAGCCTGGCCACGTGGGGCACGGGTCCCCACTCAGACCACACCGTGGGCACCGACCTGGGTAAGCAGGAGCCGCTCGGCTGCTGAGCGGGGTCTGGGCACCCACAGCACCGCGCCTCTGGGCCATGGGTGCCCTGAAGCCAGGGTGCTGGGACACCCATCCTTGTAGGGTTCAGGGGATGGAGTAGACCCATGGTGGGGCAGGAGCGGTGCTGCCGCAGCTCCGGTGCCATCCCATGGGGCTGCAGCCCCTGCTCTACTCTCTGCCCTCCCCAGGGTGGTTCATGGCGACCGTGTCCCCCCCGGCAAAGACCACGGCCACGGCCTGGCTCAGGTCACCGGTGATGCGGGAAGCAGCCGCCACGTGTGAGATCAGGGCCTGGTACCACCTCTCGGGAAGCGGTGAGGGTGCCCACGGCGGGCACGGACGGGCCTCGGGGTACTCGGCACAGGGAAACGGCGATGGGGGGCAGTGGGGAGGGACGGGACCATCTGCTCCCATGGCAGGGACAGAGCCACTGGCACCTCAAGATGGGTCCTTGCCATCCCGCTCGCCTCTTCCATGCTCCTCAAGCAGAGCTGGTGGGAGCCAGGGGCCTTGTCTCCAGTCCCCAGAGCTGGCGGGGCTCGGTTCATCCCCACGGGCACGCTGGGATGCCCAGTGCCAAGGGCCACGTTTTGGGGCTCCCCGCAGGGCTCAACCAGACGGAGCAGCCGGTGCTGCGCCTGGCCATGGCGTACAGGGACGAGGCGGTAGGGCTGTGGCAGAGCCCGGAGCGCGGAGGCGAGGGCTGGCACCAGCTGGTCGCCTACACAGGCCGGCTCACGGGGCAGTTCCAGGTGAGACAGGGCCGTGTCGGTACCCGGGCACTGTCCCCGCGAGCCGGGGCCGGAGGTGATGCACCGGGAGCCGAGGATGCCTGGGCAGCTCATGCCATCCCCGTCCTCTCACCGGCAGCTCATCTTCTCCCTGACACAACCGCCCGCATGCGAGGTAGAGCTGGCGCTCGACGACATCGTCTTCAGGAACTGCGGCTTGCAAGGTGAGTCCCGCATCCGCTGGGATGAGGTGTGAGCCGGAATCCCCAGGGAAATTGGTTTGGGCTTTGCACCCCGGGGGAGCTCTCCCGCTGCCCGCTGTGTCTTGCGGGCACCTTGCCCTGGCCAGGGCATGGGGCGGGCAGCGAAAGCCTGGCCCTCGAGCAACCCAGGGGTCCCTGCGGGGCCAGCCCCGTGCTGACGGCGTGTCCCACCGCCCCAGAGCCCAGGCAGCAGCTCTGCGGGGCGCAGGAGAGCCCCTGCGGCCAGGGCTCCTGCCTGGCGTGGCACCGCTTCTGCGACGGCACCGACGACTGCGGGGACGGCTCAGATGAGGATCCAGAGTCGTGCAGTGAGCATCCCTGGCCCCAGGAAGGGGGTCCTGCCCACGGCCCCCTGACCGCACAGACCTGGAGGGGCAAAGCTGGGCCGTGGGGCTGGCAGGGTTCACCCCAGCTGTGCCCCTTGGCTGTGCGGTCAGAGGGGTAAAATCACCCCGCTGGTTTTATGGAGGGCTCAGCCCATCACAGGGACCTCCCTGGGTCACTCTGCTCCCCTTCCTCCCTGCAGACTTCTTCCGCCACTGCTCCTTTGAGCAAGATCTCTGCGACTGGAAGGCGGAGGTCGGGCAGCCGGCGTGGGAGAGGAACACGAGCCTGAACCTGGGGACCGCATACAGCATCCCCACCCGGGACCACAGCAATAACAGCAGGGCAGGTACGTGGCCGGGCACCGGCACCCCAGGGGAGCCCCGCTGTGGGTCCCCGCGGCATCGCTGGCCCCGGGGCGGACGAGCCCTCCGGCCCTGGGGTAACGCGCACCTGGGCTCGGCTGAAGGCTGTGCTGGGAAAACAGCGTCTCGCACCCACGCGCCCAACTTGGCACCACTCAGCCCCTTCCCGGCATCTCCCGCAGGTTTTTTCCTCCACGTGGGCAGCGCTTCGGCAGCGGGGGCCAGCGGCCCGGCCCAGCTCAGCAGTCCTACTTTCCAGGCCACCAACTCCTGCTCCGTGAGTCACGGCTGGGACCCTGCGTCACAGCCCGTGCGGGCACGGTGGTGGCGGGGGACAGGGTCCCCAGCCGTGGGGACCCCCATGTGGGGCTGGGGCTGCCATCGGCCCTTCGCCGGGGATGGGCAGCGGGTGTTTGGGGTGGTTTGGTGGCATCTCCGATGCCTGTTGGGAGCTCTGAGCTCCTGCAGCCCCACCTTTGTGAGCATCCCGTGGGGTGGCAGCCGCGCCGGGGGGTGCGGGGGGCTGCGTGCCCCTGCGCTGAGGCTTGGGTGCTTGCTCACCCCCTCCCCGTCCCCAGCTTGTGCTGTACTGCTACCTCCACGGCTCCACCACCGCCAACCTCAGCATCTCCTATGCGACCAAATCCACCAAGTACCTGGTGAGGGAGAGGACGGGGGACCTGGGGAGCTGCTGGGTCCGGGAGAGAGTGGACTTCAATGTGACGGAGAGCTTCAAGGTCGGCTGGCGCAGCGCTGGGGCAACTGGGCTGCATGCGGGGCGAGGGGCATGGGGCCACCCCACAGAGGGCACAGGGTGCCCCAGTACGCACCCATGGGACCAGGGGTAGGGGTTGACCTGGGAACCAGACACCAGAGCTGAGCCTCCTGGTGCTGGCATGTGCCACCTTCGTGTCCCCGTGCCCACACCTCCAAATCCCCCTACCAGCCCCCCAGCCCAGGGACCACCCCACTGGAAAGGGAAGGGTGGAGGTGTCTTCATCCACCCCATGTCACCCTGTGCCTTCCCACTGTCCTGTCTGCTGTCCCCCACGGCCACCCACGCAACCCAGCCCCCTCCCAGCTGGCCCTGGAGGGCACCCAGTGGCACCCCAATGGCACCCCGAGGGCACCCAGCCAGCACCCCCGGGCAGCCGCAGGCCATGGCTGTGTGCAGGGGCAGCACCCTCACCCCAAGCCCCCGTGGCCCTGCCAGCCCCACCCCGTGCACCCCTTCCAGCCACGGCATCGCCCTGCTCCCGCTGAGCCCCTTCCTGGGGGAGACGCGCGTTGTCCGTCACAGGAGCTGGGTTCCCCCATCCTGCGGCTCCTCGGTGTCCCCCCTGCCCTGGCAGCATCACCCATCCCCGCCACGCTGGGCAAGACCCTGTGTTGACCTCGCCGGTGCGGTGCTTCCCTGCAGGTGCTGATCGAGGGGGTGGCCAGCGGCGCAGGGACCGTGGCCATCGATGACCTGATCCTGTCTCCGGGCTGCATGCAGGCGCAGGGTGAGCTGGAGGGCGGCTGTCCCCCACTCCTGCTCCGGCGCGGGCAGCGGTCCCCAGGCGTCTTGTGCCCATGGCACCATCCCTAAAGGACCCGCCGCAGGGTCTGCCTGTCCCGCTGCTCAGCACGGTGACCGTCCTGGGCGCAGCATGGCAAGCACTTGCCCTGGGGCCCACAGCCTGGGTTGCCTGGTGTCCTTGTCCTGCAGCTGTGACACTCCCTCCCCTGCGCCAAACCTCCTGCCCGAGCCATGTCACCCAGGCAGCGCTCACCAGCCCGCTCCATCCCCTTCGCCTGGTGGCAGCAGACAGGGCAGGGCAGGGCTGCGGCTGGGGGAAACAGAGAGCCAGGGAGGGGGTCAGGGACAGGGGTGACGCCGACGCTGCTGCCGGGGCCTCTCACCGCCACTCTCCATCCCGGGGTGTTTCACCATCAGAGAAGCTTTCGACCATGCTGCCAAGGCGGGCACGTGCCGGCCCCTGCGCGGCTGAGGAGGTGGCCTGCGACAGCGGGGGCTGCATCAGCGCGGAGCTGGCCTGCGACTTTGCTGAGACGTGCACTGATGGCTCCGACGAGAAGCGCTGCGGTGAGAGCCGCGGGCGGGCAGCCGGCTCCCCAGTCGCCAAGTGGCGGAGGGGACCAGGGCAGGGTGACCCGGGCACCCCTTGGCTGGCACAGCTGGGGGCCGTGGGTGCCCGCGCAGCCCCCGGGAATCATGGTGGCCCGGCGGGGCTGAGCCTGGGCTTTTGCAGGAGCGACCACCTTCGAGGCAGGGACCGGGGGCTGGCACGATGTCAGCGTGGGGCGGCTGCGCTGGGGTGTGCAGAGGGCCACCGAGACTGCCGACACCGTCCTCACAGGTGAGGCCATTCCCACGCCGAGGCCGTGCTCTTCAGTCCCCAGCACCGCGGGGGCTCCCAGGGTGCAGGGACCCCCTGCTCCCACCCGGCTGGGGTGGGTGGGTGCCACTGCAGGAAGGGTGCGGGTGATGCCCAGGCAGGGTGCAGGGCTAGGGGTGCTGCCAGGGATGCGGGGCCCCTGCCCCGACTTCTCAGGGTGTTTCTTTGCCCAGGGGCTTTCCTGGGACTCCAGGCAGGAGAAGGACAAATGGTGGCTGCTGCGAAGGCACGCACGCCTCTGCTGGGCCCCTCCGGCCCCGCCTGTGCCATGGAGATGAGCTACCGCATCCACGGTGGCCCCCAAGGTAAACCCCTGCCCAGCCCCGGGGTGCCCTGCCTGCTCCCTGCCCGGCCCCGGGGTGCCCTGCCTGCTCCCTGCCTGGCCCCGGAGTGCCCTGCCTGCTCCCTGCCTGGCCTTGAAGTGCCCTGCCTGCTCCCTGCCCAGCCCAGGGTGCCCTGCCTGCTCCCTGCCCAGCCCTGGCACAGGGCAGAGCCCCCCCATCCCCTGCCTTTGCTGCCTCTCTCAGCCCTGCTCTGCCCCACCACACCATCCTGGAGCCGGGGTGTCCCTGTCCCCGTCCCTGTCCCCTGTGGCTGTGGACTGGGTGGGTGCCGGGGCCCCGGGGGGCTCCCAGGATGCAGCCGGGGGCTGCCGGTCCCTGCAGCCTCCTCACTGCCTCTCGCACCCAGGCTTCCTCGCCGTCAGCATTGCGGATCACAGCACTGGCACCACCCGCCTGGCCTGGCACATGCCAGCACACGGCAGCACCGCCGAGGGACACGTCCGCATCCCGCTGGGGGAGAGGGCACGGCCCTTCCAGGTGCGCCCAGGGGCATGGGGACCAGCCCGGGTGGCTGCTGGCGGGGCAGTGCCGGGGCCACCAGGCACCCCGGGGCTCACCGCCGCCATGCCATCCCCAGGTTGAGCTGCTGGGGCTGGTGGATCTGCAGGACTCGGCGAGCGCCGCCGTTGACAACGTGACCTTCGTGCAGTGCCACCCCAATGCGGTGCCGCCGGGGGCTGCGGGTACGGCCAGGGACGCGCGGGCAGGGAGGGCAACCGCGGGCGGGAAGGGACCCCGGCCCCCTGCCCACAGACGGATGCTGCTCCCATGGGGGCTGCCTGGTGACTGTCACCCTGTCCCCAGCCTGGGACAGGCCCACGGTGCAGAAGCCGTGGGGCTGGGGCTGAGCACACATCCTACCCCAGGGCACCTGCGTGGGGTGAGCTCGGGGAGTGGGGCAAGGGAAAAGGGACATTTTGGGGACCTGTTTGCTTTTGGGGTGCCTTATCCCCACTCTCTGGCCACGGTCGCCTCTCTCCGGCCAGAGCTGACCTGCAACTTCGAGAGGGGCATGTGCGGCTGGTACCAGGATCAGTCCAGCGACTTCCAATGGGTCCGCGGCATGGGGCAGGGGCAGGGCTCCGACCACACCACTGGCTTGGGTAAGGGTTAGCTCCTCTCCTGGGGACCCCAGAGAGCTCAGGGGACCCCGCAGCCTCCTGTCCCCAGGGCCGGGATGTGCCCTGCGCACTCCAAGCAGCCCCATGCCTGTGGGGCGAGCTCAGCCGGGGCAGCCCAGGGGCACCCAGATCCAGGACCGGGCTGCAAGTGATGCGGGCGCAGCTCGGAGCACCCGTGTCCATGTCCCCTCCACCCTGGCTGTCCCCGACACTCAGGCTACTTCTTGGCCGCGGACCCCTCTGCGCCGTGGAGCCGTGGGCAGCGGGCACAGCTCATCACCTACCACCAGGAGCCCGCCGCCGCCCCGCGCTGCCTCTCCTTCTGGTACCACCTGGCCGGCCCGCAGATCGGTACGCAGCCCCACAGCACCCTCCCGGGGATGCCCCCGCCAGGCTCCGCTCCCCTGGGGACAGCGGGGTCCCCGAGGGCTGCAGGACGGCTGCCTGACGCTCCCCTCTGCCCAGGCACCCTGAACCTCAAGCTGCGGCTGGAGGGAGCGGAGGAGACGGTGCTGTGGACCCAGCGGGGGACCCAAGGCAGCGTCTGGCACCGGGGACGGGCGACGCTGCCTGCCACGGGCCAGCGGCAGTACCGGGTGAGGGCTGGGAGCCCCCCGTGCCACCAGGCGCCGGCGGGGCGCGGGGCTGTCTGACGCCGCTGTGTTGGTGGCAGGTGGCCTTCGAGGCCCTGCGGGATGGGTTCCTGGGGGACGTGGCGCTGGACGACCTGGCGCTGACGGCGGGGCCCTGCGGGGCCGAGCTCTCCTGCTCCTTCGAGGCGGATGCCTGCGGGCTGGCAGCCAGCGGGCAGAGCACCTGGCTGCGGCAGAGCAACGGCACCGGCACCACCGCCGGCCCCCTGACCGACCACACCACCGGCACCGCCACAGGTACTGGGGCCATGGCTTCCCGGGGCTCTGCTGGAGCTCTGCTGCCTGCCCTGCCTGCCCTGAGTGTCCTGCCTGCCTTCCGTGCCCCCCTGCCTGCACTGAGCACCCTGCCTGCCCTCCCTGCCTGCCCTGAGTGTCCTGGCTGCCCTCCCTGCCTGCCCTCCTTGCCTGCACTGAGCACCCTGCCTGCCCTGCCTGCCCTGAGTGTCCTGCCTGCCCTCCCTGCCTGCCCTCCCTGCCTGCACTGAGCACCCTGCCTGCCCTCCCTGCCTGCACTGAGCACCCTGCCTGCCCTCCCTGCCTGCCCTGAGTGTCCTGCCTGCCCTCCCTGCCTGCACTGATTACCCTGCCTGCCCTCCCTGCCTGCCCTCCCTGCCTGCCCTGAGTGTCCTGGCTGCCCTCCCTGCCCGCCCTGCCTGCCCTCCCTGCCTGCTCTGCCCAGAATGTGCAGAGGGCACTACTGTATGGGGCTCCCCAGCCCCAGGGCTCCCCAACCCGGGGGGCTCCCCAGCCCCAGTGGTCCCCTGGTGCCCCCCAGCAGGGCTGGGTGGGGGTCACAGCGCGGGGGCTTCTCTCCCCCAGGCCATTACATGGTGGTGAGCACAGGCAGGGGCTCCCTGCCTGCAGGGCAGGCAGCTGCCCTCACCTCCCAGCCCTACCAGCCCTCCGCGCCCGCCCAGTGCCTGGCCTTCTGGTACAAGCTGAGCGCCGGGACCCCAGGTGAGCACCGGGACCCCCGAGAGGCCCCCGGGGCACCTCTGCATGGGTGGGGGTCCCACACGGCACAGCCCCGGACCCCCCCTCCATGGCGGGTGCCCTGGGCAGGCTCCCTCGGCGTCTTTGTGGAGCAGAGCGGGGCGCGGAGGAAGGTGATGGACGTGAGCACCATGGAGGGGGACGCCTGGCACCGCGGCCACGTCACCGTCCAGCCGGATGGGGACTGGCAGGTGAGATGGGGCAGGGTGCCGGGGACCTCGCAGTGGGGAGGGGAACAGGCTGGGGGTGACAAGGGGAGCATGGCGGCTGCCAGCCTCCGAGTGCCGCCCTGCCCACCCCTCCGGCAGGCGATATTCGAGGCGGTGGGAGCTGGGGGCGACCACGGGTACATCGCGCTGGACGACCTGCACGTGTCGGATGGAGCCTGCCCCGAGCCAGGTGAGAGCCTGCGCTGCGGGGGCACCGTGGACTGGCCGGGGGAGATGGGCACCCTGCGGGGGCACGCGGCTGTGGGGGTGGGCACAGCCCGTCCCATCCATCACGGCTCTGCCGTGGCCGCCGGGCACCCTGCTCCTGCCCGGAGCTTGGCCTGGCCCAAAGCCGAGGGCGGTGGGGAGGGGGCTGGGGGCCGCCCCCCATCTCCCAGAGGCAGTGCAGGGTGCCTGCAGCGCTGGGTGCATCGCAGCCCCCTTTCTTCCCAGCATCCTGTGACTTCGAGCGGGACATGTGCGGCTGGAGCAGCCCCTCGGACCCCCGCCTGCACGGCTTCGCCTGGGGCTGGAAGAGCGGGGTCCCCCTTGCCAAGTACCCTGGCCCCGAGCAGGATCACACCCTGGGCACGAGGAATGGTAGGAGACACCCATCCCCTCCTCCCAGGGCCCCCCTGGCATGGCCGGAGGGAGGAAGAGGAGCTGGGAATGGATGGGGCCACCCGTGAATGTCCCCCCTCCACCCCGTGCGTCCCAGGGGGCCTGGCTCCACAGCATCGCTGTCCCCACCTCGCCCGAGAGGGACAGCTCGGTCCCAAAGGCAGTGAGGAGCGGGACTGGAGGGTGCAATCCTCCCGGCACCACTCTGGGCATTTTGGGGGGCAGCAGGCCATGTGGGGTGGGCTGCAGAACTGGGGGACACCCTGCGCTCTGTCCCTGCCCACCCAGGTCACTATGTGCACTTCGACACCAGCGTGCTGGGCCCGGGGGGGCATCACTGCCCGGCTGGAGAGCCAGCACCTGCCTGCTGCTGCCGACTCCTGCCTGCGGTTCTGGTACCACATGGACATCCCGGAGCACCTCTGTAAGCACTGCGGGGGCGCGGAGGAGGTGCTGTCCCTGGGGAGGGCGTCACAAGCCCACAAGGGGAGCAGGGGGCTCGGTCAGGGGCTGTGAACCCCCTCCCCACCCACGGGACCATGGACGCTCTGGTTCAGCTCCAGCCGGGTGCTGGGGATGGCCCGTTCCCGCTGGGTGCTGCCATCCCAGGGGAGGAGGGCATGGCCGGGAGGGCCCGGTGGCTCCTGGGGGGCTCCAGGTGGCCACTGATGCCAGGGCGCCTGTCCCCCTCCACGTTGCAGCCAGCGGGGAGCTGCGGGTGATGGTGCACAGCGCGTCGGGGCGGCGCACGGTGTGGAGCGTGGCAGGGCACCGGAGCCGGGGCTGGCGGGACGGCGCGGTGCCTGTGCGGAGCCCCAGCGAGTTCCAGGTGAGCGGGGCGGCCCCGGGGTGCGGGGTGCCCTCCGGGGATGTGGGGTGCCCTCCCCATGCATCACCCCCCACCCCGCATCCCGTCTTCCCCCGCAGATCATCTTTGAGATCACCACACAGAGGTGGCCGATGGAGGGGACGGTGGCACTGGACGACATCGTGTACAGCGCTGCGGGGGGCTGCCGTTCCGGCCCGGAGGTGCCTGTGGAAGGTGCGGGGCCGGTTCTGGCTGTGAACGGTCAGCCCGGCGCCGCTCGGGGTGCTGGCGCTGAGGCGGGGGCGGGAGGCAGCTCTCCTGGGCGGTGGGTCGAGCCCGGCAGCGTCTCCTCTCCCTGCAGAGAAATCCTCCAGCGGCTTTGTGGCAGAGATGGCGCTCAGTCTTCTCCTGGCCATCATCGTCCTGGCACTGGTGGTCGCCGGAGGCTGGTACTGGCTGAAGCGGCGAGGGCTGGCGAGCGGGACGCCGGCGGAGAGCGGGCCTCCCCAGGGCTTCGACAACATCACTTTTCGAGATGTAAGGACGGGGCGAAGGGCTCTCCCGCTTGCCCCCAACCGCGCCAAACCAGCGTTTTCCTAAAAGCTCAGCAAATCCCGGCGGGCTCCCCCTGAGCCCGCACTCTGCCAACGCGGCCGGGAGGTGCAAAGGGCTCTGCCTCTTATCTGGTTGCCGGCGAAAGAGTGACCCCGAGCTGTAGGACTGACCTAGAAATGCTGCTGCTGCCATCAGGCAGCCACTCCAGAAGGAGCCGAGGCTGCGATCCTCCTCCCCAGAGCCCTGCAGGGAGCGGGGCACGCAAACATTGCTCATCCTCTTCCAGCCAGCAACTTAAAACGGCGAGAGGCAGCTTAAGCTGCGGTTTCCTTTGGTGGGTTTGGTGCCACGTAGTCCCTGGCAGAGCCGCCAGCCCCAGGACCCACCCCAAAAGGGGACGTGGAGCCCCCCGGGGGGGGGCCTGGTTCCTCTGCTGAGGTCACGGTGGGCCAGCGCGTGGGTTCTCCCCTCTGGAAGAAGCCTTTGTATTTTAAATCAGACGCAGCCTGCGCTTACCATAACCAATTCCCGTTGCCCTTCTTTACAGGACAAGGTCATCATATCTCCAGTGCCAGCGGAGGGGGGTGAGGACTGAAACAATAATCACCTACTCACGCCTGCGAGGCGTTTGCAGGGCAGAGCATCCCTCCAGCCAGACCTCACACTCCGGCAGCCGCCTCCGGCTCCCGGCATCTGACACCGGGCAGCGGGGAGCTGCCACGGCGCGCACCCCGGGTTGCCGGCCCCGCGGCGGGACGTGCCGCTGCCTCCACTGCCTCCAAGCGCTCGGGCAAAGCGTTGTTGTCTTTTGTAACGTGAACTTTCTGCACCAAGGCGTAGCGATGTGCCCGTGCTTCGACAGGCGCCGGCTGCAGGGGTTTCTCGCAGCGGCCGTCCTCGTCCCGGCAGGGTCCTGGCTGTGGAAGGGGGCCGAGTGCGCAGTCAGCGGGTGCTGCGTGGGGCACGAGCCCCTTCCCACACCCGGGACGAAGCACAAGGGCTCCCAGGGCACGGAGCCACCACGGGGAGGAAGCCCAGTGCTTCTGCTGGTTTTGGAGGGGCGGGCTGGGGAGGGCGGAGGGCAGGGAGCAGAGCGGGGGGCACCGCGCAGCACGCCCAGGGCAGGGGGCAGCCCTGACCCCGCTGTACGGGTGCCCACCCACCCCCTGCGCACCTTTCAAGGCTGCCTAACAATAATTTGCATTTAAACACCATCGGGAAAAGAACAACGTCCCCGAGGCGCAGGCTGGGCTCAGGGCCAGGGTGCCCCACACCTGCACCCAAGGCCACCCCGAGCCCAGGACCCCTCTCTTCCCACCGCAGCTTTCAAAATTTAACACTGTGCAACCCCCGAGCAGCCCGTGGCCACGGCGGCCACCTACGCACCGCAGCCGACAGAGCGGTTCAGCCTCTGGGCCGCCCACTAGGGACCCTGCTCGCCTCAACCCCCCCGAGCTCCTCCGGAGGGGATCGGGGCGCCCCGCTTTCCCGTTTTCCGACCGAAGCCTGTGCTCCTGCTCGCCCTGCCGCAGGCAGCTCGCCCTGCGGCTGTCCCGCTTCGGCGATGCCACGGTGGCACTGAGCGCCATCCCCACAGCTCCACCACTGCAGGAGCGAGCGCCCCGCAGAGCTGCGCTCGAGGGAGCTGGGTCAGGGCAGAGGCGAGACCACGAGGGCTCCGGCTTCACAGAAAGGCCCGACTGAGCGTCTCCCCCTCCGCCTTGCTCTGTGGAGCTCCACAGAGGCTGCTCTCACCTCCGCACAAGATAAAAGCACGGTATTGATTTCATCTCTGGGCTGCCAGCCAGAGCTGCAGTCCTCGCCGGCAGGGAAAGGAGCGGAGCAGCCAGGACGGCTGCGCCAGCGCCGGCCGTTTCCCAGACGCGCCAGGTTGTCCCACTAATTCACGCATCCAGAAGGAAGAGGGTGCTGCAGCTCCAACCCCAGCTGGTAACCATGCAGCAACTCCCCTGTGCAACTGAAGGGTATCAAACTTTATTATAGATCTCTTTAAAACAGGCCGGAAGGAAGAAACCAAAATGTCACTGTGATGCAGTGACTGAGTCATCATTGCAAATGCAGACACTGATCAACCCCCAACTCTCCCGAATTATTTATACAGAAGATATCCCACCCGTCCCCCAAATCGTTCCGATTAAATGATCGCATTTCAGACCGCCCCAAGCGTCTTAACGTTAGCTGCTTCTAAACACCAAGACGCACAAGTTTTCTGGCAAATGGGATGCGGTATTTTTTTTGGGTTTAGTTCCTCAATCTCTGGAAAGGAGGAAGGGAAAACAAAATCAGGAGAATCGCTTCTTTAAGGTTGCCTTTTTACAGCAGGTACAGATTCGGCAGATTTCCCCCCCCCAAAGCAAGTCTGAAACCCTCTTGTTCAGCTTGGCAATACGAAGAGAGATTCTGGCGGCTAAGGAGAACCAGCCAGACGAGATCAGTCTGAACAAACTGATTTCGAGGCTTTGTTGTCATTTCCCTTTGGGGCCGGTTTCCAGCGGTTTTCCAATATCCTTCCCACGCAGTTTAAGGCCTGGAATAAGACAAAGGAGACGACCGCCATCAGCTGCCATCAGCACTCGATCCCTCACCCGATAACTTTATTTCCTCAATTTTTTTTGCTATAAGGAAGAGAACATCCAAAAAAGAGGGGAGGGGAACCAGAGTTTGGGAGAATCCTACTGCAGTTTCTAGGAGCACCAGGCTAGTTTCAGACAAAGCTCCAATTCTTGCTTGCGCACCGACTATCTTCCTAGAAAACGGTATCTGAGCCGGCCTAGGAGAGTAACATCGACGCCAGTGGCTGCAGGATACCTTCCCAGGTATAATCAGGCCTTCGCAGGTCTCAGTATCTCAATTTTGGGGCACAGCATACGGGGGTGGTCCCCAGGGCACGGCCCCGCGCACGAAGATGAAGAACAAAGCACAACGAGAGCTTAAAGTTCTGGTTTCAGTCAGCAGATCCGAGTTTTATCAGAACACGGCTTAATGACACCACACCCACAATAACCTACAGCCAGCAACTGTTCCTGACGTGGAAAATGTAACTTAAACCAAAACATCCCTCCTAGGCACTGAAAACATTATCGTTATTTCTGAAGTCTCCTTTCTTAACTTACCGATGGCTCTTTCGATCTTGCCCATAACCTGGTTATTGGGGATTGCTCTTCCTGATTCGTAGTCGGCAATAACTTGTGGTTTTTCATTGATTTTCTACAAAGAGAGAAGGCGTCTCAAACACCGGCTCCATACACACCAAACACGCGGCACCAACCCCCCAGTACTCACACAGATAAGTAATGGCCTCTAATTATGCCAGGATCGGAAGACAAAGTGCTGCTTTCAGGCTTACTCCATCCCCACTATCATCTCCCTCCGCTATTTGAGTGTCACAGCGATGGTGACACCCATCCTGGACAGACTTCTACCTCCCTCCGCCTCCCAGGAGCAGTAAGGCTACGTACTGCTGCTCCTTAAGGCAGCAGTCAGCTTCCGAATGCTGTGTCAGGCCCAGATGGTACAAAAACCCTCACGTCGGTGCTGAGTTGATGGGAGGAGAAGGAAAAAAAAAGCCTCCTACCAACTCAGCAGCCGCAGCAACGCTCTGTCTCCAAGCAGGTGCTGAAGGGCTACACAGAAACCCCTAAAACATTTCCTATGTAACTAACGTTGCCTGGAGATCAGATATCGGAGATGTTGCGTTCACCAAACTTCCTGCTCGTGATACCATCCCACCGCGGCCGCCCACAGGAGAAGCGTCCACCTTCGCCCCGCGGTGCCTAAGCCTGCCCCAGGGGAGCGGAGGCCAGCGGGCCCCGGGCCATACTCACCGTGGCCAGGTCCTTCTGTGTCATGCCCTTGCTCTGCCGGCCCTGCTGGATCACTTTGCCCACCTCCAGGGGAACTCTGTCATGGTGCAGCTCTTCTGTCTCTCGGTCGAGCTTGGCTGTGTTCTTTGTAATAAAGTGTTGTTTGTTTTGGCCTGCTGCCCCTATCATCCAAAGCAAGAACAAAAAAAAAAAAAAACCAAGGACAAACAAAACAAGGCTCAGAGCTGCGCCAAAAAGTATCAAAGAGCTTTTTCTAAGCACTCAGCTGCCCGGGATCCCAGGGAGCTTTCAAGATTTCAACATGCCGACATCAGCACTGATCTCAACCAGATCCTGCCCGCTGCAGGTCAGGGAACGTGTTATCTTAATCCTGCTAATGCTGGTGTCCAAACACAGCCATGCAGAGCCCTCCCCTTCCTTTACTTCACATCTGAACAACTGCACTCCAGATAGGCAAGGTTTTGCTCTTGCTCGGGGATTTAAGATCCAAACTTCGCCCCAGACACACGTTTGTGCTACAGCGGGGGGGGTTAATATTTGAACTCGTACCTTGTTTGCTCAGCTATAAGGCAGCCTGAATAAGTGGCTTTAACTCAATTTTCTGATGCCTTTTATAAGTAAACTCTAACTCCTCCTAGCTGTGCTGAAAGTCCGAGGTTCAAAAACATGCTATTTGTTTTGCCTCATTTTAGTTACGGTATTTAAGTCACAGTTTGAATCCTTTCTCTCACGTTAGTCTCTGACACTCAGTCTCTTGATAAAGCTGACTAAGCCTCCTTCAAGGATCATCTATGTATTTATTTCCAAGTGTCATCGCCTCATCCCTATGGTGAGAGAACCTGAGAATTTACATCAGACTGGAAACAGGGAATGTTTAAAGAGCAACGCCACAGGAAGATAAGCATCACCGAAACCCTTACGCACGTTATCAATAAGTGAAATAAGCTGCAAAAATTGGGAGTTTAAGTTTTGTGACCATGGCAGCTCTTCCAAGAGCTTTGCAGCCTCGGGAATACTAATGCTCTTGTTGACATTTTTATTTATATCGCTCTGACACCAGACACTAAGCCAGAGCTCGCCTCTGGGCAACCAGAAACTGGAAGCCGGCTACAGGGGAGCGCTCCCCGCCTCCCCGGGGTGCTGCCCGCCCTCCCCGGGGCGGCTCTCCGCTCTCCGCGGCCCCGGTGAGGGCGGCCTTTGGCTCAGCCGGGGGTGCTGCCTCCTGCCCCCCCCGCTTCCAGGCGGCTCGGGGGGGTTGGCCCGGGGGCCCAGGCCTGACGCCGGGCCGGGAGGCCCACGCACCGCCCCGCTGCCGGGGAACGGGCCTGACACCGGGCCGAGCTCCCCGGGCCTCCCCGCCCCGCCACCTGCCCGGGGAGCCAGGCCGCGGGATACCCACACTTCTTGGAGGTCTCCACGTCCTCTCCGCGCCGCTGGGCTGCCAGGATGGCCTGGGGAGAGGAAAGGAGCCGAGGTGAGCGCTCCGCCGGCCGGAGCCGCCCCCTCAGCGCCGCCCGGGCCGAGGCCGCAGAGCTCGGCCGGGCCGGGGCCGGGGCCGCGCCGGGCCCAGGCCGCTCCGCCGCTCCCCGCCGTCAGTCGCCCGCTGACCTGCTTGGACTTGGCCTGGGCCGCGCTGGGGCCCTTCTTGCGCAGCACCGTGACCGTGTCCCAGTCGCTCTCCGCCATGGCACCGGCACCGACCCCGCCCGCCGCCGCCGCCCGGGGCCGCGCCCGCCGCTGAGGGGGCGCAGCCCAACGCCCGCCCCCCGGGAGGCGGGGCCGGCCGCCGCGCACACTGATAGGGCGACGCGCACGCCCTTCAGGAAAGGCGGCCTCTCATTAGCGGGGAGAGGCGCGGTGGCAGTGGGCGGGGCCTGGGGCTCCTCAGTGGACTTGGGTAGAATAGCGCTCCAGGCGTGACGCAGTTGCTTGTAATAGGCAGAGACACCTAGCAATCAGCCTGCACGCTATCCGATTGGCTAGCGTACACGGCAGGCCGGAGGCGGGCCTGCGCACTCTGAGAGGCTGCTGTCGCTGCCAATAACCCGGTACCCAGAAGGGATTGGCTGATCCCGCGGCGCTGTCAGAATCGCTGACCAATAGCCGCGCCCGGCTGGGCAGAGCCGGGCGTGCGCGGTGGCGGCGGTGGCTGCTCCGGCCCGGCCCGGCCCGGCCCGGCCCGCGTCGGTTCCCGGCCGCCCCCGGGCGCTGAGGACCCGCCCGGGCGGCAGCCGGCGGGGGAGGGCGGCGTGGGGCCTTCCCGCCTGCCCCGCGCCTCGGGGAGGGCCGGGGATTTCCACTCGCCGCCTGCGGACAGGGCGGGGGGGGTTCCTGGAAGGCCCTGCCCGCCGCCGTGCCTGGGCAGCGGGGGCCCGCCGGGCCTCTCGGCAGGCGGAGCAGGAGGGGTCCCGCTCCCCGGCCCCGGCGCTCGGGCCGCCGGGCGGAAAAATTCACCGATTTGTGTGGGTTTCGTAGGAAACCGGCGCGGGGGGGGGCGGGCTGTGCCCTGGGCGGGCTGCAGCGTCCCTGCGCCGGCAGCCGGGGGGCAGCGAAACCCCTCAGCTCCGCGTCTGAATCACCCCAAAGGTTCTGCAGTAAAGGCAGGAAAACCCGGGCCTCCCGCTGGCGTCATTTCTGAAATAAGGGGAGTTCGTCGCTTCTGAATGAAATAATAATTTGTGATTGTTTCAGGGGAGCTCAAAGCCGGCGCAGGGCCTCCTCACGGCGAGGCGCAGGCGACGGCGGGGCCCAGGCCGCGGTGGGGGTTCCCCTCCGGGCAGTCGGCCCCTGGCTTCTGTCACAGCCGCACGCTCGGCCCCGGCGCCCAGGGAACGTGGGAGAGCGCGGCTTGGGGATGTGGCAGCCGGAGGCCGCCGAGGCGGCAACGCGAGGCTCGCGGCTGCTCCGGCCGTGCGGCGGCAACCGGTGGACCGCGGCAGCGGGGCTGCTGGGAGCGGCCCCGGCCGGTCCCAGCCCACGGCCTGCATTTCAGGTAAGGCGTTGGCGAAGGGTTCCTGCTGCTTTGGCAACGGCGCATCTGTCCCTCGTTACCGCTGCCGGGGTCACCGCTCGTTCGGGAAGCGGAGAAGGGGTTTTTGAAGAATTTTACATCAGCTGGCCAAGAAGTTTAGCAACGCGGAGGCTTTCCCGCTCCCGGAGAAGCGCAGCCGTGCCGGGAAAAGGGACGTTGCCGCAGAGCGAGCGAAGCGGTGCCGGTGTGGGTGCGTGGTGTTGCCCGTCCCGGGGGGCTGTGTCGCGCCAACACGTGCACGGGGATGCCCCTCGTCCCCGCGGGAGCCCCCGGAATCGCTCGCCGTGGCCCCGCCGGGAGCATCTCGCCTCAGCGGGCGCCGGAGCAGCGCATGGCCTCGCACCGAGGGCTCGCGGCCTCCCCGGGCTCGCCCGCGGTGCAGCGTCGGGCCACGGCCGCCTGCTCCGACCCGCTCCGTGCCCGCGCCATCCCAGCAGCCGGGGTCACCGGGAGAGCCGCCGCGGCCGCTCGCCGGGGGTAGCACCAGACGGGTCGCGCCTGGTTCTGGCCGGGGAGGATTTTCCCCGGCACAGGGTGAATTCCCGGCGCGGTGAGGCGAGAATCCCCCTGCCCCGCTGGCGCGGGAGGCCGTAAACCCCGCCGCCCCCGCCGCCGCCTCGTCACGAGCGCCGGGAGGGCACCGGCAGCCCCCGACGCGTGAGCCCAGCCGGGGGGACACACGGGCCGGGGACCCCGAGCCAAAAAACCTGCGCCGTGACCTTTCGCTGAGCAAGTTCCCCTGCAAAAAGCACCTTGCGCTGACCTCACCGCCGCGTGGCGAGCGGCTGCATTTCCCCCCCACGTCATATTTTTATTTTTTTTTTTGCTTAAACCAAAACCCGCCTGCCGCCGCCCGTCCTTCCCAGTCCCTCCAGCGTCCGCTTTCCCTCCGGCATCTGCTTTCCTTCCAAGCGGGCGCCGCGGGTTGGCCATGACGCTCTGCGCGCAGGTAAGCGAGCGTTCGGCGTCGCCCAAAATGGCATCTTTTAAAAGAAAAAAAAAAATCCTCTTGGGGGAAGGATTTCAGCGCGGGGCTCAGCCCGGGTTCCTTCCCGAGGGGTTGGGGGCCTCTCGCGACGGCGTGACCTAACTGCGATGGGGCGTCATGGCGGGAGGGTGGGGGTCCCCAGGGCGAGGATGGCGGACCCTCGCAGTCCCCCGCTGGCAGGGCGCGGGGGGTGGATGAAGGGGTCCCGGGGGTCCCCACGGGACCCCCGGGACCCCTTCATCCACCCCCCGCGCCCGCTGATGGAGGACCCGGAGGGTGACGTTGTGCGTGGGGGTGACGCGGGGGAGGTGACGCTGTGTGGGTGACGCCGTGTGGGTGACGCCGGGGGGGGGGGGTTGCTGAGGGGAGGTGACACCGTGTGTGGGGGTGACTGAGGGAGAGTGGGGGCGTGACGGCGTGGGGGTGACGCGGTAGGTGACGGTATGGGGGTGTCCGGCTGGGGCGTGGCGTGGCGGTGACGTCAGCGGGGCGTGGCCTAGACGGAGGGGGGGAGCTTCCGGTGCGGGGCGCGGACGGAGGCGGGCGGTGAGTGCGGGACCGGCCGGCGGGGACGGGCGAGGGGCGCCGGGCCGCGGGGGTTCCTCCCGTCAGGGCGGCGGCCGGGGCCGGTGCGGGCCTCCAGAGCCGCGGGGGAGCCGGCCCGGCCCCGCGGTCCGTCCTGAGGGGGGGGCGGCGGGGCCCGGGCCTCCCGCCCGCCTCACCCCGCCCCGGCTCACCCCCGGCGGCGCCTGGGCCGGTGCCGAGGGAGGAACAGCCAGCCCGGGTGCGACTTAGAAACGTGAATTTCCCGTTAAAGACCCGGTTAAGTGCCTGCAGCGTGGGAATAACGCGGCTCGGTCCCGGGAGGCAGAGCCCCGGCAGCGGCCGGGCCGCAGGGCGCTGCGGGGGGTCGGCTCTGGGCGGGGATCTGCCGAACGCCCCTCCTCGCTGCCGGGGTCTGGGGGCTTCGTCGGCTCCAACAGCCCCTGCCCGGGGGGAGCTGGGCCTGCCCCGGGCCCGGCGGGTGCGGGAGCCGAGCCGCTGCCTCGGCCTGCAGGGCACCAAGGCGGGAGATGCCTCCTTAGGTCATCGTAGGGCATCAAAACAAATACACTTTTTTCTTTTCCTCCTTTCTGGTTTGCAGGAGATGCCTCCTTAGGTCATCGTAAGCCCTCAAAACAAACGCATTTTATTCTTTTCCTCCTTTCTGGTTTGCAGGAGATGCCTCCTTAGGTCATCGTAAGCCGTCAAAACAAACGCGTTTTATTCTCTTCCTCTTTTCCGATTTGCTTGCGCCTCTCAAATCTTCGTTTTCCAGCCCTCTGCGCCTGCCAGGGCGCTGCCGGTAAATCCGGGCTCCGCCGTGGGCACGGCGTCTCCCCGGGAGCGGGAGGCTTTGGGCAGAATTACCGTCCTTTTTGACAACTGGCAGATGTGAAAACAAGTGGTGGTGGGCTGTGGTTACCCCACTCGCTGCCTCCAGGAGGACTGAGGCGGTTTATTTATATCCCTGATCAGCTTTAGGATGGATTTTTACCTTGTTTTGGGCCAGAAGCCTTGATTTCCCTGAATAGGCTGCATCTCAGTGAACTTGGGCAGGGAGTTTAGTGAGGTCTGTCCGCTCTGTCTCTTTGTTCTGGACTTAATTCTAAAATGAACTGCGAAGTTGCTTTCCGTATTTTTAACTAGGTGAAGGCAGGCTTGTGGTTTGCATCTCTGCGTTTACCTGTGGTGTTGGCTTTTGGGTGCCAGCGTAACCTGCTGTCAGTAATGCAGTTTATGTGAAAAATTACCACTGTCCAGTTATAATCAAACAGGGAAAATATTTTTCTTTTCAGGCTCTGGAGATACAGCCAGAATTTTTCGTTCACATGGCAGCAGCAAACTCTACTCCGCCCGGCTCTTTGGATCTAAACCAGCCTGGATTTGCAAAGGAGATCCTGGGAACTACACTGGAGGTCAAATACCTCTGCTCCGAATGCAAGAATATATTGAGGAGGCCGTTTCAAGCTCAGTGCGGACATCGCTACTGTTCCTATTGTCTGAAGAAAATTATAAGGTAACTTCTGTGCCTTCAGTCTGAAGACAAAATGCTTGAAACGGCATTTTCGAGCAGAAAAAGGAGAGAAAAGTCTCATTTTCAGGGCCTTCTCAGCGAGGGAGCTGCGCTTAATCATTGCGGTTCGGCACCAGGTCTTCTTTAAGAGAATGTGTAACCTCTGACTTGCTTTTATTGTTCTGGGGGTTGCTTCAAAGTTCCCTTTTCCAGCATCTCCCGGATTGTTTTTGCTGTTCAGGTGACGATCGAGGTGGGTCACCCATCTCCTTCAGCCTTCCTCACAGCTACTGAAGGAACTTGCTCCTAAAAGTCATTGTATGGTTGTCCTGCCAAAATGTGAGAAATTTAAGCACACGCTGGCTTCCAGAAAAGTTTTGTAGTGTTCTGTCTCACTCTGGCCTTTAAGGGAGGGATGTTGGATAGAGCGGTTAATCGGGAAAAGAAAAAAATTAGAATCAGAAATGGGCGTCAAAAGTACACGTGAGCAAAGGCTCAATGTGGTGTTTTAAAAATAAGAGAATGCTTTAATTTTATGAAGTTACCAGAAATTGTTTTATCGTTAAATCATAAAGTGGTCTCTTTTTGTTGTGTTTGATGATGATTTTTCTGTCTGCTAGTGCTGGACCTCAGAACTGTGCCAGCTGTATTCAGGAAGGGATATACGAAGAAGGAATTTCTGTTTTGGAAAAGAAGTCGGTAAGCAAAAACACATTGTAAAAAATAAAGAAGCTCGCCAATGTCATTAATCCCACTTGCAGTTTTTGTTTAAAACACAAGTTCTGAGAATCCCTTATTCCTAGGAAACCTTTTCTTCAGTAGTGAGAGTTATGATTAATGTGGTGGACTCCCCAGCTTCTAAAATCCAGGTCACGTTAACATAGCAGTGCCCTACTTAAACGCTGTCATAACGATTTGTTTGCCATTAGCGCATCTCTGAGGATGTGATGTGGCAACTGGCCTGGGAGTAAAGTCTTAATAAAGAATTAAGGGACCTGACCAAAACTGCAACCCCTCAGTAATTTTTGTGGTTTGCTTGTTTTTGCCATTTTAGGCCTTCCCAGACAACGCAGCTCGTCGGGAGGTGGAAAGTCTGCCTGCTGTCTGTATTAACAGTGGCTGCACTTGGAAGGGGACGATTAAAGAATACGAGGTAAAGATCAAAGCAAGGCTTTCGACATCTGTGTCCTTTTTCTTTCCTCTGTGCCTGGGGAAGGCTCAGGTGGTTTGGTTTGTCCGCTGACGCGGGCAGTGGTGGTGGGAGCTGCCAGCTCCCCGGACCGCGCTGTCAGCTGGAGCGATCTCTTGGCTGAGCCAGGTTTGTGTGCCCTGCCGAGGCACAGGCTGAACCGAAACAATTTCACATTCGCTTGTGATCGCAGGCACCAAGCACAGCCCTTCTGTGGTGGGAACCACCCGCTCTGTCTCCAGCTCCCTTCTGCTATAAAGACAAGCGAACTGTCAAGAAACTGCTGTGCCATGAAATTGTTGTGAAGTTCTCTGCATTATGTGAACCTAACACCTACTTCAGACCCATGAGCTTGGGGAAAGTGGCTTGGCCACGATCCTGTTTCCCGCCAGCTGCTACCAGGGCAGTGGCACTGGGTGTTATTCACTTGCCGGCCACCCGTCGCTCCGAGCTGTTCTGGGCCACGAGCCTGCGGGACAGGGTGGTTTTTCCACCCCTGCTTTTCTCAAGGAGCCCATCAGCTCTTTAGTCCAGGCCTTCCTTTTGTGGCCCTGGGCGTTTGGTCCTTAGCATGTATACGGCTGACGTGCCTCATGAGAAGCGTGTTCTTGCTGGGGATGGCAGCAGGCCCCACGCTTCCCTGTGCCTTCCAGCAAGTCAACTCTGCTGTGGCAATTTGCGTCGTTAAAATGCGTTGGCGGTTAAGAACGAATGTATATTCGCCTGTGAAGCTTTGTGCTCCTGCAGGACAGTTCTGTCATCCCGCTTGGAATGGAAGAACCACCACGCAGGGGGCTGAGATAAGAGGAACAAATTTTATTTCCCTCTGACGCTTGCCCTAGGTAAAGATTGGAGCCCTGTGGTTCGTGGAGCTTTGGTAGTGACCGAGGCGCGTGTCAGGAAAAGGTTTAACCTCGCTCTGTCTAGGCTAACATTTGGGTTCTGTTTGCAATGCCACTGCAAGATGGCAGGAAGAAACAGCGGCTGTGGATCACGCCTGAGTTTTCTGCCTAGCTTGCTGAGCCTGTTAACAGGGAGATGCTTCTGCGCCTCTGCTTCCTCGTCCTGCTGTCCAGAACCTTCCGCTGCTTTATGCTAAAAGTTCAGTCCAGAAGGTGAGGGGATGTAGGGTGCTAAATGGTTCTCCTGCTGCGCAACCCTCGTTCATAGGCCTGTAAGTGGCTCACGGTGTGGATGTACGACTGAAGAGATGGCAAGTTAAAAGCCTTGCACTGACGCAGCAGAGAGAGTTCGGGAGCTGCAGTTCAGGGTGCGGTGTGTTTTACTGACGTTCCAGGTTTGGGCTGTGCTGTTGGTGCCTGCAGATTGTTTGACCCACGCTTTCATTTCTGCTGGTGGCCAGGGACGAGAAGCCTGATGCCCACTGCAGTGTTCGAAATGGTGATTGTAGTAAGTGAGCTCATCGCCATTAGACTCAACCAAATTATATTTGTCAGCAGCTTCCAGTGCTGTTGATTGTGCTGAGACTGAGGAGCTCTTCTAAACTTTTTCTCTTGGGTTTAAAAAAAATCTTAGAGTTCCTGCAGGGCTCAGCAGAAATCGCCAGCTGCCAAAGGTCCTCCCTGTGCGGTCTTACAATGCTTGAACGCAGGCTTGAGTCCAGCCAGGACTTGCTCTAGAAGTTTAAAAAGCCAACGAGCTGTCCTGGGATAAGTCTGTCGTCTTGCAAGGCTGCGCGTGTGTGTGTGATGCTCTGGGATCTTACGCACAACTGCTTAAGAGCATCTGAAGTGATAAGGCTGCACCTCTTTTTTTCCTCTCCACCTAATCTTCACGAGGTCCTGTTAGGTGCTTTGCTAAAACAGTGTGTTTTGTAGTGGTGCGGCTCTGGAGTGCTTGGACAAACACTGTCACGGTTTTTGTTAGTCCTGGGGCGGTCCTGTGCGATGAAAGGAACAGGGATTTCGAGCAGCGCTGGCTGGTTCGTCTCGGGATTGAGCTCGCCTCTCCTGCCTGCCACGGCTGGCACTGGGTCTGATGGGGGTA
The DNA here is from genome assembly GCA_020745775.1 of Theristicus caerulescens. Lineage (NCBI taxonomy): Eukaryota > Metazoa > Chordata > Aves > Pelecaniformes > Threskiornithidae > Theristicus > Theristicus caerulescens. The sequence continues at coordinate 12,698,197 of CM036573.1, forward strand.
AGGTTATTTTGTGTCCGCTCGGGAAAAGCTGATTCTTTCCTGGGAACTGGTGGGAGGAGGCAAGGTCTGGCTTGTGTTCTCCCTCCTCCCGGCTGCCTGCCAAAGAGCTGTGGCATTTAATCAGGCCTGGCTGTCCTCATGCAGTCGGAGCTTAGGAGATGGTATGTGTGGCTGAGGAGGGCTGATGAAAGGAGGCGTCAAGCGACCGTGTGAGCCCAGAGTCTCTCTTGGTGCCGTGGACTAACGTTAAACCCTGCCTTACGGGTAGGCTTGTTTAGTGCCGCAAAGCAGAGTTTGCCTCGTGCAAATCTGTAGCCAGCAATGTGTGTAACGTCCTGCAGCAGCTCAGTGCTCCCACTATGGAAAGTCCCTTGCTGTGCTATTTCCGACAGGACATGGAAAGTCCCTAAGAGCAAATTCATTGTTTGCTAATTTAAAAATCGTGTGCTCGTACTGAGAGAGACTTGCTTGGCTGCTATCCACGTACAAATCAAGAGATACTGTCACTTCTGCTTTGCTAATCTTACCAGGGCACGAACAAGGAAAAAAATGTTCTGCAGCTGAAAAGCTCTGGGTCTTCAACTTCAAAAAAATTTAATAAAAGTGTTTTCAGTTTTGCTTTCTGTTCAGGCAGACCAAAGTTCGGGTCTCAAAGGGACGTACAAAACTGGAAGAGTGCAATCTGCTTGGACATGACTTGCACTTCTGCTTAAACCTGTGTGAAGCACATGAAATATTTAAGTGCTTAGGACATGTCTGGGTTTATAAATGCATTTTTCAGACTTTGTAAGTATTGTAAATATTTAGTGGCGTTTGGATAAAGCAGTTTGTGGTGGGGCTGCAGGGGTTTTCCTTTTAATCAGTAACCTCTTTTCATGTATGGGTTTCCTGATGAGTCTGCCTGAACGTACATACAGAAAAGCAGGCTGTGGGCAGCAGCCTTTAGATTCAGGTGGAAAGTCTGAGGAGGGTTGCAAAAACTAAAACTAGCCCATTAGAGCAAAAGGAAGGACCAAGAAAACGTGTCCTGTGATAGCCAGGCAGAGGGAGTTTGTGGTTTCTCAGCACTGGAGCATTTATTTTCTTGCCTTGCAGTACCTCCAATTGCCTGCTCTCTCTTCTGTTTTATCAACAGAATAAAACAGGGAGGTGATGGTGCCCCTGTGCTGGGCACTGGTGAGGCCGCCCCTCGAATCCTGTGCTCAGCGTTGGGCCCCTCACCCCCAGAAGGAGCTGGAGGGGCTGGAGCGTGGGCAGAGCAGGGCAGCGAGGCTGGGGAAGGGGCTGGAGCACAAGGGTGGGGAGGGGCGGCTGGGGGAGCTGGGGGTGCTCAGCCTGGAGAAGAGGAGGCTGAGGGGAGCCCTCATCGCTCTCTGCAACTGCCTGAAAGGAGGCTGGAGCCGGGGGGGTCGGTCTCTTCTCCCCAGGAACAAGCGATGGGACGAGAGGGAACGGCCTCAAGCTGCGCCAGGGCAGGGTTAGGTTGGGGATTGGGAAAAACTCCTTCCCCAAAGGGCTGTCAGGGCCTGGCACAGGCTGCCCAGGGCAGGGGCTGAGTCCCCATCCCTGGGGGGATTTAAAAGCCGGGGAGATGTGGTGCTGAGGGACATGGGTTAGTGGTGGCCTTGGCAGTGCTGGGTTAGCGGTTGGACTTGATGGTCTTAAGGGTCTTTTCCAGCCTTAACGATTCTATGATTCTGTGATTCTATCAGCATGCCTTCCGTTCTCATATACCTTTTATTTATGCTTTTCATACTGCCAGCTCCCTTTCTTTGCCCCCCTCCAGGCCTGGGATGGGAGGAGGGGGCTGCAGAGGGGTGTTCACATGGTCAGCCTTGGCATTTCCATCTGTTACCCCAGACAGAGGTTTTAACTATGCCTCGCTCATCTTGGGAGATACAGAATTACCTGAGACATAAGGAAATGGAATTGTCTAAGGTTTGGAAGGAGAACTAAGTTTTAAGCTTAATTCCAACAGCAGTGTTTAAGCTAAGGCAGGGGCGGGGTTGTTGCTAGGAAAACAGATGAGCTCAGCTGATGAGGATGGGTGGCTGTCATTTGTGATGATAACCTGTCCTAATCCAAACTGGAGGGGAGGTGTTCTCCTTCTGGGCAGTTGTCACCTCGGCTTTGGTGACAACTTTAACTGAAGCCTGGAAGGCTGTGGAGGATGCAAAACTCAGAATTTAAGTGGTGTAACTCCAAAGCCCGTGGTGTTGGAGAGTGTCTGCAGCCCCTTCTGGGCTGCGTGGCTTCCTGGGGCCCGGAGGACGAGGTAACTGGGCAGTCCCTTCTTGCCCAGTCTTCCTACTGGGAGATGCTGGAGAAGCCCTGCTGCACCTTGTGTAGAGAAAACTGTCCCTCTTCAAAAATGCTGCTGGGGTCCTGAGCCAGGGGGGTCTCCTGCTTCGGCATGCTTCACCCTTTCATGCCCCCCTTTCAGCTGCATCCCAGGAACGCCCCGCTAGTTTGTGGCGGTGGTTTTCAGCTTAGGCCGAAAACTTCAGCTTCAGGCTTTTTTGCACGTTGCTTAGAACAGAGCTGCTGGTCTTTGAAGCTACTTCACCTGGCTCCTGTTGCCCCCGAAGCGTACTTCTGAGTGTTTTATAGCGGCGCTGTCTGCATGGGGTACAGCATTTTAAGCGCTGTGGCGAGCACACTTGATGACGCTGTAGCAGGGCGACCAGCCTTCCTTTTAAAATCAGGTACAGCATTTATTGTCTTTTTCTGAAGGTTTTGGCTCCAAGTTATGGTATGGTGTCGAAGGGCAGTTTGCAGCCAGCTCCGGCCTGATCAGCAGTTTGCCCCAGGACCAGATCGCTTTCTTGTGGGACGATCCCTGACTTGCACATGCAGGTGACCAAAAGGACCTCCTGCTTTGGAAAAAGGGATCTGGCACACCTTTACTTTCCAGAGCTGGCGCTGAGGTCCTCAAACAAAACCCGGCCTCCCTTACAGTCCCCGAAGTAGAGTTCATGTAGCTGGCGGCCCAGGCACGAGGCAGTTTCCCGTCCAAGCCCGTGGTGGGAGGTAAGCCATGGGGAGCGCCCGAGAGTGCGCCGGGGAGGGGGTTGGAAAGCCCCAGCTGTAGAGGGTCTGCTCTTAGCTTCTAAAAACAGCTCAGCCTTCTTGTGGTGGCCCACCTAATTAACAGGTTTGGCATCTGCCCCTTGGAAAACGAACAGCTGTAAGTCGTGAGCTTTGAAGCTGAGTGCTATTAGTCTCTTCTAAGCCGTGATGAAGCCCCTCAGCGTGAACTCGACTTTGGGAGTGGTGGGGCAGCACCTCGCACCCCGGGAGATGTTCCTGGGGCTCCAGGTGTCTGGCAGGAGCCACAGCCACAATCACACACCCTTGGGCACTTGCAACTCTTCGGACAGCCTAGAGAAATCAGGTTTGAAATCAAACCACTCACCACAGGCTTGACTTCTCCAGCATGTGAAAGACACCCGTCCTGGTTGTAATATTTGTCCCATCTCCCCTTTTCTGGGCGCCAGTGGTGTTCTCAGCCTCGTGCTGTAGCAGCCCTTCTGTTCACAGCCTGCACCTCCGCGCTGGCAAAGGAGTCGACCTTGCCGCTGCCCAGCGTCTGCAGCTCGCAGAGCTTGGCTGGTGCCAACACCACCCTTTCAGGCAGACCACTGAGAGGCTTCGTCCTGAGGCTGTCCCTTTTGATCTGAGCGATTAAGGTGAAGCTTTGCGTGCTGGTGGAAGCACTGCTGGAAGGGAGGGAGATCTCTCCAGGGGTGTTGTCCTGAGACCTGGTCGGCACGGGCAGTGCTGTGTGCTTAGAGCATAGCTGTCAGCACTGCAGCATCTCCTGCAGCTAACGGCAGCGGTCGGCTGTCAGGAATAACTATTGGAGGTGAATTCAGATCAATGCTATAAACATGCCGGTGCTTGGCATCGTTAGTGTGGCGGTATGATTGGTGTCCACTCCTCGGTGACAGGTTGTTCTCAGGCAGTGACCTCGCTAGACGTGACCAGCACGTCTTGGGCGTTTTTCACGTGACCGTGACTGTAACTGTTAATTCTAGCCTGGAAAACCTGCGGAGTTATCTCTGATCGGATGTTCCCGATTGCTTCGAACCTCCCTTACGCGTCAACCAGCTGCTTATGGAGATTCGGTGTAGTCCAACGCCGTAATTTTTAATTTCCTTGGCAAGCGGATTTAGTCGTTTTGTGAAGCAGCTAGCCACATCTGAGGCGAGGGACAGTGGTGCGCGGGCTCCAGCTGGCCAGGGGGCCAGGTCAGGTTCAGGCTCGGGCTTACCTAAAATGCTCAGGGGGTCCTGCTCTGCTCCATTTCAGACTAGAGTCTCCCTAGGAAAATCGATCCTCTGGGATGACGGAGGGATTTGGAAAAAGCATCCTGGAGTGTCCCACCGCCTCGTGCTCGTGTAGTTCAAAGCAAACAGGGAAAGGCAGAGTCTGTTTTAGGAAATGTTAGAAAACCCACTGCTGCTTTTAAATGTTTCTTGTACCTTCAACCTTCTTCAAAACCTGCTCTTTCACATCCATCTTCAATGCAAGAAACGCTGCCTTGATGTCCCTCTACCAATAAACCCCAAATCAAACGTCTGTCTAATCAGCCCTGAACGCCAACGAACAAAACCGTTGAACACTGAAAGCAAAAGTTCTTGTGCTGGTTCTGAACAGAGGCGTGAGCGAGGCCGCAGGGAACCCCTGAGATCTCTTCTGCCGCGGCGTTGGACAGCAGAGCAAAGGCGGTGCGGGTTTCCCGTGCCACCGCTGCCATACACACGCCCACTAAAGCCACAGGCAGTCACTGATGGGAACTTAATCTTTGTTTTTGACACTTTCTTTGAGGTTTAATTATTTGTGATGCCAAGTGGACTTGCTCAGATCTCTGTCACCAGCGTGTCCCAGCAAAGGGAGCGGTTTGTGTCTGGCGCCAGCTCGGAAAGCTCCCGTTCCCAGTTGGCGCTGTGAATTACAGACTGGGTTCCTGCTTTCCAGCCCTGTGCTGCTGGGCTCCATGCTGTAGCGCAAGGACCACGTGCGTGGTAGCCCAGCCCACCTGTGTGGGGAACGCTTTGAGCAGGCCTGGCTTAAAACCAGCCTTAGGGCTCCCCTGACGAGGAGGAGACGCAGCACAGAAGGGCACGTTGGCTTCAGAGGAGCAGGACGTCCCAAAGTACCTGTGTTTTGTGGCACGTTCCCCTCTTGGAGGCTCCAGAGCCCCTGGGGACGGGGCAGAGGTGCCCGGAGCAACTCGAACTTCTTGGCGCAAGGGATTCAGGTTCCCTCGGAACCTAGGCAGGCGTCTCTTTTACACTGGAGACCCGTTTTCAGTGTTTTCTCTGCAATTCTGTGGGCTCACCCTTTTTCTTGTAGCCAGGCTAAGATGCCAAAGGAGCCGTGTGCCGGACACGGCAGTGCCGGGGCTGGGGACTGCCGAAGCCCTGACATCGCTCCGGTGAACGCCGTGCCCCTTCAGCTGGCTTTCCTCTGCCGTCCTGTTAATTTTCCTTCCTTTTCGGTGCTCCCTTCCTGCTCCCAAGCCCTTCAGCTTTGTGCTTGTGGGTGCTCTTGCCGTGCTCGGAGGGGACTAACAGCCTAACTTCCAAAGACCAACCTGCAGGAGAGCGTTTGCAGAGGAGCTGCGGTGCGTGCAGCTCGCACCAAGCCTGTTGCGCTGCGCCTCGTCTCTGCCAGCCCTGCCCGTTGCGATCGCCTTCCTGCAGGGCTCTGGCAGAGGCATCTCGCAGCAGCTGTTTCAAAGGTTGCTCTTCTCAGCCGCCTGCCGTGCCTCTTAGCTGGAGGAGGAGCGTTGCGTCACGCCGATGGATTTCCCAACGCGCTTGCAAGACCTCTGTAAAAACGGACTTGCGTTGGTACGGCAGGTTATGAGCAGGGCAGCTGGGGAGCAGGGGCACCTCCTGCTCTGCCCCCACGATACGGGGATAACAATTTTCAGCACTAGCCTCTTCCATACTTCAAGTCAAGTTTAGCAAAGCATTGAGAGGCGAAACGGCAATCGGATTAAACCGCAGTTTTCCCTTTTGTCTTACTTACGCAGGCGCAGCAGAGCAGCTCATCCTGGCGTTCCTTAGGAAACGATCATTGCGTCCTCCAGGGATCAGCTGCTGTTATTAAACCCGCTTTCCCCCTGTGCGTGCCTGCGCTTTTCTGCACGGCTGCACTGAAATGTGCTGCCCTTGCTGTCGCAGAGCTGCCGAGAGGGAGCTGCCCGTTCCTGCTGGTTGAGGGCCAGGGGTGTAGGGGGGCGATCCCGCTGGACGGGAAGGAGCCCCGCTCTGAGCAGGAGTGCCCCGAGAGAAACCTCAACTGCAAATACTGCAAATCGCTTTACTTTCCTGATATTGAGGTAGGAGAGTTACGGCGTGCACACAGGCAGCTCCGTTCACTGGCAGGCGAGGGGCGGAGGGCTCAGCACCTCCATCGCAGCTCCGGAGGGGAGCACCGGTAGGTGCTGGAGGACGGAGCGGCCGCAGTGGTGTCCCACGAGCGCCTGTGCCCGAGCGAGTGCTCATAGGCTGCCCTGGTCCTTCCGAAGGCGGCAGTGGCGTCTGATTTTCTTGTCTCTGAGGTGGGCTCCCAGAGAATCGCCCGTTCTGATGGCGGCGTGTGACGTACAGGCTGCCGCTGGGTTGTCTCGCTCTTTATTTTTAGGGGCCGAAATTGATGTGCGGATCAATCGGTGGGTTTGGTTTTAATCGAGCGGGAAGAGCGAGGTGTTGCTGTACAGGCTGTTAACTCTGCCTGGTTTGATTTTCCTACCCCCGCTGTTGGATGCTGAAGGCCGGTCTGTGCCTCGGTTTACAGCTGGTGGGGGAGAAGTCAATGCCAAGGTAACCAGAGAGTGGCCCTGAAGGCCTGAGTCAGACCGTTGTCTTCCAGCTCCGCTTTAATTCTCCTACTGCCACCCCCTCTCTCCGACCCCCATCTGACTTGATTTCCCCGACAGATTCGCTTTGGGAGAGCGACTCTGCTCTCACCTAGCCCCGTTCGCAGCGGTGGCTTTCCAACGCTGCCCGAAACCTTCACAGCGCCTGCCTGAGCGTCAGAGATGCTCGTCCCTGCCGCAGAAGCTCGCGGATGTGGGTTTGGGAAAGGTGTAAACAGGAGGATTGCCCCATTCCTGGGGGAGTGGAGTGTGGCAGATCAGGCTGGAATGCCAACCCCTGCTCTTCGGCTCCTGGGCGGGGTGGATTTCTTCCAGCGGCGATACCATCTGTCTCTGTTTAGACACCCGTGTAGAGGGGGAAGGAACAGGGGATTCCAGAAGAGCCTGAAACTGTTTATACAAAAATGTTTGTCTAGAGGGTTGGATCTGGGCTGGTTAAAGCTAATGCTGCTGGGTGCCTTAAACAATTTACATACGGACCAGTTGCACTTTCAGCTTAGCTGCGCGGGGCTGGTTTCCCTTCTCGTGCTGCGAGCTGGGCGCGCTCCGCAGGGCTGCCTGCGCGCTGGGCGTTGTATCACGGTGTAGCGTGGAGTCGGGGTGGAAGATAAGTGCTGGGAGGCGGGGAGTGCGGAGGGGGTGGTAGTTTCACGCCTAGCACGTTGGCATGGGAGAACGGTTTTAAATATTCCCTTTTTAAATAGTTGCCTCTACAGTGAAGTTCCCTTCCTTCAGCCAGGCCGTCTGTTCTTATGCCAGCGTTTTGCGGGTGGTGGGGAAGATGCTATCTGGTGTTGCTAGAACATGAGAGCAGTAGGTGGGTGGAAGAAAGGTTTCAGCCCCTCCGAGCGAGCGGGGGGAAGGAAGGCGCCCTGCCTCCTCCGCCGCCTCTGCGGCAGCGCTGCCCAGCGAACCGCGCGGGCCGGCCGGTCGCTTTTCCAGGGACGGTGCAGTGGGGCTTCGAGTCTGATTACTCATTTAAAATATAAAAAGGAGAGAGTAACTAAGAAGCCAAAGCTGAGCCACTACTGGGTTTCGCTTTCCAGTTTCTGATGTGGTAACAGTCTTTAAGTTTGTGCGTGTTTCCCCTCCCCGCCCCCCCAAGATAGTAACTTATTTTAATAAAGAATAAATGTTTTCAAAACATTTCAAAATAAATAAAAGTTTTCAAGGCATCTGGTTTCAGATGACTACTTTACTTTATAAATGCTTCTGGTTTTTTTCTTTTTCCTGGCACTGCCATGGCAGGATACTTCAGTGCACTTATCTTTTAATCTGAATTTTGAAGTGGAGATTCATGGCATTTGTGATACCTTGTTTCAGCTGGTTGGCGTGTAAAGGGAAGGTTTGAGCCGTGTGGAAATGACACAGAAAGCAGAGGCACATTCTGGCGTTCCCAATTTAGCCGGTGTTGCTGGCCCTGGTGTCTGCTGGGGACAGCGTATCACATTGCCCTGGTCACTTGTTGAGCTCCGCTGGCCGCCAAACAGACCGCGTGTGCTCTTGCTGCGGGGCGGTGTGCTCATGTGCAGGGGCTATTAAATAAAACATAGTTAAAATACTTTTCTTTCTGGTTGAAAAATGGTTTTCTGATTCGAATGTGAAGATACTATCAGAGAGCTCAGCCCAGCGTGCGATGAGTCGGCTACGGGTTCGTACTTCAGCTGACTGATAACCATTACAGTGGAAAAATGATACAAATTATCTTGCTGAGACAGCGGCTTACTTCACTCAACCTGCCTGAACGTGTATTTTCCTGGTAGAGCCATAAATGGAGCTTCCTGTCGATTATCTTGTCCATCAAAGCAGTAATTTGATTTTATTTTTGGTAAATTATAGCAGCTTTTAAATTGAGGCTGAGGCTACAGAGGCACCCAAAATTCTGGTGGCCTGGAGATCACACAAATGGGTCAGCACACGGAATTATCGGTGTGACCAAGATTGGAGTATAGGTTGGTAGAAACCAGTGCTCTTCTGTAATAAAGCATGAAACTACCCCTGTTGAATTGTACTCATCATATAACCTCATCGGGGCTTTTAGAGGACCAACTATTGTCCTGTCGATTCTTTTACAGGCTCATGATGAAGTCTGCCCTGAATTTCCGCTGACTTGCGAAGGCTGCGGGAAGAAGATTCCAAGGGAGAAGGTATCCATCCCAGTGTCGGTGAACCGTGTGCCGCGCTGCTGTTTGGCACCCTGACGGGCTGGCGCCGGGGTTCTTGGAGCAGGGAGGAAAACCGAGACCATTAGAAAGCAGAGTGGGGAAAGCAATTAAGTGGCAGCCGTTAGTACAGATGTGACCTTTCCATAAGGCTCAAAACACCGGTCGGGCACGGGCGAACGTGACTCATCGGCACTTGTAGTTTTGCGTTAGTGCTGCCGATGCCGCCTCCCTTTTGGTGCAGAGCCTCCGTGGGAAAAGCACGCTCGTGGGTTTAAAGGGTACTTATGTCCTGTGTAAAGCAACTGTATCAACCACTGCTGCCGTTACGGAAAGGGAGCCCATCTCCAGCTAAATTAATTTATTTCTAATGAATCATGTAATGGAATCCATGTTTATAGGGTCTCCATGCTGCTGGCTCCTGAGGCAAGGTTCAAAAGTCTGAAAAATCAAAGGTTTGGGAAACATCTTCAAAAAGCACGTTCATCTGAAACCGTCCTGCCTGCTATGGGCAAATATTTTTAGTAGCAGTGTTGCAAGAGGCCCTTCTAGCAGGGCAGGGGGGACAGAAGCATCAGAAAGATGAGCAAAGAGTTCTTCTGAATGGGCAGCGAAGTGAAGGACTTCGTGCTGGGGTCTTGGGGTACAGATCTGCTTGTCTGCAGGCTGAGCTGGAGCCCAGCAGAGACTGGGCTTGTGGGATTCCCACAGGGATCTAGCCTTTGTTTACATATTAACTCCCTCTTTTCTCTCTCCAAACTTTTGTTGATTAGCTGCAGCCGTTGTAACTCTGAGTAACCTGACTCATTAAGCAAGCCAGATGGATCTAGAAGCTTTTAAAAACAGTTTTAATCGACATCTGTTGTAGCAGATGTAGGTGTTAAATGTGGAATATGGTGGTTGTTCAGAACAGACCACTGATATCTGATGGAGAGAGGTATATCAAAAACAAGATGATAATGTGCCAGTGCTTGTTAGCATTAATCATGCGCTGTGTGGGAACCCAAACGAGTCATCTTGGTGGCTGGGGGGTTAGTGGCCCTTCTCTGTAGAAATATCCACCGTTGGCCTCCGTTCCTTGCTTCTCCAGACGAGAGGTGGCTGAGGTGCGGCATCCTTCGGCACCCAGCGAGCGGGTGCGGGACCCAGCAGAGCATCGTCCCTTGCACAGGTGGAGCTGCAGCAATTGCTGCAAATGCTCAAGCAGGACAACTGGGGAGCTTTCTATTCTCAGATTGATAATGCTTAGCTGGAAGGAAAAATACCAAGCTGCGGCACGTCCCGAGCAGGGTTATGTGACTTGCACAAAATTAAGTGTCTGGCTGTTTCGTAGGGGTGTTCCTCATGTCTCCCCTTCTCTGCCCTCGGTGAAGCTTGTTGCTCAGCGTCCATAACATGTACCTGTGCTGGTTGCTTTTTCTATCTCGCATATGCAGGTGAGAAGTCAGGCCTCCTAGCCGCCAAGAGAAAGAGAAATAAAACTTCCTTCCAGGTGTCAGTGCTATATTTATATTACAGTGAAAGCCATACCTAATGGTAGGCAGTGTCCAGGTTTAACCACGCGCTTTGGCAGCTGGTGATTAGCGACGGCTTGGCCGTCCTTGAGATCGTCTTCACTTTCCTAGACATCAGTGAGATGGAAAGGGGAGCTACTGGGGAAACACAAGATCTAACATTGCCTTCCTTCCCTCCTAGTTTCGGGACCATGTGAAGACTTGTGGCAGATCTAAAGTGCCTTGCAGATTTGAGGTTGTCGGATGTGCTGAGGTGGTAAGGGCTTGTCTGTTGATGTTTATCTCGGGACTTGTTTTCAGTTCCAGTGTTTGCAACTTGCAAACTGCTGTTGCCCCAACTGTTACAGATGTTTGCGTTCAGATATTTGAACAAAGTAGTGTTTCAGACCCTTTGCAAATGGACCTTAACATCATCTGAGTTTGGGTGTCCGGAGAATGAACTTCATGTGGAAGGAAACCTCCTTCGTGAGAAACGCCCCAAGCGCTTTGGGACTGGTGGCTATGCTGCTATCAGCTGTGAGCGCAGAACTGGGCATCTGGCGTCTTGCTCTCCTGCTAGAGCTTGGGCCAGGCCGTATTTTTCCACGTGACTTAGTTTTCCCAGCTCCTACTGGTGATGTTCACATAAGTCCCTCCTCCGGGGGGATTACGTGAGGCTTTGTCCTTTGGTGCTGTTAAGTACATCTGACGGTGCTTTTGGGGAAGTAGCGGAGGAAGACAGAGTAGAACAGTGCGTACAGCTGGGGAAACGCTAGGCGTCCATCATTGTGTGCGATTGCGGCATTTCTAAAACAAACCAGAAAAACCCACGCCCACCCCCAAACCAGGTTTTTTTAAACTATTTTTCTTTGGTTTTTCCCCTTTATAATTTAAAGCTAACATTGTGACCTCAAGAGGAGGAATTTGTTCTGTGGATGGTGACAGCGTAGACTGAGCTTGCTGAATGGGGGATGTATTTCTCTTCATGTAGGTGGAAAATGAAAAGCTACCAGAACACGAAAGCAAGTGTTTGGCAGAGCATCTCTACATGCTACTGAGTTTTGTGCTCAGCCTCAAGGCTGGGTCTGGAGACCTAAAGCCCCTTCCTGCCCTTTCCTCATCACAAAACAACTCCCCGCTACTGGCAGCAAACTCTCTGTGCTCGGAGTCGGAGCTTTCCAGGTCCCTGGAGCTCTTGGGAAGATGCGAGGCCCTTGAGAGGAAGACGGTGACCTTTGAGAACATTGTCTGCGTGCTCAACCGGGAGGTGGAAAGAGTGTCTCTAACAGCCGAAGCCTACAGTCGGCAGCATCAGCTAGACCAGGAGAAAATCGAAACACTGAGTAACAAGGTGTGTAACCAGTGGCTTGGGCTTTCCAGCACTCTGAGCAGAGACTTTTTTTCAGTTTCCCTTCCATGTTATTAGCTAGCAAAGCTTCACCACCTAGCCCTGAAACTCCACAAATCTGAAGGCAGAACGAAAATATCATTTCTGCCTGTGCCCAGCCCTCAAAGCTTCTTGGAAAAGACGGGAACTAAACTGACATGCATAAAGCGTTCAGGTCTCTGTTAGTTAGCAAGTTATGCAGACGCCGAGATGTTGTTCCTAGGTGAAGTGTTCCAACGAGAGACGGAGCACCCAGCATTTCACTGGAGCTCTCTGAATCCGTGGGGCTGCTCCCCTTCCAGACCTTTCAGAAGGAGTGTAATCATGGGTGCTGCACTGCAGCGTTGTGCCAAGCACGGTCTGGAGGTGTGGAGAAGCTTCCCCCACCAGTATGCTCCAGCCCAGTCCGTGCTGGGCGCTGCCAGTGTGTCTTGGCAGCAGGGAGCTGTGCCGTTTGCAGCGTACCTGTGCTCTCTCGGCAAGGGAGCTGCCAAAACTGGCGTGACCCTATGTTAGCTAGCAGTGATTAACCCTGTGGAGACCTTGGCTGGGTGTAGGCTCTTCTCTTTCTCAAACTCGTTTTCTCACAATGCTGAGGGTTTTATTTCCTCCATCCTCACTTTTTGTGCTGCTAACGTAACGGAGCTGCTTGTTGGGAGGATTTTTCCATTTGCTGTGAGAAAGTTTCCAGCTCAAGCACTGAGTTGTATCAACGTATAATGACAGGCTTCAAAAGGAAGCTTCAGTGAATTGGCTTACGGTGCTAAATTTCTCCCTCCCGTGACCCCTGTCAGCTCTGGAGAACATCTCTCGCTAAAGAGTCGTCCTGAAGGGGATGCTGGTGTCTGCTGGCTTTCTCGGGTCTCACAGCAGTACGTGTTTCTAACCAGGCTGCACCGTGTATCCCACTGAGCAGGTCCGGCAGCTGGAAAGGAGCATTGGGCTCAAAGATCTGGCCATGGCTGAGATGGAGGAAAAGATCCGCAACATGGAAGCTTCCACCTACGATGGTGTTTTCATCTGGAAGATAACAGAATTTGCCAGGAAGCGTCAGGAGGCGATAACAGGCCGCTCTCCTGCGATCTTCTCTCCAGGTTATTGCCCACAAATTTGCAAAACTGCGCAAGCCTTTTGCCTCTCAGCTGGGTGTGGGATTTGTGGTGTCCTTAGCAGGGGAGATGCTGGCCCTTCAGATGTCCTTCTGTTCTGTCCCCCTTTCCCCGTGGAGCATGGAACATTGGGTTTTTTTAGCGTTGGGCTAAATGAAACTGCTCTGCTGAAAGAGGTGCTTTTTTGATTGCAGAAGACCTTTTTAATTTTGCATAATAGAGAATGCAACCCACTTAGCTCCGGAATAGCCCTGCATAACCCTTTAGTTAGAATTAAAATACTCAGAGACCATAAAACCAGCAATAAAATGGTTAAGGAAGGGAGGAAATCTATATTAGAGCTCCAGAAATATATTTCGGTGCCTAAAGCATGACGGTGCAAAAGACAATGTCTAAATAAAGCCCAAACCATACCTGGGGAAGTGCTTGAATAGCTGTTAGAGGAAGGGGCTTTCCTCAGGGAACTGCCCCAGCCCGGCGCTGTTCCTCCTCTGCTTAAAAAAGAAAATCTCAGACAGCGAGCAGGAGCTTGCGATCTGGGCTGTTCGCTTACGAAAGCACTTCCCAGGCTTGCAGCTGTAAGGTGAAACCATCTCTTCACACAATTTCATTGCTCGGTGGGGAGCTCGCCTCGCAAGGAGACGAGTTTGTGTTTGCCTGAGCAGGAATGCCTGCTGGAGAGCTTTTTCAGACTGCCCAGAGCTGCACGCAGACCTGGAGCACGCGCCTTACGCCTGCTTCCTGGTGCTGTGGAAACGCAGACTATGGCTGGGCCACGAGAGACAGGCAATTGAATTTTAAAAACGATTTTTACATCTGTTTTCTGGATGAAGGCTGTTCGGAGTCCTTTTTCTCTTGAAAAACTGACAGAAAAAAGGATTCTCCTTCTTGAGGGGAACTAAGCCGCTACTGAAACCGTGTGCATGCAATTAGCATTGTAAAAGTCAGCAGCAGCCGTGGAAAACCCCTGCTCTCTGTCCCCTTCGGGAAGGGCAGCGCTTCCTTCCTTTTCCCAAAGCAAACAAATCTGCTTCAAATCTGTTTTGTCTGACTGAGAGAGAGGACCTTAATTCTGCCATCTCGCCCATCTCCTGCACCGTGCTCGAGAGTTGCTTGACCTGAACGCCTGCAGAGGCTGTGGTTTGGAGGGAGGTGCTGGACGGAGCTGCCTCTTGTCCTCTGGCCACGGGCATCCCGGCTCACTGTGCCCCAGCGCGGGGGCTCCTCAGGCCCCTCCGCGAGCTGACACTGCTCAGGGTCCCTGCAGCGGGGTGGGATTTGGTTTTCTAGGTTGGAGAATCAAGTCAGCTGTGGAGGGATATAAATATCAGAGTCAGCCCAAGGGAGGGACGGGGGTGAAACCTCTCCAAAGCAAGAGGCTTCGTCTGTCCAGGCATTTGCTCGGCCGTGCTCTGAGTGCGCAGTTCCTCCCAGCGCTGCAGCTCACGGTTGCTGGTGCCTCCTCCGCGCTGTGTGCTGGCCGGTCTCCATCCCACACCGGGGCAGCGGTGGCAGGGCCTGCCTTTGCAGGGCTCAGGGCTTTTATAAACCCTTTCATCAAAGGGAAAACTACTTTGTGGGCGACCAGACCGTGTTTTGTGTTGCTGGTTGGTCTCTGCAATCTGCTAATGAAAATCTTGTATGTGGCTGGAGGGATTGGAAGGCGAGGGTTGCCTCTGCCTAGCGCCGGGGCTGCTTCTGGAAAAGGCAGGACTTTTCTTTATCTTGGAAATGCGAAGTACAAGGCCTTGTTTCCTGCGGTAGTCGATTGTGTCGCTTAGATGAGAGATTCTCATTCCTGGTGCTGCTTTAGCTGAGAAAATTAGGCTGAGAAACAAATGTTTCTTGCGGAGGTGGGTTTTTTATCTTAGAAAGAGAAGCAAATAGACTGGTGCTGTTCAGTCTGGGAAGGAGACAGCTGGGAGGAGAGAGGGCTGCGTTGTGAATAGGATGAAAAAGGGAAATGAGTAGAATTCTTTGGTTTGTATTTAAATGTAAAGGCGAGGAAATACCAAATGAAATCAGTGTTAAAACAAAGAGAAGGAAGCAGAGTTACCGCTCACTCGCCTTGTGAGGACACGACGACTGCCGCAGGATTTTGCAAAGGGCAAAATCATAAGAGTTCAAAAAGGCAAATCCGCACAAGGTTCATCGAGGCTGTGAACCGGGACAGTGCAAAGCGAAGCTGCTGCTGGAAGGCCGCCCGCTGCTGGGGGGCGGCTCGCTGGGCTCCCGCCTTGCTTCCCACGCTCTTGGCCTTCGCTTGGGCCGGGGGAAGCAGGGTGCCCGTTCCCTGTTCGGAGCTGGCGGCGTGGTGCAGAAGGTGTTCGGCCCTCGGGCTACCTGCTGCCTTTTCCCGCGTACTCCCACCGCTCTGGGGCCGTCCTTCCTCCCGTTCCCTGCCCGGTTTCACATTGACAGGGTTACGGGCGTGCCGAGAAGCCCCAGGTGGGCGGTGAGGATGTGCCGCTTGGCGCAGCAGAGGGTGGCATCTGCCCGGGCAGCTGTTGGAGAGGAAACGAGTTGGGGAGTGCCAGGAGGGAAGTGGGCGACAAAGCGTCTCTTGCTCCTCGCCCTGTGGAGGTGCACAGTGTCTCTGCTAGCGCGGGTCTGCCTCTTCATGAAAGCACGCTGAGCCCCGCAGTAACGTGCCGTCTTGGATCTCCTGCCCCGTGCCCCGGGGCTGCTGAGCCTCGCCAGACCTGAGGCACGTAGCTCCGTGCCGCTGTGCGAGGCTGGTTTGCGGCAGGTCCCCTTCCAAGGCGTATTTCTGTGGCCCTGCACGGGTCTGGTATCACAAGATGGCCATTCCCAGAATTTAGTGAAGGAGGGAGCCTGAGATCCCGGAGCCTGAGATCCCGGAGCCCGTACCCAGCCGTGCCCACGCCACGCAGAGCGGCTGGGATCCTAACGGGAGGCCGAAGCTCACTTGCTTGAGCCTCTGCCCCCCTCAGAGGCAGCCAGCTTACAAAGAGGGTGCAGTGAGTACCGAGGAGGGTCTGTCCCCAGGCAGGGGTTTTTTGGGGTGGTTTTGTTCCTGCTCATCAGTGTTATTGCCATGAGCTCCTTTAGCAGCCGCGTGTCGCACAACTGGGGGGTCTGCAGGGGGACGCAGTGGGGAGCGCCCGGCTCCCGGGCAGAGCTCCAGCTTCGGGCTCTGCCTGGGGCGCTGGTGCCTGCAGTGGCGGGTGGGGAGAGCCCGAGGGGCTGGCAGGCGCCCCGCTCTGTGCCGCAGCGCGCTGCGGCTCGGCTAGGCCAGGGGCTAGTGACTGCCTGACCCCGGGCTGTCTCCAGGCCGGTCTAAGATGGCATCTGATTGTCGTTTGTACCTCTTCCCTTCTGGCCCACCTCTGTGGTACATGTATTTTAAGACCCAGACCTGGTTTCTTCCAGGATCCAAACTTTAGAGTCCTCAGAGTTCAAAGGAACCTGTGGGTGCCGCTGGGTTTGCCGCTCACTGTATCTGTTTTCCTACTCTTTGATAGCTTTCTACACGAGCAAGTACGGCTACAAGATGTGTCTGCGCATTTACCTGAACGGGGACGGCACCGGGCGTGGGACCCATCTGTCCCTGTTCTTTGTGGTGATGAAAGGACCCAACGACG
Source organism: Theristicus caerulescens (assembly GCA_020745775.1). Lineage (NCBI taxonomy): Eukaryota > Metazoa > Chordata > Aves > Pelecaniformes > Threskiornithidae > Theristicus > Theristicus caerulescens. Next base: position 12,714,845 of record CM036573.1, read on the forward strand.
CGCTTCTCCGGTGGCCCTTCAACCAGAAGGTAGGTTTGGGACAAAGCCGCTGTGCCCAGCGGCACGCCTCTCTAGTTTTACCCCCACTTGAGCTTCTAGACGCCATCGGTCTGGCCTACTTAGCAAGCAGAAGAAGGAAGGACTTTGATATGTCGACCGCCCTGGGGATTCCCCAGTCGTGCTGAAAGCACCGAGCGTGCTGCAGGGCAGGGGCACGAAACGGCAGAGGCTGCGGCAGGAGAGCGGCAGCGTGTTTGGGAAGCGAGCGGAGCCTCTGCGTGAATTCGGGGCAAGGGAAGGTTGTCGTGGCCGTGGTACTCGGGGTGGAGCCGATGCTCCTTGGCGTCAGAAGCTCAGATTGCCGTTCCTAGACGGTGCGGGTTTGCGAAATGCTTCAAGGCTGAGCGGGCGAAGCACTGATGCAGAGAGAGGGGCCGCCGCCTTTTGCAAGGGGACAGCGACCCTGCAGCTTCATTAGGTACCTGCGTGGGGTGTTGGTGTTGGGAGCGAATGCCACGCCGGCCAGTTGCAGGTTTTCAGAGTCGGTCTGACAGCCCTGTGCTGCCACACAGAAGTTTCCAGTGACAGGGCAGGATGTGGGAAGGTTTCTGCAGAATGTCACCAAGATGACGTTCTCCGCAGACCCTGCTTACAGGCATTTCTCAGGTTTGTAGGCACGTGATGTGGCTATGGTTCCATTGGTACTTGCACGTTTCACAGGCTTCAAGCGAGCAGGTCACCGGCCTGGGTTTCCATGTGCTTTTTATTCAGCTTCTCTTGTGTATTTTCACATTTCCCCACAGGTAACCCTGATGCTCCTGGATCAGAACAACCGGGAGCACATCATCGATGCCTTCCGACCCGATGTGACGTCCTCCTCCTTCCAGCGACCCATCACGGAAATGAACATTGCCAGCGGCTGCCCGCTGTTCTGCCCCGTCTCCGTGATGGAAGCCAAGAACTCCTACGTGCGTGATGACGCCATCTTTATTAAAGCCATCGTTGATCTCACGGGCCTCTAACCCTCCTCGCCTCCAGGAGCAGTGAACACAGAGCCAGCCCCGAGCGGGGCATCCCCCTCTTGTGCTGCACTTCAGGCAGGTCTCGGAGCGAGGAGGGGGCAAAAAGCAGAAGGGGAGAAGCCCTTCCCGAAAAGGGACCTTCGCTCTGAGTGGAAACAAGGTGTCTGACGGGAACCCTCTTCCCTGGTGTCCGAGAGACCTTCCCTGAGAAGAGGTTTGGGTGGACGTTCACGGTCTGCGGCGTACAAGAAGATCTCCTGCAGGGACTTGAGTGTCTGAACTGCTGCTGGCTGGGCTCCCAGTGGGAACCAGCGCAGCTCTTGCTCTACCAGTTTAGTGCACAGCCTCAGTGCTCTGTAGTAAAACAAGGGTTTGGCCTGCCCGAGCACCACCTCGCGTGGATGTTTGGCTCAGCCATCTAGGATTTTCCTCAGAGATCTCTGTGTTCCTGGAAGTTTTGTGTGCTGCAGGGGTGCCGTTGCTCCGCGCTGCTGGCTGCTCTGTGCCTCGGTGGACGGGAAGGGTGCGTGGCAGGCTCGGTGCGAGCGGGGCGAGAGAGGCGCGAACTGGTTTGCCGCTGTTTTGGTGCCATCGGTGTCTGCAGAGAGGGGTGCTGAACCCAGCTGTGTGGCAGGCGGGGGAGCGGTACCCCGCGTCTGGCCCTCGCTGGGCGTTTGGTGGGTGGTTTGTGCTCCGAGCAGCGCGCTGGGAGCGCGGGACGGGGCAGGCAGTGCCCGCTGCCTGGCAGGAGCGTGGGGCAGCACCGGGGGTGCCCGTAGTGATAGAGTGAATCTCCCCTGGGGACTGCCCGTCCTGTCCTGGGAGAGGAGGGCGACGCAGGGCTCAGTGCAGGACTTCAGTCCCCTGAACCCTGGGAGCCCCAGGTGGGTTTTTAGCCAGACCCCGCCATTCTTTGCCTGCCTGCGCCCGACCAGTGGCGGGCAGGACAGGGGCAGTGCTGGAAGCTGTCCACACACACACACAAGCTCCTGAGCTGGCTTTCAGCCCCATCACGGGGCAGCTGCGGCAGCGCAGGCGCACCAGCCTTCCCAGGGCCCTCGCCAGCGGCCGAGCACCTACGGCTGCAGCTCCGCTGCCGTCCGTCCGCCCGGGCGCTCTCACCTCTGCGGCTGCGGTGCTGACGGCCGCGGCACGTCTCTTGTCCGCCTGTCTGGTGGGCGGCTGCTGGCCAGCCCCTGCCCTCCCCCCGTGCCTGCCTTGCCCACCAGCGGCAGCATTCCCCTGTCCTTCCCTCAGCTCTGGGAACAGCGTGCCTGCCCGTTCCCGGTCATTGCACGCTGGAGCTCTCCCTGCTCGGCCCCTCATTGAGCCGCCAGCCGCCTGAGCAGGACCTGGGGTGGCTGGAGAAGTCCCCGAGTGAAGCTTGCTCTCCCTTTTTTGTCCCTGGGCTCCTGGCACCGCTCCCTTCTGGGCAGCAAGTGTTCGGCACCCGCGAGAAGGTCTGTATTTGGGAAGAAAGTCCTGCCACGTCCCTCCGTCGTGGCTGGCCGGTCCCTCCGGCCTTGGTTTGTTGTGGCCATGAGTAAGCCTGGAGGGGCAGGGAGCCAGGCTGGACCCTTGGGACTTTGCTGCCTTCTCTGCCTGTGCTTCCCTCACGTGTGTTGGCATCTGAACGTGCCCCAGGCGTCGGTTTGTGGGTCACAGGCGCCAGCTGCTGACCCCACCTTGCAGCCTGGGGTCCTGTCCAGCTCCCGTGCTGCTCCTCCAGCCAGGCTGGAGAGCGCTCACGCTCTTCTTGCTCGTGGCCGCAGTGGATCACCCTCAGCAGGGAGCGGTGGCCGCTGTTGGGCGGCCCAGGGGACGCGAGGCGGTGGTGGAGGAAGGCCCGAAGCCCCTCTCTGCCGGCAGTGCCCAGCCTGGCACCCAGCCCCGGCCTGATGGGCGCAGAGCCCACCCTGCTTCTGGTCTGCTTCCACCTCTGCTCCGGCACGGCCCCACGGCCGCCCTGGCCATCGGTGGAGACGAGCTGCGACTCAGCCGTGCCCCGGGGAGCCCTGCCAGGGCTGGCCGTCCCCCTGCGCGGTGGCACTGCCCTGAGCGCTGGCTCCCGGGGTGTTTTGGGGAGTCCCTGCTGCCGCCTGGGCAGCTCAGGGGGTGCCTGATGTCCTTCTCCAGGCTGGCGGGCAGCTGAGCTGGACCCTGAGCCAAGCTGAACCTCCTGCACCCAAGGGTGCTGTGCCGGCCGGGAGCCTCTCCCAGCCCTTGAGCCCTTCTTTAAAGTCTGCCGCGGATCTTACCGTACCTGTCGCGCCCAAAGGCCGCGGCTGGGGGCAAACTCTGCTGTTTCAGCAGGAGCAGGGGGACGGGAGGCTGCGCCAGCGCGGCCGGGCTCGGCGCAGCAGCCGCGGGTGAGCCAGGGGTGCTGGTCAGGCAGGGTGGGCTCGGAAACCTCCTGGCATGGCTGCGAGGGCTGTGGTGCAGGCAGGGGCCTGCCCGTTTCTCCCCAAGGGCAGACGGTCGCTGGCTGTGTGTCCAGCTGCAGCAGAGGGGCTGGGCAGCTGCCTGCACCCTGCCTTGCTGCCGCTGCCCCCGGGGACCCTCGGCTCTTCTCGCCGCACCCTTCCTGTGTGCAAGCCCCCTTCCAGCCCGTCCCGAGGGACGGCGCAAGCCCTGTGTTGCCGCTCTCACCCTCTTGCCTTAGGAGGAAAATAAAGCCTAGCGAAGCCCGAGCCCCGCTCCCATCCGCAGCAGCTCTGCGCGGCCAGGCCCAAGGGAGGCTCCCAGCCCAGAGAGGCTGGGAAAGGCCTGGAAAGGGGGAGGAAAACATTTCGTGGCTGGGAATTCAGTGTGTGATATGGGGAGGAGCTTGGTCTGGGTTGATGTGAGCGTCTTTGCTGTTGGGGTGCTGGGCACCCACTGCCTGCAGCGGGGCCGGGTGGCTCTGGCCAAGCAGTGCCGGGGGTGCCCGTGGAGACGCTGGCTCAGCTGGGGGGTGCTGGGCTGTTTCGGGGCTGGGTGCGGGTCCTCCCGCCCCAGCAGGTGCCCGGAGGTGGGTGGGAGAGTCCGTGCTGCGAGCAGCGACAGGGCTGGCCCCGTCCAGCCTGCGGAGGGGACGCTGGGGCTGTGCTGCTGTCGGAGAGGGGCCCACGGGAGCCGCAGAGACAGAAGCTGATACTTGCCGCCGTGTTTCCCTTCCCTCGTGGTGTGGAGCGGCAGATCTGGTGCTGACCACGCTGGCTGGGCCTTTTCCAGTTCTTACAGCGCTGGAGCTTGCAGCAGTGACAGTCGTGCGCATCCCTCGCAGCCCGTGCGCTGCCGGCAGGGGCGCGGGGCCGTCCTGGGCACGGCTCTGCCGGGCTGGCACACGGACGCTTGGCACAAGCCACCGCTGGATTTTTTGTGTGTGTTTTTTTCTTTTTTTCCCTTTTGAGCACAGCTATCAGAGAACCCATCTCAGCCTGGCACTGTGAAATAAGTTGGTTTTTTTTCCTTGAGGATGTAGTGCAGTCAAACCCACTAATAAAGGCCGTTGGAAGGGCAGCGGTGGTGTACGATCCATGGGACGCCGGGGCTGCAGGGGGTGGGAGAGGAGCAGGGGCAGGATCGCCTCGGCGCGGGGGTTCTGAGCTGGGACCTTTCCCCAGCTGCGGGGTAGCGCTGCGGCCAGGGGCCTGGGGGGGGTGACCCGGCCCCAGGCTGGCTGCTGGAGCGTCACGCGTCCGGGGGCACGGGGCTGCGGGACCGGGCGCAGGGGAGCTGGGCCGCCTTGACCGGCTGCGGAGGGGAGCTGCGGCACAGCTGGAAAGGCAAATGCACCACGTTAGGTTCATTGAATCCCAGAATGGGTTGGGTTGGAAGGGACCTCAGAGCTGGTTCCACCCCTGCCCTGGCAGGGACACCTCCTGCTGACCAGGGTGCTCCGAGCCCCGTCCAGCCTGGCCTTGAGCACTGCCAGGGATGGGCACCCACAGCTGCTCTGGGCAGCCTGTGCCAGGGCCTCACCGCCCTCATGGGGAAGAATTTCTTCCTTCTATCTAATCTACATCTCCCCTCTTTCAGTTTACAGCCGTTCCCCCGGTCCTGTCACTACCTGCCCTTGGAAAAGTCCCTCTCCAGCTTTCCTGCAGGCCCCCTTTAAGCCCTGCAAGGCCGCACTGAGGTCTCCTCTCAGCCTCCTCTCCCCCACGCTGAGCACCCCCAGCTCTCAGCCTGTCCTCCCAGCAGAGCTGTTCCACCCTCGGACCATTGCTGGGGCCTCCTCTGGCCCCGCTCCAACAGCTCCCTGTCCTTCCCGTGCTGAGGACCCCCGAGCTGGACACAGGGCTCCAGGGGGGTCTCCCCCGAGCGGGGCAGAGGGGCAGAATCCCCTCCCTCGCCCCGTGGCCACGCTGCGGGGGATGCAGCCCAGGATGTCGTTGGCTTTCTGGGCTGCCAGAGCACATTGCCCGCTCGTGGCCAGCTTTTCATCCACCAGTACCCCCAAGTCCCTCTCCTCAGGGCTGCTCTCCATCCATTCTCCACCCAGCCTCTATTTGTGCTTGGCATTGCCCCAGCCCACGCGCAGGACCTTGCACTTGGCCTTGCTGAACTCGCGTTCCCTGGTACTGGATAATAAAGCAGCCACTGGGCTCCTCCAGGCCAGGCTGGTTTTTCTTCGCTGTTGCTGGGAGCCGAGTGCCAGTGCTGCGCCCGCCGGCCCTGTCCTGCCCCGCCGGAGCCGCGGCGCCAGCCGAGGGACCCAACCCGTGCTGGAGACGAGACAAACGTGAGGGTGCGCGGGGGTCCTGGCCGCTCCTTACAGCCGCAGCTGCTGCGCGAGGCAGCGAGGGAGGTGCAAGAGGCCCTAAGGAGACGTCGGCGCCGCAGCTGCTGCTGCAGCACCGCGGTTCCTACCAGCAGCACGGGGCCAGCGCTTGCTCCCCGCTTACCTGGGCAGTGCCTGGAAAAACTGGAAGCCAAGGAGGGACATGGAGAAGCCAGGATGCTCCAGCCGCCGGCCTGGCCTGCAGCACTCGGCCTTTCCCGAGGCTGCCAGGAGCTGCTGCTCCCGGCCCCAGGGCTGCCCCGTCCTCCCTGACAGCAAAGATTTGGGCAATTCTCTGCCTCTCTCCTCCTCTTCTGCAGTTCGCAGCTCGCTGCCCGGGGCGGGTGAACTCCACGTCAGTCGGCTCCTGCTGCAGCGCCCAGCAGAGGCAGGCACAGCCCCGCGACGCTCCTGGCCTCGGCTCTGCTTCAGCAGAAGAACCGCGCTCAGAAAAACAAATGCGCATTGCAGAGATGCTTTAGCAGAGTATTTATTCAATGCCATAGTGAAGAGCAAAACTCGGTACAAACAGAAAGCCTCAGTGCCTCGCTCCCTGCCACCCCGAGCCAAGGGAGAAGAGATTTCACGATGGGGGGAGGAGGGAGGAAGGCAGGGGCTGTTCCTTTGCTGTGTGGCTGGACAGAGCGGGATGCGGATCCTGCGTGCGCACACACGAAGGACTCCCTTGTTTCTGGAAGTCCTGTGATGACAGAAAACCTGAGTACAGGGGGTTTGGATAAAGCCACGGGCACCGGCCGGGGCACAGCAGAACCAGGCTACCAACCCTCCCGCCAAGGGCTGCAGGAGCTTTTAAAGCCGTCAGTGCACATCGAGACAGCGTCCGCTGCCTCCGTTAAGTCCGTTGGCAACCCAAGGCTGCGAGCGGCACAGCCAACTCCCCCCGCCGCCCCCCAAAACGCCGCCCCGGCCCCCGGCTCCCTTCCAGACGCAGCCCCGAGCCCGGCTCCCAGGAGCCACGGCAGCTCCCAGGGCCACCGCCAGCCCCAGCCGTCCAGGCCAAGCCAAGCTTAGGAGCGTAATTTTAGACTCTGCCGTTTGGGTACCTGCTGGAGGGGGAAAAGCTTCAGGGACAGACAGAGAGTAAACACCACCGAGTTCGTAATTGCTTCAAGTGAGCCAGCTCCCCCGTCAGAGGCGTCCCGGGGGAGCCGATCCCCGAACGCAGGGCGAGTCGGCCCAGGTGGAGAGCAGCTTATTCAACTGTCACTTCAGGCAGAGGAGGGCTGCGTCCCCTCGGGCACCTGTGGGTGAATACCTGCCGCCACCCGCGGGTGCCTACGCCTCTTCACAGAGAACATACCAAGAGAACCTAAAGTGCCACGACTTGAGTAGCGCGGGAGGGAGGTGACGGCGAGACCCCGCAGCCGTCCTCACGGCCGCCCCCGTGGGAAGGGGCAGCAGATCCCCTAGGATAAATACGTTCCCGACGCCATAGCTTATCGAAGTGCTCCTTAGCAGAGGAAGACAGAGGCAAAGCCAGCACCACGTTACCACCAGCCCTCCCCACTCTCAGCTTTGGAAACCGGCGCTATCGCTGCGCAGTTGCTAACAGAAGGCAGCGGCAGGGCACTGCGGGCGTCCCCGGGGGCTGCAGGAGACGCCAGCCAGGCCCCCAGCCCTGCCTCCCCCCTGCCCTCCCCTCCCGCTGCCCGCCGGGGCCACGGCGCCGTGCGGGAGGAGGCCCTCAGCACTACCCAGCAGCCAGACACGCTGCCCGTGGAGGTTTGGGACAAACAAACATTAATAAAACCACTATATTAAAAGAGTCCTGCAGTAAGGCAGCACAGCACTGCGCACCGCGGCTTCTGCCAAGTGCTCTGCAGCCGGCAGCTCTCGGCGAGGTCAGCCACGTCCCAGGCTCACACAGTACAAACGCTGGAGATGCGCCTCGGTCTGTTCTCGGAGACCGAAGCTCACCTTAGAGCTGTGCCCAAGCAGCAGCGTTCGTGAGAAGCTGTGGGGAGCCCACCCTGCAGTGACCAGCTCGGGCTGCTGCCTGCCGGGCCCAGGAATGGGCCCTCGCCTCTTACGTTCTGTCTTTGAAGCAGATGCTCCGAGGAGGAAGCAATTCCCGCTACCGGGGTCCCTCCCGACTCGGCAGATGGGATTTGAGCGCCCAGAGCTCGTCTCTGTCGTGCAGGGCTCAAAGCTCTGCAAGCTCCAGAGGAGGTGGCTGCAGTGAGGAAGCTGCAGGAGCCGGCGTACCTGGGTTCAGCTTTTCTGGTTCATGAGCCAGGAGAAGAGCAGTTTCCTGGGCCTGGGTTTCCTGGCCTGCTGGACACGCACCGCGCGACGGGAACGCCACACCTTGATGGTGGCGTCGTCGCTGGCTGTCAGGAGCAGCTCCTGTTCCACCGGGCTGAAGGCCACCGAGTTGACCACGTTGTCGTGCTGCAGTTTGGCCAGGCAGATGTTATAGTGCCGGTCCCAGATGTAGCCATGGCGATCCTCTGCCCCGCTGCAGCGGACAAGACGTGGGTAAGGACGTCACCCCGGCCCCCTTCCTTCCGCAGCCGGAGGCGGAGGGTGCCCCGGCCTGGCCAGAGGCCCCAGCCGCCACCCGCAGCCCCCTCACCCAGGAGCTTCGACCTGCGCAGGGCCCCAGTGGCTGTCCAAAGCGCCCCAGAGCGCCTACTGCCCGCAGCCCCCACGAAGGGCATTCGCCACCCGCTGCCAACCACGCCACAGCCCCAAAATTTCCCCTTTCCTCACCGATTTCACAACAGGACCAGCCTTTACCAGCGCCCCTGCTCTGTACAAACCTCCCGTTTCCTGCTCTGCTCACAACACAGGAGTTTCCAGCACCCAGACCAGCCCGGCTTGCACAAGCCGCCCTGCAGCGACGGCCCCGAGGCCCTCCCGGACCCTCCAGCGCCACAGACCTTGCTACGAAGTCCCTGCTGACATCCAGGAAGATGAAGAAGCACTCCTCGTTGGGCGTGTAGGCCCGGTGCGCGCGGAGGGCTCTTTTCACCTCCTTCATCGTCTTCAGGTCGAACACATGCAGGTCGATCTCCTCGGCGATGGGGGGCGGCTGCATCGGGTCGGAGATGACGCAGTCCCGAGGCCAGGCACGGCTGTTCACGTACAGGTACCTTGGGGAGGGGAGCAGAGGGGTTACCCTGCACCTCGCTGCACGCGACGAAGCTCAGGGAGCCCCCGCGGTGAATGCGCAGTGCAGTCAGGAAGGGCAGGGACCGAGCAGTTTCTCTGGTCCGTAGCGAGCCCACAGCTCTGCTCACTAAAACCCAGGCTGAAACACAGGAACACGGTGCTGAACCACTGCCTGCCCTATTTGGAAGGGAAAGGGCCGCCACGATCGGGACGGTGGGCCCTAGGGGCTAGGTCGAGCCTCCTTAATCCCATTAAAACCAGTTTTAAGGATGGTGGTGTATTGATCTGCCTCGGGAAGGAGACACATTGGTGTAGGCGGCTCCTTCACTCGTACAAGGCTCCTTGCCTGACCCTATCCTGAACTGGGCTCAGCAGCGCAGAGGGAGGAAAGCGTTCCTGCTGAGACACACGCCATCAGCACCGGGACATAAATGGGATGTGACAGAGCAGAGCGGCCTGTGCAGGCACCCTGCTCCACCCACTGCAGTCGTTTCCTCTCCTGTTCGCCCCACAAAGCCCCTAAGCAGCCGTCGCCCACCCCCTGCAGCGCCCGAAGCCGGCGCTGCCGCCCCGCCACGCTCACCTGTGGTCAGGGGAGAGGCCCATGCCGATGACGTGCCCGTGGATGTCGATGACATGATCCAGCGAGTCAAAGAACTCATCCGAGCGCCTCTCCTCCCCAAGCACCGGCCCGGCAGTCGTCATCTGATGGGGCAGGATCCTTTTAATCCCTTGGGGACAGAAAGCAGGATCAGGGGGTTCTGCAGGCCGCTGCCAGCAGACGGCAGGGCCGCTGGAAGTCCCCAGGCTTCAAGAAGGGGCTTCCCTTAGCGCTGCTAAGAAAGGAGAACCGGCTCGCTGGCTGAGGACCGGGACAGGGCTGCTGTCCCTGCCAGGCTCCTTCGAGCTCTCGCAAGTGGTGCTTTTGGCCGGGACGCTGCCCGCAAGCGACGCGCTGGCACGTTCAGCCCAGCCAGGGAGATGCCCAGCGCCCGGCTGCCCACCCGCTGGCGCAGCCGCACCCCGCTCCCAGCCCAGCCCGCAGCGCGCTCTGAGGCTGCGCCGGCCCGGGGGCCGCTCTGGTTGCAGAAAGGTTTTTCTCCTAAACGAATCCTTGGGCTGGGCCCGTTTCCTGCAGTAACCAGCCTGGCGAAGGCCCAGCAGACGCGCTGGCTGCGGCAGGGCTTTCCCCCGCCACTGTCAAGCGCAGGTGGGGGTCAGGCCCAGAAAGCTCCAGGAACAGGGGTTTAAACCCAAACCGGGCTCAAGTGCAGCTTTTGAACTTCCTAAGGGAGACACGTGCTATGGGTCAAGCCCTCTCCCCTTCCAGCTCTTGACAGAGGTCCCAAACATGAACCACCCACGACGGCGTCCTGGAGGACTCCCGTGAGCCTCAGCAGCCCTCGGGCACACACGGCCTTAATCCTCAGGGGGCGCGGGGGGAGCTGGACGACGGCCCGGCCATCGCCCCTCTGCGGGCATCGCTGCCGAGCACCCTTGGCTTCAGCCCTCTCCTGCAGAGCAGCAAGGTGGGGGTGACACCGCGCTGCACCTCCAGTCCGAGGCACATCATCGCTGCCTCTGAACCTGGGCAGCTCAGGACCTTCAGGACAGGACCTTCACTCTTCCACCCAACTGGCATCGCTCCCCAGCATCTTCATCCTCCTTTCCCCAGCGGTACGCTCCCAGTTCCAGACTTAGCTACGTGGCCCCCACACGCACAAGCCCGCAGAACGGGCGGCTTTGCCCATGACTCAAGCCCGTGACCGGCAGAAGGGAGACAGGAGCTCAAAGGAAACTCCTGCAGAAGCGCCTGCGTGCCACCGATCAGGCAAGACAGTGCCGATGCCCAGCAGCGGGGCGCGCGGCCGCCACCAGCAGCTCCAGCCCAGCAGCCTGGTGAGAGCGGAGCACAACAGCGAGCTCTTTCAAGTACCGGTTCCTCGGGGGCAGGCAGCAGATGCACAAAGGCCGGCTCGACACACAGACCGATGGGCAAACATAACATTTTGCAGTGACTCATGGCTGGGAGAGGAACCGAGCCAGGGTTCGTCCCTCCAAACAGCCAGGCTGTGCCGTGGGCGCTGGCTGCCGGCCAGGGAGTCACTGAAGTTCAAAGACACCAAAACCCACGGCCCTGGGAGGCTGCGCTGGAAGTCGGCGGAGTCCAAAGGCAGGCGCTGCCTCTGTGCCATGCTTTGCCTTTGCTCTCTGCAGGCCCCGGCCTGCAAGGCAGCGTTTGCTCAGCCCAGCAGATCAAGATGCAGCGCTTCCAGGGCTGGGCCAGGGCAGACCACCCGCCACGCGTCTGGAGCCGGGCCAGGGTCCGCCGCGTGTCTGCAGAGCCGGGCACGGACCGGAGCACAGAGCGGAGCCACGCTCAGCCCAGGTCACGTTCCTAACTTAGGCGGGCAAAGACCAAGGGACTCTTCTCCAAGTTGCCTACAGCTTTGGAAGCTGCCTTTCCCTGCCTTACTGGGCTGTACTGGTGCAGGGCCAAGTAACGGCAGGGTTAGAAGAGCCTGCAGCAGGAAAGTGAGGCTGTCACTGTGCAAGCAGCAAAAGGAACTGAAACTGTCTGGCTTTACCGAGGAGTCTCTTGCCTGGAAGCAGCTCTCCTTCCCTCCCCACATTTCTACCGATCTGTCTGGTCCTTTCCACTGAACTTCTCTGCTACCTTTAGGGGCTTCCCAAGAAGCAGCCGGGCTGCCTGCTTCTGCTCATCGCTGCACGGATCTCCTAGAAAGTCAGGCTCTGCTAGTCCCAGTGCCTCAGCAAGAGAGCTCCGGATGAGCACGGGAAGGCCTAACCCAGAAAAACGTCAGCGGCAGCGCCGTTGCCTGGCTTGTGCTGCAACTACAGCCCCTTCTGCCCCTCGGAGCAAGGAGGCTGAGCGCCAGCAAGCTGCCGGGGATCAGCGTGCCACGGAAACACCCGCTGGGGCAGCGAATAACCCACCGTCAAGCCTCTTCAGTACCAAAACAGAGGTGCCCAAGTGCCTCGCTGAGGCTGAAAGGCCACCCGATACAGGGTGATCGCACACCGAGCGAGGCAGGTGAGGCGCAGGGCAGGCAGGGCTCAGTCTCCCAGAGTTGAGGGGTGCTGCGCAAGCAACGCGCACCTGAACTCCGAGCTGCTCAGCCGAGTTTTGCCCTGATGCCCTCTCCACCCCTGCGAGACAACGGGACTGAGGCCCTCCCACACGCTCCTGTCAGGGCAATCGCTGCCCTTCACATCCACCCGCATGTGCAACTCATGGCTGATATCCTTAGATCGGGAGTTCCTTCTTCATCTTCTGCTCAGCCCTCGCCACGACTTTGGCCACGTCTCAAGCCTGGTAGCAACAAAACAACCCTCAGGCAAGCGCTTGCAGGGTGGAGCCCCCTTCAGTGACCGGGGGCATCTCAAAAGCCTCCCGTATCGAGAATCCAGCAGCCTGAGCAAAACTGCAACTCGCCCACCGCAAACAGGCAGCAAATAAACGAGGTCTTTTCCAGATTCAAGTTCAGAGCACAGCCCACAGCCCAGGGAGGCCGGCGTGCCCTGGGCTCAGACCACAGCCTTACCTATCTGGTGCGGGGAGTAGGTGAGGCATCCTGTGGTGAAGATTAAGTATTTTGTCTTGCTGGTGCTGTCCGGGGAGAGCAGGTTCAGCTCGGGCGGTTTAGTTCTGTTGCGAACGAACAGCTCAGCCACCTTCGTCTCCAACTCTGCCTCGGTCATGGCAGGCCTCACACGGCCCTCCATGATATCATCAAAGAACTGCTGCAGCCCGTCCTCTGCTGTCACACCCCCTTCATCCGGCAATTCCTGTACTGCTGGCTCCGGAGTCTGCTTGGGCTTGGCCTCCTCTTCCTCGCTGTCACTGCCAAGATCAAAGACCGGGCAGGTGGAGGTGGAGGAAGCGGCTAGCTGCTCCTCGTAGTCCAGGAGCAGGTCCGGGGAATCGTACCGGCTGCAGTCAGCCACCATCACGGTCCGGATAGTGCTGGCATTCAGGTTCTGGATTTTGAACAGTCTCTTCACTACATTCACATTCTCGGACTCTATGCCCTGCAAGCAGAAGGGAGAAGTAAGTGGGAACCACCTCACGTCACTCGCGCAGCTCAAACCAAGAGCCACCTGCCCAGACCCCGAGCCGGCACAGCGGACACCAGCCACGCACCGACCTCTCTTCGCACGGCTCTGTAGAGCGCTGACCACGAGAACCGGCCCAAGAGGCAGCCAGCTTTGCTGCGCTCCTTCCTATCTCAGAGGCGGGCACACGGAGACAAAAAGCTGCTGCAGGCAGACGACAGCAGAGCTGGGAAACGCAGAGGCTGGGCAGCCTTGCTGCCACCCCCTCGCCCAAGGTCATTAGCTGGTGCTGCTCGGCGCTTTACAAGAATTTCAGGAACAGGCCGCTGCGATAAACACGGGTGCAACGGGAAGCACCATCCCCCAGCCTACAAGCAGCAGAAGCAGAGGACCTCCATGCTCCTGGAGTTCACCCCTCAGCACCAGCCTGGTTATCTGCTCCCAGACACGAGCAGCAGGTCTCTCCCTGCCTACCTGCTCCGGCAGTCTGCGGCCGCACTCCAACACCCCCTGTCAAAGTGGGCAAGGTCCTTCCTCGCCTCTTGGAGAGGGAAGGGTTAATGCTGTAGCGTCAGCGCAGCGCAGAGATGTGGTTATGGGAAGGGTCTCTGCTACCAGCAGATTTCACCCGGGGCCGGCATCAATCGTTCACGTTAAAAAACACAAAACGCCAGGACGTGCAGCGGTGACGTTGAGACAGAGGCAAAACATGGAAGAGGAACGCATCCGGGCAGCGCAAGTGGCAGAGAACGAACAAGCAGCAAACAAGCAGCCTAAAGCCAGCACACACTGATCTCCCGGTCTCATCACAGTGTAAGAGGCGGCACCTGGCCCACAGAAATGTCAGCAAGGACAGGCAGGGCTGAGCGCTCAGCTGCCTCCGGCTCCCGGGAACAACATGCTGAGCTGCCAAGTGGGAGAACGGCCGTTGCTCGGATACACGCCAGACTACAGCCATCCCAGGCCCAGCTTCACACTAGCAAGGACCTCAGCCACCCTGCTGCGGTTCAACCACTCTCCTGTTGGGCAACGCGTGCTCTAGGGCACTGCAGTCAAGTCCTCATCCCAATTAATGGGGCAAGAGTTAATGGAAGCTGAGGGTAGAGTGGGAGTATTGCAATGGGTACCACAACACCGAGCGCGGAGAAACCTCACGCAAGGGTTGCCTCGAGCTCAAGATCCTGAGGGCAAGTCAGAGGAGACAAACAGGGAGGACTGGGCCATTCCTCCCCGCTCACGCCTCCTCCGCAGCTCTTCCTCCCCCAGGAGCCAGCAGGAAGCCACGCTGCCTGCGGAGCGGGAACAAAGGCACCTCACCTGGAAAGCGTTGTTCAGCCACAGCACAGAACAGGAGGTTATACGCCCAATCCGATGCAGATTGCCGGATATCAAGTTGGTTTCATTCAGCCAGCAGCCAAACACATCGTAGGGTTTATTCCTCACCCTGGAAAGCAGCGTGAAGTTCTCTGGAAGGGAGGGGAAACACAAATGTGAGGCAATGGCTCCCAGCAAGGGCTCTGGAGAAACCGTGGCAGAAGACATGGGACGTGGACTCAGGTCTCCACGGGAGAGGCGCTGGTGCAGCACCTCCACCGCAAGCTGAGCGGACGTTGCCCAACCGCCGTCCAACTTCCAGTCACTATCTGGAGAGAGATTATTTCTCTTTCCTACAGCGATGTGCGGGGAGAGCATGCACCAAATAAAAGAGCAGCCAGATGGAGCCAGACCAGAGAGCAATCTAACCTCACAGCCTTCCTCCGAGCGTGGCCCAAAGCAGACGCCCCAAGAACAAGTCAAACACGTACAGAACTTCTTCACTCCCGCCCCTCTGGCTCAGGGCCTTTCTGAACAAGATAGCTGCGCATTTAGCAGCACTCCTCGATTTTTGGCACAGTGGGACCGTAGCACAGAGACGGCGAGAGATAACACAGTTGGGATTAGCGACTTTCACAGAACTGCAGCAGAAGAGGTGAAGCAGACCCGGGTGAATGCGCCTCAGAAAGCCACCTCAGGGTGGGACCAGCACCACTTGAGCCAGAAATGGTGGCTTCAACACAACAGGTAACATGGATAACCCCTGCCTTGCCCAGACTGCCACTTAGAATGGAAGTTAAGAGAGAATAAACATACGCCATACCGCCTTTAGGTGATGACACGGTGACTTGAGCAGAGTTAAGGCTATGTGGAAGGTTTAGCCTATAAAACTGCGATTGGGACCCCTTTGCACAGATGGTGGAAGGCAGGACAAGCAGAGGTCAAGGCCACCGCACACCCAAGAGGGAGGGAACCCCAGCACCTGCCATTTCACACCCCCCAGGAAGCCCCAGCGAAGGCGAGGGCGGTATTTACCCATGCTGATTACGGCAATCTCTCCTGAGGAGGAGTTGTGAGGCCCCACAAAGACCCCTGACACCAGAAGGAGGGAGTCATCGGAGTTGAACTGGGAGAACTGTGTGTAGCTCCAGTTGTACGGCCTCATGTTGGAGCTGTGCTGCAGGGAGATGTCCAACTCATTGCTCCAGATCTATAGACAGACAGACAAATAGTCAGGAAGCTGTTGAAAAGCCTGAGTGCGGTTCACTTTATCTGTTCTGCCAGCGCTCACCAGGACAAGAAAATAAAATAATATCGAAGACCCTATCTAACTGCCTCCCAGTCCCAATTTCCCTGACAGAAAATGGCCACCGGCTTTGGAGAGCAGCTAAACGCAGGACTGCTTCTCCACCAGCCAGTGGAGAAGGCGTTCAGGCAGTGAATGGTACTGTCACAGCTGGATTTTTCGGCATGTTCAGAGAGATTTCTCCCAAGACAACCACTCACACAAGACGACAACTCCAGTGGATCATTATCTCCGCAGTCTTTGTTAGACCCACGGCACGACAGGACCGATTTGCATCTAGAAAGCAGCCGGAGCCAGGAAGGCACCTCAGCCACCTTCGTGCAGGCTGGACCTGGAATCCACAGCCCTCAAGGCTACGTTTGCAAGAGTCATTAGTTCTGCGGCTTTGAGAACAACTCAGCGTCTGCAGGAACCGGCCTAAGTCCAGGGACACCTGGTCAAACCTCTCCACAGACTTCCTAAAGGCTGCTCTCGGGGCTAAGCCCCGCTAGATCAAAGCTGGAAGGGCTGTGAGGGGAGGCCGCCACTTTACCTTGACGGTGCAGTCTTTGGAGCACGATGCAAACAAACAGCCAGAGTGGGAGAAGCTGAGGTGCAAAACCTGGTCATTGTGCTCCGTCAGGGCCTGCACTTCCACGCACGGGATGGTGTCGTAGAGCCGCTGGAACTCGTCATACCAGGAGACGGCAGCTGTAACACACGAGCAGGGACATGGGACAGGAACGTAAGTGGAGGGAAGTGACAGACCTGAGCAAAACACGGCAGCCGTGGGTCTTTAATAAAGCGCAGTCTTTGCTGCTAGCAATGCCAGGAGCTCTGCTGGGGCCACCACCCCTACGGCCTCAGCCGAGTTAGCAGGGCTTAACACATTTCTCAGTAGCTTCCCCACTCCCCCACACAGAAAAAATCCTTTTTTCCAGTAAACGCACAACTCTACACCGTACCACTACTTTCTAAACCAGTACAGCCACTGCAAGCAACA
This sequence comes from Theristicus caerulescens, assembly GCA_020745775.1. Taxonomy (NCBI): domain Eukaryota; kingdom Metazoa; phylum Chordata; class Aves; order Pelecaniformes; family Threskiornithidae; genus Theristicus; species Theristicus caerulescens. Next base: position 12,731,446 of record CM036573.1, read on the forward strand.
TCCAGGGCACAGCTGTTCGCTATCTAACAAAAGCCTTGCTCAGGACAAAACAGCCGTCAGAACTGCAGACGTGCCCCTGCGCAACGCAAACAAATCTATCACGGGATGAGAGGGAAGCCGCTCCTCAGGGTACCGGGCTCTGCTGATTATCTTTATCTTGTCTAACACAGAATTAAGAAGGTTCCAGAAAGGTGATGAGACCAGGAAAAAACTGTCTCCATGAGATAAGAGACTAGAGAAAACAAGAGAGAATTGCAGGAGCTGGACGCAGCGTGCCAGGACAGAAGAGGAGCCCCGCAGAAGAGCCTGGAGCACACTCGCAGAAGTCACACTGATGGCCAATAAAGAGACAAATAAAGAGGATTTTTAACAAAGTGCCCGGTAAAGCGGCCTACAGACTTCTTGCAGCAGCAAACCCCGAGGAAGCAAAGAGGATTAGACATGTATATGGATAAGGGCCAATTTCCCTAGTTACACTGAACAGGGCTGAAGGTTTTTTTGGAACTCGCTGCAGGCAGGGAGCAGCTTGATGCCAGGACATCCCACCATTCCTCGCTAAGCAGGGGGCTTCATCCCCCTCTGAAGCTCCCTGTTCCGGCCCATCCGGCTGGGAAGCAGTCTGGACAGATCCCATTTGGCCAAGCAATCCCAACATTTCCTCTTACAAGATGCACTGGACACCATTCCCCAAACCATGGAGCTGCCTGGGGCAGGCAGGCTGGCAGGGGATGCCCCAAACCCCTGCTTCAGCCCCTTCCTGGGCCTGCCAGCCACCCCCTGCGCCCGCTGCCTCGCGGAGCTGCCGCACAGCCCCAGAAGCGCAGCCCGGGAGGTGCCTGAATACGTTACTGAGTTACACCGACTGCTCAATCCCCTTTAGTGCTAAAGAACAGGGCTGGCAGCTTACTACCTAACTGCAGGAGGCTGGAAGTGAAGGAGCCTGCTCAGAGAGCCTCAGATAAAACCTAAAGATAATGTCCTCAACCCCACGGAGCTCCCAGGGTCTGCGCAAGTGAAATCGCGCAGCCCGAGTCGTCCCATCCGCATCTCATCTCTTCTCAGACCCTTTCGCACTGGCATTCCCCGCCGCAGGGAGACGGGCTCCCGCTGCTTGATCCTCGGTGTTTCTTCCCATCCTTCTGTAGCAACTGCAGCTTAAGACCAAGAAGCCAATTCCCCCCTGCCGTGGCCAGCGCAGGGAGCACCGTGCACACGACGGATGGAGCACAGCCCTCCCGGCCCTCTGCAGCACGCTGGGAAGGCTTTTCAGACTCCAAGAGAGACGCAGCATTGCGTTACCCTTCCGGACCACACCACACTGCTTCCAGCACCTGACACTCAGCAGGGAACAGACCTGCAATTGTACGACTGCCGCCACTGAGGCTGCTGACAGCTCTACCCAGGGAAGGCCCTGCCAGGCTCAGCTGATGCTGACGGTTAATGGGTCATTTTCCTGCTGCGAGCCGAGGCCAAGATCAAGTCCGACCTGCCCTCGCAAAGTGGGTCAGCGCCTGCCTTAGCATTTGCCCACCGTACAATTAAACTGCCGCACACCCACCTCCCTCTCCAGACGGCAGGCACACACGCGCTCTCTCCACAGCCAGGCTGTGGCTGCTGCCTGCGTCTCATGGAAATAGTGTGATCAGCTAATGTGCACTTGCAGCTCTTCCTAGTCCGGATGAGAAAGGGACAGAGCCTGAAGCAGACGCTTGCTGCGAGGTCCTGATCAGGAAAAGCCAGCAGTGATTATCATAGAATCCACCCGGGCTGCGATGCAGAGCGCGCAGTGACTCACTGCGTCTCCTCAGGATCTCCCTCAGCAGCGCCCAGACGAGCTGTGCAGCAGCTACCGGAGAGCACCTGCCTAGAGAGAGCTCAGGAACCTCCTTTCTGAAAAAGGACAGGAAAGTCGAAGCATTTTCAGCCACCTGACGCCCCTTTCTGAAGGGTTCGGGCAGACCCACAGCCCTTCACACATCACCACCCTGCAGCCTGCTAACGTGATACGGTTTAGTGCTCCACCGCCCTCGATGCCAGCGGGCTGAGTAGCAGAGGGGGAGAGGATGCTCCCGTCTGGGCTCACGGCGGGGAGGTTCTGGCCGCCATCACCCGGGGAACGGCCTCCCAGGGCCGCTGAGGCCCCAGGGCCGAGCCCCCGGCCCGGCAGGACGGCGGGCAGGCTCGGGAAGGCCGCCAGCCCTGCGGGCAGCCACGCCGGCCCCTTCCCCCCGCGCCAGCGCACCTGGGTGCCGCGGCACCTCCCGGGCGATGCGGTAGTAGCGGTAGAAGAGCTCCTTCCAGAGGAACTCGTCGCGGGCCACGGCGCGCCACTGCTGGCACACCAGCCCCACCGAGAGCACGTCTACGTGGTCCAGGTAGAGGAAGATCTCGTAGAGGACGCTGTCGGGGAGGAGGGGGCCGCCGCCCGCGTCCATCGTGTCATTCTGCCGCCGCGCCTGGAAGCAAACGGGGGTAAGGCGAGGTCCGGCCCGGCCGCCCGCAGCCCCACCCCGGGAGCCCCGCGCTCGCCCCGGGGGGACCCCACACCCGCCCCCGGGCCCCGCAGCGCCCGCGGCCCCGCTGCCGGCCCCTCACGGCACCTCTGCGGCTCCGCTGCCCCCGCCTCCCTCCCGCACCGCTTCCGGCCTCCCCGCCCCTCACTTCCGCTCCGGGCCGCTCTGGCCGCCGCTCTCGGTGGTTCCCCCCCGCCTCCTCCCCCAATCACCGCCCCGCGTTCTGCCGCAGGCCGGAGAGATCGAGCCCGGAGCAACCCCACAGAGCGCCAGGCGCAGCTAGCCGAGCGCCGCACGCTCGCTCCGACAGCGGCAGCGCTGCCCCGCCTCGCCTGATCAGACCCCGCCCCTGCCCATCAGGCCCCGCCCCACCGGACAAGCCACGCCCTCCTCAGTAGGCCCCGCCCCGTCCGATCAGACCACGCCTCCTTCATCGGGCCCCGCCCACCACCGGGGACCCCCGGGACCCCCGGGCCTGCGGCGGGGCCCGATCCCGGGTGGGGCGGGGTTGGGGGGGCCCCGCCGCCGCCCGGCGGCCCCTCCCGGCCCAGCTCCCGGGTACCCCGGCCTTGACCCCGGCCTTGACCCCGGCCCTCCTGGCCCGCAGCTCCCGGCAGCCCCTGCCTGGCTGGGCTCCAGCCGGGCGCCCTGCCCGCCTGCCCCCGCCGCTTCCCGGCAGAGCGGGCCCCACCGCCATGGCCGCCCTGGGCGCCCTCCTGCTCCTCGGCCTGCTCCTGACGGCCCCGCCGGCGCTGGGGCAGGGGCCGGGGCGGCGGCGGCGGCCGCCCCCTCCCCAGAGCCCGCTGGAGAAGGTGGCGGCTCAGGAGGCGCTCAGCCTGCCCCAGGTGAGGGGTCCCTGGGCTCCGGCCATCCCCGTCCCCATCCCCGTCCCCGTCCCCATCGGGGCTGGGGCCCAGCCCCGCACTTGGGGCCGCGGGGAGGCAGCAGGGGCTGCAGCCTGTCCCCCCCGTGCCCCCTCGGGGCCTGCCCTCGCTGCCTGGCCCCGGCCCGGCTCAGCCCCTGAGCGCTGCCCACGAGGCCGGCGCAGGGGTCGAAGCCTCGCCAGGGACCCCCGGCTCCCGCCGCCGCCCCCACCCGCAGCCCCGGGGCCGGTGCAGCCATTCTGGGGTTCGGGTTTGGCGCTGGCTGCCCCCTGCGGCACCGGGCACGGCCGTGGGGTTGAGCACGGGGCTCTGCGGGGGGTCCGGACCGGGTGCTCGCAGCCTCCCTGGCCGTACAGGGCGTGGGGGGACGCCTCGGACGCCCCCTTCCCGCAGCCCCCCTGCTCCGGCCTGTCCCCGTGCCAGGCTGTCCCACCCGCCGGCTCCCGAACCAGGGCCGTCGTGCCCCGCGGGCAGGCCACGGGGCCGGGCTGTGGGCAGAGCGAGCAGAGGCGGCACAGAAGAAGGGTGCTGGGGGTGGTGGGTGCTCAGGGCAGCGGGGTGGTGGCACCCCGGGGTGGTGACCTGGCAGACGGTGCCACCCCCGTGCCATGCAGCTCGCAGGGAGGTGGTTCCTGGTCGGCGTGGCCTCCCGCTGCAGCTACCTGGCGGAGCACAGCCACCGGCTGGAGGCCACGGCGGTGACGGTGACCGTCCTGGACGGGCAGAGCCTGGCCATCAGCACCTTCAGGAAGCTGTGAGTGACACCAGCCACCGAGGCCGCAGGCAGGGACAGGGACGCTGCAGGCAGGTCGGAGCAGGGCCGCTGCCCTGGGATGGGGACAGGGGACGCTGGATGGGATGAGGACGCTGCAGGAAGGCTGGAGCAGGGCCAGTGCCCTGGGATGGGGACGCTGGATGGGACGGGGACGCTGCGGGCAGGTCAGAGCAGAGCCAGTGCTCTGGGATGAGGACAGGGGACGCTGGATGGGACAGGGACGCTGCGGGCAGGTCAGAGCAGGACCAGTGCCCCGGCCACGGGCTCCAAGGAGGAGGAAGCTGCTCCGGAGCAAAGCGTGGGTGGGCTCTCCTCTGGGATGTTTGGTGGTAGAAGCGCTGGCCACGGCAAGGGCTGTGTGTGCCCTGGCAAGCGGGCAGGCAGGGACCTGGGCTGGATCCTCCCCAGCCTGCGATGACAACCTCCTCCTCTCCCCGTACAGGGATGGGATGTGCTGGGAAATCAGGCAGCGCTACCTCCCTGCCCGGGCCCACGGACGCTTCCTCCTGAAGGGTGAGGGAAGCTGGGCTGCGGTGGCGGGGGGGCCACAGGGACCGTGGAGCCAGAACCCCCCACTCCTGCTCTCGGCAGGGCTTTGGTACCAGTGTCCACCCCCCCAGTGCCCTCCCAGTATTCCACCTCTGGCATCTCAAAGTGCCCCAGTGCCGGATGCCATCACGGGCAGTGCCATGGACCGGTGCCCGCTGGTGGGGAACGGCACCCTGTGGGGTTGCACCCGCTCTGGCGCTGATTTTCACCCCTTGTACACCCCACTCCTGGCAAAACGAGGCCCCTGGACGGGGCTAACCAGGGTTAACTGGGACTAACCGGGGCTGCCCTCTGTCTTTCCCAGGCCGTGGCTATGGCAGCAAGGTGGACGTGGTGGTGGGCGAGACGGACTACAGCAGCTACGCCATCCTCTATTACCAGAAGGGACGCAGCATCTCCGTCAAGCTCTACGGTGGGTCGGTGCTCAGGGGCTTGTGGCGGATGAAGGACAGGGGTGGGAAGCCCATGCTGGGCTCGGGGGATGCCCGCCGGAGCCCCGGAGGACCCAGAGGCAGAGATGGGGTCTCCCTGAGAGTCCTGGTCTCCAGATGGAGAGTTTTGTCCCCAAACGCTGTGGTGGGGGAGTCGGCAACCAGCTTCTCTGAGCTGAACGACCCCTTGGCCTTGAGCTTTACCGCGGGGGACGTTGGGGCAGAGCTCAAGGCCGCTGACGGCGTCTCCCTCCCTGCGCAGGACGGGCCAGCCAGGTCAGCGACGCTGTCGTGGACAAGTTTGAGCAGCGCGTCAGGGCTGCGGGCCTGAGTGAAGACGTGACCTACTACTTCCCCACATACGGTGGGTGGCACGGAGTCCCCTGGGAGCAGGGGCACCCGCGGCGAGGGCTGTGCCCAGGAGGGGCCTGGCAGTGGGCGCTGGGGTCTGTCCCCTGCAGCATGGGGAGGGGGAGGCACATCCATATGGCTCTGAGCAGCTTATGGCCCCGTGTCACCCAGAGCAGGGCCACGTGTGGGGTCTGTCCCCATGCTGCCGCCACCCCAGGGACAAGGACGCAAGGTGCAAGGACTGGGCTGTGCCCCACAGCGTCCCTGGGGTGCAGGGCCGGGGGGTCCCGGGTGCCCAGGCAGGGTGACCGCCCCGGGCTCTCTCTCTTGCAGGGTTTTGTGACTCCGCAGACGAGTTTCACATCCTCGATGGTGAGTTGCGGATGCCGGGCGATGCGCTGGGTCCCCCCACGTGCCCCTTGGCCCCACGTTGGGCACCACGTGGCTTCTCCCTGGCCTGGCTGTGGGCTGGGCACGCCGGGCCAGACCCACACCGCACCACGGCCGGGCGGTCCTGCCCCAGGAGCGCAGGGGGGCTGGTCTGGTGTGGGGGGGTCTGTGTCAGGCCATCCCTCAGGACAGGGTCCCGCCGTGCCCTTGTGCGGAGCGAGGAGGTGGCAGATCATCACCCAGGATGGGCATCAGATCCACCCTGGCAAAGCCAAGCCCCGTTCGCCCCCCACATGGCTCAGGCTGGGCTTAGTGGGGTCTATATTGGTGTTTCCTGGGGTGGGGGCTGGTCTGGGATGGGGCGTTCTGGGACAGGGACACCCCGGGTTGAGGGCTGGGGTCCTTGGGGACAGCTCTGTCACTTGTCACTGGTGCTTGGGAAGGCAGAGGTGGGTCTCCAGCCCTGGCGCTGGGCTCTGACAGCTCCCCAGCCCCTCAGCACTTCTCTTCCCCTTCCAGAAACGAAGCCGTAGGTGCAGACGGCGTTGCCAGGAGGTCCCCAGAGCTCAGCCCTCGCCTCACCCACGGCCACGCAGGACCGAGCTGGGGTTCAGTCAGACCCCGCTGCAGCTCCACAGCCCTGGGGCCATCCCCGGGGCTCCCCTGCTCCTCCAGCTGCACTGGCAGCTGTGCCTGTCCTTGTCCTGTCCCCCGCAGCTTTGTGTCACCCCTCTGCTCTGCGCCCCTGTGCCCTGCAGCACCAGCGACACCCCAATAAACGCCTCGGAGAAGGGTCTGTGTCCAGGCAAGCCACCCCTCGATCTGCCCCAGCAAGGCCAGCGCTGCCTCCGCCCCGGTTCTGCTGGTGCCCTGGCACTGTGCTCCCAGCCCGGGGGGGCGCTGGGGGGTGCTGGGGGGCCGTGCAGCCCCCTCCACGCACCCCCCTTGTCCTCGCCCCAACCCTGGGACACCGAGGCAGGAGTCGTGGCAGTGCCCAGTTTACTCGGGTGCACGTCGGTCTGGCTGGCGAGTGAGAGAAAGCCCTGAGCGCCCAGCACGGCGTGGGGAAAAGCGCCGTGCCTGCTGCCGTGGGGGGCGCTGGGGACCGGCGCAGGATCAGCCCTTCCCCTGGGCCAAGCCAGGAGATCCCTCAGGGACCCCAGAGGAGGAAACCTCGGCCCCGCAGTGTTCCTGCCTCCGAGGCAGCGAAACACCCCGTTCCCCTCTCCCAGCCATGCGGACCGTGTTCCCCAAGGGGCTGCTGCCTGGGCCAGACCCCTGCCTGCGGGGGCTGCCCAAAGCCTGCCTGCACGGCCAGCACCCCGCGGGAGAGCCAGGCAGGGGACAGCCTTGCATGCTCTGAGCACGCTGCGGGGGCTGCGGGGGCTTGGGCTGGGGGTGCAACCAGGGTAGAGGGGCTGCAGCCCCGGGGGTGACGCTGCCGGACCCCTCGCCCCTGCGCGCCCAGCCTGGCCGGGGCTGTCCCGCCACGCGCTTGGGCCGGGGTGTTTTGGGCAAGTGGTGCCAATTCCCCGGCCGCCCCGCGGCCCCCGGGGTGGGGAGCAGCCCTCTGCCCACAGCGCCGGCATTTTGCAATCTTTGCGGAAACTGGTAACACATGTTGTTTATCAGGGACTTATGTAAGGGACCGCCACGTGACTCGCCCGAAGCCAGCCCCTGTCCCCGCTGCCCACGCGCGGGGCAGTCGTGTCCGGCCACGCTCGTGGACCCCCCAGGCCGCCCCATTGAGCCTGGCAGAGTCGGGGTGCTACGGATCCGGCTGGCTTTCTGCCCTGCACCCACCTGCACCCCAGAAGTGGCTGCACTGCGGTGGAGCCGTGGCAGGGCGATGGGAGGTGAGGGGAGAGCCCTGCCCTCCCGCCCTGGGGAGCTGGGCTGGTCCCCAAGGACCCCCCTGGGCCCTGCGCCCCGGCTCAGCCCAGCCCGCGTTCACCTGCCGTGAGCCTGTTGCTGGGGTGCAAACGCCTGGGCTGTGCCTAAGGGTCTGTGTCCAGGCGCCGCGGTGATCCGCAGCCCGGGTACCTCCCTCCGGCCCGTGCCCCCCAGCCCCGGCAGCGGGCTCAGCCTGCCCCACGCCGTCACCGCTGCCCCCGTGTGCCCCCACGCGTCCCCACGCTCCTGAGCTCGCACCCGGCTTTGCCACCCAGCTCCTTGGGCTGGCTCCCGGCTTTGCCACCCAGCTCCTTGGGCTGGCCCCCGCCTTTGCCACCCCCGGGAGAGCGGGCACCTCCTGGGCACCCTCCTGCTGCCCGGGCAGGGCAGAGAGCCAGGGACACCCGGGCAGCGGCAGGGTTTGTGTCCCTGCCCCAGCGCAGGGCTACGGTGACACCCATGGGTGCTCCATGCCTCTGATGCCCGATGGAGAGAGCTCCTCCTGGCACCCTGCACCCCGAGCGTGGGCTCAGACAGGGGCTGAGCCCCCAGCCCAGCGTGTAGGGGGGCCCCAGCCGGGCTCTCGTGATGCTTGGTCCTGCCCAGCTCAGCTTTTGTTTTGTTTTAATAAATCCGCCGAGCTGGGGCCGGCTCGGCCCCTGGCGCGTGGGGAGCAGGGGCAGGCCGGACTCGCAGCTGGGCGCGGGGAAGGGAATGTGCCGGGGCGGGCGGGCAGGGTGGGCTGCCAGAGGAATAAAACCAGCTGTTGTGAAAACACGCTCCTTACGTAAAGCGCCTTGGCAGGGCCGTGCCGCGGGGAGAGCCGCCGGAGCTGATGCTCTGCCCGGCATGGCCGGCCCTGCCCAAACCGTGCCAGACCCATGGGTGCTGCTGCTGACACCCAGCCTTCATCCCCAGCCTGCGGGTGCTCAGGGTGTCCCCAAATTAAGGGGGGGCAGCTCAGCGCCTGCTGGTGACCCCCACCCAAGGGGGAGGGCGTCTCCCAGCCCCTCTTGGCCAAGGGTGCAGGGTGGCATGGGGGGGGTGAAGCACTGGGGGTCCGTCTGGCTGCGTGCTGGTCCCCAGGGAGCTGGGCGTTGGGGCTGCCCGAGGCTGGGGTCTGGCTCCCCCCCGACACCCCCAGCCCCGCAGCTCGCCAGCGGGGTGCACTCGAGCTGCACCGTGGTGGGACGCACCCCGACGGGTGGCGGGGCCAGCCGAGACCTTCCTTGGGTGCTGCAGGGACTTGGGTCAGGGCCCGGCGGGGGGTCCCGCAGGAGCACCCAAAGGTGCCCACGGGTCCCACGGGTTGGATCAGGACCTGGCAGGCACTTGACGTTCCCTCCGCCTCGCTTGGGCCCCTCTCGGAGCCTGAGCGAGGCCATCCTGCAGGGACGGGGCAGGCAGCAAGCCCTGGCCCCGGGTCCTGGCCCCCTGCCCGTGCCTGCGGGCAGCCCCAGTTGCCCCCACCGGCCCCCGGCTCTGCGGCGCTGGGGGCTGGGACAGCCGCCGCGCTGGCTGCGAGCTGTATTTTTGCTGCGGAGCAGTTTGGCACCCCGAAGCAAACATGTCATATCAACAGGAGGGAAACATTTGCAGGTTCCCCCGCCTGCCCTTTGGCTTCGGCGCTCGCCCCTGCTCTTGCTTGCATAACGGCACGGGGGGGAGGCAGGGCTGGCCCCCCTGGGGCCACCGCACAGCCTGCCCATAAATAGGGGCTTGCCGGGCTCTCCGGCACTGCAGCACTCTGCCTGCTCCTCTCGCTTGATTCGGCTCGGCTCGGCTCGGCTCGGCTCGGTGGGAGACATGCACGCCACGCTGCTGGGCGTCCTGGGGCTGGCCCTGCTCGGGGCACTGCACGCGCAGGACGGCGTTCCCGTGCAACCTGACTTCCAGCAGGACAAGGTGACCCAGCTCGGCCGGCATCACCTGCATGGGGGTTCGGGGTGTTTTGGGGGATCCTCGTCCTGAAAATGCAGGGAGATGGGGTTGCAGGTGGATTTGGGGCCAGGATGGCCCCAGCACCGGGAGGGGCAGGGCGGCCGGTGCCCCCGCAGCCCCCCATCCCTGGGGAGCCCCCGGGGCCTGGCTTCGGTGGCTCCAGAGGGGATGCAGGATCCAGGCTCCAGCCTGTGGGGCAGGAGCGAGTAGGTGTGGGGCCAGGCCGCCTCCTGTGCCGTGGGGTGGCTGTAGATGCACAGGGGTTTTATAGGGGGGCACTGAGAAAAGCAAGCTCGGTTTCACGGGCAGCACGGAGATGGGCCATGGACCCCCCTCCCCAACACAGACCCCATCCACCCCCAACCCAGGGTCCCAAAAACCCAAGGGCTGCTGTGCTGGGGGATCCCACGCACCCCTCTGCCCTCCCAGCCCCTGGGTGCTGGCGTGCTGGGGTGCTTGCACCCCCCTTCCTCCCCCCCAGTGCAGGACCCAGTGCAGGACAGCCCCAGCCCAACTGCACGCTGGCGTCCTGGCCCCACAGCCCTGGGTCCCACCGAGCCGGGGCAGGGGCCACGCTGCCTGCTCCTGCAGGGAGCCCCCCGAGGGGTCCTGGGGGACACAGCCACCCCAGGGAGGTGACGGGGATGGAGGCACGTCCTGCAAGGATGGGGGTGGCTTGTCCTGCCAGGGTGGTCCCAGCACAGCCCATCTCCAAGGCTGACACCCTCCGGCTGCGCTGAGCCGGTGGCCCCAGGGACCAGGCTGGGATGAGCCACGCTGGCCCCGGGGTCCTGACATGTCCCCAGATGGATACAAATGGCATCTCAGAGCCAGGCGGTCCTGTCACCCCCTCCCCAGGCTTGGGGCAAGGAGGAAAGAAACACCCCGAGTGAAGTGGCAGTGAAGGGCACGTCGTAAACCAGGGCTCTCCTGGCCGCTGGGTTTTGTGGATGCCGAGAGCGGTAGCAGCTCCCTGGGGGACGAGGACCCCGGGACGCCGTCCTGCCGCAGGGCGCAGGCTGGCGGGGGGGGAGGCGGCCTGGGCTGGGGCTGGCGGGCGGCCGAGGGGCGAGACGGGGTCTGCGACTGAGCGGAGGTTGTGTGCAGATCACGGGGAGATGGTACAGCATCGGCCTGGCCTCCAACTCCAACTGGTTCAAGGAGAAGAAGCACCTGATGAAGATGTGCACCACGGTCATCTCCGCCACCGCGGACGGGAACCTGGAAGTCACCTCCACCTACCCCAAGTACGGGCACGGGGAGGGGGTGGGTGAGCAGGGGGTGCTCCCCCGGTCTGCGCTGGGGTGGTGGGTGCTGGTGCCGTGCCTGGGGCTGGGTGCAGGCTGGAGCATCCCCCCGGCCCCTCTGACATCCTGGTGCTGTGCTCCCCAGGGGTGACCAGTGCGAGAAGAGGAACAGCCTTTACACCAAGACGGAGCAGCCGGGGCGGTTCAGCTACACCAGCCCACGTGAGTGCCCAGCTCCCAGCCCGTCCTCCCGTGGGGCAGCCCCTGACGTGCCCCCAGCTCCCACCCGGCCCCGCTGTCTCCTCTCCCTGCTCCTGCCCTCGCCAGAGCACCTCGGGGCTGGCTCGGTGCCTGAGGCTGAGCCGTGCCCTCCGTGTCCCCCGCAGGCTGGGGCAGCAAGCACGACATCCGTGTGGTGGAGACCAACTATGAGGAGTACGCCTTGGTGGCCACCCAGATCTCCAAGAGCACCGGCTCCTCCACCATGGTGCTGCTCTACAGTACGTCTGCCCCAGGACCCCCATGCCACCCACCCCCCAGGACCCCCCGGCATCGCCTTGGTGGGGGATCTCTGCCGTGGGAGAAGGGCAGCATCACCTCCCAAGCTGGGGTGACCCCTGGGACGGCTGGGTTGGGTCCTCCTTCGTGGGGACACTGGCCCTTGCTGGGCTGCCCATGCCGCGGGGCAGCGTGACCCCTCTCTGGGGGGTTTGGGGGGGCTGCCTCTCACCCCACTCTCGGCTGCAGGCCGGACGAAGGAGCTCAATCCCGAACGCCTGGACAGATTCACCCAGTTCTCCAAGGAGCAGGGCCTGATGGACGAAGAGATCCTCATCCTGCCCCGGACGGGTGAGAGCAGCCGGCGGGAGAGGCTGGAGGGGCAGGGGGGTGCTGGGGACAGGGGGTGAGGGTCCCTCCTGCCTTCTCCCTGCGGGGCCGGCACGGGGCAGCCGTGGGGTGCCGCTGGGCAGAGCCCCATGCAGGGTCCCTCGGGGGTCAGCGGTCCCCCAGCCCCTGGAGGAGCTGATCTCCACTTTTCTTCCTCCTGCAGACAAATGCATGGCCGATGCTGCCTAGGTGAGTCCTGCCTTCGCTGGGGCTCAGACCAGCTATGTGGGGGTACGGGGGTGCTCAGAGCCGCCCCACCCCGCAGAGCCCCTTCCCGGCCCCCCCAGGCTGCTCCTCTCGCTGGGGTCCCCCTTACCCCTGCCGGGGACCCCCCACCCCGTCCCCATGGGGTGGCCCTTTTGTTGCCGCGGGTGGTGGGTGCTCACCCACTGAACAGGGGCTGGCAGGGCTGATGTCCCCCCATGTGTCCCCCTATTCCCCCCAGCTCAGCCGCGCTCACCCCCATCTCTTCCAGGCAGACCCACCAGCTGCTGCCGGCCGGAGCCCCGAGAGCACCATGAGCCGGCGGCCGCCCTGTCCCGTCCCGTCCCCAGCGCACCCCCAGCACCGCAGCAGCCTTCACTCCCTGGCTTCACATCCCACACTTGTACCCCCATCCCCATTAAAGCCCGTATAAAACCAGCCCCCCGCCCTTGTCTGCTGGGCCGTCGTGGGGAGACCCCCGATGGGGCGATGGGGAGGGGGAAGCACGGCCGGTGGCGGTGGGCTGGGGCTGGCGCCAGGGGTCAGGGCTGATCCCAGCTCCTGGCCGTGGGGCTGCCGGGGTGGGAGCCCCTGTGCGCTTGCAACCCTGTGCCACGGTGCTGCCTAGCCACCAAACCGGCCCCAACGGGGGAGAAGGAGCCCCCGGGTGGGACCCGCTGCCCCCTCGGGCACCCTGGGCTACCCCAGCCTCCCTGCCTCAGTTTCCCTGCTGGCGAGCAGACTGGCAGCGTGGGGATGGGGCAATGGGCAATCGCGGGGCAGGGTCTCTCCAAAATTGCGGGGGCAGGCTGGACACGAACCAGAGCGACGGCTGTGAATGTTGGATGTGGCTCAGCCCCGGCCGCCCGCCTGCTCCCCATGCCGTGAGCCCGGGCCGTCGCCGGGAGCAGGGTCTGTGCCCACTGCCAGCAGCCTGGGAAGCCGCAACCCCTTCTGGGGGGCACTGGGCTGCGGCTCAACCCCGGGCTAAAACACCGGCCCAACCGTCCTCCTCCTTGCGGCAGGATCCGTCCCGGCACTGCCAGACCCTGGGGCCAGTGGGCAACAGCCAAGAGTGGGGCACTGGGGGCACCCTCATCCCCCTCCCCAGGCACAGCACCGGGCACGGGGCATCGCCCGGTCCCCATCGTGCTCCGGGCTGGGTCTCACACAAGGCTGCATTCATCCAGGACTGGGCAATTAGAGGGAGAAGGGGCCAACACTGACACCTAACACGGGTACAAGTTATCCCTGCTCTTGTGCAAGCTGTTGCATAAAGCGGGGGCGGGCAGGGGGTGCTGCCAGTGGCGGGGGCTATAAAAGTGGGTGCGGGAAGAGGCAGGTCCGTGCAACCTCTCCTGCCCGCATCCAGTCCCCGGAGCAAGGATGACGGCCGTGCTGCCCAGCCTGGCGCTGGCCCTGCTCTGCCTGCTGCGGGCAGGGGCCGAGGTCTCCGTGCAGCCGGGCTTCGATGCCGAGAAGGTAACGGCCCAGGGTGCCTGCCCGGCTGGTCCTGCCTGGGCTGGAGGGGCTGGCTGGGGCAGGGGGCCCGTGCTGCACCCCCGGGCACGGCCAGGCACCCGCTGGTCCCAGCACCAGGGCAGCTGCCCGGAGGGTGTGGATGCTTGTGCAAAATTGGGTTAGTCCTGGCCAGCTCCTGCCGGCTGTGGGCAGACCCGCTGCGGGGACACGAACACCGGGGACCGCGGTGGCCCCGAGCATGTGGCGCTTCCCCAGGGAACATGGGCCAGACGCTGCGCCCACCCTCCTGGCACGGGGCAGGGCAGGGTGTTCTGCGCACAGGCGGGTGGCAGGTCCCCATGTTAGGCTGGCTGGTCCCCACAGGGAGTGGCAGGTCCCCACAGAGGGTGGCAGGTCCCCATGTTAGGCTGGTCGGTCCCCATAGAGGCTGGCAGGTCCCCACAGAGGGTGGCAGGTCCCCACAGAGGCTGGCCGGTCCCGCACCGCAGGCTGGCAGGTTCCGACGATGGGCTGGCCGGTCCCCCTGGCAGGTGGCAGGTCCCCACGAATTTCCCAGATCCCACTGGTGATGTCCTGCTGCAGTTTGTAGGGACGTGGCATCTTGCAGCCGCCGTTTCCAACTGCTCCGTGTTCCTGAAGATGAAGGACGGGATGAAGTCATCCATCATCACCATCAGCTTCATGCCGGAGGGCAACCTGGCTATGAAGCTTGTCTGGCCCCTGTGAGTGCCCGTCCTGCTCGCCGTGTCCCTCGTGGGCCAGGGGACTCCCCTCCTCACCAAGGTGGCTGGGTGAGGAGCACCCGGTCCTGCCTGTGCCCTGGCACATCCCCGGGGAGGCTGGGCTCCCCCCTGCCCCGCCACGCTCCCACGTGGCATCCAGCCACATTTGCCCTTTCCATTTTCCCTTTCCAGGCCGGACAAATGCCAAAAGTTTGAGCTGCTCTTCCAGCGAGGCGGGCAGGCAGGGCACTACATGGGTATGTGCGGGCAGGGGGGATCAGAGCCACGGACGCCCTGAAATGGAGGGTGGGCATCGCCGGTCCCCCATGTCCGGGGAGCAGTGGGAGGCGGGTTTGGCCCCTCTGCCTCCATCACTCGGCGAGAGGTCGTGCTGCGGGCGGGCGCCTGGCTCCTCCTAATTGCACAGGGGTTCCCTTCTCACACCCCCCTCGGGCAAATTTGGGGCTCAGGCCCTGAGCCATGAGCCCCAGTGGGTGCCACAGAGGTGCCTGGGCTGTGCCACGTTGCCCGACCAGGCACCGTCTGGGGTCCTTTAGCAGCACAAGAGAAGCGGGAGCTGCATGTGGTGGAGACGGACTACAGCCATTACGCCATCGTGCACCAGCTCCAGCAGAGCGGGCAGGAGCCCAGCATCGCGCTGCAGCTCCTCAGTGGGTACTGGGCGTGGGGACGGGCACCCACGGCTCCCCGGGGCGGGAGACGGGCACCGGTGGGGGGCAGTGGCTGGGCTCCCCACCGCTGCTGCGGGCCACCATGTTGGCACCCAACACGCTGGCACCCAGGCACCCAGGCACCCCCAGAGAATTCATTTTGGGGTGAATGAAATGTTGCACCAAAAATATCCCCCGTTTATTGCGGTTTGAACCGAAGCCCCCCTGCGGTGTGCCAGTCCGCCTGCAGACCCCCAGCCCTGCCAGCGGCCCCGTACCACCCCAGGCGGGTGGGTCACCCATCCCGAGGGGCTTGTGCCCCTTTGCTGCCAGCCCAGGGCAGCCATGGTATTCCTGGTGTCCACCCTGCACCTCCATGGCTTCGCCTTTGCCCTTCCCTGGGGTCCCATCGCTGCCCCGCGGGAGCCAGATCCCCGGCGCGGGGCTCGCTGCCGGGTCCCCCCCCACTCACCAGCCCCCGCTCTGGGTGTCTGTCTGCAGCGAGGGAGCAGGATGTGAGCCCCCAGCTCCTGCAGAAGTTCGAAGAGCTCATCCCCACCGTGGGCCTGACCAAGGACATGCTGGCTGTCCTGCCCAAGTCGGGTGAGTGCCAGGAAGGCGCGGGGCGGCATTCACGGCCCCTCTGCATGGGGACGCTGGGGGGGGGCTCAGGGCACGGCCCGTGGCGTGCTCACCCCTCTCTTTGCTTTCCGACAGATCAGTGCTCCCAGGACATCAGGTGAGTGTGGCTGGGGAAGCCGCGTCTCCCTCCCAGCATGGCCTGGGCTGAGCAGGGACTCGCAGCCCCCCGGGGAGCCCCCGCCTGCTTCGGGGCTCTGCGTCAATCGGCTTTCCCCTGCTCTAACGGCTCGTCCGTCTGTCCTGCCTCCCTGCAGCTGAAGGGGCCAACGCCAGGGCCATGTGTCCTCCAGACCTGGTGGAAACCAGGCTCTGCTCCCCGCTCCGTGGTGCCCCTTCCCGTCCTCCCTGGCTGGGCTCTGCCGGCCCCGCTGCCCCGTGCCAGAGCCACACCTCACCCTCCTGAATAAATAGGTGCAGAAGCTGCCCCAGAGCTTGGTGCTTTTGTTGGTGGGAGCAGGGGTGCTGCCAGGGTCCCAGGCACCCTGAGCCCAGCGGTCCTGGATCCCACCCGTCCTCTGACCACCCCAGGGGCGTTGGGGGGCTCCTTTGCTGCGCTGTTTGCTGCGCCCAGCATGGGGAGGTTGGGGAGCCGAGGATGGGGAAGGTGCAGCGGGGCAGCTGCCGGGGATGTGGGGAGGGGAGAACTGAGCCGGGATGAACCGCGCCGTGCAGCTCGGCTGGGTGGGCAGCAGGTCTGGGCAGGCAGGGTTAAGCAGTCAGGCTGCCCAGCCCTGCCTGCACCAGCTCTGGCTCCCGGCAGGCAGCTCGTCCCCAGGACACCCCGTCCCCAGGACACCCCGTTCCCTGCTCAGCCCCCACGCCAGGGCCACCCAGGCGGGAGCGGGGCTGTGCCGTGGCTGCCCAGGGTGAACGCATGGCAGGACTGGGACCCCTGCACCCGTCTCCTGGCCCCCTTGGTGCCCCCATCTGCCCACTGACCAAGGCAGGACCGTGCTGCAATGAGCCCCAAGGGCAGCCAGCGCCCTTCCTCCATTCTCCTCCACCTCCTGCAGAGCGGAGGCAGCCCCTGGTCCCCCCGCTGCCCCCCTGCCCCAGAGCAAGGGCCCGCAGTGCCCAGCCAGGCGCAGGGCTGCAAGGAAACAACAGGGACCCCTTCGGGACTGTGACCCCAGGAGCCCGCGGGAGCCAGGGCACAGGGGACAGGGGACAACACACCCTGGGAAGGAGGGGACACACTCCCACAGTGACATGAACCCCATCCTCTGCTTGCCCCGCTCCGGGTGCGTCCTGCTTTGCGGACCCTGAGTGCCCCGGAGCGGGTGGGTGAGCCCGCGCGGGCACCGTGGGGTCAGGTCGTGCCGGCGGCGCGTGGGTGCCTGGATTTGGGCACGATCCCAGCAGCAGCCTCGGGGAAGATGCCAGCCTGGCCAGAGGGACGGGTCACCGAGCCCCTTCGTGACGGGTCACTGGGTGACGGTGCTGCTGTGGCCCATGCCGGGAAGGACCTCCCCGCTCCTCCCGGCAGCCCTCCATCAGCCAGCTGGGAAACAAAAGCTCTCTTTGTTCTTTCACAAGCGACTGAAGAAACTGGGAAAATCCTAAATTTCAGCACTGGTGCAACAGCTCCTGCAATCCCGCTTCTCAGCCAAGGGGCTGGGGCTTGCAAAAACTTCCCTTCTTCCGCAAGACAGGAGGCTGTTTACCCCGGGGTGACTTCAGCCCTTCGAAACCACCACCTCGCCCAAGTCAACACCGGCAACGTTATCCGTGCAGCTCGGCACGCAGCAGCACCGGGGTGGGCGGAGCGGGGGGAGCGCGGTGCTATAAAGCCGGCAGCCCTGGCACCGCTCTCCATCCCACTGGCGAAGGCGGAGGAGCCGGTGAGATGAGGACCCTGGGGCTAAGCCTGGGGCTCGCCCTGCTCTGCTTGCTGCGCGTGGAGGCTGAGGACCCTGGGGCTGTGGGGCTGGACAAGAGCAAGGTGACCCGCAGCATCCCGGGGAAGGGAAGGTGGGAGCGTGGCCTCCGGTCACCAGGGTGGGGACTGGAAAGGTGTTTTGCTACTGGGGACAGCTGGGGACCCTGCAGCCACCGCTGGCTCTGCTGTCACACCCAGCTGAGGGCAGTCACCCAGCTCCAACGTAGGTGCCCCAGAGGGGATTTCGGTGCCCGGAGGGGATGTGGGTGTCCCATGGCTTGAGGGTGTCCTGGCTCGGTCCCTGAGGAGGGGACAGCCCCTGCCTGCTCCTCCGGACTCACAGCCCACCCTCGCTGCCAGGTTGCAGGGAAATGGTACATCGTTGCTCTGGCCTCCGACACCGAGGGCTACCTCCAAAGGAAGGACAAGCTGAAGATGGCGATGGCCACCATCGCGGTCCTGGGGGAGGGCGACCTGAAGGTCTCCTTTGCCATTCCCACGTAAGTGCCAAGTGCTTTTCTCCATGGGCTTCACTGACTGACCTCTTCCCTGGACCTTCACCAGTGGGTCTCCACCAAGGTGCCTCCACCCAGCACCCACCAAAGACGTGGGCAGGGGGTGAGGCAGGGCCACCAGCCCTGCAGTTTGAAACAGGGGCTCGGGAGAGCTGCATTGTGGGGACCCCTTCTTCAGGGCAGGCTCAGGGCAGCTCCAGCCAGGAGCGGTCCCACCACGGAGGCTGAGGAACCCCGCTGTTCCCAGCAGGGATGCAGCAGGATGATGAGGGACCCTATGATTAAAGCTTTCCCAGCAGGACCAGCCTCATCCCACCAGCTCAGAGCATGTCACCCCACGGGGCGATCCCCGGGTGCCAGCACTGTGCCCTGCCAACCCATGCACCCGTTGCTCCAAGGGTGCCAGCTGTCCCCCACCTCTGGCCACACCATCTCATCCCTGAACAGCAAGCCCCACGTTTGGGGTAGCGACCCCAGAGCCAGCGTCCCCAGGGGAGGGGAAGGGTGGTCACTTCACCCCAGCCGGAGCATCCGTTTTGCACTGTTTTGCAGCTCGGAGGGATGTAAGAAATCGGAGGCGATCTACAAGCCAACAGGCATCCCGGGGGAATACTACAGCTCTGGTGAGTGGGGGGAGGCCAGCCCTTGGGATGGGGTGGAAACACTTCCCATCATCCCTGTCTGAAGCAGCTGGTTGTCCCGGGGTGCCTGGCCCTCAGGGGTGCCTGTCTGCCTCTCCTGAGGTCCTGGGTGGGACATCCCCCTGCGGCCGGTCACCAGCTGCACCCCAGGGCTGGTCTGTGCCAGGGCTGGTGACCACCCAGCGTGGTGGACCCCCCGCTCCCTCCCTCTGGGAAGCTGCTCTGGGATAAGACGGACACATTCAGACCAAGCTTAAACCCTGGGGCAGAGCAGGTTCATTCTGCAATGGGGCTGTGGATGCATGTTCCCAAGGGATGAAGCAAGAGTGGTTTCCCACCACCTCCAGCCCAAGTGTTAGTCTGACACTGGCCGGGCCACTCCGCTGCCTGCAGTGACCGTCCCCAGACCCTCCTGTGTTCACATTCCTGTCCCTCTGCTCTGCTGTGATCTGTGGGCTCCCCCAGGCTTTCAGAGGAGCCTTAGCAAGAGGAAAAACCAGGAGGGGGAGACCCAGAAGAACGAGGGGCTGGGTGGACCTGGCCCTTGGCATCCTGCGTGGGGCTTCACACTCGTACAGCCCTTTTGCAGTGTGGGAGTTCTCAGGAGGAGGTAATTAATTAATTTTTCGCTTTTCTCCACGTCCTTTTGCAGAGAGAGGCAATAAAACGGTGCGGGTGGTGGATACCGACGGCAAGACGTACGCAGTTATCTTTGCCTCCAGAGTGAAGGACGGGAGGACCTTGCACATGCTGAGGCTCTACAGTGCGTAGCCAGTGGCAGTCTGACCGGGGTGAACAGCTCGGAGGTGTCGGGGTGCTTCGCAGTGTCCCAAGAGGCCAGGAGCCAGGAGGCCCATGGGAGAGACCCCTCCTCACCACTGCCCTCCTACCCTGGGGCTGCCGCGTGTCCCCTGCGTGGCAGGGGAAGGGGCAGTGATTTGGGGCTCGCAGGGGTGGCTGGGGCTCAGGCTTCTGTGCTGTGCTGGGAGTCCGTGGCCTTGGGTGAAATGGGGTGAAGAGCGGGGGTCCTGCTGCAAGGGGGCAGAAACAGTGGGGATGGGAACCAAGAGAGGAGGCACTGTGCTGGTGCCGGGACCTCTGCTTCACCTTGTCCCCTGGGAGGGGTGTCTCATGTTCCTGGCCACCACCGCTCTCCAGGACCTCCACCACTGCCTCCAGCCTTCTCCCCGGGGACCGTCATCCATCCCGTCCTCGCCAGCTACCCAGGAGACGCAGGGACAGGCCACAGCCTGGAGCTAACTCCTCTCTTTGCCTTTAGGCAGAACTCGGGAGGTGACCCCCAAAATCACAGCGCTGTTCAAGAAGCTTGTGAAGGAGAAGAGCTTCACCGATGAGATGATCAGGATACTGCCCAGCCAGGGTGAGCACTGCCCAGCACCCTGTCAGGGTGGCTCGGTCGATACGGGGAGCCAGGACACGTTGGCAGGGACCAGCGTGGCCCATCGCTGCCACAACTTTGTGGTCTGAGCAGGCAGAAGAAAGTGCTGGTAGCAAGAGGCACGCTGGCTCGGCACGTCGCGGCTTTCACCTTGCTCAAGTTCATTCCTGGGTTGTCTGTTTTGGGTGCTAAATGGAACTAGCCGGACCACAGCCCCGGACTCAGCCTTTCTCTTTATTTTCACAGAGGAATGCAGCCTCGATGAAGCATAGGTGAGTTGCTGCAGTGCAACACGGTCTTTGCAATGTCCTCAGCTGGAAATTGTGCCCCTCGGTGCCCCAGCAAGGACCACCATGAACTCCTCAAATTACTCTGGGGGCCAAGTTGTTCAAACCTGTGCTGGAGCTGCCACCAAGGTAGGACCGTTCCCTTTGGAGCTGCTTTTGTAGTGAGGACCCCCAGGGTGCAGCTCCCAGTCGGTGAGCAAGGGCACTTGAACCGAAACCACCGGTTCAGTGGAGAAACGGCTGCAGAGCTTATCCAGCAGTGAGGGCCGGGACACCAGCTCTCGCCAAAGGGGCTTTGGGGTTGTGGACCGGCAAAACCGGCCAGAGGTTGGGTTGATGTCTCACCACACAAAACGTGGTTGTTGTTGGCTCACCCTGGCGTGTGATTTCCCAGCACACCAGTACACATTCAGTTGTAGGGGTTAGCTAGAAATCCACTCCTGGAGATGGCTCACCCTACAGAGCTGGGGAGACCTGGAAGAGAAGACACTGATCCTGGTGGAGAGCCCTGCTTGGCCATCTCCATTAGCCTCCTCTCCTGGCTGGAGAGCAGCTCCATGGAAAGGGACCTGGGGGTCCTGGTGGCCAGGAAGCTCAACATGAGTGAGCTGTGCGCTGCTGCGGCCAAGAAGGCCAATAGGATGCTGGGTTGCATCAAAAAGGGCATCGCCAGCAGAGATAAAGCAGTCATTATCACACTCTACTCGGCGCTTGTCGTCAGGCCACACCTGGAATACTGTGTGCAGTTCTGGTCCCTGTTATACAAAAAAGCTGTGGCCGGGCTGGAGGGGTCCAGAGAAGGGCCACCAAGATGATGGAGGCTCTGGGCAGCTGCCGTATGGGGACAGGCTGAGAGCTGGGCTTGTTCAGCCTGGAGAAAAGGAGACTTAGAGGGGATCTCATCCCCATGGACCAGTGCTTAAAGGGGAGCTACAAAGAAGATGGAGACTCCCTTTTTACAAGGAGTCCCATGGTGAGGACAAGGGGTAATGGGTACAAGTTACTGCCAGGGAGATTCTGATGGGACACGAGAGGTAAATTTTTCCCAATGAGAACAGTCAATATTGGAATAATCTCCCCAGGGAAGGGGTTGACTCCTCTACGCTGAACACATTTAAGATTCAGCTGGACAGGGTGCTGGGCCATCTCGTCTAGACTGTGCAAATTCTTGCCTAGAAAGGTTGGACCAGATGATCCCTGAGGTCCCTTCCAACCTGGGATTCTGTGATTCTATGATTCTCACCTCAAATACTTAGCCCACCTCTCCCGGCTGTTTTCTAGGAGGTGCGGGCTGGCTGGTGGATGCTCCTGCTGAGCAGTGCAAGACCCACGCTCTGAAGCTCCAGGCTGCTGCTCCGCCACCCCTCTTCCGAGCTCGATGATTGAGGCTCTGACATGTCTCCTGCTCCTCCAGCACCCAGTCCCTTCTTTTTGCCAAATAAACAGAAACTCACCCCGGAGCTTGGTGTAGCTGTCTGGGGAGAACCTGGGGTGCTCGGGTGTGTGGTCCCTTCTGTTGTCCTCCTGGGATCTGTGGACGGTGAGCAGCCAGGGGTGATCCTGGGCTGAGCTCACCCAAGTGAGGGCAGTTTTGGAGCCCACCAGGATTTTCCCTCCTGCGTGCCTCCCACAGGACAGGACCACAGCCAGGCAGAGGTGAGGCAAAAGGTGCAGTGAGGCTGGAAATCCCGTGGGCACGAGGGGCTGGGTAGAGAAAGGCCATGGGACTTGGCCACAGAGATTGAGGTTGGGGTTTGGAGGGCTGCAACCGCCACCACCATCCAACTCACCTTCCCTCCACTCGCCCTGCTGCGATTGCAGCCCTCTGCTCCCCTGGAGCCCCGCTCGTCCAGCAGCTCAGCCTGGGCCAAGGCAGGGACAAGACTCAGCTTTGGGAGCTCTCAGCCCTGCAGTGCTGCAGGGCTGGTGGAAGGTGGAAGGTGGGTGTCTGAATCCTCCGGACCCAAACCTGGAGAGCTGCTGTGGGGCTGCTCATGGTCTCTGCCCCTGGGCACCGCGCAGAGAAAGCCCCCACTGGAGTCAGGTTATCTGGTGGTGGTGGACATCTGCCTCCCGAGACTGTCTTCCTTTGAATTTAGATTTCTGAAATCCCACGCCATCCTTCCCTTCCTGCTCTGTTCAGCTCCTCAAATCCACCCAGGAGAAACCACAACCTGCCCAGGGTAACCCGTGTCCCCAGTGAAGCCCTGCCACCCCACACAGGCTCATCTCCAGGGCTCGGGCAGGGCTCGCAGGCACTGAGGTCTGGCAGGGTATGAAGCACCTTGTGCCTCTCCTGGAAAAAGAAGTTCCTCCAAAACCCTCTCTGCTGGGCCTTCCACCCTGCCTGTCCCTGGCCAGCCTGGCCGGTCACCCAGGCGGTCGTTTCAGCCCGGACCTGCCTTGCTGCTGCGTGACGGCAGCAGATACCCCTGGAAGGTGTCGTCCCAGCAGCTGAGCACCTCGGGATGTTCCCAGGGGCTCCTGCCTCCTCCCACGGACCAGGAAAATACGTTTGGGAAACTGCCTCTCGTGATCTTGAGGATCATGAGAGCTGGACACGTCCCAGCAGCAGCAGGGCAAGGGACCTCATTGGGACTTCCCAACCCAGTGTCATCTCCACCCTCTTTGGAAGGAGCCCAGTGTTTCCAGCAGGAATTGTCCCTAGCAGTTTGGATTGGAACAGTTCAGCATTTGCCGCGCTCCCAAGAGCACCGGGCCCACACGCAGCTTTGCCTGGAGGCTTGTTTTCGGTACATGCATTGATGCAGATGAAAACATCCTGCTGCCAGCAACGCCCTTCGCCGAGGGCTTTGTGTGGCGGGGAGTCCCGGTGCCTCCACATCGTGTTCCAGCCAAATGTTTCCTTCCTGCTGTCTGCAGGCATCACTCTGCAGACAGCGGTGAGCTCATTTCTCTTTACCACCGGCATTTTCCACTCCTCCCTTTGTCCGTCTGTTTGCTCCCTGTGCCCCGGAGCAGGATGCACACAGGCTGCAATTTCAGCTCTTTTCTGGGTGTCAGCCCCTTCCGTGCAGAGCAGGCGGGGGGTCCCCACAGCAGCCCCCCACGATCCCGCAGCGGTCCCATCAAGCCTGTCCCTGTACCTGCTGCTCATCCAATGCTCATCGGACCGCGCAGTCCCTCTCCCACCACCCTGCCTTCGACCACAGGCAGGTACAGGGGCAACAAGAAGCACACAGGGACAGGGTGAAAAGGAGGTAAAGAGACTGTACCTGACCCCTTTATCCCCCAGCAAACCTGGCCAGATGTCATTGTATATTTAATGACATGGGACATTTCTTCCCTGAATGTTCCCAAGGGCTTCCTGGGGTGAGGCACCTTCTCGGCACTGGCGGCATCCTGCAGCGAGGAGCTTCACCACCCGTCTCTGCACTCCTTTTCGCTTGTCGCAGGGGTTTCACTTGCAGCTCCTTGGCTGGGCGCTGTGGGAGCACGCTGGTGGGACGGGCTGGTGGGGACTGGGTTGGTGCAGCGGAGATCAGCCCAGGCACCCAGGGTGTACGGGACGAGCCCCAGGCGCCTGTACCGTGAGCCCGGACGCCCTAAAAGAAGGTTCCAGGAGTTGAGAGAGGGTTAAGTCACCAGGAGGGGCCCAGTGCCACTTGTCACTTCTCTTGATTTGACGGGTGTCTCAACAACTTCTGGAACTGGGATGAAAGAAGGTTCCAGATGTCCAGGAACTGAGGCCAATAAATAGGGGCACGTGCAAGCCTACATGGGCTTTCTACCTGGATACCCCCGTTGGCAGGTCCGATGCTGGATCCAGGATTGGTGATCTCTTTCTCTCTCTCTCTCTCTCTCTCTCTCTTCCCTCCTGAAGTCGTCGAGTAATGCAAGGCTTCCCTTTATTTCCCATAAAGCCTCATAGCTTAGGTTGATATAATTGTTAGAGGGCCAACATTTACAGAATATTTGCTCTATAGAAATCTCCCGTTAAAGTTGATGTTTATGTACGGACCTTGAGTGTTATTTCACTTTAATCCACACAGAGGGGATTTGTGAATCCGAGTCGCTCCCCTGTCCCTGCAGGTGGGACATGGCACGGGTCCCAACCGGCTGCTGGAGAGAGCAGAGGGGTGATGGGGCAAGGGAGGTGCTGGACCAGCCTTTGATGTGTGAGGAGCAATTCGGAGACACAGCCGATGGCTGCGGTGCTTGCTGGTGATGTGAGACTATCTTCTCTATTCCTCCTCTTCATGCTGTTGCAGGTCTTAAATCTTTAACAAGTCTCCTTGCTGTCCCAGCTGTGCCTCTCACCCTTCTCTCTCCCTCCCCTGCTTAGGCCATGTCCCTGCTGGAGCTGGGTGACCAGACCTGGACCTCCACCCAGCTGAGAAGGTCTGGGTACAGCTTAGATCTACGTGATGCCTTGTCCTGTTCCCCGATCTTCTCCTAACTTCTCCTCATGCTGCAGCTGCCACCTTTGGCTCCTGCTGCACGTGGACAAGAGGTTTTACAAGACGTCTGTCGGCACAGTGAGCTCCCTGGGTGATCTTCCTCCCTTTCTCTCTCTCTCAGCCACTCATTTATCCAAGTGAGGATCTTCCTTCCTAGCCTATGGCAGCTTGTTCCCTGCAAGCTTTGATGAAGACCCTTCTCAGCTGACCAGGGGATGTCCAGCACCCATATCTTGTTGACTCCTCCAGAAACTGTATTTCCAAGGTGTGATCTTCCTGTGCAAGCATTGGATTCAGTCTCCCCTGTGACATAATTTGTCCATACATCAGCCAGGTCTGCCATTTATTACAGCTTTTGTGAGGATCTGCCCACACTGCATAGTAGATCCTACTTGTCTGTTGTCTCTTTACCTCCAACAACCTCTGTAAAAACCAGTGTATTTGCTTCTTCTAGTCTTCTGGTGAAAACTAGAGGTAGCAAAGGTGAGTCCAAGCAGCAGATGACATGCTGCAGTGAAAAGTTTGGGTTTCATACCTGATATACTTCGACTGGAAATGTCATCTCCTCTGTCTTACTACTCACTTGTACTTCTGCACTGGTGGGACAGACCCTCTCAGGTGTTAGCAAAGGCGGTCATCTAGCCTGGGGATCCACCAAAGCTCCTCCTCAGCCAAGGCGGATGCAGAGTTTCCTCACTTTTTTATCAGCTTATTTTCTTTGAATACTCACTCTGAATTTGACTGGCTACCGGCCAAACATTTTCTAGTGTTAAATTCTCCCAGTGCCTTTGAAGAAAGGAATATAAGTAAGTGCAGATGTCATTCCTGAGAGTAGAGGAGCAAGGGGACAAATCTGATGCCTTTGTTGTTTGTCTTATGTTGTTGCCAGTTAACTTACCCGGGGTCATTTTACTGTCTTCATGTGGATACAGCTTCGGCAAGTTTAAGAACATTTATCTTACTTCTGATGAGCTTCTTTGAATTGATTTAATCGTGCTGACTTCCATTTAGGCTTTCCCTTTATAATGTTGTTTAGGGTTTCTGCTTGCTAATATCAGCTTAAGCGCTCAGAGTGAAGCTAAGCTGGTCTTTCCAGACAATCTCTGTGCCATATGTGATATTTAATCCTCTTGACTTTCCATTTTTTCCTTTTTAAAAATAAAACGTGACTGTATCAAATCGTCTCTGGTTCTAAGCACAGCGCTGGCTGTCATGAGAAAGGCGTTTTGATTTCAGCCCATGAGCTCCTCCTTGCTGCTCAGGACCTGTGGGGTCTTGGCCATCCCAAAAACCTGAGACCACGGGTGCCCATCCAACCTGCCCGGAGCAACCATGTGTTAGAGCCTCCTGGATGCCCCTTTGCATGCAACAGGTGCCAGCACCACCGTCACCAGCCGGCGGTATGGTCACCACAGCAGGAGTCACTCCGATGACACGCAGTCATCAGGTCTTGTCCGTCTGTCTTGGATGGTGTAGAGTGAGACCGTGGGGTTCCCCATGGGACGTGGCACCTGGTGGGTGCCAGCCCAGCTGAGCCCTTCCCCACCCTCCAGCCTCAGGGCCATCCCCCGCCAGCATCGGGGCGATGGGCATCGGCTCTCGACAGCGCAGGCATAAACGATTTGAACTCTCACGGGTCAGGAGTGAGTCACCTCTAAATTGCCAATTACCGTTGTAGACACCTCTGTGCTGGTCTGAGCCCCGCAGAGGAATAAACGCTGGTTTTGCTCCCTGGTTTGGGAAGGGGCAAATATAGCTCCTGTCCCTGGGCGTTGTAGTGGCACAACAAGCCCCCTGGAGCCTTCTCAGAAGTTAAGACTGCAGAAGTTCAGAAACTTTTAACGACACAACTGAGACCCATTAAAAGTGAGGAAAAAACCCTCAGTGCTGCTGGGGTGGCAAGGTGCCCTTTTGGGCCACGGCTTCACGAGGCACCGGCACCCAAAACGCAACTTGCTTCGTACGTTCCCGCTTCCTCCAGGTGTTGAAAGCTGTTGGAATTCGATGGCTATTTTCAACCTGGATCATCTCAGGACGTGGTTTTATACCCTGGCTCCATGACTGGCTGACCCAACACATGGGAAGTGTCTGGTGGCCTGAAGGTGGGAAGCAATGGGGCTGGGGACTTCCCAAGCTGCCAGGGTCAGCATCTCCTGAAATGCATGAAGATGCATCAGTCCCAGCAATGCCCAGTATCAGTGACGATGCACAAGCTTTGGGGACAACAAAGCTTTGGGGACAGGTTGTTATGCTGGAGCTGCCATTCAGAGAGGCCACAGCAGCCCCAGAATGGGGTAGCACAAACCTCCTGACGTTCAGCCAAGGCAAATGCAAACTCCTGCCACTGGGCTGGGCTAATCCCGTGCAACTGGGCAGACTGGGCCTGCAAGGAGATGGCAGCATTGCAGGAAAAACCCTGCATGTCCAGCAGGCTGCAAGCTGAACATCGGTCAGCAGAGTGCCTTTGCAGCCAAGGCAGCCAGATGCACCCTGGTCTGGGTTAGCGAAGGGCAGCCATCAGCTCGAGGGAGCACTTGGGAGATTGTGTTGGGAGAGCTGGGTCCACTTTAGGGCTCCCCAGTACAAGAAAGGTCCTGAGAAACTGCAGAGAGCCCCGTGGAGGACACAAAGCTGGTCAGGGCCTGGAGCACAGCACGTACGAGGAGAGACTGAGAGAGGCAGGCTGGTCCAGCCTTCAGAAGGGAAGGCGAAGGAGACATCTGGCTGCTGTCTCCAGCTGCCGCAGGGGAGGACCTGGAGAAGACGCAGCCAGACTCTTCCCAGAGTGCTCAGTGGTAGGCAACGGGCACGAGCTGCAACACAGCAAATTCCAGTAGGACAAAAGGAGAAAGTTCTTCATCATGAAGGTGGTCCTGCACTAGAGCACGTCCAGAAACGTGGCTGAGTACCTCCCCATCCTTGGAGGTATCCAAACTGAGGTGGGCAAGTCCCTGAGCAACCTGATCTAACTTTAAAGCTGGCCCTGCTCTGAGAAGGGGCAGGACCAGAGACCCCTGAGGTGCCTTCCACCCAAAATCCTCCTGTGGCTCCCCAGGCCATGGAGATATGCAAACAGGACTGATAACGAGGGACCCAGCTGAACACGGCCAGCTGAGCACCAAACGCTCATAGAAATTATTTATTCATTATTGGCCACCCATAAATTAATTATAATTATGGCCAATACCGAGGAAGATGTCCACTCTAACACGTGTGGTCTCGGTGTGCTCTCAGCCCTCCCTCCTCTGCCCCTGTGGCCGTCCCCTGCGCTGCCTGCTGCTGCCAGACACCTGCGGGCAGAGCCGGGAAAGGCCTAGGCTGCTGTGGTGAAATAGAAGGAGGGAGACTTTAGGCTCCAAAACGCACTTGTGTGCGCTGGAAGTGGGAAGAGGGGTTGAGTCGGAGGGGCAGGGAGAAGTGCCGCATCAGGGAGAGGTGCTCCTCTTTCTGGCCAGCGTCTCCATCACTCTCCCCTCCCCGAAGATGTGGATGCTGTCAGGCCCCACCCTGACCTTTGCAGATTGGTGCATCTGGGGAGAAACTTCCCTTCCATATTCCCAAATTCCTCAGAGGTGGAAGGTCTCTGAGCAGCGGTTCAGAGAAACAACCTACCTTATACTTGCTAGAGCCCCTGAAGTCACTCTTAAATCTAGATGAGCTTGTTTAGATGAAACCAAGGTCATCCAGCAAAGCCAGGAGGTACATTCTCGGTGCAAAAGTGGGGAAAACAAGCTAGAAAAGGAACACACAGGCTGAAGAGCCAAACTCTGACGTGTTCCTGGACTCGGGCTCTTGCTTAGGGGAGTCTCTGAGCCCCTTTGGCTGCAGAGGCCGCCGTGTACTCCAGCTCCATCGCAGAACCACCCCTTGGGTGTCTCTAGCTGCTAAGAAGTTCAAAGACAACTTCAGACCTGCCCCTCAGTCCCAGCCCCTGGAGGTTTGGGGCCGTCTTCATGGGGATGCTGCTGGAGCATCCCACCCCAGGGGGATGTCCACGGTCGGGCACCGAGCACAGGACTCAGCACACCGTGTTCCCTCGCAGCGTGCTTCCCTGCTCCCACGGCATCCCAAAGCCCCGTGCCCGAGGGGCTGTGCGGAGCAATTATGGACTCTGCTGTAACAGGGGATCTTTTCCCAGGTGCCTCCCAGGAGTATATTGAAATCACCCTGGTGTCCCAAACCGCTGGTGCTGCCAGACACACCTGGTGTGGAGAGAGAAAGCATCTTCTCAAGGTAAGCCATGCAGGCACGGGGTCACCCATGTCCCCGACGTCTGTGCGGGGTGAGTGCTTCAGGGCAGGACAGCTGTAGGATCGAGGAGGGAAGGAGCCAGCCCCATGCCGGGGTCCTGCGAGGCCAGCTCTGCCCTGCTCTGCTCTGCGCCCCTCTCCCACGACCAGCAGACGTGCGTGTCCTTGCTGTCCCTCTCATGGCCCGGCAGCCAGATGAGTACCTGGGTGCTGGTACGCGTCTCAAAGTTCACAGCACTGCAGCTCGCCTGCTCGCAGCACGGCAGGAGCCCTGCCCCTACTGCAAACACGGCGCTGCCCACCTGCAGACGCACCCCTCGTTCACCTGTGCCGCAGCCTGTTTCCCATCCGCGTTCCCGGTCTGCCTGGGATGTGGCTCTACAAACCCAGCGAGACCATGGTGTTGGCTTTGTGCAGAGCAGCGCCCATCAGCTGCTCACGAGTCTACCTCGAGCTCACTTGTCTCATATTAGATTTGATTGCAAATCAAATGCAATTTAATTAGCAGAAAGGCAAACAGACACTTCCAATGACGGGCTGATCATCCAGCTAATGAGTATCAGACCAGCAGATGTAATTGCAAACCCCTACAGTTATCGGAAAATGAAATGAAGATGCCACTTGCATCCCGGTCACACAGCGCCTTTGACATCTCCTCCTTCCCCGGCTCGCGGGCTGGAGGGCACTGCGGGGGGACACGCACGGTCTGCCGTGCCTCATCCCTCCTGCAGCCTCCACCTCCCAGTGAGGCAACTGGTGCCAGAGAAGCCAAGCTGGTTTTCTGGTCGCCCAGACTGTGGCGGTGCCCTGGGGACACCAGGTCCTTGGTAGGCCCCCAGTTCTGGGGAGGCCACGGGGCACAGGGAGGGACCTGGGGCTGGGTGACCTCCCCAGGGGTTTTGCGACGGGTTTTTCTGTGTGCCATCTTCCAGATGAACCAGACATAGTTTTCTACCTCTGCTTCATTAAACCAATGCAAAGGCTCTGTGGACACCTACTTATACTTAGAACAGGTTTATTTTAGGTAAAGAGAAAAGTTTTCAGTGGTGACAAAGAGATTTAGGAACCAAAACCCCTCCTGCCTTTGCCCCATGATGTGGGCACTCTGGGCCCCAAAGCTCCTGAGAAGGCATCACGTGGGACCTGGGCTCCTTGTCCAAACCCTGGTGCGTTAGATCTAAGGAGATGATTCCTGGGTCAAAGTCATTTTTGAAACTGGGTTTAAGCTGCGAGCTCTTGCAGGCTTGCCCGTGCCAGGGTTACCCACAGCAGTGTGCTCGAGTGAAGGGCTCTGCTCCCCGATGCTGCAGGCATCTCCCTGCTTGGCTTTGCTTCTCCAGACTGACCACATCGCGCCGTGTCCTCTCCGATGGACTCTCCCCTCTCCAGGCATCCTGGCAGCCTGGCTCAGCTTCCCCCTCCTCGAGCGGGCTCCCCGCTCCCCTGCACCACCCAGCAAGGTCTCACTAGCGTGCCACAGCATCAGTATTTCCCCACATGGACTGGAAACCCTTCCGCTGCCCCATGGCCAGTTTGGCATCCTGTTCCACACTCACGATTCATGACTACCCTGGGCTGAGCGGACCACTGGGTCTCCAGCTGGGGATCCTGTAGGCAGACAGACTGCTCCATAGTCCCAGAGCTCCTGTGCCCACCTAGTTTTCTTTCTTTTTCTTTCCCCTAAAGCCTTGCAAACGCCTGGTGCTGGATTCCTCTTCTCCCAACAGACACAGCCACCATCACGAAGACACTTTGCACCCTCACTGCGGGAGAAGCAGCATTCATTCTTCCTGAATTCAGGTCCAGCCACGCTCCCCTTCCGCAGCCCTGCTGACAGGCAGCAAACCTCTGAAGACTCCCCTCCCTCCTTGATGCTGCTGTGCCTGTGCTCTCGTGTTGTCACCGGCACCCTACCCTTGCCATAAATTGTCACTGTCCTCCCGGAAAACCGGGAGTGGGCAATGCCTGATGTCCAGGGCACTGAACCGAGAAGCACTGCGGGGCTGCCTGTCCTTCAACTACATGACTGAAGGGCGTATATTAATCTCATAACACTAGAAGCAATTTTCACAGTCTCCCTGCGCTCCTTCATCTTTCAGTGCAGACTTTGCTTCCCGCTTTTCAGGCTCTTTTCTTTCCTTCCAGACTTTCCACTCTTTCCAAATCTTTCCACTCGGCGTATATACGTTGTTCATTTGCTAGGGGAGAAGCCCTGCTCCACCAGCCTCTCCCTTGTGCTAGAGAGGGACTTTTTAGCTGGGTTTTGCACCTTTGCTTTCATGAAATCCCAGCTCTTTTCTACGTTTGCATGCTCGACTTCCCAAATCTGCCCAGCTGCAGTAACCAGCTCTCCTCACTTGTCCTGATTTGTGCTTGTTCACAGCCGCAGCCACCAATCTGCTCCTATTGATCTTTCCATTTACGCAAAATGGCGTTGACTCATGCCTACTCTAGCTGAAGTTATTTTCTCAGATAGCTCTTCTAAAAACAGCCTATTTTTCAGGAACAGGTACAAAAAAAACCCATCAGCTCGCATCATGCTGTGACCTGGTGAAGAGATATGTGAGATGTCATATCCAAAGGATATCTGGAATGACGATTACAGACAAGGCTGTGATTTATAACCTCCCCACTCCAAAGAGTTACTCTTCCTGGAAGAATTTCTCTCCTGGGGCTTTGTCCTTGGCCCAGGCTGGCTGGGGGATCTGTGACAGGCTCCCAGCACTGTCCGACAGGCCTTCCTTTCCCTCCTTCCCAAAGCAATTCAGATCCAGGAAGATCTTTTGATGGTGCCTTTCAGCCTCTTGTGCTGCGCTACCCTTCCTCCTCGCCTCCTGTTCTCACCCTCTCCTCCTGCGCCCTCCATTGCCCCTGCTCTGGTCACGCCAGCCGTTTCTCTGACCTCCGGGAACATCTGCTGCCATGGATGGCTCCATGTAGTAATTTGATTTCTCCATACCAGCTTTGCATGAGGCCACAATCGCTTGTGTGATTTCCTATGGACCATCCGCCCTTCCTGAGCCAGAGACACCAGCCTTTGCTGCCCGTGCCGCTCTCCCAGCTGCTCTTATCCCTCCAGGTGCTTCCCTTCCCTCTGTGGTTATGCCCTTGTTTAGCAGCTCCTGCTCTTCCAGCGGAACCCAAACCAGCATGGAGAGTACACACCTCTCCTTCGACCTCCGTTCCCTTCGTGGTTCAAAGCTTCAGACCCCTGAAGGCTTCTCCCATCCCGCTGGCGTGCCTCCTTGCATTGAGGAGGGTGTCCGTGGAGGCTCCCAGCCGCTCAAGCACCCCAGCCCTCCCCGTGGCACCCAGCCCTGGGCTGGCTGCTCCTCCCTCCCTCCCTGCTCACACACGCACCCCGACTGCTGGGCACCAGGACAAAGCCACAGCCCAGCCCCGAATCTCCACGTTGTGGAGCACATCCCCAGCATGGTTGCGATGTCGTTTGAGGGTGCTCAAGTCTTCTCAGCCTGGCACCCTCCTCCTCTTCGCTCCTGGCAGATGTTCCCACACTTCCCTCTGGAAGGACGCGGTGACAGCTCTGTCAGTACCAACCGCTTCTTGCAGGCTTGCGCGAATCTCTGATCATCTCCTTACTGCTCTTCCTGTGGATTCAGTGGGTTTAGGCTCACACTCAAAATCTGCTGTAGCTCATCTTCGTTTATCCCTGAGCTCCAGTTTCTCGTTAGATTCAGTCTTTCCCTTTTCCTGCGGGCTGGTGTCTCTGCTTTGCCTTGCCACCCTCAAGCCTCTTCTTTGAGCTACACCATCACCTTCAGATGCCTTTCTGGTCCTCCTGTGGTCTCTCAGACTCCCAGAGGTCGCTCCCCTTGCATTGCTTTCTGGGTGTGAACGTGAGGCTAACATCTACAGTGCAGTATTTGCAAGCAGACACCTTCTTTGTAACATTTTAAGATTTCTTTTTTTTTTTTTTTTGAGATCTGCTCCCACAATCTGTGATGGAGAGGGGAAGCAGGAGATCCTCCTGTATCTTCAGTAATGGTGTAAACACAATTTGCTCCCATGAAGGGCAGCAACTGCTCAGGCAGGGTCCAACCTGTCACATTTTGTGGGATCTTTAGACCAATCTCCAGTTGCAGTCTGGGAAACCTGGAGCGGGGAGAGGAGCTGCTCTCGTCCGCTCTCGTTTAACAGTCCCTGGGATCCTTACTGACCGCAGTGGTGAGGTCCCAGCTCTCTCTGGTGTCCTTCAGGTGACACAGAGTTGGGGCTTGCCTTGAGGATTGAAACCCCATGGGCTGAGACCCACCAGCTGCCCCCGCAGACGTATCCCCCCGAGCCCCGGGAGCGAGGTGTGAGGGGTGCCGGGGCAGCGGCAGGGCTTCAGCCCACCGCACAGCAGAGCGGGGGGCTGGTGATGCCCCACGGCAGGGCTGAGCGCTCACCCTCCTTCTACCTGTCCTTACCTCCTCCTGCTCTCCCTGTAGATGAGCCCCAAATCCCTGCAGCGGGGAAATCTCAGCACCCCCACCATATTCCTTCTCTCAGGATTTTCCAGTGCCTACAGAGCACGGGTGACCTTCTGCCTGTGCTTCTCACTCATTTACCTGGTGACGGTGCTGGGGAACCTGCTCATCGTGACCCTGGTCTGGCTGGACGCCCACCTGCACTCCCCCATGTATTTCCTCCTGGGCCACCTCTCCTTCCTGGACATCTGCTACTCCTCCGTCACCCTCCCTAAGATCCTTGGAGACTCCTTCTCACCGCAGAAGACCATCACCTTTGTGGGCTGCATCATGCAGATTTACTTCTTCCTTTGCTTTGGGGGCTCCGAGTGCATGCTCCTGGCTGCCATGGCCTACGATCGGTACCTGGCCATCTGCCACCCCCTCCACTACCCGGCACTCATGAGCAAGAAGATGTGCCACTGCTTAGTGGCTGTTTCGTGGCTGAGCGGCTCCTTCTCGTCCCTGATCCAGGCCTTCCTCACAGCCCGCTTGCCCTTCTGCGGGTCCAACGTGATCGACCACTTGTTCTGCGAGATACCCTTCTTGCTGAAGGCGTCCTGCAGCCCTAACGCTCCCCTCAACAAGGCCACCTCGTATGCTTTGGCTGGGACTATTGCAATGGGCTCTTTCCTCCTTACTCTCGTGTCGTACGCTCGCATCATCAGGGCTGTCCTCCAGAAGGGAGCGGGGACGCAGAGGGCCTTTGCCACCTGCACCTCCCACTTGACCGTGGTGTCCCTGTTCTTCGGCGCCGGGGCCGTTGTGTACCTGGTGCCTCAATCCAGTGGCTCCAAGGAGATGGACGATGTCCTCGCCCTGCTGTACGCCGTTGTGACCCCCATGCTCAACCCCATCATCTACAGCTTGAGAAACAGCGAGGTCAAAGGGGCCATCAGGAAGGCCCTGCGCAGGGGGGTATTACAGGTGTCCACCAAGGGTGCAGGCATCGCCGCTGAGCGACCCCCACCCTCCCCGCGGCAGGGATGCGGCTCTTGGTGACCCAACACACGAGAAGGGGTCTGGGGCTCCCGGTCGGGCGGTGCTGCACGGTGCTGGTGGGGACACAGCCAGCAGCTCCTTGCTCTCCCTCACCAACGCATCCAATGCTCAGAGCCGTTATTGCCCGGTGGGGACTGGGTACCTGATTCACAGCATCGTCTCCCTTTGTGTCTGAAAGCCCCCAGCACAGCTGGCTTGAACGCGCAGTGCCAGCTTCAGAAAGCCCACCTCACGCAGGTACGACCCCGGGCAGGCGAGCTGTGTCTCGTCCCATCCCAGGAGCCGAGTACCGTCCTTCCAGCGTGGAGCACCGCAGAGATCTTCACCCTCTCGGACCGGTGGCAGAAGGATGGCACGCAACGTCCTCTGGAGACCTGAGTAGATTAGGAGGGAATTTTGTAAAATTGTTAATTGCTTGGCCGCGGGCGTTCTCCCAATAAGTAATTTTGGGAACTGTTTTCCCAAGGAATAGGTATTGCCCAGGTAGAGAAGCTGTACTGGCTGTCCACACGCTGCCTTTGATGTGACGATGCCCTTGCTAAGCCTTATTTTTTTAATCATTTATCTACACCAGGGCTTTGTCAGGCTTTCTGGAAAGAGCTTTTATTCCTAGGCAGAGCCCTTTCCGAGGCGAAACCCTGCGCAAAGCACAGCAGCAACGCTCGGCTGTTTGCATCTCCTGTTAAGTGGTGGATAATCTTGCCTGGGCTGGACTTGCAGACGCTGCAGAGCCGGATGTCTTTCCCTTCACGCAATAAAATATGTATAAGTAGGAAAACCATTGTCAGGGGACCGATCTTTGTAGTTTCAGGAGTCAAAGTTAATCCAGGGAACGGAGAGCTGCTTCTGCGTGCAAAATGGTGGCGATGAGGCAGGGGCGTGGGTGGGAGAGCAGATTAATCTGGTTCATGGCGTGCCTGCAGGAGGGGTTCAGGGGCTCTCGGCAGCGCACGGAGCTGGGGAGGTGTTACCTGGTGGTCGTAAATAAAGGGGTGTGAAAGGATGCTGTGACCACTGCTCAGTGTGCGCAAGAAGATACGCCTACAGCACAGCGACACACGTCCTCCTCGGACCTCGGCTGAATGCTGGGCTGGGATTTCTTTACGAGTAAGACTCCTACTTAGCAGAAATTATGGGAACTGGTTTCCTGTGATTGGAAACACCCCCATCCCTGATGGAGCCAAGGATTTCCCAGTAGGAGCCCAACGTGCCTTATCCCGCTCCGGTGAGGATGCAACACGTCCTCCCAGAGCACACAGACAAGGCAGGGCCGGTTGGGGAACCCAATTTTTAGGACATCTACAAAATCAGCAACTCCTTTGGAAATAAAACAGGAATTTCACATCCCTTCCCACCCATGGTCCCCAGGGCAGGGTGAGCCAGAGCCATCGGCCACCCCTCTGCTCTCCCTCCTGCCAGGGAAACCTCTGATTTCGTGACCGCTCCTGCCAGTTGGAGCTGCTTTAGTATCTGGCCCGGCGTGCAGCTCTGGAGGCACCAGGCGGGGGAAGAGGATGGAGAACCCCTGTGGCAGGGAAGGGTCAGGCACCACAAGTCCGGAGTGTGCTCCGTGCTCAGCCTTCACCAACTCATGACGCCGATGGGTGAGACCACACCCCGATATGGACCAACGGAGCTCACCGTAAAGACCAGCAGCATCACTAGGGATAAAAGAAACATATATCCCTTTTATCAGGCTGTTGGGGAGATCCCTGCTTTCTCTAGAGCAGTGGTCTCCAAAGCGAGGTGCTTGCACCCCAGGGGGTAACGCAGGACAATCCATTGGGGTGCTGGAAGAGAGTATTTTTGATACCATTAATAAATAAAGTAAAATAAAATAATATTTTAAAACTAGTGTTTATTTAATCTTTATCTTGTCCTTTTAAAATGTCTGTTACTGTGTATGTTTTATAATGTACACGTATATAATTTATGAATAAATATACATATATTGGGGATGCATGCTCAAAAGTTTTTCACTGATAAGGGTGTGCAATCAAAAAAGTTTGGAGGGCACTGCTCTACACCACCACATCTGAGCAAAAAAGAGTCTGAGGGAGTGAAGCTTTACCCACAGCAAAGGAAGATTTAGGGATAAAATGAGGATCACCTCTGCGGACGGGACACACCCAGCCCCTGGGACCAGGCGGGATGCACCCCAGGGTGCCGAGGAGCTGGTTTGGGGCTCTCCATCGCTCTGGAGCCTCTCGCTTTGACCCTATGGAAACCGTCAGCGGGGCTGACGCTGGCAGAGAATCTCTCGCCCCCTTCTCCCTGCCCTCCCGCAGAGGACCTGAGGGGATCGCGCTCTCTCAGACCTCGGTAGGAACACGCCGTTCAGCTGCAGGCAAGGAGGAACCCAGCTAACGATGTTGTCTTGGCACTGGCCATCGCACAGACGGGATGAGGGAGGGTTTGCTCCGCTGCCCCTGAGGATCCGTGCGCAGGGATGAACGCTCTGAGCTGCCTGTGGAGCTTGTCCTTCTCACAGGTGTGCTGAAGATGAAGGTCATTTTCTTGCTCCTGGGGTTGATACTTCTGTTGATGCTTCAGGCCCGGCAAAAAATCCCTCTGAAAGAATATTTTGATGGAGAGAAGGTAACGCCACTGGAGGGAGCTTTTCCATGGTGGAGGACGGGGAAAACGCCTTGCCTGGACACGGTCTCCCCGAGGGAGCAGAGGTCAGACAAAACCCACTTGCCTCTTTTTGCAAGGACCCCAGCTCCTGCTGGAAGTCAAAGTCCCTCAGGCTCCCTGGCATTCAACGGCGGGGCGTTTGGGTGCCTGAACGCCTTAGCGGGGCAGTCAGCGGGGTAGGGAGGGTCACAGAGTACCTGGGTTTGGCCAAGTGGATCCTGCACTGGGTTAGCTCTTTACGGCAGACCGCTGTTGTGCCTGGCTGAAGAGATGCCTGTCCACCCCATCAGCAGCCTGGGCAGAGGAGGGAGTGGGGGCTCCTGCTGTCCCCGAGTCTCTCGTTGCTCTCTGTATTAATCAGTGCAGAGCCGTTCTCCCCAGCTCACTGGGAAGCGGTGTGCCATCGCCATAGCTTCCCACTCCAGCTGGATCGAAGACCTCAGGAAAAATGGGAAGATGTCTGTGAGCACCATATTTCAGCGTGATGGTGAAATAATTATCAAAACTTTAATTCCTGGGTAAGTGTCAGTGCAAATCTTCTCATTCGCTATGGCTTTCACCCAGGGCTCCTCTCCTTCTTGCTCTTCACCTCGGTTAGCTCTTGAGTTCTTCGTAAAACATAGAAAGAACTACATGGGGGTTGTTGGTTCCTGGTAATACATGTGTGCTGATTGTGCGCTGATTGTGCGCATGGACCAGAGCCGTCAGGAGCTGGAATGGCGATCAACCAGCTGTAGAGAAATACGGTGGACATGGGAGGACCTGCCACGTGGCTGGAGACTTCAGGAGATGAGACCAGAGGGGCCGCCGTGCCAGAGCTCTGCGCCCAGGCAGGAGGTGTCCAACAGCTGCTCCTGCTGCCGATTCGGACTTGAGGTACAGCCGACTTTGGCAAAAATGGAGCAAGGGACTGGGCCAGGAGCCCTCCAGCCCGTGGGGGAGGTTTGCTCCTTCGGGTTGCAGGTGGAGAATTAGTTCATCCCTGGGTATTTGTGAAGCACCTTTGAGTGGGCAGCGTCGGGGTCTGGAGAAACATCACTACATCACAGAAATGAGCCAGAAATTTTGTATTTAATCTGTCTTTAGCAGTGCAGGATTGTGTTCAATCCCCATTCTGGGAGCACGTCTGAGAAGAGAGGTCATAGAATAGAATCATAGAATCATAGAATTGTTAAGGTTGGAAAAGACCCTTAAGATCATCGAGTCCAGCTGCTAACCCAGCACTGCCAAGGCCACCACTAAACCATGTCCTCAAGCACCGCATCTCCCCGGCTTTTAAATACCTCCAGGGATGGGGACTCAACCACTTCCCTGGGCAGCCTGTGCCAGGGCCTGACAGCCCTTTCAGTAAAGAAGTTTTTCCTAATATCCAACCTAAACTTACCCTGGCGCAGCTTGAGGCCGTTTCCTCTCGTCCTATCGCTTGTTACTGGGGAGAAGAGACCAACCCCCACCTCGCTACAGCCTCCTTTCAGGCAGTTGTAGAGAGCAATAAGGTCTCCCCTCAGCCTCCTCTTCTCCAAACTAAACACCCCCAGCTCCCTCAGCCGCTCCTCATAAGACTTGTGCTCTAGACCCTTCACCAACCTCGTTGCCCTTCTCTGGACACGCTCCCGCACCTCCATGTCCTTCTTGAAGTGAGGGGCCCAAAACTGAACACAGTACTCGAGGTGCGGCCTCACCAGTGCCGAATACAGGGGCACTATCACCTCCCTGGTCCTATCACCTCCTGGTCAAAATCAACTGAGCTGCTTCTCAGTGGGCATGACTGATGTGGCTTCACATGCTTTAAAGACCTGATGTGAAAATTAGTTTCTTCTTTTGTCTAGCACTGGCTAGAGGATCCCCCTCATTACCTCTGCATTCACCCCAATTAATTGGGCGATGACCCTGTTCCTCCTAGAAAGGTGTCCAGTCTTGGTTAGGAGATGACAAGTGATGGAAACCTTAGCATTCCCTTGACAGCTTCCTCCCAGCCACCGCAACATTGCGAATTATGCCTTGTCTCTAATTGGAATTGCCTGAGCTCAAGCCCCAGGGGCAGCTTCACGCCCCGCCAGGAGCAGCTTGGGCTGGAGCAACAAGGTGACTTCTCAAGCTGCTTTTTGAGGAGACCCACTGGGAAAGCCAAGGGCTTTGCTGCCGCCAGCTGGAGTCCAATGGTCTTCATTTGCTCTCCAGACCTGCAGGATGCGAGGAGAGGATGATGGTCCTAAAAAAACCCTGATCAGTCTGGTCCATACGTAAACTCCCGTAAGAACCAGGAGGGCACGAGGGAGGAGATGGGACCTGACCCAGGAGCAGGGCTTAAGCCCCCCCCAGCACCACGGCGTGAACATCGGCGTGAGCTATTCCCCACCGCGTAGGTGGCAGCTTCATGTACTACCACAAAGTGTATCACGGGGAGCTAGGGATTTCCATGCCGTGCTCCCTGGGCTCCCCGTGCCAGGCCCTTCAGACACCGGTGCTGCCCTTTTAACATCTCCACCTCCGTCCAGGAAAGGCAGTAAGCAGCATTTGTGATAACCTTACAAACCACCCTATGAAGATCAGTCCCAAAATGTTGATAATGCAATACAATCGATTAGGCAACAGTGACTTACTGTCATCTATTCATCATCCACAGGACATCCATAAAATGTAACATACTGCTTAATAAAGATGGGGTTTCTAAAAACTAAAGAAACCAAAGTCTAGTTTAAGCTAATTTTTAATGACCCTGCAGTAAGGAGAGCACGAGGCGGGGTTAGGATGGGTTATACCAACATCTAGAGGTGTCTGTCCCTTGCCACTGCCTATAGAAACATCATTAGTATCTATTAATACAGGTAAATATCTTAATCTAGACATCCAGCATTTAGGTGGCTAAATATCGGCCTAAGTACGTCTCCTGACATCAGTTAGGTACGCAACTCAGCCTTGACATGCACAGCAAAGCAGAGAGGCAGGTCCCATTCCTTAGGAAGGTGGTGTTCTCCATTTCGGGCACGACTAGCACTATATGACATGGAATAAATATATCACAAAGCTCACCACATTTTAGTCCCAGAGCCCAGCCCCACGCACCCTCCCGGCTCTCCGGCTCTCCCTGTGGAGCGTGCTGGAGTCGGGATTTGGGGGTGATGCCATCTGGGACAGAAAGGTCCCCCCTCAGAGAGAGCTCCAACCTCCAGCGTGTGAGACACAGTCTGCACCTCTCTCTCGGTGCAATTGAGTCCCAGCAGGTTCCCCATGGAGGGGTGAGATCCTAAAGCTTGCAGATTTGGGCTGTTAAAAGCATGCTTTATGCCCAAGACTAAATAAACAATGTTCTTTAGGCTCTTCAGGGCTTAGAAGCCCTGATGATGGTCTGGAGGAAAGAAGTGATGCTTCTCTCAAGCACGGTAAGAACCTAAGGCTTTTAGGGGCTGCAGCC
This sequence comes from Theristicus caerulescens, assembly GCA_020745775.1. Classification (NCBI taxonomy): domain Eukaryota; kingdom Metazoa; phylum Chordata; class Aves; order Pelecaniformes; family Threskiornithidae; genus Theristicus; species Theristicus caerulescens. The sequence continues at coordinate 12,771,944 of CM036573.1, forward strand.
CCAGGGGGTCCCAGGTCCATGGGGTCACCCTGAGAGGGAGACATCCCAGCCAGGGGGGCTGGAAGTGACCGTGTCCCACAGCCGGGGGAGAGGTACGGGCAGTCCTGGGGACAAGGCTGGCGTGCCAGGAGGTCCCACGCCGTGCCGAGGTGGGGGCGGTGGGGACGGGTGGGGAGCCGGGATCTGGAGGCCGGTGGGCAGACAGAGAGAGGGACTTCGGGGAGTCGGTCAGGGGTGCACGGGGGTGCACGGGGGTGCACAGGAGGGGGTGATGAAGAGGGGTAAGAGACGTGCGAGGGGTGCAGCGGAGGGGTGCTGGGTATGTGGGGGGTAGAGGAGGGGTGTGGGGGATGCTGTGCGCAGGGGAGGGATGCTGGGTGCGGGGGTTGCAAAGGAGGGGTGCAGAGTGTGGAGGGTGGGGGGTTTGGATGTGGGGGGTGCAGAGGAGGGGTGCAGGGTAAGGCTCAGGCAGGCAGGACGTGTGCGAGATGTGCACAGCCGCTCCAGGAGCTGCCGGAGCACCAGGAGCCCGGCGAACGGGGAGGCTCAGCCTGCGTCCCTGCAGGAGGTGATGCCCTGAGCTCATCCCCTCTCCAAACCACCTGTAAAACATCCCACAGCTTATCTCCTGCAGGGAAACATCTCACCAGCTGTGGCCGGGTCAATACGGACTACGCCAGCCACACCATCCTCTTCAGCGACCGGCAATACCAGGGGTTGACCATCTCAGTGCTGTTTCTCCACAGCAAGTGTCTGAGGGAGGACAAAAAGGGTCAGCGATGCCCAGGGGGGCGAGGGGTGCAGGGCCGACCCTCCAGCAAGCCCCTGCCAGCGGGACGGGAGCTGCCGGACAGTTCGTCCCGCTCCTCTGGGGGTTTTGGGGGGCTGGGTGCTCTGGCAGGGCTGCATGGGACCCCCAAAGTGCTCCCAGTGCCACCCCCATGGGAGGAGGAGGAGGCTTGGGGACACCTGGCCAGGCTGCAGCCACGTCTCTGTCCCTGCAGGCAGGGACGCTGAAATGAAACTTGGTGTGATAGAGAAATGCAGAGGCACGGTGGACTTTGCAAGGAGCAGATGATCGTGCTGCCCACAGCCAGGAAGAGCAACCGGCAGCCCCCGTCCCCGGGTCCTGCGTGCCCAGGGGTCCCCTGCGCTCGGCTCTGGCGCGGGGCACAGAGGTGGCGAGCGGCAGAGGGTGATTTTGGCACGGTGCTGTGGCTGCTGCGCCGAGGCCCATGGGGAGCACGGCTCAGCAGCCAGGGCGGGGGTTCCCTGGGGTGCGCTGAGCTGGGGCAGGCCCAGCCCTTGCAGGCAGCGCCTGGGGTGTGAGGCAGGAACATTGCTACCAGCTGGGGTCCGCGGGGGATTTTGGAAGGCTCATCCCTTGGGGTGGGTGCTGAGCAGCTTTCCCCAGCGCCGCGTCACTCCTCGGGCTGCTCTCTGGAGCGGGGATGAGCCTCATCCCTCGTTGTCTTTGCAGAGGAGCGCATCCCGCTGCCGGAGTAGGTGAGCCAGCGCTCCGGCTCTCCCGTCCTGGGGCTGGGACAAGCCCCCAGCGTCTTCCCACCCTCCAGCTGGAGCCTCGGGCGCAGGGACCCCTGGTACAACTGCCCAAAAGCAGCCCAAAAGTGCCCCCCAGCCTGAAGCACCATTCTGGGGAGAGGCTGAGCACCAGATAAAGGCCAGAAAAGCCACTTTTTTCTTTTTTTTTCTTTCTGCAAAGTAAATTGTAAAATCTGAAACTTGGCATTAGCAAAAGATGTGGCCTCAGCCTGCGTTTTGGGAGACTGGGAGCCAGCAGCTGTCTGCAACGGGCCAGAGCCTCGGAGCTGGGGCCGGGCTTGTGGCGAGCAGCAAGCCCTGCTCCGGGGAGGGGGAACGGGACCAGGGCATCCCGGGGTAGCTCAGGCTGGAAGGGACCTTTGCAGGTCTGTAGTCCAACCCCTTGCCCCAGCAAGGCCCGGGTTACTCAGGCTTTCACCCAGTGGGGTCTTGCAAACCCCGAGGATGGGGATGGCCGGGCTTCAGTGAGTCCCTCTCTGCCTTCCCACCTCACTGCCAGCCCCGCTCACCCCGATGGGTCAGCGCTGGAGGATCCAGTTCAGCTCCCTGCCACGCTCGGGGCTGGCTCCCGTGGCCCCCTCTGCCTCCCCCCCACCTCTTGCACCCACATAGAGATGGTGACCCTGCCCCACGGCTGGCAGCGATGCTGGGGAGTGCGGGGATCCTCGCAGAGCTGCTTCGGGCTCTCAGACATCCCCTGTCCATGTAGGCAGCACGGGGCAGGGATCTCCTCCCCGCCTTGCCAGGACTTACAGACTCCCCTGGACACACACCAGTGCCCCCCCAGTTACCTCCCATTTGCTCCCACTGCTGTCGCCCGGCCGGGTGGCTGCAGGCTCGACGTGCACATGGAGAAGCAGTTGCACCACCATCCTCACCTGCCTCCCCCACCGACCCCCTCGCCCGCTCCTGTGCTGTCCCGGCGCTTGCTGGGTTTGCCTCTGCACAGACCCATTGCTGGTCCCCAGCCGTTTGCCACGGGTGGCTTTTGGTTGCTCCTGGCCACAGCCATGCTGCGGAGCTGTGGTCCAGGTCAGCTTCATAACTCCTCACCGCTGCAGATCTGGTCCCTGTGTCCTCGCCCCACCAGAAGCCAGCCCCCAGCCCTGGCACCGAGAGCGGGAACCTCCAGCAGCTCTGGGGCTCCGGAGCGCCCGTGGTGGGGCAGAAGCACCCACCAACCCATTGAGGGGGCACAGCCCTGCAGGGCCAGGTTGGCTGCGGTGCCCAAGGACCTGCCCCGGCCCCGTGGGCAAAGGGTCCCGGTCGGCCCCTGCCTGGGAGGTGCCAAGCCCTGGCCGTGCCATGGCACCGTCAGGCTGCACGAGGGCACCCGCGGCCGGGAGCACCAGTCCCCTGGGTGCAGCTGGAGGTGCTGGGTCTGGTGACACATGGGGACAGGACCTGGCAGGGACTTTGCCCACCGGCTGAGGTTGGCCCCTCTGTCACTTGGTGACAGCGACAACACAGGGCAGAAGAGGAGCTCGGCTCTTTCAGAGCGTATTGAAGTCACTGAGTTTATTAGGGATTTGTATCAGCAGAAATGGGACCAGTTTGTCCCAGTAACCCTTTAGTTTGGCCCAATAACCATCCCAGTAACCCTCCAGCTCTGCCTTCCTGCAGGACAAAAGGCAGCAGGTTAAAGTTGTGGTTACCGGCCCAGGCGTGGGCTCCTGCCTCAGCTCTCCCAGCACCATCGCCCGGTGCGCTTGCTGGTCCCAGAGGCGCGTGTTAAAACTGAGAAGCAATTGATGAGTGCCGAGCTCCCGCAAATCAGAGAGCAAAGGGAACGCAGGGTCGTTCCTTTGGAAGTAAAATCCCGGGCTTGTCCAGAGAGCTGGCAGGAGCGAAAGGCCAAGGAAATTAAGACAGAAAGAAAATTTTAAGAGATCTATTCTGCTGGAGGCAGATGACAAGGCCGCAAAGAGCGTTGTCCCCACAGCCGGCCCCACGCCGTGCTGTCACCCATCTCTGCCTTCACCTTCCTGCACAGGCTTGGTGGCAGCGAGAGCCGTGGGCAGGCGGCAGCCCCTGCCAAAGCCCAGCCAGCGTCCCCGGCATGCCGCTCCCGTGGCCGCTCGCTCTCAGCAAACCTTGGAAAGCCACGGAGCAGGCTGACAGCCTGCCAGGGCACCGCTGACGCTCTAACGGGGCTCCTGCCGCGAGCACCGTCGGCTGGGGCCGAGCCCAGCCGCGTGGCGGGGCGCCGGCCGTGGGAATCCCTCCACCGAGAATTAGGGACTGGAACGGCAGCACATGTCGGCCAGCGGGATCCCGGACAGCGGGTCCCGGCGAGCATCGCTTCATCTTGCTCGTGCCAAGGTCTCGGGTCTGTGCCCGGAGCACGGGGCTGGAGATCGGATGCCTGGGTTTTGCAAAGCCACCTGTCTCAGCAGCCCCTGCCTCTGCGGGGGAAACCCTCGCAGCTCTGCAGCGCTCGGGGACACTGGGGACGATAACCTGGGACCCCCGCCGGACACAGCCGTCGGCATGACTGGGGCACCCCCAGGGTCCGGCTGGGACCCTTTGCCCATGGGGCCGGGGCAGGTCCCTGGGCATTCTCGGGGCTGGTGGCCACGGAGGCACGTCTGCGGCGAGCACCCGCTGTCCTGCAGCCGGCTGGGACATTCGTGCTTCAAGGGGGACCCTGGAAAACAAACCCCGGGGACATGAGCGTGACCCAATGTCTGTGAGGAGGGATCGGAAGGGACCTCACCCCGTGGGATCGGGGTGACTGGGAAGGGAGGGGGTGTTTCAGCCGTGCACGGCTCTATCCAAGGCCGGTGGCTGCAGCTGAGCTCTGACAAACTCAGCGCTCGCAGCCGGGTGCCGCAGCTGCCTGGCAAGCCGGGACGCGACGGCTCTCGCCATCAACCCTGGCATGGCCCCAGCAGCGCCCTGACCCCGTGGGGGGGATTTCCCAGCCCCTCGTCCCCAGTTCCCACCACCGTTGCGACCGGTTCCCACCATCCACCGCCTTCCTTCCTTCCTCAAGCCTGCGGGTTGCAGGTTTTCTTGGCTCCGGGATGCGGGATGATGCTGCGGGGATGCTGGCAGGGATGAAGGCTCCGGGATGCTGCAGGAGGGGCGGGGCGGGGTCCCGGCGAGGGGGGCGTGGCCCACCCGAGGGGCTCCGCCCCTCGGGTGGGCCACGCCCCCCTCGCCTGGGCCCCGCCCCGCCTCTCCCGCCACCGCCCGCAGCCGCCGCGGCCCCCACGCCCGCCCGCGTCCGTGGAGGATGGTGGCGGCCCGGGGCTCTGCCGCCCGCCGCGGAGCCCTGCTGCTGCTGCTCGCCGCCCTGGGGGGCTGCCGCCTCGCCCGTGCCGGTGAGTTCATCTGTGTGTGTAATCCCCCCCACCCCACCCGGGCTCAGCATCCGTGGGTGCTCAGGCTCCCGTGGGAGGGGGCGGCGGGTCCTTCCCCGCACCGTGGACACCCCGCACCCCACCGGGGAAGCTGCCGTGGGGTAGGGGCCTCTCAGCATCCTTCCCCTGCATCCCCACGGCCTGAAAGAAGCAGGGTGGGAAACAACCCGTGGGGCTCCCCACCCACCCACGCAGCCCCAGCAGGGTTTGGCCCAGCCCAGCCAGGCCCCGCAGCGGTCCCCCGGGGACGGGCAGCGCCATCGCCCTCCTGCCTGCTGCAGGCAGGGGCCCTGGCAGCGGGTGGCAGCGGCACAGGGCTGGTCCCCGGCAGCGGGGTGGGGTGGCAGGAGGCACCCACGGGTGGGGGGGGCCCGATCCTGGAGCGGGGAGGGAGCACGGACTGGTGGGAGCGGCCCTCGTGAAGCACCTTTACTGGGGAAAAAAATAAAATTAAAAAAAAAGCCCAAAATAAAACCTGAAAACAAACAAATAAAGCAGCTGTGGTGACTGAGCCATCTCAGGGAGCCGAGCGCCCCGTTCACTCACCTGCCCGCAGCCGCTCCTCGAGGGGAGCAGCAGCAGCAGCAGCGTTGCCCCGCGGGGCCGAATCGGTGATGGAGGCATTTCTCCTCTCTCCCGGGGCAGAAAAAATGCGTGGCTTTCGTTTCGCTCCCAGCAGCACCGCCTTTGGCCTTCTTTTTGTTTCCTGAAGGGTTGTTTGAGGGGTTTAGGGTTTGGGTTTGTTTGGTTTTTTTTTTAGTTTTGGGGTCTAGGTGAGCGCAGGGCCCCTCCCGGCGCGTCTGGCCCTGGACACGCGCCGTGTCCCCTCGCTCCGTGCCCGCTGCCGGCGTGCGCAGGGCCGCCATGGGCATAAACACCAACCCCTCCCAAAACCCCAACCGGCCCCGAGCGTGGCTGCCTGCGGGGAAACCTGGGGGCTGCCCACCCCTGCCCGCGCCGGCTGGAGGTGCGGCGTCCCTGCCCGCGGGACGGCCTGTCTGCGGGCAGGTGCTTTCCGCCTCGCTGGCCGCAGGAGCCGGGCAGCGCCTCCGCGCTCCCAGCATTGTTTGCGGATCCGATATTGTTTTCCCTGCTCCGGCTCGCCGGAGGGGCGGACGCCAGGCCGTCAGCTGAGGACGGTGCGGCCTCGCCACGCTCCTGCCTGCTCTGTGGGAGGGTGGGAAGGTGCAGGGTTTTTTAAATCTCCCAGCGGTTCAAAACATCCGGGTCCTTCCACGCTGCGGGGCTGAGGGCGAGGTGGGGATGCTCCCGCGCTCTCCCTCTGTCGAGGCCAGGGCGGCCCGGCCAGGGGTACCGGTGGCACAGGCTGCAACGGGAGGAAGGAGATCCAGGCGGCTCTGATGCAGCCACCGGTGATCTGGCATAATCTCTGCTGCCTCCAAATTTCAGGGGTTGGAGCGGGATAAGCTGGCCTGGAGGCGCTGCTGGGGAGGGACCCGTTGAGGGGCTGCGCCTGTGGGCTGTCGCGGCGGGGAGGTAGCAGAGTTTCCCCTTCCCGGCCCCGGGGGGCTGCCGGAGACGAGGCAAATGCGAGCAGCCTTGCTCCGCCGGCGGCAGCCGGCCGCGGCAGCTGGGTGATCGCACACTCTCGGCACAAGCGGGGCTGGAATGGACGGCTCATCCTCCTTCCCCCAAGCGAAGGCTGGGGACAGTTTCTTTGCGATGTTTCCAATCATGTCGTCGTACCACCTGGAAATGCCGACGGCAGCATCCCGCTGCCAGGAGGTCGGGTTTGTGCGGCACGTGGCAGTGGGGAGCTCTGGGACAGTTTCTCCTGGGAATGGCTGGGGTGCCCGGAGGAGCATCCCCAGGATGGCTGGGCAGGGAAAGGAGTCACTGTCCTGTCCCCGCAGCCTTCCTCCCCGAGCGCAGCAGGGCAGGGGAAACGTTGGCCGTTTCTTTCTGTTTTATAATCTCCCTTTGCCGGTGGATGGGGCAGAGCTCGGCTTTGCCTGGGGATGGCGGCAAGGTGGAGGTGGCAGGGCCAGGGGCAGCTCCCACTCCGGGGCGTGCCGGTGAAGCTGGCTCCGGGCGAGGACAGAGCCGGGGGAGAAGGTCCCAGACCACCATGCCCGCATCCTCCTGCCTCTGCGGCTTCAGCAAAGCTTCCTCAAACGGGGGCTGGCGTCTTCCTCCCCACCTTCACCTGCTGGTGCTGCGACCCAGAGGCCCCTGCAATAGATGCCATCTCCTGGGACGCAGCAGCACATGGCACAGTGACATCCTCGTCTTGCCGAGGGCTTGATCCGAGCTGGAGGAAGGGCAGGAGCTGGCTTTGGCGGTGGTGCAGCTGGTGGTTTAGTTTTGGTTGATGCTCCTTAGTTGTCTTTTTTTCCCCCATGTCTCTATCCAGCGCACGCAGCTTCAGGCAGAAACGCTTCCTCGCCTGCTTTCTGGCAGCATTTCCTGGAGCATTAGTGAGAGTCAGACTTCTCACCTCTTCTCGAGTAGTTTGGTTGCCAAATTTCATCTATTATTATTATTATAAACAAAAAAGGATTTTCCAAATGGGATGACGGGCGAGAACCTCTTTTTTTAATAACTGTGAAAACCCCAGCCCCGCTGCCGCAGCCAGCGCTTTGCTTCAGGAACACCCGGAGAAGCTGTTCGGCAAAAAACGAGTGGTCCTTTCTAGTCCAAGTGACCCATTTGGCCACGGGTGAACTGCCGGCTCCTCGCTGCCTTTCCTCCTCGTGCCGCTCCTCAGGGATGCAGGTGGGAGCACGGATGCCGGTGCTGATACCGGCTGCCCCAGCGCTGCGGTGGCGCGGGGACTTCCCAAGGTCCAGAGCTGGGCACAGCAAAGCGGGAGCCATCCCCTTTGAAGTCCTCACGGCTCAGCCTGCGGTGGGATCGTCCGTCTCTTGGCTTTTAATTTGCCTGCTTCGCGATCACCGCGCCGGGGAGGGAGCCGTGGCGGGGTCGGGGCGCAGCGGGCTGGCCCCAGGGACCATCATCATCCTGACCGCTGAAGCTGGGGCAGCTCCAAGCCCCTCGGGAGCATCGCAGCAGTGCCTGCTGCTGTGCCCGTGGCGCTCGGAAGGGCCTGGCTGCCCTGCCCAGCTTCCCAGGGCTCTGCCCAGCGGGCGAGCAGGGGGTGGTCTCCAAGCCCCCCCGACATCGCACAGATCGGTGTGCAGAAAGCAAGTATTTCCAGCCCCGGCTTTTTCTAGAGACACAGAGAAGGTCGTCTGTGTCGCCCGGTAGCGGTGGGCGATGGTGGGCAATGGTCCCACTCAGCGGCATGCAGCCACCCCGTCCTTTCGAGCCCCGCCGCGGCCGCACGTCGGGGTCTCCTCTGCCACGCTGGTGCAGACCAAGCGTTTCCCGCGCGGCAGCTGGGGTGCCGCTGCCCCGGGAGCTGCGCGTTGCCCCTGCGTTTAAATTTCTGTGCGGTTTTATTCTGGGAGATAATGTTCCCCCCAGGTTCTTTGGGGTTACATTTGCTCGGCTGGCTCCCACTGTGAGAAATGCGCCCTCGTGGGTAGGCGAGGTGTGGGGGGAGCTGGGGACGTGGTGCATGGGGATCCCGCGGGGCTCCGTGGGTTGGCACCCACGCCAGGGACCTGGGTAGGGCTCCGTCCACAGGCGTGGGGAGGGGGAACGGATGGAAAGAGGCCCCCGATCTCCATGATCCCAGTTCCCGACGCGGTTGGCATCAAGGAAGAGTTTATGGAAGAGATGTGGTGAAAGTCCCTCCTCTCCTTTCGCTGCAGCTTGCTGGGGACCCACACACCCGCCTGTGCCCACCCTGTGGGTGCGGGTGCAGGGAGCGCTGGAGCACAGGGTGGCGAGACCGCGGTCCCGGAGCCCGGGAGATGCTGCGGTTATGCTGTGCAGGGATCCGCAATTTCCCTGGCAGCTCCGGGCGCGGATTTGGGGTCCGCACGTGGTCTCGAGGGTCTGGAGCGGGACCCTGGCCGAACCCCAGGGCTGCGCTGCCCGGAGGGGGCTCACTGGGGCTGCCGTGGCCCCGCAGAGCCGCCCCCCTCCCCAGGGACCCCCCGCTCCCCAGGGGCACCTGGGCCCTTCCCGCAGCGCAAAGGGGAAGACGAGTCCAGGACGTTTGCCTGAAATGGCTCTTCTGGGCCATGGGGGTATTAAGGGAGGCAATCGGCTTAGCTCTGCGTACGGGGGGGTTATGTGGATGCTGGGGACAGGAGGGGTGACAGCGTGATAGGGACACTGGTGACGGGGAGGTTGATGGTGCTGGGGACTAGAGGGGTGATGGGGATGTTGGGGACAGGAGGGGTGCCAGGGACAGGAGGGGTGACAGTGTGGCAGGGGCGATGGGGACAGGAGGGTCGTGGGGTGGCCGGTGTGCTGGGGACAGGAGGGATATGGGGACACTGGGGACAGGAAGGTTGATGGGGGGGCTGGGGACAAGAGGGGTGATGGGGACGTTGTGGATAGGAATGATGATGGGGGTGCCAGGGGCAGGAGGGGTCACGGGGTGGCCTCTCCCCAGGCGCAAGGCGCTGGGTCCCCAGGCACTGGGGACAGGAGCTGCCAGCTCCCCCCATCCCTGCATTAATCCCATAAACACGGTGCCCTCGTGCTTCGTCCCCACGGGGGGCTCTGCGTCTGGTCCCCGATGGGTGCAGTGGCTGCCCCCCAAACCCCCGGGCACGGCCCCAGCGCTGCTGCCAGTGCCAGGGCATCTCCCTCCCGTGTCTGGGCTTTGCTGAGCGCCGCTGCCGCGGGGGTGACCAGGGCACCGAATGGCGGCAGCAGGCCCGTAATTAGCCGCTTCATGAGCTAACGCTAATTGCAACGGGAAGAAACTGGCCGTTAAGTGCCTGGAGTGCGCTTTGAATTGGAGGAAGGAAGCGCAGCCGGAGCAGGTCCCCGTCCCTGCCTCTTCCCATCCCGGAGCACCGCAGTCTGGCAGCTGCCCGCCCTAACCAGTGCACCCAGTGGCGTGTTGCTGGGGTCTCTCCTGCAGGGATGGAGGGGGGCAAAGCCTTTGCAGGAGGGAGGTTTGCTCTTTGGTGGGGGGAACCCATCGCTTCAGGCGGGTGACACGAGAGGTGACACGTCAGCTGGCGGGGACCCTGGCCCATCGTGGCACAGGGGCCCCCCGGGCTCCTGGCCCCTGTTCCCTTCCTATAGAAAGGAGATGGCGATAGAGGTGAAGGGCAAAAGGTGGGGAAGGCGCCGCTCTCACTGTGCACCCGTAGCACCCATGGGTGCTGCCTGGGCTCAGCCTGGCGCCAGCAGAGGAGCGCTCCTGGGGAGCCCATGGCTCTTGCGTGCGGGAGGAGCGGCTTTGCCTCGGGGAGCTCATCGTCTCGCATCTGTCGGGGATTATTTCCCAGCCGCCTGCTAAGCCGGGCGAGAGGGCGGCCCGGTAAGCTGCGGTAACGTGACCCATCCTGCGGCCATAATTCTTGGCTTCCTGGCTGGAAAGGAGACAGCTCCTCTGAGCCGCGGGGGATAAAGCCCACAAGAAATCTCTGGGTCCAGCTGTTTTGGCACTGTCTGCAGCCCTTTCCAGGAGCCCCGGGATGCAGCTCTGCATCCCACGGGCCCCCCGTTTGCTGGGCTCACAGGGGCCCCCCCATTTGCTGGGCGCTCTGCCCAGTGGGCGCGATGTCCTGCAGGTTTTTATTGCTGGTGGCGGCTGAGTCAGCGTGGGTGCAGCCGCGGGTGCAGCCCGGGCAGGGTGGGGTGATGCGGCCCCTGCTTTTCCGCCTTGCATGGCCACCGGGACGCGGGCTGCCCACCCGGGGGTCCCCGCTCGTGAGCCGTTGGAAAGCCATAAGGGTCGGCCCCTATAGCCTCCAGGACCTGCCGATAAATGGCCGTGTCCCCAAACCCCCGTTTCAGGGTGACCAGCTGGTGGGAGCGCCGAGGCCGGTGCCGGGCGTGGGTCAGACAGCGGGGGCAGGACAGACAGACTCCCCACCCCGAGCAAAGCTGCCTGTGCTGCTGCTGCTGCCGCCTCCGAGCTGCCCAAGGGTGTTTAATCAGCAAAATCGTGCTGGAGCATCTTTACCAAAGGCTGCAAAATGTCTCCTGGCAGCGTGGGACGGCAGCGAGGTGTGGGAGGGCTTTGGCTTTGCCAAAGAGCATCTGGCCCCGGTGGGCGCAGCGGTGCTTCGCCGGGGAGCTGCCGCTCCGGGGTTTTATTTCCAGCGCGGCAGTGGGAGCGCGCAGGAGTGCACGGCTGCTCGCGGATGGCTGAGCTGTGCCGGTGCGGCTGTGCTGGCCCTTGGCCTGGCAGCTCCTTGGGTGCTCGGCTGGGGGACGCGAGCTTGCACCTCTCAGCTCCCCGCCGGCAGCGATGGGTCTGCAGGGAGAGCTCGCCAGTGGCCACGGCTCTGCTCTGCCACGGCTCAGCGGGCAGGCGGGCGCCCTGGCAGGCCGGGCTCCGTGGGTGCTGCCGTGCTGATCGGTCAGTGCCCAGCCAGTGCCAGGAGAGAGGTGGACCCGAGCCCTTCCCTCGAGGCTGCTCAGGGCTTCAGGTGGGTCCGTGCTCGGAGCAGAGCTGTAAAACCCCCTGCACTGTAGGGCACAGCCCGCCCCGGTGCAGCCACGGCAGTGATGCTGGGGATGCCCATCCCCTGCGGTGCCGGCACAGTGAGGGTCCGGCACTGCGCTGCGCTGTCCATCGGGGTGTCCCAGAGCACCGTGGGGATGCGAGGAGGGGTCCCCCTCGCCGGCGGAGCCGCCGTGCTGCGCACCCGGCATTAGCACACCCGGCATTAGCACACGTGCTCGCGCGGGGCCGGCCCCGCTAACCCGCTCGCGCAACGCCCTGCACCGTGGCCCCGACCGCCGGCTGTTTCGCCAGTCGCGCTGCGCCAAACCTCAGAGCCCAACCAGTAAAAAAGGAATTTAAAAAACCCCAACCCCTGCCCTTGCCCCAGCCCCAGCGAGCTCTGGGCAGGTACGAAGCCCGTTGGTATTTGCTTCAGCAAAACCTGATAAACAAGACTGAAGTGGGTGGTTCGAGCTGTGACCAACAGCGAGGTGCTTTTTGGCATGGGGTGGCTCCCCAGTACGGGTGGGTGCGCACCCAGCCGAGCCAGGGCTGGCGATGCAGAGCCAGAGGCAGGTTTGGGTGGGCAGAAGCAGGGAAATGGCACATGGCATCTGGTTTTCCTTTTTATTTTTATTTTTTTTAAATTATTTCTTCTCTTTCTCAATATCTGAGGCAAAGCATTTGGGGCTAGAGACAGCCCTGGCGCTGTGGGGTCACGCCGGCACGGCGGGGGATGCAGTATGTCCCCCTCCCGGAGGCGGCACAGCCGCTGGAAGGGGGCAGCGAGCCGAGGCCGGAGCCGCCAGTGCCCAGGGATGGCTGGGCTGGGGGACCCGGGGGTCTCGCTCCGCTCGGTGCCCCCCTCACCTGCCACAGGCGAGGGGGCCGCATCCTCTGCCGCCTCCCGGCTCTGCCCGGTCCTTGCCGGACTCTGGAGCTGCGGTTTGCCAGAGCCATTTCCATCTGTCCGGGTGCCGTCTCCCCTTCCCACAGGGCCCATCAATCCAGCTCCTCTTCCCCTGGTGCGCCAGGCAGGCTGCCAGAGCGGGGAACAGGGATTTTTCTGGCTGGTTAAGGGGTTTGAGTAGCAATGACACAAAATCCCGCTCCCTCGGCCTGGCAGAGGGAGGCTGCCTCATGCTCCCCCTTCCCCCAGCCCCGAATCGCAGGAGCAGCTTGAGATTTTGGGGTGCTTGTAGACGAGGTCTGCTCTAGAGCGGGGACGGGCTCTGGGGTAACGCCGGCAGTTGGGGAGGTGGAGTGTTTGGGCTTGCCGAGGGTTTGGCGTCCCCCCACCTCTGGGGAAGCCTGGCTCAACCCCTCCTGGCTCTCGGTTTCCCCCGTGGCATTGAACTTGGAGGGGGACAAGGCTCTGGGAGCCCATCGTGATGGCCTCAGGGCTGCAGCAGGCAGCTGCCCTCGGCATGGCTCCCGTCTCCTCCGCCACGCAGCCTCGCTGCCTCTGCAGGCCCCTGCCCGCCCCGCGCTCGCTCGTCTCTTCCCGGCACTGGGCGCACACCGCGCTGCCTGCGCTGCCTGTACACCGGGGCTCTGGCTCCTGCCGGGGCTGCTGGCTCGGAAGCAGCCAGCAGTGGCGTTTCAGCCAGGTGACTGCCCGTGGTGGCATCTTCCATCATTCCTGGGTGGGGACGCTGCCGGTGAGACCGTCCCCGCGGTGGGAGCACGGCGCAGCTGAGGTGTTTGCTGCGCAGGCAGGGGCGATGCTGCGGGGGGCCCCTGCGGGGACACCCCTGTCCCCCAGCCTGCGGCGCAGGGCTGCTGGCACTGTCCCTTGGCCGTGACATAAGCTGCATTGGGACCATCTCTGCTGGCGTGCTGTCAGCTGGGCCAGACCTCGGCGCCCGCCTGGCTGAACCGGGAAAGCTGGAAGCTGCGCCGCGAGCCCTGGGTGACCTCGGGGATGGGAAGTCCGGTGACACATGGCCTTGGCCTGGACAAAGCTGCCGAAGCAAAAAGCAGGCAAGCACTTTCAGCCGCAAAGTGCTCTCCGGTGGGCCAGCACGTGCCGCTGCTGCCGCAGGAGGGGGTGGCGGGGGGGGCCAGGCTGTGTAGCCGCGTCCGTGCCGCGTCCTCCGTCCCCAGGAGCGGCGTGACGTGGCCAGCGTCCCCCTGCTCCCGGTTTGCCGGGAGCCCCGCTCTGCTGCCTCCGCGCGCGGGAGGGGTCTCCGTCTGCTGCATTTTCGGGGGCAGGAGCACAGCGGTGACGTGAGCGGCTGCAGGCAGCGGCAGGGCTCCCGCGGGGGCTGCTGGAGCGGTGGCAGAGCCGCGCTGGCCGGGGCTGTGGTGCAGCGGCTGTGCCCGGGGAGGGGGCATCGCTCCCGGGGGTACGGCCGTGCCTGAAGCCCGGTTCCCCTCCGCCTGCTTTCAGGTGCAAAGCAGCAGGGCAGGGGGGACGCAGCCGGGTCGGGGAGCCCGGCAGGGCTCAGGGCCGCCGGCACGGTGTCGGTTCCGTCGTCGGTGTGTGTCACCCATGGTCGGTGTGGGCAGCGGGAGCGGTGCCAGGGCTGGGGCACCCACACGGGCGACCCCAAGCATCCAGCCTGGCTTTTGCTGTGTTATTGTGGCCGCTGGCAGTCGAGGCGGTGACCACCCCGCTCACCCCGGGGGCCGTGTCCCTGCGCACAGGGGAGTGGGGCTGGGGCTTGCGGGTGTCTCCTGCATCTGCCCCTGCCCTGGGGAGGCTGCGGGGCAGATGGAAGCAAGACCTCGTGGGCTGGGGTGCAGTGTGGGGCAGCACGCCCGCCTGCCTGCCCGCCTGCTCGCCCGCCTGCCCGCCCGCCTGCTAGGGGCTAGCTCCAGCCCTTCAGAGCCAGGAGCAATTTGGAGAGCCCGGAGGAGAGCCCCAGACGGTGCCAGCTCACAGCGGAAGCGCTGGGAGGGCAGGCAGGCTGCAGGCAGGCTGCAGGCAGATCCCGCAGCAGGTCCCACGTCACCTGGCTGAAGGAGGAGGAGGAGGAGGAGTGACCTTGGAGTGGAGCTGGCAGACACCGCGCCGCTGTGGGGCCTGGACTGCCGCCGCTGCCGGCGATCCGCCGTGCCCTTGGCCGTAGTCATCCCTCCGGCCGCAGCCGTGCGCCAGCGTGTGGAGGCTCAACACGGGAGCGGAGACCTGCACCCCTGTTCCGCGGGCACCCCGATATCCCCCCACGCCTGTGCCCTTGCTGCCGTGCGGGGCCGGACCCCCGCCGCCCTGCATGGCCCGTGTGAGCTCCGTGCCCGCTCGTCCGCCGCGGCTGACGCCCAACGGGCTCTGCCAGCTCACGCCGCTGGCGCTGGGGCCCCGTCAGCCAGGAGGCCGGGCGTTGGCGTTGCCAGTGCACAGAGCGTAAGCACTCAGACCAGTGCTCAGCGCTAATTAATTATCCTCTTACGTTAACTTTTATCTCTCTATCTGTGGCAGTGACACAGTGGGGGCAGTTCCTGCCTTCCCGGCCCCCCGGACATCCTCCCTGGTGTTACTGGTTTTCTTTTTTTCACCTGTATGTTTTGGCACGAGTGTCAAAAAACCGCTTCACCCAGGGCCGTGACTGCCAGCAGCTCCATGCCCTGCCCGGCCACGGCCAGACACTGCCGGACCCTACGGCATTCGGAGGGGTGCAGCGGGCACCCCGCATCGTGGGTGCTCTGCAGGGTGCCCATGCAGCGATATCTGCTCGCTAACCGCCGATTGATTACACATGGGGAGCTTAATGAGCTCAGTGCCCGCCTGTCTCGCTCCTAATCCCAGCCCGTGACAGCTGGGCAAGCACAGCTCGTTCCTCAAACAGAGATAACGACCTTTTATATATTCCAGGCTGGGGTTTATTTAACCAGTTGCTGGGCACTGGCTCGGGGCGGGTCCCCTCCCCGTCCCTCCCGCTGCTCCGAGGTGGCTCCGAGGGTCCCGCCGGGGTCTCCTGGTGCTGGGTGGCCGCAAGTGCCGGGTGCCCCGCGCCGGGGTGGCTTCCTCCTGCCAGTGACCAGCTTTCGGCAGCGCCTGTTTTGGGGGGATGTGTTTCCGTGGGTCCATGGCACAGGCAGGGTCTCCGGCGTGTCCCCCAGCGCCCCGCGGGGATGTGGCGTGTCCCCATCCCTGGGGCTGCGCAGTGCTGAAACCTCCTCCTGCCCCTGAGCGGCCGCGGTTTTTGGCCGTTTTGTGATTTTTAAACAAAGCGGCCTTGAGAGCGAGCCCGGGGCAGGCGAAGCAGGCAATCGAGTCCGATTTCTGTACTTAAACACCCGATTATTTTGCCATTAAGCATTAATTCTCCCCCAGCCGCCTGGCCGAGCCCCGCACCGTCCCCAGGGAGCAAACCCGGCTCCTGCGAGCACGGGGGTCTCTGCCCCCCACCCTAAGCGTATCCCCTCCAGGTCGCTGTACCTGGGACGGGGTTCAGCCAACCCCAATTGCAGCTGCCGAGAAAACCCTGCCCGCACGAGAAACCGCTGCGCCGAAGGCCGCTCTGCCCTCCTTCGGCACCGTCAGCCGGAGGGTGATGAATGCGATGCCCCGTGGGGTGCAGTGGGGGTGCGGGCGCAGTCTGGGGGCCATTGGTAGCGGTTGCACCCTCCAGTGAGCTGTTTAATGGTGAAATGGGGCCATGCAAAGGGGGATTTGTTGCGGGTGGCATCCCGCTTGGCATCCCACGCTTGTTGCTTTGGGATGGCATCCCGCTCGGCACCTGCACCCTTGCTGGGGGAGCAGAGCTGCAGGGCGGCCCTGGAGCTTCGTGTCCTGGTGGCTCCATCCTGCGCCGGGACTCTCCACCGTGCCGTGCCAGCATGGCAGCGGCTGCACCCCTCACCCCCGGTGTGCTGCAGGGATGGGGATGCTCGGGAAAGCCCCCAAAGTTGGGGTGCCCCTTCTCGTGGGGTGCTCGGTGCCGTGCTGCACCGGGGCTGTCCCCGGTGCTGCTGTCCCCCAGGGCATGGGGACGGGCAGACGGTGGGTGCTCTGCCCGCGGTGTCGGCGTGGGCGGACGGGGACGGCTCAGGGAGCGTGGGACGGTGCTGGGAGCCGGCTCCTGCCGTGACTCATCGCCAGGCCGGGGGCGGCCAGGCCTGGCCCTGCGCCCGGTGAGGGCCCCGCGGCGGTGCTCTCCTGCCCGCTGCTGCCTGCGGGAAAGGTGTGGGCATGGCCACGCACGGCAAGGTGAAGAGCAGGGCTCGGCAGGTGTGCGCACCCCCCATCCAGCTGTGCCCCCCATCCAGCTGTGCCCCCCCATCCAGCTGTGCCCAGCCCAGGACACGGGCACACTGAGCGGTACCCGGCTTTGAGCTGCCGCCAGCTCATGAGGGAGGGACGTCTGTGCTCATGCCGCGGCAGTGCCAGCAGTGTCACCGTCCCCGGCAGCAGCTCCTGCTGCTGTCAGTGAAAGCCACTGCAGGTGAGACCTGTGCGCTGGCCCTGCGTGTCCCTGTCCCAGCGGGTCACAGTTCCTCTCTCCATCTCCGCACACGGTTTGCCACCATCACCCAGTCTCAGGACTCAGCTTTGCGTAGGACCTGGGGACTTTGTGTCCCCCCAGGAGGTCCCCCTGGCTTGAGCCAGGCTGGGGGAGGACTGGGGCTGCTCCTGGCCGTGGCAGGCTGCCACCGCATCATGAGCACGGTGTCTGCATGAGGTCGGAGCGTGGGGGGCTCGTGCCTGTCCCCAGGTACCGGAGGGGTCCCCGGGTCTGACGTGGAAACGAGACGCCCCGTAAAGCCCCGAGGGAGGTTTGGGCCGTGGTATGTCACCGGGGGAGGGCTGGGTCCCTCCGTTTTCCCCTGTCGCGATGTCAAAGGGATGGAAATCAAAGCTGCCTGTGATGTCCTGTGATGGCTGAGCTGAGGCTCTGGCGGGGTTTGGTTTGGGGGTTTTTTTGTTTGACAGCAACCACACGAGCATCGGTTTGTGTGGTTTGGGTTTCAGCCTGCTCGGCCGCTGCCTGCGTGGTGCAGGCGGGTGCTGGAGACCCTCGTCGCTGCCAGCTCTGTGGGACTCAGGGTGCCCTGCAGCACCCTGGGGCTTGGGGCGTCCCGCGGGATGGTGACACCCTGGGGCTCGCGGTGTCCTGTGGGACGGCGGCACCCTGGGGCTTGGGGCGTCCCATGGGACAGTTGCACCCTGGGGCTCAGGGTCCCACGCGGGAGGACGGGCACTGCCTGCTCTTGCCTGCAGGCAGCAAACAGCCTTGCGCAGGTCATAAAAGCATAGAATATCTCGAGTTGGAAAGGACCCGTAAAGATCATTGAGTCCAACTCCCAGGTCATTAGAGCCCGTACTTAAATTGCAGTCAGTAATGGCTGCAAAGGGGGGCGAGGGGCAGCTCCGGTGAAGCACATCTGCACCCGTTAACTGCAGCAGGAGCTGCCCAGGGTGGCTGGGTCCCACGCCACGCGGCCACGGACAGACCCAGGGCAGCGTTTGACCCCTCTTCTCCTCCTGACCTGTTTTCTTCCATCCCTGCAGCAGCGTCGTGTCCCCGGAGCCTGGACTGTGCCCTGCAGCGCCGGGAGTTCTGCCCGCCGGGGTCGGGCGCCTGCGGCCCCTGCCTGCCCCCCTTCCAGGAGGACGACCGTGGGCGATGTGTCCAGAAGCAGCTCTCACCCAGGGGTAGGTGCACCCACCCCGCAGCGGCCCCTTCTGCAACCCCCTGCCCTGCCTGCGAACCTGCCTGCGAACCTGCCTGCAAACCTGCCCCGCACCTGTGCAGCTCCAGGGGGTTCCCATGCCTCGGGGCAGCCCCCCGCCCCTGCAGCACCCCTGCTCCCTGTCCTTGGCTTCTCGTCTCCGTGGCAGCCTTATCCCCGTGGGGACGGCGGCTCTGTTCCCTCTCACCCCAAGCCCCACGAAGTTGTGAGGTGGTTTTGGGGCTGGCGGGGAGCGCGCGGACCCGGCCCCGCTCTTTGTGCATCTTCCTGCAGCCGCGCCGGCAACCGCATGTGCCGCTGGGCCCTGCCAGCACCCAGGGGTGCCCAGGAGCCCAGGGAGAAGGAGGGGGCCGAGGCGGCTGCCGGGGCACTCCGGGGTCTGCCTGGCTGCTCTGGGGCAGGGGCTTTTTGGAGTAGGGGATGTGGCTGCGCAGAGCCCCAGGCTTTGCAGGAGCAGGGTAGCGGCTTTCAGTGCACGGAGCTGTGGCTCGTGCAGCCCCCGTGGCCGAGGCAAACGGGTGCCTGCGGCCTCACCCATCCCAGGGCTGAGCCATGCCGGTGTTTGGGATTTCAACACCCGGTTCGCATTGGTTTGAGATGTTAGGCTGTGGTTTGGGGCTGCCATCTCCTCCTCTGGTGATGCCCAGCATCCGCGCTGGGAGGGCTGGAGTCGGCAGCGCTGGGTAGGAGCCCTGCCTGGCTGCGTACGAGGGCACCGAGGGCTGCACCGGGTGTTATTCCCCTGCTCCTTTCCCACGGGAGCTGTGGGGCTGCGGCAGCCTGGGTGGCTGCGCTGCGCCCAGGGGCAGAGACGGGCAGAGCACCCCGGGGAGCAGCAGCCTGCGGTCACCCATGCCGCCCCGCACAGGGCTCTCCCCCCCGCTGCTGCGGTGCGTGGAGGGTGCTCCGGGTGCAGCCGTGGCACCTGCACCCCGGCTCGGCCGCACGGACGACGCTGGGGGCCAGGCACGGGCGTTTTTTAGGGTGACCCTCAGCTCTTCATGCGGCTTGGAAAGCTGTAGGCAGAGCTGTCTCTGTGCCCCCCACCACATGGTTTTTCTTGCATATTCAACGAGCAGGTGAATTAATTCACCCAATTATTTTTGCTTTAACTAAAGTGGAGTGGCCTCTGTGCATGGGGAAGGAGCGGGGACCGGCCGTGCCCTCGCACGCCGCTCCCAGTGGGTTTCTCTGGGGACCACCCGGGTGCGGGCTGGGGGCTCTCGAGCACCCCTGAACCTCCTCCGTGCCGCCGCAAAGGGCATCAACCAGCGTCTTCCTCCAGCCTGCCCTTCCCTGCCTGCTTTTCGCTCCCGCTGCCCCCAAATCCCTCTTGCTAAAGGGGGGTTGGGTTTTCCCCGGCGGGCAGAGCCCATGGTCCCTCCTGGAGCCCGGCTGCTGCCCGCGGTGGGCACCCCGCGGCGTTGCCTGGCCCTGGCGTGGGGCTGAGCTGGTGTTTGCCAGGCAGCGTCCCCGCTGGCAAAGCCCTTTGCCCCCACCCCAAGGCCTGGGGAGCTCCCGAAAACGCGCAGGGTGGCTCGTCCTGCGGCGGGCGGTGCGGGCCGGGGGGACAAGCGCTGGCTCGCTGGGCCGTGGCAGCCCCCCCTGCACCTGAGCTGCTGCCTGCGTGGAGGGGTCCTCTGGGTTTTGGGGGGTTGCTTTGTGTTCTGGTTCCTGTGTCTTGAGCACGGTTGGGGTCCCGCCAGGGTGCAGCCAGAGTTGCCCTTTGCCCGTGGCTCAGCCCGTGCTTTGCAGCGGGTGGGCACATGGGGGGTGGCAGAGCCCGTTGTGCCATCAGCCTCCTGGCAGGGGGATCACCCCTTAAATCAGAGGGGAGATCCCCAGAGCGGGGCCCGGGCTCGGCACAGCCCTTTGGCTCTCGAGCAGAGGGGCCGGGCTGCGCTGACACGGGAGCGATGGCTGGGGGGGCCGAGAGAGGGGATGGCACAGGGACGGGGTCCTGGCTTGGCCTTCGGCAGCGAGCAGGGGTCCAGCGGGCAGATGCCCCCTGCCACAGGCTCCACATCCACAGGTACCGACCAGCTTTAACAGTTGTTTGTGGTTTATTTTTTAATGGGAAGTCTTGGGAGTAAAATTCCCCTCTCCGAAGGGCTGCACATGCGCCGGCATCTCCATAGCAACCCTGCTCCATGCCGGCTTCGGCAGGGAGATGCGGCCGCTGGAGCATCATCACCTGGCTTCGGCTGAGAGATGCAGGACCGCGGTAGCATCCTCTGAGAGGATGCCAGGAGGATGCCAGGAGGATGCCAGGAGGATGGAGACCATCTCAGGGTCTCTCCCAGCCCCGTCCTGTTGTCTCAAGCAACACCACCACCTTCTGGCAGCAAAAGTGTGGGTACAGAGGGGAAAAAAAAGGGGGATCCCCTCCCAAATCCTCTCTTTTAGCATGCGGGGGAGCACTAGCACCCTGAGGATGCCCAGTTGCTTTTGGCAGGGAGGCACCTTTTTTATCCTCGGTTTGGCAGCAGCACCCAGCTGCCCGGTGCAAGCGGGGGAGCCTGCGAGGCTGCAGAGGAGCTGCGATAGCTGCGTTTGGGGGGGGATGCAATGCAAACAGGGGGGGCTGCTGCAGCTCAAGGATGCCTAACCCTTTAAAGGGGCTGCCCACGCAGCTTTGCTGCGTGGGCAGCCCCTTTAAAGGGTTAGGCATCCTTGAGCTGCTTGTGACAGCCGGTGAAGCTGATCCCGGGATCCCAGCTGGCACCGTGCTCGCCGCCGCGCCGTCCCCGCAATTGGTTGTGGCTCCTGGCAGGAGCGTGGGCAGCAGCCGGGGCTTCTCTCCTTCAGCGGACCCGTGCAGGCAGGCAGGCGGCGAGAGCAGCTTTTTGGGGTGAAAAGCAGCGTTTTGGGATCTCGGGAGGGCGATGCACGTGAGCGGCGTGTTCCTGCCATTGGTGACGGCGTGCGTGGGTGTCTCGGCGTACCCGGCGCAGCACCGGCACGGAGGTGAGATGGGATGCGCGGGACCTCATGATGCGGTTGCATCCCGCCGCCGCTTCAGCCGGGCAGGCAGCCGGCTGCCTGCACCTCGCTGCTGCTGCCTGCGCAGGGGTCCGAGTCCCCGAAACGCGGCCAGCACCAGGGTGCTGCGTGCCGTTTGAATGTGCCGTGATGGGTTTGCACGATGCGGTTTGGGCTGGTGGGTCCCGTCCCTGCTCCTGCTCGACTTCACCGGCACGGACCGGGGGCTGAGCCCCGCTGGGCTGTGGGAAGCGCTTTGGGAAGAGGGGCAAAAAGGGGGTCCCAGCCTGTGGATGTGGGGTTTCCCGCTCCAGCAGCCAGGAGGGCATCAGCCATCCTGGGGCAGGACTATAGAAATAAGTGGATTTGTAGGAATTTTGTGCCCTCCTGTGGAGACTGTCAACATCAGGTTTCCTCCGCCCGAGGCAGAAGCCACACGTGTCCCTTCTTGCTCCCTGCTGTCCCCAAACCCGTCACGGTGACTGGTGAGATCCCTCTGTGCATCCCAGGGTTGAGCCCTGGAGACCCTGGGGAGGGGAAAGCCCCGGGGGGGGCAGGACAGGGAGAGCGGCTGGGCTGGGCTGGGCTGGGCTGGGCTGGGCTGGGCTGGGCTGCTGGGCGCCAGCCTGGCCGTGCCCTGCCTGCTGCAGGCGGGTGGTGGGACCTACCATGAGAGGGCACCCGTGCCCTCTGCAAGCCCTGTGCAAGCCCTGCGTGCACCCTGCGTGCACCCTCCGTGCCCCCTCCGTGCCCTGTGCATACCCTGCATGCCCGCTGTGCAAGCCCTGAGTGCACCCTGCGTGCACCCTGCGTGCCCTGTGCAAGCCCTGTGTGCACCCTGCGTGCACCCTCCATGCCCTGTGCATACCCTGCATGCACCCTGCATGCCCTGTGCAATACCCTGCATGCCCGCTATGCAAGCCCTGTGTGCACCCTGCGTGCACCCTGCGTGCCCTGTGCATACCCTGCATGCCCGCTGTGCAAGCCCTGTGTGCACCCTGTGTGCTCCCTGCCTGCCCTGTGCATACCCTGCATGCCCCCTCTGTGCCCTGTGCATACCCTGCATGCTTGCTGTGCATACCCTGTGCATGCCCTGTGCATACCCTGCGTGCCCCCTCTGTGCCCTGTGCATACCCTGCATGCACCCTGCATGGCCTATGCAATACCCTGCATGCCCACTGTGCAAGCCCTGTGTGCACCCTGCATGCTCCCTGCCTGCCCTGTGCATACCCTGCATGCCCCCCTGTGCCCTGTACATACCCTGCGTGCACGCTGCATGCCCCGTGCATACCCTGCATGCCCACTGTGCAAGCCCTGTGCATACCCTGCGTGCACCCTGCATGCCCCGTGCATACCTTGTGTGCACCCTGCGTGCCCTGTGCAAGCTCTGTGTGCACCCTTGCGTGGTACCTGTGCATACCCTGCGTACCTGTGCATACCCTTGCGTGCACCCTCCGCGCCCTGTGCATACCTTGTGTGCACCCTGTGCCAGCCCAGCACGCCCAGCTCGCTGCAGCAGGGCTGGGGGGGCCTCTGGGAGCCCCCATCTCTGCTCCTCCTGCAGCAAGAGCCAGGGCCTGGGGCAGCTGGGCAGGAATCGGGGGTCAGCCCTGGCCCCCTCTTCCCTGGCGAGCGGCCCTGGGCTGGCGTTTCACCGTGTTTCACCGCAGCGTTTCACCCGCCGCGGTGCCCGGCAGGAACCGGCCGTCGGTGCCAGGCTGCTTCTGCCCTGCAGATGTTGCAGCGTGGCAGATGCGGCATCACCGGGGGAAATCTCAGCTGCCGAACAAAACAGGGGCGCGGGGATTTTTAGCTGCTGAAAGGGAACTCGGCGCTAAAGCCGGGTAATGCAGGTGAGCGGCACGGCCCAGGCGCTGCCGGCAATGCCAGGAACCACAAACGGCACAGCCGCCTTGGTTTTCCTTGTGCCGCTTCGCACGGCGGGAGGCTCAGAGTGACCTGGGAGCTGCTCTTGCTGGTTTTCCCGGTTTTTTTTTCCTTTTCCAGCCACGTCACATTCATCCTCCTGAAGCTGCTGTTGCGGCTGCGGCTGCCCAAGGCCGAGGGGTGTCAGGGCAGGGCTGGCCCCTGCGCCCCGCTGGTGGCAGCACCAACGCAGCCCGGTTCCCCCAGGCCTGACGGTGCCAGCATGGGCAGGGCTGTCCCTAGGTCCCGTGGGAATGGGGACAGGCCTTTCCCTGAGTGCGGTGGGGAGCCAGGGCCGGGCTGTCCCCATCCCGGGCGCAGGGCTGTCCCCGCAGGGCTGTCATGCTCCGTCCCATGCCAGCTCCCCTGCCTGTCGGGAGAGCCTGGCCCCGTGCCGGCACCTTGGCACCACGGCACTCGCCCATCGGTGGTGGCACAGCCCCAAACCTGGCACCGCGTGGCCGCGGCGCTGCTTTGCAAATCACGTTGGGGGTGGAAATAACAGGGTGCAAAGAGCTGGGGAAAGCCGGGGCGCGTGGGGTGCTCCGGCTCCTGCCAAGGACGGGAGGCTGAGGGGCGGTTCGGGGAGCCAGGGGACACAGGGGACGGGGGGACAGTGGCTCTTTATGCACTTATTTAAAGCAAGCGCGTCCCCCTTTTAAACTGGTTTTTGGCTTGTGTGGCTCTGAGTCACAGAGCGGCTGAGCGGCCTTTGTGCCCAGCTCCGGGGGGAACTGGGGTTTATTTCCAAACACTGGGAGCGAGGACAGGTTCCAGAGGAGCTGTAATTGTTATAACCTTGAATTATCCGGGAGGCGAGCTGCCGGTACCACCTCGCCTTTGTATGTCTTGATTTACCCTCCAGGGCTTCCCGCTGGGGACAGCCTGAATACGGCCGCGACGGGGGCAGAGGGAGCAGGGATGGGGACAGGGACGTCTCCTGCCTTTGAAGTTGAGTTTAATCCTGTTAAAAGCAGAGCGGTGAGCGTCGGAGCAGAGCTCGGCGAGCCTGAGGACAGCAGCTCCACTCCCGCTCCGCGCTGTCACCCCATGGGTGGGCACCCCCAGGCTGGGGTGGGGGTCCGGCCTCTGCCCCACGCCGCAGGGGCACCCGGCCCTTCGTGGGTCCCCGGCGTGCACCGTGCTAGGCCGTGGGCTGCGGCAGCCACCCGTGAAACGCCCAGCCACCCCCTGGGATACAGGACGGTCCTCGCTGCGTGGGGCACCCCGGCCCCCTCCCCAAAGGGGCCGCATCCCGCTGGGCGCTGGGCAGAAAGCGGCCCCTCGGCTGGAGCGAGGGTTCCCACCAGCTCCTGCACAGCCCTGGATGAGCCCTGCTCTGGGGGGGCTCCAGCCCCCTGGGCTGTACAGGACATTTTGGGGTGAAAACCAGCGTTCAGGTGTTCCCTGCCTGCTCGTGAAATGGCCTCGCTGCCCGCTCTGGCTCTGCGATTCGCCCTGCCAGAGCGGCCCCTCGCACCCCACAGCGGTGGGGCAGCTTGGGGTCTCTCCTGGTCCAACTCGTGTCCCTCCTCGCGCCTCATTGCATGGCCCCGGGTGCAGGGACACGGGGGTCCTGAGCAGCGGGTGCTGGCAGCCGCCTGCTCCTATGGGGCTCTGCAGTGGCTCTGGCACGGGGGCAGCTGCGGCCGCTGTTGCTCCTGCAGCCTCCAACGTTTGTGGGGTGAAAAGCATCCCAAAAGCGGCGAGGACACGTGCAGATCCCAGGTCTCGGCTTTGGGACTGCCGGTGTGCCGGAGCGCTGCATCCAAGCGGGCTTGGACTCCAAACGAGCATTTGCTCGTGCTGGGACGCGAGCCCCTTCTCAGGAGGATGCTGGGTCCAGCCCTGGGGCTGGGTGTGCGGCCGCGTCCCGGGGTGCCCGCCTCACCTCACTCTCCTGGCACAGGGCGGACGTCCGTTCCCAGCTTGGAAGAAGAAATCGATCTTCTGGCGGACGTGCTGGCCAGGCAAGAGCCTCCTCGCCCCCATGCGCTGCGGGATGGCAAGCCCAGGAGTAAGTGCCTGCTTCCCCGCTCCCGGCGCTCTCTGCGGCGATGCCAGGCACCCCGCGGCAGCCAGACCCTGCACCCCAGGCTGGTTTGCCCTCCAGCGCTGCCCGGGTGCTGCTCTGCTCACGGCTCTGCCTTCTCCCGCAGCCACCTCGGTCCCTGCCGGTGGCAAACAGCACGTGGCCAGCAGGCTGAGAGAGGGGCTTCTGCAGCGGGGTCCCACCGGCAGCGAGGCAGCCGCCACCCTCCCCACCTCCACCACCGCCACGGTCCCGAAGTACCCGGTGGAGGCGTCCCCCATCCCTTCAAATGACGACGTGGTGCTCGGTGAGACCCTGGGGAGAGGCGGCTGGCGGGAAGGGGCTTCACGTCCTCACCAGGGAGGCGTGGGCTGGTGGCACCGTGCTGCCAGGCTCACCCGCTGTCCCTCTGTGTCCCGCTCCACCTCCGCAGGGCTGATCGTGGTGTGCACGGTGGCCGGGATCTCGGCGCTGATCATGGCTGCGGTCTGCTGGTGCAGGTGAGCCGGGGGCTGCTGGTGCCAGCCAGTCCCTCAGTGTCCTTGTGCCCACGGGAGCTTGTTCCTGTGCTTCCCGGGCATGTGGCGGGGTTTGGAGGAGAGGCAATCGCTGTCCTTGCCAGTCCCCTGCAGGTACAGCAACTGCTGGTCGGGGCTGGAGGACGCTGGTGGGACACCCCGGTGCCAGGCACGGGCTCCTGGGAGCGGTAGCACCTGGTTTGGGCATCGCTGTGGCGCTGACACCCCCAGCACCTCGGTGCCTCGCGCCCAGGCCCCGCGGGATGGAGGTGGCTGTGCCTGGGGGTGCCGCCTGTCGTGGGTGCCATCGCAGGGAACAGGGATGTGGGTGGGAGGGCTGAGCCCCCCCAGGGGTCGCTGGCTCCCGTATGGAGTCATCCAGGCCGGTGGCTCCTGCCGACCGCTCTCCTCTCCCCGGGCAGGCTGCAGAAGGAGGTCAGGCTGGCACAGAAAGCGGACTACTCGGCACAGCGAGCGGCCAGCCCCCTGCCCTACGACAAGATCTCGGTAAGGCGCCCACATCCCTCCTTGCGGGGTGTTTGGCGCTGGGGCCAGGTGTGTGCTCTGCTTGAGGGGCTTCCGACACGGCGGGGGCCACCCGCCAGCCGGGCTGGGGCTCTCCGGAGCCCGGCCTCCACGCCTGTCCTTGCTCTCTCCGCAGCCCGGGGACAAGACGCTGGCTCAGAGCGCCCAGATGTACCACTACCAGCACCAAAAGCAGCAGATGCTCTCCATGGAGAAGTAAGCAGCCCCGGGAGCAGCCCCGGTCGCCGGCGCATGCCCTGCCATTAACTGGGGTGCCGTTAATCATCCCCCTGGGCTTCACCCCCTCTCTGCATCCTCTCCCCCCAGGCATAAAGAGGAGCCCAAGCTGCCGGACTCGGCATCGTCCGACGAGGAGAATGAGGATGGAGACTTCACCGTGTACGAGTGCCCCGGGCTGGCTCCGGTACGGAGGGCGCCGGGGGGGACCCTGTGCCTGTGGGGTGGGATCCAACCCATGCCTGGGATGCGCAGTTCCTTGTGAGGAGCCTTTTAAACACGTCCTTCATCAAACCCCGAGATGGTCCAACCCCTCGGCTTCCCCCATGTGCCTTGGCCAGGTCCCACTGGAGCTCTCCAGTGGGCAGGAGCGGTGTCCCAGTATGGGTGCCCCAGCATGGGGCCGTGCCCTGGGGAGGGCTGCCCTGTGCCCCAGGAACGGAGAGCCCGAGCAGCCCTTGGCAGACCCGACCCCGCCGTCCCTGCGCTGCCAGCGACGTGGTCACCTCGGGCTCGTGGGCACCAGGACCTGGAGCTCGTCCTGGTGCCTCCTCAGTGCCCAGACCGGGGACCTGTGACCCCTCAAAGCCAGGGGGGACTTTCCTGGCTGGCAGGGGACCCCGGGGAAGGGCAGCTCCTAACAGCCCTGGGTACAAAGAGCACAAAGGGACCCGAAAGGAGCCTTTCACATGGTAATGGCTGCGGAGCCTGGCCATCAGGGCCCAGATTAAGGGTCATCATTAGGTCTTTACAGGCCCATTAAAGGGCACTTGATGGCAGGCAGGCAGTCTGGGCAAGGAACCCCCTTCCTGCCAGCCAGGCTGGGGGTCCCGTCCTGGAGCCCCCAGTCTGGGCGAGGAACCCCCTTCCTGCCAGCCAGGCTGGGGGTCCCATCCTGGAGCCCCCAGTCTGGGCGAGGAACCCCCTTCCTGCCAGCCAGGCTGGGGGTCCCGTCCTGGAGTCCCATCCTGGGGTCCCCAGCCAGGCTGGGGGTTCCCATCCTGTCCGGAACCATGGGTTTTACACACCATCATCCCATCCCAGCAACCTGGCCGCTCCTGGTGGGGAGGCAGCGCCTTTCCAGGGGTGACGGCAGGGTCCTGGTGTGTGTCACCCCATCCCAGCCCACGAGGTCCCCCCATCCTCCCTCCTCCCCTCTGGGCTGGGGTTCAGACTCTTGGGACAGGGCAGCTCAACCCCCAGCTGGTTTCTGACCTCCTGCCTTTTCCTTCCCCCATCCCGCTCCCTCCGCCGCCGCAGACCGGAGAAATGGAAGTGAGGAACCCGCTGTTTGACGACTCCTCCTTACACCCCCCGAACCCCAAGTCGCACCAGTAACACCCCTCCTCTCCTCCGCCCGAGCTCGCTACGGACTCTATGCCCAACGCCAAAGCCCGGCGGGGCGGCCGTGCCGGAGGGGCACCCGCAGCCGGGCGAAGGGGCACAGACCCCGCTCTGCCAGACTGTTCGACACCTGCCCAATAAACACCCACTAACAGCTATGGGATGGGGGGGATCGCCCCCATTTCCAGCGTCCTTGTCCTCTTTGCTGCTCTGATCGCGTCCCTGCCTCGCCCTTCGCTCACCGCTCTCGGGGACGCGCCAGCCCCACGGGGCGGGTGGCCGCTGCCTTGGCACAGAAGCGGGGGGGCCGCAGCGCTGTCTCTTTGCATTTGGCTTTGAGGAAGGGACTGCTGCCCCGGCTGCGGCTGGGCTGATGCAACAGCAGCTGGGAAAGGGCTGGAGAGGGGATCGGAGAGCGGGAGAGGGGCCAGGGGGTCCGGGCACGCTCCTGTCTGCAGGGGAAGGCGGCAGGGCTGCCAGCCTGCCCAGAGCCCCTCGGCCAGGGATGGAGACTTTCCCCAGCGCGGGTGACATTGCTGGTGCCTGGTCTGTCCCCTCCTCCCCAGCCCAGGCAGCCCCCGGCAGCCAAGGGCAGGAGCAGGAGCGGGCTGGGGCAGGCGCTGGCATCACTCCCTGGGATGCACCTTCAGATGCCGCCCTGCGTGGTGCCCGGCCGGGAGCAGAGGCTCTGCCCCGGCCCCTGCCCTGGCTCCATCCCCTTCTAGGGGTGCTGGTCCTCGGAGGCCCTGGGGCGCAGACAGTCCCGGTGCCGCTGTGGCCTGGGACCCCGTGCTGGGCTGTGCCGGCGGAGGATTTCCTCGCAGCAGCCCTGGGTGCCGGCTGGGCTCTCACCCCGGGCCTCCATAGGGTGAATGCTCAGAAAAGGCTCGGGGTTTTGGTTTTTAAGCCTGTGTGGCCATGGGGGAGGAAGGAGCGGGACTGGGGGGGCTCGGGAGGCCAGGAGGGGTAGCCAAGGCACTTTGCTGTGCTGCTTCCCTGCCCCACGGAGCCCATGCCCTTTGCAGCATCCCTGCGGAGCCCAGCCCGGTGCTCTCTCCGAGCACCCTTCCATGGCAGGGCCCAGTCTCTGCCGCCCCATCCCAGGCACCTCCTGGGCTCCAGAGACCCCTGCGCCGCTCCGCCGCCCGTGTCTGCATCCGGGCTCACCAGCCCCCACCGACAAGTCCTTGCTCAGAGCCCAGCGCCGTTACCCAAAGCCCCCCCGGTGCGTTGGCCATGACCCCTCCAGCATAAGGCCCTGGATGAGTTTTGGGTTGCTTTTCACAGATGTGGC
This sequence comes from Theristicus caerulescens, assembly GCA_020745775.1. Lineage (NCBI taxonomy): Eukaryota > Metazoa > Chordata > Aves > Pelecaniformes > Threskiornithidae > Theristicus > Theristicus caerulescens. Next base: position 12,800,874 of record CM036573.1, read on the forward strand.
TTCACGTCCACCCCCGGCGTGGACTGTCACAGCCACAGGTGACCTGTCGCATGCAGGTGGTGTCTTGCACGGAGGTGGCCTCTTGCACACGGGTGGCCTCTTGCATGCACGGGAGCTGTTGCACGCCCGGGAGCCATTGCACGCTCAGGAGCCGTTGCACGTGCAGGCAGGCACGGGCAGGGCAGGCAGCAGCGGCAGGGCCCTGTGCCAGTGAGCGGTGGTGGTGTGGGAACGTCCCCGGCGGGGTCGCTGGCAGAGGCCGTCACTGCACAGATCCTTTCCCCGCACCCTGCTCCCTTACCCGTGGGCTGCTGCCCTTCTCCCCGCGCCCTCGTTGTTGTATGGATTGTAGTTCTTTTAAAAGGAGATTTTATTAAACGACCATGTTTGAGACCCATGCGAGTGTGTGGTGTGGGGCCAGGCTCCCCGCTGCGGGGCCCTGGGCTCGGAGCGCTCCTCTCGGGAGCAGGGTGGGACGGGGGGACGGGGAGGGAGGGTGCTGCGGGTCCCCCATCCCAAAACCTTCCCCGGAGAATGGTGAGAGCAGGCGTCCTGCTCCTGCAGCCGCAGCAGCCTCCAAACCCTTCCCAAGGCTTTTCCCAGACCCGGCAAGACCCAGAGTTTATTTTCTTGCTTCTCAGCGTTTGCCAGGAGAGGTTTCCCCAGGGAAGGGTTGGGTGGGAGCCCCTGGCCGTGCCTGCCCGCACCCAGCCCTGCAGCACCCAGCGCCCACCCGCCCCCATCACCCCTCGCCCCAAGGGCCGGGCCCTTCGCACCTCGGCGGGGCCGGCAGATAAGGGCTATCGTGTCCCCCCATTGTGTGGAGCCTGAGCTCCTCTCCCAGCCCTTTGATCACGCCAGCCCCCCATCAGGCTGATACAATCTCGTCTCCTCCTGGTTTCGGCAGCCTGGAGGGTGGGTGCTGACTCACCGCCAAAGCGCCCGGGCACCTTTCGGGGACGTTCATGGGTGGCCCTGGGGTCTCCACTGCAGCCCCGGGCGGGCAGCATCGCACCCCAGATCACCCAGAACCAAGGCTCATCCCTGGGGAAACCCAGCCTTGCACCCTCCTCTCCAAGGTCCCCAAATTCCTTTGCTCTCGGAGCCCAGCAGCCTCTCGGAGCACACCCAGCCATGTGGGAAGCTCCAGCCTTGAGTAAAACCCGGCCGCTCCGAGGAGGAGACCCCCACGCTCAGGACCCCCTGGGAAGCCATGTCCCCAGCGTGCGTCCGGGCACGGAGGAGTCATTTGTCCTGGGCCCCCACGTCTGTGCCGCAGACAGCCCAGGGCAGCCCGGGGCCGGGTGCGGGGTCTGTGCTCAGCCCCAGCCTGTCCGTGCCTCAGTTTCCCCAGCTGTAAAACAGCGGGGAGGACCGGCTGCTGTGTTAGGCACTACGGTGATGTGGGCAATACCCAAGTTCACCCTGGAGGGTGAACGCAGAGGCCTTTTTAATGAGGGGACAGATCTGGACCAAACCATCCTCCAGGACTTTCATCTCAGCCGGGTTTGGGAGCAGCAGCCCTCCGTCCCGTCCACCCGGGCCAGCGGCCAAGCCAACCGCGGTGCCATGGAGGAGCGTCGGCGTTCCTCCCAGGGACGGGGCTTCTGAAGCTGAACCCACCGCCCAGCCCTCCTCAGACGGACCTGGGGCGAAGAGCGTGGCCGGCTCCTGCCCGGGGGGCCCCGAGCCGGGGCGTGCAGGGCTGCAGCCCACCACGGTGGGATCGCCTTAGGTGGGAAACGCAGGGGGATCCAGCACAGCCCTGACGGCCTCTCCGTCACCCGCCCCAGGAGAAAGGGCGGGCTGCCGGTGAATAAAACATCATCTCTGGTCATACACTCTCTGCAAATGTTGTCTCCAAGCCAAACCAGCACCAAACCAGCAGAGCCAGCAAAGGGAGGACAAGCGGATGGGCACCTCTGTCCCCGCAGCCTGCTGCCATCTCAGTGAGCTGGGGAGCAGGGCGCGTTTCTTCCTGCTCCCCTTTTCCTGGCAGGATCCCATCCATCCCGGGCTGGGTTACAGACCGCAGCGCTGGGCCCGAGCCTGCAGCGTGCGCGGGCTCCAGCCACGGGGGTGACGGAGGGACGCATCCTTCCTCCAAAGGCGACGGACGGCCAAGCCCCGGCCATTGGAGCACGATGACCCCGCACAACAACCGGCCACCTCGCACGGCCCCCCCAAAATCGCCCCATTGAAATGTACGGGGGGGGGGGCACACACCGAGAAACCCCACTGACTGCCTCCACATCCCCCAGCTAAAACCATCACTGCCACAATGGGCCCCGCTCCTACAAAGGGGCCGGTTCAAAGTCAACGTCTCCCTTCCCCTCCGCCTGTATATGAAAGAGAGGAGGAATGCGTTTGAGGCCTTGGCGGGCTGGGGGGCTTCCTGGGGGGATGGAGAGAAAGAGCAGGTTGGCAGGAGGAGGGGGTCCGGCCGGGAACAATAAATCAAAGGGAAGGGGAGTTACTGCCCGGCTGAGGATCTTCTGAAACCCTGGGCCGCAGCAGGAGCCCGGGAGGAGCAGGGCTGATGGCTGCCATTGGGGTCCCGCAGCGAGACTTCCCCTGCCCGCTGGCGGAGGGCAGGCAGGACAGCCCTGCCGGCACGGCACCCTGGTACCATGGCACCCCGGCACCCCCGGCACCCAGGCACCACGGCACCCAGGCACCACAGCACCCAGGGAGCATAGCACCCAGGCAGCACGGCACCCAGGCACCACGGCACCCAGGCACCCCGGCACCCAGGCAGCACAGCACCCTGGCACCCTGGCAGCACGGCCCGGCTCTCCCCCAGCATGGCCGAATCCGGCACCTGCGGGGAAAGGTGCCTCGCCAGCTGCGGGCAGTGCTTCCCCCCGGGGCTCGCTCAGGGCTGCCCACGTCCCCGCGGCCGGGCTCTTTGCATCCTCAGGTCATGTTCCTGGGGTGCTCTCCTGCCCCCGAGCAGCCTGGCACAGCCGGGATGGGCAGCCTGGCACACATCCCGCCAGGCGTTGGGAAGGGGCTTTCATTCCAGCTCATCCTCTTGGTCACGTTTTTTCCCTCATAGGAATATCACTACAAGGGCTGTTCCACTTCCATGTGCTGGGCCAGGGGCTGCTGCTGGCACTGGGTGCCAGTCCCTGGGTGCCAGTCCCTGGGTACCAGTCCCTGGGTGCCAATCCCTGGGTGGATATGGGTCCCTGGGTGCCAGCCCTTGGGTGCCAGCCCTCTCAGGAGCCAAAGCAAGCGCTTCATGACCAGCACCAAGCGCCTTCCACCAGTCCCACCAGCAGCCCCAGCCCCAGCCCACCGCCGCAGGGGAGGCCCCTCCAGCCTATCTCTTCGGCATATCTCCAGTGCCAGACGGCTGCAGGCTCCCGGTAATCCGGGTTAATAAACAGGGAGCGATGCTGGCAGCGGGGTGGCCCCTCGCCCTGCCCTGGCTGGGGTCAGGGGTGCCCAGGAGCCAGCACCGTGCAGCCCGATCCCAGCAGGGCCTGGCGTGGCGGCAGCGTCGGGGCCGGGGAAGCTCCCGGTGCCGAGGCGGGACAGAGGGAAGGGGGAAACGCCTGGAGCAGGCCCCGATAGTGCCATTGTGAAGGGCAGCGTGAGAGGAAAGCCCTTCAGATAGAGAAAATCTGAAGCGCGCTCCATTGTGGAGCAAGATGGGCGCGATAGCCAGGGCCGCCATCGGCTCCCGGCGGCAGACCCGGAGCTGCGGGGCCTCTCTGCCTGCCCAGGCCCCGGGGAGGACGGGCTCCGTCCGCCCCACGGCCCCGCTCTGCGGGGCGACGGAGAGGAGAGGGGCAGCGGGAGCGAGGGGCAGCCCCGGCTCCACGCACGGAGCACTCGAGGGCACCCCACGGGGCCGAGGCTCTGCCGCTGGGCCCCCGGGGCGGCCGAGCCCCGGCACCGCTCTCCCGCTGCACGATGCCACCGGCGGCCCCGGGGCTCGTCCGTCCTGCGGGGAAGGGGCCGCTGCGGCCGCCCCCGGCCCCGGCTCTCGCCATGGCGGCTGCCCCCTTCCCCACACGACGCCGGGTCCCTGCCCGTGCCCGGACCCGGGGGGGGGGGATCCCTGGGGGGCTGCCATTCGGAGCCGCGGCCCCCCCCCCGGGCTGTGCGGGGGCTCTGCCCATCGCCGCAGCGGGGCCGGCCCGGGCCCCCCGCGCCCCGAGGGCAGGGTGCGGGCGGCCGCCGCCCGCCTCCCCTCGCCCCTTCCCCCCCGGTGCCCCCCTCGCCCCCCCAGGGGGGGATCAAGTTCACGCCCGACCCACCGGTGCGGGGCCAATGGGGCCGGGGCCCATTTCCATACGGCCCGGCCCGGCCCGGCCCGGCCCCGCCGCCCTCAGAGGCCCCGGCGGCGCCGCAGCAGGGAGGCAGCGGCCGGCGGGCGGCCGGGCCGAGCCCCGCAGCCCCCGCATGGAGCCCTAGGGCGGCGGGCAGCATGTTCAGCCCCGACGGGGGGCTGCCGGCCGCCCCCTTCGGCCTCCTGCCCGACGCCGGCCCGCCCTTTCCCCGCGCCGGCTTCGACGGGGCGGCCGCCCAGCCGCTCTTCTTCCCCTTCGCCGCCGAACCCGAGGCCGGCCGCGACCCGCCGCCGGCCCGCGCCTGGCTGCCGCCGCCCGCCGGGCCACCCGCCAAGGCGGAGGCTCGCCCGGGCCGGCCCTGCCGCCAGCCCTCGCCCGAGCCCCGCGCCGCGGCCTGCTGCGGCCCGGCCTGGCCCGCCCCGCCCTGGGCCGGGCCCGCGCCCCCCGCCGCCGCCGCCGCCGCCGCCGCCGCCGCCCTGCCCGGCCCGCCCTTCCCCGGCCCCGGCCCCGGCCCCGCCGCCTTCCCCGGCCCCCAGCTCTGCCCCGCCGCCCTGCAGCCGGGCTCCGGCGGCCTCTCCGCGCTGGGCAGCAGCGGCAGCTCCAGCGGTGCGGCCAGCGAGGGCGGGCACTCCAGCGACAGCGGCGACGAGGTGAGACCCGACGGGACGGGGACGGGGCTGCTCTGCCCCGCTGCCGGGGCAGGGAGCGGGGCCGGGGCTCGCTGCCGGGCCGCCCCGTCGGGGCAGGAGCTGCCGGGGGCCCCGTCGGTGCCGCCCTGCCTCCGCCCGGAGGAGCGCCGGAGCGGCCCGACGGGTCCCAGCGCTGCGGCTCCTCCCGGCCGGCCGAGCCGCGCCCCGGGGGAGGCTGCTGCGGGGGGAGAGGGGGGGTTTGGGGCCGTGGCGCCGGCCGTCCCGCGTCCGTGATGCCGCCCGGCCCCGCCGTGCTCCCGGTGCCGCCGCCCGGCCCGGGCGCGGTGCTCGGGGCAGGGCAGCGCGGCCCCCCCGGGCTCTGCCCGGCCCCGGCCGCCCCCTCCGGCCCCCGGCCCTGCGGGCACGGCGGCTGCTTCCCCGGCCGCTGCTCCCGGGGCTCCGCGGGCACCGACGGCTGCCGGGGCAGAGCTGGTCATCGGCATGCCTGGCGGCTGTATTTTGGGGTCGGTTTTAATATTTTTAAATCTTGCCGTAATACAAACCCGTCCCTCCCAGGCAAGCCCGCCCCGGGGGTCGCGGCGGCAGGCGATGCCGGGGGTTGTTGGAAGGCTCCCGTGTGGGCCGGGTCCGTGGGGAGGGAGCCGCTGCCGGCTGCGTGCCCCGGGGACCGGGAGGGGTGGCTTTTCCCGGCTGAGCATCGCCCCGCGGCAGGGATGCTCCGGGTTTCTTGCTGCCGGTGTACGCCAGGAATTAAAAGCCGAGAGTCGGTGGCAGGAGGGAGGGCTGTAAAACCTGAAATTGCGCTGCAAATGTGGAAATTGGGTTAAAAAAACCCAGCAAAATGCCCCCGCAGCGGCTGAAGGCTGCGCTGCGGGAGGCTGGGAAGCGGCTTTCCAGGGGGGGAAGAGCCTGGTTGTGTCAGGGAGGTGGTTGAATCCCACTCGAGTCGTGGGCGCTTTCATCGTCCGGAGGGAGAGGGGCTGGCGAGGGGCTGCCCCGAGCCCGGGAGCCCTGGGGAGGTGGGTGCCCACGCCCCGGGACAGCCGAGCCCGTGGGGACGTGTCGTGGGGTGCGGGGGACCGTCCGCATGGGGCGATGCGGGGGCCAGCGGCGAATGTGCCCATCGGTGCTGCCTCCGGTCAGGCCGGGGGGGCAGAGGGGCCATTCCCGGGACACGCTGGGCCAGAGCAGGAGCTCTGGGTGCTCCCGGCTCCCTGTGCCACCCCGGGCCTCTGCCACGCCGGCGTGGTGTGAGCTGGGTGCCGTGCTGTGGTTGAGGGGTCCTGCGTGGGGCAGGGCGGGGTGGAGGCACTCTGGGGGCCCTGAGCAGAGCCCCTTGTTCAGGGCTTGGGGAAAACCCTTCTGCCGCCCACCCCATCGCCCCAAGGACCCCATCGCCCCAAGGACCCCGTCCCCAGAGGTGGCAGCGGCTGGTGGGTGCCCCTCCTGTCCCCATCCCCGCCCCGCGCTGGCCCTGACAGCCCCCGCTGCTGGCAGCCCCTGGGTGCCACTTGCCCCCTCTCAGGTTTATCTCTGCCCCTGCCAGGATGCGCCAACCTCGGAGGAGCTGGAGCAGTTCGCCAAGGACCTCAAGCACAAGCGCATCATGCTGGGCTTCACCCAGGCTGACGTGGGGCTGGCTCTGGGCACCCTCTACGGTAAGGGGGGTCCGCTGAGGGTCCTGGTCTCCCCCCCACGCCCGGGGGGCAGGGAGAGGCCTGGGAGGGGGATGGAGCACCTGGGCAATGGAGATTTCTGCTCCTTAACGACCTGCAAAGGAGGCGGTGAGCACCAGCCCCGGGGCTCCCCAGCCCTGGTTAAGTACTCGCTCAAGCTGGAGCGGTTTGATAACGAGGAACTGGTTTAAAATAGCTACAGCTGCTTATTGAAGAGTGTTGCAGTGCTTTAAATCCCTGCTGAAGCAGCAGGGAGAATGCCTTTCCTGATCCCCAGGGCCGGGGGGGGCGGATGATGGGGGGCTGCTGGAGCAGGAGCAGCAGCAGCAGCAGGAGCGGTGCGTGCCGTGCCGCCCTGCGTGCCGCCCTGCGTGATGCCCTGCGTGACGCCCTGCCTGCCCGTGCAGGGAAGATGTTCAGCCAGACGACCATCTGCCGCTTCGAAGCGCTCCAGCTCAGCTTCAAGAACATGTGCAAGCTGAAGCCGCTGCTGCAGCGTTGGCTCAACGAGGCGGAGAACACGGACAACATGCAGGAGGTACGGGGAGGGGGTGCCGCACACCAGCGAGCCTCGAGCTGCAGCTTCTCCTCCCTTTACATGGGCTTTTTGGGGGGAGAGGAGGGGAGCAGCAGCCGTCCCGTGCCATAGCAGCATCTCACTGCCCTGGCTTCTGTCCGGCTGTGTGGGGAACTACTGGGTATCGCCTTCTGCCGGGCTGGGGGGAGCCCAAATCCCCCCACAGACACCTTGTGGCAACCGGGGCAGCTCCCGTCTCAGAGCAACCGGGTCCTGCTGGAATCTGGGATAAGCTGGAGGTGCAGCTTGCTGCTCCCTGGGGAGCCTGGAGGGTGTGGGGTGATGTGTCCGTCCCCCCTGCACCAGCTACAGGTGGTGCTGGGCCACTGTGAGTGGCCCCCGTTGCAGTGGGGTGACGCTCAGTGGACGGTCACGGGGACAGAGCCTGTCCCCATCCCTCCCAGACCTCTGCAGCCAGCCGCACGCGTGTCCAGAGCCTGGCGGGGACATTGCTAGCCCTGTGACTACGCGTGTGGCCTCTCTCGCCTTTCCAGATGTGCAATGCGGAGCAAGTGCTGGCCCAAGCCCGGAAGAGAAAACGCAGGACCAGCATCGAGACCAACGTGAAGGGGACGCTGGAGAGCTTCTTCCGCAAGTGCGTGAAGCCCAGTCCCCAGGAGATCTCCCAGATCGCCGAGGACCTCAACCTGGACAAAGATGTAGGTTGGGAGGGTTTGTGGGGTGGGTGCCCAAACGGCCGCGGTTCCTGAGCGCCCACATCAGGCCAGTTGGATACTGGAAGCTGTGGGAGGGTGGCTGGGGCTGGTAGCCACCGTCTGTCCGAGCCCAGCCCCAGGAGGAGCTGTGGCAGGGAGGGTGCTGTGCTGGCGGGTCGGGGTGCTGTGGAGATGCCACCAGCAGAAGGGTCCCCTTGTCACCCGCACAGCGCCTGGGCTCTCACCCTTCCCCGTCTCCCCTCCCTCGCAGGTGGTCCGGGTCTGGTTCTGCAACCGGCGTCAGAAAGGCAAACGGCTGCTGCTGCCCTTCGGCAACGAGGCGGAGGGGGTGATGTACGACATGAACCAGTCCCTGGTGCCCACCGGCCTGCCCATCCCGGTGACGTCCCAGGGCTACAGCCTGGCGCCCTCCCCTCCCGTCTACATGCCGCCCTTCCACAAAGCCGAGATGTTCCCTCAAGCGCTGCAACCCGGGCTCTCCATGAGCAACAGCAGCCACTGAAGCGGGGGCTGCGGGGGCCGGTGCCGCCCCGACACCGTGGCTGGGCTGGCTCTCTGGGGGCAGCTCCCCCCCTTCGCCCCGAGAAGGCACGGGCACGGCCCCGCTCGCTGGGCTGCCTTAGGGCTTTTGGGGCGCGAGGGGCAGGCGGTTGCTCCCAGCCCTTCCCAGTTATGTGAGTTTACTGGTCCCAGCGGCGTCGGCCCCCCTCCGACCTCTCCTGGGGGGCAGCTGCTCCTGCCCCGCTGCACCCCACCGCAGCCACGCGTGCCCAGGGCGCTGAGCGGAGCCGCCTGCGCCCGGCCCCAGCCCAGCCGAGCCACTCTCCTGCAAGACCCAGAAAAAAAGTATTTTTTAGATTTTTTTTTTTTTTGAGGGGTGGGTGGGGGGAGGGGGGTGGTTTTATTATTTTTTTTTTCAATGGTTTTTGGTTGTAGTTTTTAAAAAGCAAAAAATCTTTGTAGTGATTACTAGTTTCCCAGGTGCCCCCTCCCTGTCACATAGAGCGGGGCTGGGGCGCTGGGCCGGGGTCCCCGGCGGCTCTGCCCACCCTCCCGGGCAGCCGGGGCGAGCGGAGGGCTGGAGCGTGGGGCGGGAGGTGAGCCCTCGCAGCCCCAGCCGCCCCTCGCCCTGCGAGAGCTCGGCCCGTCCCTGGGCAGGCTGGCAGGGCTCGTTTTGGGGGGTGGGGGGGTCCTCCCCAGCCCTTGTGCCCAGCGTCACCCCGGGTCCCCTGTGCCCTCTCCGCTCTCCGGCCGTTGTCCCTCGCCCCAGCCCGGCTGCCCAGCGGGGCCGACGCCGTCCTGTCCATGCTGCTAGCCCCCCCGTGCCTTTGAGCCCGCTGTAGTTGATGATGATTTTTATATTTTTGTTTTTTCTTAATCATATTCCCTCTGGCAACGAAATAAATCTCACTTCTTTGGGGCATGAGAGCGAGTTAACCCTTTCCTTGCATCCCTGCTCCTGGACGGTGCCAGGCAGCCCAGCGGCACGGGTTTGGCTGCGCACGGGGGGCACGGTGGGGCCGGGCCACCCGAACGGGGCTGACCTGTGCCACCCGGCTCTTGGGTGCCTGCGGCCTGGCCTGCCGCAGAGGTGATGGCATCCTGGCCCTGGAGGGCCACCAGCGTGTCGGGGCTGTGCCCCCAGAGCAGAGGTGGTCAGGAGGGTGGCGGGGGTCGCCTTCCACCCGGTTTGAGCTGTGGTTTTTCCATAGCTGCTTTCGGGAGGGGTGGAAGCGCAGCAGGATCTCCCGTGCAGGCGGCTCCGGCGGGTGCTGGGGACAGGGAGGGACCGGGCGGGGATGCAGCGGGGGCTGCAGAGCTCCCAGCCCCGTACGGGGAGCCCGGCCTCTCCTCGCCATGGGGCTGCCAGCGTGGCACGGGCGGGCGAGGGATGCTCCCCTCTGCGTGGTGCAGCCGAGGAAGCCTCGTGGTGGCCGTGCCTGTGGGTGCCAGCCCAGCCGGGCGGGTCCGGGTGGGTGCTGGGGGCTGAGCTGGTGGCGATCGGGGGTGCAAGTGTTGGGGATGACACCTCGGGGTGCAAGTGTCTGGGGGATGACGCCTCGCTTTCACCGCCATGGCCTCTGCAGCTTGGTTTGCCACCAGCCTGCGCCCCTGAGGGATTTTTCCCCTCAGCAGAAGCAATGAAATGACCAAGCCTGCAGGGAAGCTCTGAAAAGCCCCGTTTCCAGCTGGGCTGCCAGTAGATGACGGGTTTGCTCTCTGGGTTTGCTGCCTGCAGCCTCGCTGCCGCGGGCCGGGCAGGAGCGGGGTCACTGCGGGCGGCTGGGTGCGGCGGGATCCCCTCAGCTCGCCCTGTGTCCCCGCTTGCTCCCCAGGGCCACGTCCCTGCCCGCCCGCAGGGTGGGGGCACGGCACCCGGTGAAACTGCCCCCGCCGCCGCCTCTGCTGCCCAGCGCTTTGGGGTGCTGGAGGCTGGCGAGCAGCAGGGTCGGTAGCAGAAGGCCTGGGAAGGATGTCACCGCCCTGAGGTTTGCTTCTCTCCACATCTGCACCATCTGATTTTCCGCTCCGGCAAAAGGCCGGCCAGGCAGGAGCCCCGGCCCCCCGCAGGGCCCCCAGATCCCGCTGCCCCAGCTCCCTGCCCGCGGCGAGCGGCCCCTCCTGCTCCCTTTTCGGTTGACCCAGAAGACAAAACAAGACAGAAATCGGAAGCCGCAGAAATCGGAAGAGTGCGGTGTGCCCGTCAAACTGCGGCCCGGCGAGGGCTGGGGGAGCGGCTGCCGGGGCCGCAGCGAAGCGCCAGGGCGGGCGGGAATGTCCCCTGTGCTGAGGGGGTGTCACCGCACGCCTGAGCCCCGCTGCACCCTGGGCATGGGGAGCAGGTCCCAGAGGGCAGCCGGCAGCTCGGGGGGTGGCAAGAGTGGGGTTGGGTGACTTTGGGGCTGCAGTGAGGGAAACCAGGGGAAACCTGTGGCAAAATGAGTTGTTTGTACCAGGCGTTGATGGCACCGAGCCGAGGGGCACGCAGGAAGGCAGAGATGGAGCAGGCGTGTCCCACCCCCTGCTCCCGTCACCCAGCCACCGCTGATCCCAGATGGGTGCTTCCCCTCGGGGTGTCTGGGCACTGCCTGTGCCCAGGGTGCAGGGTGCGTGCGCTGCAGGGTGCCCATGGAGCAGGGCGCACGCAGTGCAGGGTGAGTGTGTGGTACAGGGGGCCCACGGCACAGGGTGCCCACGGTGCAGGGTGTGTGCGTGACACAGGGTGCCCACGGTGCAGGGTGTGTGCACGGCACAGGGTGCCCACGGTGCAGGGTGTGTGCACGGCGCAGGGTGTGTGCACGGCGCAGGGTGTGTGCACGGCACAGGGTGCCCACGGTGCAGGGCGTGTGCACGGCGCAGGGTGCCCACGGTGCGGCGTGCGCGTGGCACAGTGTCCAGCACTGCAGGGTGCTGGTAGAGCGGGTGCCTGGGGTGCATGGTGCACGCGCGGTGCAGGGTGCGCAGGGGCTTGGCAGTGCCAAGGGCACATGGAGCAGGCTGCCGGTGCCATCGGGCACCCATGGGACCAGCTTTGCTCCGGGCTTGCTGCAAGGCTCCGGACGCCACCACCTCGCTGGCTTCCTGCCGCAGCAGGGCAGGCGTGCCGGCAGGGGAGCAAGAAACCACAGCATCCCTCTCTGACTCGGCCTGGCACTGAGCAAGCTGAGATTGCTCTCTCAAGAGCATCCGGTGTCCTGCCGGTCCTTGCCGGCACGGTGACACCCACAGCTCGAGAGTGGGGGTGGGTGGGGAAATGGGTGCTGCCGGGCTGTGTCGGGAAGTGGCGGAGCAGAGGCTGTGGGGTGCTGGGCCCCACCGCGCTGCCCCGAGCTCGGCTCCTCCACCCCAGCCAGAAATGTCACCATGGGGCCTCTGCCACCGGGGCTTCGCCACTCAGCAGAAGGTGCTGAGCCCTCAGCCCCCCGCCAGCCCCCTGCCCTGCCCGCCCCCGTGCCACCCGCAGAGCCTCTGCAGGGCTGTGTCATTTATTTCCAAAGCACCCTCTCATCCTGCCAGCACCCTGGCGAGGCAGGACAGTGTCGGGTCTGGGGGGGGGTTAGTCCCATTTTGCAAGATATTAAGTCACGTGGAGTTGCTCAAGGTCCCAGTGTGGCAACAGCCGGGTGGGAGGAGAGGTCGGGGCTCCCGCATCCCTCCCTGCCACATGTCCTGGTCTGCAGGAGGGTGCCCCACGCTCCCCCCACGCCAGTATCCTCTGCCCAGATGCGTCCCCGATGGTCCCAGCACACACCAGCCCCACGCTAGGTGTTGAACCAGCTCTCCAGGTCGGGATAGACACGGCCGCGGGGCAGGCTGGGGTAGGCGGTGCAGATGGTGCAGATGCGCTCCCTCCAGTCGGTGTAGAGCTTCACGCTGTACCTCTTCTGCCAGGCGAAGAACTGCCGGTAGCGGCTGGAGTTCATGGTCTTCAGGAAGGTGGCCAGCTCCGCCAGGGAACCAAAATCATCGACGTGAATGAAGGAGTCTGCAGGAACGAACTGCTCGTAGTTGGCCCGGGGAGGCCCCAGCACCACGGGCACGGTGCCGGCCATCAGCGAGTTCCTCCAGAGCTTCTCGGTGATGTAGTCCTGGTGGATGGAGTTCTCGAAGGCCAGGTAGAACTTGGACTTGGATGTCGTTGGCAAGAGGCAGTCCTTGCAAAGTGGCTTTTTGTTTGCTTTCCCGTATATGTTCACGTGGAGGTACTGGGAGAGGTTTTTGTAGATCTCAGCTCTTTTCTGAGTCCTGTGGTAGTTGCTGATAACCCAGGACACCAAGTTGGTCTTTGTGGGGATGTTCACGGTGGCCGACCGGTTGGGCACAAGCTTGCCGTAGGGGATGAAGATGTCTGAGTCCCGTCTGTAGGTCATCACCCAGTTGAAGGTCTGTTTCCATCCCGCTAGAGCTTTAGTGTTGGAGGGGGACTCCAGGGAGACCCACACCCAGTTCTGCCCCGGCGGCCGCTCCTGGGGCAGCCTGTCCCTGCCGGGCTGGAGCCTGGTGTGGGGGAACACCACCACGTCTGCCCGGCCCAGGAGCTGCCGGTCCGTGGTGAGCCAGCAGCCAGCGATGCCGTACAGCTCACGGCAAACGTCCCCGCTGATGTTGGGGACGTGCTTCGAGGGCCATCCCCACACCAGGACCACCAGCGGCTCAGTGTGCTTGGGGGCTTCTCCCGAGACCTCAGAGGGGTTGAGGAAGCACCACAGGTTCCAGAGGGTGGTTACGAACACCCCGGCGGTGACCACCACCTTCATGCCGGGCCGGCCCCACAGCAGCCATGGCAGCGGCGAGGCCCGGGGCATGCTGCCGGCCTGGCTGTCACCTTCTCGGGTGACAGAGCCAACACCTGGGAGAGAGGAGAGGCCACCAAGGGCCATCAGCTCAGCTTGCTGAGAGCGAGGGGTGGTAGGGAGGCGCTGGGGCCGGAGGGGATGGAGAAAGGCCTTCTCCATGAAAGCTGGGCCCCAGCATCACCCCTGGTCCCTCCACTGGCTCCCAGCTCCCCCATGCACCTGGTGTCACCCTGTGGTGGCTTTTGTGTCACCCTCCCACAGTGCCTGGTGTCCCCACCTCCGGGGCGAGCAGGGATGCTGGCAAAGGGGCACAGAGCGATGGCAGCACCACCCGTCCCCCCCCGCCCCAGCTTCCTGGCACCGCTCCCCGCCACACGCACAAGGGATGCGGTCCCTGGTACTCGCTCCGTGCCTCAGTTTCCCCACTTGACAAACAGCCATGCTTCCACTCCACCCTTCTTGCCTTGCCCTGGGCGGGTTGAGCCTGAAATGCAGCTAGCCTCGCCGCAGCCAGGCTCGGAGAAAGGTGCCGGGGGTTTGCAGGATGGGGCCATGCACCAAAGGGCAAGGGGGGATACCCCGGGTCCTGTCTGAATAACCCCACAGCAAGGCCCCAGCTGCAAACTGGGAGTGACTGGGAAGTCCAAAACCCTGCTCAGGGCCGGACTGGAGTGTCCTGCCCGAGAAGTGCCCCCTCACCCCAGCACCCTCCTGCAGTGATGGCGGGGCTTTCCCCGGGCTCGGGGTGCTCTCCCCAGCCACCAAGGGCACGGGGAGCCCCAGCGGTCTGGGGCCTCGCAGCCTGGGTGCCCCAAACACTCGTATTTTATTTTTGGGGTGTCACAGAGGGCCAGTGCCCTGCAGGCAGGGCAGGGAGGGCGGTGCGGGCAGGGGGCCGTTTGGGGCTGCTGCCGGTGGGGTTCAGCCTGCGGGCGTGTGGGAACCTCGGCCGCGAGATGCTCGCCCTGCCACGGTGCCCATCTGCCTGCCTCAGGCCTCCGCCGGCAGTGCTGCGCCTTAACCGGCGGCACTGGTGGGAAGGGAGCAGCGGCGGGGGCGGCGAGGGGGGACGCTCGGCTGGGCTGGGGACCGGCCGCCAGCTCGAGCCCACCTGGGAGTGCTGGTCCCAGGGGCAGGGCTCAGCGCCCGCAGTGTCCGGCACCAAAGGCAGTTTCCCTTTTGAGGTAACCCCTGAAAACATTGGCTGCCCGAGCCCCGCTGCCGGCCAGGGCTGTGCCGGTTCCTCCACGATTTTGGAGCCTCCTGGAAAGCAGTGCCCTGCTTTCCCACCCCAGCTGCTGCAGCTTTGCTGTGAAAAATCCCTTCCCTGCCTTGGCCCGCTCCGTCTGTCCTGCTAAAATACACGAGCTAAGTTTAGGCTGCAGAGAAACCTGGCATCTGAAAGCAGGGAGGGCTGAGAAAGCTCTGCCAGCTCCCTGCACCGCACGCCGGTGCTTTGTGTCCCTCTGCCCGCCGGTCCCCGGCAGCGGGGATGCTGCCACCGTTTTGCGGACGCTCTGGGAGGGGACACCCCGCTCCGGCGGTGCCAGGAGCCGACCCGCTTCTCTGCTCGGCGGTGCTGAGCTCAGACTTACCGGGGAAGGGCCGGCGCGGCGGCGTGCGAGGTGCCTGCGTGCGTCTGCCCGGGTGGCTGCCGGCACTGGGCTGGGGCACTCGAGGGCTTCCTCTTTTCTGCGGTTTTGCCTCGTCCCAGCCCCACAGCGGGTCCTTCCTGCTGCGCGTGGCAGCTGGCACAGCCCGCTCCCGGCGCTTCCCCTGTGCGGCGCGGGCAGCGGTGCGACCCAGGGCCAGGTGCGTGCCCCGGGGCCGGGTGCATGCCCATGGCCAGCTGGGTGCCCCACGGTTGGGTGGGTGCCCCGTGGCCTGGATGGGTGCTCAAAAGCTGGGTGGGTGCCGTCTGGTTGAGTGGGCACCCCATGGTTGGTTGGGTGCCCCATGGCTGGGTCGGTGCCCTCTGGTTGAGTGGGCACCCCGTGGCTGGGTGGGTGCCCCATGGCTGGGTGGGTGCCTCGTGGCTCACGCATGTCCCATATCAGCGAGGGTGCCCCATGGCTGGGTGCATGCCCTGTAGCAAGGTGGGTGCCCTGTGGCTGAGCAGGTGCCTCATGGCTGTGCGAGCGTCCCATGGCTGGGTGGGTGCTACACGGCTGAGCACGCGCCCCGTAGATGTGTGGGTGCCTCGTGGCTGGGTGGGTGCCCGTGGCTGGTGCATGCCCTGTGGCTGCCCCATGGCTGGGTGCTGCACGTGGCTGGGTGCGTGCCCCATGCCAGGGTGGGACACTTGCCCGGTGTTACCCCACGGCAGTGCCCTGGCACCCCCGGGAAAGGCTCCCGGTGCAGGGGCTGCTCACAGCTCTGTGCCTGCCCCATCCCCCGGGCTTCCCCTGCCCTGATCCAGCCAGGCTGCGGCTCCTTGGAGAAGGTGCCTGTGGCCCTGCGTGGGATTTCAGCTCCCCAAAGGGTTTTCCCAGGTGCCAGCTTTGAAACCGAGCCCAAATCGGGGCTCCTTTCCGCCAAGCGCCTCTCCCGTCCCAGCTGCCAGCCAGAGCCTCGATGCCCTGGCTGCGCCGCGGTTTTCCAAGGTACCCGTCCACGGTTTGCCTGCCGGAGCCATGGCCATGCAGGGGGTAACGCTGCCCAGCGCAGCTGTGCCGAGCCCGGGGGGCAGCTCTGCGAGCCTGCAGCTTTGTGCCAAGGCACACCTCACAAACACTCTTTTGCTGAGACCATTAATGCAGTATTATCATTATTATTATTACTATTATTATTATTATTCTCAAAAGCAGGATTGTCGGGTCCGGCTGCGCACCCCTGGCACAGGCAGCTCCCTCTGAAATCACCCAGGAGCAGCGGAACAGCGAGATGCTCATTCGGCTCGGACTGGAACCAGGTGCCTCCTCGGTGTTTGCTGCCGCCCGTGGCAGAGCTGGCGGGGATGGAGGGGGGATCAGCCCCAGAGCCTCGGCCTGGCACTGCCACCCAGGGCCGTGGGCGATTCCCTCTTGGCGGCTGCTGGGAAGGGGCCGGCGCCTTGCTGGGGGCTCCAACGCCCTGCCTGCGCTGGGATGGGTGCAGGCAGGGCCCTGCTCTCAGCCTCGCCAAGGTGCCTCCCGTCTGCCACCCGCAGCCTGGTTGAAAACAGGATGCCAACCTGACTTTGGCTCCCACTGACTCATCTTGAAACCGCCGGCTAAAGCGGCACCAGCAGCTCCTCGGTGCTGCCGAGCCCCAGGCACATGCCCTGCTGGGGATGCTTTCTGCCAAAAGGGGAAGCAGGCGCACGTGTGCCTCGGCAGCGGCTGCACGGAGCGCTGCCTCCCGTGCCCGGGCTGCGGGCCTCCCCTGCCCCGGTCTGGCCACGTGCCCGGTTGTTGTCTTTGCTGGCATTGCTGTCCGGGCACCAAGTCTCCCCCAAAGCCCTGGCAGGGGCAGAGAGATGGGGAAACTGAGGCAGCGGCAGGGAGGGGGGCCCCGAGGCGTGCAGCGCTGTCCCTGGAGCTGGCAGGGGCACACGCAGAGCTGGGAGCGGGACCCCAAACCATTCGAGCCCCCCTGGGGTCTGCACCCCCCGCTGCACCCTTGCTCCCGCCGGCTGCCCGGACCCTGGGAGCCAGGACGGCCGCAGCGCTGGCGGCGAGGTGAGGGGCCGGGCAGCGGCTGGGCGCAGCGCCATGCCACCGCGCCGGGGTGTAGCAGGGCTCTGCGGTTTCAGTGCCGCCCTGGGAGCCCTCGGAGGCCAACTGCAGCTCTGGGCTGGGTGTTTTTTTCCTCCCCAGCTGTGTCCCCTGTTTCCTGTTATCTTTTCTCACCCCCTTTCTGCATTTCTTCCCCTGTGTGATTGAGAGCCCTGATACTGGGCGCTGCGTGGCCCACGGGGCACTGTTCCCAGCCGGGCCTGCCCCAACCCTCCTGGCTGCAGGCAGCGCTCCCTGGCCGGCCGGAGCTGCCAGCATCGTCCCCGCTGCTGTGCCCGTCCCCGCTGCATGGCCCTGGGGACTGGGGACACGTGGGACCGGGGCTGTTCCCCTCCACGGAGGACAGCAGCAGGGACAGATGTTTCCACGGGGGATGCGGGATGGATGGTGGAGCAGGAGGGAGTTTTTCCCCGGCACCTGTAGCCGTCACCCCCGGGTGCTGCCCCAGGACACCCCGGCAGCAGGGACGATGCCCCGGAGGGTACTGGCACAGGCACCCTGACCCCGCGGCCCAGGGACGTGGCAGCGCAGTGCCGGAGGCTCAAAGCCGGGCTGGGAGCCGGGGCCAGCTCTGCCTGGCTGGGCTGGGCAGAAGCCCCCAGCACCCGGGGCCAGGCCACGGGACCACGGGGTAACGCCAGACAGCACCAGCACAGGGCAGGCAGCTTTGTGTGGGTGGGTGCTGCCCTCTGCAGATGACCCCACACAGACAGAGGAGCTTGGCCACCCCGCAAGGACGTCCCCTGAGAGGTGCTCAGGGCCCCAGGCCCAGAAGAGATGGGCCACCGGGTCCCCAGGGCTTCAGGGTCACAGGTCCATGGAGGACATGGGCCACTGGGTCCTCAGGGCTGTGCTGCTCCATGGCACGCTGCTGGGTCTGTCTCTTGCTGGCCCCTCATGGGGTTTCATGGTCGTGCCAAGCAGAAGAGGAGCTGCGAAGCTCACCAAGAGCTTTGAGCCCATGTCACCCACGGGCCCACCCGTGACCACTGCACCCCTGCGGGCTGGGGACCCACCCTGCTGCAGGGCAGGGTTTTTTGGGGTGTTTCTAGTGGGGGCTGGGGACAACCCACGTGCGATCCCTTGGGAGGAGCCAAGGGTGCATCCCTGCTTCCCCAGGGACCAAGGAGAAGCCACCGCTGGAGCGAGGGCCGGGGCTGGACAGCCCGTTGGCCGAACCCCCGCGGCCCGGCTTACCTTGACACAGATCTCTCCGGCATTTCAAAGCCGGAGAAACGCCAGCAAACCTCGGTGTCACCCCGGCCCAGCGGCCCCCGGGTTACAGGTGCCGGTGGGGCGCAGGTGGAAAGGCACTGAGCCAGCTCTGCTGCCCGCACGCCTGCCCGCACGCCGGGCGGCCCTGCCAAACAGCCGCCCTCCCCAGGGCACGGGGCCGGGGCGAGGCAGTGTCTCTCCACCACCGTGTTCCCCCCGGGGCGTCCCTTCTCCTCCCTCACCTCGGCACAATGTTTCGCCCAGAAGTTTTTTGAATAATGGCGCTTTGTGGCAGGACAAGGGGAGCTTTTGTGAGTGCCCGGGCAGCTGCCGCAGAGCCTGCCCGAAAGGCAGTCACCCTTAGCAACCCCCCTTGGGGCCGGGGCAGCCGAGGGAGTTGTTATTCACAGCTCCCGGCTGCGCTCGGCCCTGAAAGCGGCACGGAGATGGAGATGGTTATAGAGAGGAGGTGAAGGAGAGAGGGGGCCACAGGCTGTGAAATGGAGAGAAGCAGAGGAATGGAAAGAGGGAGGGAGGGAGGGAGAAAAGGATGGATGGATGGATGGATGGATGGATGGAAGGATGGATGGAAGGATGGATGAACACAAGGGTGGAAGGAAGGAAGGGTGGCTGGATAGAAAGAAGGACAGAAGGAAGGAAGGATGGAAGGAAGAAAGGAAGGATGGAAGGATGGAAGGAAGGACAGAAGGATGGCTGGAAGGAAGGAAGCATGGAAGGAAGGATGGAAGGAAGGAAGGAAGGATGGAAGGAAGAAGGATGGCTGGAAGGAAGGATGGAAGGATGGAAGGAAGGATGGAAGGAAGGAAGGATGGGAGGAAGGATGGAAGGATGGATGGAAGGATGGATGGATGGAAGGATGGAAGGATGGACAGAGAGCTCTCCCGGTCCAATGCTTACTGCTGCCGAGGGCATCCTTCCCAGCCTTGGAGTGGCAGCTGGGCTGGGGCACAGCCTGCTGCGGGCAGGTTGGTCCCCTCCAGCATCCCACCACTTGTCCGTGGGCTGGGCTGGGCTGGGCAGGAGCTGCGGGCAGCCGGGCCTGAGCAGGGCCCACAGCAGCCAGCGCGTGGGGACAGCAACGCCACCCTCGCGTGCAGACCCCCGCAGCGACGGGCTGGCCTGAAGCCAGTCTGGCCTGGAGGGGCAATGACGGCGCAGAGGCTCCGACCGCTGGGAGAGAAGCAGGGGCAGCTCCTGGGGCAGCTCCTGGGGACCGAGGGCTTCCCCACCCCGGCACCTCCCTGGGGTGGGAGCCCTGCTGCCGGAGAGGCCACACCGGGGGAGACATGGGTGCCGCAGCGGCAAAGGCCCGGGCGCCCTGTGGGGTGGCGGTGACACCTGCACCCGGCAAAGCTGCCCCGGGGCCAGGCCACGGGGGTCCGGCCTGCGGGGATGCCCTGAGGCCCTGGGCTGGGCTGGGCTTGGCCGGGCTGAGCTGGGCTGGGCCGAGTTGGGCCAGGCTGGGCTAGGCCAAGTCGAGTTGGGTTGGGTTGGGTTGGGTTGGGTTGGGTTGGGATGGGATGGGCTGGGCTGGGCTGGGCTAGGCCGGGCTAAGCCGAGTTGGGCTGGGCCGGGCTGGGCCGGGCCAGGCCGGGCCGAGTTGGGCCGGGCCGGGCTGGGCCGAGTTGGGCCGGGCCGGACCGGGCCGGGCCGGGCCGGGCTGGGCCGAGTTGGGCTGGGCTGGGCTGGGCCGGGCCGAGTTGGGCCGGGCTGGGCTGGGCCGAGTTGGGCCGGGCTGGGCTGGGCCGGGCTGGGCTGGGCCGAGTTGGGCTGGGCCGGGCTGGGCTGGGCCGAGTTGGGCTGGGCTGGGCCGGGCTGGGCTGGGCCGAGTTGGGCTGGGCTGGGCTGGGCTGGGCCGAGTTGGGCCGGGCTGGGCTGGGCCGGGCCGGGCTGGGCCGGGCTGGGCCGGGCCGGGCTGGGCCGAGTTGGGCTGGGCTGGGCCGGGCCGGGCCGGGCCGAGTTGGGCCGGGCTGGGCTGGGCCGAGTTGGGCTGGGCCGAGTTGGGCTGGGCCGGGCTGGGCTGGGCCGGGAGGTGCGGGCGGAGCGGCCGGGGCCCGGCGGTGCCTTTAAGGGGCGGCGGCGGGCGGGCGGCCCCGGGCCGGGGGCGGCGCTGCGCAAGGCCGGGCCGGGCCGGGCCGGGCGCGGCGGGGCCGGGGCCGGGGCCGGGGCTGGAGCCGGAGGCCGGCCCGCTCGCTCGCTCGCTCCCTCCCTCCCTCCCAGCCTGCAGCGGACAAAGGCGGCGGCGGCGGCGGCGGCGGCCCGGCGGGGGATGGCGGTGGGCGGCGGGTGATCGGCGGAACCGAGCGGGGGGAGCCCCTGCGGCGGGGCTGGGCCCGGCCCGGCCATGGGGTTCCTGCACCAGCTCCATCTCCTGCTCTGGAAGAACGTGACGCTGAAGCGGCGCAGCCCGGTGAGCGCGGGGGCGGCGGCGCCGGCGGGGTCCCGGGGGCCGGGGCTCCCCTGCGGGGGGCGAGGCGAGGCCCGGGCCGCGGGGGAGCCGCGGGCGCAGCCGGGGCGCGGAGCCGGGGTCCCCCCGCTCCCGGGTCGGGGTCTCCCGTGGGTCCCCGCCGTGGCCCCCCCCGGTCCTGGCCGCGTCCCTGGCGTGGGGCTGCGGGCAGCGTGGGCGCCGGCTGCCTGCGAGCCCCGGGGCGGCCGAGGAGCCCTCGCCGTGCCCGGCTGCCGCCGCTCGGCCCCCCCTGGGCCGGGCCCAGCGCGGCTGCCCCGCTCCTGGGGCAGCAACAGTTGGGTCTGTCCTGCCCCGCTCCCACCCGCGGCCGTGGGAGCCCCGGGCCGTGGGCTGGGTGCCGTCCCCCGCCCCAGCCTCCGCCGCATCTCCCTCCCCGCCGTCCCCGCTGCCCTGTCCCCAGTGCCCCGGCCGCTCGCCAGCCCTGTCCCCGGTCCCCAGGGCCGCCCCTCCGGGCTGGGAGAGCTTTCCCCAAGCCCTCGCTATCCGCAGGCTATAAATAGGTTTCCAAATCCTATGTGGGTCAGGGCTGCCTCTGCTCCGTGGGCTGGAGTGGAGCTGCTCCTGCTCTCTGGCATGAGGCTGAGGAGCGTGGGGGTCCCGGGGGCCCGGTCCCCTCCCGGGCTGGCAGAGGTGGCAGGGTGGCACCTTCCCCGCCGGGGTCGTGGATCCGCTGTCACCGTGCCCCGGCCTCTCCTGCCTGGCCGCTCCGTGCGGGGCTGCCTGGCCAAGCCCCACCGGACCCCCGGCAGGGACCCCGGGCCGCAGGGACCCCGGGCCGCGGCGCGGGCGGGCGATGGGTGCGCTGGGCGACGAGGGAGCCGGTTATTTTTAGAGGGTGGGGGAGGGTAGCGAACTGCTGCTCCCGAGCTGGCAATGCTCTCTCCTCTTCCCCCTCCCAAATATCCTGCAGGCCTGATCCTGCCGGCTTTCCCTTGCCGGCAGCCCGCGAGCATCAGGCCCTGCTTCCGTCCCGGTGGCTGGAGCACCGGAGCCCGCCTGGGACGGGGGCAGGCAGGGGAGGGTGCGGGCAGGGCTGGGCTGAGGCCCGCGGTGCAGGCAGGTGCCCGCTGCACAGGCAGCCCCGGTGCGCCCAGGACGGGCGAGGGGGATGATGCTCTTCGGCTGAGTCATCTCTGCTCCTCGCCCCGAGCAGAGCTGCATGGCCACGGCGAGGGGCTGCCCAGCGCCAGTGTGCCATGGACCCCTGCCCATGAGGGCGAGCCAGCTGGCACAGCTACGCCCTGGCATCCACTGGCCCTTGGCAACGCCCCTGGACCTGGCTGCTGTGGCTGGTGAGGTTACAGACTGGGGGTGCACCCATCTTTTGGGGACTTGTTTCTCCCTGACCCTCCCCAGCCCCGCGGGCAGCATGAGGGTGCATCGCAGGAAGCTGCAGCTGGAGGAGGAGGACGAGGAGCCCAGGCCTGGTCACCCCCGTGCGCAGGGACCGTCACTGGAGTGCCCTGCTTGCTGCAGGCAGGGTGGCAGGGGAAGGACCAGCACCTCCTTGCCCACCCAGTGATGCCACCTGTGGATGGGGCATGCAGAGGACCAACCGTGAGCCAGGGCGAGAGCTGCCCTCTGTGCCGTGGGTGCTCATGGATGGATTTGGTGCAGCCCCTGGGGCAGGCGTGCCCTGTGCCTGTCACCTACTTCCTCGTGCTTCTGCTGCGTGCAAGTCCCATGGACACCTTGCACTCCCTGTCTGCGCAGGGGACACGATCCTGCCCGCTCCTGGGGGAGCGCTGCCCTCTCCCAGCAGCCTGGGAGCAGCGCTGCCGGCGCTGACCGGCCCGGGCAGCGTCAGGCCCCGTGCCAGAGCCCGGCCTCGTCAGCCTGTGCCTTGCTCTCGGTGGGTGGGTCCCCCAGCGCCGGTCTGCCCTGGCCCCATCCAGAGCTGGGTGTTTCACCAACCGAAACCAGCCCTGTGTCCCGCTGGGCTGATCCCGCTGCGGCAGGCAGCGGCTGGGGGATTGGAGCAGGGAGGGGGGGTAAGCACAAGACCCCCTCCCCTGCTGGGGGTTCACCCCAGGGGGTCGGAGTTGGGGGCTGCTGAGCTTCTCACGGAGGGAGTGTGGTGCGTGCCCTGCCCTTGGCCTGCCAGCAGCTGCCTGTGCTGCGGGGGCTGCCCTGGGGCAGGTGCCTCACCACGGCGCGCTTTCCTCCCAGCAGCGTGCAGAGCAGCGGCCCCGGTGCTGCCGGATGGGATGGGGAGCAGACACCTCGCGTTTGGCTGAGGGCGCTGGGCTGGGACTCGAGAGAGCTGGGGCTGGGCTGCCCCTGAATGCTGGTGGCCCTGGGGGAGTCCCCATTGCCCCTGGCACCAGGGGCTGCTCGGGCAGCAGCGCTGCAGCGAGGCGCAGCAGTGGTTTCGGGATGGACTTTGCCCGCAGGCACTTGGTGAGGGCTTGGCTGCTCCGCTTGCGGATGCAGCGGTGGTGGGTACAGGGAGGCTGCGCGACCGAGTGGCCTTCGAGAGAGGTGTGAGGTGTGCTCCTGACCCACAGCGCCACGTGTCACCCGCTTCTGTAACCCCCTTTGTCACCGGACGAGCTCGCCTGCAGCCTGGCGAGGGTGATGGCCGAGCCGGGCACTGTCCCGTGGCACCTCTGTAAGGTCTCGTGCCCAGCCCGTGGGAGCATCGGACTTTGCCCGGCGCGGCTGAGCCGTTCTGGGGGCTGCTCTGGGGTGTGGCTGTGATTTTGTTCTTCCCAGGGCAGAAATTCAGGCAGGAGCCCTGGGGTGGCGGGGGCCTGAGCAGAACAGCACCAGTGGATCTTGGAGGGAAGACAGGGCTGTGGGTGCCCGAGGACGGGCAGTCCCCTGGGGTGCGGATGGCAGCCCTGGGCGGTGCAGGCTGTGCCATCGTCTGCGTCGCCTTGGCTCTGCTGGGATGGGGGTGAGCTCGGCAGTGTGTGTCTTAAGGGATGGGCTCCCCGATGACTTTTGGTAGCTGGTTTAAACCTATGTTGGATGTAAAATGAACAGGTCATCTCTCAAAAGTTCCCGCAGGCGCAGTTCGGGGTGTTCGGCCGCCTTCCCCATAGCTCTCTGCACCCACCACACGTTTGGGACAGGAAGGTGACCGCAGCTGGAGCTCCTGGCTCTGAAGTGCCAGGGATGGAAGTGTGCTGCCGGCTTTTCTTTGGCCCTGGGGGAATGTTGGTGGTTCGGGGCTCTTTCGGAGGAACAGCGAGCAGGAGTTGAGGCTCCGGGTGCTGCTTCGGTGTCGCAGGATGTCAGTGGGGCTCCCGTGGCGTGGGCCCTGGGCTGCAGGGAGGACGCACGTGGGGCAAGGGAGAGCTGGGCAGTGGCGTGGCTGCTTCGCCCTGTGCAGGGTTTGTGTGTTCTGCTCCTGGGCTGAGAGCTGGGATGCTCCCACCACACAAAGGAGTTGTCCTGGCAGGTCTGCCGCTTCCTCCTGGCCAGTGGGAGCAGAGCTGGGGGCATCTTGATGCCTCCAAAATAAGAAAGGCTGAAATTTGGGGTATTGGGCGGGCTCACCCGGCCGGCGGGGCCCTGCCGCAGCAGTGCCTGTGGTGGGGGACAGGGCACCCCGTGCCTGCGGAGGCACTGCCAGGTCCTGCCGCCGGTGCTGGGCGGGGGCTGGTGCCGGATCCCGCAGCAGGAATCGATCGGGCCGGCGCTGCCCGGGCTCAGGGTGCTCTTTGCCCCCTCGCTGTTTGCAGCTGGGGCGGGGGAGGCGGGGGGGACGTGCAGGCTTGGCAGGGTGATGCCGGTGCGGCAGTGCCAGGCAGCGTCCCTGTGAATCCCTGCTCGCAGGGTGGCTGTGGGGGCACCTGTTGCAGAGCAATTGGTGGCCGCGGTGGCCCAGAGGGCAGGTGGCCGTGAGCCACTGAGCCTGCAGGGCTCTGCCTTGCTCCTTGCCTGCGGGGAGAGGCTGCAGGGCAGCCAGCGCCTTCTTCCACACTGCGGCCGCTGGCACAATCCCACCTGCTCTTGGGCTGGGCACCTTGTCCCGGCGGGAGGGTGGCCGTGTCCCAGTGCCACGTACCGGTGCGGGAGCGCTGCTGCGTGCCCCCCTTGGCCTGGCACGCTGGTGCCTGCCTGACAGAGCACCGCAGGGCTGGCATGGGGCAGAACCGTGCTCGGCTCTCCCTGGGCTCCTGCTTCTGGCACGGGGGGACCGGGCTCAGGAGAGGTGTTGGCAAACCCCGGTGGGGGTTTCCTCCTCCTCCAGCTTCCCCGAGGCACGTCCCCAGGCTGCCATGCCAGGGCGGCAGGGCAGGGCGCGAGGAGTGGGGATGTGCCCTTGCTGGGGGCAGGTGGCAGTGGGATGGGAGGTGACGGGCACAACTTGCGCTGAGCACAAGTGTGACCAGAGGCAGGGGTGACGGCGGCCAGGCCTCGGCGGGGGAGTCGGCAGCCCCTGGGCCTGGCCATGGCTGTTCCTGTGGGTGAGGGCACAGGCAGGTGGCCTCGGGGAGCCCTGCAGGTGCCCAGCCGGGTGGTGACCATCAGTGGGTGTCTGTGGTAGGGTCCCTGCCGGGGTGGGGACAGGACTGGCCTGGGGTGGGGGCTCAGCTTGGCCTCCTGGGTCTGCCCGGCCGTGGGGCCTCGCTCACCCGCCAGCTCCAGCGCTCATCTTTCCCAGCGACTGCAGCTTCACCTGCCTGCACTTCCCAGCTGTGGGCAAGTAAGTGGGTATTTAATGATGATTAAAGTCTGCAGCCATCAAAAACTTTAAGATATTTCTGCCAGCCTTAAAACGCTGTTGGAAAAGTTGGGGTGTTGATTCTCCAGGAGCTGAGCTCCATCCCCTGGGGCTCCTGCGGGCTGGTGCCTGCTGCTGCCGGCTCCGTGGCTAGCTCTGGGACCTGCAGGAGAGGCTGGCAGGGAGCAGGCAGCAAGCGGGCAGCAGCTCTCCTTCCTCCCCAGGGAGGAGCTCGGGCAGACCCGGCCCTGTCCTCCCGTGGGTGCTTGATGGGGGTTTCGGAGGCCGGGCTTGCAGACTTTTGGGTGGTGGTGATGGGCGTAGAGAGCTGCCTCCGCCTGGCCTGGCTGCCCGCACGGGGAGCGCCCTGCTCGGCCGTTGGGGCACGCACGCTGCCGTGACCTGGGGACACCGGCGGGGTTGTCCTGCCAAAGTCCACGGCCCAGCGCCTGCGGCCGCGCTAACCCTGGCTTCGGCGCGTTTCCCAGCTGCCCCTGGTGCTGGCCGGAGGGCGAGCACGGTGGGACCGCCGTGCCAGGCTGGGCTGTTTGCTCTCGCTGCGTCCCATGGGGGTTGTCGGTGCTTTTGGCCTGGCAGCGTGGGAGCTGCGCGTCCCTGGCTGGTGCTGCTGCCTCGTGCTCGGGCCATGTGGCGCCTGACCCCGCTCGTCCTCCTTGCAGCCCCCGGCTCCCATCTGCCGGCGTGGCAGAGGGTGGGAGCAGGCGTGGGGTCTCTGGCCCGGTGCTCCAGGGACCTGAGCATCCCGCTGCCCCTGCGGTGGCAGGGCTGAATGCAGGGCCCCAGGAGGCCCCTGCGTACCCCACCATCCGTGGCAGTGGCAGGCAGACGCACCGAGCCCTCATGCAAACCCAGACAGCACCCATGGCCTCATCCTGCTCACCTCTCTGGCAGGTCGAGGTGAATTGTGCCAGGGGATGTACGCACACGTGTATGGGGTGGATCCCTTCGGCAGCTGAGCTCTGCCACTGCCCGGGAGCTGCCCCCAGCCACTGTCACCCGCGCACGAGGTCCCCTGGGGCCCACGTCCCACCCCGGGTGCTGCACCTGCACCCCCCCCCGCAGACATAGGTGCGACAGCCCTCACCAAGGGGGGAGCGAGGGAGGAATGGGCAGAGGACAGGACCGACCACGCTGGTCGGTGCGGGGCATGGCCAGCTGCTGGCGGGCACCGGCCCTTTTCCTCTCCTTCTCCCAGTGTTTCCTTCTCAGCCGCCCAGGTCCTGGTCTTTCCCCACCTTGTTTCCTCACACAATCCCAAAATGTCCCCCAGTGTCCTGCAGCTGCAGGCAGGAACCCTGCTGTCCCCAGGCTGTGCCAGTGTTGGGTGCCCCTGCTGGGTGCTGCCCCCCGGGGGGCAGCCCTTCCCCCCGCTGTGGGTGTGGGGCAGCCCTGGTCCCCCCACGCCTGGGAAGCCCCTCCGTGGGGACGGACCTGGGGACCAAAGGGGCAGGAGCAGTCCCAGAGGCACGGGCTGGTGAGCCCCATGCTGCCACCACGTCTGCTGATCGCCGTGTCACCCCGGGTGCTGATGGCGGGGGACAGCCTGCCCTGGCACTGGGGTCTGTGGCGGTGTAGGAGGGGTTGGGGACAGGGGACGTCTCTAGGGAAGGAGATGAGCAAAAGGTCAATGACCCACTTTAAAAAAATAAATAACAACAAGCAGATCCCTCCTGTCGCCACCAAGGACCCAGCGGTCCCCAAGGGAGCCTGGTACGGCCCGGCGTGGGCGCGGGGGGAAGGTCCCACGGGCGCCTGGGCACAGAGGCCCGATTGTCCGCCTGGTAAACAGGCAGGGAGGCGGGTGCAGGCGGCGAGCAGCAGGGCGGGAGCCAAGGGGCGGGCGGAGCGGGTCGGGGTGTCCCTTGCCACCCCCCTGGTGCAGGGATGGTGACACCAGGGACTGTGCCTGGGACCAGTGGTGCCAGAAAGATGGGGATCCCCCGGCCCCGGCGCTGCTCCTGGGGTGTCGGCCGTCCCCGTCCCTTCCAGCCCTTCTTCCTCAGCCGCTCTGGGCGTGGGGAGGGCAGCACTGGAGGGCACCCATGGGTGCAGCCATGCCCGTCCCGCAGCCCTACGAGCCATGGCACCATGGAGTGCTGCGGCCACGTGCCGGCGGGGGTCGGAGGTTCCTCTGCTCGTGGTGGTTCGCTGGGCTACTGTGACTTTTTGGCAGAGCGTTTGCAGCCCCAGGTGAGGCCAGCGTGGAGGTGATGCTGTTGGGGACAGGAGGGCCTGACCCTGTCACTTGCTGCCAGCTGCGTCCTTCCAGGCAGCCCCTGTCGTGTTAAATCCTTCTCTTCCCACTCTGCTGGTGTGCCCCTCTGGCACCCGTTCACCGCGGGTGACTGGGCTGGTGCGGGAGCATGGTGGGAGGTACTGGTGCCATAGCGAGCACCTTCCCAGCAGCAGAGCTGGGCCTGCCCTGCCCATGGTGGCAGCAGGTGCCAGGGTCTCAGCGCCAGCCCAGGGTCTGATCCGGCCCTGAAGCAAGCTGAGGCTGGCTCACCTCGCCCCGTGCCTCAGTTTCCCCACCTACAGTAGTTCCCCTCCACTTTGCACCGAGGGCAGTGGGGCCGTGACGTAGCCTGGGCACTCCCGATGCAAACCGGCAGCGGCTGCGCTGGCAGCGTGCCGGGTTCCCGTTCCTGCCGGTGGCTGAAGGCCCTGATGCCCATCCCCAGGGCCTCTGGGCACGGAGCCCAGCCTGGGCTGCCGGTGCGATTGGGGTCAGGGATTCCTGGGGATTTGCTGTGATTTACCATATGCCGCCAGTGGAAATCCTGTGCAGCCGTAGCCTTCCGGGAGGGCACGGAGGGGGAGCCAGGACCCCCCACGCTGTCCCCTGGTTGCACCTGGAGCCGGTGCCAGGGCCTGGCCAAACCGAACCTCGCCCCGACGGTGTTGGGGTCTGCCCCTGCACGGCCCTGCGGGGGGACCCAGCGGTGGCACGGGTGGCAGGGGGATGTGATGCCAGGCAGCTGCCAACGGCGAGGGCACTGCCAGGATGGGGGCCTGCAACTTCTTTGCCGGCCATAAGGACCTGGGGTCATCTCCCCTGGGCAGCCCCAGCTGCGGTGGCCTGTCGGGGCTGGGCTCGAGCCCCAGCACCCTGTTTGCCTTGCTGGAGCAGGGGTCCCTCCCCTCTGTGGTACCCTCTCCTGTCCCGAGGTGCCCTGGGCAGGGTGGAGCAGGCAGGGTGCAGGCAGGGGCAAGCGGGAGATCCTTGGGTGCCCAGGGACCTGTTTGCCTCTGGCTGCGCTGTGACGGTGCCACCAGCCACCTGCAAGACACGGGCATGGTGCCACGCTGCACCAGTGCTCCAGGGACCCCTGTCCTGCCCACGCTTCTCCTTGGTACCTGGGTCCTGTCCCCAAGCATCACGATCCCTCTGCTTTGTGTCATCCCCAGTGGGTGCTGGCCTTTGAGATCTTCATCCCCCTGGTGCTCTTCTTCATCCTCCTGGGGCTGCGGCAGAAGAAGCCGACCATCCCTGTGAAGGAAGGTGAGTGCCAGCGGGGTGGTGCCCGGGGCACCCGCACTTGGGGACCCCCACACTTGGGGCCACCCCGAGGCTCTGAGGAGCTGCTCCAGCGCCCTGGGGACAGCCTGGGGGGGGCTGTGACAGCTGGCAGGGACCCCGAGGGGCCTTTTGGGGCACATAGCGCTGGGCAGGGGCTGCAGCCGAGGGCTGGCGGGGCAGACACGGGGCTTGGAGAGCCAAGGTCAGTCCCAGCCAGGGTGGGCTCCCCTGGGGGTGGCAGCGCCCACCAGTCCGTGGCTGCCATTGGCAGGGATGTTTCGTGGGGGAGAAGAGGGAGATGGAGCTGGATGGTGCCGGGACAGCCACGGTCTCCCCGAGTGCTCGAGGAGCAGCCGGGGCGGCGCTGGGAATGGCTCCCCAGCTCCTTGTGGTGCTGGGGGGGGGGGAAATGTGCTGTGTGGTGGGAAAATGCGCTGCGTGGAGCCCCCTGCCTGGTATGGGGGGGGGCTCTGGGGCCCTGGCAGGGTGACAAATTGATGGGACCGGAGCTGGGGGCTCCTGGAGATGTGCCGCCGGAGCTCTGGCCGGGGCTGCGGGTGCCGGTACCTGCGGGCTGTGCCGCTGGGAGGAGGCGGTGGAGCCGCCAGCTCGCCAGGGCTCCGTGTGGCATCTAGACACCGCATGGGATGCCCAGCCTGGCGAGTGCTCTTACACGGGTGGTGTGGTGGGGCCAGGGGAGATGCTGGGAGCTGGTGGCAGCGGCAACCTGGCGTAACGATGGTCCAAGCCTGTGTTTCAGCGTGTGCCGGCGAGGGAGAGCCCAGCTGCAAGCGCGGGTCCGGCTGCGGGCGGTGGTGGGCGCTGCCCTGGTTCCTGCCCTGGCGCTGACGTGCGCTCTGTGTTGTGTGGTTTTTTGGTTTGGTTTTTCTTTCTTTTTGCTCACGTTTTCTTTTTCTTTCCCACCATCTCCCCTGCCCGCCTGCCCTCCATGCCTCTACTGCATGCTCCAGTCTGTAAGTTGGTGGGGCGGGTGGGTGCCTCCCCCCTTCCCCTGCCTGTGCCGGCTACTTATTTTGGGGAGAAAGAGCCCGGTTTGGATCAACTCACTCTTGGCCTAATCCACACCTCTGTAACCCCGTCGCCTTCCTCTGCAGCTGGTGAAGATGAGCTTGGGCAGCGCAGCCTCTGCCTGCTCCTCCCCGGGGGCTGCCCAGCCAGGACCGGCCCCTGGTGGTGTCCCCACTGAGCTGGTGATGTCCCCACCGGGCTGGCTGTCCTGGGTTCCCCAGGTGCTGGGGCTGCTGCCGGCGATGGCCCCGGTGCCCTGGGCTGCAGAGGGCTCTCCAGGCCAGGTGGAGGCTTGTCCTACCCCTTCTTCTTGCCTCCCTCCCGGGGCAGATGCTGCTGGGTGCTGGCCCCCATTTGGTGGTCTGTGGTCACCCAGTCTTGCCTGTGCTCCCCCCGGGCTGGTCGCCAAACGGCTGGAGATGGCTCCCAGCCCTGCACCACCACTAGGTCCCTGTCCTGGCCCCTTGCAGCTGGGATGAGCCGGGATGTGGCACTACTGGGAGCCTGGAGGCCAGCAAGATGCCACCCATGTGCTGGCTTTGTCACCAAGGCCTGGCATGGCCACCACCGTCTGTTCCGCCACCCCAGCGGACTGCAAGTCCATCCCATGCTATGCCTGTTCCTGCCCTGGGCTGTCCCTTGTCCCTGCCAAAAGCCCATCTTCACCAGCCCCTGCCCGTCGCGGCCGTGCTAACCGCACTGACCCGCCTCTAACCGTGGGGCCACCGGCCGGGGTGGCGAGAGCAGGGTCCCTGCCTGGCACTGCCCAGTGACAACCTCAGGTCCCCTTCGGGCAGGGCCCTTCCAGGCTCGCCCTGCCCTGGGGAAGGACATGGAAAGACCCCGGCAGGGACGATGGCTCAGCGCCGGCGGAGGGGGGGAAGGTTTGCCATCCCCTTGCTGCTCCTCATTTCTTCCACCTCCCCCCCACTGTGTCTCCATTTCCACCTACCTCCAGCAGCCGCACGTCGGGGCAGCCGGGCAGGGGGGAGGCTGGGGGGCTCGGGGAGATGCGGGGACAACTCTACTTTCCCTGTCGTATTCTTCCTCCTCCTCCTCTTCTTCCTTTGGAGATCCGGCGATGCCTCTGAGGTTACTAACAAGAGGGGCCAAGAGGCCCAGGGAGGTTGGCAGCCATCCTGGGGGCAAGTGGCAGAAGTCAGCATCGTACTGGGGCTCACTGGGGGGGAGCAGGCAGGGGCAAGAGGGCAGGAGCCAGGGTGGCAGGAGCTGCCCACAGCCCCAAGGGGCCACCAGCCGGGGACAGCCGTGGTGGGAAAGCTGCAGACTTCTGACCTTGGCCGCCAACCTCCTGCGGGGCTCGCGGGGCCCAGCGCGCGCTTCTCTGAACTGAGTGTCTGTCTCTCCGGTGGTCCCCTCTCTCCCCCCTTGCCTCCCCCTGCCTGTCCTCCCTCCCTGCCCGCACTTTTCCTGGCCTCCTCTGCGCTCTCTTGCTGGCTTCAGCTTTCTACACGGCGGCCCCGCTCACCTCGGCCGGAATCCTGCCCGTCATGCAGTCCCTGTGCCCCGACGGCCAGCGCGACGAGTTCGGCTTCCTGCAGTACTCCAACTCCACGTGAGTCGTGCCCTCGCCGCGCCTCCTGCCCCGCACGCTCCCGCACGCTCCCGCTCACAGCCTGCCCCTTCCCACGCTGGCACTGCCCCACCGGCGACAAGGCACAAGCCCCTATCCCCCAAAGTGCTTGGGTGCAGAGCGCCGTGTCCCCGGGGTGCAGGGGACATCTTGGCTCCTTCCCTCATGGGCTCCCAGGTGCCCAGTGCTGGGAGGAGGACGGAGGTGGCCTCTGGGGACACCTCGAGGCACTGGGGCTCTCCTCTGCGCCCCTGGCACGGTGGATTTGGTGTGGAGGCACGGGCAGCAGTGCCCCGTGGCAGGCAGCGCTGCCGCCCCGGTGCACCCGAGGGGCTCGTCCCCCCAGGGCTCTGCAGAGGGTGTCCCCATCCCTCTGTCCCTGTCCCTGAAGCTGCGGCGGTGCTGGGCTCTCACAGGGTGACGCAGCTCCTGGAGCACCTCAGTGAAGCGGTGGAGCAGAGCAGCCTCTTCGACCCGCAGCACCCGGGGCTGGAGGAGGAGCTGGAGTCGCTGCGCCGGCGCCTGGAGGCACTCAGCAGCAGCGAGCCCAGCTCCATGGAGACCCACTTCAGCAACCGAGCAGGTAGGCTGGGCCCTGCCTGCCCCCGCCGCTGCCTGCGCAGGCAGGGATGGAGATGCCCACCCGCCAGGCACCCAGCGACGTGATGGCATGTGGCAGTGCCCTGCCCGTGTCCCATGTCACTGCATGCTGGGCAGGGCCAGCTGTGGTATGTCCCCACGTGGGGCCATGCCATGTCCCCAGCGCTGGTGGGGTGCTCTGACCCCCCCTGCCTTGCTCCTTGCCAGGATCCGGCTTCACGCTGGCATGGGCGGCCAAGGACCGGGGCGAGCTGCACCGCTTCTTGGCGCAGAACCTGTCCCTCCCCAACAGCACGGCCGAGCTGCTCCTGGGCTCCAGCGTTGACCTGCGGGAGGTGGGTGACGACCTGCGGGAGGTGGGTGGTGACCCACAGGAGGTGGGTGATGACCTGCGGGAGGTGAGTGGTGACCCACAGGAGGTGGGTGACGACCTGCGGGAGGTGGGTGACCACCCAGCGCTGCAGGGCCGGGCTTTGCAGGGGTCCGCACTGCCCCAGCGAATGGGCACGTCCTGACCGCCAGACCCACAGGGTGGGAGTCAGCGGGCACCCGGCCAGGACTCATCCTGCCCTGCCACCCCAAGCTGGGCAAACGGGTGCCTCTGCTCCCGGCGCACTCGGCAGCCCCGCTCCCGTCCCCGGTGCAGGTGTACCGCCTGTTTTTCGGCTCCTTTCCTTTGGTACCCGACGAGACCCACGAGCGAGACCTGTGGGATGGGTTTGGCCCCGGTGAGAAGATGACGCAGCTGGAGGTGAGGAGCGGTGCTGCGTGCGGGGGACATGGTGGGGCAGAGCTCATCCTCCGCGTCCCCTTCGTGTCCCACCACAGGGTGATCTGGGGGTGTCCATCCTGTCAGAGGGCGTGTGACGGGACGCTGTCAGGTGGCCAGAGCAGCAGCAGGGATGGCTGGGTCCCGTCCCGGTGCTGCCACCGGCTCCCCCAGTGCTTTGAGGCACGCCAGTGCCTGTGCCTCCCTTTCCCATTGCAATGGGTGGTGGCACCGCCTGGACGGTGGCTGTGGAGGGAGCGGGGGAGATTGTTCCCTCCTGTGGCTGGGGTGCAGGGGACCCATGCTCCCCCCCATCTGCACGTCCCCTCCCCATGGAGACCGTGGACATGGGTGCTGTGGGGCATTTCATGTGTGCTTGGGGGGACACATGGAGGGGACCCCGGGGAGCCCCCGCACCACCAGCCGCCCCCGTTGGTCCTCTTGCAGAAGAGCCTCCCCAGCAGCTGGAGAAGCCTGCGGGAAGGGCTGGTCCACAGGGCGCTTCGGGACCCCACGGCAGCCCCGCGCCGCCCGGCGCTGCTCCGCTTGCTTTCCCAAGCCCTGGGCCTCACCAGCGCCGCCCTGGCACCCACCACCTCTGACAGCCCTCAGGCCTTGGTCACCGAGATGGAGGTGAGCGCCTCGCGGGGCGAACCGGAGCGTGTGGGCAGCTGCTCAGGCAGGGCGGGTGCCATCGCAGTGCCCTCGCGCCTGGGGCTGCGCCCCCACGGCTCCCTGCCCTGTAGGGTGTCCTCTTCACCGGGCCGGTGCTGGAGCAGCTGACGTGCGAGCAGAGCCCGGGGGGGCTGCGCCGCCTCCTGCGCGTGGCCCCCGGGCAGCAGCCGCTGCTGCAGGCGTACCGGGCGCTGGCCTGCAACGGCAGCCGGGCCGTCCGCCGGGAGCGCTTCGCCCAGCTCGCCGCTGAGCTCCGGGACCAGCTGGACACCCCCAAGATCGTCAGCAGGGTGAGAGCGGGGCTGCGGGACGTGCCTCCCACCGGCTGTGGGGCAGGGACAAGTGCTGGGCAGGGTTTCCCTACTCACCAGGGATGTGTGGGGATGGGGGGCTCTGTTACACGGCTGGGCCCCTTCTGGTCACCTCTTTACCCCCCATGGTGGGATCCCAGATGATTCCCCCTCCTGGCACACACTGGGACGCTGCCCATTGGATGGGGCTGGGTGTCCCCAGCGTCCTTCACGTGTCTCCCCGCAGGCTCCTCTCCCTGGGACTGGCAATGTCCCTGGTGGCACAGCTCCTCAAGGCTGTCTCTGAGGTCCCCCTCCTCATCCCACTTGTGTCTGACGTGTCCCTTGCGGTCACAGAGGACCACCCTTCCTGCCTTAGGGGCATCTCGTGTCCCCCAACAAAACCCTGCCAGCATTTGCCTGCACTCCCACTGCCTGATAGCCACGGACGCACGGCAGTGAGTCCGGGGTCCCAGCTGGGCACAGCTCCAACCTTCTAACCAAGAAAGTAGACATGCCACTGCTTGGGGTCCCCCTCGGTCCCCTCCCACTGGTGAGCAGGGCGGTGTAAGGTAACCCCTTGCCCGCTCGTCCTCGCAGCTGAAGCTGGATGAGGTGAACAGCACAGCCGCCCAGCACCGCCTCCGCGCCCTCCTGGAGGACCTGGTGGAGATGGAGAAGGTTCTCCGCGACGTGGACATCCTCTCAGCGCTGGCCAAGCTGCTGCCCAGGGGAGCCTGCGCCAGCAAGGCCCCACCACCCACTGCCAACAGCACTGGCTGGGCCGGCGCCAATGCCACGGCCGGCAACACCACGGCGGAGGAGGAGGGCGTTGGGGGGGGCCCGGCCGGTGGCGACAACCCCCAGGGGCAGTTCTCGGCATTCGTGCAGCTCTGGGCCGGGCTGCAGCCCATCCTCTGCGGCAACAACCGGTAGGAGCCCTGGGGGGCAGAGGGGTGTTGATCCGGGTGTTCTCTGATCGAGACAGGGGTGCGGGAGAGCCCACCCTGCCTCTGCCAGCAGTCAAGGGCCGCGGTCATCCCTTGGTGAGCACGCGGGGAATGGACGCTGCACCGCATCCTTGTGCCGCGGCTGGGGGAAGCTCCCCGTGCTGGGCAGCACCGCGCTGGCACGGGAGTCGGTGTGAAAGCCCCTCACGGGCAGGGGTGGGGGCTGCCCACAGTGCAGGGGGCTGGGGCGGAGTTGGCAGCCAAGCCCCCTTTGCAGGACGATCGAGCCCGAGGCGCTGAAGCAGGGCAACATGAGCTCGCTGGGCTTCACCAGCAAGGAGCAGCGAAACCTGGGCCTCCTTGTGCATCTGATGACCAGCAACCCCAAAATCCTGTACGCGCCCGTGGGCACCGAAGTGGACAAGGTCATCCTGAAGGTGAGGGTGCAGAGACTGGGCCCCCGTCCTCCCTCTCCCACCAGCCCCACTCCGCAGGGACCTCTTTGCCCAGACGGGCTCAGCGAAAGGAGGTTGTAGCGAGGCAGGGGTTGATCTCTTCTCCCCAGGAACAAGCGATGGGACGAGAGGGAACGGCCTCAAGCTGCGCCAGGGCAGGGTTAGGTTGGATATTAGGAAAAACTTCTTCCCCAAAGGGCTGTCAGGGCCTGGCACAGGCTGCCCAGGGCAGGGGCTGAGTCCCCATCCCTGGGGGGATTTAAAAGCCGGGGAAATGTGGTGCTCAGGGACATGGGTTAGTGGCGGGCTTGGCAGCGCTGGGTTAGCGGTTGGGCTCGATGATCTTAAGGGTCTTTTCCAACCTAAACGATTCTATGGTTCTACCTTCCTCCCCCCAGGCCAATGAGACCTTCGCCTTTGTGGGCAACGTCACCCACTATGCCAAGGCGTGGCTGAACATCTCCCCCGAGATCCGTGCCTACCTGGAGGAGGGCAGGCTGCAGAGGCGCATCCGCTGGCTCCAGCAGGTAGGGCAGTGCGGTGGGGACCGAGCCCTCCTGGGCTTTACTGCCCTGGGGGTGGGAAGGGGGTGTCCTGCCCCCAGGCACCTCGTAGCTTCTTCATCTGAAGCTCTCAGGTGCTCCTGGGTGCCCACCCTCTTGCAAGGACCGGGCTGGTTCCCTGTGCAGGGTGGTCGTTGTTCCCCCATCCTCAGGAGGAACACAGGGTCCTATCTGTGTCCATGGGGAGGACAGGGCGTACCCCAACTTCTCCCTCCTGTGTCTCCCTCTCTGTCCCAGTTCACTGCCGACCTCCACAAGCACCCAGAGATCCTGAATGTCTCTGACAGCGATGTTCTCCACAACTTCCTCAACGGCAACTTCTCCCTGCCCAACGCCAGCGTCCTGCTCCAGCAGCTGGACACCATCGACAATGCCGCCTGCGGCTGGGTCCACTTCATGGCCAAGGTGAGGTTGTGCCCGCCTGTGGGAACATGGGTGCTGGAGCGGCACCCACTGCCCGCAGCCGGGCTCTGTGGGGCTGAAGAGGGGTCAGGTCCACTCAGACCTCCTTAAGGCCATGGGACGGGGCCCCTGGAGGAGATAGTGGCTTCTGCAGTGTCAGGAGCTTTGGGGTAGACGTCAACAGTGGAGGTGCCCATCCACTGTTGGGTTCGGGGGCTCGCGGGGTGGCTGTGGGTGGCACATGCAGCACCGTGTGCATGATCTGTGTGCTAGACCCATCAAAGGCAGTGGGGTCTCACCGGCCTTCCCCTCCCACTAGGTCAGTGTGGACATCTTCAAAGGCTTCCCAGATGAGGAGAGCATCGTCAACTACACGCTGAACCAGGCCTACCAGGACAACGTCACGGTCTTTGCCAGTATGTCCCCGGGAACCAGCCCCTTCGCAGGGGTCCCTGAAGCCATGTCCTTCTCCAGCTGTGCCCCAGGCTGGGGCCACTGGCTTTGGGACGTGGCTCCCTTGGTGCATGCGTTGGGTGGATGAGCGGACCGAGCATCTCGCGGTACCCCTCCTCTGCCCCTGGCCGAGCCCTGCCGGGTGCAGCACCCTGCCGCTGTCCTGGCTCTCCCACCGCCGCTGCCTGCTGTCCACGTGCCCTCACGTCCCATGCCAGGGCCATGCCCACCTTCCTCATCCATCGCAGCCCTCGTGGTGCCCTTGGCTGGGGCACGCTGAACCCCTCCACGTCCCTGCCCGTTGCTGCGGGCTGGTCGGTGTGGCCATCTCCCGTGGTGCCAGCGTGCTCCCTGCCTCTCCCGCTGCCCGCAGGTGTCATCTTCCAGACCAACAGGGACGGCTCACTGCCCCCCCACGTCATGTACAAGATCCGGCAGAACTCCAGCTTCACGGAGAAGACCAACGAGATCCGGCGGGCGTACTGGCGGCCCGGCCCCAACACCGGCGGCCGCTTCTACTTCCTCTACGGCTTCGTCTGGATCCAGGGTGAGTGCCAGCTCCCTGCCACAGCTGCCCACGTCCCTGGCCCCTGCCTACACTGCCCGCTCAGCTTGGCCTCTCCTCCTCCTCCCCAGACATGATGGAGCGTGCCCTCATCAACACGTTTGTTGGCCACGATGTGGTGGAGCCCGGGAACTATGTGCAGATGTTCCCGTACCCGTGTTATACCCGGGACGAGTGAGTAACACCCGCATGGGCAGGGTGGGACGTGGGGGCAGGACCTTCCCTCTTCTTCGCAGGCCAGGACACTTCAGCCTGGACAAAGGGATAAGTTTGGGGACCTGAGAGAGGTTGGTGACATTGGGATTGATGAGCAACCAGTTAAGCCCTGTCCCTTGGACCACCAGGCTAGGCAAGCAGGGGGAGGATTTTGTGCCCCCTTTGCAGCTGAAGTGAGGAACTCATGGCTGCGGGGTGGCTTGGAGGCTGAAAGACTTGGGGAGACCAAGAGGACTGTGGTAAATGGATGGCCCATGGGTCTGTCGGTGGT
This sequence comes from Theristicus caerulescens, assembly GCA_020745775.1. Taxonomy (NCBI): domain Eukaryota; kingdom Metazoa; phylum Chordata; class Aves; order Pelecaniformes; family Threskiornithidae; genus Theristicus; species Theristicus caerulescens. Next base: position 12,838,519 of record CM036573.1, read on the forward strand.
TATTGAACACTGTGGTCTGGAGGAAGCACCCAGAGAAGCCCCAGAGCCACCAGCCCTCCAAGGCAGGAGGGTGGCTAGGGCCCCGTCCACACCAGGGGAGACAGGGCACCGGGCTGGGACTGTGGCTGCTGCCTGCCTGCCTGCCAGGACCTGACAGCCAGGACACTAGATTGTCCTATGGGCTCATTGGAGAAGCTCTTTCAGGTCACTAAGGAGCTGCTGGACCAGAAGGCTGGTTGTGCCCGGGTGGTGGGAGAGCCCCTCCACTGCCCTGTGCCCCAGGGTCTGCCTGGGTCTCTGCGGTGGTGTCACCATCCAGCTCTCCCCTCTCTTCCTCTACCCCACCAGCTTCCTCTTCGTCATCGAGCACATGATGCCCCTGTGCATGGTGATCTCCTGGGTCTACTCAGTGGCCATGATGATCCAGCACATTGTGACCGAGAAGGAGCATCGCCTGAAAGAGGTGAGGGTGGTGGGAGAGATCCCTGGGGAGGAGCTGGCGTCTCTGAGCTCTAAGTTCTGCGCTGTGTCCCTGGTCACCTTCCCCATGTCTCCGGGGCGCGTGAGCTGGGGCGGGCGCAGATCCCACATCCCTGGGCTGCGCTGGTCCTTCCGAGTGTCCCTGGCACGAGCCCTGCCCAGCGCCGGGGGGAGCTGAGCCTGTTGGCGCCCTGGGACAGGATGCTGTGGCCTGCCCGCTCCCAGCAGCCCCCAGGGACCCCTTGGTGCTGCCCGTTGCTCTCCCAGCCCCAGCGAGTGAGGCAGCAGGGATGCGCAGGGTGAGGGACAGCCTCACTGAGCAGTTTTGGTTTCACAGGTGATGAAGATGATGGGCTTGAACAACGCGGTACATTGGGTGGCTTGGTTCATCACCGGCTTCGTCCAGCTCTCCATCTCGGTCACGGCACTCACCGCCATCCTGAAGTACGGCAAGGTCCTGATGCACAGCGACGTCCTCATCATCTGGCTCTTTCTCGCCATCTACGCAGTGGCCACCATCATGTTCTGGTGAGCTGCCTGGTCCGCTCCGTGGGGTGAGGGGGGCGAGGGCAGCGCCAGGGTCCTTGTGCCATGGGGCGAGGGTGCTGGGAGCTGTGTGGGCAAGGGCCAGTGGAGCTGGCAAGTTCCCCCAGACAGCTGATTTGAGGGCCCTGGGTCCCTTGAGGGGACCTCAACACCACCAAAATCAGACGGTGTGGGGAAGGCCCTGGTGGGGTAGGATCTGAGGTGACCCTGTCCTCCCTGCAGCTTCCTGGTGTCGGTGCTCTACTCCAAGGCCAAGCTGGCCTCCGCCTGTGGCGGCATCATCTATTTCCTCAGCTACGTGCCCTACATGTACGTGGCCATCCGGGAGGAGGTGGCACATGACAAGATCACGGCCTTTGAGAAGTGCATTGCGGTGAGTTGGCTGCGTGCTTGGCCCCAGGTTTGCCCCGGGCACCCCATGTCCAGTACAGAGGGCACCAAGCTGTCACCAAGCTGTCACCAAGCTGTCACCAAGCCTTGGGCAAACCTCTGCCTGTATGAACCAGCTCCCCATGGGGCTTTGGGAGCATCTCCATGGGGCTGGGTGGGGCAGCACTGGGTAGGAATTTGCCCCAGCCTGTTCCTCTGGAGCTGGCCTGTGGTTCCTGCTGACGTCCCCTTCCCTTCCCTTCCCTCCGCCTCTCCGCAGTCCCTCATGTCCACCACGGCCTTTGGGCTGGGCTCCAAGTACTTTGCGCTGTATGAGGTGGCCGGTGTGGGCATCCAGTGGCACACCTTCAGCCAGTCACCTGTGGAAGGAGATGACTTCAACCTCCTCCTATCCATGATGATGCTGATCGTGGATGCTGTGGTGTACGGGGTGCTCACGTGGTACATTGAGGCCGTGCACCCAGGTAGGTGTGGGAGGTGGGGCATGAGGGCACCTCTGATCTTACGGGAGCCTCCTCGCTGGGGACGCTGCTGGTTACCGGCGGTGCCCAGCCCTGACCTGGTGGGATTTGGCGCAACGTGCCTTCAGGGTCCCCTGTGTGTGTCCTGTTGGGGACACCTGCCCACATGCCCTGACCCACTGGTGACACCAGCAGGTGCCTTGAAGATCTTCAGTCGCGTGTCTCAGTTCACTGGCCAGCTGTAGCAAAGCAGGGTGTCCATGGCTGGAGCACTGTTCCCCCTTATCGCCCACCTGGGGAGGAGGCTCACCTGCTTCCTTTGCTTGAGTGAGCGTGAGCCAGGCCCAGCCCAAAGCCCAAAGGACTTTGCTTCCTTGCACAGCCCAGCAGCGTTGCCCTCAGCCCAGCTGGCCAGGGCGCTTGCAGCCCCCACCCCGCAGTGATGTCCCTAAGCTGGGGAAGCCTCCAAGCTCATGCCTGTACCTCTGTCCCGGCCCTCGGCAGGCTGCTGCACGGACACGAGTGCAGGCTTGGCCCTGACTCCGTAGGGGTTGTGCTTGCAGGCATGTTCGGCTTGCCGCGGCCCTGGTACTTCCCCTTCCAGAAGTCTTACTGGCTGGGCAACGGGCGAGTGGAGACCTGGGAGTGGACCTGGCCCTGGTCCCGCACCACCCGCCTCAGCATCATGGAGGAGGACCAGGCCTGTGCCATGGAGAGCCGGAGGCTGGGTGAGGGCAGACGGAGGCAGCGGGAGGTGGCCTGGGGGTGGCGCTGGCTCTGCTGCAGGGTCCTGCTGTGGCCAGGGACCCCCGTGTGTCCCTTGTGCCCTTGTTGGGGCAGGATCCTGGGCCAGGCGCTGCTGCCTGTCTGGGAGCTGCTGCCTGTGGTTTGGGAGGGGGGAAGCTGGTGAGAAGCAGATGGGAAGGGGCCACGAGCCAGCACAGCCACTGCGGGATGGAGGTGGGGAGCTTCATCCCCTGGGGAGCCCCGCTCCAAGCCCGGCCTCCCTACCACCCCCCGGCTCCTCACCATCCTGCTCTCGCAGCAGAGGAGACACGGGGCATCGAGGAGGAGCCGACCCACCTCCCCTTGGTCGTCTGCATTGACAAGCTCACCAAGGTCTACAAGACGGACAAGAAGCTGGCGCTGAACAAACTGAGCCTCAACCTCTACGAAAACCAGGTGGTGTCCTTCCTGGGGCACAATGGCGCAGGCAAAACCACCACCATGTGAGTGCCCGTCGGGGCGGACGTGGGCCATGAGGTACTTGCAGGGCCCTGTGGCAGCTGGTGCCATGCCCAGAGGGCAGCAGTGTGGATGTGGGGGTGGCACGAAAGGGGGACAGGCAGTGGGTGCATGGCCCAGCACTGGCATTGCTCTGCCCGGGGCCCAGCAGCTGCTCCTGGAGGTGGTGGTTGGGATTGGGACCAGACGGAGGAATGCGAGGTCCCTCACATTGTTGCCTTTCTCCATCCATCCAGGTCCATCCTCACCGGCTTGTTCCCTCCAACCTCGGGCTCTGCTACCATCTATGGCCACGATATCCGTACGGAGATGGACAAGATCCGGAAGAACCTGGGCATGTGTCCCCAGCACAACGTGCTCTTCGACAGGCTGACGGTGGAGGAGCACCTCTGGTTCTACTCGCAGCTCAAGAGCATGGCGGAGGAGGAGATCCGCAAGGAGATGGACAAGTAGGCATCCCCCAGCTCCCTTTGCCCCATCCGTGCCTTTTGTGTGAGTGGGTCCCCTTCCAGCTGGCTGTGCTGTGGTGGGTGATCCGGGAGCAGAGATGTCTCCGGAGCAGCTCCACCAAGTGTTTTCCAAAACGTGGGGTATCTGTCAGGCTGCGGAAGCCAGCAGAAGATGCTTCTGTAGCCTGGCTGCAGCTGGGCTGTCCCCGCGGCTGAGAGCCGTAGGTGCCATGAAGGGAAGAGGCTCCCCGTAGGCACCGGGCGCCGGAACGGCTCCCCGGCATCCCTGGTGCTTCTCCCCTGTCCCCAGGATGATTGAGGACCTGGAGCTCTCCAACAAACGCCACTCCCTGGTGCAGACCCTCTCAGGGGGCATGAAGAGGAAGCTGTCGGTGGCCATCGCGTTCGTGGGTGGGTCACGGGCCGTGATCTTGGATGAGCCCACGGCTGGCGTGGACCCGTACGCACGCAGGGCCATCTGGGACCTGATCCTCAAGTACAAGCCAGGTGAGCGGAGGTGGGCAGAGCCCAGCATTGCTCCTCTGGCTGCGGTGGCCCTGGCCTCTCTGTTGAGGCTCTGTGCCGTCATTAGGGAGGACCATCCTGCTCTCCACGCACCACATGGATGAGGCCGACCTACTGGGTGACCGCATCGCCATCATCTCCCACGGCAAGCTCAAGTGCTGCGGCTCCCCACTCTTCCTCAAGAGCACCTATGGCGACGGCTACAAGCTGACGGTGGTGAAGAAGCAGTCGGACACCAGGAACGGCACAGGTCTGGGGGGGCAGCGGGACCCTGTGGTTAGAGAAGTAGATGGGACCAGCCCTTCTTCAGCCCAGGAAAGGAATGAGAGGTCAACACCCAAGTGCTCCCAGCCCAAGTCTCCTTAGGCCATGTGGAGGGCAGAGGGGGATGGGGCAGGGGTGTACGAGGTGGCATTACTCAGCCTTGATTTCTTCCGGCTGGGTCCTGGGTTAGACCTTGTGTGGTGGCTTTTGTCTCCAGGCGCTGGTTCTGTCCAACCCATGGGTGGCCCACCGAGACGTCCAGCGTGGGCTGCGGTGCAGAGCACCGTCCCCAGGCCAGGCAGGGTGGCCGGGGAGCCTCCAGCACCCCGCGATGGAGGCTGGAGGAGCCCCCACGGCGCTGGGGTGTAGGGTGGACATGGTAGGTCCCGGTGGGAGGACCAGGTGAGATGTGACCAACCGGTGCTGCCCCTCTGCCACAGAGCCAGGCCAGCCGCACAGCCCCCTGGCCCACTCCTCGGTCAGCCCCTGCTCCGAGCCTCGCGTCTCCCAGTTCATCAAGAAATACGTGGCCTCCTGCCTCCTCATCTCTGACACCAACACTGAGCTCTCCTACATCCTGCCCAGCGAGGCCGTCAAGAAGGGCTGCTTCGAGAGGCTCTTCCAGGTAACCGCGGGGGCTGGCGGGGTGGGCGGGCAGGCGGTCGTGGGGGACCGCGGTGCTGCGGGCACCTCTGGCCCTCCTCACGCAGCGCTTTGCCTCCACAGCACTTGGAGCAGAGCCTGGAAGAACTGGACCTCACCAGTTTTGGGCTGATGGACACCACGCTGGAGGAGGTCTTCCTGAAGGTGTCCGAGGAGGACCAGTCTCTGGAGAACAGCGACGTGGGTACGGGCGGCGGGGGGGCACACGGTGCCGCTGGGGCTGGCGAGGGGCTGTGTGGGCTTTGCGTGGGCTTGGTGGCTCCTCTCCCCTTGCGTGTGGCTGCAGGAGCCTCCTTTCCCAAGGGGAGGAGTGGTCTCCAGTGGAGCCCATCCCAGCCAAGGGCAGCCGGCCTCTGCTCCGCTCCGGGTTTGCAGAGCAGATCTGTCCCTGCTCCGTGCTACGCCGCGGTGAAGGGTGGCATGGCTGGTGGCAAACCCCCTTCTCCTTCCAGACATGAAGGAGTCCAAGAAGGACGCCCTGCGGCCACCCGCCCCTGAGCTGGGCCCAAAGCCTGAGGCCAACGGGGAGCCCCTGGCTGAAGCGGCCGTGCCAGAGAAGCCCGAGGTGGAGCTCAGCAACCTGGTGACCTGCTCCAAGCTGGCGCAGTCGCAGGCATCCCTGCGCTCGGCCTCCTCAGTGGGCTCCGTGCGGGGCGACGAAGGTGGGGCTTATTCCGAATTCTTTGGGGATTACGCGCCCCTGTTCGATAACCGACAGGACCCCGATAACATCAGTCTGCAAGGTTCGTGCCGCCGGCGCCCGGCCAGCGGCAGGGGCCGGGGGAGGTGCTCAGCTGGGACGTGGAGGGTGGCCGGGGCAGTGGCAGTGCCCGTCCCCGTCCCCGGGCAGGGCAGAGCTGGCCCTGGCTGGGGCGGGTGGATGTGCTGGGGGTGGGGGGCCATGCCTGCTGGGGGTCTGATGATGCATCTGCCGATGCTGCACCCAGAGAACCGCAGCCTGGGTGGGAGGGCTGGGAACGGGTGCTTCCACCAGTTTGCACCCCCAAACTGGTAGCATGTGCGTGGGGGAGTCCCATGCTGAGACAGAGCCAGCAGGCGCGGGCGCAGCCGGCGTTAGCTCTGCCCTTTGCCTCCCTCGCATCCCATGAGCGCCATCCTGCAGACTCGCCCCACTAACGCTCTTGCTCCTTGCTGGCGCCGGGGTGGGTTGTCTCCTCTTGGCCCGTGGGCATGGAGTCATCTTCCAGCTGGTGGCTTCGCCCTCGTACCCTGACCTGGGCTCGGGGCTCTCCCTGCCCGGATGCTGGGATTGCTGGAGGATGGAGGATGCAGGCAGGCACCCTCAGGCTGCTGGTTTATTCACAAATCCTTTTCTGGGTTATTCAGCAGCTCTTGTGATTAATTCAGGGATGCTCCACCCTGCCTGCCCAGCCGGAGCGCTGTGATTTGGGTCGCGGGAGGCAGAGCCGGGACAGTGCTGCGGCAGAGCTCCCTGAGCCCCAGCCCCGCGCCCGCTGCCATGCTGGGTCCCCCCACCCGTGTCCCGTCCCCCCTTCCTGACTGTGCTGACCCCTCGCCAGCTGGGAGAACTGATGGGAAATGGAGGGGTTCTGCCAAAAAGCACCAATTTAGGTTGTTTTTTTAAAACTATTGTCTAAATTTCCCCTTTTGGGCCAAGAGGAACCCGCCAGCCAGCTGCCTTGCTTCCCGCTGCGGTGCTGCTGTGGCTCGGTGGCCGTCAGGGTTGGGTGCTGCCCTGTCCCTTGGGGTGGCTGCGCTCGGCTCGGTGCCCGGCTCAGCTCCCTGGAGGCCAAGGCGGGTGCGGGAGCGGCCGTGCTGGGGGGCTGACATCCTTCTCCCCTCTCAGAGCAAGAGGCGGAGGTGGAGGCGGAGGACCGCGACCTGGACGGGCAGGGGAGCTTCAAGCTGGAGGGCTCGTGGCTGAAGCTGCGCCAGTTCCATGGGCTGATCGTCAAACGCTTCCACTGCGCCAAGCGCAACACCAAGGCCCTCTTCTCGCAGATCCTCCTGCCCGCCTTCTTCGTCTGCGTGGCCATGACGGTGGCGCTCTCCGTGCCCGAAATAGGTGCCTGCAAGCCACCCACCTGCACGCTGGGGGCTGCTGGTGGCCCCTTCTGCCTGCCCCAGTGTGGCCGGTGGGGACACTGACTGGGGTGGGGATGAGGACAAGGCTTGTGGGTGCTGGGCCAGTCTGCCTGTGCGCGGTGGTGCGGCGGGTGCGAGCGGGTTCCTGTCCTTGTCCCCGCAGGTGACCTGCCGCCCCTCATCCTCTCGCCGTCGCAGTACCACAACTATACCCAACCCAAGGGCAACTTCATTCCTTACGCCAACGAGGAGCGGCGTGAGTACCGGTGAGAGCCGCCGCTCGCTGGTGACCAACGTCCCATGCCCTGTCCCTGTCCCTGTCCCCATCCCTGGGACTGCGATGGGGGGCAGCAGGGAGGGCAGCCCGCAGCAGGGCTGGTGCTGGGGCTGGCTTGGGCTTGGGGCAGAGCCTGGCCGGTGCCATGTCCCCTTGCAGAAAGCAGCCTCCATCCTCCCCAGGGTGTCTCTGGGAGAGGTGCCAGTCTGGGCTGCAGTCAGTGGCTCGGCTCATGCCAGGCCTGGGCTGTGTGTGCCACCGTGGTGCCCATGCCCGTGATACGTGCCAAGGCCTTGGGGAGGTCCCAGCAGAAGAACGGCCAAGGTGGTGAGACCTGTGTCTCCTGCTCCTTGTTCCTCCTCACCCGCTCCTCTCCCCACAGCATCAGGCTGTCTCCTGATGCCAGCCCCCAGCAGCTGGTGAACACCTTCCACCTGCCCTCCGGCGTGGGGGCCACCTGCGTGCTCAAGACGGCCTTCAACAACACGCTGGACCAGCCCATGCAGACCCTCAACCTCAACAGCAACGAGTCCAAGATGCTGGCAGCCAAGTACTTCGACGCCATGTGCATTGACTCCTTCACCCAGGGCCTGCCGCTCTCCAACTTTGTGCCGCCACCTCCATCCCCGGCACCCTCTGACTACCCTGTCTCGGTGGATGAGGACCTGCTCCGTGCCTGGAACTCCACGATCTTCTCCTCTGCCGTCAAAGGTACCGCCTGCACTTGGTGCTTGAGTCTGTCCGGGCCTGCGATTCACCTCCAGCAGGGAGATGATGCGTCTCACCTGCAGAAGCAGCTCCAGGGCCCCCTGGAAGTGCCTAGCAGCTTGGCCTGGCCACAGCAGAGCATCGCACCGCTGGGCTGAACTTCTGGCTCAGGGCCGGTGCTGGCCCTGGAGCACCACTCCCCGTCCAGCCCCGGCAGTGCTGGTGGAGCTCCCTGGGATGGTGACACCATGGAGAGCCCTGTGCCCAGCCTTGTGTCACCCTCGCTGGTCCGCAGTCCCCAGCCATTGCCTTCTCCAGCCACACTTCATGCCCCCTGTCCGAACCATTTCTGTCCCCCCCCAGTTTTTCCCCATGTCCATCTCTTGGTCCCTCTCGGTCACCAAAGCCCTCTCGCAGACCAGGCTCTGGCCGTGGGGCAGAGCGCTCCCTCCCTGCCCGGCTGGGACCCCTCGGCTCAGCCTCTCGCCCCCACGTTGTCCCAGGCGGCCGGGGCAGGCAGGACCCTGGCTGTGAGCTGCCCTCTCTGCTCCTCAGAGACCGTGACCTCAGCCCCGGCCCTGCCCCGCATCGTCCATGAGCCCATCAAGTGCACGTGCTCCATGCAGGGGACCGGCTTCTCCTGCCCCAGCGGCGTGGGGGGCCACCCCCCGCAGATGAAGGTGGTGACGGGGGACATCCTGGCAGACATCACAGGGCGCAACGTCTCCGAGTATCTGCTCTACACCTCGGACCGCTTCCGGCTGCACAGGCAAGAGGGGAGGCTGGGAGGGCCTGCCCTGTGCCCTGGAGCAGGGGTGGGGGATCGGGGACTCGGGGACACCGGCCCGGGGTGTTGATGGGAGCCAGGATCATGCTCGAGCACGGCCCTGCTCCTGGAGGTGGAGGACAGCGGTCACAGCTTCTTGGTGGTGCCTTGTCCCACAGGTACGGGGCGCTCACCTTCGGCAACGTCCAGAAATCCATCCCGGCCTCCTTCGGGGCCAGGGCTCCTGCCACGGTGCGCAAGATCGCCGTCCGGAGAACGGCCCAGGTGGGACCACGCTGCGCCCCGCGGCAGCTGGGAGATGGGTGGGGAGGAGAAGGGGGCAGGCAGCGCTGCCTGCACGGCAGGGGCCCCTCACCCACAGCTCTGCGGCAGTGCTCTCCACCGAGGAACCTGGTGGGGCTCTCACCCCATGGGGTGCTTGGCAGCTCCCACCCCAGCGGGTCTGGCCCAGCATGGTCAGCAGTGGCCTGCTCCCCCCACAGCCGTGAGCACGGGAAGCCCTGTGCCTGTCCCGTCCCGTCCCACCTCATCCCGTCCACCCCATCCCACCCCACCCCATCCCTCCCTTCCAGTACATCTGCCACGGGCCCAGCTCTTTTGCCACTTCCCACCACTCTTCTCTGCTACTTCAGGTCTTCTACAACAACAAGGGCTACCACAGCATGCCCACCTACCTCAACGCTCTCAACAACGCCATCTTGCGAGCCAACTTGCCCAAGAGCAAAGGCAACCCTGCTGCCTACGGTGAGGGCCTGGAGGCGTTTAAGGGCAGAAGCGCGTCAGGAACAGCTTTAGGGCATGGTCCAACCAGGCTCTAAAGCGCAGTGTTTCCCCTTGGACCAGGCAGGCTGGTGCCCAGTTGGGGCAGGGGGGTCACACACCTTGGCTAGGAGATCTGGGCCAGGCAGAGCTCTCTGAGGTCTGGGCTGGGGCAGAACGTCCCAAAGTGGTGCCTGAAGGCACCTGGGCTTGTGACGTGTCTGAGGATGCTCTCCGCCAGCCGGTGAGGGAGGGCTTGGCCTCGAGGTCCTTGGTTGCTTCAGACAGCTCAGCTTCTGCCGAGCTGCAGGGAGGGAAGATTTTCTGGCTGGGGGCAAGATTTTCTGTCCTGAGCCAGCTTTCACGCTCCCATATTTCTCCTTGGGCCTTCCTGCAGGCATCACAGTCACCAACCACCCCATGAACAAGACGAGCGCCAGCCTGTCCCTGGATTACCTGTAGGTCCAGGGAGCGGGGTTGAGGGAGGGTGGCCGTCCCGTGGAAGGGAGGGAGCTCCTCACCGTGGTTTGCAGGGGAACGCCGAGGCTTCTGCCCTGCAGGCTGCGTGGTGGGGGACCGGGTGGCTGTGGCGTGGGGGTCCCTGTGCCGTGCCCTGCCCTGTGCACAGCGACTGTCCCACGCCAGGAGGGGTGGCCCTTCCCCGGGCAGCTGAGGGTGACGGGGTCCCTGCTCTCCTCCTTGCTCCCCATGCAGCCTGCAAGGCACGGACGTGGTGATTGCCATCTTCATCATCGTGGCCATGTCCTTCGTGCCAGCCAGCTTTGTGGTGTTCCTGGTGGCCGAAAAGGCCACCAAGGCCAAACACCTGCAGTTTGTGAGTGGCTGCGACCCCGTCATCTACTGGTTGGCCAACTACGTGTGGGACATGGTGAGCAGGGCACGTGGCCCCAGCGGCCGAGCCCCCAGGGCTGGGTGGGTGGGTGGGCAGTCACAGAAGTTCCTGTCTTCTCCAGCTGAACTACTTGGTGCCGGCCACGTGCTGCATCATCATCCTGTTCGTGTTCGACCTCCCGGCGTACACCTCTCCCACCAACTTCCCCGCTGTCCTCTCCCTCTTCCTGCTCTACGGGTACGTTGCTCAGGGGGGTGGTCAGGAGGCACTGGTGGGTCCCCCCAGTGCCCTGGCTGCGCTGTGGCTGCGTGGGCAGGATCTGGCCCCGGGGCTGCCCATCTGGCTGATGTTCTGCAGCTCCTGTAGCTGCTGGGCTGCGAGGGCTGGGGTGGGAGAGCCCAGGGGGGACGGGGCTGGGAGATGGGTGATCGCAAGGCTCGATGGCTGGCGCTGCCCGGTCCCTCTCCTACCATGCTGACGTGCACTTCTGCCGCTCACCTTCCCAGCTGGTCCATCACCCCCATCATGTACCCTGCCTCCTTCTGGTTTGAGGTGCCCAGCTCTGCCTACGTCTTCCTCATCGTCATCAATCTCTTCATCGGCATCACAGCCACCGTCGCCACGTTCCTGCTGCAGCTCTTCGAGCACGACAAGGTAGGGAATTTACAGCTCTGCCTGGGGCCACCAGGAAGGGAGAAGCTGCCATGGGGTCGTGGGACAGCTCAGGCTGGGAGGGACCTCAGGATGTCTCTGCTCCAAACTCCTGCTCCCAGCAGGGTCAGCTATGAGACCTGACCGGGCTGTATCTTGGTGAGGACCCTGATCCTACCATGCGCTCACGGTCCTCAGGGGTGTTTCTGATGGTCGTGTCCTCTCTGCCCGTCCCCACAGGATCTGAAGGTGGTGAACAGCTACCTGAAGAGCTGCTTCCTTGTGTTCCCTAACTACAACCTGGGCCATGGCTTGATGGAGATGGCCTACAACGAGTACATCAACGAATACTATGCCAAGATCGGTATGGCCTCTCGTTCCCTCCTTCCCTTGCTCCAGGGCATGGGGGGCTGGGGGGGACCACGGAGCTGGCACATCCCCTCCGCCTGCCCTGTGGGGCTTTCCGAGGCCCCAGGCAACCTGGAGCAAAAAGCCAGGGGACGTGAACCAGGCTGGGGCACAGGAAGAGACATGGTTGAGGGTCAGTGATGCTGAAAACAGTTCCTTGGGCCATCCTGAATAGCAACCCCATGGGGAGAGGAGGTTGTGAGCCCTGGCAGAGTTGTGCGGTTCTGCTGCTGTTGCACACTTTCTGTGGTGGAGCCATGGCAGAGTTGTGGTGGAGCCATGGTGGAGCTGTGGTGAGCCATGGTGGAGCCATGATGGGCTATGGTGAGCCATGGTGGAGCCATGATGGGCTATGGTGGGCCAAGGTGGAGCTGTGGTGGGCCGTGGTGGAGCCATGATGGGCTATGGTGGGCCAAGGTGGAGCTGTGGTGGGCCGTGGTGGAGCCATGATGGGCTATGGTGGGCCAAGGTGGAGCTGTGGTGAGCCGTGGTGGAGCCATGATGAGCTATGGTGGGCCATGGTGGAGCTGTGGTGAGCCGTGGTGGAGCCATGATGGGCTATGGTGGGCCATGGTGGGGCTATGGTGGGCCATGGTGGAGCTGTGGTGAGCCGTGGTGGGGCCATGATGGGCTATGGTGGGCCATGGTGGGACTATGGTGGGCCATGGTGGAGCTGTGGTGAGCCATGGTGGGGCCATGATGGGCTATGGTGGGCCATGGTGGGGCTATGGTGGGCCATGGTGGAGCTGTGGTGAGCCGTGGTGGGGCCATGATGGGCTATGGTGGGCCAAGGTGGAGCTGTGGTGAGCCATGGTGGAGCCATGATGGGCTATGGTGGGCCATGGTGGGGCCGTGCTGTGATATGAGGGATGGGGACTGCAAGGGCTCTTTCCTTCCAGACGTGGCCTCTTGCAGGGCTGCGCTGCCCAGCCAAAATGAGCCTTTTGCTACTCGCAGCTTCAGCTTGGCCTCAAAAAGCTCTTCCTGCTCTCTGCTTCTCAGGCAGCTTCCGTGTATAACCCAGGTGCTGCTGGCATCATGAGGGGCAATTTTGGGGCAGGATTTGACAAATCCATCCAATACCTGCTCTCAGTTGGGTTGATTCATCCTACTGAGGTTGAAAAGTTGCAAGATGATTTCAGCAGCACGCGTGCCATGAATGGAAAGCCTTGCTGTGACCAGCCCTGGCGCCAGCAGCGCCGACCCGCCCAGGCAGCTGCGGCTGGGGAGGGGACACGGGAGCAGGACAATGTCATTGTCACAGGCCAGCTCAAGACCTATGACCAGGTTGTCCCCATGGGAAGGTGTCCCCAGCTGCTCTCTCCTCTTCCTCCCACTCAGGGCAGTTCGATAAAATGAAATCGCCCTTCGAATGGGACATCGTGACGCGGGGGCTTGTCGCCATGACAATTGAAGGCTTCGTCGGCTTCTTCATCACCATCATGTGCCAGTACAACTTCTTCCGGAAGCCCCAGTGAGTGCGGCCGGGGGGCGGGGGGCAGGCTGGGGGGTCTGGCTGCGGGGAAAGGCTTTGCTGTCAGGACCCCTTAGCTGAAGGCAGCCCCTCCAGTGGGTGCGCGCTGGGGAGCTGCCCGTCCCCAGCAGGGATGCGGGCAGGCGGCTCCCCTGCCTGCATCCCCACCCCGCCCCGTGCACCCTCCCACAGGCGGCTGCCTGTCTCCACCAAACCCATCGAGGACGACATCGATGTGGCCAACGAGCGGCACCGTGTCCTGCGCGGCGACGCCGACAACGACATGCTGAAGATCGAAAACCTCACCAAGGTGCAGCAGCGGGGCGGCGGCGGTGGGGGATGCGCCGGGGCTGCAGGGAGACACCTCGGAGCCGTCCCAGCCGAGGAACGCAGGTCTGGGCTGGGGGTCCGGGTGCTCGCTGGCGGGCTGAGCCCCCATCCCTTGCCCCACCAGGTGTACAAGTCCCGCAAGATCGGGCGCATCCTGGCTGTGGACCGGCTGTGCGTGGGCGTGCGGCCCGGGGAGTGCTTCGGGCTGCTGGGCGTCAATGGCGCGGGCAAGACGACCACCTTCAAGATGCTGACAGGGGACGAGAGCACCACGGGCGGAGAGGCCTTCGTTAACGGGCACAGGTTGGGGAGCACGGGCTGGGTGGGAGTGGGGACTGCCCGCTGTCCTGGGGATGGGTCTGCTCAGGGTCTCCCAAGATGAAGCAGCGTGAGTCTGCCCGTGTGGCTCTGTGGGACTCTGCAGCCCTGTGTCCTGCTGGGCTGACCATCACCTGGGGGTGGCAAGTGACACCGGCTCTCGGCCAAGGCTGCGTTGGGGGTTACCTGGTAGAAGATGCTCCAGTATAAAGGCGTGTGAAAGGGGGCTGAGCAACGGGGTGCTCCCGAAAAGCAATTCCTTCTCCCCACGGCCCCTCCGTCCTCTTCCGCAGCATCCTGAAGGAGCTCCTGCAGGTCCAGCAGAGCTTGGGCTACTGCCCCCAGTTCGACGCGCTCTTCGACGAGCTGACGGCCCAGGAGCACCTGGAGCTCTACACCCGCCTGCGCGGCATCCCCTGGAAGGACGAGGAGCGGGTAGGGCTCTGGGCAGGCGATTGCCAGTGCCTGAGGGCTGGCGCTGTGCCTGGGGAATGACATGTCACTGGGCACCGGCAGGGACTGAGCTGGTGCTGCTGCCCTCAGGGCAGTGCCGCCCCGGTGATACACCCATGGGTGCTGGGACTGGGCACACGCACTCATAGGCCCCCACCGATGCTCGTGGCTGTGCCAGGGGCTGCCGTGGGGCTCCCCTGACTGGCACATCGCTTGTGGTCCCCTTGGCTGCGGGCCTGTGCCGCGGAGCCCAACTGCTTGCCCGCCGCCAGCTCTGCCAGCCCTGTGGCCGTGGCAGGGTGACGGCAGCCCCCCGCGCCTTGCAGGTGGTCAAGTGGGCGCTGAAGAAGCTGGAGCTGACCAAGTACGCTGACAAGCCCGCCAGCACCTACAGCGGAGGCAACAAGAGGAAGCTGTCCACAGCCATCGCGCTGATCGGATACCCGGCCTTCATCTTCCTGGTGCGCCCCGGGCTCCAGCACCCTGCCCGCGGGGTCCTCCCACCCACTGTGTCCCTGGGGCTGGCGCTGGGCTGGGGTGGGGAAATGACCCCGGGTGGGAGCTGCCTGCCCCCGGCTCCACCACGAGTGTCCTGGGGTGTGGGATGGGGTCCTGAGCCGGGCTCAGGACAGGTTGGGGGTGGCGGGGTCTGACATGTCTGAGGGCGCTGTCTGTCCCCCAGGATGAGCCCACCACGGGGATGGACCCCAAGGCACGGCGCTTCCTCTGGAACCTCATCCTGGATGTCATCAAAACGGGTCGCTCCGTGGTGCTCACATCTCACAGGTCCGGGGGGGCTTCTGGCTGCGCCCGCGATGCCTCCGGGCACCTTGGGTGCTGCATGGGTGGGAGGGGGCTCTGTGGTCCCCAGGGGATGGCATTCAGCAGGGGCACGGGGAGCAGAGGGAGCCCGGGACACCTCTGTTGCCTTCTCCCATCCCTGGCGGTGGGGCCACGGCACCCAGGTGATGGCCTGGGGAGCTCGGCTCCCCACCTGCCCCAGCCGCGGCCCCTGGCACCGTCCCCCCGCGCCGCCCTGCTGAAGCCTGCCCTGTCTCCCCAGCATGGAGGAGTGCGAGGCGCTCTGCACCCGCCTGGCCATCATGGTGAACGGGCGGCTCAAGTGCCTCGGCAGCATCCAGCACCTGAAGAACCGGTAAGAGCCCGGTGGGGGTCCAGCACCCCCTGGGCGCTGCGGGGCGGGAGGGGGCCGGGTCCCCATGGCAGGGCGATGGTGTGGCACCCGCGGCAAGATGTCAGCCCTTCGTGTGGGTGCTGCTTTGGGGGGTGGGCAGGGGACGAGCTGGCTCGGGTGGGCACAGCAGCTGCCAGAGAGCATCGTCCCCTTCCGTGGGGGTCCTTACCCGCAGAGGTGCCGGCGGGGGGCAGGTCCTCACAGGGCCCCTTGTCCCCGTGCAGGTTTGGAGATGGCTACATGATCACGGTACGCACCAAGTCCAGCCTCAACGTCAAGGAGGTGGTGAGGTTCTTCAACCGCAACTTCCCTGAGGCTGTCCTCAAGGTGAGCTCCCTGCGGTGGCGGTGGCGTCCCCTGCCAGCCCCGCCTCGGGGCGCAAGCAGCCTTCATCCCCCAAGGGACACGGCTGTGGGACCCGCCGCGGGGTGACAGGAGGGGGTCTGGGAGCGAGGGCTCGGGTGTCACATCCCTGTCCCCTGCAGGAGCGGCACCACACCAAGGCCCAGTACCAGCTGAAGTCGGACCAGATCTCGCTGGCGCAGGTCTTCAGCAAGATGGAGCAGGTGGTGGACGTGCTGGGCATTGAAGACTACTCCGTCAGCCAGACCACGCTGGACAACGTGAGGCCGGGGACAGCACGGGCGGCTGGATGCTTGTCCCCAGGGAGGGTGGCCATGCCCGGGGTGGGGGTGGCCGTGCCAAAGCACCTGGCAGAAACCACCTTTGGGACGGGAGGTGGAGCTAGGTGGGGGCACGGTGGCGGCCACAGCCCGGTGGGATGCGCTGGGGTCTGTCTCCAGCGGCATGGATGGCAGGCGAGGGGTGGCCGGGGGCGGAGGTGCTCGCGGGGGTCCCTCACAGCCTCTTGTCCCAGGTGTTCGTGAATTTTGCCAAGAAGCAAAGTGACAACCTGGAGCAGCAGGAGACGAGCCCCAGCTGCGCCCTGCAGTCGCCCCTGGAGCGCGTGCTGAGCCTGCTGCGCCCCCGGGCTGCCCCCACGGAGCTGCGGGCCCTCGTGGTGGAGGAGCAGGAGGACCTGGAGACCGACGACGAAGGCCTCATCAGCTTTGAGGAGGAGAGGGTGAGATTGGTTGCCCCCCAGTGTTGGTGTCCCTGGTCCCAGCTGTGTCCCTGCCGTGGCGCACCGGGGCTGGGTGCCACAGCACCGGATCTCATCCAGGGAAGGGGACACGGTGCTGTCAGGGATGGACCAGAGAGGGCTCTTTCTCAGATCCTGGCCCCAGCAGCACTGGGTGTGCTGGGCAGAGCGGGCAGCCCCTGCCCAGCCCCTGAGCCCTGCCCGTTTCTGCCTGCAGGCTCAGCTCTCGTTCAACACGGACACGCTGTGCTGAGACCCCGGGGGCAGCCACGTCCCCCGGCTGTGAAGCCACCGAACCCTTTTGGCCTCTCCCCTCCCTTCGCCCCGTTGAGCGGAGCTGCCGCGGCCGGAGGCACGTGCCAGGGAGGACGTGGTGGGAACGGCGCCGGCCTGGACGGACCTCGTGAGCCACCGCCCACTGGATGGCCTTTGTCCCCTTCAGCTCTGGGGCAGTGTCACTGCGTGGTGCCGAGGGCCACCGTCCTCGGCCGGCTCGCCCAGCCAACACGTGCCAACGGACAGAGACTGCGAAGAGAAGGACGCGGCTTGGCGCCAGTGCTGTGGACCCGCACGCTTTGTGGCGGGGACGAGGCCTGTGAGCGGTGCCTTCAGTTGGACACCCATGTTGCACCCACCCTGGGGACCCCTGACTGCGGGGATGCCCCCCCGCCCCGGCACTGGCACCACCCCTGCCTGGCCCTGGCAGGGCCGGAGGAAGGACGGCTGCTTTCGCCTTGTTCCCATCACCCCTGGCTTGGCGCTTGCCGTTGGCATTGTGGGGGGGCTCGGAGTCCAGCGCCGCGGGGGCAGGAGCTCTGGTGCTTCAGCCACGATGGATTTCTGGCACTGACGGGATGGCACCGGTGACCCCCAGCCCGCCCGAGGCGGGGGCCGCAGCCCCGCTGCTGCGTCCTGCCCACCCACGCTGCTGCCAGCCGAGGGGTCCGGCCGCCCCGGCCCTGCCCGGCCTTGCCACGCCTGCGCTGGGCACCCGGCGCCGTCCGCGGGGCAGGGCAGCGGCGGCCCTGCAGAGGGGCACGCGGTGGGGCAGAGGGGTCTTTCACAGGGTATTTCACACGCTGGCACCAGCCGCTTCTCCCCTCTGCCCCCAACCACGTCCCTCCTCCCAGAGCCCCTCACCCTGCCTCCTGCCTGCCCTCACCGCCCGCTTCCCCCGCCACAGGCCATCGCTGCGGCTGTGCCACCTTTCTGCCGCGTCCCCCTCCTTTTCCCCCTTGCCCTGGCACTCACTGCTCAGCGGCCAGCCCTGCACAGGAGCCACCTCCACTGGTTTCTTATTGTTTGGTCACTGGTGGTACTGGGAGAGGGGTTGCTGCACCCCTTTTGAAGCTGGGAGTGGGGTGGCCTTGAACTACGAGGAGAAAACAGCCCGGCTGGGCGCCGGTGCAACCTGGCAGGGGTGCCCGGGATGGAGGGGAGGGTGGACTGAGGTGGTGGGGCTGGCAGCGTGACCAGGGCTGGCAGTGTCACCAGGGGCTGGCGGCGTCACCGACTCTGGCAGCGGGCACCCCCTTGGCCAGCAGCGCCCCTCCTTTCTGCAGAGGGTCCTGCTGCCTTGTCACCCATGGGGGCCGTGCCCGGCACCCGCAGCCCGGCAGCACCCCCAGCCCACAGCTGTGCCCAGAGGCAGGGTGACGGCAGGGCTGGTGACGCTGACCCTGACCACCCACCCCTGGGTGCCCCAGGCTTTTGCAGCGCAGTCCCCGCTCCTTCCCGGGGAGCGCCCAGGGCCGGGGTGTCCGTGTCTGCCCCGCTGCCCTTTCCGCCTCCCTGGCACGGGATCGGCTGGAGGCCCTGGGCCGGCTCCTGCCCAGCAGCAAGCGGGCAGCACCGGGCACCCCAGCGCGGGGCCGTGGGGCAGCACGCCGTGTGGGGAGGCCGACGGGGGCAGCCCAGGCCCGGGTGGCAGCTGACCCTCTGCTGTCCCCGTGCCCCCCGGTCTCGCCAGTCCCGTATGCCACCTGCTATAGATTGTGATACAATATACAGTATTTTCAGTAGGGGAAAAATTGGGGGGGAGATAAGCTCTATTTTCAGATTTTTCAGACCAT
Source organism: Theristicus caerulescens (assembly GCA_020745775.1). Classification (NCBI taxonomy): domain Eukaryota; kingdom Metazoa; phylum Chordata; class Aves; order Pelecaniformes; family Threskiornithidae; genus Theristicus; species Theristicus caerulescens. The sequence continues at coordinate 12,856,996 of CM036573.1, forward strand.
ATTTTTTTTAACGGCATACTGGGAACTGGCTGGCCCCAGGGTGGGGCGGATGGCACGGGCGGGCAGCCCCCACCTGGGGTGCCCCCTGCTCCCTGCCTGGGCGCGCTCCCTTCCCGGGTGGGCGCTGGGGGCCAAGCCCTCTGTCACCAGGGAGAGGGGACGGCGTCACCTTTGGGTCCCCAGCTGTGACCTCCGTGGTGGCACCCCAGGGCGGGCACGGTGCCATGCTCTGGCCAGGGCTTTGTCCTCGCCCCGCACCCTCCCTGCTGCTCCAGCACCCTGGGCACAGAGCCCTCCCCTCCGCAGAGCTGCCCCCGCCCGCTGCCACGCCGCCATCCCCGCACCCCGTGGCTTTCCATGGTCAGAGGAGACGCGTTTGTGCCCGGGGCACGCTCGCCCGCACAGCCTGGGTGGCCGCAGCGGCCTCCCCACCCTGGGCCCAGGGCTGCCCCAGGCACAAACCCCGCTGGGGGCACCCCGAGGGCGGCAGCGGGGTGGGAGCGGGAGGGCATCGCCCCAGGGCAGGGGTGGCCGCTGCCTTAACACTGTTCGCTTCGTTGAGTTTGGCCCCGCTTCCCGCCTCGCCTCCCTCTGCACGTCCTTGGCCACCAGCCGCGGGCACAGCGCTGGTGCCACGCACGGCCCCGGGCACGGGGCACCCCGAGGGGTGGGGACACCTTGGAGGAGCCTGTACATTGCAAGCAAAAGAAACAAAAAAAGATGAAATGTGAAAATAATGATCGTTTTAAATAAAAAATAATAACTGGAGCCAGCGAGGCTGCGTGGTCGCTGGTGGGCAGGAGTGCAGGGCTGGGTGCCCGGGGAGGGACCGGGCTGGGCAAGGGTTGAGGAGGGGTTGACGGTGCCCCGGGGTGGGGATGCTGGGCACAACACAGAGCTGCACCCGGCGCTTGGCATCTTCCAGGGCGGGCGGTGGGGCTGGCGGGGGGCGCGAAGCCCTGCAGGGCGCAGGCAGGGCGCCCAGGCAGGAGCGGCCGCAGCTGGCGATGCCGTGAGCCGCCCTTGCCGGACGCAGGCTGGCAGCAGCAGCGGTGGCCGGGGCCCCACAGCAGGGCGTCCCCGGCTGCACCGTGGGGCCAGGCGTGGGTGGGAGCGGGTGCACCCCAGGGAGGAATGTGGGCTGGGACAGGCCGCGGTTCCGGCACCGGCACTCGCGGCACAGCCACCACTCAGCCAGCAGCCACCACCCAGCATGGCCGAGAAACCCCAAATCCAGCTCTTCGTCAAGGTGAGGGGGGTCAAGGGGGCCTGGGGTGCCCCGGGCCGGTGGGCGCCTCTGGCAGCCACCCCCGGCACTGCTGGGCTGGGGTGGCCCGGCCGCCCCTGCCCACCGCAGATGCGGGGCCCTGGGCAGGCAGCGGGCAGGCAGCGGGCAGGCAGCGGGCAGCTCGGGGCTCTTCTCCAGGGCACGGCACGCTGCTGCCTGCCCCGGGGGCATGGGGGGGCTGCGGGTGCTCAGCATGGGGCGTTGCACTGGGGTGCACCCCAAACCTGCCCAGCAGCCCGGCCACCGCAGCATCTCCCTGCCTGCACCTGCCGGGCCCTTCCCAGCCGCCGCCCGGCCGGGGCAGTTTGTCCGGCTGCACAGGGCAGGACAGGGCCTGCCTGGGATCGCGCCTGGGGGTGACAGGGCCGCCAGCATCGCCATCACCTTCCTTCGGTGCAGTCCCTGCCGTGCTGGGCTGTCCCCTTCCTCAGCCGCCCCCGGTGCCACCGCGGTGGCTGCCCCCGCGCCCCGGCCCACTCGGCGCTGTGGGCCTGGGGCAGCCTGGGGCCCCCTGCTCCCCTGGGAGTGCCAGGGCCAGCACCCACCGTGCCACGCAGGCTGCTCTGGGGTGGGGCACGGAGGCCCCAGGAGCAGGCAGGGGCCCCAGGAGCAGGCGGGGGCCGTGGGCTGGCGCCCTGCCCAGCATAGCGGGTGCCACGGGCTGCCAGCGCTGCTCGCCAGCCTGCGGCCAGCCTGGGCTTGGCCAGGGAGGGTGGCACGCGCCCTGCCACCCTCACCCTGCACCCACCGGGGCTGCCCGGACGGTGCTGCCCCCGCCGCAGCCGTGCCAGGGCGAAGGCAGCTGAGCTCTCCCTCTCGGCCCGCAGGCAAGTGAGGACGGGGAGAGCGTGGGCCACTGCCCCTTCTGCCAGCGGCTCTTCATGGTGCTGCTGCTCAAAGGGGTGCCCTTCACCCTCACCACCGTGGACGTGAAGAGGTGAGTCGTGCCTCCCGCTCACCACAGGGCCATGGGGGTTGCCAGCCACAGGGGTTGCCAGCCATGGGCTCAGAGCCACGGGCAGGGTGGGACAGCCTTGCCCTGGCCCACTGATGGGGGAGGCGGCAGGTCCCCAACACCTCGGGAAGGGGTGCGAAGGGTGGGCGCCGTGGGATGGACGGAGCCGGTCGTACCCCCCAGCCGCCCACTGCTGCCTGAGGCAGGTCGGCGGGCGTTTTCCAGGGCAGAGCTGCCACGGGCACACGCGGAGGCAGGAGCAGCCTGGGGGCACCACCTCGTCCCTTTGCCCAGGACACACGGGTGCACACACACACACACACACACGTGTGCGGTGCCCTGCAGAGCCCCGGGCGCTGCCGGGCATCACCGCCTGTCCCCGTCTCCCACAGGGCGCTGGACGTGCTGAAGGACTTCGCGCCAGGCGCCCAGCTGCCCGTTTTGCTCTACAACGGCGAGCCCAAGACCGACACCGTCACCATCGAGGACTTCCTGGAGGACAAGCTGGGTCCCCCCATGTCAGTGGCCGGTGCTGCCCCAAGACGGGCAAGGGGCCAAAGAGGGGCAGGAGAGGCTGGGGTGGCGGGCAGCACGTGAGCCTGCCGGCCCCTGCCTCCTCCTCAGCTGTGCCCACGTCCCTGCAGGTTCCGCAGCCTGGTCCCGCGGTACAGGGAGTCGAGCCTGGCCGGGAACGACATCTTCCACAAGTTCTCCACCTTCATCAAGAACCCGGTGCCTGCCCAGGACGAGGGTGAGGAGCTGGGTGGGGGGACACCCCATGCGGCCTCTCAGGTGCCACCATCTGGAAGCCCAGGCAGGTCACCCCGAGCCCTTCCAGCCCTCCCCTGCCCCAGGCCACGGCTGGGCCTCTCCAGGCACTGCCCCTCCCCGGGAGCTCAGCGTGGCCGTGCCAGGGCTCTCTTGGGCGGGCAGGGGCAGGTGCCAGCCTGGGCGAGGCAGGCAGAGCATGGGCAGGTGCTGCCCGGGCACAGGGACGGGCTGGCCGGAGGCCGCGGCAGCGCTGGGGGGCCCCGTGCCCGCAGCGGGGCCGTGCCCTGACCCCGCGGTGCCGCCCTCCCCGCAGCGCTGCAGCGGAGCCTGCTGCGGGCCCTGCTGAAGCTGGACGAGTACCTGAGTGCCCCCCTGGAGTACGAGCTGGCCCAGGACCCCCACCTCCGGGCCTCCCGGCGCCGCTTCCTCGACGGGGACCAGCTGACGTTGGCTGACTGCAACCTGCTGCCCAAGCTCAACATCGTTCAGGTGAGCGCGGGCACCCTGGTGCCATGCCCTCCCCTTGCCCTGGCTTCTCGATGCCGCCGGCCCCATGCTCTCACCTCCCCCTCGCTGCCTGCAGCGACCCCCCTGCTCCTTTGCCAACCCCTACAGCACCCCGGTGCCCCCGGCACCCCCGCCCCACAGCCCCTGCCCAGCACGGTGCCCTCTGCATCCCCTGCCGGGTGCCACCCCTTGCCTCAGGCAGTGCCAGGGATGTCCCCTGGCCCCCTGCCACCCTTCCTGCCTGGCTCCTGCCTGTGCATCCCACCCGCCGGCCGCAGGGCCCTCCTCGGCACACCACACGCGCACAGGGCCGGGCAAGGGCTCACCCTTCCTGCCCGCAGGTCGTGTGCCAGCATTACCGCCGCTTCGGGATCCCCAAGGACCTGCGGGGCGTGTGGCGCTACCTCAACAGCGCCAGCGAAACCAAGGAATTCAAATACACCTGCCCCAACAGCGAGGAGATCGTACAAGCCTATCGCTCCGTGGTCCGGTTGCCGCAGTGAGCCGGGCACGTGCCCAGGCGGGCGCAGGGCCGGGGACGGGCAGCAGGCCAGCGCCCGCCCCGGTCCTGCTGCAACCACCACAGTCCTGCCTGCACGCACTCGGGAGGGCAGAGCGCATGAGCTGTGCCTCTGGCATCCAAATTCCCCCAGCCGGCACCCCTGCCTGAGGTGCCGGCAGCAATCTGCATCGCACTAAGCCCACAAACGCGTTCTCGCCTCTTGTGCCACCCTCTCTGCCCGGCCAGGACCCCCTCGACCTGCCCTGCCGTCCCTCAAGCATCAGGATGGGTGCAAGGGGGCCACAGCTGTCTGTACCAAAGCTGGGCGATGCTGAGGGCAAGGGCGGGAGCTGGGGAGGAAAAGCTGCCCAGAGCAGAGGGCTGCGGGGCAGAGAGGGCAGCGCACCGCAGCAGGCAGCCCTGCAGCCTCCCTCAGAGGCAGACAGTGCCGCCCGCCAGGCGAGCGAGCCGGGGCAGGGCAGCGCCGGGGCAGCGCCGGGGCAGCAGGCACCGCAGGGTGCCCCCAGGAGCTGCGCCGGGTGAGGGGAGCCTGCCCGCCACGGCAGCGCCCTGGGGACAGAGCCGGGGGGCCGCTGCGGGCGGTGGGCACGGCCCAGCCATCGCCCTGGGCGAGGGGAGCCAAGGGCACCGTCCCCCCAGAACCCGCCGTGAGGAAGCTCTCAGGAGCAGATGTGGGAGAGGGATGGGGGTGAAGCCATGTATCAGAGCTCCCAGAAATCAATAAAAGCTTTGCAAGCGAGACAAGCATGAGTCGAGCGACCAGCCCCAGCAGCTCTCCTCCCTCGCAGGACTTCGCACCGGCCTCCCAGTCCTCTCCCAGTGCCTAGCAAGGGCTGAGACCATTCTCCCAGCTCTCCAGAGGGGTGGGGAGGCTCCAACCACTCACCCACCAGCCTGCTGCCACAAAGCTAGCAGGAAAGAGAGCTCCTCCGAGCCCCTGACCCTCCAAGTTCAGCTGAAATTGGCCACAGGGTTCCTGAGCAAGGGAAAGACAGAATGGACCAACAGATCCGTGCTGTCCCGGTCCCCAGAGACCGGCTGGCTAAAACCGCCTTTACTGGCCATAAGTTAAGCATAGGCAATCTTTGCGTTACATGGAGATACAAAAGTTCTTTAAAAACCCCACCAATTCATGGCAAGCGAGGTAGAGAGGTGGCCCCTGCCAGCAGGGGAGAGCTGCAGGGGGAAAAAAGCCACCACTTCTGTCACCCCTGCCCCATCTGTGCCCCCCCAAAGGCCCTGCCACTGCGCCGGCTGAGGATCTGCCGCCCGCTCGGGCCCGCCAGGCGCTGGCTCCGGCCCTCTGGGTGCTGCTTGCCCCGTCCGCCTCCCTGGGCGCAAGGGGCTTCGCAGGCCCAGGGTGCAGTGGCACCTCCTCCGCCAGGCACAGAGGCAGCTGACAAGGCTCCGGCAGGGCTGGCATCGGGGGTGGGACAGCACAGGTCAGGAGTCCTCGAAATCCACTCCAGACGGTGCCTTCTTGCTAAAAGGAGATGGAAGGAGCATCACAGCCCAAAGCCCCATGCTCTGCCCCCATGCAGCTACAGAGCGGAGTCCACTGGATCTCCGGCGCGGCCCAGCCCCAGCACTGGGCCTGCGAGCAGCGCTTACCTTTTGAAGCCAGGGTTAATGAGAGACTCGCCCGGGATCTTCCTCTTGGCCAGCAAAGCTGAGCCAGCACCCCTGTTTTTCCTGGGGCTGGGGTCTGCCTCGGTCAGAGAGAGGCAGGACAGGGATTACGAAAGGTCGGCTCGCTGCTTTGGCAGCCCTGCCCGCCCCTCCTTGCCCGGGTGAGCCTCCTGCAGCCCAGCCTGGCTGGCCCAGCACCTCTGGTGGGTGAGGAAGGGCCAAGCCTGCTCTCCTCTCCCAGAGGAGCGGGGAGCCACGGACCTGCCACGGCCCCCAGTCTGGAGGAGCAGCGAAGCCTGACCTCCCCCCTGGAGGCGAGTGAGCAACCAGCCCAGCGATGCCCGGCATCTGACCTGAGCACAGCGCATCCCAGACACCCCGAGAGCCACCGCGCCGAGCCCTGGCCCCTTCTGTGCCGGGAAGGGCACCAGGACAGCGGGGCAGCTGACAGCAGCCACAGCCGACGGGGCTCAGCGTGTCCTGGAGAGCCCACGGACACAGGACCAGCAGCCTCCTGGGGAAGAGAAGGCAAACAAACAGCGGGACCAGGGGAGGTGCCCCTGGCAACTGCCTACCTGGCAGGAAGGGCTGCTGGCTGCGGGCAGCGCTCTTCTCAGGGCTGCAGGAAGACGCCAGTGTCTCCACCGCTGCGGAGACAGGAACCAGAGCTTGTGACCACGCGCCCCAGCGCGGCATGCAGCACTCCAGGCCTCCCCAGCAACCTCCCTCCCCTCCACAGCCGGACGGAGCCGCGTTCTCCTCCCGGCCCTCCCACCCAGGCGGCCGCTGCCCCAGGATCTTCCGAGACCCCTAAGAGAGAGACCTCTGTAAGGCGACTGCCACACACAGAGGTGACGGCGTGGTGCTGGCCGCGGGGACAAGGCTGTGCTTCTGCACAGAGACACAACGCCGTGTCCTCTGGTCCCGTGCAGGTGCAGGGGTCAGGAGCAGACCCTGGCCAGCTCGGGGAATGGGCCAGCCCAAATAGGAAAAGGAGGCAGCACCTCTGCTGCCCAGCGCTGCCGGCCAGCCCACCCAGGACTGGTGAGGAGAAACTGGGCTGAGGGCAGGGAGGCACAGCTTTCTCCCGCTGCTGGCCGAGCTGGATCCCTTGGGCACCTTTGGGCGGGGGGCACGAGACCGGGAAGGTAGCAGGGAGCTCCTGCCGTCGCCCCCTCCCAAAACCCGCCATACCTTCCAGCCGCCTCTCCAGGCTCTCGACGCGCCCCGCCATGCCGAACACCAGCGCCTGGAGCTGGCTCCTCGCCTCGGCGATGGGCAGCTTGCAGAGATCCAGGGCCGAGCACCCGGCCTCCTCCCGCAGCCGCAGCGTGGCCTTCCCCTCGCCCAGGCTCAGCGAGGCCGCCCCCCCGCCCCAGGGCCTCCCTGCGCGGGCAGGGCCGGGGTGAGCGGGGCCCTCGGCGGAGCCGCCGGGCCCCCGCGGCTGCGGCACCCACCTGAGCTTCGCGCCGTGCTCCTCCGGCGGGCAGTGCTGCGGGGGAGAGGGGGCTCGTCCCGAAACCGCCGGGCCCGGGCCAGGCCCGGCCCCGCCACCGCCCCAGCCCCGGCCCGGCCCGGGCCTCCCCCGCCGCCCCGCCACCGCCCCAGCCCCGGCCCGGGCCTCCCCCGCCGCCCCGGCCCCGCCACCGCCCCAGCCCCGGCCCGGCCCGGGCCTCCCCCGCCGCCCCGGCCCCGCCACCGCCGCCCCGGCCCGGGCATCCCCCGCCGCCCCGGCCCCGGCCCTGGCCCGGGCCTCCCCCGCCGCCCCGGCCCCACCGCCGCCCCGGCCCGGGCCCGGGCCTCCTCCGCCGCCCCGGCCCCGGTACGTACGCAGCCGAGCAGCGGGCGGGCCCCCAGCTCCCCGGCCCAGACCTCCAGCGCGTCGGTCACACTGCGGGAGGCAGCGGCTCAGGCTGCGCCGGGGCCGCTCGGCCCCAGCCCGGCCCCGGCCCGGCCCCGCTCCCGGCCCCGGCCCCGCTCCCGGCCCCGCACTCACTAGACGGAGCCGCCGGGGCCGGGCCCGGGGCGGCAATAGCAGAGGAACCGGCCCGGCCCGGCCCGCAACAGGTGGAAGGGCCCAGCCGGCTCCGCCATGGCGGCAGCGCCGGAAGGGGCGGGCGAGGCCTGCGGGCCCTCCCCGGCACCGGGGCCGCCGACCCCGCCATGGTCAACCTGGGGCTGCGGCGCGTGGAGGACAGCGTGGCTGCCAAGCACCCGGTGCGCCCGGCCGGGGCCGAGGGGGCCGGGGCGGGGGGTACCGGGGACCGGGGCTGAGGGGGCCGGGTGGTACCGGGGGCCGGGGGTACCGGGGACCGGGGCTGAGGGGGCCGGGTGGTACCGGGGGCCGGGGCTGAGCGTGTCTCCGCAGGCGCTGCAGCAGTACGCGGCCTGCCAGTCCCACGCCTTCATGAAGGGGATCGGCACCTTCCTGGCAGGTACGGCCCGGCCCGGCTCGGCTCGGCTCCCCCCGGGGGCTGCGGGCAGCGGGCCGGGGCCGGGGCCGGTAACGGTGCCCGGCCCCCGGGTTTCTGCAGGCAGCGGAGCCGCCTTCGCCGTGCAGAAGCTGGTGAACAAGAAGCTGCCGTACGGGCCGCAGTGGAGCCTGCTGCTGGCCGCGGGTGAGTGCCCGGCCCCGGGGCTCAGCGGCTGCAGCAGCTCCCAGGCCGGCAGGTGCTTTCCCCACCGCTGCCCTTAGCAAACGCCCTGTACCGGCACTCTTGGGAGCATCTTGGTCTCTCCAGCCGCAGGGTCCCTCGCCAGCTACGTGGTAACCAGAGCTGAGACACAGAAGTGCTCCGACTTCTGGATTTACCTGGAGACAGGCAAGTCCCCCCAGGAGCTCGCCATGGCTGGTGGGGCGTCTGAGCCCGCAGGTACGTCCAGATCTCTCCCTGCTGCTCTCCTCGGTCTTGTCCTGCCTGGTTCTTCCCTGCTGCAACGATTTGCTGTTCCCGCCTCGTAATTAAGGTGGTGACTGTTTGTGTCATTGCCAAAATCCCCATAAAAGTCCCACACTGGCACCCCACAGCCGAGGGACGGGAGCAGGCGCCTGGGCTGGCAGCAGCGCTAGGGCGGCTGGAGCTCCCTGCCGGGTCCCCTGGCTCCCGTGTCCCTCCGTGCTCCCGTGTCCCTCCGTGCTCCACGCCCACCGCCTGCGCTGCGGGTACCTGAGCAGGGCTGATGACGTGGGGTGGGAGCGCTCGCTTCTGCCTGCTGCCCTGCCTGCTGCCCTGCCTGCTGCCCTGCCTGCTGCCCTGCCTGCTGCCCTGCCTGCTGCCCTGCCTGCTTTGTGGAATCACAAGAGTCAGGATGAAGGGCTCGTTTGCTGGAAGAGGAAGAAGAGGGTAGGGGATGGAGGGAGGCAGTAAACCCCTCCACGCCTCGGTTGCTCTGTACGGTGGGCAGAGCTGGAGGGGCAACAAGACAGCCGCTGCTGGGCGGTTCCCACGGCTGCTTGCTGCTTTCTCCCACTGGCACCTCGAGCTCCCAAAGCTGGGCCTCGCTGAAGAGGCTTTAAATGCTTCACGAGGGCTCTGTGGTTCCCTGCCCACCCCTGGCAAACACGCCGGGACAGTCGGGGATCCAGGGAGCTTGTTCTTTCTGTTGCAGAAAATCTGCCCAGCCCAGAGGACAGAGCGAGCGCGGCGCCGCTGGTGAGGAGAAACAAGTACGGGGATGTTGTGGAGTAGCCAGCAGAGCACAGTGCGCTGGGCCCGTGTCCTGCTTCGCTCCTTGCTGCCTGCCCAGCCTGCCTGCGCCTGTGCTGCCCGCGAGGCTGGTGGGCTCCGTGGCGCTGCCCGGGAGCTCGGATGAGTCGATCCTGCAGCGAGAGCGTGGTGGAGGCACCGTAGGGATTGCTGCCTCCCAGGCGGCCTCTGAACATCGCACGTGGGGAGTGCAATAAAAGTTGAGAGCTGGAAGCGCACGCTGGTGAAGCGAAGGCCGGTGGTGGGACAGGAAGAGCTGGGGTGAGGTGGCAAATGTCACCCTGAGGCAGCGCTTGCGGTAAATGTCAGAGCAGAGAGCTCTGGGCCCTCTGAGGCCCCAGCACCCACAACCCGGCAGCACAGAGCTGCGAAGCGACGGCTGGCACGGACGGGTCTGGGCTAAGCTGTGAGGGGCAGAGCGGTTCCCGCGTGCTCTCTGTTGAGCCTGGCCGGGCACGGTCTCCCTGCCCCCGTAGCAGCAAGGCTTCCTCGCCTGCCCGAACGGGCCGAGCTGAGCCCTGCGGCTGCGTGGCCTCTGGGGGTGTCCTCTCTGCCCCGCAAAGGGGAGGCTCGTGTCCCCAGGGCCCCTCTGCGCGGTGCCCGCCTTGCTCCTGGGGCACGTCACCCGGCCAGCCCCAGGCTCTTCATCGCATCTGCGACCAGCCGGCAAGGGAATGGTACTGTCTCAAATCCCACGCGTCCAGAGAGGCACGTGGGAAGATGAAGAAGCCTCTTCTTAATTTTTTCTGAATAGCGAACTCCAAGTCGTGACTAGGGCGAACCGGGTGCTCTTGGTGGATGTCCAGCTCTGATTCAGCTGCAGCTGAATTTCTTCGAAGGGGAAACCCAGCCTGGATTCTGGAAGCTAGCTGGTTTCTTAGAGCAGAGCAGAAATGCCTCCGTCCGCGTCAGAGCTGGAGACAGTCCCCGCGCCTCGCCACGGGAGGGAGTCCCTGTGCTGGGGAGACGAGGGGCCCGGGGAGGACACTGGGTTTGGGGGCTCAGAGCATCATCTGAGCTGGCATCACGCTTGGCCTGCGCAGAGAGATGGGGAGCAGCCCCCAGAACAGCTAAAAAGCAAAGTGGCTGCGGGGAACGGGTGGGTTCAGCCAAGCACGGCGTACCGGGAGCTCGGCCGCAGCGGGGAGCGGAGCTCGTGCTGCCTGCGAGAGCAAGGAGGGCAGCGAGAAATCACAACTCTCTCTAAAGCCGCTCCTCTCCTGGGGCGTGCGGAGGAACGTGGTGGGGTGGGAGGCTCTTTCCAGGCGGGCTTGGCGAGTCGGGACCGGCCCCACGCAGCTGCCCGGCGGCTGGGTGTGCGCCGCGGTGGCCGAGCTGTCAGCGGCTGCACGTCCAAATTGCCAACCCTGCGGGCTGCTCTCCTGCCCTGCCCGGGTACCAGACCCGGTCCCCTGGGAGCAGAGGCTCCCTACGTGTTTTCCGTGCATGGAGGCTGTGGCTGCGAGCGCAGCGGTGAACGCACGGGGCAGAGCCATGCTGAGCGCTGCCGGCTCGCGCCTTTGGGGTGACTGGACCTCTCTCCTGCACTTGGGAAACCACAACTTGCAACCATGGCTGGTTGAAACTCTTCCACCTCCAGGTGGGCCTGCGTCTGGAGTGAGGTTTCAAGCCCACCTTGGGCTGTCTTGGGGGTTTCTTCAGGCTGGTAGAGCATATGATGCCATGATGGCATCTCAGCACTGGGTGAGGGGATCGAGGGCACCCTCAGTCAGTCTGCAGATGACACCGAGTTGGGCGGGAGCGTTGATCTGCTGGAGGGCAGGGAGGCTCTGCAGAGGGACCTGGCCAGGCTGGGTCGATGGGCACAGGCCACTGTGTGAGGGGCAACAAGGCTCAGGGCCGGGTCCTGCCCTTGGGGCACAACAACCCCAGGCACCGCTGCAGGCGTGGGGAGGAGCGGCTGGGAGCTGCCCGGCGGGAAAGGACCTGGGGTGGTGGGCGACAGCGGCTGAACATGAGCCAGCAGTGTGCCCAGGTGGCCAAGAGGGCCAACGGCATCCTGGCTTGTATCAGGAACGGTGTGGCCAGCAGGAGCAGGGCAGGGATCGTCCCCCCGTGCTGGGCACTGGTGAGGCCGCCCCTGGAATCCTGTGCTCAGCGCTGGGCCCCTCACCCCCAGAAGGAGCTGGAGGGGCTGGAGCATGGGCAGAGCAGGGCAGCGAGGCTGGGGAAGGGGCTGGAGCACAAGGGTGGGGAGGGGCGGCTGGGGGAGCTGGGGGTGCTCAGCCTGGAGAAGAGGAGGCTGAGGGGAGCCCTCATCGCTCTCTGCAACTGCCTGAAAGGAGGCTGGAGCCGGGGGGGGTCGGTCTCTTCTCCCCAGGAACAAGCGATGGGACGAGAGGGAATGGCCTCAAGCTGCGCCAGGGCAGGGTTAGGTTGGATATTAGGGAAAAATTTCTTCATGGTGAGAGTGGTCAGGCCCTGGCACAGGCTGCCCAGGGCAGGGGTGCAATCACAGTCCCTGGAAATGTTCAAAAAACGTGTGGCTGTGGTGCTTAGGGACATGGTTTAGAGGTGGACCAGGCAGTTGGGTTAACGGTTGGACTCGATGATCTTAAGGGTCCTTTCCAACCTTAACGATTCTGCGATTCTAAGGGATGGAGACCTTCAGGCAGAACCTGACCTGCGGCTGTGCCCAAGGAGACCCAGCCAGGCTTGACCAGCCTCTTGCTGATCAGGAGCCACAGAGCCATAGGAGTGGTTACAAAGATTTATTTCTTATTATAAAAAAACCAACCAAACAAAACCAAACCTTCTGCATGTTTGCATGTCCCTGTTCTTAATTGGAAATGAAGGCGCATCTTCCCAGCTGCCTGGTGTGGGGCGATGCGGGGCTCAAATCCTAAAGCAGTGCAAAGCCCCACTCGCTCAGTGAGCCCACCACCGCTGCGCCGGCACGGCCACGCACCAGGGAGCCACGGCGGCTTTTTGTGCCATTGCCGGGGGACAGGGGAGGCTCTGGCTGTGGCAAAGGCGAGTCTGGCTTAGGAGCCACAGGAACGGGCAAGGCACCACGTCTGGTTGCTGAAGTGGGACCTGGGAAGCTGCCTGCTCCCCACATCGCGTTGTTGCTAAGCCCCTGCCCGAAGCCCCTGTGCTGAGGCTGGTGGAAGTCCCAGCCAAGATCTGGCCCTCAGGAAGGTCAGTGGGTTTGTGCGTCGGCCAGAAAGGCAGCGTGGGCGCTGGTGATGCCCAGAGCTCTGCGGGAGGCAGGGCTGATGCTCCGGGGACAGGCTAGAGAGGTCAGCTGTAAGGACTAGTGTAAGTAATGCTCCCCACCCGCCCCATGCACATGAGAATAAATCCTGCTGTTGTCTGGACTTGCTGGCCCAGTCCAGCCCAGGTCTGGTGGCAGAAAGATACCCCAGGTCTGCACATCCAAATCCCGAGCCTGCTCCGGGGTCCATCCCTGAGTAGCACTGGGAAACCCTTAAGCCATCCTCCTGCAGGGCCAGAGGTCCTCTTCTGTCCCCCCCCTTCCTGCAGCTTGAAAGCAAGGGGAGGGCAAAAAGGGACAGCTTTCCTTCTGGGGCGGGCAGTGTCAGATAGTGGAGGAGGACAACTCTGAGCGCTTGCCACATCCCAAGCGTCCAGGCCATGGAGACTCCAGCAGGAAGGACGGTGCTGGGTCCTGCAGACGAGGCCCACCCTGTCCCTCCCGTTAGATTGCGCTGGACTTGCTGCGCCGGAGCAGGCAGACGGCGGTCACCAGAGACGTCAGGGTGGTGACCACAAAGAGCAGGATGAGGATGACCCAGTAGTTGTACAGCATGCTTTTGTGGGAAGAGGGCTTCTCTGCCGGGATCATGTTGGTGAGGTTCAGCATGTAGCCCAGGGCCCAGCCGATGGAGGTCTCTCCTGCCTGTGGAAAGAGCATGGCGTGGTCACCATCCCAGCCAACCCAGCTCCACGGGCCTCAAGAGACCTTCCAGGGACCACCTCAGTGTCAGCCCAATGGAGGAGAGGGGGGCGGGGGAGTCCACAGCACCCTGAGCCCCTGCTCGCCCATGGGTCCAGCCAGGCCAGGGACAAGGCAGTGACCTGTGCTGAGCTGGGCTCATCCGATGGGAGCAGGATCTCGTCCGCTTGGGTCAGCCCTGATCTTGCTGCCCATCCCATGGCTCATGCAGGTGAGGGCACTTAGCAAAGGAGGGATCCTGCCTTGAGATAACTTCCCAAGAAGCCTGAGCAGAGTTGTTTGAGATGGCTGGTGTCCTGAGGGCCAAGGAAGGACTGGAGGACCTGACTCCATAACCACCCTCCAGTCAGCTCAGCTCATTTTTTTCCCATCTCCCAGAAGATCCACCCAAAAACTGGGAGTCCCATCCTGCCCTTGTGCCCCAAGATCTTCCCTCACATTGCTTGGCTCTTTCTTGGTCTGGGATCCTCTCTCCTGCAGGGCTTTTTGGCCTAATTCCAAACAGATCCCATGGGATGGGTATGTGCTTTGGTGTTACCCACCTTCTTCTGGAAGGCGATGTTGGGGAAGGAATGGTTGTTGAATTTGTAGCCTTTGGTGGTGAGCAAATAAACAAATGTGCTGGCAGCGCAGTAATCCGGCAGTCTCTTCTCCAGTTTAGGGGCTTTCTGGAGCAGCTGGGAGGGATGCATGGAGGGACAGAGAAAAGGGGTCAAGCCAACAGGGTCCAGGCTTTGTTTCTGTGGCCTGAAGCTCCGGGTGGTTGCATCTGGCTGGCCAAGGCGCTGCCCATGCCCACCTGAGTCTCTCCTGGTCCCACGTGGGAGCCGTCACCCACCCTCCCCTACTCCATGGGCACCAGGACACCCAGCCCCCTCCAAGGGCTGCTCTCAGAGCCCGGGTGATGCCCCACACGAAGCAGCCCTCTCCTCCCTGCCGTGCCCGAGGAGCCCACCTCGCTCCAGCTGGTGGCACAGATGGTCTTGGCAGCATCCTTCAGGTCGCTGGGCAAGCGCACGGGTCTCCCCATCACCGTCTGGATGAAGTCAACCGTGTAGAAGAAGGCAGAGAAGGCCTGACGGAGAAAAGGAGGCAGCTGTGGGACAGGCTGGGAGCAAACCCTCTCGCCACGAACGGCTGCTGTGACCGGTGCGGTGGGCGCAGGTGACAGCCCTTGCAGAGCTGGGGGTCTGGCTTTGCCGCTGCCTGATGCTGGGGGACCAGGGACACCTGCAGCCAGGCCACCACCCTGCTCCATGGCAGGACTTACGATGAAGTTTCCCGAAACCTCTGGCTGGAAAATGCCGTCGAAGGAGCAGTGGGAGAAGGAGCAGGTGGTGAAGTCGAAGAGCTTGCTGACATGCAGAGAGCAGAGGCTCCCGTTCCCGGTGCCGACCACAGCAATGGTGGTGTTGAGGGCAAGGCTGGGCCTCTCCTTCTCCGTGCAGGGGCTGTCATAGACACTGCTCAGCGGCAGGTTCTTGTGGTAGCCCGTGGGCCAGCAGGGATGGTGAACGGTTGCTTGGTAGCTCTCAGCCTGCCGGAGAAGCGATGCGTGGGACTCATGAGCCGTGCCGCAGCCCCGGCTCCCCCCGTGCTGTGCGGCAGCCCCGGCACCGCTCCCTGCCGGCCTCCATTTCCCTGCCGGGGAGATGTGGAGGAGCTTGGGCAGGAGGATGCAGAGCTGGCAGTTGCCACAAGCACCTTGAGATGACTCGGGACATCTTGGCTCTGGCCGAGGGGTGCAACACCTTACAGAGAGGGTGGGAGGAAGCCCTGGGGCCAGGGGAGAGGGTTGGGGGCAAAACCCAAGAGTTGGCTGGGAAAGGCGTGCAGCCGGCCCCGCGGGGCTGTCCTAGAGCCAGGGCTGGGGGACGCCCCTGTATAAACACCAGGGTGAGGGGTGATGACAACCAGCACCCCCGTCGAGCACATGCTGGTACCTGGAGGAGCTTTGAGAGCAGCCTCTTGAGGACCTGGTCCCTTCCGTAGCAGAGGAAGCTGTGGGTGTACACTTTGTACGCCTGGCCGTACAGCTTCAGCATCACCTCGTTTCTGGGGTCTTCGATGGTGTCCCTGGTTTCAAAGGTGATCTGTGTGGAAGCACCCCCGAAATCCATGGCCCCCAGGGTCTTCTTCTGGGGCTGGATCCATTCCCCGAGCCACCCGCGCTGAGCAAGGAAGACAAGAGGGGGCATAAGGATGTGATGAGCTGTGGCACAGCCCGGCCACCACAGCCGTCCCTGGTGGGCGCCGCGCTCCCCTGCCCACCTTGATGAAGTTCTCCAGGAGGTAGTTTGCGGTGACCCAGCCGAAGACCCCCTCCTCTTCCCCCGACAGGATCTTTGCCCCCCGGAAATCAAAGGGGTACGACTTCAGCGTGGTCGCCACGGCGCTGAGGACGGCATCCGAAGCCTGCGGGTTCGTGATGCTGCGGGCCAGGCAAGAGGGCGGAGTGGCAGGGCTGCGCCGGGCTGCCGCGAGCAGAGCCCCCGCTGCCTGCACAGCCCTCGGGGCCCGGCGCAGGTGGGTCCTCGCCTGGGTACCTGTAGGGATGTCCCCCCAAAAAACCCCAGCTAACTCCCCTTGTCTCTGCCGGGAAGGAGGCAGGCGGCAGGGACGGAGGTGCGCTCCCTCCTCCTGAGCCATACCCTGTGGCTGGGCAAGGGGCACGACTCCCTCCTCTGTGTGGTGTTTGGAGGGCAATTATTCTCACTGCGTCCCATCAGGCTGGCGATGGGTGCAGGGGGACTTTCCTCCTGGCTAGCCAAAAAGGCTGGGTGGGTTATCCCGGTGCTGGCCCCACACCAGCCCCTTTCCAGCCAGGGATGGGCTGGCTGTGCCCTGCAGAGCATCTCCTGCTCTGAAAGGCAGGAGCACCTCTGCAAGGGACGTGGAGCTGGGCAGCTGGGAGGGTTAGGAGCTTCGCCGGGCAAAGGGGAGACATCGCAGCTGTGGTTCACCATCTCCACCCCTGCCATGGGTGGCGAAACAGCCGGGTGGCACGGCAGGGCCCCCCAGGCAGCGTCTGAGGCCAGGTGGCCGGCACAGCCGGAGCAAGCACTCACTTGAGCAGGCGCATGCCGGCCGTGGCACCCAGGTAGAGCGGGGTGCCCGCGTGCTTCTCCTTGGGCACGTCTCTCAGCGCCTGGTTCAGGCAGTGCACCAAGCTTGTCCCGGCGGCCGGAGGGTTGGCACTGTAGCTGGAGATGCCAGGACCTGTGGAGAGGAGAGAGCATGGCTCCCTGCAGGTGGTGGGAAGATGCGCGGTGGAAAGATGCGCGGTGGGAAGATGCGCGGTGGGCAGCTCGGCCTCTCCCAGGCTGTTCCAAAGGCAGGAGCTGCAGGTTTCTGTGGGCGTGGACCCATCCAGAGTCCATCCACATCTCCCTGCCCACGCTGCATCCCCTGCCAGCTGACAGCCGGGGAAAGGTTGCTGAAATGGAGAGTGGGGAACCATCCCTCGCTCCTAGCTGGGCTGGGCAGGGAGCTGAATTGTTTCCTGGCATTTCAGTGCATGCCAGGAAAAGATAACCCACAGGCATGCACAGCTGCAAGCCTTGGGGGCGATGGGGGAGGTTTTGGGAACAGAGCTGGATGCCTTATAACACCTCGCTGCGCTGGTGGCTGCACAGGGAGGCAGCTGGGCACGGCAGAGGCATTTGCACCATCAGGGTGCCCTGCCCGCAGGGGACGTGACAGACCC
The DNA here is from genome assembly GCA_020745775.1 of Theristicus caerulescens. NCBI lineage: Eukaryota > Metazoa > Chordata > Aves > Pelecaniformes > Threskiornithidae > Theristicus > Theristicus caerulescens. The sequence continues at coordinate 12,874,022 of CM036573.1, forward strand.
TGCCACCAGCCACCGGCCCCCGGGGACTGGGACAGCCCTTACCCTCCACATCGCACATGCTGTGCTCGCTGACCACCCCGGTGTCGTTCTCCTTGTCCGCAGGCCACTTGTAGACGAACATGGCCGTGTGGGAGGACCCGGCGTCCAGCACGATGCCATACTGTGGGGCGGGAGGCAGCGGGTCAGGCTGGAGGCAGGAGACCCCCCGGCTGCCCCAGGCCATCCCGAGGGAAGGCACTGGGGCTCAGCAACCCGTTGTGCCTGGCCAGTCCTGCCCTGGCAGTGCCTGGCACAGCAGCTTCAGGAGCATCATCTGGCAGAGGCGAGCGCTGCTCAGCCCAGCATGGGCATGGTCTTGCCCATGGGCCCTGCCCAGGATGCGGCTGGGAGTGGGCGCTCCCCCCAGCTGGGGATACTGGCCACCCCAGGGCACCGCTTGGCACAGCACAGGGACTCCGGCTTTTTGGGCACGGGGACCCCCTTGCCTCCTTGAGCACAGACCAGAGGCTCTCCCCCCGCCCCGGGCTTGCTCCCGTCTCCCCGCAGCATCGCTCCTGGCCAGCGGGCATCGGTGCTGAGCCCTGCCGGGGTCCCCGAGGCCGGCAGAGGGGACACCTGGGAGTGGCCCCTCGGGGATGCAGCTCGCCAAAGAAGGGCAGCCAGGCACCTCGTCCCTCCTGCCCTTGTATGGCTCGGCCATTCTCCAGCTATAAATAACCCCGCTCCCTCCTGCCAAACAAGGTTACCCAGCTCCCAGGGAGGGGCCGCCCCGTGCTGCCTTCAGCCCCCCCGGTCGGACCCCTCTGCCTCACCCCCCGCCACCGCGGGCTCGGGGCTGCCCGCGCTGGCCCCCTCTGTGCCCCCGCCAGAGCTGCGTCGCTGCCAGAGAGGAGGCTGCGAGCCTGGGGCGGGGGGGAAGGAGCTGAGCATCTCTGGGGTGAAACCACTTAAGGCTTAAACCTGGCTTGTACAAAGGCTCTGTCTGCTGCCTGCCCTGCCCGCGCCCCGCGGGAGCCGCGGGGCAGCTCCTCTCCCTGCCCGGCACCCAGGAGCCACCCAGCCCTGCCTGGTGGGTGCCCGTGGTCCCGTCCGTGTCCCCATCCCCATCCCTGTCCCTGCCAGCTGCGAGCGGGCTCCAGCCCGGGTGGCTGCAGGGTTGGGTTTTGGCCAGCTCAGGCAGCAGAAACAGAGTGACCGTGCGCAGGCAGGGATGCAGGGGGGTCCCTGCTTAGAGGCAACCCCCATTCCCACGTGAACCCACGGCCCTGCACCTGCTCCTCCAGGGAACCATTCCCAATGGGTGACCCCCCCCCAGCCTCCCCTGGCTCCTGTTAACTGGCAGCAGCTTGCCACGTGCTCTGGGCCAAAAGCTACGAGCCAGCGGAGAATCTCCTCCTGCAGCCAGACTGGGGCCGGTGTGCCACGGCGCTGGTGTGGGGGAGCAGCTCCCGGCGATGCTGAACGCTGCAGAGAGGAGGAGGGGGGCTCTGACAGCCTCCCCCCCTCAGCTGCTGCTCCCAAGCACAAAGCGGGGGAGCAGGACCCCCAGTCTGGGCCATTTCTGGGTGCTTGGCGTCGGTGCCCTGGGCAGCCTCGGGGGGGCTCTCAGCCCCCTCCTCTGCCCAGCGTGCCACGGGCCACGCACCCCTGGCACCAAGGGTCCCCCCGGTCCCTCCTCACCATAGCACCCTCTGCCTCGCCTGCCCGCCCCGGCGCCCCGTGGGCACCCCCGGACGGGCGATCGCCCGCTAGGCACAAGCACAAGCAATAAGGGACACTGCGCCTGCCCCAGCGAAGCTGCCTGTCCCAGGGGATGCCCGCTGGCATGTCACCACCAGCTCCCACCCCAGGGCCCTCTCGGCATGTCCCCCTCACTGTCCCAGCCCTCACGAGTGGGTGCTGGCATCCCCGCGACGGGTCCCCGGGCAGGGTCCAGCCCTAGCAGATCCCCCTGCCCGCCTCTGCCACGCGCGTGCCCGCGTGCCCTGCGGCCACCATGCAGATGTCCCCAGTGTCCTCGCAGGGCACCGCACCACCCAAGGTGTCACCTGGAGTGACATGAGCATTAACCGGGTGACAACGCTGTTCCCAAAGGGAAAGCACCAACAAGTCACCCCCAAAGCTGAGGCTGAGCACAGCCGGGACCCCAGGAGCGGTTTCCAGCCCCAGGATGACATGGGGGGGCTGCAGCCCACGGAGGGGGACGAGACCGGAGACGGGAATACCTACGGGGTGGCAGGGGCTAAGAAACGCCGGAGCAGGAGGCAGCAAGGATGACCTGCAGCATGGGGGACACCCGGTGCCACACAGCAGGGATGGGGGCAGCCCCAGGGATGTGGCCACGCGCGCTTGGACACGCGGCTGGATGCAGGGTGGGCAGGGGAAACCCCACGCGCCTGTGGCCGGGGGAAACCTGGCTCAGGGGATTTCCTCCTGCCTTCGCCAGGGCTGGCTCGGCTGCGCCCTGCTTCCAGCCCCGCAGAGAGCTGGCACGGGGGCGCACGCGTGGGCGCGCACGCGTGGGGCGACTGCACGCATGTAGGTGCACATGTGCATGGATGTGCGTGCATGGATGTGTGCATGTGGTGTGCGTGCCTGCGGGTGTGCACATGGGTGTGTGTGTGCACGGATGTACGCACGTGTGTGCAAATTTAGGTGGGGAGGTGCATGCACGTGGGTGTGCACGGGTGGGGTGTGCATGCACCTCGGTGTGTTGACGTGTTTTTGTGCACATGCGTGCACGTGTGTCTGTGCGTACATGCATTTAGGTGGGTGTGCGTGGGCATGCATGCAAGCGTGCACCTGTGTGGGCACGCGTGTTGGTGTGTGCATGCCCGGGGCAGCCACGCTGCCTGCTCAGGCCCAGGGAAGCAGAGCACATGTGGCTGCAATCACGGCTCCGCTGCCCACGCAGGGCGGCCGGCAGCAAGCAGCAGCACCGACCCCGCTCCCAGGGCAAGCCTGGTGGGGAGGTGTCACGTTTGGGGTGACAGTGACGCCACTGGCACAGGCTGCAGAACCAACGCCTGCGGGTCGGGGTGGGGGTCTCTCCTCTCAGATCCTGGTGTCCGGGCGGGCAGAGCCCATTGCTCCCAGGTGCGGGGTGGCAAAGATGGGCAGCAGCCCCAGGACTCGTGGGCGAGGGGGCACCCCCCCGACCGGTGGTGGCCCAGCCCCATCAGTGAAGGCAGCAGTGCTCAGGCCCGGCCGAGGTAAGGACGTGCAGCAACATGAACCGCTGCAGCACGGTGGGTGCTGCCAGCCGCAGGAGTGCCTGGCGCCCAGCCAGCTGCCGCCGCCTCGGCTCGCTCCCTGGCCGCCCCGGCATGAGAGGAGTCGTCGCGGCCTCGCGTCAGCCCCCTCTGCCCCACTCCCGGGGGGCGCAGGGTTTTGCACCCCAGCCCGTCCCCGCGGAGGAGCCGTCCTCCCCGGCGGCGCTGGCGGCAGTGAGCAGGGGTGGACGCCACATGCACAGGCGTGTGTGCACGAAGGGGCCGGGGCAGACCTGGACGGCCAAGAGGGTCCCCGGGGATGAAGGAGAGGTCCTGTCCCCTCCTCCAGACCCGGGGGTACACACATGCCTCCAGCACCCGCTGGGAATCGGGGATGGGGTCACCCACAGCGGGGCTGCGATGGTGCCAGCCCCTGTCCCAGCTCCTGCCCCCGCCCCTGTCCCTGTCCCAGCCCGGGTGCCCGGGCAGCAGAGCCACTGCATCGCCCAGCACAGGGCGAGCTGCTGTGCAGGCTCAAGCCGTGGCCGAGCTGTGGGCTCGCAGCCGCACGGGGGGCACAGGCCGCAGGGGCCCTGCAGATGGGAAGCCCCGGGAGGGAGAAACCCGGCTGAAAGCCCATCTCGTTAGTGATTTGCAGCGTAAGCACTGCCCTCGGCTCTTCCAGCCGAGGCGTCCTGTGCCTGCCAACGGGCAGGCTGGAAATGAGGGCTGGAGGGACAAGGCTGCCTTGGCACGCTCCTGTGCTGGCGCCTGGCTCCCGTCATCCCTCTCATCTGCCCCGGCACGCTCGGCTGCCGGCACCCCAGGGCTTGGCGGGGCCTCGCACACGTGTTCGTGGTGCTGGCCCCAGCCCGTGGGACAGTCCCCAACCCCAGCATCTACTGGTGGCACAGGGATGGTGGATTTTTCCAACAACAGGACCCCCTGACCAGACCCTGGTGATGCCACAGGGCTGGGACACACAGGGGTCCGCGGCATGGCCCCGCACCGGGACAGTGTCCCCGTGCCACCCCTGGCCCCGCTGCTCTTGGTCACCTGTGGCCCCGTGGCCCCACCGCAGCATCGCTCAGCCCAGCCCAAGCCAGGGCTGCTCAGTCCTGAAGCAGAGGAGACGCAGAGGGCGGGGATGTCCCCAAAGGCCATGAGACAGCAGAGACACGAGGAGGGCTCAGGTCTCCTGGTGAGTGCATGGCTCTGCCCAGAAATGTCCCACAGCCCAGGGGAGGAGACGGAGGGGGACACTGGGATCTGCCCAACTCGCTGTAGCCCGGCACCACACGCCGTGGCCGTGGCCGGGCCTGCAGCCCTCCCCCGCACAGGGTCTCCGGGCGGCCCCACGGCGCAGCGGGGGCTCAGCCTGGCCCCACAACATCCCACCTCCCTTGAGGGCGGCGAGGCCCGTGGGGCCGCCAGGTCTGCGGTGGGTTACCACGGGTTTCCTTCCCACCGCGGGAGCCGCAGCTCCCCCGGGACGGCTGGCGGGGGGAAGAGCCCAGCAGGGTTTGTAACGGCCAGTAGAGAGACTTGCCAAAAGAAGGAAAAAAAGGGTTGTCAAAAGAAGGCAGCAGCTCCGAGCTGTCAGGCGGTGGTGCCGAAAGCCCTGCTGCAGACCCGCGAGGGAAGGGGAGCACCGCGCTCCCGGGACCAGTCCCTCCGGCAGCAGGATAACTACTCTGGGGTATTTCTAGGGCTATATTCCAAGCAAAGGAGCTGGAAAGGGAAGACGCGGAGCCATAGCTCAGCAGTGAACAGTGCTATCACCCAGCAGCTGCTGCTAACGTGGACTGAGCCAGCAAGGACCACATCTTGCCCAGGCGACCGAGGGGGACGTGCCCGGGGTCCCCCACAGAAGGACCGACCTCCTCTAAATCGCCTCTGCACATCTGGGGCTGAGTTAGACTAAGACAAAGCTTTGCATCCCCAAAACAGCCCTGAGCTTTGGGCAAAAGCAAACCCCTCGGTGCCTGCCTGGCGCCAGCCCCACGGTGCTGACACCGGTGCTGAGCTCTGGCGGGCAGCGCCTCACCACCCACTGCGTGTGGCACATCCAGGAGCGGTGCAGGACCCCAGGTCCCCAGGCCCGGCGAGGCAGCCTCAGGCAGAGCAGGGCCAGGACCCACGTGGGTGTTGGGGGATGCTCAGCCCCAAACCACAGCGTTGCCTGCAGACTGGAAGGTGCTACCACCCAGAGAGAGAAAAAGCACAAAAAACCCTCTAAAATTAAATTTCTGGGAATGCATCTGGCTTAAAGCAAAGTTCCAGCTTGGAACCAGGTGGAAAAAAAGCTTCCCAGGCTGACCCAAGTGCTGCACAGTGCTCTCAGCACCGATCCATCTAATTTCCCCGTGTCCAAAGAGACAAAATCCATTTTGAAACCAGCTACGGGCACTGCTCACTATGCCTCAGCGTGTGGCCATGGGTGGCAAATAAAGGTGTCACAGGGAAAGAGTTAATCATTGCTAGTTATACTGACAGCAGCAAGTATTGTCTTAGCTAAGCCAGCTCGTTTTCTCAACCTAATCTTCATTACATCTGAGAGAAGGCAACACATCTGGCATTTGGTCTGGCTCAGAAAGTTTCCAAGCAATTTGCTTGGGATGAGAAAAAGGGGGTTTTGGATGAGCCATTTTCCAGGACAAGAGCCTGCTCCCCACGGGATAGCTCTGTCTGTCACCAAAAAAAAAAAAAAAAGGACCTTTTTAAAACAAAAGACTCGGGCTGCAAAAGAGTCAAGTGGGGGACTTGGCCAGCAAGAAATTGGTTGGGAATTCCTTTCAGCATCTGAATTTACAATGAGAAAGGAAAAAAAAGCAGCTTGTTTTAATGGGGAAGTGCATTTCTCGGCCGGCAGCGCTGGCGCAGGCGATGCTGCTGGAGCCCGGGAAGGCCGGGAGATGCTGGGGTGCGCAGGGGTGCCCCGTCCCCCGCGGGAGCAGATGCTGCCCTGGCCTTGGGGGGGCCGCATCCAGACAGGCCACCGCTATTTTGTAGCGTATCCAAAAGCTTCCTCTCCCAAAGCGCAGGTCTGAGGTGCCGGGGATGGGCGGCCAGGGGTCTCCGCGGCCGAGGGGGTCTCGCCGCTGGCATGGCGGAGGGGACAGCCCTGTCCCTGCCCAGTGGCCTCCTGTGATGCTGGGGATCCCCTGGATGCCGGAGCTTCTCCCACGCCGGGCATCCCGCAGATCGGGGTGGCCACTGCGGCTCCCCCAGCCCCTCAGATCGGGGTGGCCCCTGCGGCTCCCCCAGCCCCCGGAGGGGGCTGGGGGAGCCGCAGGGGCCACCCCGATCTGCGGGATGCCCAGGTCCCCCCGGTGCCCGTTGTCCCCGTCCCCTCCATGCCCGGTACCGGCCCCGCTCACCTTGAAGCCCGGCGGGCCCCGCGTATCCCCGGAGCCGAGGCAGAGCAGGAGGATGCCCAGGAGGCAACCGAGGGCGAGCAGCAGGAGGACGGCGGCGACCCGGCGGGCCATGGTGCGGGCAGGTGAGCGGCTCCGCGGTGGCTGCGGCGGCTCCTGCTGCTCCTCCTCCCTCGCCTCCTTCTCCTCCTTCTCCTCCTCCTCCTCGCCCGCCTCTCCCGGCTGAGTCACCGCCGCCCCGGCCCACCCGGGCGGGACACCGGGCTCCGCCGGGCTGCGGGGGGCCGGCCCCGGGCTGCGGGTCCCGCGTCTGCCCCTGCCCCGGGCTCGGCTCCGTCCTGACCCCCCCCCGCCCCCCCGCCCCGCCCTGGGCATCGCCCCTGCCCCGGATCGGGCCCATGAACCACCCCGGGCATCGCCCCTGCCCCGGATCGGGCCCATCTCACGCCCTGGGCATCGCCCCTGCCCCGGGATCGGGCCCATCTCCCGCCCCGGGCATCGCCCCTGCCCCGGGATCGGGCCCCTCTCCCGCCCCGGGCATCGCCCCTGCCCCGGGATCGGGCCCATCTCCCGCCCCGGGCATCGCCCCTGCCCCGGGATCGGGCCCCTCTCCCGCCCCGGGCATCGCCCCTGCCCCGGGATCGGGCCCATCTCCCGCCCCGGGCATCGCCCCTGCCCCGGATCGGGCCCCTCTCCCGCCCCGGGCACAGTCCTTGACCCAGGGACTCAGCCCCATCCCCCTGCCCCGGGATCAGCCTTGTCCTTTCCCCCCCACCTCAGGCATCACCGTTGCCTCGGGGCTCAGCCCAACCCCGTCCCTCCTCCCCACCTCCTCTGTCCCCAGGATCAGTCCCATCTTCTCCCCCCACCAGGCATCGTCCTCGACCCAGGACCCAGCCCCATCCTGCACCCCCAAGGCATCGCCCCTGCCCGGGGCTCGGCCCCGGGATGGGTTTGGTGGGAGGTGAACAACAGAAAACCTCTGACAAAGTGTCTCACCTACCACAATTAACCGTTACAAATATATTACCGCTTTTAATCATCACAAGGAGTTTGTGACAGCCCTGAGGAGCCCAGACGTATATTGAGATTGTTTTTAGTATGGTCACAAGTGAATAATGTAATGCGTTTCCACATGGAGCAGCGAGCCAAGGAAGGTTGGGCCCCTGGCTCTGAGAAGGACGTTTTGAGCTTGCTTCCACAGAGGGATAAAGCAGTGAACAAAATAATAAACAAGAAGATATCACCAAGGAGAGGAGGCTGAAGGAGCACGTGGCTTCCAGCCCGGCTGGGTTGCGGGCTGGAGGGTCACGCTTCAGCTCATCGCAGCCTGCCTCACTTCTTAATTTTTTTTCAAAATAAGCCACTTTTTTCTGCCGCTCCCGGCTGCTCTGCACGTAGCGCACATTGCACAAGCGCTGGGGTTCTGCAGAGCTTCCTGCCCATCGCGGTCGTATCTGGGTGCGGAGGCGCTCGAGGGGCCCAGCCCGTGGCCACGGGCTCGTGGTCCGGGGGCCACTGGTCCCAATGTGCTGCTGCGTTGCAGAGGCTCTGCCGCCGGAGGCGATGGCCGGGGACGAGGTCCAGTTTTGTCCCCCAGAGCAGTGACCAGCAGCGGAGTCTGGGGAAGAAAGTGGCTACATCGGGGCACAGAGAGTGACCCCCGCCCGGCCGGTGCCCATCACCGCAGCGCGGGGCTCTTCCGCAGGACCGCTGTGTTCAGCCTGTGGGTGTTTGCAGGTGTGTCTACCTCCTCGCTTCAATTCCTTAAGCATTTGACCTCTGGAAAACCTGTGTCAATCAACTCCAGGACATTAATATACCGATTTATGTGAAACAATGATTCCCCTTTGCTGCTGCCGCTCATACCGCAGGAGACCGTAGTCTCGTTTCTGAGGCTTAGCAGAGCATCATTTCCCCGGCCTTCCTGCATCACTGCTTAAAGGGCTCTTCTCAAGTCTCCACGGGGAAATGCCTGCCTGTTCCCGACTCCCCTCGCCACCGTCCTCGCCCGCTGGGTGTTTCTGAGGCACCCATCTGCAGCCCTCACAGCTGCAACCGCGCCAGGGGTTAACACAGAAGCAGAAAGATCTTCTCTGGATTGCACTTAATCTCTTTCTTAATAGCTGCCAAGCCTCCTGTTCCTCTTTTTGACCGGACAAGCAGTGAGAAGAGGTCTTCAGAGACTGAAAAGGGACCAAAAATCTCTTTTCTGGATGGTAGCGAGCAGAGACAGGGCTGGGAGAGCCCTGTGGGGGGTGGGGGTGGTCCTTTGCACCTCACCCTTATTTTGCTTTTGGGGCTTTGGAGCAAGTCCCTTTCTGGCAGGCGGTTACTCGGTGTGGTGGGACCCTCCCAGGGTTTAAGGGGAGACGTGAGCACCTTCCACACCTTGGCCTTGCTCAGGCTTGGCCACCCTGCTCCCGGGCTGCCCGCACGTGGCTTGGAGTGGGGGGTTCGCATCCCTTCCCGCTGCAAGAGGGGCTGTTCCTCCTCCTCTGCACCGGCTCGCATTTGCCACCCCCTGCCCGGCCCCAAGGGGCAGGGGGGCTGAGCCGAGGTCCGAGGGAGCCCGTGCACTGCCCTGCCTGATCGCCGCTGTCCCAGGAGCCTCAGCCTCCAGCGCGAACAGGGAGGCACCAAGAGCTGGGACGTGTGGGGCTGGAAATGCTCCCAGCCACACGAATCCACGTATTGCCAGAGGAACACCTCTGCGCCGGCGCCTTCAGGCGGGGAGCGCACCGACACCGCTGGCCTGAGCTCAGCCTTCGGCCTCCTCGCAGGAGGCACCACTGGCGAGGGGAGCAGGGCAGGGAAGGGCGGCAGCGCCTCTGCCCACGCTGCGCCCGCGGCCCCGGCCCCTCGCAGGGAGAGCCCAGCCACATCCCCGGGGACGGAGCAGGCGCCTGCACTGAAGTGGCCACCCCAGGTGGGCGATGCCTGGCAAGGAGCATGAAATGAGCTCCAGGCACCAACAAATTCGTCAGGAAAAAGAAAGCGAGGGGCAGGGAGGGCTTTCTCTGCGACGGAAGATGGAGCGAGGGATCTCCCGATGCCGTGGGAAGGAGAGCGCAGCTTTGTTTGTCTGAGGAAACCAGGGACATGTGGATTTTGGACACCAGCAACGCAAGGCTGGCACAGATGTCACCTCTGCGGGACTCCAGGTGGTGAAGCAAAGGATCTGCCTGAACGAGCAGGTTTAACGCGTGGAGAGCCAGCCCAGCACAGCCTGGCTGTCCTGCTGCCCCGTCACCTCTGCCACCTCTGCTGCACAGCCACCTCTGCCCCCCTGCCCCCCCGACACGTTGGCCTTGCATTGCACAGCAGGGCAGGGGTGGAGGGAGAGCGGCACCAGGTCTGAGGGCCCTGCGCCCCAGCGGGCAGCAAGGCTGTCCGGCACCTCCAGTGTCCCAGTGTCCTCCTGTCCCCGGTGCCACGTCTGCTCTTTGCCCTCAGCAGGAGCTCAGGAGGCCCAAGGGCAAGTGTTTCCAGGCAGCTGTGCTCAGGCGGGCAAATAGAATCCCAGAATGGGTTGGGTTGGAAGGGACCTCAGAGCTGGTTCCACCCCTGCCCTGGCAGGGACACCTCCCGCTGACCAGGGTGCTCCGAGCCCCGTCCAGCCTGGCCTTGAGCACTGCCAGGGATGGGGCACCCACAGCTTCTCTGGGCAGCCTGTGCCAGGGCCTCACCACCCTCATGGGGAAGAATTTCTTCCTTCTATCTAATCTACATCTCCCCTCTTTCAGTTTAAAGCCCTTGCCCCCTGTCCTGTCACTACAGGCCCTGGTCAAAAGTCTCTCTCTGTCTCTTATCAGCCCCCTTTAAGCCCTGCAAGGCCGCACTGAGGTCTCCTCTCAGCCTCCTCTTCCCCAGGCTGAGCACCCCCAGCTCTCAGCCTGTCCTCACAGCAGAGGGGCTCCAGCCCTCTGATCATTTTTGTGGCCTCCTCTGGCCCCGCTCCAACAGCTCCCTGTCCTTCCCGTGCTGAGGACCCCCGAGCTGGACGCAGGGCTCCAGGGGGGTCTCCCCCGAGCGGGGCAGAGGGGCAGAATCCCCTCCCTCACCCCATGGCCATCATTCTTTTGATGCAGCCCAGGAGACGGTTGCCTTTCTAGGCTGTGAGTGCACATTGCCGGCTCATGTCCAATTTGTCATCCCCCAGTACCGCCAAGTCCTTCTCGGCAGGGCTGCTCTCCATCCCTTCATCCTGCCTTGAGTGTCCCCAGGGACAGAAGCACACAGTGAGGTTTTAGGAGTCCTGCTTCGATAGCAGGAGGGACAGAGACCCTCAGCATGACCAGACACTCATGGTAACCTCAAATAACCACATAATCAATCAGATGCAGGGCCAGGGTTTGCTGTGAGCCCCATGATTTGATGCCAATTTTGCGTGCTTACAGCCTGCGTGTGGGCTGTCACCCCCGTTACGGGGCCACGGCAGAGAGGCCCCACGCGTGCCTCTGAGACGTGAGGCCCAGAGGAGCGGGTGGCTGCCGCAGGCAAAGGGGGTCCAGACCCGGAGCCCCAGCTCCCGGCAGCGTTGGTGCCGTCCCTCACCCCATACCTGGGTCAGCACTGGGAGCTCGGTCCCAGGTAAAGCTGAGTGAGGACGTGCCACCAGCACGCCGGAGGCATCTGTGGGCTCTTGGCAAGTGTTTCTACATCCCTGCAGCTGATGTGGACACCGGCTTCTGCTCAGCGGTGCGGGGGAGACGGGGCTTTCCTCCCCGGGCTCCGCAGAGAGGCGCAGGCACCGGCTCCTCAGGACAGACAGGTCCTGGTGGCAGCCCCATCCCAGCTGGGCAACAAAGCCTGTCCCCACCCCGGGGGACTCGCGGGCGAAAGATTCACTGGGGACAAAGTGGCAGGTAGGGAACAAAGATGAGAAGGTGGGGAGTGCGTTACTTGCCCAGCAGTGCGGGATAGACGCTTTCCCGGACAAAGGGGAGAGGTTTTTCTAATCCACCTCTTCCAACAAAAGCATCTGACGTGGGGCCACCTGGGCGCGGGCTGCCTGGGTTGACCGAGCGATTAGTGGAGAAACTGGAGCAAGAGAAGGGACTCGCTGGCTGGCCCGGGGAGGTGGTGCCCGGGGATGGTGGGGTTTGCTGGTGGGGGGGGCTCAGGGCTTCTCAGCGTCTTCCTTAAACACGGATGAGCACATCTGGGAGCGCTGGTGGGCGGCACATCTGGGAGCGCTGGTGGGCGGCACGGCGGCTCCATATGTGGTTGGGAAATAACAGGAAGAACAGAATGAGCCTGGAGACACTGCAACAGGCCGAGGTCCAAAGGGAGGGATTAGGGACAGGGCTTTCTGCTCTTGTCTGCGAGCTCCTCGGCCAACAGCAAGTGCAGGGGAGATGCATCCAGGAGCATTCGATAATCCTGGGATTAGGATGAGCCACCAGTGTGGGCCAGCCATGAGTGATGCACAAGAGTCCCATGACGCACTCAAGAGCTGCCAGAGCAAAACACTGATCTCAGCCCTGATGGGAGCCCATCTGCGAAGGCGTCCCCAGCAGGAGCACAGCCCCCGTCTGCCTCACGGGTGGCTCTCGAGCAGCATGTGAACGGGGGTCAAGGGCAGGGACTTGCTCCTTGGCCATGGGCTGGGCTGAGACTGCTCACAGGGCCACGTGCTGTCGTCCACGGGAGGGGGAATCCCCTGGCCCTGCTCTCAATCCCAGCTCTAATCCCAATCCCAGTCCCACTCCTGCCTGGGAGCAGCACTGGACCCACAGCCAGGTGGAGGAGCCGTAACCTGCTCCCAGTCCCCAGGGCCACGTGCAGCCGGGCCAAGCTCTGCAGCTCTCGCTGGAGTCAGGACCTGGACTGACCCAGCCCTGGGGACTTGGCTGAGAAATCAGGTGCATTTTTCGGAGATCGCAGGCCAGCGCAGGCCAGCCACCCCGCAAGCCCAGAGCCATCCCTTCCCCAGGGACCTCTGGGCAGGCTGAGTCCTGCACCAACCAAAGGACTTGGGCACCTGGGCTTCCCCAGCTGCTGGTGCTGACTCTCCCCAGTGTCTCATTGCCTTGCACAGAGGAGTCCCAAAATTGTGCGGGGTACTGGAAAACCTCCCAGCAGCCTGTCCTGCTGGGGAGAGGCGTCCCAGAAGAGGTGTGTCCAGCCAGAGCCAGAACGGTGCTTTTGCCCGGGGTGCGTCCACCCACATCTGTACCTGCACAGTGGCACCGACACGGCGGGAGCCTGGCCGGGGCGTTGGGAATAGCTGGGGGTGCCCACACCGCTCCCAGCACCGAGCAAGCCCACAGCACGTGCATGCAAGGCATTTTGGGTTTTTTTTTTGAGTCTGTGGGCAACGAGGCTGCAAATTCAACCAGTATTTCCGTTGGTAGAGGTGAAAAATAAGGGGGTGCAACAAACCAAAGTGTGACTGCGGGCAGCTCCCGCTGAGCCAGTGGTTTTGCCTCGACACCCTGCGGGTGGTAGCTCCCCGATGCACTCAAGCCTTGGCTTCAAGCTCAGAGCTTTTCCTCCTCCAGGCACTGAAGGACTGGAAGGACCCCAGTGTATCCAAGGCTATAATCCCTTTCCTGGCAAGGACACTTGCCTGGAAGGAAGATCAAACGCAAGCACAAGCCTCCATTCTTGCCTTACTTTCTAAAACCTTTTCTCTCTCCTCTTTCCCAGGGCAGCATCTCCGTGATGCCAGCCCAGGGATCTGCTCCCTGTTGCCCTGGCACCAAAGCAGCCAGGAAATAGGCGGCTTCCCCAGAAAAGCCCCGCCGGTTTCTCCGGGCTGCCTCGCCAGCAGCCCTCTCGTGACGGGGCAGATGGCGGGGAGGCGTCCGGCCGCAGGGCAGGCGTTGCAGCGAAGAGCCGCCGTGGGCTGGCAGCCGTCCCGTGCCGTCAGCTCTGCTCATGCGGCTGTGGCACGGGGCTTGACGAGCACTTTCCCCAGGCTCATGGTATGGGGCTGTGCATCCCGGCATGGGACGCAGGACCTGCCGGCAGCGCATCCTTCCCCCGCGCTGTGGCCCCAGGGCAGAGGTGCCGGCATGCGGAGCCCCGGGGCCGTGGTCGCATCCCACTGGCTCCGTGCTGCCCCGTGGGCTCACCTTGCCCTAAACCTGCGGGAGGGGGTGTGTGGGCAGGAGGGAAGCACACGGCATGAAGGAAGGGAGCACCACGCGCAGACCTTGCCCACGGAGCTGATCCCCGTCCTCAGCGTGAGGGAGGGGACGGTGGTGGGGTGGGGACAGAGCTGGCAGGACGGAGGGGGAAAGTATGTTCTACTTGGAATAAAGCAGGCAACCGCTTGTCACGTTTCTTAAAGCTGGCCAGTACTACCCAGGGCCTCCAGTCACGAGCGAGAAACCACATTTTGAACAACCTCAGCTCACCACCATGAGCACCAGCCCCACGGCCAGCGCTGGTGAGCAGCCGGGTGACACAGATGCTGAGCCCTTGCCCCGGCTCTCGGGGCAGGAGGGTCACTGCAGCGGCCCACGGCCACCACCGCGTCCTCATGCAGAGCCGCACCAAGGACGGGCTCCCCTGCGGGATGCTGAAACACCCAGGCGATGCCCGCTGAGCCCCCGTCGGCGCATCAGAGGGGCTCTGAACAAGCAGGGGGATGTCGGGGGCAGCTGTGCGGGACTCCCCGCCACGGCTGCTGCCCAGCTTCCCAAGGTCCGGAGCTGAGCAGGACCATGGGCCGCTGCAAACGTCACCCCATGAGCAGCAGCGGGCAGCAGGACGGGGAGAAGGGCACGGGGAGGCACGGGGGTGCCCATGGCCGGGCCTCCTGTGCCTGAGGCGTGTGCAAGCACTGCAATCCACTTTCCCCCAAAACCCACACCACTTTCTGACCTGAAGCAGTCTCTTATTCCCCAATTATCTACATCTACCCTGGTTGCAGGAGGGATTTTGCCCCTTGGAGGTCCAAACAGGACTCGTTTCTCCGTTCTTGGCTATCGCATTGATCCACAAGGAGAATTCGAGTAACCCGGAGGGATGTGGTTTCTGTGAGCATCTCTCCATTAGCTCTCCTGTGCAGTGGATTTGCTCTTTTCCCATTGCTGTTGCACAGAGAAACTCTGCTCTGAGGTTCCCTCAAGCCCCTAGGGACACAACTAACATTTTAGGAGGATTTGAGCACCGGGAAGGCTCTGTGCATCCACCGCTGTCCCGCTGTGCCACTGCAGCCAGTTCAGGAGGTAGGAGCATCTCTGTTAGGGCACAAGTCGCCTTCCCATCGCCGCCCTGCAGCGACCCAGCAGCGTGCCCCAGCCCAGCGCGGTGACGCTGCTCCAGCACCCGTCTCCTGAGCTCTGGGAAGGGATGCGGGAAGGTGTCAGTTCAGCCCAATCCCATTTTGCCCTGAGCAAGATCATTTTGCTTCCCTCTGCTGCTTGCAGTCGGTTTTGAGGACCAGCATCCCGTGGAGGGTTCCCGCTTGCAGAGGCGTCATCACCTCCCTCGATGTTGCGCAGGGCTGTGGCTGGAGAAGCCGTCCTGTCCCGGGGCGCCTGCTCCTTCAAACCTTTGGCATCAAACTATGCTTGCTCGATCCAAGACCTCGCGCTGGGAACTCAAGCTGAGGGAAAGGAGGGGTCTCTCCTCTCCTTTGGCAGGACTTTAACAAAAACCAGATTCCCAATGCAGGCTGGGGCTCCCTGGTGGCCTCCCCGTGAGGACGGCCAGCAGAGCTGTCCCGCAGCATCCCATCCCCTCCCCGTGCCAGGTCCTTCTGGGGAAAGCTCCGCACCATCTCACCCTGGATCTCACCCTGGATCTCACCCTGCTCTGCCGGTCCCTTTTCCCACCGTTTTCCAGCAGGAGCTGTGAGAGCAGCCCCAGCACAGCGGCTCAGAGCCCCGCAGCTCTGGGTGCCCCCAGCCCGGGGCAGCCCCTTGGCAGCCCGGCCGCCCGGCTTAGCGATCTCTAAATGTAAGTGCATCAGCAGTGTTGTTTCTCACCCTAACAACAGAGTTTCCTTTTGCTAGGTGGTTACTGTCTCTGTGTAAAGGCGCGCGGCCCTGAGGATCACCCTCCAGCCAGAGGGCCTGTTTCCAGTCCTTTCCACATCCCAAAATGCAACAAGAAATCTCTGGGGAGCCGTTTCTTCTGCCGGAGCACCAGGGCTTGCTCCAGCCCCAGCTGAGCGTGACACGCTTTCTCTTCCCAGCCGTAGTCCAAATGGTATTTTCCCAGCCTCTCCCCACCAAACCGGTGTGTGGGCAGCCAGATCCTTCCCTGCCTGGTGGGCTTCCAGCGTGCAGCCCCAGCCAGCCGACGGCTAGAGCGCAGAAGGTGACTTGAAGCCGCCCATGCTGGTCCCGAGAGCGGGAGGGCATCCTTTGCTCCAGGACAAGGACTTCCCACTGTCACGCTGCTGACTTAGCCGAAAACCCGCTGCGCTGCCCAGCGGCACCAGGGCTCAGCTCTGAGTGACCTCGGCAAGTCACCTCATGTGGCTGTGAGTCCGCGGTGGTGAAGGGAGGAGCACAGACCCCTCCGAAGGGGGGCACTGGGGAGGTCATGGGCTGCTCCAGGTGCCTCGTGCTGCCCTCCCTGCCGTGGCAGCGGGACCCCTTGTGTCCAGCAGAGCAATGCCAGCGTGGTGGCACAGGCATGGCAGACGATGGCCCAGGCAGGACAGATGATGGCACGGGCAGATGATGACACTTGCAGGATAGATGATGGCACACACAGGACAGATGATGGCACAGGCAGATGATGGCACAGGCAGACGATGGCACATGCAGGACAGATGATGGCACACACAGGACAGATGATGGCACACACAGCACAGGTGATGGCACAGGCAGATGATGGCACATGCAGGACAGATGATGGCACATGCAGGACAGACTTCATTACCCGCTGCCGTGGCAGGGAGGGCAGCGCGAGGCGCCCGGAGCAGCCCGGGACGCGCCTGGCTGGCTGCAAGGACCTGTTTGCAGGGATGGCAGCAAGGGGACCCTCTGCAGCACAAGGGCAGGAGCGCGGGTGCTGTGGCCCGGTGGCCAAGGCTCAGCCAAGTGAGCCCTTCCTCTCCCATGTCGCTGCCCGGCCCTTGGCGGCTGCCTCCGGGCAGCAGCTCCGCCTGCCCTGCAGGATCCCAACCCAAACCCGCTGACATCTGGGCACTGGGTAGAAAAGCTCTCCCAGCTGCTGCCGGCTCCCACTTTGGGCAAACAGCACTGGCAGTTTGCTTTCCTGGAGGCACTCCCTCCGCGTCCGCCGCCCAGCAGCCTGGCTCCTCTCCCCCCGGCAAACCCAGCGCTCCCCAGGGCTGCCCGGGGAGCAGGGACGAGCTTTGTAGAGCTGCCGTGAAACCACTGGTTACTGAGGTCAGGCTGTTGAACTGATCCATAACCAGTCCAGGTTTTAATCAGCTTTAATCAGTTTATTAAATCCATTTTTTCCCATATTTAACCCTTCTGCTTCACCACCGTTGCCCACCCTGGGGCCTTTCGTATGAACTCCCCTGCTGAATTCCCGGTGCACCCCCGGCTCCCCTGTCTCTCTTTAGGTTTTTTTCTCAAATGACTCAAAACTCAAAAATGGGAGTCAGACAACCCAAAATCCTGGCATTTAAAAAAAGAAAGTTTGTGAGCTGTCGAGATTTTCACGGTTACACTTTTCAGTTTTTGAACATAACTGCAAAACTGGACTTTTATTTGTCTTTCAGGGAGAAGTGGAGCTGCTGAGCTCATTGTGGGATGCCACCAGCTGCAATCTGAGAAAATCATGTGCTGTGAAGCTCTCAAAAAGCCCTTGGGAGCCTCATTTATTTCCTCTTCCTCCACACGCCACGAACCAGTACGATTTATGAGCAGCTGGATGCTCCCGAGGATGCACAGGGATCTCTCCAGCTGCAGATGGACGCCCTGAAACGCACCCCAGTGCTGCAGGTGACCTGTTCCTGCCCCAAAACAGAGACACCTCTCTGGGTCTCCTTCAGGCCACTTCAGGAAGGCCAGCTGGCTCGGTGCAAACCTCTGAAACATGAAAAGAGAGTTGGTTCAGCGTGCAGCAGGTCAGGGACTGCTCCACGTCCCCTGCCCGGCCTCCCCGGCGCAGCGTCTCGCTCGGCGCTGGGAGCACCGCGGCCGGCGGCGGGGCCTCAGGGTCCAGCCTCCCTTCGTCACTAATGGGTACAAGATATTTTGAAGAACCGTGGTCCCATGAAGGATGTTACGCGCTGCAGGGCAGAAGAGCAAGCAGGACCCACGCCTGGGGTGTCACCAGTTAAACACGCGTCCCTGAGGCTGAAGCGGGTTGCAGAGGTGATGGAGTCAGGAGAAAGGGGATGGAGAAGAGCTGTGTCCTGGGATCATCTCTGAGGCCTTCAGGGCCGCTAACGCTTCACTCAAAGCCACCACCCTGCCCTTTTAAGATACGTTTGTGCTTTGTAACTGGGACAAAAAGAAAAGAAATACCCACCCAGGCTCATTTGTGGGGAGCTGGCGGTGTGACCCCTGTGCCCGCGGGGATGGGGTTGTGCCCGGGAAGGGCGCGGGAAGGATCCTCGCCCCACCTTCGGGTTCGCTTCTGCTCTCAGGTTTCAGGAGGTGACTTGGATGAAACCACTGAGTGCAATTTTTCCAGCTTCAGCTGGACTTTGCTTTTTTGTGGGGTAGAAGAGCAATCATCACTTCACGTGCTGCTGGCAGGAGCCACAGGGAGACACAGCCCTGCTGTGGGGAAAATCTTTCCTTGCTGGAATGATTTTTTCAGCCCAAAGTCCCCAGGCGGGGCTGAAGTTAAATCCTCAGCGAAGACAGATAGCGTTTTGCATGGGTGTGAAATTTGGCAGAGACCCGGGGTGCGGACGGCTTGCCAGAGGCGCGCTCGGCAGCCAGCAGCCGCTCGTCTCGTTTCCGAGGAGCGGCCGGCGAGGTCCAGCTCCTGAAACACACCCTGCGCCGGGTGCCGGAGGAGCTGCCCGGGCTGGTGAGTCCTCGGGAGAGCTGAAACCAGCCCAGGCGTGTGGGAAGCTGCCGTCGGGGCAGAAATGATCCTGCCCGGTGCGCGTCAACCAGATGGGAGCTGGGCAGAGGCTGGCGTGGATGAGCGACTGCATCCCTCTCCCAGCGCGTCCCCCCTCTGCTCCAGCCTGGTCCCCCTCCTGCCGGGGGACGTTGGGTCCTTGGGGATGCGTTGGGTTTACGTGGCAAGGTTTTGGTAGCAGGGGTGGCTTCTGTGAGGAGACACCGGGAGCTGCCCCCATGTTGGACCCAGCCAGCTCCAAGATGGACCCACCACTGCCCAAAGCTGAGCCCATCAGCAAAGACGGTGGTTCCTCTGCGACGACCTATTTAAGAAGGGGCAAAAAATGCTGTGCAGCAGCTGGGAGAGGGGAGTGAGAAGATGTGAGAGAAAGAGCCCTGCAGGCACCAAGGTCAGTGAAGGAGGAGGAGGTGCTCCTGGCGCTGGAGCACAGATCCCCCTGCAGCCCCTGGGGAAGCCCACGGCGAGGCAGCCGTGCCCCTGCAGCCCAGGGAGGTCCACGGTGGAGCAGATCTCCACCTGCAGCCCGTGGAGACCCCCACACCTTCGCCTTCCCGCGCAGGAGCCTGCTCAGCCTCTGAGGGCTGGTCTGAGAGCCGAACCGCTGCCAGGAGCCTGCCCCGCTGCCACCGCGTCCTGCCCCCACCTCGTCGTGTAGGAAGGCTTGCATGTGCCTTGCTAAACGATCCACCTTCCCTTTCCGACATCCCACACGTGCGTCTGTGGAAGTGAGCTCTAGGATTGGCACTTTGAGTTCTCCTGCGGCTACGTGGTGCCAGACAGAGGTACCTGGGTCCGAGAGAGAGACCCCGAGCCCTGCCCCAGGCTGTGGGCGCAGCTCAGGCTCCTCTCGCCACCCCGCCAGGACCATCGCGCCTGTGGGCCGGGAGGGCAGCTCGGAGGGGAGAGGATGGACACCGGGTCCCGTGGCGTCAGCAGTGGGTGTCTGTGCGAGGAGCCACGTTTCTAGTGTCTGGAATAACTGGGGTCCCCGGGAGTCACGGGGCAGCTCGGGGTGAGGAGCTCACTGGGGAGCCAGGCGCTCACTTAGGCCACGGCCGGCACACGCCTCTCTCAGCAAACGAGCCTGGGAGCAGGCAGCAGTAACACCGCTGCGATGTCCCCACTGTCCCCTCCTGCCACCCAGCGGTGTCCAGGGATGAGGGAGATGACAGCAAGCGTCCGTGATACTTCCCTTGAGCCCTCTCCCAGTCTCCAGCTATTTTCAGTTCAGGGAATTTCCTGAACCAGATGTGATTTCCTGATTTCCCTGTATTTACACCCTTCGATAGATCCCCCCTCTTTGGACTTGTCAAAAACCTCCTTCTGGGCGCAGGCAAGCCTCCAGCACCAGCGCCATCCCTCAGCAAGGAGCTCCTGCCACCCCAGCATGGAGAACCGCCTGCTTCAGGCTGGGTTCAACCTGGCTCCCAGCTCCACCTCGTTCATGTGCTGGAAGAGCTGGTGGCTCTGTCCCTCTCCAGCCCCTCCAGGACAGCCCTGAGTTTCCACACCCCCCAGCTGTATCTTCTCTGGCCAGAGGGTCCCATCCTGCTCAGGTAGGGAGGTCCCTTCCCACTGGAGTTTCTCAGGGACCCCATGGCCACCATGATGCCTGCAGGCAGGGCTCATCCACCCCTGCTGCCCCCACCGCTCCTCACGCACCGCCCTGGGTGCGTCGCGGGGGCAGGATCAGCCCCTCGCAGTCCTTGCTGCCGCATTGCCTGCACCCCGCAGCCCGCTCCCACCCTGCATCCCGCCCGGGGGCGAGCGGGACGGTCACCGTGGGACAGAGGTACGCCGTTGTCCTGCAGGCTGGCCCAGACCTCTTGGATTTGCCCTCCAGCGATGTATTTTCCATTGCATTTAAAAATAAAATCCTGTCAATAAAAGCTCTGGCTAATTTTATACCCGGCCTGTTTTTCCCAGGCTCCTGCAGGACGAGGTGCCTCCCCTGGCCCTGCGGTGCAGGTTCACCCCGCAGCACGGACACTGCTCACACGGCCGGGGTGGTGGCACACGCGGACAGGGGTGCGTGGGTGGATACGGGGTGCGTGGGTGGGCTGGAGTGGAGGATGTCGAGCCCCGACAGTTTGGTGCCCATGGAGGGGCTCCTTCCTCTTTGCCTTGCTGGGGAGCCAGGGACTGAGCGGGGAAAGCGGGGGGACTCGGTGTGTGGGGCTGGGAGCAGAGTTTGGCATGGTGTGAGCATGATCATGGTGTGAGCATGGTCACGGTGTGAGCACGGACGCGGTGTAAGCATGGACGCGGTGTAAGCATGGACACGGTGCGAGCATGGACACGTCGTGAGCATGGACGTGGTGTGAGCACGGACGCGGTGTGAGCATGGACGCGGTGTGAGCACAGACGTGGTGTGAGCATGGTCACGGTGCGAGCACGGACACAGTGTGAGCACGGACACGGTGTGAGCATGGACACGGTGTGAGCACGGACGCGGTGTAAGCATGGACACGGCGTGAGCATGGACGCGGTGTGAGCACAGACGTGGTGTGAGCATGGTCACGGTGCGAGCACGGTCACGGTGTGAGCATGGACGCGGTGTGAGCATGGACACGGTGTGAGCACGGACGCGGTGTGAGTATGGCCATGGTGTGAGCACGGACACGGTGTGAGCACGGTCATGCTGTGAGCACGGACATGGTGTGCATGGCCCCAGGACAGCCTGGCACAGCGTGAGCGTGTACACCCGCAGGCGTGCTGCTGTGGCCCTGCCTGTGCCCGTGCGCACCCATGGCAGGGGGTTTCTCCAGCAGCACCTGAATCCCTGAGCGTCCCCCCGCACAGTGCCATGAACGCTGGCGCACCGGTGGCTGTGCCGGTGGCTGTGCCGGTGGCTGTCCCTGGCAGCCCCCCCCTCTGCCGTCATTCCAGGGTGTTTGTCAGTGCGCTCGCAGGCTGTGCTGCCGCGTCCCAGCGGCTCTCGAGCTGCAGCACTGGTCCGCAGTGCCATGCACGTGGCCAGGCCGGGGTGGCTGTCACAGCCTGACACCGGCACACGTCAGGGACAGGGAAAGCCACCTCCCAGCCCTGCAGCTGGGCTGGCAGCTGGAGGGATGGCAGAAGCTGCCCTGGCCCTGCAGACATCACCCTGCCAACGGGTGCCTCCGGCCAGCGCGGCCCCTGCGGTCGCAGCAGCGGGAGCCGGGTGCCAGCCCCGTTTGTGAGGGGCTGGAGGGGCCCGGGGGGTTCGAGACCTGGGAGAGCAGATCCTGTCCTGCAGACCCACATCCCACATCTGCCACGCGAACAGCGGGGAGAGCCGCCGATCCCACTGGGAGGCAGGAGGAAAAGCAGCTCATGGCCCCGGGAAAATGGTGGAAATCCCTGGAAAAGCCTCAGGGAGCAGAGAGGGGCTCTGGGGCAGCACAGGCTGGGGCTTTGGGCTCCCACGCTCCCCAGGCCACGGCGCAGCCACGGTGGGAGCCGTACCCTCCGCGCAGACCCCGCCGGCACAGCCATCCCACGGGACGTGAAGCAACTGGGGTGTTTCTGTCGGCGTCGGATCCTGCTGGGTGAGCTGCCCCACCCTCGCAGCCCTAACGGCCCCGACGGCTTTGCCTTTCTTCTTAACCAAATAAAGTTTTGCAATATTTAGGTTTTCACAGCTCCTTTGGTTTTGTAAGAAAGACCGGGCTGCCACTAAAGGTGGGCGTTGCAGGGGAGAGCTGAGCGATGGGAGTGATGAAGGCTGAGGACCCTGGAGAGGAATAAACACCCTCTCCTAAAAGTATTGTTTACAAAAGCTGCTTTTTGGTTTTTCTTTTTTTTTGCCTTAATTTCATGATTTTAGGAGGGCCAGGGAGATTTATGACTTTCTGGGAGTCGACAGCGGTGCAACAGCCTACTCATCAGAAGAAAATGTGAAAAATGGCTGGGCTGGAAAAACCCCCTTAGGATTTCAGACGGAGAAGCAAAATGAGCGCTGACGCGTCCAGGTGTCCTGGGCGGTGCGGAGCACGGAAAGCTGCGGGGATAAAGCTGCCCCTGTGACCAAGAACCCCACTGGCACCAGCCGAGTGCCTCGGGCCGCCCTGGCCAGGGGTGCCAGGGGTGCTGCCGGGGTGCTGGGCTCACCCGTCCCCGCGGGACAGGGCCGGCACAGAGCAGCAGCCACCGGCGCTGCCCAGCCACGTGGCCACCGGTAAGAAGGCGTTTGCATCTGAGCAGAAGCATCAGCACCGGGATGTCTCTCACAAGCGCAAATGATTCTCTTCTTAAGCCATCAGTATTAAATATTTAATGATGAAATTGTTACATTATTTGGTTATTATCTTCCTGGCCTATCCAGCTGAGCTGGGTGCATCCCTCGCGGAGGACGGGACGCTGAACCCAGACCCCGGCGCGGCTCCCGGCCTGGCACGGAGAGATGTCCGACCTGCCCATGGGACCAGGTCTCCCCTGCAAAGTGCTTCAGCCTGAGGACTAATGGAGGTTTTGGAAGATTTTAAGATCTAATGAAGATTTTGGAAGCGTCCCAAAGAAGCGGGTGCTTTCTGCATGGCAGAGCTCATGCTAGCAGCACCAGGATGGGGCCATTTCTCCCTGTGCTACTTAGAAACGGCTTTTCCATTTCCACTGGCCCTAAATATAGCAGAAGGAAAAAGGAAAGTGTGTTTAAAAAGCCCAAACTGAACTCAAACCAATGCAAAGGATTTTCATTTTGGGCTAAAAAAGCACCTTGGGGGCCGAGGTGATGTCCTTTGGGTTTCTTTGTTTAGGCAATAGGACAAAAAAGCCGGTTTCTTTCCCAGTTTGACCAGCGCCGTGTGGGAGCCGTTCAGCTTCAGCGGGGATGGAAACGCTGTTGTGGTTTGAGAGCTGCTCAGTGCCTTTGTAAAAATGAAGCAATGCAAAAACCCCCGCGCAAGACCCTGCAGATGGGAATGTCGTTACCGCAGGCAGAGCCTGCCTGCACCCGCGGCACCCGCCACGCTCAGCCCTTCCCCTCACCCCAGCACCCACCACGCTCAGCCCTTCCCCACACCCCAGCACCCACCACGCTCAGCCCTTCCCCGCACCCCCAGCACCCACCACGCTCAGCCCTTCCCCGCACCCCCAGCACCCGCCACGCTCAGCCCTTCCCCACACCCCAGCACCTGCCACGCTCAGCCCTTCCCCGCACCCCAGCACCCACCACGCTCAGCCCTTCCCCGCACCCCAGCACCCGCCACGCTCAGCCCTTCCCCGCACCCCAGCACCCGCCACGCTCAGCCCTTCCCCGCACCCCCAGCACCCACCACGCTCAGCCCTTCCCCGCACCCCAGCACCTGCCATGCTCAGCCCTTCCCCACACCCCAGCACCCGCCACGCTCAGCCCTTCCCCGCACCCCAGCACCCGCCACGCTCAGCCCTTCCCCGCACCCCAGCACCCGCCACGCTCAGCCCTTCCCCGCACCCCAGCACCTGCCACGCTCAGCCCTTCCCCGCACCCCAGCACCCGCCACGCTCAGCCCTTCCCTGCACCCCAGCACCCGCCACGCTCAGCCCTTCCCTGCTGAGCCTGGCGCTGCTCGTGGCACTGCTCACCCGGAGCTTCCCCAGCTCCACATGGAATCACAGAATGGTTCGGGTTGGAAGGGACCTCCGAAGGTCACCTAGCCCAACCCCCTGCAGTGAGCAGGGACATCTTCAGCCAGATCAGGGTGCCCAGAGCCCATCGCATCACTCGGGGGACCCCGAGCGGTAAATACAGATAAATATTTTGCCATGCAGATGTGTGCAACAGCGCGGGGGGAAGCCAGCCCGCGCGGCTGGTGCTCTCAGTACGGTGCAGCCAGGTTCGTTTCCCGTGTTCCCCTCCATTGCAGACCGGCCTGGGTTGCCCACCTGTGATGCTGCCAGCCAGTTCAGGTGGCCAGGACCACAGCGGCGTGGCGGGGAGGAGCCCAGGGCTGAGAAGGAGCAAACTGGTGTCACTGGTGACACCCTCCTCCCAGGCAGGGTGACGTATGGCGCCTGCGCGGGGTTTGGCAGGGCCTGACCAGCGCCAGCCCCTCCGCGGCGGCTCTGTCCCACTGCCAAGGAGCTGGCTGGGGGCCGGACCTGGGGACACAGGTCCAGGGAGCTGGGCTAGGACATCCTGCTGCACTGGGCTATCGCCATGGTGTCTGACCTCTGCCCTGTGGGTCCCCATCTTGGGACACACAACCATGGCCGTGGCCGTGACCCTTGCCCAGGGGCGGCTGCAGGGTGCCCCGGTGCAGGCAGCGCAGGCGGTGCAGGCAGTGCAGGCAGTGCAGGCAGCCCTGCCTGCCGTCGGGTTCTTGACGGGAAGATTTGATAACGGTTTCTTTTTTCCTCCCCAAGGAAAAGGGCCGGAGGGGATCCCTACAGGCACCTGGTGTCTGCGTGGGCTTGCGGACACCCCCGGACCTCCTCCATGGGCAAGAGATCATTTTCAGCAGCCAAAAGAAACCAAACCTGCCTGCCTGGCCCTGCCCGAGGACGCGGTGTCCCTGGCTGCCTGCGGCAGGGGACGGCAGATTTGTGGGGTCCCTCGGACCCCTGCAGGGATGCCCTGGGGGAAACGGGGACACGTGCCCAGGAGAGGCTCCGGGGCAGCAGGACTCCCGGCTCCCAGCACTGGCCCCCGGACCCGGCCGCAGCTGCAGGGCAAGTGGGAGCTGCGTGTCCTCCCTGCCCCGTCTCCACGGGACCAGGCCGCAGCAGGACGTGGGAACCAATGAAGGAAAAATGCTCGGTTGTTGAAATTGCAGAGGCACGGAGCAGCCCAGGCTTCCTGCCGCTGGGACGAAGTTGGTGAAGGGTCTGGAGCACAAGGGTGGGGAGGGGCGGCTGGGGGAGCTGGGGGTGCTCAGCCTGGAGAAGAGGAGGCCGAGGGGAGCCCTCATCGCTCTCTGCAACTGCCTGAAAGGAGGCTGGAGCCGGGGGGGTCGGTCTCTTCTCCCCAGGAACAAGCGATGGGACGAGAGGGAACGGCCTCAAGCTGCGCCAGGGCAGGGTTAGGTTGGGGATTGGGAAAAACTCCTTCCCCAAAGGGCTGTCAGGGCCTGGCCCAGGCTGCCCAGGGCAGGGGCTGAGTCCCCATCCCTGGGGGGATTTAAAAGCCGGGGAGATGTGGTGCTGAGGGACATGGGTTAGTGGTGGCCTTGGCAGTGCTGGGTTAGCGGTTGGACTTGATGGTCTTAAGGGTCTTTTCCAGCCTTAACGATTCTATGATTCTATAGTCCACGTGCCCAGCCCTCATCTACAGCTGGGGAAACCGAGGCAGAGCAGTTAACCGGTGTCATCGCGTGGGTGGGTTTTGGTCGCTCCCTGGGACGTGGCTGCAGCCCGGCCCCAGCGCAGGCTCTCTGCCCCTCCAGCCATTTCTGCCCCTTCAGCTGCCCGCCCCTGCCCCGGGCATGGTCCTGCTTGGCACGATCCCGTCTCCTAGGAAGGGTGGTGACCAGAGGTGCCCCAACGGCAGGGCAGGAGGCGGGGGCCACCTCCACTGTGTCTGCACCCACCGCCACACCAGAGTCCTGTGAGGGGACACTTTGGGCCTAAGGACACCCCCAAAGCAAGTGTGGCCGCTCGCAGGGTGCTGGCCAGGACCCCAGCCCCTGCTCTGCTCCCTGACGGCTGCTTCCGAGAGCGAGGAAAGAGGGCGGATATCCGCCACGGGCAGCTGCTTCTTTATGTAATGCGGGGAGTAAAGTCACGGTCCCCATGGCACGCAGCTGCAGAGCAAAGCAGGAATTTTGGGAGCCCCACCCCTCCCGTCGCACCGGCTTTCCCCGGGAGGGAGCATCTGGCTTCAATCAGCTGTACCTTGGAAGAGGCTGGGTTGGCTGCGCAGGCAGCGGCAAGCACCCGCGCCAGGCTGGGGTCACGGCCACAGGGAGCCATTGGCCCCGGCAGGACGCTGGAGCAGCGCCAGGATGCTGTGCCCGATTCTGCCCACGATGGAGGTGTCGGGGGCACCTGGCACAGCCGCGGCCCCCTGGAACGAGCCGGGATGGTGCAGCAGAGGCTCACCCGCCGCTGCCCCTGCCGTGTCCCCGCATTGGGGAGGGCAGACCCGGTCCCTTGCCACCGGGGAGCAGATCTTTGCTCCGCTGTGCCTCACCTGCCAGTGGAAACCAAAACTCTCCCATGGCCGCAGGCAGGGAGGAGGAACGGGGAGCACTGAGCAGGTAACGCTGCTAAGGCAGGAGGCAGTTTTATCCCTGCCAAGAGGAGAAAAGCACTGGCGAGCTGGAGCCTGGGACACAGGCAGGGCTGTGACAGCAAGGCACAGGGATGGCCTGGGGCAGGAGAACGCCCGCAATGAGGGACCAAGGGGAGGAGCAAGAGGTACCAGGCTCCAGCTCGCAGGTCTGAGAGGCACCAGGCACCCCCTTAGCCGAGACATCCCCGCACGGCCCGGCTCCCCGTCCTGGTGAGGACCAGCCCCAGGACCCGGGGGCTTCTCCAGGCCATCACATCCCCAGGTCACCTCTCGGGGATTTGTAGTGGCAAGAGCAGGACGGTGGGTGCAGCGCGTGTGGGCTGACAGCGTGCTGGGCGCTGGAGCTGCTGCAAACCGCCCAGAGCAGCGAGGACCTGCGACCGGCAGAGCGGTTCCTGACCATGCAGCAGGGAAGAAAAGCAAAAAGCACAAAATGTACGGGCTGGGGGCCCAAGATGCGGCTGTTCCTGCTGGCATTTGGGATAATTGCTCTGCTGGGAGAGCGGCCCTTCGCTACGAGGGGTAGCTGGGCACGCAGCCCAGCCTCCAAGGGCGTGAGAAGGGCATGGAGCTGGGCAGGAGAAGAGAGAGAAACTACAAATAGACCTGGGTGACTGGATCCTTCCCAAACCGCGCGGCTGAGGACACAGAGGATGAGATCCTGCATCCCCCGGGGCAGCTCAGGGGCCGGCCATGTCTCCGGGTTGAGCCCGGGCAAGGGCCAAGCACAGCCCGCTCCTGCTAACAGCCCCCATCCCCGGGCTCTGGCAGTGGGGACCCCTCGTGCGGTCTCGCCCTGGTGCCTGTGACAAATGCCCGGTGACACGAGTGTTGACTACGTGATGTTGCAGCCGGGTTTGACAACCCAAGCGTGGTGGGGCTGAGGTGAGGTGGGTCGGCAGGAGTGGTCCTGGCTGGGGACAGCAGAGACCTGCTCCAGCTGCTCCCGGTGCAGACCGCAGCTTCACCCAGAGGTTTCCAGATGTGATCAGAGCCCTGGAGGTGCGTTCACAGATCCGTGCAAACCCAGGTCTCGCAGGAACGGAGCCTGAGGAGAAGGGAAGATGTTCACCCACGTCACCCAGCGCATCGCTTACAGTCCTGGCCACAAACCCTGGTCTCGTGGCTCCCGGACTGCCACTGCAGCGGTGCCAGCCCCCACAGCTAAGAGTGCCACAGTGGACACAGCCCAGACACCCGGGTGAGGGGCAGGCACGGGCCAGACCCATCGGGGACCCAGAAGCAGCGTGGCCAGGCCAGGGCGACAGCTCGAGGTTGGACCTGCAGCTCCCAGGGACCCCGCTCCCAGCAGGGCCATCGCAGGGCCATGGCCACCCCGCAGCCATCCTGCAGGAAGCGGGCCCGGGGCCAGCGCTGCCGGGCCACGGCCACGACCCACGGCCGGGACGTTCCCCTGGGCCGGGGCAGCGGCAGCAGCAGGGCAAGGGGAGAGCTGCCCTGGCTCTGCACGGAGCGGGGACAACGACCCTCTCTTACCTTTGAAAGACCTCATGGGCTTCACATCCAAGCAAAGGCCTCAAGTGGGAACTGAGGGCAATTATCGCCCCCTCCTTGCCCCATCTGGGACTTGTGGCTGCCTTAAGCACCACTCGAAAGAGGCTGCAGCAACAATCCCTCTCCCAGCTGCAGGGGACTTGGCTCGGGTCCCCCTCCAAGCTCTGCTCCCGGCAGGGGACAGACAGCTCACCCCCAGGGTGCAGGGGGTCCCAGCTCACCCCCAGCCCAGCTGTGCCGAGGGGCGAAGGAAGGTGCCTCCGGCCAGCGCAGAGCCCCGGGGTCCCCCCGAGGGGGTGCTGCCGCCCGCGGCGCAGGGCCGAGGGATGCGCGCCCCAGGGAGCCCTGCCAGCGAGGTCCCCTCCGGCTGCCCCTGAAGGAAGGCGTCACTGCAGAGCACCATGGCCACCGCTGCCCCCGGCCACGGGGGCCAGCTCCGAGGGAGGGGACTTCAAAAGAAAGGAGAGGTGGTGACCTACCCCAGCACCGCCTGAGGAGCGCGAGCCCCCAGCACAGCTCCTGGAGGAGCAGCCAGATGGAGCTGCAAGCGTGGAAGGGGCACAGGTGGCTTCATCACCCCTCTCCGCGGTGAGGGGAGACCAGGGGGTCCCCAGCCCCAGAGCACGGGGAAGCCCAGAGGGGATGGGAAAGGGCACAGGAACACGGCCTGGAGCGGAGACCCCCGGGCTCCTCGTGCTCCGGCTGTGATTGTGCAACCTCAGCTCACCCCACATCCCACGGGACAGGACAGGCAGGGACTTCACGGCTCGCAGCAGCAGACGGGCTGATTTAGGCAGAGAGACAGAAGGATAAATTAAATAGTTCACCCCACTTTATTAGCCCTACCGAGAGGTGACCCTCCTCGTAAGGAGGGTCGCTTTTAATTAAACCTCAGGCAAAACAGGCACTGGACACCAGAGGTGGCACCATGGAAGAGATGGCAGGCACCGATGCCCAGGGGACGACTACCACCCTGCTCCGGCAGGCAGGGGACACGACTACCGCTGGCCTTGCTCCTCCCTCTCCCTGGCACTCTGCCGATCCCCTCCGGCACAGGGCAGCGGGCACGAGGGTAGAGCAGGGATTCGTGCCTCGCAGTGAGCTTCGGGTCAAGATCAACCTCAAAGAGGAGCTGGGTGGGACAGACAGCACGGACAGATAAAAGCAGCAATGAGAAAGGAATTGGTCTGCGTGGTGCCCAGCCCACGGCAGGGCAGGCCCAGCACCTTCTGCCCGGCTCAGTGCATCGTGCCACAGCATCGTGCCAGGAGTCAGAGCATGGAACAACCCTGCAGAGAAAGGTCCTGGCCTTGGAGCTACGGAGGGCCAGGCCTGCGCTACACGGGGATTCACCAGGATCTCCGATGGAAGTACCATAAATACCAAGTACCAAGCCGCAGTGGAAGACATCGCTCAGCTCAAGCGTCATCACTGAGCTGGGTGGGAAGCAGGAGGTATCCTGAGATGCACCGGTCAAACAGGACCCATGCCGAGACCACCCCCACCCCCCAAGAGACCTGGAGAGGGGTGCAGTTCACGCTCGGGATGTCACCCCGGGGAGCCGGCGTACACCACCAGGACAGGCAAAGCTGCCATTTCCCCCCTTGGAGACGTGCAAAGGAAAGAGCCCGTCAGCCTCCGCTCCGTCACCCACGTTCAGTGAACTACAAAACCTTGTCCTAAAGCCGCTCTGTGAAGTCAGGCTTGTGTTCGCAT
The DNA here is from genome assembly GCA_020745775.1 of Theristicus caerulescens. NCBI lineage: Eukaryota > Metazoa > Chordata > Aves > Pelecaniformes > Threskiornithidae > Theristicus > Theristicus caerulescens. Next base: position 12,904,021 of record CM036573.1, read on the forward strand.
CCTCGTGCTGCAGGACATCGCCTCTCCTTTTAAAGCCATCCGGAAAAAACCAGAAGCCTGGCAGCCACAAGGAAGCATTGGCCAGGCCAAGCCAAAGGCAGGGACGGCGGGGTGTCGGCCTCAATCTGCAAACAGCCTGAAAGAGCAGCTCGGAGGTACAGCCTGCCATGCTTGGGTCTATGCTCATTAACTACGGGAGCCTGCAGACGCGCAAACAGCCACTATGGCATCGCTACGCAAGCTGGAAAGAGGGATTACGCCGGGAGGAGCACCAGCTCGGGCACTGCTCTGGCCCAGTACAGTGTCACTGGCGGGCAGAACTCAGGCAGCGGAGAGGGGCTGCACATGCCCCATCAGATTTTCAATCTTGTCTCCCAACCGAGGGACAGGCAGGGGACAGGCCACCCTTCAACGGCCAGGCTTGCCTGGAGATGCCAGCTGGTGTTGAAGACGCATCATCTTTTTCTGAGAGCAGCCAAAATTCAGCCTAAGTCAGGCCAAGGGCAGAGCGGCTGCCCCCCGCGCAGGCAGCGCGGGCAGCGGCTGGTTCCCCCAGCACGCTGGGGATCGCGGGGCTGGGGGCACGGTCCCTGCAGTCCACTTAGAGACAGAAAAGGAGCAGCTTGAGAGCAGCACGGCTGGGAGGCCCAGCAGCAGAGCAGTGCGGGGATGCTCCCCAGGCAAGGGCGGGGAAACACCTTCCCGGCTTCCTCCTGCAGAGATGCCACCGGCAGCTCCAGACCTCGAGATCCGACACCTGGAGCGACGGGTGCAAGGGGTTTTGGGCAAGAGTCCCACGAATCCCCCGGGGAAGCTCAAGGACGGGGAGCGGGGAGGTGGGCGCTAGATGAAGGTGGAGTCCAGCTGGCTCGTTTCATGGTTATTGCGGGCGCGAGCCTCAAAGAGCTGCTTGATCAGGGCAGATTTCTCCTGCTCCAGCTGGGTGATGCGTTCGCTCTTGTCGGTCACCTCCTGCACGGGACAGAGGAGAAAATGCTGCCGAGAGGAGGAAAACGCTGCCGAGAGGAGGAAAACGCTGGCCTTGGCTGCACTGCGGGTGCTGGATGTGAACCCCGGCAGCGAGCCTGGCCCTGCCCTGCTCGCAGACCCCAGCCGCAGCGTCCGCACCCTCCTGTGACCTGCATTTGTCACAGTTGTCTCCCTCCGGCAGGGATGCCCCCGCCCTGCCCGCGGACCCTCGCCCAGCAAACAGCTGGGCACAGCTGCGTGACGGGGGGTCTCCAGGCAGGGCCCATGTGCCCTCCTCCGGGATGACCAAGGTTGGCCCAGCTGAAGGAACGCTCTCCACTGCCTCGTATGCCTTCCCCATCCCCCCCCTCCTCCTCTCCCAGCCCCCCCAAGGGGATCTCCTCCCCCCGTACCCCCACTCACCTTGGTGAGAAGCCGGTTTTGCTCCTTCAGCATGTTGATGGCTTGCTGGGAGCCTGCTGAGGCTGGGGACGCCACGGGGACCAGCCTGTTCAGAGCCGAGGAGGGGTTCACTGGCTGCAGAGATGAAGGGAAGGGATCGGACACTGAGCCTCCTTCCCCGTGGCCCTCCCCAGCCTTTCTCCAAGGCCAGAAGCTGTTTCTGTGGCACACGGGGAGCTGAGAGAAGCCCAGCACAGGATTAAGACCCCAGCACAGGCCATCGCAGGGTCTCCAGCAAGGCAGGCAGAGGTGGGAAGCTTTATTGCCAGGAGCCCAGCAGGACAGCCAGCTCCGAAGGGACTGACTCAGCACCTCAGCAGGATGGTTTCCTTATTCACTTGACAACAGCTACACCTTTTGGAGGGTCTCCTTTAGTCCCCAAATGCCTTGAGCATCCTCCTGCCCAGCTCAGGACCAGCTGTGCTGTCCCTTTGGCCATCCCCCATCCCCTACCTTGCCCACGGAGCCAAGTCCCCTCCCCAGAGCCCGGGGAAGCTCCGGCAGCTCTGATGTCAGCCCAGCCACCAGCGTAAGGGGGGAGAAAGGATGTGGTTGCAAACAACCACATGCTGCTGATCTGCTGCTCTCACCTTGCCGGCGGTGGAAAGGAGGTCACCCAGGCAGCGGTTCACCTCCTGCAGCTTGGGGAGCAGGCGCCCCAGGTGGCTCTGGCTGCCCTCGGGGAGGAATTCCTGGGGGTCGGGGAGGAAGAAGAGGCTGGGTGTTACCTTGGGGCCAGCTCCAGCCAAGTCCCAGCCCGGTTCTTCAAACCCACAGAGCAGCCCCAGACCCTCCCAAGCAGACGGGCACCCCAAGAACAAGCCCCAGACTCACAGCACTGGTTTTGTTCTTCCCCAGGAGCCTCTGGCGTTCCTGCATGAACTGGATGTGCTGGTGGTACCACTCCCGGGCGCGCTCTACCAGCTCCAGACCCTGCAGCAGGAAATCTTTCTCCTGTTCCAGCTCCTTCATGTGCTTCAGCTGCAGGACAAAGCGCAGAGATGTCACTGCCTCCCCACCAAGGCCTTGCCAAGCCCCAGGAGCTGGTGTCTTCACAAGGCGCAGAGGGATATGGATACGGGCAGGGGTCTCAGCCCCTCTCCCCATGAAAAGCCGTGGAGGAGCGGGATGCTGGCTGCTGCTTGCTGCTGCTTTGGGGCAAGAGTTCTCTGGTTTGGGAGACCCGAAGCAGGTGAAGGACGGTCAGGCCACCTCCACCCTCCTGCTCCCCACTGCAGAAGCAGGTTTCTCTGCCTCGTATTTATCCAGGGACGCAGCAAGAACAGGGCCTGCAGCTGCTCCCCACGCCCCCCAAGGCTGCGAGCGCCAGCCAGCAGCACAGACACACACGGCTTTCGGCGAGCGGCTGAGACAAATGTGCGGACTGGGAAAACCTGCAGCCCCATTTCCCCAGCACTCTGCTCTGCTCCCCGCTCTGCTTTACCCCCAAGGCACCCCCGAGCTGAGCAGAGCACAGCATACCTTTCTGCTGAGTGTCTCTGCGAGTCTTCCAGGTTCAAGCACCAGCGTCACCTGGAGAGGGACCTGGGGACATTTTTAAACCTGGAGGGCTGCTACGAGGGTGCCCTGGGACAGGCAGAGCAGGACCCTGTGCCGGGTCGCGGCACAGCCAAGGCTGCTGCAGGGCAGGCGGCTCAGCCCCTCCATCGACAGCGGGGCTGGAGCAGCCATCTGTGCCCCAGGGGACACGGGGTCCCCTGCTCCGCTGCCACCTTCTTCTCCTGCAGCCCCTCGGCTCTGTGCTGCCACCAGCAATCAGAGGGGGAGAGAGAAAAGGGGACGTCCCTGGGGACAGAGCGACCAGTGCAGCGACCCTTTCATCAGCCCTCACCGAGGGAGCCCAGAGCTCCCACTCCCCTTCTCCCCAGCCGTGCCAGCCTGCTCCCCTGGCTCCTGCCCCCCGTCTCCATGCCAGGAGCACGGGGAGCTGCCTGCCTTGCTGCCCTCTCTGCCACAACACAGCCTGGCCTCCAGCGCCCACAGCACAGACCGGGCTCCAGGACAGTCTCCTCCAGGCACCAGTGCGACTTTGATCACCCAGAAGCCGCTGGATGCTCAGGAACCTCTCTTGCTGCTTTGGAGAGCATCTGGAGGGGGACGATTCAGCTCAGAAACGACCCTGAACAGATCCCCGCTCCCAGGGACAAGTAAGACCATACCAAGACCTTCTTCAGGCCGCCAGCGCTTCCCTGTGCCACTGCCAGCCCCGAAGCCTCCCAACCGCCCCACGCCAAGCACCCTTCACGCCAGCGCTGCTCCTGGAAATGCTGCTTGTAACACGACAGCCCCCCCCCCCCCATGCTTGGATGGACAGACGGACCAAAGGGGACATACCCACAGGAAGAAGCGCAGAGCCTTGGTGCTAAGCAGGCTGTTGCTGAGGGGCATGAAGAAGGTGCTGTACGTGGCCAGGACCCCCACCCAGCTCGGGCTGCAGCCCGCGGCCGCCTGGCCTGCCCTGGTCCCACTGGGCTTGCTGGCCAGCACGGTGACCGGCGGAAGAGGCAGCATCCCACAGAGCAGCGGGACATCACCAGCTCTGGCGGGCGCAGGGACAGACGGCATCTCGCTAAGGATGGGAGAAAGAAGACAGAGCCCTGGCCTTGGCTGGTGCTACCCGGGGTAGAAGGGGAGGGGACGGTGCCGTACCCTGTGCCGCCTACGAACGCAAGCGCTCAGCCTCTCACAGGTCTCATCCCAGCTGCGCCCTGTGGCCATGGGGAAATCAGGCCGATCGATGATGGACCGGCTGAAAACCACCAGCTGAGCGGACACCAGCTGTGGTGGTGCACAGGCTCCTGGGGCTGCAGCACAGCCCCCACACCTCCGCTGCCCTGCTCCGGATGAACCCGTCCCAGTGCACCCGGGATGCAGGATGGATACCGGTGCTCCCATCCACCGCAGGCTTTAGGCAAATGAGCCCAGTCACAGCCGAGTGCCTTGTCTCTGTGGAGGTCCAACATCTTCCCAGCCTCAGGGGGGAGGTGACAGCACTGCCCTGCACAGGGATTCGGTCCTTGCTGGACTCAAACCTGCTCCAGCTGTCTCTGTACGCTCAGAAGTGGGAATAGCACCCAAAGGCTGCAGGGAAGGCTCCTCACCCGCGGGACGGGGACAGACCCCCCTTCTCCGGGGGGAGGAGCACGCAAAAGGCAGTGCGGCACTCGGGTACGTGGGGAAGCGGGAAGAGAGGCAGAGGTCCTCCCTCCCACTGCCCCCACAACAACCTGGGGAAACAGAGGCAAGGGCAACCCAAGCCCAGAGCAAGAGCGCTTGTGGCAGAGCTGGGAACAGACCCCAGTGGGGAACAGACCCCGCTGGCCCCCAGCCCCTCCTCGCCAGTACCGGGCAGGACCTTGAGCTCACGGCAGTGATGGGCTCCAGCCTGGAGCTGCACTCAGAAGGAAGAGCCTTGCCAGGGAAGGAGGGACCTTCCCCTCTCCGAAGCAGCAACTCCCAGCCACCAAACCCCTGAGGACCAGAGACCCCCATCCCCATCCCCAGATGCACACATCTCCATTTATTACTCCTTGCCAGCACCTCTCAAACCAAGAGAACCCCAACCTCTTGCATGGCTGCAAGCTCAGCAAACCGTGTGTGCACAGACCCCCGCTCCCCAGGCCAGGCATCGGAGCATCTTATGTCCCCGAGGCCAGCGCCAGGCTGTAATCGATGCTGCCGGTCAGCCCCGCTGGGCTCGGGGAGCAGGGTGACACCAGGGTGCGAGGGCTGGAAGCGCAGAGGTGACAGTCACAGCCTCGGCAGCAGCTCTGACACTGGCGAGACGAGCTCCGGCCGATCACTCATCCTGCAGGCTGGGTCCTGGCTCTCTTCCCAGGGAAATGTAGCTTGAGCTTGTGGGCAACATGCCCAGGCAGCTCCTCTATCCCACTTGGGCGCAGTGCAGATCCCTTCATCCAGGCAATCTGATCCAATCCTCTCCACTCAGGGACGGAGAGAGGGGAGCGGATCCCTGCATCCTGGGCTGCCTGGCTAAATTCAATGCTGATTTCTCTGCATTTCTGGCAAAAAGTCTCTCGGGAGCTAGGAGGATCAGCACGCTTGAGCCTCGATCTGCAGACAACATCTGGCAGGGGACAGAGCCCGGCAGCACCGCTTGCCAGTGCAGAGCGTACCTGACCGTCGCTGGCGTGCTTGAAAGAGACCCACCTGCTCCTACACCTACATGTTTGCCTTTCCCTGCCCAAGTTTTTGCCCATGGGGAAGGCACCCGTGCAGTCCAACGCTGGCTCCGTGGGCTGACCCTGCCCCGGGGGAAGGCAGGGGAATACGTGCCTCCTCCCTGTCTGGCAGGATTCAGGACAGAAAGCACCCTGGAAGCAATGGCAGGACCTCCACGTACACCAACAGAGCTTTGTACCCAAAATACCAGGGTCTGCCCAACGCCCCACGGCTCACACGTGCAGGGTGGGCAGGAGGGAGCCACAGCCCAAAGAGAGCTGGTGTCGGCGGTGAGGGACCCCTGCAATCCCGGGCCCCTTCGCTGGAGCCCACGACAGGGCTGTCCCCTTACCATGCTGAAGTCCACGCCGTTGGTGATGGTGTGTCTCCGGTGTTCTGCACGTCCCCTCTGATGCCTCCGAGTGTCCCCAGCCCCTGGATGGCTGCCATCTCCCTGGGACTGACCGGCAGCCTTAGCATCACCACCTGTAACAGAGAAAAGCATGAGGCCACCAGCCGCTTGCAACAAAAACCTCCCCAGGGCCACTTCGATGGGACTGTCTGCAGGGTGGTCTTGCAAACAGACATGGCAAGGAGCAGCTGAGCAAAGCACCAGCCCGAGCCCCTGCTTGCATCTTCGTATGGGCAGGGCAGGCTCCAGCAACTACTTATTTGGCTGCGCCAGGCTGGCAACAGACCTCAGCGGTCAGCTTCTGCAAAAAGCAGGCAGCTTCCAGGCAATGCTGTTTCAGTCCCGGCACAGGCAATTAAGCCGTTGGTGATATTGCCTACCCTCGTCCTGTCCTCACGGCACCCCTGGCTCCTGCTTCGGTGGCACAGGCTCTGCCAGGAACCCGACTCCTCCTGAAGGCAGCTCCTGCTTGGTGATGTGCTTGGCCGTGCAGGTGTCCCCCCCAAGACCCCGTGCCTGTGGTCTAAGCATAGAGTAAATCAGGCTGTGGGTTTTCCAAAATTTTATTAAAATCCCAACATCCTACCTTGCAAAAGACTGATCTGCTACAAACACATGTCGCTGGTGCAAATCCATGCGTAACCTATTTTTGCAGATTAAGCTCATACTGGCAGGTTTTAGGCCGGGTCAGACACCTCCTGCCCGTGTGCCGAAGCAGGTATTGGCTGGGCACCTGCGGTGAAGTCGGTACAAGCCCCGCACCGCCCGCCCTGGCCAACTCGCCAGAAACGCAGCCCTGTGGCCACGGCCAAGCCAGCTCAGATCCCCGCTTCTGGCCGAGCTGGCAGAGCACCGCCCTGCCGCCCCGACCCGCGGCGCCGGGCGGCCGAGGGTGCAGCCGGCACCCTCCCAGACGTGCCCGGGCAGCCAGCCCGCTGCCCCTCCCCGGTCCCCTGCCGAGTCCCCAGCAGACCCTGCCTCGTGCTCGCCCCCTCGCTCTTGCGGCTCACCCCGCTCTCTGCGCACAGCCTTCCTCGAGAGTTTCTTTCCCAACCTGGCTTTCAAACAAGAGCAGCACAGAAGTAGGCAAGTGAAGGCAGGCAGTGAGGCAGCTGGGGAAAACATCTCCTCCTGGGGACCGCTCCCCACCGATCTCCCAGGCACCCCCGCCCATCACCACATCCTTCTCCCACGGCTGGGCACGCACCGGCTCCCAGGCACCAGCGCTGCCTGGCGTAGGTCTAGCGCGTTCCCTGCCGTGCGGGCATGAATCATAGAACCATAGAATCGTTGGGGTTGGAAGATCATCGAGTCCAACCGCTAACCCAGCGCTGCCAAGGCCACCACTAACCCATGTCCCTAAGCACCACATCTCCCCGGCTTTTAAATCCCCCCAGGGATGGGGACTCAGCCCCTGCCCTGGGCAGCCTGTGCCAGGCCCTGACAGCCCTTTGGGGAAGGAGTTTTTCCCAATCCCCAACCTAACCCTGCCCTGGCGCAGCTTGAGGCCGTTCCCTCTCGTCCCATCGCTTGTTCCTGGGGAGAAGAGACCGACCCCCCCGGCTCCAGCCTCCTTTCAGGCCATTGCAGAGAGCGATGAGGGCTCCCCTCAGCCTCCTCTTCTCCAGGCTGAGCACCCCCAGCTCCCCCAGCCGCCCCTCCCCACCCTTGTGCTCCAGCCCCTTCCCCAGCCTCGCTGCCCTGCTCTGCCCACGCTCCAGCCCCTCCAGCTCCTTCTGGGGGTGAGGGGCCCAGCGCTGAGCACAGGATTCGAGGGGCGGCCTCACCAGTGCCCAGCACAGGGGGACGATCCCTGCCCTGCTCCTGCTGGCCACACCGTTCCTGATACAAGCCAGGATGCCGTTGGCCCTCTTGGCCACCTGGGCACACTGCTGGCTCATGTTCAGCCGCTGTCACCCACCACCCCAGGTCCTTTCCCGCCGGGCAGCTCCCAGCCGCTCCTCCCCACACCTGCAGCGGTGCCTGGGGTTGTTGTGCCCCAAGGGCAGGACCCGGCCCTGAGCCTTGTTGAAGCTCATGAAGGGCTGCCAGTGCTGGGACAGGGCACGTAGCATTGCCTGGGCTGGCACATCGCTGCCCGCTGCTCCGCAAGCCTCCTCAGCCGAGTGCAGGGACACGATGGAAGAGGGATATGGGGCAAGGGAGGGCAGCCGTGGCTGCAGGAGCCACCCTTCACCTTGAAGGCAAGGAGGTCTGGGAGAGTTGCACCATATCGGGGCTGCCTGCGCTGCCACGTCTGTGCCTGTTCAGCACCAGGAGCTGGGCTCAGGCTCAGGGGGCAGCAGGCAGCGCTGCACAAGCGCCTCGCTCAGCCTGTCACTTTGTGTCACTGGGGAAAGAAGCCACCATGGCACAGGAAAAATCCTCCTTCTGGTCCATCATGGCATCCCGCTTCTCCTACCAGCGGTGCACTGGTGTAGACAGGTCTCCAGCCCATCAATAAACACAGTTTATAAAACAAAGTTATAAAACAAAGTCTTTGATATCGCCCATTCATCTGTTTTGCCAACTGGCTTTGGTTTCATACACCCATATCTACCCGGGAGGAACCCAGCAAGACCGGTGCAACCCCGCACAGGTTCTCCTAGCAGACCTGCAGCACATCCTGCCTGGGAAGCTGCGGAACAGCCCCAGGCCCAAGGGCAGCTTCAATAGGCAGAATCCCAAAGCAAAGCCAGAAGCACCTCGGGGAAGAGCCGCAGGGTAGAAACATGTTAAAAAGGTTTTCGCTGCTGGTGCTTGGAAGCACCAGGCTGAGCTGAGCGGAACCTGGGATAAGGCGGCGCTCCCTGGCCAAACAGCTGAGCTCCGTGCGCCTGAGCTGGCAACGGAGTGGCTAAAACAGGATCCCTGCTAATGAGCTGGGATCAGTTCTTCTTGGGCAAAGAGCAGGACCAGCTCTCCAGGGGTGGAGGAGATCCTGCTGTGAGATGTGGGACTGCCTCCTCCCTCCCAGAGCCGCTCTGCCCCTGCAGGGCATGAGCCCAGCGTTCGCCAGCCAGAGCAAGTGCCCAGGACCGAGCAGACGCCCCACGGCCGGAGCAGACACCCCACGGCCATTTCACACATTTTCATACCCGTCCTTGGCCACAGCCCAGACGATAACAGCCACCGACAAAGTGCCCCTCCCTCCTGCCGGGGCCCCCAGCTCTCCCGGCAGCCGGCAGAGCCAGGCCACCCCAGCGGCAAAGGGGAGGCGGTGCCCAGGGCCACCACAGACCTCCCAGGTGTCTTCACTTCCCCAGGTCTCAGCTCTCAGGGGAACCACAAGGGTAAAGACCCCCAACACCGAGACGCTCAGACGCTGCTGTGACAGGCCACCTAGGCACCACTGGTAGGGAAGCCATCACGGTGACATCTCCAATATCAGCCTCACCGTCCTTGTGCCCAGCAGATGCTGTTGGCTCCCCAGAGACCGTGGCTGGCAGCCAGCACCGGCTCGCGGGCTGCTCCAGCTCCACCGGGCTGACGAGAGCTTCTGAGAAGCTGGGAGCTGGCTCTGAGCAGGGACTTCTTCACTTCTGCCCACAGGCTAAGGGAGGTTAGCGGGGAAGAGGGGACAGAATCGCCGTCCCACTGGCTCACTGCACCCCTGGATGCGCCAGGAGGATCACCCGGCCCCGGCCTCTGCCGTCTTGCCACGGTTCGCATCCAAATCACCTCTGGTGCACGCAGAGGTCCCCTGGAGCAGAAAGCAGAGCTCGGGTGGCATCCCGTGAGCACCTCCTTCCCAGAGCACAGACAGGGAGAGCTTCCTCAGACTCCTTCCAGTTGATGAGCGCCGAGACACCGCCTCGCTGCACTTGGTTGGGTTCTCACAGAAGCCGCCTCACGCAGCTGGAGGCTCAGAGCGGCCTCGAGCCCAAACGATACGACCTTAACGGAGACAGGGCTTCCCGGACCCACGGGCAGCTCTCAGCACATCTCTCCGCAGCGAGAAAGAGCTGCGTCCTGCCACGGCAGCGCCCAACTCCCTCGCAGCAGTTGAGGAGAACATCTACGTTCAACCACACCCTGGGGAACCCTCCGCGGCGGAAGGGAGCGCGGGGCAGCTGGGCAGGAGCTAAAACAGAGAGAATAACTCTGAGTTATGATGTTCGCTGAGCTGCTGAATCAACCTGAAGTTCAGGCCTGTTGCCAGCTCACAGCCCCGCGCTGCGGGAAGCTGGCAGCAAGGGCTGAGCACTAACCCTGCCCGCAGGCTCGGGACACGGGTACAACATCAGCCTGTGACGGCGAGATCCTCAGCAGCCAGAAAACTGCTGTAGTCGTCTGCTCGCTCCTTCCCAGGGCAGAGCTTTCAATCTGCTCTTTATTTACCAAGCAGGATTCTTTTTTTCAGGTTTTTCCAGATTTACGCTCTTGATGACAGAAGAACCAGCCTGCTTAATGATATTCCCCGAGATGAAGCTCCAGCGATTAGTCTGGAGGCAAAATGGAAAGCAGAGAACCTCGGCCACGGTTAAAGTTTCTTCTCCACCCAAGAGAGGAAGGGACGGGGAGGGAGCGGGTGGGAAGGGAAGGCAAACCAGCCCAGGCAGCTTTCCCGAGGCAGAGGAAGCCATCGCGCCCCGGTGTTGCAATATCAAACACCAGCTCCTCACACAGACCTTTGTGTCCGTAGCTCTCAAAGCGCCCCACAAATCCAGATAAAGAATTATTACCTACGCCAGACAAGTCCTGAAGCCTGGTTTCCTTCTAACGTCTCCTCCCGCCCAGCAACAAATCAAGACGCCAGTGAAGCAGTCTCCCCCTCGCCAAGGTCGGCGTGCCACCCGCGGGCGGGGGGCCGGCAGAGCCAGCGCGGGGACCCCGGCCCCGAGGGAGGGACAGGGGCCACAGGGACCTGCGGGGAGCTCTGCAGGCAGAGCCCCGGCCTCCCTGCGCCTGGGGGCCGCAAAGTGCATCTCCCTGATGCCGCTTCCCCCCATAATTATTGCTTAATTATTTATTATTGTAAATAGTGCTGCAGAATTATCCAAATAAAAAAGTTGGATTAGGTTTTGCTATTTTTTTTTTGTCTGAAACGTGGATGAAATCATGAATGGAGCCTTTCCGAGGGCCCCCGAGCGCTGGGCTGCTCCGCGACCGCAGCTCTCGGTCCGAAGCCGCTCGGCTCTGGGAGAGCCCAGGGCCAGCGACTCTCCGAGACGCCCAGCTGCATCACCCCCCAGGGAGGTCACCCACGGACGGTGCCAGGGGACACCCACGGACACGTTCCGGTAAAGCCCTTAATTCTTCTTGTCACCGCTATAAACGGACAAGCACCCACGCGAGGGGAGACGTGAAAGCAAGCGCAAGCCGGCGGCGGACGGCGGAGCCGCACACTCTCCGTCCCGCTCCACCCGCGGCTCGGATCGAAGCCCACCAAGGCCGGAGTTAAAACCAGTGCTAACTGGCGGGGCTCACCCCAGGCCTGCTGGGCTCACACCTTGCTGCTGGTGTAAGCCCAGAGGAGGGCATGGGGCTGCGCTGCCCGAGGACCGGAGCAGGCCGCAAGTCCCGACCTGCCCTGCCTAACTCCGGTCTGCGGTGCTGCCGGTACCGGGGGGCTGCCCGCACCCGGGGGTCGGCCGGTACCGGGGGGGCGGCCTGTGCCGGGGGGATGCCCGCACCTGGGGGGTGCCCGCACTGGGGTCTGCCGGTACCAGAGGGCTGCCTGCACCGGGGGGGGTGCCGGTACCAGGGGGGTGCCCGCACCCAGGGGTCGGCCCGCACCTGGGGGGTGCCCGGTACCAGGGGGGTGCCCGGTACCAGGGGATCGGCCCGCACCGGGGGGGGGTGCCCGCACCCGGGGTCGGCCCGCACCCGGGGGGTGCCCGCACCGGGGGTCGGCCCGCACCCGGGGGGTGCCGGTACCGGGGGTCGGCCCGCACCCGGGGGGTGCCGGTACCGAGCCGGGCAGGCTCCTGCCCCGCGGGCGGCGCTCGCAGCCCGGCCCCGCCGGCTCACCTCGGGCGCGGGGCTGGCCGTGCCCCGGCTCCCGCTGGCCGTGCCCCGGCTCCCGCTGGCCGCTGCTCTTCCCGCGCCGCTCCTCGGCACAGCGCGGGCTCGGCGGCTTCTCCCCGCTCCGCCGGCCGCCGCTCTCCGGCGGGGGCTCGGCCCCGGGCAGGGCAGAGCGCAGCCCCAGGACGAAGCGCTCGAAGGTGAGGTACCCGCTGGCCGGTGCCGCCCGCCGCAGCCCCTCCATCACCCCGGCGGGCAGCTCCCGGGCTTCCGCTCCCCTCCACCGGGACTCGATCTCCCGTAGGTGCACGTAACCCCGCCGCCGGTCATCCAGGATATCGAAAAGAGTCCGCAGGCTCTGCAGGAAAACCCGGGGAAGACCCTCGGTCCCGGCGGGGAGCGACCGGTCGCCTCGCTCCGGTGCCATCGCCGCCGTTCCCGAGCGTTACTCCCTGCTCCCGCCCCCCCCCGCGCTCCTATTGGTTGGTGGCGGGAGATCCCGCGTTCTCATTGGTTGGCGGCGGGCGGTCGCGCTGCCTATTGGCTGAGAGGGAGGACGGCGGTTTGAGTTCTACGCGGAGCCCTCCCCCGGCCTAGAAGTGGGGGTCCAGCCTCTCCCCTCGGCAGCATCCCCACGGGAGAGGGACCCCTGAGCGGTCCCGGGTGCTTGACGTGCCCGGTGCCACGGGAATCGAGTCCGGGCATCCCGGTGCTGCGGCTGATGGAGCCAGCAGGAGCTGGGGTAGAGGCCCAAAAGAACGCTGGACGTGGGAAAAGGAGGGGAAAAAGAATATATCAGTGTTGATAAACGTGAGAAAAACAGCGTTTTTCAGTGCTGCCCTCCTCTGCAAACGCCCTCCCTCCGACGGTGCGTCGCTGCAAAGCAGACTGCAAAGCCCCGGTGTCGCGATTCCCGTGTCACAGCCACGCGCCGGCACCTCCGGAGCCCCCATCCCGGTCTGATGCTCGTGATGCCGAGAGAAGGAGCGTCAGGAGCGAGCGTGCTGGAGAAGGGTGATGGACAGAAAGGGCCATTAGTCCCTGTCTGGGTGCTCGGGTTGTGAGGCTGCCGGGGTCATGGACACCTCCCCGTGCCACGGACACCTCCCTGGGTCATGGACACCTCCCCGTGCCATGGACATCTCTCTGTGCTACGGACACCTCCCCGTGCCACGGACACCTCCCTGGGTCATGGACACCTCCCTGTGCCATGGACGTCTCTCTGTGCCACAGATACCTCGCTGTGCCATGGATACCTTCCCATGCCACGGACACCTCCCCGTGCCACGGACACCTCTCTGTGCCATGGACACCTCACCGTGCCATGGACATCTCACTGTGCCATGTACATCTCCCTGTGCCACAGGTATTTATCTCCCTGTGCCACAGACACCGCCGTGTGCCACGGACACCTCCCCATGCCACAGACACCTCCGTTAGCCACGTACACCTCCCTGTGCCACGGACACCTCTCTGTGCCATGGACACCTCACCGTGCCATGTACATCTCCCTGTGCCACAGAAACCGCCATGTGCCACGGACACCTCCCTTTGCCACAGACACCTCCCCGTGCCATGGACATCTGTCTGTGCCATGGACACCTCCCCATGCCACGGACACCTCCTTTTGCCACGGACACCTCCCTGCGCCACGGACACCTCTCTGTGTCATGTACATCTCCCCATGCCACAGTTATCTACCTCCCTGTGCCACGGACACCTCCATTTGCCACGGACACCTCCCCGTGCCATGTGCCGGGGGTGATTTCCTTTAGCTCTGAGTGGGCTTCAAAGGGAAGGGTGGAAGACGCTTGGCCCTCAAGCCCTCCCGTCCCCGTGGCCCTTGCTGTGCTCCCCTCGCCATCAGTGTCCCTGGCCGGACTCCATCCCGGGTGTCTTCACCAGCTCGGTCCCACTCCTGGCTCCTCAGCCCCTGCTTGCCACTCTTCTCCATGGAGTTTCTCAGCCCTGCCAGGCCCAGGCTGCCAGGTCAATCACAGCAGCCTCTGAGACCCTCACCGGGCTTTTCTCTATCAGGGACCTGCTCTGGCTGTGCTAGGGCCAGGCTGCTCACAGCCTGCTTTTCTTTAAAGCATTTCTTTTCATACATTTCCCAGACCTGTCCTACCTGTTTTGAGATCTCTGCGTGGCTTAGCCGTGTTTGACTGAACAGGTTCACACCTGCGTAGGACAGAGGGAGAAGGAACCGGTGCATCACCCCTCCCCTTTCTGCCCCAGAAAATGCAGTGAATGTGACGCTGCTCAGCTCCGGTAGCATCAGTACATGGGCTGCTCTGCTCAGCAAAGGGTAAATCTGCAGGAAAATGAGTTTTTCTCTAGGTTCCTCCCACATCTCTGGGCTTGCTGGAACAGGCAGGAATAATAGGGGGAATTCAAAATGACCTGGACGTCTCTTGTCCAGTTTCCCTGCCTGGCAGGTCTGTCCCACCAGGAAAGCAATCCCGAGATACCAGCAACAGTTCCTGGTGTTGGCTGTGGCTGGTGGCTCAGCTGAAACACTCTCGCTCCTCCATGTGGAGCTTTCTGCTCCGGCAAGCGGGAGCTGGGACGCAGCTGCCCGGCGCAGCTCCGGCCTTACCGCGCTTCCCACACCGAAGTGCCCTCGGGAGGCCGCCGTGAGACAGGCCCATGTGTTCATCCTCCTCCTGGTCGGGTGAACGAGGTTAGGGAGACTTTGGAAATTCTTGGAAAAGGCTTTTTGGGGGTTTTCTTTTTTTTTTTCTCTTATTGAATAGTTTATCTTGGAGCCAGCCCAGGTTCTTCTCATTGACAGAGCCATCTTTGTTTTTTTAAATATAAACAACACAGTTACTCAGTTCTCCTTCCTCCCAGCTGCTGGGGAGCGCCAGCAGCCATTCAAACCTGGCCGAGCCGCAAGCGGTGGCACGCACGCTCTGGTCTGGTTGCACCCAAGGTGCCAGTGCCCCTCTCTGGGGAGGGCACGGGGTGGCCGATGTCCCCTGGGCGGCTGGCGGCAGGCCAGCGTGTCCCATAACCACCCCCGGGAGGAGAGGTCGCAGCAGCCGCACCGAGCCCCAGCAGGGCACTGGGGGAACAGGGTGCTGGCGGTGGAGACGGGGGCACCTTCCGACACGACGCTGACCATCTACGGGTGATGCTGGGTGACTGTGGCAGTAGATTAAGCCCCGTGCTGACTTCAGCAGCACGCAGGTCTTCACGCGTGAACCTTGACTCTGCAGAGGACACGTGGTGACTGCAGCCATGAGGTGGGCTCCTGTGCCCGTGCTCAAGCTGACGCTGTGAGCCTCTGCCGCCGTGTTCTCCTGGGGGCGAGCAAGGTCTGGTGGGCAACCAGCCGCCTGGGGGTTGGTGCCCGGCCAGCGCAGGTTACCAGGCCGTACCCAGGACCGGTTGGGCGGGGTTTGGCTAAAACCAGACCAGGAGCTGTGCAAACAACAGCCCTGATGCCAGGTTCTGGTGTTACTGCCCGATTCGTTAAGCGCAATTGGTGTTAACCCCTTCTTTCACCCCGAAGCTGAGGGGGTGCAGGGAATCGCTTCCAGTGGGGTACCAAAGTGTCAACCCAGAAACACACCCGTCCCCAGGAAACCTCTGGGCAGAGGCTAAAAACGGCGAGGGGAGCGTGGTCGGGGAGACGCAGCGGATTTTGCCTTGGGCGAGGGCTGCCTCGTTTGATCTTCCCAGCTCCGAGATGCATGGTGTTTTCCATCTTGTCGCTTACGGGGCCTCTTGAGGACACGCTCTGTTTGCTTTGGAGGGGGCCAGGCGCTTCCCACAACCTTGCTTTTCTTTCCTCCCGCCTGTTTTTTCCCCTCGGAGGGCGGGCGAGCAGGAAGCCTGGTGGCTGCTGGCAGCTCGCAGGCCGTCACGAGGGCTGGGAGAGGGGCGGTGGGCGGGAGGCTAAAATAAGCTGTCCGGGGGGGTGTGTGGTTTTATTTCCTCGCTCTGCACCGTGCCTGCGTCCGCAGAGCAAGAATTTGTGTCGGTAGGAAACGGCAGTCACTTGCGCCCAGTCTCACCCTCCCGCCCCTCCGGCTGATGGCGTCTCAGCACGATGAGTTTAAATGTAAGGAATCGTCTGGGGCTGAAATCAAAGTGTGATAGACGCTGCCAGGCCCCCCATTAGAATCCGTCAAGCCATTGCTCTGCCCTGTTATAAATGCCACCCTGCTGCTGCCGATGCGGCCAGCTATCACAGGAGCGGCTACGGGCAGCGGGCAGTACCGGTCATGCTGCAGCCAGAAACTACCCAGCCGTCCATCTCGTTCAGGGAACGACTGTAGAACCGCGTTTCTTTGGGGAATATATTGGTGGATACTTATATACTGAAGCCTGAAGCAGGGCCCTAAAAATGAGAAGCTCTGCCCCTCTCCTGGTAGCATATCTTACCCTGATGGAGCAGTGTTTGCCGTCTGTCTGTCTGCTTTCGGGGTGCTGGAGCTTTATTAATGATGGATTTTCTGTCCCACCTGCACATTTGTGTTTCCTCTGGCCCGAGCGTGCCTCCTGCCTGCTCTCGGGCCGGCCTGCCCGCTGGGTCTGCCCCAGCCTGCCCTTGGTTTTATCACTTTTCAGAAGACAATTTCTACCCACGCTGGTGTGATGGGCTGCGGAATCGGCCCTGGGGACTCAGCAGCAGGACAAACCTGCTCTGGGGGATGGCTGGGTTTGGGGGGTGGGAGCGCCTTCACCGGCAGCAGCACGATTCGCTGTGGTTCTTCGAGGAGAGCCAAGATCCCACGGCTACGAGATCCCACAGCTATGAGATCCCACAGCTATGAGATGGCATGGCCATGAGATGCCATGGCTACGAGATCCCATGGCTACGAGATGCCATGGGTACGAGATCCCACGGTGTCGTGGTTTAACCCCAGCTAGCAACTAAGCACCACGCAGCCGCTCGCTCACTCCCCCCCGGTGGGATGGGGGAGAGAATCGGAAGGGTAAAAGGGAGAGAACTCGTGGGTTGAGATAAAGGCAGTTTAATAGTTGAAGTAAAATAAAATAGAACAGTTAAACAGGTAAAGCAAAAGCTGCGCACGCAAACAAAGCAAAACAAGGAATTAATTCGCTACTTCCCATCGGCAGGCGGGTGTTCGGCCATCCCCAGGAAAGCAGGGCTCCATCACGCGTAACGGTTACTGGGGAAGACAAACGCCATTGCCCCGAATGTCCCCCCTTCCTTCTTCTTCCCCCAGCTTCTGTACTGAGCATGACGTCATATGGTATGGAATAGCCCTGTGGCCAGTCTGGGTCAGCGCCCCTGGCTGTGCCCCCTCCCAGCCCCCCATGCACCGGGCAGAGCACGGGAAGCTGAAAAGTCCTTGACCAGTGTGAGCGCTACTTAGCAACTGTTTAGCGATACTTAGCATCGACATTGTTCTCATCCTAAACCCAAAACACAGCCCCTTACTGGCTACCAAGAAGAAAATTAACTCTATCCCAGCTGAAACCAGGACACACGGCTATGAGATGCCACAGCTATGAGATGCCACAGCTATGAGATCCCACGGCTATGAGATCCCATGGCTACAAGACCCCATGGCTACGAGATGCCATGGCTATGAGATCCCATGGCTACGAGATGCCATGGCTATGAGATCCCATGGCTATGAGATGCCATGGCTATGAGATCCCACGGCTACGAGATGCCATGGCTACGAGATGCCGTGGCTATGAGATCCCGTGGCTATGAGACCCCATGGCTATGAGACCCCATGGCTATGAGATCCCATGGCTATGAGATGCCATGGCTATGAGATCCCATGGCTATGTGCTGGGGTTCCTTCAAGGCGAGGCAGCAAGGGCTGTCGGAAAATTTCTGCAGGAAAAGGCAGGGCTGGAGCTGTAAGTTGGATCTGACAGAGCCTTTTCTGATGAACAAGGGCCGACGGTTACGCAGGCGCTGTGTGCGCGGAGGGACCTGCGTCCATCCCCGCGCTGGGCAGGTGGGGCTGTGACCACGGCAGGGAGGGCTTTTGTGTGAACGGGAGCAGAGCGAGGAGTGTTTGAAACCCCCAGCCCCTGCCCAGGCCGGGGCGGCGCTGAGCCCCGTGAAAGAGGAAACAGAAGCTTTGACAACCGTCAGGGATTCTTCCTGCCCCGACTGTCACATCCGGATGGGGCAGGGAAAGCTGAAAAGTCCTTGACTTAGTGTAAGCACTGCTCAGCAACAGCTAAACCGTCAGTGTGTTATCACCTTATTCTCACCCTGAACCCGAAGCACAGCACCGCACCAGCTGCTAGGAGGAAAACCAGCTCTGTCCCAGCCGGCACCAGGACGCCGGTGCAGGAGGGTGGCCCGGCTGTGGATGTGGCCCTGGGGGAAGCGCAGCAGGGCTGAGGGCAGCGGTGGTGGCGGATGGCGGGGTCCCGGGGGCCAGGGGAGGGATCGAGGGCACCCTCAGTCAGTTTGCAGATGACACCAA
Source organism: Theristicus caerulescens (assembly GCA_020745775.1). Lineage (NCBI taxonomy): Eukaryota > Metazoa > Chordata > Aves > Pelecaniformes > Threskiornithidae > Theristicus > Theristicus caerulescens. Next base: position 12,922,465 of record CM036573.1, read on the forward strand.
GTCGGGCGGGAGCGTTGATCTGCTGGAGGGCAGGGAGGCTCTGCAGATGGACCTGGCCAGGCCCGGTCGATGGGCACAGGCCACTGTGTGAGGGGCAACAAGGCTCAGGGCCGGGTCCTGCCCTTGGGGCACAACAACCCCAGGCACCGCTGCAGGCGTGGGGAGGAGCGGCTGGGAGCTGCCCGGCGGGAAAGGACCTGGGGTGGTGGGCGACAGCGGCTGAACATGAGCCAGCAGCGTGCCCAGGTGGCCAAGAGGGCAGTGCTGGGTTAGCGGCTGGACTCGATGAGCGTAAGGGTCTTTTCCAACCCCAACGACTCCATTCTGTCCTACGAGGCCCGCGGGGCCGAGGCGGGGCCCGCTGCAGCCCGGGGCCGGCTCCGCTCCGAGGGCGGGGCCTGGCTCACGGCCCCGCTCCCGCCGCGCCCGGTGCGGCCGCGCAGAGCCGGGGCCCGCGGCGCCATGGGGCCGCCCGAGGAGGCGCGGGCGCGGCTGGCGCGGTGCGGGCAGGGCCACCTGCTCCGCTTCTGGGCCGAGCTGGGCCCGGCGGAGCGCGGGGCGCTGCTGGCGGCGCTGCCGCCGGGGCTGGGCGAGCACTGCCGGCTGGCGGCGGCGGCCGGGGCCCGGCAGCGGGGGCCGCCGGAGCGGCTGGACGGCCGGATGGAGCCGCTCCCCGCCCGGCTGCTGGGCAGCGCCCGCCGCAGCGGCCCCGCCGCGCTGGAGCGCTGGGAGGCGGAAGGTGAGCGGGGCGCCGGGGCCCGGGCCGGGGCGGGGGGGGGGCGCGGGGGCCTCGGTCCCGGCGCGGCCGGCGGGGTCCCCGGCGCGGCCCGCCCGCCCCGCGGTGCCGGGACCGCCGAGGCTCGTCCCAGAAGGCAGCCGACCGCGGGAACGGGCCTGGGCCCGGCCCCCGCCCCGCTGCGGGGTGCCCGGGGGCCCGGCGGGATCCCGGGGCTCTGCGGTGGCTCCCAGCAGCCCGCGCAGCGGCACCGGGGCTTTGGGGGGGGGGGTTGGTGTCAGGCGGGGGGAGGCGAGCGGGAGCCGGGGGCGATGGTGGGGAGAGGCGGGGGTTGTGGCTGTACCGCCGGGCCCTGACCGCGGGCCGCCCGTGGCACGGCCGGGCTGTGCAGGCGTTTCGGGGTTCAGACGTTGAATTTCCACTTCACACAGCGGCTGAGGCCGGGCAGCGCCAGGTCGGCAGGGCACGGGTAACGCCGCGCCTCGCCGGTGAAGTCCCTGGGCAGGGTGGGAGCAGGGCTTCGCGCTGCTGCTGCGGCAGGGCGCTGCATGGGGGACAGGGGTGGTCTCCCAGAGCACTTAGGGATGCGAGGGCAGGTCTCCTGCCAGCGCGGAGCCCCGTCCAGGCCGTGCCCCACGCAGCGCAGGAGGGAGATGGGGTCTGGGAGCAGAGCGGATGGGTGGTGTGGAAGAAGCCCAGGAAAGCCCAGCATCTCTGTTTTTTGGAGCCCGGTAGATGTTGGTCGTAGAATCATAGCATGCTTTGGGCTGGAAGGGACCTTTGAAGGCCACCCAGTCCATCCCCCTGCCACGGGCAGGGACATCTCCAGCCAGATCAGGGTGCTCCGAGCCCCATCCAGCCTGGCCTTGAGTGTTCCCAAGGATGGGGCAGCTACCACCTCTCTGGGCAACCCCTGCCAGTGTTTCACCGCCCTCATAATGAAAAATTTTTGCCTTGTGTTTAGTCTAAATCTCCCCTCCTTTAATTTAAAACCATCACCCCTTGTCCTGTCGTAGCAGGCGTGGCTAAAAAGTCTCTCCCCGTCTTTCTTGTAGGCCCCCTTTAAGCCCTGCAAGGCCGCACTGAGGGCTCCCCGCAGCCTCCTCTCCCCCACGCTGAGCACCCCCAGCTCTCAGCCTGTCCTCCCAGCAGAGCTGTTCCACCCTCGGACCATTGCTGGGGCCTCCTCTGGCCCCGCTCCAACAGCTCCCTGTCCTTCCCGTGCTGAGGACCCCCGAGCTGGACGCAGGGCTCCAGGGGGGTCTCCCCCGAGCGGAGCAGAGGGGCAGAATCCCCTCCCTCGCCCCGTGGCCACGCTGCGGGGGATGCAGCCCAGGAGACGGGTGGCTTTCTTTTTGATGGCTTTCCCTGGTCACAGCGCGGGCGTGTGAAAGATGGGGGAGGCAGTGGCTGGATGTGGGGTGCTGTGCTCCCCCCACAGCACCTATGGCTTACATACTGTCCTTTTTTCAAAGTGCACGCTCTATTTCATTTATTTACAAAGGTTCAGATGTGTCTCCCCTCCTTCTTTATAAAATACAACAGCACTGTTAAAAAATAATCATCATAAAAAAAGGAAGCCAGAAAAAACCAGCTGTGGTCGGAGAGACGCTCGCCTGAATTGTGACGAGCATCGGCACAGCCTTGACCCAAATCTGCCAGCAAAGAGGGGGGGATGTGTGGGCAGGGCAGTAAAAATTTCCGAACAAAAGCAAAAATAGAAGCGGGAGGGTCACAGGGCAGAGGCGCTTTTCTGCCGTGTCAGACTCCGCTGACGGGGCTGAGCGGTGATGGAGGGAGCGGGAGGAAACTGGTGACCCGGGGGCCCCGTGTGCTTGCTCCAGCCAGGGTTGCCACCGGCCGTGCTCGCATCTCCAGCCGAGCAGAGGAGGGTGTCAGCGCCCGGCCGGCACCGCGGCGGCCGCCCGGACGTAACCGGTGGGGTTTGGTAGGGGACCCGCTTGGATGCTGGTCGCTGCCTCTTGCTTGAGGGTGTCGCGGTGAGGAGGGAGGGAGCCCATAAATCCCAGAGGCAGATGGGTCTAGGCCAGGGCCGCGCAGTTCAATTAAGTTTTACCAAACTGGGTCCTTCGTCTTCCGTCCCGCCAGGCCAGCGAGGAGCCGGCGTGCCTGCCTCGTGCCGCCGCCGGCAGCAGGGGAGGGAAGGCGATCTGCGCGGGGCTGGCCTCGCTCGCCGCAAGCGACGCTTGCAGGAGTCCAGAGGGTCCGGCGTGTTTGGGACCACCGGCACCGCGCACAAGTCGCCTGGCCCTGAGGTCCGGGTGGCCCCGAGCCGCATCAGTCCTGTAGGCAGCGTTTCTTGATTTCTACCAGGAGAGGGGGACGTGGCTCTTCTGTTTCCCTCCGGTTTGTTTTTATGATCCAGTTTAATGCTGGAGATGGGAATCAGCCTTGGGTTTTATTTCCCGGAGGAGGGCAATCAGGAGGGAGACTTTGTGCCGCTGAACCCGGGCAGTGCTGGCGTGCCGCACGTCCCTGCGGACACGGCCTCATCCCCGGGAGCGTCCCCATGTCCCTGCGCGGTGTTTCCCAGCGGAGCTGGCATCGTCGGCACAGGCTTTGCAGGGACCCAGGGTCCCTGAAGGGACGCAGGGTCCGAAAGGCTCTCGTCTCCAGTGAGCTGCTGGTGGTGCTGGGAGCAGAGCGAGCAGTCCCGACCCGCTGCGCGACGTCCCCGAGGCTGCACGGCTGGCGCAGCCCTTGGCTGCGGGGTCGGGGTCCCCCCAAGCTGAGCTCCTCTGTGCTCCGTCCGTGGGCGTCCGAGCTCCCGGCAGCTCCCACCCGCAGCGCGTCCTCTGCAGACAAAGGCTGAACACCTGAAACGATGTCCCCTCCTTCCCCCTTTTTTGTGATAAAAAAATGATGGTTAAAGGAACTAGGCAACTCAAAACTTAGTCTCGGGAACACCCAGGATATTTTTTAATAGTTAAAAAAAAGCATATATCATTGTTACTGTCCCTGAGATGATAAAACTTAGCCTGGTCAGATTTGCTTTCAGAACTCAAACACAAACATCAGACGATCGCATTTTCTAGGCAGCCTTAGGGTGATGCTATGAATCAAGCACAGACGCTTTTACATCCTGTAAATGTTTTATTAATGAAATCTAAGTCTTGGGCGTGGGCCGCAGCGTAGCTCCCATTTCATCAGAGCGTCTGATGAGCCGTTCCGGTTATCTGGCTGCTCTGCAGAATTAAGGATTTTGATCTTTTTGCTTTCTTCTTCTCTTGCTGATGCGCCAGTTCAGCAGGAGAATTCAGTCTGTTCTTGCAAGATCAATCTGTTCTTCCTGCAAAATCTATTTTTGCTTTTTTACTTTCTGTGCAGAATAAGACTGACTGCAGCATTGGTGGGTATCTAACAGCCAACACATCTTCCCGTTTTTGTTTGGTTGAGCTGTTCGTATTTCATATGCTGCTGAAAATAAGGTGGATTTTTTTAAGAGGGATAAATATTTCCATTTACCGCAGGAATGTGCAGCAAGATGAGTCACTTGTTATGCACTTTAGTCGTGAATTTTAGTCGTTTTACAGTTGGGAAGTCAGAGCAGACTTACTCAGATTTTTGGGGATATTTGTTTTCATGGCGACCTAAGATCAGAAACTTGGAAGAACTCTCTGGTAGTTGTAGGGTTGCACCGTGAATACTGAGAATGCCCTAAATGATGGGAAGGAGAGTCCCCTCGCTGGGTCGTTCATGTGCGCCGTGGTCAGCCCTCCCCTGGGAACGGGGCCCCGTCAGTCTGCTGGAGTTTGGGAAGGGAAGAAGAGAACGACACGGTTGATGTTATCGGTGGTATTGCTCTGGGCTCGGGCCCGTCCCGCTTAGGTGGAGGTTTTGGTCCCCGCAGTGAGAGGCCCCTCCGGGAAGCGGGTGTGAGACGCCAAATCACCCGCGGGCAGATCCCATCCTCTTGTCACTGCGTGGAAAACTTCTGAGAACTGCCGTCTCCTCCGGGACATCCCCGTTTCAGCAGGGTGACACCAGCCCTTGAGTCGCCGCTGAGGATCGCAGCCGCTTGTGCTGGGTGCTGCATGACAAATGGGACCTCGAAGGCTTTTCCAATACCGCGTTCGCTCCAAGCTTCATCTGAGCGACGCCCCTTGGTCACAGTCTATCGCCGCACATAAACCTCTGATTTGAGATCAGTGGGATGTGGTCCGTCGCATCAGGACCAGAGCGTGCGTGTTGGCGTGAGCCCGGCGGGGATGGAGCGGGGCGAGCGCCTGGCTTGATCCGCTGGTGGATGAATCTCAGTTGTGCCCCAAAGCAGCACCCCTCGTGCTGCAGCCACTGAGACCAGCAAATGCTGAGTTCGGACCTCAGACAGCTTTGCTTTCAATCAATGTGCAATGCTTCAGCTCAAGCAGTTTCAATTCTAGATTATTTAGGGTTCTTTTAAGTGTTTTTATTGCCTGTTTGAAACAGAGCAGTCTGGAAGTGTCCCACGGGGGAATTTTTTTAGATCTTTTTTCTTTTTTTTTTCCCCTCCATAAATTCTTTCCTCCCTTAATTTTTCTTTTTCCACTGGGACGTTTTGGGTCAGGTTTGGTGGAAGGAGCCCGCCAGCCTGGCACGGCGCTGCTCCGGTGCTGCCCCGCTCACACATGCGAGGCCAAGTGGAGAAGCGCTACCTGCCCAGCCCTGCAGTAAGGCCAGGCTTAGGTAAGGCTGAGCACTAACGAGTACTGGGCTTTGCAGCCCGGGGCAGTGCCGTGTCGATGGAGGCCGTGGGTGGAGGTAGGCGATGAAGGCGCTGCAGCTGCACCCTGGCTCAGTGCCTCGCTCTGCCTGGTTGGTGCTGCCCACGCAGCGTCCCTACCTGGAGCGGTCCTGAGTGGGATGCGGTTGGGTACGTTGATTTTACGAACCACGTGCCTTAGCCTTCACCTTCAGTCCAAGGCTGTTCAGATCTTTAGAGAGCTGCAGGTTTGCTTTCCTGGGGGACTGCTGGTCTCCTTGATGCCGGAGTGCGTTTCCTTTCACGCTGCTGCCCTCGTGACCCTCCCACCTGGTGCTGTGGGGCACTGGTGTGACACAACTGGTGCAGCTGTGAACGAGCCGGGTATTTGCTTGCATCCTGAGGAGCAAGTAGCTGGAGCCAACTGGATGGAGATGTATTTCCGTCTTAGCTCCTCTGCCCAGTAGGATGTGCTCACTGGGCTTGCTGGCCTGGCACGTGGCGGTCCCGGTCTGGTGGTACTCGTTCAGCCCTGGGCGGCTGTGGCGTGGTGACATTCAGAGCCATTCCCATCGCCAGGTCTCCAGGCCCGTGTCCATCTGCTGTGGGTTTGAAATGTGGTTGGGAATCACTGGAGAGTGACTCATCCAGCGTGGTCCTTGGCCGTGGGAATGACAGCAAGTACGCCCTCGCCAGCGTTCATGGCCAAGGGCTTTTCTTTGCCCAGACACTGCTGTTTATCTTGCTTTACGAGAGGCTTATCATTGCCGTGGAGAGGCCAAGATTAAGCTTGCTCAGGGATAGACTGGCCAAGTGAGAGGCGTTCCTTGCAGAGCGGTGAATCGGCTTCCCGCGTTGGCTGAGTTCAGCAGGACCCTGACAGTTGTCATTCCTTTTCCTGGGATAAAGCAGGGGAGGGGAATGGGCAGGATCCGTGCAACCGCATCCTCGCTCGTGGTAGTGTTCCCTGCTTCAGCTACAGCCGTGACTGTCCTCTCCCTGCCCTGCTCCAGGACGGGGGTGGCTGACACAACAGAGTGACCCCAACCAAAGAGTTTGGCTTTGGTTTCTAACCGCAATCACTTTCCCTTTCTCTCCCCACTGATAATTTTGTCATTGCTGCTGACCCCTCCACTGGCCTGTGATTTCTCCCCGCTCCATCCCATGACTGTTGCTCCACGGCATGGACACAAGCAGAGGCGATGGTGGGGCTGGTCCTGGCGGGGATGTGGACTCAAGGGCCGGCTGGGAGCTGAGCACCCCCAGCCACCCTGGTGCTGAGCTGGCTGTCGGTTTGCTGAATCTCTGTGTCTGTGTGGGGAGGAGAGAGAAGGGAAAGGAGAGTGGGCTAGCAGGAGCGAAGGTTTCACCCGGGTTTGTGTTCCCCAGGGCTGTGGCTGCAGTGAGCAAAGCGCAGGTCTCGCCGCACGCTTCCCCCCTGCGCGAGTTTGCTGCCTCTGCGCCGGGCCCCGGTGCGGGGACGGCCACCATGGGGAGCCGGGAGGCCTGGAGCCGTGCTCCTGCGGCCCTTCGCTCGGGTCCTTCCCTTCCGCCACAACGGTGCCGTGCACTGGCAAACAGCCTGCTGAGCACGCGGCGGTGAGCTGTGTGCCGAGGACCGGAGCAAGTAACGGTGCTGTACCCAATACCTTAGACCCCCTGCTCTGTGCTTTAAGTCTTTTGCGATGCAAAGTTCTGTAAGGATGCAAAGGAGCCGTTAATTGCTTGTGGTTTGTTGCATAAAATTATGCTTATTTGATTTGCATCAAGCTTTGCTCTCGTATAGCTACACGTCTCGCTGTACAGCTCGCCCAGTGCTGTCGTCTGTGCCTTTTGAATTTTAAGTTTAAACCCGTTCAGGCTTCCCCCTCTATCCAAGGACCTCCTGAAACTTTGAAATCCCAAGACTTCCACCTTCAGCCCAGGCTTCCCTTTAGAGAGCTCTCCTGGTCCCCCTTGGAGCGGGAGGGTGGACTGCAGGTCTCCAGAGGTGGCTTCCAGCCAACGCTTCGGTGGCCCTGTGAGCGCGAAGGCTCGCTCCGCAGCAAAGCGATGCCAGGGCTGCGTAACCGGCTTCCTTCAGCGCGCCTGGGCGGGCATCGCCAGCCTTTTCGGAAAGGGAATATTTAGGCAGAAACATGGTGTTGCTGCTGTGGTGGGACTGAAACTTCTCAGCACGGGGAGGTCAGTAGTATTACCGCAGTGTCATGGGTGATTTCTGTCTGTTCGTATTGCTGAAAGCTAGATTTTTGAACAGAATTAAAACCAAGGCAGGTTGTTAAAGCAGCAATTGATATTTTCCCTCTATTGCTCATTTATATAGCCAATTATTTAAAGATGAGCATAAAAACAATCCTGTTTTTCTTCTAATTCAATGTCTTGGGTCCATGTGTCTTTCAGTCCAAGCCAGGAATTTTTAGTCCCAGATGTGGTTAAAAGTTGGGGGTTTGTCTCCTCCGCGGAGGCCGGGTGACGCGCGGGCTGTCCTGGAGCGCGGGGAGCAGCGGCAGGCTTGGCCGCCTGCGGTGGGCTCCTTGCGTTAGGTGGCAAAAGGCTCCGATGGCTTCTGTACAGCAGCAGAGCCGTGGCTTTTGACCTGGGCAGTCCCAGAGCTCACCGCGTTCCTGGAGGGATGCAAAGCATTCCCTAAGGCAAAGTGTTTCTCGCGGTTGTCAGTTGTTACTGTGATGCTGGCTTGAGAGACGGCAGGGATCAAAGCCACTGAATGAGCTGGGTGTTTATTGTGTGGCCTGGTTCTTCCCCAAGATTTTTTTGGTCGACAGCGGCTGAACATGAGCCAGCAGTGTGCCCAGGTGGCCCAGAGGGCCAATGGCATCCTGGCTTGTATCAGGAACGGTGTGGCCAGCAGGAGCAGGGCAGGGATCGTCCCCCTGTGCTGGGCACTGGTGAGGCCGCCCCTCGAATCCTGTGCTCAGCGTTGGGCCCCTCACCCCCAGAAGGAGCTGGAGGGGCTGGAGCGTGGGCAGAGCAGGGCAGCGAGGCTGGGGAAGGGGCTGGAGCACAAGGGTGGGGAGGGGCGGCTGGGGGAGCTGGGGGTGCTCAGCCTGGAGAAGAGGAGGCTGAGGGGAGCCCTCATCGCTCTCTGCAACTGCCTGAAAGGAGGCTGGAGCCGGGGCGGTCGGTCTCTTCTCCCCAGGAACAAGCGATGGGACGAGAGGGAACGGCCTCAAGCTGCGCCAGGGCAGGGTTAGGTTGGGGATTGGGAAAAACTCCTTCCCCAAAGGGCTGTCAGGGCCTGAGTCCCCATCCCTGGGGGGATTTAAAAGCCGGGGAGATGTGGTGCTGAGGGACATGGGTTAGTGGTGGGCTTGGCAGTGCTGGGTTAGCAGTTGGACTCGATGATCTTAAGGGTCTTTTCCAACCTTAACGATTCTATGGTTCTAAGATCTGGACTTTCCTGGTTTGTCAGGAGAAATGATATTGTTTTTAATTGGGTTGTGGGAGCTGTGGCTCCTGCCTGCTTGGCTGTGTTATTAGTCCTGACTGCAGCTGAACAGAAGCTGGAGCACAAGCACAGGTAGTTGATTAAGGCAGGTTCCAGAAATGCCCGTGCTTTACTGAAGGTGACAAGACTTCGCTGCTTTGGGATGTACAAATGTTGGTGATAAGGGATGTCTGGAGGCCTCTAGTCCAACCCCTGCCTGGAACGGGACCGTACCCAGCCGTAGGTCAGGTCACCTACGGCTTTACCAAAGTAAGCCTCGAAAACCCCAAGGGAAGGACATCCCCCACCTCTCTGGATATCTTTTCCAGTGCTGCACCACCTTCCTAGTAAAGAGGTTTTATCCTAATATCCAGTTCGAACCTCCTAAGCTGCAACTCATGGCTGTCTGCTGTTGTTACTCCGTTCGCTGCTTTAGGTGAGGAGACTGTCGCATCAAAGAGGTGAAAGGATTTTTTTAGTATTGTGTGCAGCAGGATATTTCTCTCTGAGCTGCCAGCAGTGGGCACCGAAGTGGCAGCTTCTGGCTGCTGCCTGAGCTCTGCAGAAAGGCTCAGGAGAAGAGCACGGGGTGTTGGTTGCTTTTGTGATTCTTACGTTCCCTTGGGTTTCTTTCTCCTGTTCAGGCCTGCATCAGATCTCTCAGAACAAGGTGGCAGTGCTGCTCCTGGCTGGAGGACAAGGAACGCGCCTGGGAGTGAGCTATCCCAAGGGCATGTACAATGTGGGCTTGCCCAGTGGCAAGACCTTGTATCAGATCCAAGCAGAAAGAATCCGCAAAGTGGAGCAGCTCGCTGGCCAGAGACACCACTGCAAGTGTGCCGTCCCCTGGTAGGTGACCTGGAGCCACAGACCTACTGCGCAGGGGCTTTGTGTTGCAGTCTCGCTTACGTTGTCTTCTAGAGGCACTTTGCTGGGTGCCGTGCAGAGACACGTCAGGGGAGAGCCTTTTGTCGGCAGGATTTGCGGGGCCAGCAGCTGGAGGAGGGTGCGCAGGGATGGGAAGCGGCGGGTCCGTGTCTGCAGACCCTGCCCTTGACTCACTGAGCGCCTCCCAGACTGCTGTACCGTGCTGTCTTTGTCAAGCGCAGCCCCTGACAGCACTAGAAACAGCACTTTTCAGTGCCTGTTTCAGATCCTTCACAAGAGGTTTCATCCATTTGCGCTGCGCTTTCTCAGGTTCCTGCGTGGAGGGAGAGATCGCCTAGAGCTCACCTTCCAAGGCCCTCTGCCTCCCCTTGCCCGCAATTTCTGCCGCGGCAAAAAACCTCTTCCCCTTGCGGTGGTAATTGCTTGTCATGCTCCATCTTCAGGCCACCTCCTGCTGTCGTTGTTTACAGCTGGCTGCCATCTCCTGGCTGCTCCTAGCTTTCAAAAGAGACTAGCTCTGTGCAAGGTGCAAAATATGAATTCCCTATGGGATGTGGTGGGTGAGAGAGAGGCAGGCGCTGCGGCACGCTTCTGGGAGCGTTTTCTGCTAAGTGTTCTTCGTTCGACTATGGAGAGACAACCTTTATGCAATCAGTGCCTGGTCCGAGCCGGGGTTTGGGAGGAGTGCGTACCGCAGGATGGCGTGGTGTCTCTCATTTTAACACTCTTGGCTTTCCTCCCGTTTGGGTTCCATTTGTAGTTTTGTCTTTCACTCGTGCTTTTCTTGCTCATTGCTCCGCGCCCGTTCCTACCCAGGTACATCATGACAAGCGAGTTCACGCTGGGGCCGACAGAGGAGTTCTTTGCAGAACACGACTACTTCAACCTGGATAGATCCAACGTGGTCATGTTTGAACAGAGGATGCTGCCCGCTGTCACCTTTGATGGGAAGGCCATCTTGGAGGAGAAGGGGAAAATTGCTATGGCTCCAGGTACCCCGCTGCTCACCCTTACGTGGAGCAGTGACGTAGGATGTGTCGATAATTGCCGCTAGCCACCAGCCAGCCTTGGCACACGGAGCAGTCTTTGGAGGCCAATGTTAATGCTTCTGATTAGTGTGGGGGGGTTCAGTTAGATATTTCAGGCTGGTAATCAAGAGTGTGGCAATCTCTGTTCAGTTCTTGCTGGAGATTTGCCCACGGCACGTGGGTTTTATCGAAGCCTGGGAGCACTGGCAGGATTAGGAGTGGGGCAGCTGCAGGTTAGGAACAACCTGCGTCGGCAGGGCCGTGCGTGAGGTCCCTGGGGTGCTGCCTCCCAGGGGTGAAGCTGCTGGGAGCCGAGCTCCCGTTCAGGGCTGATAGCTGGAAATGGGTAAAGAAGCAGCAAGAAGATTAACTCTTTCCAAAATGATTACAGCGTCTCACCTAGTAAAGTTTTCCTCTTCTCTTAACCTGGAGATGGTAAGAGACTCGGTGAAGGCAGCCTGGTCGGGGCCATGGCGCGGTGATGCGGTTCTGCGGCCGCAGGGGGTTTTCCTGAGCTGTCAGAGGAGGAACCGGGAAAGGGTGATCTGTCATGAACAAACGTGCAGGTGTCTTGTGCAGCTGCAGTTCAAGCCTTTAAAAAGGCATTGGGAAGTTGCGGGGGGGAAGATAAACAGAGAATAGGATTTATTTTAGTCTTTTTCTCCAGGCTGAGTTTTAAATGTCCTTTTGCTCTGCACTGGAAGAGAAGTGGTGTAACGGGCTTTTCCCACCCTCTGCGTAATGTTTTGCCCTTTACTGTTTTCCCTCTGAGGATCTTACAAGGCTTCATAAAGTCTTGTAACGCTTCTCTGTGGGGCTGGTCCCCACGGTCCCCCTCTGCAGGCGGGGGAGCTGGGGTGCGGAGGGGAACGGGCTTGCCTGAACTGCGTGGCAGAGCTGGAAATAAAACCTGGTAGCGCTGTCTCTTGGCTAGAAAGCATTCCCTGCTCTGCTGTTAGAAAAAGTGTGCTCGGGACTTTCAGCTTTTGCTCTGTTAGCTGCAAAAACCCCACAAAGTCATTAATTAACCAGGGCTTTCTCTTTTTTCTTGTGTTATAGATGGCAATGGTGGCTTATACCGTGCTTTGGTGGATAATAAGATCTTGGATGACATGAAGCAGCGTGGAATCCAGTATGTCCATGTGTACTGTGTGGACAATATCCTTGTGAAAATGGCGGATCCAGTCTTCATAGGCTTCTGTGTTTCCAAAGGGGCAGATTGTGGTGCGAAGGTGAGGCTGGGCCGTTCCCCCGTGGGGAGTTAAGCTCTGATTATGCTTGGAAGCTGCTGGCTAGGCTGGGCTTAGATGAACCGGGGTGCTCAAGCCTCCGTCCAACAGCGCTGGCTCCAAGCAGATGTAGAGCAGCCGCTTGCTGCCTGCGTTGCGTTCAGAATCCCTGCCTGTGGGTGACCTCCCCTCTTCCCAGAGCGCTGTGGAAAATAACCTTCAATTAGAGCAGGGACTGTGACTGCACAGGGAGCTGCAAACTGGATTTGCTTCCCCTTTATGCCCTGCCCTTTCCACGAAGGCACTCGGGCTATCTAGAAGCCGTATTGGACTGGGTTGTGTTTTATAAATGCACCTTTAAGTCTAATGGAGGCATTCCTTATGGCCCGCTGTGGAGGCGGGGAAAGCCAAACCGGCCTGGTTTTGTCACCCTCAAGCAGCAGGTGTCTGAGGAGAGATTTATTTTACTTTAATCATTAACAGTGTTCATGCAAACAGGAAGCTGAACTCTAATGGCTGCAAACATTTTTCATTTAATGCCAGGTCACAGTCCTTGATAAGAAAAGTGCCCCACAGTACGCCGATTTCTTTTGACTGGTTTGTCTTCTGAGCAGCTGGGGAATTAAGTGGTCGAGGTGTGGGTTTTATGCCCAGTTGTTGGGCAAAACGTGCCTCCAGGCTGCTCCGTACGCCCAGCGCTGCCCTGCCCGTGCTGGAGGATCGGCCTGTAGGATCGGTCGTACGCGGGAGTGGAATAGTGCTGGGATTTCCTTCCTCCTCGTCATAGCCCTCTGTCCTGTGGCTGCAGGTGGTGGAGAAGGCCTACCCCACAGAGCCCGTTGGCGTGGTGTGCTGCGTGGATGGGGTCTACCAGGTGGTGGAGTACAGCGAGATCAGCCTGGAGACCGCGCAGCAGCAAAGCCCCGATGGGGGACTGATGTACAGCACTGGCAACATCTGCAACCATTTCTTCACAGTGGAGTTCCTGGAGACGGTGGCCCAGTAAGTCCCAGCAGACCTGCTAGGCAGCTGTGCAGCCCAGAAATGCCTCCAAGAGTGGGTGTTGCCATTTCCCGCTCTGTAATTTCAGTTATGGGTACCTCCTGCTCTGCTCTTCACCCCTTTCTCCTCCAAATGATTCAAGACAGCTGTGTCCACTTTCTGTCAGCCCCAGCGTGCTCTCCAGGCCTTACCCAATGAAGAGGTTGTGTGCTTTGCTGTAGCTGTATTGATGGAGATACACCAGTGCATGACCTTCCCGGGCCCGCAAGGGCGAGCAGCCACGTGGGCTGCAGCGTGGTCGGTGATGCAGCCCCAGACTGAGATTTTCGATGGGAATGTCACCCATGGCATCCCTTGGGACAACAGGGGTTGGGGGAGAGGGTGAAGCTGGGGGAGGACTCTGCATCTTGGTGTTCGGAGGTGGGAACGTGATGCTGGGCATTCAGTGAGCAGCCATACGACCTTCCTGAAGAGCTTGATCCACCCTTGCGTGAGGGATCCGCTCTGCTCCATTGTCATCCCGGTCAGATAACAATTTGTGTTACCTTTTTTTATCTCTGCCTGCAATTTCAGCTCGACGCTGGGTCCTCCCTCTCCTCTTGCTTTACCCTGTCACGTCCCGCTGGTACAGGGAGTGCCGCTGGCCAGGCTGCTCCGCTCAGTGAAGCGTTTCCTGGATGTGACTTGGATCAGCTTGGAGAGGGCAACACCCACAGCAGCCGAGAGATGACCCACAGCAGTGTTAAGCCATCTGCTTCCCAGAAGCGTACTGCTTTTTTTTTCTAAGCGGGCACAAAGTAAATGAACTTGTTTATTCTCCTTTTGCAGGAAATATGAGCCGCAGCTGAGGCATCACGTAGCCATAAAGAAGGTGCCCTACATTGACGAGGAGGGAAATCTGGTAAAACCGCTAAAACCAAACGGGATAAAGCTGGAGAAGTTTGTGTTTGATGTGTTCCAGTTCTCTAAGTTAGTGGCAGACACGATTTTATTTTTTTCCTCCCCTTCTCAATGTTTGTTTGAATGACTGTAGGTTGTAACAGGCCTTGCCAGGGAGTGCGTGCTTTGTGGGTGGCTTGTTAGAAAGGCTGTTGGATCTACACCAAGCTCCAACGCAACAGTAACGCCGCAGGCTCCGAGAGGCGCGGTCGCAGGGCGCTCGGCGGCAGCCAGGCTTGCTCCGACCGCGCTCCCAGAACTGTTCGTTCCGCTGAGGATGTGTTGGCTGGCCCAGCCTCTGCCAGCCCCGTGAAAGAAAGGGAAAAAAGGAAATCGAGCGCAAAGCCAACGTTTAATACAAGCCCACGTTGGAGTATTCAGACTTGCAAAAATCGGGTCTTTCAGGATGGTGGCTTCCATGGCAACTGCAGCTCTGGTTACGTTTTCGGGGCGCGCTACGCCAGGGCTCAGCTCACAGCCTCCGCGCTCGGAAAACAGGTCGCTTAAGCACCGTGGGGCCAAGTTACTGTTGCTGTGGGAACTGGCAGTGTTGACTTGCCAAGCTCTAAAACATAGCCGAGCGCGCTGTGCCATCGTGTTAGCGCAGTCAGGGGTACTTTGTGTTTAGGGAACGGGGGATTTTAATAATTCAGGAATTTAACAGAAGTGTTCTTATAAAACCTATTTTCCAGGGTCTCGAATTCAGCAGTAAAGATTCTGGTTTAGGCTTAAATAAATAGCAAAAAGGGACCTCAGACAAACTGAATTATCTTTGTTTGGGGATATATTTTTCTTTTTAGAGGATTTGCTTTAGGTTTGAACCGGTCTCCGTTTCCTGATATGCGTTCAGTAAAGAAGTATCATAGCAAAGGCAAAACCAGCGTGATGGCAACAGTGCCGCGTTCTGCGCTTTGAAAGGACTCCTTTGCCAGCAGTGATTCCTTGTGCTTTTTTAATAATGCAAAACCAGCTCGGCAGCTGCTCTTCACACGTGAAATACTGAAACGCACAGAGGCTGCTGTGGGATTTTTTAATTTGCATTCCCATTTCTGGTAAACAGCTGTACTTAACATTCAACTGTGAATCCTCCCACGTTGCTTGTTCATCCCTGGGAGCTGGTGTCCTCAGCTGATCCTTGCCTGCAGACTCGCAAGTGGAGTGGCCATTTCTTGGAGCAGGGGTGCGGCGCTCTGGAGCGAGCCGCGCAGCTCGGCGCTGTGTCTGAGCTTCGGGCATCGCTGCTCTCGCCATCCTGCCGTGCCCTTAGCTGAGACTTTTTGTCCACGAGTCTCCTACTGCCTGGAGAGGCTTCTGTGGGATCTTTTTCTTTCCCTCTCGCCTGTGCGCAGCTCTGGAGGGTTGTGAGGCTGCTGTTATGTTCCCACAGAGCCTGGGCTGGGTGTGTTTTTCCATCGTACGGCCCTGGTACTTCGTTGCTCTTCAGATGGGAGGTGGGCTTTCCTTAGCTTGGCTGCCCCAGGCTGCATACCTCGCTGCTCCCTAAAATATGTATGAGCCTTTCCCCATGAAAGTTGTTGTTGCACCAGCAGGACTGATGGCTAGCTTTGTTTTTCATTATCATTGTTTTCTCCCCTTTGCCGGTAGGAATTTTGTGGCATTTGAAGTTTTGAGAGAAGAGGAGTTCGCGCCACTAAAAAATGCAGACACGGCTGACAAAGACACTCCCACCACCGCTCGGCAAGCCCTCCTGGCCCAGCATTACCGCTGGGCCCTCAAGGCTGGGGCCAGATTTCTGGATGAAAATGGTTGCAGGATACCAGAGAAACTCAGGTACGAACCTCTGTGACCTTCTCCGCAGCTTCTCTGCCTGTGGCTGCCCAGCCGTGCCGGCTAGCTAGCGGCATGTACTGTGCTGGACAAACCCGGGCATTAGTTAGGATCACGGGGTGACTCGGCGTGGTTTTCGTTCAGCTGGGCTTTTCTGAACATGCAGAGTGATGTCTGCTACAGCTCCTGCTCCATCACTGCTTGTGGGAGCTCTAGACAGTCATGCACGGTGCTCTGGGCTTTGTCCCTGGCAGAGATTCCTGCCCTTGGGGTCGTGAGTTGACTCCTCCTAGAGCAACTCCTTACCCAAGGGCAACCTTTTCCATCATTCTGGGAGCCAGCCCAAGGAATTGTAATTTGTAGTCCTCACCAGCTCTTCTGAATATGGCTCCAGTGCTTAAAGCCCAGCAATATTCTCAGGTGGGCCCAAGGATCAGCTATTACAGCCATTACCAATGCAGATATGTGCTGCATCACGGTGAATGGGAAGCTGGTTTTACTCTGTGGGGCTATTACTGCATCAGCTCATAGTTTAATAAACCCATCATGAGCTGTTCGTTTGACCTGAAAAGCACCTCTATAAAAGCAATGTTCTTGTTTTGATGAGAAATATTTGGGACCTGCTAATTCCCTTTTATTTTCACACTTCGTGTTCCAATAATGTCTAGTGCATGTGAATATAACAAATGCCTTACCCTTCTGGATATCCTGTTCTTGATGATCTTTCGAAGATGCGCTGTTTTTTAAGCATAGCGAGAAGTTCATCCTGTGTTCTCTTCTCTAGTCTCTCCGGAACCGAAGATCCTCCGGCTGTGTGTGAGATTTCTCCGTTAGTGTCTTACTTTGGAGAGGTGAGAATAACTATCTGTGGAGGTAGTTTTAAGAGAGTGCAGGTACGCATCTGATTTCCTTCCAAAGACAGGGGATTTCTTTAGCCCGGCCTTGCTGAGAAGTGGTAAGACCAAGGGAACTAGGACTTGGGCTCTGTGTTAGTTCGTGGTTCCACTATGGTTTACTCTTCAGCAGTTTGTTCACTCTCAGTTTTAGCCATCTGTAAAACGAGATTTGCAGCGAGGCTGCACAGTTTCATTGAGACTCACAAATACTTTGAGATCTTCTGAATGAAAAGTGCAGAATATTCGAATTACAAAACGCATGGGGTCACTGTATCCGGCTGTACGCTAAGTTGTGCCCCCTCTCACAGGGAGTGAATACTGAATGAGAAGTGCGATACCTGCGTTGGCTTTAGAGAAACCACGTCTTAGAACAGATTTCTCAAGTTTGTCCCTCTGAAAATAACTGGTCCTGGGAAAGCTGCTTCCATTTAGTAGTGAGAAGAGGACAGGCGGGGTGAGAAATAGTGGATTGCAGGAGGATACGTGGGCGCTGTGGGGAAGGGCGTTCATAAAGCTTTACATCTTCGCTAGGTGTCCGCGTGCAGGTAGCGAACTCATCGCAGGCGATGCACTGTGAGAACAAAATGAAAACAAAGCAATTTAAGTTGACTTTTCTTTGCTAGGATTATTCTAATGTGAGTTAAGGACACACCTTCCCGTGCCTCCCCCTCCCCAAGACGCTGGTTTCTGAGGTCCGTTGGTTTATGGTTCATCGGTGCCTCTCCTTCACGAACCCCAGGCTTGGGGCTGAGACGCTTTCCGTCTCTGTCACTGGGGAAATTGTTGCTGTTGTCTGTCCTTCCCGTGACCGTTTAACTTTGGGTAGTCAGTCGTTCTTTGAGGATGTTATATAGGCTTAAAAGTAGTGCAGGTAACCAGTCTGGTGCATTTACGACCTAACGGTGCTGTTTTCGCACGTTCTCAGGGTCTGGAGGCGTACATGAAGAACAAAGACTTCCCTTCTCCCTTTGTACTCGATGAAAACAAAGGGGAGATGCTAGGAAATTCTTGAAGAGGAGGGAGGCCTTTCCCCCTCAAATCAGGTGTCTGTCAGATCCATTGTAAGAACTGACATTACTCAAATGTCAGTATGAAGTGCATTATAAAAAAAAAAAAAATTGCTTCGCAGTATCGGATCGATGCCAAATCCTTGCAGCAGTTGTGTTTACACACACGTGCGTGCTCGCCCGTTCTGTTTGGTAACTTTGAAGGCTATGCCTTTTACCTCAGTCTGTTTTGTAGACTTGGATGTGAATGAAGATTAATACCTTCCGGGTACCAAACATTTTATATTTCTTACTTGCTGTGCATACGAATATGTAACAGAGCCAGTCAGGGCCTAATAAATCAGCTTTGCATTCAAGAAGATTAAATCTCTTCAGTGCCTTGTTAGGTGTCTTGTTTGTGCTGGTGGGGTTGGGCTTGGGGTTTTTTTTTGGTTTTGTTTTTAAATTGTGTGCGCAGCTGAAGAATCAGTGTGATCCGTCTTTTCCCTGATCCTGTGCTGGTTTGAAGATCCAATTCGGCAATTGCATCCTCTAAGCTGACCAGACGGCGGAGGCTGCTGCAGGCAGGGGTGTCGCTGTGCGTAAGCGGTGCTCGAGGTTTGGACTCCAGAGCAGGACAGAGGAGTTTGTCTATCTAGGCTGGCTGGTGCCGTTCCAAGAAAACATAATACGCAGTTTAGACTGATTGCTCTTGACAGCTGTAGTGACCTCGGGGTTTTTTAATTCAAAAAAAGAGAAAGATGATGAGAATTTTTTTCACAACAACCCTCTGCTCTTCCTGTCTATAACAAACGTTTATTTTACTTTTCGTTTTTCTGTTTAACGTATACCACATCCCTCAAAGGGGACTCTAAATTTTAAAGTACCTGAAAGTAATAAGAGGAACAAATCCTGATGGTAGAATTTAATGCTTAACCAAAACCAAAAAAAAGACTTAATCCCAGCTTAACCAGTGTGCACAGTAAAACACCAGCCTCTGCTTCTACAGTTTCTGGCCAGGTAGTTTTCCAGCACTCTTTCACTTATGAAATCATTCTTTAGATGCCTTCCTTTTAAATATATTTCTAACCATAGTAAGTGTCAGCTAATTAAGGACGCTAATTGCCAGAACATATGTAGCATGTGAATTGGGCCCTGGCCGCGGGATGCCGGGGTGGCCGTGACTCACAAACGGTCCCGTTCAGCCCCTGGACGCTGCCGCGGCGAGCTCGTGCCGGGCGGGCGCCTGCCTGCGCCGAGCGCCCCGAGTCGTCTCGCCCTTCGTGAGGACGCTTCAGGTGCGCTGCTGGGGGCCGCCGCTCGAGGAGCGCCCTGTGCTCTTCCCCTAAACCGGGTGGGAAGGAAGGTGGTGAGGAAGATGCCTCAGCTGGAATCTGATTGCATGCATCTGCTTCTGCTGAGGAATTGCTGATGCCATTTTATTAAGCGTAAATCTTTTAAATAACTTAGGTGGCTGGCTGTAATTCCTGACGTGAAGCTGTATTCAGAATGTTGGGGAAGTATAAAAATGGCTTCGGGAGTAAATACAGTTTGTAAGCAGGCTCACGTTTTCCAAAGAAAGCATCTAAATGTCAGTGGCAGCGTTTTCAGGTATAAACTGTCTCTGCATGCAGGTACTGAGCCTTTTGCACATGCAGACCAGCTAATGACAGTTCCGATTACCTCATTTTGCCTGTGCAGCCAGGAAATCCCATTTTTAGCATAAATTAAGCATTTGTCCTTGACAGTTCTGTAATTTTTTTCACGGTGTTTCTATGGGTCATTCCATTCCTGTCAGTCAAGTGTTATATCTGAGAACAAATGGTGTTGTACCTTTGTGAGTATTGCTTGTCGATTCAGGCACACGCTCGTTTTAAATTGCACTGCGCTATAAAGAAAGGATTTTTCTTTTGCTCTTTCTAAAGTGCTTTCTCTTTTGAAACTTCAGTTCCCGTGTGCTTTAATCATGTGTACACTGTGCTGCTGAAATGGTTTTTAGAGGTTGTTTTCAAGGAGAAGCTGAATTAGAATGCCGAAGGCCTTGTCTGTTGGGTTTTTTTCTACGACTCCTCACATTTTAAACTGGAACAGAGGAAGAATTTTGAGAGAACTTTTTTTTAAAAAAAAAAAACCAACCTGTCCAGTATGTAACAAAGTAATTCCGGTATGCATTATGAAATGAAAAAAGTACCTGAAACAAAGGGAGGCCCCGTAGTACTCCAGAAACGTTTGGACACCTAAGAATTTTTATAATAAAGCTGTTACTGTGATTTCCATGTGTCTGTCCGTGTTTCTTGTTCATGAGGAAAATGCACTTGTTGTCCTTGTCCCTCCACGTCATGGCTGTTGTCACCGCAGCTGCAGGACCCTGAGACGGCGTCGCTGGCGGCGCGGTGGGAGGCAGCAGCGCCCACGCTTCCGATGAACGGGGGCGGTGGAGCTCAGCAGAGGGTGATTCCTGAAGGGCTGTGACATGGCGGGATGTATTCTTTCATCAGAAAACAGAAGACTCTGTTCTTGCCTGCAATCCTGTTTATTTTTTTTTTCCCCAAGCTTTTCAACTCAGTTTACCGAGGGGAGGGAGTTTAATTGTGGGTGGTGTGTGTTTTTCTTTTATTTAAAGTAGATTTGAGTGAGCTGGGTCTGAGTCAGGCTGTCACAGCTGCTGTGTAGGTAATGAGCACTCGCTGTGGTGCAACTTTGCCTGGCAATGGGAAGCCAAGCAACTTTTTAAACAGGGCTCTATTTATAGAAGAATCAGTGGAACTTCAGGGGAAGTCAGGAATTTTTCACAAGTGACAGACTGTCCTCGCTTCTGGGAGTGAAGTGCTGAACCAGCAAAGGTCAGCAGCAGATAGTCTTCCTTTCCTCTTTCACCCCGCGTTTCTCTCTTGGCACCCATGTGAAGGCTGCTGGGATTTTTAATGTGTTTTTAAGCTACATGAATCAGTCGTTTTCTGGGAGAGGAAGATAAATACTAAAAATGAACGCATGCTTCAGGCTTCGGTTAAATTGCTCCTCCGCTTGTTTATGTGAAGTGCTCATACCTACCAGAATTGTTTGCTTGCTTAGTTTTTTTAATCATGAAATGCTCAGAAAAACACCCAATTTCCAGTTTTATCTGGAAATCTAGTGCGAGGTGGATTCCAAATTTAAGGGCTCAAATGATGCATGGTAACTGAATAGTTAGGCACAGCTGAAGGTGAATTCAGGGCCAGCACTTACAGCAGTCGTCCGTGGCTGCTTCAACACTTGCTTTGTCCTGTTGGGACTACGAACCTGCTAGAGAAGCACTGGTTATTGCAAACCCCCAGCCATGCCGTGGCTCTGAACGGGTATTTCACTGAACAGCGCTCTTCCCCGCTCCTCCGCGCCCACCGATAACGTCCCTCCTCCGCCCCAGCCCAGAGGCAGAGAACAATTTGCGCAGGGAGCGACGAAGGGCTGGGGCTCTGTGGAGAAGCAGGCGAGGGAAGGAATTGTGTGGGACAAGTGGATCCTGCTGAGTACCAAAATCCAGTGCCAGACCTTGTGGAAGGGCTTATTTACACAACCGCTTAAGTTGCTTTTCTCACACGCGTCCTCTCACAGATTTCAGGTGCCTGCGCAGGCCTGTGCGCGTGGGATGCAGAGGGTGAGGGACGCCGGCTGTCAGAGATGTCTCCGGGGCTCTCGCTGGCAGGTGCCGATGCCATTAGACGTGACTCTTCCCTGGCAGTCGGCAGCGGTTTGGGGTTTCCCTTCGCTGTGCTCGCCCTCCTGGCGCGCTGGCAGGAGCAGCGATGGCGTCTGGTGCATCCTTCTCTCGCCGGGGCGCGGGGGCTGCTGCGCGGCCGGTGCCGCGGCCGTGCCGGAGCGCGGCTCTCCGAGCTGGATGGGCTCCGTGGCGGGGAGCGCGCAGGCCCTTCTGCCGGTTGTTGAGCTGATTTTCCTGATGACCTCCCCATGCGCGTTTCCATTTACGTTTCTTTCAGGCCAATATTTCTGTGAGCGGTCTCTGTATTATGTCGGAGGAAAAGCGAGGGCTCCCAGCCTCTCCTTACGCCTCCTTTCCCGCCCGGGCAGCCGAAGCCCTGTCTGGGCAGGGCCTGGCTACGCGGCGAGAGCGGAGAAAGCCAGGGCCAGCACGGGGAAGGAGCCGAAGGAATTCAGCCCCGAGACACCCCCAGCCCCTGCCCGAAAGAGGCGCCGGTGCCGCGATGGCTGCTGGCTTTGGACCAAGCCCACGCCGAGCGCCGCGGCACCGCCGGCGGCTGCTGCGGGCGGGCGGCGCTGGGCCCCCGCGGCACCGGTGCGGGCCGCGGCTGCCGCCTCCGTGCCCGCGGTGGGGAGGACGAGCCCCACGCCCCCTCCCCGCCGCCCCGGGCCCGCCCCGGCCGCCCGCGGCGGGGCCCTGCGGCCGCCGTTGCTAGGGCGCGGCGCGGCTGTTGCTAGGGGCGCCATAGAGTCCCGGAAGTGCTCTGGGGCTAGAGCGGCACCCGGAAGCGGCCGCTCCGTCCCGCGCCGCGCTGGGAGGCGCGGGGTGATGGCGGGCGGCGGGCGGGCGGGCTGCGGCCCCTGAGGCGCCGCCATGTACTCGGCTGCCGCCGCCGCCTCGCCGCCGCGACGGGACTTCATCTCCGTCACCCTCAGCCCGGAGGAGGCGGTGGGGGCCGGCGGCTACAATAACAGCAAGGCCTGGAGGCGGCGCTCCTGCTGGCGGGTGAGGGCGGGCTCTGAGGGGACCCGGGCCGCGGGGGGCTGCGGGCCGCCAGGGCCGGGCCCGGCCTGGAGCCCGTGGGGAGCCGGTGGTGGCGGTCCCCCCGAGCCGGGTGCGGGGGCACCTGGCGATGAGGGAGCCTGTTGGGCTGTAGGGAGTGGGCAATGAGGGGCGGCCCTGGGCTTGGGTGCAGCTGGACTGGGGGGCCTGGCCTGGGACCCCCCGTTCCCAGCGGGGGAGGGGGCCTGAGCTGTGGGCGCTGGCGCTGGGGACCGCCTGGGCTTTGGGGAGGGGCGGCCCCGGCCGGGGGCTCTGAGAGGAGCCGTCTGCGGGTGGCAGCTCCCCGCCTGGTGGGGGTTTGTGGGGCGCAGGCTGGTTGAGGCTGCCCTCAGTCATATCTTAATTAATTTTTGTGAACAAAGCTGGGGCGGGGGGACGTGGTGTGCGTTTGGGGGGAATCCTGCCCTCTGCTCGTGGGCATCTGGGGGGCACCGCTGCGCTCTCCGGGCAGGAGCGGGGGGGTGAGGTTTGGTCTTGGTGCCTTTTCTCCCTGTTTTAGGGCTTGAAGGGGGAGCCCCGTCCTCTGCCCTAGGAGGGCAAAGGGAGCAGTTCTGCTTTCTGCGGGAAGGCTGAGTGCGAGAAGAGGGGTCTCCAGCAGGATGGTGTGGAAGCGACCGTCTTGTCTGCTTGGGAGCACGGAGTGGGCAGGCAGCTTTACCGGGGGTGGGAAGGTGTGAGTCAAAGGGGCAAGATAACGCGTGCTGCAGATAGGAGATGAGGTGTAGGCACCCATAGAGGCTTTACAGGTGGTCAGATGAAGCATATGAAGAACTTGTTCAGGGACACAGTATGGCAGCTTCTCTCTTATTACAGCTAGGGACATGTGGGGGTAGGGCAGAAGATATTTCACCCTGCCTTTTATCCTTATTCTTTGTCAGCAAAAAAAAGTAAGACGGTGGTGAATGCCCTCCTGTATTCTTGTGCCTCCTTCCTGCCCATCCCCAGACACCACAGTCACTGCCTCTTTTCCCATCCTACCCTGAAGAAACACAGGGCTGCTGGGTTTCAAGCATCCTTCTGCAGCTGGGAGACGATGACATGGCTGGCCGTGCAGGTAGAGCCGAAGGCGAAGGGCTTGGATCAGCATCTTGTGAGCGTAGGGAAGGGCGTACAGGATCGCTGTACTGTCAGCAGCGCGGGAGGAAAACAGGAAACCCGTGCTGTGGGGCTCGGCGGTGCGAGCGCACGGACAGTTCTCCACTGAAACCTTTGCAGCCTCTGGTTGTTGTTAAGAGGACGAGGACTACGGGAATGCTGTGGGGTGTAGTGTGGTTTGTAGGAAACTCCGTGTTGTTCCCAAGCGTAGCATTGGCACTGAAGCACCCTCTCTGTACGCCACAACCAGTAATCGGGAGCAAAATGCTGCTCTGGTGAATTTTGATAGGACTGTTAGAAAACTAACAAAATGGTAATTTAGCAGTTAAACATTAACTCCAACTGCTCTCTCTCTAAATGGAGGAAACTTCTCTCTCAGGCTAATGTAGCGTTTGCTGTCTGACTTTGACTGATTTTGTTGTATATACTTTAGTTCTGAAAACACATTTTTGCCCAGGACTGAACTTGAAAACATCGTGGCTTTGTCTTGCTTGTTGTTCTGTTGGTTTACTTCATTTTCATCTTGCTGCGGGTTGGTGACTCCGCGGTGGCAGGACCTGTTCCGTGTGACAGTTCCACATGCGTTTGTCAGAGGCAGGGTGCCTGGCTTTTCTTGTCCAGCGACTGGTGCTTAGCTTGTTTTGAGCCTTTCTTTGCTGCAGTAACATTTTTGAGTTTTCCTACCGCTTCCTTCTGTTTCGTATTGTGTGTGTATGTTCTGCAGTACCTCCCCGGCCAGAAGGGAGGAAGGAGGCTTTCGGCTTATTTCCCGGTTGATACCTGGCCAGATGCACAGGTCAGCCAGCGAAGGCTGTGATGAAAGTCAGCGCGCTGTGGGTGATGCTCTCTGGGAATCTCGGCGCTTGGCAGCCTCTGAGGTTCTTGCAGCAAGTGGCTCTGATGTTTCTCTGAGCCTGCTGTGCCATATGCTAGCACGTTATATTTCTATTTTCTCTGTCGTCAAAGAAAATAAGCAGTGGATGTCTGCAGTTGGAAACAGAGGGTAAAATTAAACCTACTCAGTTTTGCATTTCTTGCTCTGAATGAAACCGATAAGAGTTTATTTTTGACCGAGTAGGTTCTTAATGTCGGGCTAAATATTCTTCCTCTTACTTATTTTCTCTCCTAAAGAAATGGAAGCAGCTGTCTCGACTCCAGCGGAGCGTAATTCTCTTCCTGTTTGCCTTCTTGGCCGTCTGCGGAGTCATTTCATACACAAGCATGGGGGAACCGTGGAAAAGTACGTGTTCTGTAGAGCTCGGAATTACCGGAATGTGGTGTGTTATATTTAAGGATTGTTGTAGTTCTTATAACTAGTTTTAATCTTTATTGACAATGACCGGGTGTACCCGTTAAAGCGCAGTTGTGAGATGGTTTTGTGTGACATGTTTCAATGACTTGTTTCTGCTTAATCAGAAATATTTTTCATATGCCTTTTCCTCATTTATCTTGACTAGAGCAACGTTTTGTTTTAGTTGATTAAGATTTGGAGGCTGTGAGTGTTTTGGGTTTGGTTTTTTTTCTTTTATTATGTTTGTATGTAGATGTCTGTAACCCAAACCTAAACAGTAGGATAAGATAATCCTCTCTTGGTTTTGATTGTCCATCAGATAAGAAATTCCAAGCTTTGCTACAATACAAAGGCATGTTTACCTTTGATAGTATCTTACTGCCTGTATCGAGAAGCTAAAATAATAGTAATTAAAAAAACACATGTGCCTTTTAGCAGCCTCCTTGTACATTAGGGAGAGTGCTAATGCCAAAGGACACTTTGTATCTAACAATCTGTGTGTGTTCATCCATGTTTGTGAATGGAAACACTTTTTGGAGGTGCATCTCCTATGTGAATGCTGCAAACTGTTATACATTTCTAGCTGGAGCCTAAACTGTCGATTCCTTGTGCTGAGCAGTTTTGTGTGTCTAGGCCTAACAAACAAATCGTTGGATGATCAGAGAACAGAACCACAAATTCCTGGATTAAAGCTGGCGAATCCAGCCGTTCTACCGGCACCCCAGAAAGCAGATGCCAACCGTGGAGACTACCCAGAGCTTTCCCCGCAGGTACTATGAGAAGACATGAGTTTTATAAAGCTACCAAAGAGTTTGTGAAAGCTGCAGATAGTGCTTGGTTCCAACAGTTGTTGAGGAGAAAGGCGTTATAACTTGCAATAAAAGCCTGCTCTGGGTGGAACGCTCTCCTCTCAGGAAGGGCTTTGGTGTAGTATTTCTTGCCTTTACCTTTTTTATTTGTGTGTTCAGTATACTATTTCTTAATCACTGCTATACCTAGGAGTGCCAGGGCTTTAGGTCACAGTGACCTCTTACTGGAGGCTTCACTTTCCTGCTATGATTGATTTGTTTGGACCTGGAGTGCTCTGGGTGTCAGTCTTGCTGTTGAGAGGAGCCTAAATAGTCATGGCTGAACACGAGATGTAGGATACAGTCAGTGTCACGCTGAACTGGAATAGCTTTTCTGGTAGCTGGAAAAATAGCAGCAAACAGAACAGATCTTAGTAGGTTTTGAAGGGTTACATTTGGGAAAGAAACATGAACTGACTGCCTGGATTAGTGGAGCAGAGGAACCCTGGTTACTGTGTTGCTCTTCATGTATTTACCTCATGAATTTGGGCATTTCCAGTGAATGAACATGAAATTTTGTATTAAATCTTTCCCTCATCGTGCACAAATGTGCATGTATTACTGTATAGTAATTCTTGGTATTATCCAACACTGGCATTGTGTAAGCTTTTCTTTGGCGTGCTTTTTGCTAATTCTAATAAAAATTTACTGTGCCTAGTAAAATGGAATCGAATATCTTTACAATCCTTCGGCAGTGCCTTCTGTTAAATTAATATCTGGTAGCATAGAGGTAGTTTAAATAAATAAATAAAAGTAATTTATCAGTGTAAACTTAAGAACTGGATAATTTTACCAAAAGTTTAAAACAAACAAAAACCCAAGGTCTTTAGCATACCTTCTATTCAGGGCAGAACTTGCATGCTGATACGATATCAAAGTAAGATTTATCTGAAGTTATGTTTAACACTGGAATGCTGTTGATTTATGGTTTGAAATTTTACCATCTCTGCAACGTACCAAGCACATCTGTTTTTTTTCCTTTATTTTCTCAGAAGCCGCCAAAACCGCCTCATGTTCGGCGTGGTCCTTCCAATCTTCAGATCAAGCCGCCACGGAGGGATGTGAGACTGAAGCCCCGACATGATTCCAGCAGGGTTGAGGAAGAGCCGGTCCAGGCTGATAAAGAAGAGAAAACAGAGAAATCCGTTATCAGGTAGAAATGTTTCCAGCAAGTTACAGTGCTCCCCCCCTCGCCCCCGCCAAGATCCGTTGGATGTTGGAGTGAGAACTGTAAGGGCTTTTTGCTGTCTGTGTCTGAGGTTGACTTCTTTCCTTGCATATATTTGTTCTCAGGTCTGGCCTGGCAGCTGTTGATATTGCTAGGCTGATTTATTTAATTTCGATGAAAGTGCAGCTTTTCTGTTTTTACTGTTTGCGTCGCAGAACTGCAGGGGATTTGGAGCCCTACGAGGCTCTCTGTATTTCTGATGCACTTAGACACTCGTAAGGCTCAGGAGAATTCTCAGTGTCTGTAGGTTTCCGCTCTTTGTTTTGGAATAAATATTAATGTGCCAGTACCAATGCAATAATACTGTCACAAGTGTCTGTCCTGGGCCAGGCTTGGAAAATTACACCAGTGTCCGTGTTGGTTAGGGGTAGGATGCCGCTGAACACAGGAAGCCCAAGTTGAACTGGCAGAAGCCGTAGGCGTGTACGTAGTTGTGTGCAGGTAACTGTACAAGATATGCTTACTCCTTTCTTACAAAAGATTAATCACACAGTTCAAAGACCCCTTATGCAGATATAGTAATATCTTTTACAGAGGGTCTATGCTGCTATGATTATATTTATACTGTTATTCCCTAAGATATTGATTGAAATATTTTGACTTGGGAATAACTGAAGGGATGTAACTTGGATATAGAAAAGGCTACTACCAGTTCTGCAGAGGTTCTTAAGAGTTGGAACACTCGGCTTGGCTTGTTTATATGTTTGTGTCCTTCTCAGCACCGGCACAGCTGAGCTGATGATAGCACCAGAACTGTGCCTGCAGCAGCATTTTGGCTGTCGGTATCGCCTGAAATCTCTCAGAATGACTTGAAGTGTTTTATTCCTGTGCTTACGCTGTAACTTGTAGAGTTAAACGGGTGGTAACAGGAAGACTTAGGAGAGCAATGAAAGCATAGTGAAGACTAGTTACAAATTTAAAGAATGAAAGTGAGAAATGAAATGATGGGATTTAGGTAAGTCATAAGGTATGCTGACGGTAAACACTGCAAGCTTTAAAGGTGCTGTAAGCCTGCTTCCCTTAGGAGGCATATCATGAACTCAAATCTATACATTAAACAGCGTGGTTGAGATTGTTTGATCTTGATATGAACTTGGCTTGACTTGAAGTCCATTCTGAAAGACTTCTCCTTCAGGAGACTCTTAATAAAAACCTGTGAAAACTGATTTATGCATCTGTGGTGGCAGGGAAGGCTTGTGAACCCCTTGGTAGTAAAGCAAGTACTGTAAGCGGCTAGTGCTTTGTGCTCATTCATGATTTTTTGATGATCATCATTTGTGTGGTGCTATTTAGTGTTAGTGGCTCCTACGGTCATTTCAGAACTGGTAGATAACAAAATGCTTCTAATGCAGGTGTTCCAATGCAGCATTCTCAGGTGTTTTAATTCTTTTTAGAAGTTCTTTATTAAATTCCATTGCCAAGATATTTAATGGAATTCCAAGAGCCTGTAAGACACGTTTCTTAATCCCGTAAAATTTCTCTGGTAGAAATTACTTTCTTTGACCAGAAAAATTATCTAGTGGACAACATAGTTATTTTGATCCTTGGTACAAAATCCAACTCCTGTTTTCTCACAATACTTTGATAAAAAGGAAATGCAGAGACAAGTCTCACTCATTTGCATGACTTTCTGTGATCAAATTAAGTCTTAATTACAATCCCTTGTACTTGCAGCTGGAGAGGAGCAGTGATAGAACCTGACCAAAGCACTGAACCTCCATCCAGTAAAATAAAGGAACCAGAAAAACCTTCATCTGTGGAAGCTGAGGACCAGAAGGAGCCAGGTAAATAGCACAGTTAATGATACTTCTATTTCTGTTCACTTTTATGGTTGAAGTTGTGCAATTCCTCCCCACACACATCTATTTTCTTTTTTTATTTTAATTAAAGGAAACAAAAAGCGTAGGAAGGATTATTTACCTAGAACATCCAAGCCTTTCAGTGTCCTTATTCCACCATGACGGCCTTCACGCTTATTAGCCTTCAGAATGTGAAAATAAATTTTAGTGACAAATCTTGGAAATACCGCCTCTGGCAGGAGGCAGACATTCCCCTTTTCTCCAGGAAAGGGCAGTCTAAGCAGAGAGGGCTTGCATGGGACAGCTTCCTTTTCCAGCAGCGGGTTTTCCTTCTGTTCTGCAAATACAGGGAAAGTGACTTCCTCCCTGAATTAAACTGAACTATTTTTGAGGCTCACCAGAAAGCTGTAGGAGTTGTTTTTGCAGTTGCTGTCCTTGTGGAGTGAAGAACCTGTTGTTCTGCTTTCTGGGCTCATACGAGGAAGTGCTGATACGATAAACGTGGCGTGTTACAATGTGATGTATGTGGCTTTTGCTAGCTTAAGATATATGGGGTTAGTTACGCTGCTTGGTGTTTCCCACTCTAGAAATGTTTGTTTATAATTTTGCAAAATTTCAGCTAATGGGCTTGACATTTTTCATGTTGGATGTGCAATGTAAGCTCAACTTCAGGGCAAATTGCAAGCAAAAATTTCAGGAGAACCATGGAAAAAGACATGGCTTTGCCCAAGATGGAAAATATAAATTTTCCTTCTTTTTTGTATTAAATGAAAAGTTCAAGAGAAATCATTTTGTATAACTGATTTTAAATTTCGCAGAAAGCAGTGAATGAGACAGGGAAGATGAAGAAAAAATGGTATGTGGTAAATCAGCTGAGGAGTGTATTGTTAAGCATGCGTATTCAGCAGCTGAATTACAGTTGATTTCAGCAATCTCAATTCTGCTATTTCCTGACTTTCAGGTATTTGAGCTTTAGCGATACTCATCTAACAACTGTGCATGTGATTATTTTAATGTTTTATTTGCACAAGTGACTTTTTTTTTTTGCCAGGGAGAGATCTCTCTCCCCACCTGGCTGAATTGCTGACCAGAAACATTGACTGGTTATTCCACAGAGGAAAGGCTGTACCGAAACGAATAATCTGAGGATGGTTTTTCCATTACACTGAGCATTTAGTTTGGCAGAAAGTTTATTTTGGGTAGAAGGCAGCAAAATGGTGTTTGGTATAGCTGCACAACTCCCCTGCAGAAGTCTTGAGCAAGGTGCTGGTTTCCTTTTGCAGTGCCCATAAACGAACGTCAGATGGCTGTGATAGAAGCCTTCCGCCATGCGTGGAAAGGATACAAGGATTTTGCCTGGGGCCATGACGAGCTGAAGCCGTTGTCCAAGTCCTACAGCGAGTGGTTTGGACTTGGGCTTACCTTAATTGACGCCTTGGATACCATGTGGATTTTAGGCTTAAAAGAAGGTGATTTTTTTTTTTTTTCCTCCTCCATTTTTTCCCTGTAAAATAATTCCTTATTTTCTATTCAGGCAGTGCATGTTCAGAGTTCTTTGAGGGGAACATTTATTACGTGCGGTCAATAAGTTTAGTTTTCCTGTGAGGGTATATGCATATATATATATAACCAATATGTATAAAAAGAAATATTAAAAAAACCCCAACTATATTAAAGGACACCATTTTTCTTGGACTAGAATTTTGAGCTAGAAAAAAAAATACTGCGCTGTTACATATAACAATGGATATATCTGCTAGAAACTGAGGAATGTCTTAATAGGCCTCCCGATTTTTGTTTCTGCACTAAAACCCTAGTGCTATCTTTGTGCCGTTATACAGCCACTGTAGGAGTCCTGCCCATCGGTCTTGGGTAGTTAGCCTGAAAGCTCCTCGGTTGGGTTTTAGCACATCTAATATCGGTATTTCACATCTGGATTTAAGAAGGTTGTTTCTGTAGGGCATCAATGGATGGGGAAGGGGAGTGTTCGTTACCTCCTTCCGGAACTGCTCTGCTGCCTGTGTTTTTTCACAGATCTTCTGGAAGTGACTGTTTCAGAAAACTTTCAAACAGATTTTAAAAACTGAGCCAAAAATTCTGCAATTCTGTTGCAAAAAGCTTGCTTAATCAGTATTTAAGATTTGTTTGGGGTTTTTTTGTGGTGCAGGGTTTTTTAGTGGTATTTAAATATTTCTGGAACTGTATCTGTTTGACCTTGGTAGATAGCCACCTTTGTAAACTTGTCAATCGTGCGATTTTTTGTGTCAAGATAGGAAGAACAGAGCTGCTAGCAAGGGGACAATAAACAGTGAAAGTCTTTCATGGTTCTGTCTCTTCTACCTTTGAAGTCTGTGTAAAATATTAAATCAAACGAAAACTCCGTATCATGTGTTTGCAGCTCTAGGCCTGAGCAGGCTATCTTGACGTTTCATCAAGTTGACAGCGCGCTGCTTTTTTTTCCATAAAAAATTAATTGTGAACTGCATAGAGCTTTTAAACTAAATCATTAGTAATTTAGATGTGTTGAAAATGGCTTCTTGGTGAAGGCTTCTTCATATTTTATAGCAGTTCTTTTGCTGATTGCCTTAGAAAGCTCCTGGGGTTTCTTCTCAACAACAAATGCTGTATAAATGAAAGCTCTCTTTGAGGTTTCCAGTCTGTCTTACGGGCTGATGAATGCGAACGCTTCTGTGCAAGAGGACCTTACCTTTCCTATTGCGCTGCTAGACAGTGCTAACATCTGACAGCAGAGATTTTTCTGTGGTTCTGCTCAGTCTACCCAACGTCCAAGACGTTTTTTCTCGTGAGGACACAGAGGCATCCTTTTGCTTTAGAGTTACTCTGCTGTGGAATACCTTCCCTTTCTGGGAAACTGGTTGTTCTTCTGTGCCTGCTCACAAGCAGGAGTTCCTGGAGGGTGTGAGATGGTTTGAGATAGCTCAGGCCTCTACCAGTGAAGGCTAAGCTAGATTGCAAGAGCAGTCATTGAGTCATGCTGCTGCTAAGCTGACTGTTGAATCTAAAAAGGCTTTTTTTACATTCCTTTTTGAATTAGTAGTGTGATAAACAACCGGTTTTGTTTCTGGGGAAAAAACTGCAGACTGTCGGGATTTTATGGGTTAAGTGCTGAAGCAGGAGGCAGGCTGCCCAGGACAGTGCTAGACGAAAGGCGTTAATGGCTGTTAACTGAGAATGTTATCTGTTATCTTGGTAGATAACAGCTTTGGTTTAAAAAGATTTAATTAAAAATGTTCAGAAGGCCTTTGTGGAAGTGTAACTAATTGTCTGACAAGTCAAATGGAAGGACTTTAAAGATCTCAATTTCTGGGCTATTTTAATAAAGCATTCCTCAATTTCTTCTTTTTCTTTTTTTTAGACTATTAGGAACTTTTTATTTTGCTGGGTATTTCTGTCTGTATGCGTCTGTGGTGCATGCTGAATAAGAATTAAGCTGATGATAGTCAAACTTCTCCCAGCACATGCTCTGCATTTTAGTTTTCCAGCTAAAATGATCTCTGTAGACAGATACAATACCTGTCATGGATACATGGAGTGCTAATGTCTCTAGCCTAGTTGTTGGACCATGCCAGAAGTTCCTAACTGAACTACCTTTTATGCCTTGCAGAATTTGAAGAAGCAAGAAAATGGGTAGCAAACGATTTAGTATTTGATAAAAATGTGGATGTGAACCTTTTTGAGAGCACTATTCGTATCCTGGGGGGCTTGCTGAGCACCTACCATCTCTCCGGAGACAGCCTCTTCCTGGAAAAAGCTGTGAGTGACTCGTCTTACAGAGGAGACCCGACTGTGTGTTCCATATTGGGCAAAGTTGAGGGAAGATCCATCAGAAAGTTAAATGTTGCTGTTTTTTAACAGCTCCATATCTGAAGTGGTGGGAAGGGGATTTACCATTAATCTTTTAAGCCTGTGCTGCTTTCTGCTCTCTGGATAACCTCAGAGCCTTGCTGTGTTTTGTCCTGTATGCCTGTTCTTCTGTTGATGAAGAGCTGACCGTAATAAAGTTCATGAAACAAAAGAGGAAAGAAATGGTTGACAAAGAGCAATAGCTGTCTTCTGTCTCCCTTTCTGCGTGTCTTAACAGCATCAGCCACCTCTTTAGATTAGCTAGATGCGGTCAATGACTTCAGAATTACATCACGTTGCATTGCAGACTCAAATGAGGCACGCAATACTAGGAGCAAGGTGGAAACTCTGTAGTCATTACTGTGAATAAATCCACGGCTCTTTTTAATTCTTGGCTTTCTTGCACCATCTAAAGCTAAGCTGCTACTCTCTTTTTCTGTCTGCTTGGTGAAAGAAAATCTAAAGCAGAGCGTGTGTGTGTATATTTATTTTTTGTTTTGTTTGTTGTTTTGTCCTGTGCTCTTGGGTTTTCTTTAGAAAGACATTGGGAACAGGCTGATGCCAGCATTCAAGACCCCCTCCAAGATACCATATTCTGATGTCAACATTGGCCGGGGCACTGCCCACCCGCCTCGCTGGACATCCGACAGCACTGTGGCAGAGGTGACCAGTATTCAGCTGGAGTTTAGGGAGCTCTCTCGTCTCACTGGAGATGAGAAATTCCAGGTATGGAAGAATCAGTCGGCATTTTTCTCTTTTTTTCCACCTCTCTACAGCTCCACCACTGACTCTCCATCAATACACGTGGTCTCTGTAGTCTCTAAGTGATGTTAAATGAGTTGTGAAACTCTAGATGAGGGAAGGGAAAGAAAAAAAGGAATTCCTATTATTTTCTTAAATACCAAAAAGTAGTAGTGGAGGTGAATAATTATTTTTCTCCCTCAGAAACAGCTTTTGATTTAAAAAAACCCAAAAAACCCACAACCAAAAAAACCCAATAAAACCAAACCACAACAAAACCAAAGCAAACACCACCCCCACCTTCCCCACCCTCCCCGGTTTTTATCACTGACATTTTTGTTTGACACTAGGTTGTCAGATTGTGAAAAAATGTTAAGCTAAACTGGGGACTCTGAAACTGCCTTGCGTAATGTTGTCAGGATTCTGTGCGCAGTTTCCTGATGCCATTATCTAAATGCAAAGAACAAAACCTCGGTGTTGCCATCCAAGGAACTCAAATGCGACTCGTAGATAAGGGTCTGACAGCAGGTCACACTATAAGGAAAGGTTAGTTGAAATAAAAAGAATTCCAGAGAAAAGAGTATTTTCCACTCTTTTTGTTTGGCGATGTTGTTTTATTGTTTTAAACTGTATTCACAGCTCAAGTTTTGAAGATTGCAGTTACTTAAAGAAGTTTTAGCTATTGTGTGATTCATGTAGTTGTTATTTTAGCTGGACTTCTACTTTGCAAATATGCGTAAGTCAGATCACGGTCCCGTGCCATAGTACTGGCTTTTGAGTGGGCTTACTTGAAGGAAAGGAAAGAGTTATAATTATTTCAGAGTACTTGAATGTGTCCAGAACACCATGTTTGGAGAGTCAGCAAGTTTGAAATCCTGTATTTAAGGTACTGCGCGAGCTGAACTTGATGTCCCTGATGCTAATTTGAGGAAGAGCAGTTAAAGATTTGTTATCGGCCTGAAGTTACTAGCCACAGTTTTATGCACCATTTATACCTGTAATTTACATTTGCTATTTTCTTTCTTCTAGAAAGCTGTAGATGAGGTGATGAAGCACGTTCACACCCTCTCAGGGAAAAATGACGGACTAGTGCCTATGTTCATAAATACCAATAGCGGGCAGTTCACTCACTTGGGTGTCTATACTCTGGGAGCCAGAGCTGACAGCTACTACGAGTATTTGCTCAAGCAATGGATTCAGGGTGGGAAAAAAGAAAACGAGTAAGTTCTTTCCACTTCTCATATCGGGGTGAGAATTTTGTGAGCTGTAAAACTTTCTGTTGTAGTTTGAGTTTGCTGCTTAAAGAAAAATAATGTGTGTGCCTAACAGACGACTGAAAATATTGCTGCTTTTCTAAGCAAGCTAAGCAAGCGAGAGGGACCTGTGGTAACTTGATGTGAAAAGAGCATGAGAGTTAGGCTTAATCTCAAAACCTCTCCTCCTGAGAAAACTTTCCTTCCTCAGCACATCAGGTGTGAGGAGTGTTACAGACAGAAGAGAATTAAGGCTTTGCAGTAAATATCGAGCGTAATTAGACACTTCTGAAATACTGATGATACTTCATTTCGCCAGCGATGTCTGCGTTTTCTCTGGGTTTGTTAGGGAAGGGTGAATCCTACAAGATGGTGGAGGTGGGAGATTTAATCCGTAAGGAATAACTTTTCTTAGAAGAGGAGACTGTGTAAAGTTTGTGTAGACTTCGCTTTAGGTCTCTTATCTGCACTGGATAAGTGGAACAGAATGTTTGCAAGGAGCAGAGGAATTAGAGGTGTTGGAAAAGAAGGTTTCCTCCAAAACAAGACAAAAAATCCAAGCAGTTTTTGTCTGCTTGTAACCTAATTATGTTGGACTTGTTCATGTCGAGGGATTTAATGCATACAGAGTGACAATGTGTCTCTGAGGCATTTCTTTATATCAGAGCAGGTGCATCACTACAAAGAAAGTCTGCATCCCTGCTTTTTCCAAGCCGTACCTCCCTGTAAACAGAACCATTGTCTTTGGGGCCATGAACGATGGCATTTGGTGGGCCTCAAAATGGAATTATTCAACAGGGTTTTTTTCCACATAAAAGTACTTTGAAACAAGGGAAATTCCAATTAAATACTGTGAAACAGTGTTTCACAATGAGTGTGGTCAAACGTTGGAAAAGATTGCTCCAAGTCATTGAATCTCCATCTGTGGATGGAGATACTACTACATCTTTGGATGGAGATACTAAAAAATTGTTTGGATAAGCCCTCAGGCAATCTGATCTAATTGAATCTGCTTCAGAGCAGAGGGTTGAAGTAGAGACCTCCAAGAGGTCCTTGCCAGCCTAGATTTTCTGTGATTTCAGTTACTGTATTTATAAGGATTCCTGAAATAAAATCTGGTTACTGCCTAGAAACAGAGTTGGGGGTATGTTTTCTTTAATACCTAAATTGACTTTCCAAGTAAACCCAATATTGCTACATGGTAGCGATACCTAATTAATGTCCAGTTGATGGTGACTTTGACATTTTCTTGTCAGTTTTCACATTTGGTTAAATATTGTTCTTCAGACTGAAATAACAGTCCCCAAAAGGATTGTGCTGAACATCAGCTCTGATTAAATGTGTTCTGACTGCGTGTGTGTGAGCCAACTGGGAATGATTTTAATTCACAGGCTGTTGGAAGACTATATGAGAGCCATAGAAGGAGTGAAAAAGCATCTTCTTCAGAGATCACAACCCAAGAAGCTCACTTTTGTCGGAGAGCTTGCTCATGGCCATTTCAGTGCCAAGATGGTAAGAAGTACAACTGCATTTAAAACAACAACAAAAGAAAAGAGAAAAACCACCACCAAAAAAAAAATAACATCAACATATAGACAGGCGAATGCAAAGTTTCTGTGCTGTCTTGCCCTCTTCCCCCTCCAAAGGAAAAAAACCAACCAACCAACCAAAAAGAAGCCAAGCCTATCAATATAGCCAGTGTGATGGCAGTACTGAGTAGCTAGTTTGGAGATACTAGTCTCACCTGTGCAAACCAGGGGCCTTCTCTTTGAGTTACTCTAGGAAATCCATTTACGTTCCTGTAAGACTGAACATTTTGGTGCTGGAGTGAAATTTTCTTTCTCTTTTTTTCTGTTTTGGTCATACAATTCCAGTGCCCGCAACTGTTGAGGCAGTGCCTATTTTATGTATTATTTATTTTCCATAATTCAAAAATATATGTGGACACTTGCACACCTGGCTTTTCAGATTTACTACCAAAGAAGCAGGTGATCTAATATGGTGTTACTGGGTCAAAAAAAACCCTGATCATTTTGGAGGGTTCTGTCCATTCATGACATTTGTTTCTTTTCCTCCATGTAGGGTTATTGAGTAAAACAGTACGCTGTTTGCTGTAGGGAAAATTGATCTTAACTCCCTGCTCTTAATTTGTGCAGCCATACTCTTTAAAATGCATTTTAAGATCTTTCAGTTAAAGATCTCATGCAAGTGCAGGTATTGTGTGTGTGTGTGGCTTTTTTTTAAGACAGGTGGTTTATTATTAATGTATGTGTAGCCTTATGCATACTTTCTCGATACCTGAAGTGAGCTTTAGTGAATTCTGTGACTTCTTTGCTTCCTTGATGTAGTCTTTTTGAGATGTTCAGTCCTGTTTTTCAGCGTGTGCTTCTTGCACGTGAATTTCCCAAAGCCTTTCCAAACCTGCTGTGAGCGAGACCGGAGCCTGGGTTTTGGGTAGAGGGGGCTCCCTCATCCCAAGATATGATAGGATTGAATTCAGACAGATGAATTTGGCTTAGATTGCTGCATGTGTCAGCACACTTGCTTCTGTTCCAGGGAGTCAGAGTTTTGGTATTCAATCAATTATTATCGGGTGAAAGGCTTGACAGGTATCTTACCCTGGCCAACTGGAGAGGTGGGGGATGTTCGTCTCCTGTGTCTCTGTTGACCTTCACCACCCTCAACCATTTCCTTTAGGACTGGACAAAGCTTTTAAAGGTCCATGCAGGTGCTGCTTGTGCACCAGAGTGTTTTTACTGTGTTTTTGGGTGATGAGACCTGAGCTTTCAGTCTGAATGGTAAGACTCATTTGAAATTCCTTATGTGGCATTAATCTGTAATTCTTACATTCACAATATCAGTGGTGGATTGGCCCCTGAAGGAGGACAATCAATCTTGTATTGCAAATTGAATTGTGCTGGAGATGACTTTTGGGCATTTTATACAATGTTTTCTGATGTGTTCTTCAACTGACTTTGACAATTGAGCTTTCTTGGAAAGTTAACTAAATTAATCTTGATTGTTTACAAATTTTGCACAGTTCTTGAGGTAATACCACTCCTCTTGTCCTTTGAACAAATTGCTGTAACAAGTGAAAGCTAAGAAAGAAATGTCCCTGCAGTCCTTTCATTGCTGCTGCTTTGTCTTGGGGAAAGCAAGCAGGAACACTCTTCACGCATCACCTTCAGGTGCCCCTCTTCCATACGTACACGAAGAGCCAGAGGTGTTTTGTTCAGGGTGCCTGGTATCTGGCATTCGGCTGGCTGTAAGCAAGAGAGTAAGTCTAGGAGAGCTGGTGCTGGGCCTGGGAGCCAGCTGTATCCCAGGCTCCCTAGAAAAATGGTGCTCTTGCATCTTCGGTGCTCTATAGACGTGAGGGGTAATAGCTTTTTGTTACCCCAAATACCAAAGTTGCAGGAAAGGGGCAAGCTTTCGGGCAGAAGTATGAGTGAAAGCTTACTGGTGTTTTCCAGTTGTATCAGTGGATCTAATCATCTCTGCAGATGTTCTCTCTCTTACAATAATGCTAAGGGGATTATTTCAGATTGATGAAAATCTCCTTCAGCTGACCTCTCCCCCTTCTCCAAAGCTTTGTTTTCTGTGGCTGACTCCCATCTCTGCTCCATTTTAAGTTTAAAATTAAATTCAGATGATCAGTTTGTCCCGTATGTTGTCCCTTTAGGTGTTTCTATTGAGAAACCTTGAGGTGATTCTGCTCACCCCCCTTCATGAGTTGGTATGAAATGTATACTTCTGGTAAACCAAAAGACGCTCTTCCCCCTTGCCCTGAGCCGAGACTTTTTTTTTTTTCCCCCCAAAAAACTTCATGTAAAAACACACAGTCTTGTACATTTTCCAAATTAGTGAAGTCTCTGTAATAGTGCTGCCTGCCTCATGCTACATTACATCAGCTCGTTAAAAACTTACCCTCAAGTTCTTGGTACCTGAAATGTGTTTTGAAGAAGAGAAGGGGGGGGCGGGGGGGAAAGACACACACATAGGGACACAGAGAGGCACGCACACACACGCAACTACCTGTTTGTTGTGTAATTTTTTCCCCAGTAAGAGTTGTCTTGTCTTGCAGGATCACTTGGTTTGCTTTTTGCCTGGTACTTTGGCACTGGGAGCTCACAATGGATTGACTGCCGATCACATGAAATTGGCTGAAGCCCTCATAGAAACCTGTTACCAGATGTATGCTCAAGTAGAGACAGGCCTGAGTCCGGAGATCGTGCACTTCAATCTTCATGCACAAAAGGGCCACAAAGATGTGGAAATCAAGGTGAAGAGATAGCTGGCCTGAACTGTAATTCAATGATTCCTCTGTCTCTCTCTTCTGCTGTTGAAACTCCCAGCTGGATACTGGTGATGTGCTCTGGTGTGGAGCAGCTTGTTCTTTTGCTACCTTGCTTTCTAGGTGTACCCTAGCCTTTGTTTTTAATTACCCCCGTAGTGTATTTAGCAGCTGGGTTATGCATAATAAACTCTTTGGGGTAGATGGAGATGGGAATCACTGTTTTTCTTCCTGCATGTGTCCTTGAGGAAATTCCCTGTCTGAATTCTTGCCTTTTTTTCTCTTGCAGCCTGCAGACAGGCACAACTTACTGCGACCAGAAACTGTGGAAAGCCTTTTTTATATGTACAGATTCACTGGTGATAAGAAATACCAAGACTGGGGCTGGGAAATCTTGCAGAACTTCAATAAATACACACGGGTAAGGTCAGCTTATAATGACCTTGTTCTGTCAGGACTGTATTCGCTCACTTGCTCTCTAACAAGAACTTTGGAAACCTACTGTCTTTCAAGGGTCATCAGATACCTGTGGGGAAATTCATGAGAACACACAGAAAAATGCAGTTCATGCAGCGCCTTACAGTTTGAGATACGTTACTTAGTACGTTCAGGGAAAGAACTTGTATTGCACTGATTAAAAAGTAAAATGCAGAAGCTGTATGCAGACTGCCAAAGTGTCTCTACGTCTTCTTGGAAGCTGTTAGAATCTGCTGCGATCTTTTTTAGAACTCAGAAGCTGAGAAGGACCTGGCTGGGTTGAAAGAACCCTTTGGTTGAAGTTGCCAAAAAAAAAAATTGCCACAAAATGGCATTAATGCTTTAATAGAGGGGTTTTTGTATTCATTCCGACACCAGTGCTCACAGAGATATCGCTCTGATATGCTGTAAAAGCGTGGCCTAGATGCCAGTGGCCACTAAATATCCATGGTCTGTTCCTAAGAGAATAGGTACGGTACTTTGACCAGCTCTAATGTAGAAATTGCACTAGTTATTTCTGTACGTTTGTCCAGAAACTTCAGGGGGACGTTCTTTGTGTCACCTCCTTAAAGTAAGCATAAATGGACATTTTGCTTCATTTTATCCTTGTGGTTTCTTTTAAAATGCAGTGAGATTTGTTTCATAACTGAAGTTTTATATGTAAATGAAAAACAAGTATGAAGTGAAAAACATGCTGATCTGTTTGTTAAGACTTATTTTCTCCAAATGCATCTGGATGTTAAGAAGTGAAAATAATTTATTTTAGATTATCGAAATATACAAAATTTCTGCTTTTTTTTTTTTTTGGCACAGGTTCCTACAGGTGGTTATACTTCCATTAACAACGTCCAGAATCCCAGTAATCCAGAGCCACGAGATAAGATGGAGAGCTTCTTCCTTGGGGAAACACTCAAATACATGTTTCTGCTGTTTTCAGATGACATAGACTTAATCAACCTTGACAAATACGTATTTAACACAGAAGCTCATCCGCTCCCGATCTGGGTGCCAGCGTAGACTGGGTGTCAGTAGACCTTCCAATGGTGGCATTTTTATCTTCAAGTCACTTTACTTTTCAGGGTTTGAGGAGAGATGCTCTATTGCACCTTTTTTTGGCTTAAAACAAACAAAACCTTTGGGAAAGCATCTCTGGTTTGGAGAAGTCATGTCAGTCTTAAATCTAATCCCTGGTTCTGGGATGGACAAGCTGTGCCATACTAAGCTGGTTTTCCTGGTATTGAGGATGAGGTTCAGAGAATAATCGTAGCGTGGACCATGACATTCACGGGGCTCTGGTGAACCAGAACTCACTTATGTCAGTCTTACTAAATGCTCATTAAATATCGGGAATGCAGCGGGTTGTCTTACAGCACAGGCTTGTCCCTGGAGAGAAGGAATAAGCCTACAGGTTTCTGGTTTATTCTGGACTCGCCGAAACACTGGGTTACAGCACCATTCCTTCATAAGAGCGTATAGTGTTTCGGGTGGTAAGTGGAATAAACGAAGAACTGTAACGTTGTCCCAGGCAGAAGCAAAGCTGTCAGTATTGCTACTGATACTCTGATCTCATTCCAAACTACCGAGCTATGCTGCGTCACGGTAGAAGAAGGAAGTGGCAGCAAAGCATCTTGTACAGTGTCTTAGTTTTATAGAGCACTTTGAACAATCTGTTCAAGCTGTGGCTGAAACGAATGATGGAAGAGAATTTGCTGCTGGTTTGGCTCAAAGTGGTATATAATTTTGTAGAGGTATTGCAGTTTTTTAACTTATCTGCAGGAATGCAGGAGATAATGTGAAACGCAAGTGAAACTACACGTGCATTTTATATATTATTTGCATCAGTTAGACTCAGGTATTCTGACTGAAAGCTGCTTTGTGAGGTTGGGCACTGGGAAAGCTTGTGAGCACATTAGGTATAATTTGAAGTCAGCCTCCTTCCGTCCCTTCCTGTCCAGACATTGCATTGTAAGGTGTTTGTTGACTCAAAACAAGCTTACAGCTGTACAGCAAAGTTCATGTTATTCATCATTTTTGGACTGTGGAGACATTTTCAATTTTTTTTTTTACTTAGGAGTACTTTGGGTAGAAGTATTTTCATTAGTAGTATTAAAAGCAGACAGTCTAAATGTATTACAACAATTCCTGGGCCCAGTAGAATCAGTGCACTCTGTTCAGTTGCTTGAAGACAAAGCAGACCCAGGTTTTTTTAAGAATCTTACGGGAGCCCTGGGATCTTTCATTTTTATATGTGCAAATAGCTTTTAAAACATGAATTTGGAAATTGGCTTTCTATAGTGCTTTTCCTTTTGGTTTTGTAGCTACTTGGACAGTCCTGTATTCTCAGATAAGTTCTCCGAAATGTGCTTGTTCATATCTCTTACAGAGGTTGTTCTCACCAAAATGTCCTTTCCCCTCGCGTTAACGGGAGCGGCGGGAGGTACGCAGGTGCGTGGTAGCGACAGCGAGGTACAGTCCCCTCTAAATCCAGGGCTGCTAAGCAGAACTAATTAAATCTGACTGTAATGGTTAATTTTCCAGTGGCTGAGGGGGGTATGTCTATTTTATAGTATTTGTAGCCTTTGATTTGTAAAGTAAGATGCATCTTTATTTGTTTTATGCTGATCAGTTCTGTTTGCTGGAGTCAGAAGTTACCCTTGGGACCACTGTTAAGTCTTTTAAAGCATATTTATCATTCCGTGTACTAATGATGGCTTATGGAAATGGAGAAATTTTACAATTTTATTTAAATGCACCTTTTTCTGTCATCAGAGGGACCCTGGGATGTGCAAGACATGACAAGTTTGTGCAGAATGTTAATGTTCCTCCAGTTCACGTGCCACCAGTAACCCTGGAAATTAGTTTCTCACTTACGCGTGCAGTGGAATCCAGTAGCTGTAGCCTTTGTCCGCACAACTGATTTGCTCCTGAGATGTTTGTTTTCTTTGACATAACAGCAAAGAAGGAAAACACTGTTGAAATGTGGGAGGAAACACCTTCAGTGTTTTGTTTGTGGAGCAGGTTCGTGTTTCTGGGGAGCTGAGCTTTCGCTAAAAGCTGAAGGCTTAAAACTGGAGATTAAAAAAAAAGAACAAACGCAGGTACGTTCAGCGAGACTGCCCAGGTCCTACTGACTTGTGTCGCTTTGGCCTCGTGCCTTCGACTGAAGCTAGTATTGAACTCTTAATGACTGCTATGGATTGTAAAAGTTCAGAGTTTGGCGTTTCGCCTCTACACAGCCCTACTGAGGAAACAGAGATTTCTTAGAAAGTGGAATACACAAAAATGCTCACCAAAAGTCTTCTGTTGTTGAAGTCTTACACTAGTCTTAATATAATCGACTCTACAAATGGGATTGTGGGAGTCTGTGTTATAATTTTTTTGCCTTACGATTGGCTTGAGAGCAAGAATCTGTTTCGTAATGAGTTGGAGGAGAGAAGAATAAATCGTCACTTTCCCAAACACACTTCTTGTCTTTTAGCTGAGCCTCTTGGTCCAACTGATTTCTTTTCTAGCTAATTCTTCCTGGGAATCTGGATCTCTGCAAAGTGTGGCTTTACTGTCCTCGTCCTTTCAATCTGAGGGTAAGATCGTTCAGCTCTTTGAGAACAAATGCTTGTTTCAGACTCCTATATCGCATGTGAAATGGCACAAACCTAAATAATCTGATAAGAGCTCATCTGCTTCTTCCTGCTCTTTTGCAAAGGTCACTTTAATTGCTTATTTATTTTTACTTCCTTAACGTAACAGTTGTGTCAGATCAGTCTGAGCTTCACAGCCCACCTCAGTTCCACTGTGTGCTCCCCCAGCACAACAGGAGCTTTGCACGTCTTTGAAAAGTTTTCTTTCGAGCACTCTGTGGTTCTTTGAACCAAAGCCTTACCTGCAGGGTCTGTAATCCACGTTGGTGTTTCAACGTTCATACGCTTCTGATGCTCAAGTCGAATGTTGCGGAAAGGCCATCTCTTCAGCCAGTGATTCTGTCCTTTTGCACAAAGAGCTGCCTTGGTTTCCCTCCAAGAGCTTGAGTGCCTTGTCTAATTAAAATAAAACAAAAACCCCCAGTCCCATCCAGCTATGCTGTTCACTTATACCATCACCGAGGAGCAGAAATGGGCACGGGCAGAGCCACGGAGTGCTGCACAGCTCTAGGACTGGGAAGTCTCACACTCCGGGCTTTAAGCCACAGCTCGGAAAAAAATACATATGTGTTTGCTGAAAGAAAAGTCAACAGATGGATGGGGCCACAGCGAGCATCTCATCTCTGAACCTTTGGGAACCGAAGTCTCGCTACGGATCTTAGAAACTGGCAGTTTTGCCAGGTCCACGGTACTGGCTGACTGGCTTTCCGTTAGCAAGGTTTTCAGCGTTACACGGCAAGCTCAGAGACAGCTGTGTTTGCTCCTCCGCATATTGGGCAAAGAATCCGCATTGTTTCCTGTTCTGTACCAGCGTGAGATCGCAGTGATGAGGGATGCGGACAGCATAGGTTTTTGCAGCTAACACCTTTACACAGTTTCGGGGATTTCTCCTGCCCTTTAAGACTGCTTCCTTTCAGCTGTGCGCTCCTAGAAATAACCCTCCAGGCGATTCGGCTCCCGATTTCCAGTGCCGCAGTCAGTATATTTAACAAGACCAGTAAAACTGACGTGCCAGGGTGGCTCCGCGATGCTGCCTGGCAAGCTTGTTGCTTCAGCAGAAGGGTTAAGAGTTTCCTGACTTTTTTTTGGGGAAGAATGGCTTGGGGGTTTTTTGTCTCCGAAGCATTGCTAGAGCTTACTGTCCAAGTCTGGAGGCCTCAGCTTCCACTAAAAACCAACCCCGCGTTCTTCAGAAACGGATGACTTGTGCTTGCCAGGAAAACCTCCTGATTTACATCATCGGTTTTCAAGCTCTGACTTAAAGGCACCTGACCAGAGAGACACTTCTTACTGTTTCGTGCCATGTTCCCCTCTTGGTCATGCTCCTCATGCTGGTACGTGATGATTGAATAAAGAAGCCTTTTCTCAACAACCCCGCTGGTTCGGGTCTTAAACCAGCGTGGGGGCTGCACCGCAGGTGGTGCTCTGGGTCGCTCCCTGCTTGCATTCCACCTTCGTGTTCCGCCACAAGCAGCATTCCCAGGAGGAGCGGTGACTGCTGCGGGTGGGCTTTTCCCTGCAGCTCGGAGAGCACCACCCAGCCAGGGTTTCCCACTTAGATCCCGTTCTTCCTTGCCCAAGGCTTCAAAACGTTACGGATGTTTGTGGCACCAGCTTCAGACTTCTGCCACGGTTTCTGAAGCCGGCTTTTGTAGTTATTTTCAGCACTGCTC
This sequence comes from Theristicus caerulescens, assembly GCA_020745775.1. Lineage (NCBI taxonomy): Eukaryota > Metazoa > Chordata > Aves > Pelecaniformes > Threskiornithidae > Theristicus > Theristicus caerulescens. The sequence goes on from CM036573.1 coordinate 12,967,064, forward strand.
ATCTATCATCTGCATGGAAGTCCACGTATATCTTGTTTATCCCTTTGCCGTAGCACCTGGAAGCCTTTAGTTCATCTTTCCGTATAAATCAAACCATTTGTGTCCCTCGCACTACGTGGATTCGCTTGGGGCAAGTACTCTGCAAGAGGAAAATAAGAGATGGGTATAGTCTGTTATGAGAGGATTAAAGAGCTCTTATCCTTCTGGAAGGTCAAAGACACCTGGGCCTCGGCTCACTCGGAGGCCCAGCACGAGCCCTGGGCAGGCGGTAACTCGCAGATGGCTTTCCAAAAGGCTCTCGCTGAACTTGGCTGCTTTAATGCGCTGCTGGGTTGGTTGATCAGGGTGCCTGCTCCTGGGAGCTAGGGATGCTGTTGGAAAGGTAATAAGAGCCAGATGTAATCATCTCTTTCTGCAGACACAGCCACCGCTGTCTGCCTTTTTTAACGTGGTGCTAGTCCTGAGTAATTGCTGGGGCACAGCAAATCTGAAGTCAGAGAGGTCGGGGCGATCTGTGAGCACGGAGGGCGAGTACCAGACTCCAGCATCTCGGTAAGGCTGGAAGCGGCCGTGCTGTGTAAGCCATAGTTTCAGCACCAAACCTGACGCCCGACTTCGGTATGAGCAAAAGGGACGCTGACAGCTCTTAGCAGAGGTGTCGCGGTTTTCATCAGCGCAAACGGAGCAGATACGGGTCTTATCGAGGATGTAGTTCCACTAACAGTCTTAAAGCGTTTTTCTTTTGGGGCTGGAGTTTGACTAATCAGGTCTGCTGTATGTTGTCCTTCATTCGTAGGTAGCCGAAAGGTCTGATAAACAGGCTCCATCTGTTCCTGCTCCTCCCGCACCTCTCGGCAGCGGGCGGGGAGCAGAAGCTTTGGCCTTTTGTGCTTAAGACCAGGGAAGAGGTAAGCGGGTTGTATACAAACCCCCTTTGGCAGCACCCAGATATTGTGAAATAACGTCCCTGACTGCCAGGGTCGCTCTGGGAACCGAGGGGACTGCGATGGCAGGGAGGGCCCCGCGGTGCAGACACCTAACGCAGCCCGGTGCTTGGGCAGCGTAGGAGAAGCTGAAGCAAGGCCGTGACTTTGGCCGTGTGTCACGTGAGCCTCTGATGCCGCGCGAGGCTCCTCCGCTAACTCATAAAATCATTGTAAATGGATCAGCTGAGGCATCCGATTGATTACCAGGGTTCAATATTTTTGCAATTGCGCTAGTATTTATTGGTACATAGTAATTCCAGTAGGTAAGAATCCACCTGTTTATGTGCAAAGAGGAGTTTACTCCACCTGGGAAGGTGAGAAGTATCCTTTTTTATCTTCTTTGGTTATACTACCAAGCCATGAAATGATATCACACACTTTAATAAACTTGTAATTTATTTTAAAAAGATCTGATGACGTCTCAAGTGGAAGCGTGCTTTACTGGTCACTAATCCACAGCTCTGAGTGACGGCAGTTCACACCGGGATCGCTTTGTGTACACCTCCAGCTCGCCAACTGGAGATCTCTCGTGCAAGTTAAAACCAAACAAAAACCCCAAACCCACAGCCTGGATGAGGCCGACAGAGTCTTTTTTTCATGTAACTGGTCACTAGTGGAGTCCCCCGTGAACCCGTGTAAGTAATGACCACACCTCTGCTTTTCCACTTGTCATCTAATATTTACTTTTTGTCTGAAACCAATTTACCTTCACCCTTAAGGTGCCTCCTGCCACCATACTGTTCAGAACAGCGATGATTCTTGGGCTTTGGCCTTTTGCTTTTCTTTTGATGCTTGATCGGGGCAGGTGGGACGCTTCAGAAGGGTGAATTTGCACCGTCGCGGCAGAGGAGAGCACGCTTTCAAACGGCACGGGCAGGGCGCAGCAGGCCACTGTCCTGGCGGCAGCCTCGCACCCCGCCGGAGGCCGTGGGGACGCGTTCACAGCCGTCCGCCCGCTGAGGCTCCCGAGCGCTTCTCCCGTGCCCTTTCCATCCCCGCAGATTTCACCCAGCCGTTGATGATGCTCGCTTCGAGCTTGCGCACCTCCGTGACGGAGGGGGGGTCGGCTGGATTGCGGCCTCTGGAGAGAGCAGAGCAGCGTGAGCTAGGCAGCGGGCGGCAGCTCCTCGCCTCTCGCCCAGGGAAGGCCAAGCCAGGGAACCGAAGGACAGAGATTATCTGTTTTGTACTTCAGATTTATGCCCTGGAAACCAAGCTGCCGTGTCACACCCAGCAGGAGGTGGGGAGGCAGGCTTGAGAGCCCCGGGCTCTCCCTTGCATCGGTGGCTGCTGCCCTCTGCTCCGGGCCTGAAGGCTGGTGGCTAATGCCAAGAGACCCTGGACTACTTCACCTGAGTGGTCGCTACAGGCTGTCGCACACTTGTGGCGATCCCTGTGCGAGAACTGTTCTAATGAAGGGACGGGAGCTCAGTGCCCGGCTTCCCCGAGGGCTGCGAGAGCCCCGCAGCGGGGAAGAGGATCGCTCCGTCGGGCTGCCGCAGTCTGGTGTCCAGGCCTCTCTAAGTACGGCATCTCCTGGTTCTTTGGACGGTGGCTGGCTAAGATCAAACACCCAGGGCAGCAGGATTGTGTCAGCCAAAGGAGAGTTCAGTACTTACCGGAGATCCAGGTGATGAGCACCTCCTTTAACGGTCAGTGCAATCAGTGACGGGCTGAGGCTGCTGTTTATCTGGAAAGAAAAGGAGAGAGACAAACTCTCACCAAGTTCCCGGCCAGAACCGGGCAACAGTGCTGAGAACTGGCAGATGAGCTGGGCAGGACGGAGGAAAAGCACGGGAAGAGCTCCTTGGCAGGGCTGATTTTGTGTGCCTGGCTAACGGCCCGCATGAGCCATCTGTCTCAAATGAAGCGAAGGCTTCCCCCAAGATGGAAATGAAATGAAACCTGTCAGCCTGTCCCAGTCCGGGCGGTGTGAAGTAACAGGTTCCTCTGGGCCATGCACCCGAAGCAGCCTGCTCCTTCTGCAGCTGGGATTGCCAAGCCAGCCTAAACCGAGGAACTCCTGCATTACAGTCAGGAGCTCAACTAACTCAAAATCCAGTTCTGGGTCATTTTTGGTTTTAAATTTTAAACTAGAGCTCTGCCACCACTCTGAAGGCTTGTTGAACCTAAGCCAAAATACGCCCTGCTTCGAGCTGCTGCTTACAGCAACCGCTTGGTTCCCAAATGCTGGGACTGGAGAGAGCGAGGAGCACTGGGCTGGCAGCACCGACACCAAGCCGCGACACAGAAACGCGATGGGTGGTGGTGTTGGGTACGGAGGCTCCCGCTGTCTCCGCACAAGCCGCCTTTGCTGCACCAGTGTTCCTGGCTGATGGACACCAGCCAACGTCTCCATCAGTGATGTCCTGAGGTTCCGGGATGGTTCAGCATAAAACAGCTGCTTGCAGGAACTCAAATGGGCTAAAGCTGAATCCCGGCGCTGCTCTGAAAGGGAGAGGGGGCGGCGCTTCCCCTGCGAGGGCGGCTGGCTCTGCTCGGTGTCAGCAGCGCCTGTGCTTACCCCGCCTCTGGCCCACGGGTCCAAGTCGCCATTTGAAAAAATGATGTTGCTTGCACTTTTCAGGTCTGAAATTCAGAGAGATGACGTGTGAGAGGCCTCCTTCCTGCCCATTTACCCAAATGCGCTTGGCTACTGCAGCAAACGTGGCCAAGAACAGAAAACACAGGAGAATAAAACAAATTCTTGGCAGTTTTTAGGTTTTCCACTCCTGTCTCAGGGAGGTGCAGGAAGGTCTGTTTGGCTCAAGGCAGCACAAGGCTGTGACTTGCTGCCAGGACGTGTTCGTGTGCCGTGCCTGTCCCCAGGGAGCCCAGCTGGGCAGAGCGGGGACAGACAGACAGCTACAGGGCAACGCGAAGGGCCGAGCAGCCAGCACAGCTCACCTCCTCCCCAAAAGTTGGTCTGCAGCCAGCGTGCTCGTGGCCTCACGTGCCATTTGCTCTGGCAGTACTGCTCTCGCATGGCCTCCGTGAAGGGCATCTCGGGGAACATGTCGGTCACGTTGTTGCTGTTGAAGGTTAAGTTGATCTCGGTGCAAACCTACGAGAGGTACGAGAGCTGTCGTGGGGCGGGGGGAGAACCAGGGCAGGAGCCGAAACCTGTTGGTGTCTCCAAGACCTTACCTGGTAGTCCCAGGCCTCGGCGTCCGGGCCGGTGCCGCAGCCCGTGGGGTCAGCGCAGGACTGGTACAGCTGGTATATGTCGTAACACTGCGCCGAGCCGGAGGAGTTGTAAAACACCCCTGCCAGGTGGGAACACAGCACAGAGCCAACCTGTCAGTACCTCACCGCTGTCTCACCCGCTGCCTCCCGCATGAGCCTCGCCGCCGAGACCAAGCAGCGGGGCAGCGATCCCAGCCGGCACCTGCGTAAGGCTGGGGCAGCGCTAGCGGGGTCTGCACCGGTGTTAGGCTACGATCCCAACTTTATGCCGAAGCTTTTACATGGTCTCAAGCCTGGCTGCGCGATACCCTTCGCTTCTGCTGTATCCACGGGGAGGAAGAAGCTCCCAGGTGCTCTCTGCTGTCTCTGCTCGTGCTAAAGCCGAGCGACTGGCTCGCTAGTCCTCGGCAGAGCCCTGGCCTCCCAGCCCTAACGCGCCCAGGAGCAGGCCGGGGAGAGGACATCAGCTGAATGCTTCAAACTGAACGGGACGCAACTGCTGAGACCTTCCCACCCCCTCCCTGAAAGCAGCTGTCGTCTGAATGCATCAGATGTAGTCCGAAGGGCAAGGGTGGCGCGTCGCAGACAGGACTTTGTTTGACTGTTGTTCAAGAAGGGAAAGACGGCGTGTGCAGGCTTGCCCCGATGAAAGAGCGCCTGACCAGGCGGGCCAGCGAAGCATAGCTGGGGAGCTGCCGAAGAATGCGCCGCTTTTTGTGTGGATGGGTAGTTACCCGATAGCGAGGAGGAGGAATGCGGCTACGCCAGTGGCCCTCCGCTGCTGCCAGTGTCGCAGCCCGCAGGCAAAACCCACAAACACCCTGGGTTTTGTGCGATAACTGGCACCAACAGCTCCACCTGCAAACGGCCCCACGCGGCTCTGCGAGGCAGACGGCGCTCTGCGCCTGCCGCGCGCCGGGCAGGGGCCGCGGAGGAGGGAGGCTGCTCCAGCCGCTGCCTGCTGCGTGGCTCCGTGGCGTGGGCAGCGCAGCCTCAGCTCGCTCAAAGCGTGAACCCGCTGCTTCGGCTGCAGAAGGCCGCCCGGGAGATGCACTGAGTGCGTGCAGCGAGGAGTCCCGGGGCTGCTCCAGCCCTACGCACCTTGCAGAGCGATGCTGCTCAGCGCGCAGGCCGGCACGGCGAGGCTCGTGTCGGACACCTACCTGCCGAAACTCCTGGAAGGGCTCAGCAGCCTTCGCTCCCAGAGCGCGCTGTGCGACGTGACGCTGGAGGCAGAAGGGGTTCGTTTCCCAGCCCACAAGGTCGTTTTAGTGTCCGCAAGTAACTACTGCAAGGTCCTGTTTGTTGGCAACTTGACAAGAGCGGGGAGCCCGGACGGGAACGTCCGGCTGAAAGCCGTCAGTGCTGCCGGGCTGAGGAACGTTCTCAACTTCATTTACTCCAACAAACTGGACCTCTCATTACAGAATATCGAGGAGACCTTCAAAGCCGCAGAAACCCTCCTGGTTCGGGAGGTGATCAAGCTGTGCTTTCTCTTTCTGGAGAGTTGCTTGACCTGCGAGAACTGCATGGATGTTCTTAACATCGCTAAAAAACTCGGCCGAGCAGAGCTGAGACAGAAAGCCATGCGCTACGTGGGGCAGCATTACAGACAGATCCTGGCTGACCCTCAGGGCTTGACAGACCTGGACCGAGGAACGCTCTGTGAAATCTTGGACAGGACCGACACGGAGGGCTGCAGCGAGCTGGAGCTGTTCAGAGCCGCCGTGAGCTGGCTGCAGCACGACCGCACGCGGCTGCAAGATGCAGCAGATATTCTAAGGCGCATAAGGTTCCCTCTCATTCCTCTAAGGGACCTGCAGAGATACGTCCAGGAAACGCCTCTCATGAGGCTGGATTCAGGCTGCCACAGGTACCTGCAGGAGGCTCTGAATTACCACTCCCAGCTGTACGCTCAGCCGGTCCTGCAGACCCAGAGCACGAGCCTCCGCTCCGGTTCCACCGTGCTGCTCGTCGCTGGTGGCAGAACCGCCGCCAACGGCATCTGCAGAGAGATGTGGGCCGCAGACCAGAGCTGCAGCACCTGGCGCAAGGTCGGGGAGCTCTGCGTGCCGGTGTACAACCACTGCGTCGCCATCATCAACGACTTCCTCTTTGTCATCGGGGGACAGTGCAAATTCGATCCCACGGGAAAGCAGCCGTCAAATGAGGTAAGACACAAGAAACCTTTGGCCTCGGAAAAATGGCTGGGTGAGGAAGGGAGGGAGGGAGTCACTGCTCTTGCCCAGCGCAGATCTCCCACCTCTACATATTTCTGAGCGCTCTGCACAGCACTGGAAGCCCTGGGGAATACAGCTGCCAAACTCTCTGGGAAGCAGTCGAGGTCCTGCCCTGGTCTCACCTTGCCCCTGCTATAAGTTGTCCTCCTAATCTGTACACGGGTTCCACGGTGCAGGGTCAGCCAGGTCCCCGTCAGTCCCGCTGCCACGGCGGTCGTGCTCGGGAGGCATGCTTAAAGCTGACCACTTCACTTGAGAACTGCTCCTTCTTTGGCTTTGCCCTTGAAAGGCAGATCTGCTTTAGCTCCCGGGACCTTCCCCTTCTGCCTGGAGAACAACTTGCGCAGGATTTCACGTTTTCCTAGATGGCTTCAGTAAGCTTGCTAGAAAAAACAGCGTATTTTTCTTTCCCGTGCTCCCAGGGGCTTATTTCAGCCTCGTACTTAGTTGAGCAGTGCCCCTGCAAACAGCAGCCCTCTGCCACTGCCTGGAGGCCGCGCAGCAGCAGTGGAGCGGAGGATGCCGAGGCAGCAGGGCCGCGGCGCCGGCTGCGGGGCTACAGCCCAAGCTCGGCACTCGCTGCACGTCATTCTGCAGATCCTGAGCTTGCTCAGCGACCTGGGCTTCCTGACCAGGGCTGACAAAACGAGCCTGGGGCGGTATTTACTGCTGAACAAGAGGCGAGTGGAAGCCCAGCCTCAGCAGAGGTGCTGTGCCCCTGTGGTGATGCCGCCAGGAACCAGGGAGGGGAAGGGAAGGGAAGGGAAGTCCTGCCCTCTCCTGGGCCAGAGGCGGGCAAAGCTCAGCTGCTTTCTTTACTACACAGTAGCAGAGATGCAAAACGTACTTGTTCAAATCTCACTGAAACGGTTTTTCAGCTGACACGTGCTGGCTGGTGTCTGGAACAAAGCTATTTCATTAAGCCAATGTGTTTCACCTCCTGCTTGCTGCAGGCATTGGAATTCATTCGCTTTGGTTAATTCTGTAACGGTTTTCAGGCTGCAAAGTGTCACGCTCTCAACGCGATGCTCATTCAGCCTGGGTTGAACTCTCATCCCTGCCAGGTCGGTACCAACATCTTGGGCGCGGGCAGAGGGTAGTGCTGTTGCTTCTCCCTGCCCCCAGGCTGAGGCACGGGATGGTGCCCTGAAGGAAAGGTTTGGTACCTTTTCCAGCCATCGGTATCGCACCGCAGTCCTTTCCCGGTGGTGGGATACACGTGGCTCAGTGAGTGGCTGTCCTAACCCTAACTGTTGTGATGTGCCGACACATGCTGACGTACGGTTGGACTCGATGATCTTAAAGGTCTTTCCCGACCTAAATGATTCTCTGATTCTATGACAACCTGCTCCCAGACCCCCACAGAAAGGCCGTAACTGAGCCTCCAGCTCCGCTGGGGAGGCACTGCCGTATCAGCTGGCTGCTTGCGCCTCTCCAGGTCGGAATATAAAACCTTTACCAATTCTTGAGGCCACAGGAGACGCGAGCCAGCCACCCGCCTTCTGCTAACCGTCACCCATCCACTGTGGTCCTAGGTTTACCGATTTGATCCCCGCAACGCTTCCTGGCTCCAGGTCGCCAGCATGCTGGAGAGGCGGACGCGCTTCCACGCGGACGTGCTGTCTGATCGCATCTTCGCCGTGGGCGGTGGGACGCTGCTGGGGACCCTCACCCGCACCGTAGAGCTGTACCGGCCCGCTGACAACAAGTGGGAGTTTGCAGCTCCTTTCCCCACGCCTATTGCTGATCACGCAGGCACAACCCACAAGGGAATCCTCTATATTTCAGGTGACAGAGCTAGTAGACAGCAGCGTATTTTCATATAGTTTCATTGATTTTTGCTGGCATCTTAATGTCACAGTCTAAGCCTGCGCCCACACCAGTAACAGCCACAGCTCAGTGTCCCTTTCCTGCTGCGCAAACCAGTTACAGCCAGCTGGGATCACCGTACCCATCTGGTCCCGATTAACTTCGGTTGCAATGAAGGGCGTTTCTCTGGGAGGGACGGCGCACCCGAGGCCGCAGGGGCCGGGGAGGCAGCCCGCGGGCTCCCCTGCCCGGGCGTGCGCCCTGCCGGCGGCGCGGATGCCTGGCAAGGAAGGATAACGGTTCGGCTGGGGCAATGGCTGAGGCTCGGGTTCAAGGCCCTGCTGTGACTCAGCTGGCCCACGGTGCCACAGGCAGCTCACTTAACCTCTGTTGGTCTCAATTCCTACCACAAAATTGCCTCTCAGAGCTGCAAACATGCTGCAGCGATCCAGGCTGGACAGCACCGTACCCCTCGCGTAGGAGATCTTGCCTACCTGTAGCATTCATTTCCTTCTAAACCAGTGGGGTAACTGCAAATTTCATTTGCAAATTTGACACCTACAGCCCTGCCCAAGCAAACTGAAAAGTTAAGAGCATTATTACTTCGGTACAAGTTTTAAACACAAGCTCTATGCAAAGCGTCCACGCACAGAACACATCAAAGCCCCGGTGAGCTGGGGCTTACGGCCAGCCTGAAAAATCATCTTCCTTGTTTGCAAAGACTCTCTGTGGGCTGGAATTCAACAGGCAGGCAGCTGGAGGCATGTACCCTTCCTTCACTTCAAGAAGGAGATGGAGGGGCTGGAGCGTGGGCAGAGCAGGGCAGCGAGGCTGGGGAAGGGGCTGGAGCACAAGGGTGGGGAGGGGCGGCTGGGGGAGCTGGGGGTGCTCAGCCTGGAGAAGAGGAGGCTGAGGGGAGCCCTCATCGCTCTCTGCAGCTGCCTGAAAGGAGGCTGGAGCCGGGGGGGTCGGTCTCTTCTCCCCAGGAACAAGCGATGGGACGAGAGGGAACGGCCTCAAGCTGCGCCAGGGCAGGGTTAGGTTGGGGATTGGGAAAAACTCCTTCCCCAAAGGGCTGTCAGGGCCTGGCACAGGCTGCCCAGGGCAGGGGCTGAGTCCCCATCCCTGGGGGGATTTAAAAGCCGGGGAGATGTGGTGCTTAGGGCCATGGGTTAGTGGTGGCCTTGGCAGTGCTGGGTTAGCGGTTGGACTCGATGAGCTTAAGGGTCTTTTCCAACCTTAACAATTCTATGATTCTATGATTCTGCAAGGAGCTTTTTGTAACGCACCCCTGCAGTACGCAGGCGGGTGCCTAGCAAAGAGAAAACATTGACAACAGCACCGGCAGATTGGCTCTGACCTTCTGTCGCAGATCCAAAGTTCAAAGAGCTTTGGACGCTTTTCTTTCAAACCACGTTCTGTGCCTGCGCGTGCTGGAAGCAGATTCCCTAATCAAAGCTGTTCCTGGTTACACCTGAAAGGCCCCAAGAGCTTTATTCAAAAATCTTTTGGGGAAAACTATTTACAGAAAGAGCTGGAACTCTTTTGTGTTTTTTTTTTTTCTTTGAAATACCTAAGAAGCTCAGGTTTAAAACTTCCCACCGCATCAGCTCTGCAGAACGGTGTGCAATGTTAAACCTGAGCTCCTTAGGTATTTTAAATTAAAAAAAAACGCAGCTCTGCCGATGTTTGCAGGTTTGCTGGATGTCAGAGGATGACGGACAGATTTTCAAGACTTCTGCTTTCCTTCTAGGGGGCTTCTCTGGGGGTAAAACCTTACGAGACACTTACAGCTACCTCCCTCGCCTCCGCCGCTGGATTGGCAACAGTGCCATGGCCTTTACCCGCTGTGATCACGGGATGGCTACGGTCAGGGACGGGATCTTTTGCATTGGAGGAAGGACACTAAAAGGAGTAAGTTCATTTGCTCTTATAATCCCCAAACTGACCCAAGCTGGGGTCTCTGGAATGGGGCCCTGACTGGTTCATTCCAACAGGTTGGCTTCACTATTTTTGGTCTCTCGGGGGACTGGCAGAGTCGCAAGTCAGGCCGCTAAGCTTAGGAAAACGTGCCTGCCACTGCAATCGAGCGCATTAGAAGCTGCCCTGCTGCCACACTCCATTTGCTAGAGTACAAAGGCTGTTCAAAGCATTTTTTTAAATAGAGAAAACATACGGTGCAGCCTGCTACCACCGGATAACCTAAGTGTAAAGCTGGTCGGTACCTGCCCCGACACACCGAGCCCCTGGTTTCCCCTGTTCCAGCTGAGAGGGGGCGAAACACCGGCAGACGGGAAGAGGAATGGAGTGCAGTGAGTTAGCCTAGGTTTTAGGAAAGATGGGCTCAAGTCCTGGAATGCAAATGAAGTCTCTTCAAATCTGGCTTTCCCATCCCTGAACGAGGAGGGACAGCACTGCCCAGCCCTCTGGGAAGAGACCTGACAGGGACTGAAAGGCTCATTCCAGGAGAATCCCATTCCCTGAAGCCAGGAGAACTGAGTTTTCCAAGATCGTTCAGCAATTCCCATTTCAAAGTGTAAGGACTCAGGGCCTGGCCCCAGGACAGGTACGGTTTCTTTGAGGGAATGCAGCCATCTTAGAGTACTTAATTGCTCACTGAGGAAGGGACAGAAATCTATAAAGAGAAACTGCACATCAAGGCTGACGCCAAAGTCCTCCAGACGACACAAGCTCAGTTATTGCCCACAATTCAATGCAATATAGCCCTCTTTAGCTGATTTCCTTCGTACTGCGTTACATGTCCGGAGAGCAGGCAGGACCTGGGCTGTGCCAGTTCCAGCAGGTCCCTGGGGCACCGTGCTCAGCCCGCTCCTCTGATTTTCCAAGAGCAAAGCTCCTTTAAAGCCGCGCCATTTTGGTATTTTATTCAGTTTCTTTTGGGGCTCTGATTGCTAAACGTGGATCGAAACTCTGGCCCCTTGAGCCCCGTGGTGTTCAAATAGATGTTGAGACACTGGTTTCCTCTATCGTGAACCAAGCGAGCCTGACGTGACAGCGGTGCCCGCTCGAGGCGCGATACGATGGGTGAGGGTTGGTCTGGTTCTTTGCAGGCGGAGGAATGGATTCACGTCAACGAGACGGAGTATTATTGTCCTGGAAGCAACCAGTGGACAACGCTAACGCTATCCCCGTTCAGCTGCTGCCAGTTCAGCATCACGGCCCACGGGTCTACGCTCTACCTGGCGGGGGGGGCATCGCTGCAGCACATGCAGAAAGAAGACAGCGTTTTCCTGTTTGACACGGAGGGACGGGTATGGAAGAAAGCCAGTCCCCTGCCTAACGCTCTGGTGGATCACGCCTCTTGCATGATTAAACTGGCCCAGGCGAACGCGGCTGGTGAGCCAGGGAAAGGCACAAAGTGCTCCCCCGCGGGCAGGAGGAAGAAATCTACCCTCAGCTTGTTCATCACAACGAAACAAGAGTCCCGCTCTGCCTCAGAAGAGAAGTAGGATGTGAATATGTCAGGCAGATCTGACAGTGTTTGCCAAGACATTAGCATTTTAACACCTCTTCTAGTTGCCAGCCAAACATCTTTAGCAGGGATTTGGCAGTGGTACGTTTCTGACTTGGTGCTATCACAGTGACATGCATAATTCGCAAAAAAAGGAGTTAGTTCCCAATCCTACTAAGGTGCATTAAACTTATAAGAATTCCTTAAATCAATGTTTTGTCATTCAGAACCTGTTTTTCTGAATAACGACCAATGTAGGACTTATTTTTAATGAGCAACTTGCGAGATTTTATGAGGAAGTCTTCAAAAGAGCTTTGAATTCTCTCTCTAATAATTTCCTTACAAACACTGCTGGCTGACAAATTAAGTGTTCACAGAGATAAGCATACACGATGTATTTAAGACTTTTGCCACTGGATTCAGACCGCAGGGCACTGTGATGGCAACCTTGTCCTCAGCAAGCAGAAGAAAACTTCCTTCAGTGAACGTGCATTGAACCTGTGACTGCTTGAGCCAGAGTATGGGCAAACTGTTAGAAAGGAACCAAGTACCTTAGAAATCCACATCTCACGGACAGTCAACAGGCTAAGGGGCTGCAATGGCTGAAAAATCTGACGCGGATAAGTTTGGAAAGGTTGAGAGAACGAACCCAGGGGCCACCATGGGACGTCCCGAGGGACAAAGCCAATATGGGGCAAACCGTCCCAGCGGGGGATCGGACTCATACCAGCTCCCACGATACACAACCCGCACAACAACGCAACAGCTCTACTTACAGGTGCTTCTAGAAAACAGGGCATTACATAAAAGACCAAACTGGCACTATTAACTCACCAACGAGAGCAGCCAGGCCTTGAACTGGGTCTCTGTGGGCAAGGATTTGTTCACAGCCAACCTGGATGAGACACATTACAGGCAAATTGCAGACAGGACAATTACCAGTCTCTGCTCCGCGGAAGGGCTAAGCTGGAAGATTCATTAAAATTATCACTTACACATTTTATGGTTCAGCAGCTTTCCAAGGGCCTAATGCAACAAGGTTTTGGGTTTTTTTTTTTCCCTCCCTTTTAGCAACAAAATCCACAGAAACAAGGAGACAGGGCTAGGACAGGCTGTTCCTATACCAAGTTAAGCAGCTGCGCAGAAGCCACAGTGCTACACAACAGTTCCTTCCTCCTACAATCAGAATATTTTAATGCCCTTCTCAAGGAGGGGTAGAATAATTATGTCCATTTTACAGGCTGTTAAACAGACCCTAGAAGGGAACTGGATGCCCAGTGGAGCCAGAGGCAGCACCTCCCGAGTCCCCGTACAGCGTAGCCTGTACGACCTCTTGCACAGCATTTCGCTCCGGGCAGGACTCGAACCGTAAATGCCACGGGCGAAGGCAGGCCCGTCGGCGGGGTGGGCTGCAGCGCGGCGGGGAACAGCGGCACGAGGCTGACAGCACACCGGCTGCAACCGGGAGCTGCAACAGCAACTGGTGAGCTGGGATCAAAGCTGGGACCTTTCAAAAGCAGCTGGTGTCTGAGGGGGCTTTGTAGCCCCCCGAGAACCAGGCTCCTTTCCCACACTTTACCATCTCCAGCTCTCTTGAAAGCTCACAGGTTTCCAGTCCCCCCGGTAGCAGACTTTTCCCTGCGTTACACTGAGGTACGTCATTCTCGTGGGCAATACTTAGAAAGGAGCCTGACTTTTAGCTCTCCATCCCTACCCACCAAGAAAAATACACCTATGAAAGTGTATTGAAGCGGGCTACAACAAAACTACATTTTTTTAAAAGCTACAGGTTTTTAGTGTTTAAAAGCTGAAGCCAACAAGCTTGCACAGGCCTTTGTGTAAGGTAAAGGCAGAGCGGGGTAGGAGCGGCTCCAGCAAACCCTCCCCGACGAGCCCTACGGCCGCGCATTTCAAACACGGCAGTCACCGTCACGGAGAAGGGTAGAGCGGAAGGGCTGCAACATCCACCACTACCTCACCGTCACTGACGGCGTCCCCGGCTGCACGGCCCCTGCACCCCCGTCACCGAGGGGCGCATCAGGAACCGCGACTCCCACCCGCGTCCTGGTACTCACCTTCACTGGATTGGCAGGGAGGTGACCCATGAAATCGGTTTTGTAAGGGTAGTCCATCATGGCCATCATGGTGAAGGCGTTTCTAGCAAACCCAAAAAGCTGGTAGACATCCTCCTTGCTGGAGATCTTATTGCACGTGGCCATTTTGCTGCTGATTTCATCGTAGGCTGTAGAAGGAAGGAAAATGAAAAGCACAAACTTCAACAGAGGAAAATAATACCAGGCTTCAGCATCTTGTTTCACTCAGGAGTAAGGAGACGCCGTAACACAGAGATGAGGTTTCTGGCGGGAAGGACACATTATATCTAAATTTACACACACGTGGACGTTCAGGCACAGCCTTCCCATGCGGCTTCACGACCCTGCGCGGCCCACGGCCCACCCACAGCCACCGATGCCTCTCTGGGGAGCCCAGAGGAATCAGCACCCACTGGGACAGAAGCGGTCCCGGCTGGCACGGCGAGACGAGCAGCTTGGTACGAGCCCGTCCTCGCCGGCGCCCTGCCGGGCTGCGCCCTCCTCGCCCCCGCAGGCTCCCTCCCCGGGGTCTGCTCTGCTCCTGCCTCTCATGCAGGAGAGCAGGGTACAGCGTCCGGCGGGATTCAACAGCTGGAAGAGCTGGTAGGAAAAAAAAGAAATAAAAAAGAGCTCCTTGGGAGCCGGGTGCTTCTGCAGTAAGAATTGCCGAGCGAGAACAGTCCCCACAGTGACAGGGAACTCCCGAGACGTGCCTTCAAACTTCAGCGTGATGCAGAGGTCAGCTGGAGTCAGGAAATCTGTCTTGTCTTTGAAGAGATTCCTTCAAGATGCACTCACGTACCTTTGCATTTCTGCTGGGGAAAGCTGCTCCCTTCATCTTCACCCTCCGCGTTTTGGAGTCATAGCTCCCGTCTGTCCCCATCGTGCTCCATGAGCTGCGCGCTGGAGCCCGGCTGCCTTTACTTGGAAACCCAAGGGCTGGGACCTGCCTCTGGTTACTCACTTGAGAGCCTAAGCCTTAAATACGACCACCTTATCCACCCCGCTGCAGAAAGCGTGGCCCCAGGCAGACCCCGAGCACCTTGGCTATTTAATGGTAACATTTTTCCTGCTGTGACCCAAAACTGAATGGCGTTTTGGACCCCCGGCTCCTCTGGGCAATTCCAGGACCAGCCCCTGCAGCGAGGCAGCCGTTGGAGGCACGCAGCCCTTGACGTGCAGCACCGCAGACCAAGCCAAGCCTTGAGACAGACCGAGAACCCACCGCAGCTGTTCCAACACCACGCAGGGCTTCCAGGAGACGCTGCCGCGGCCCACGATATCTGCTCTGCCCTGCTTGGGAGACACTGCAGAGATCTTCACCGGTCCTTGCCTTCACCTAACCATCCGAGGCTGGAGATGAAAGAGATGGCAACGGCTGCTTCAAGACCTCGATCGCCTTCCAGATTTCTCGCGCCGTGAGCTGAGCCACGCAGTTGTCATACCCGCCTGAACCGTTCTCAACAGCGTGGGTGCTGAGGACCAGGGTCTGGTGAAACAGGAGGCTTTGCCAGGTGTTTTGCACCTGCAGGTGTTTTTGCATCTTGGTGCAGAAAAGAGAGTTTCGCTAACACTGTGCAGGCCCCTACACAGACGCTTTCATTTCGGTGTCAGTTACTAATTTTACTGCTAACTGAAACTGTTCACGAAATCAAAAATCAATCGTGCAAGCAGAAAGAGGCAGCCAGGTGGGCATTTGCATTGATTTAGCGGAACCAATTGAAGACCTAGCTGAAGTAAAACCAAATCAACCTTTTTCCACGTGGCTGGGACTGCCGCTGGCTGCCCTCGGAAGCCGTCGGCGCGGCGCTCTCTCCTTACCTCCACTCAGGCACAGATCCCTGATCTGCTGGAAGGCTCTGCGGACAGCTGTGACGCAGCCCGGGCTGGACTTCTGGAAATCCTGAAGGGACAGAAAAGACACGGGGCTGTGGTTGCACAGATGAGAGACGTGTGGAGGCTGCACCGGGGGGTGACAGGGGTCACGGGCCCACTGGTCAGACCCTCGTCTGCGTCTCCAGGGGCAGGGACACCGGTGCTTCTGCCTTGTCCTCCAGGCAACCAGCAGAAGCCAACAGTCTGCACGGCTCAGACCAAGCAGAAACTGTTTCACCAGGTCTGGCTGGGACGGGCTGTTAGACAGAACGCTTTGCCCTCAGTGGAGCCATTAGACTGGACACGAAGCAGTGAGAGGAGCCACGCGCCTTGGCCAGGACGTGGGCAGAGGGTGCCAGGCTGCTGGGCCCAAAAGTTTTTTGGTTCTTTTTTTTTTAAACACACAATAGACTCCTTCGAACTGCACTTTGTCTATGAGAAGGAGCCATGGAGAAGTCAGTTATGCATGGAGGGTAGAGCACTGGTTTGGGAACAAAGACCTGCTTTGCCTGCCAGCGACCTGCCAGATGACCAAGGCGGCCACGTCCTCTTCCTTGGGAAAAACATTACTGACCCTGACAAAGCACTTTAAGGTATGTTTGAAGAGCTGCGGCTGGTTCTGCTGGTGGAACGCGTTGTTTCTGTCACTGAAGGCTCCAGCAACCCAAACTGTTTCTCTTCTCTCAGCCTGTAAGGCAGTTTGAGATCTGCTGGCAACCAGTGCTTTGCAATAATAATAATTATTAGGGCTCTTTTAAGGTCCCTTTGCCCTGCTAGAGCAATGGCTAAGTAACCACAAAGCACTAGCTAAGCATTTTTCTTACAAAGACCCAGCCTCAACTAGAAATAGATTTGGGATCTTTCTTTTGTTCCTCACCCTGCCTTTGTCTGATAGTTAGGCTTAGAGAAATCACTGTGGAGCTTCCCACAGTTTACCTGGGCATCGCTTTAGGGGTTCCAAATCTCCTTCTGGATGTGCTTATGGATCTCCATCTACTAATGGCTCCAGTCGGAGCGTGGGGATGGATGGGCCTGGGACAGAGCAGCAGCTGGGCTCCAGCTGCCGCGACGGCCGAGCTCCCCACCCGGCAGCGCTGGACCGCGGCAGCGCACCGCCCCGCGCTGAGGAACCACCGCCCGTTCCAGGCCGCCCCCGCCGACCCTTACGGACCCAGGAGCAGCTCAGCTGAGCCGCCGCAGAGGCAGGAGCCATTACAGCCATTCCAAGGAAAGCTGTTCCCCCTCCAGGCTGCCAGCTTTGCTCTTTCGAACCACACCGAATTCAGCTGGCTGACCTGATCCGAAGCTGATGGCCTGAACAGCCCCTGCAGCAGAAACCTTACGGGAAGCATGCACGGGGCTGCATGTGCGGCATTCACACAGGGGCTTTCTGCCCGGCCGCGGGCGGGGCAGGTGGTGTATATAACCTAGTCTTATGCAAACGCCTTATGCAAAATCAACTTTCTGCCCTTTGCTCACTTCCCCTGGGAGCTGGAAAAGCTCAGTAAAAGTCACCGAGAAAGCTGCTTTGAGACAACGCGCTCTGACTCACGGGAAGAGCGAGCTCCCGCAACGACTCATGAACGGTTTGTGCCTTCATTAGTATTAACAGCTCTCAGGGGTGTTCTCTCACCAAGGAGAGCAATTGCATTCAGATTTCAGATGCGCAGATTGCTCTTACGCAAACACGCTGAAGGTGGAAGGAATTACTTTGAAAACAGCACAAAGTGCTTGCTGAGGATCTCAGCCTGGAGGTCGGCGTACCGCTGCAGAGAGAATGGATTTTAAAATGAATTGGAAAGTTTTTTCACATGAAAAGGTCAAAGCCCTCATTTCAGGGGTGTGCAATGACTCGCGGCGCGTTCACAGCTGAAGCGAGACAGAGCTATCGGCGGAACAGGGCTTCTGAGAGGGACCTGGCTTCAACCAGGGAAGAATTCCCGCTGCAGGGCCTGTTAGATGACTAAGTGGTATGACATTTTTTGGTTTAAAATGTGTAATTTTAAGACAAGATGTCTTTTATTCTCTTATCCGCTTCGAGTTTCAAATGCTATTGTGTTTATTTCCATGTGATAGTCTCTTCTTTACACTTAGTGGTAATGCTATCTGTCCTGTACGTCTCTACATTGAAATAAGGTTTTCATATATGTAAATAAGAGCAGAAAGATCACAAGTTTCATACACAGGTAGCTCATGCAAAGCCATCTGTGTGACCCAGAGCTAGAAATTCATGTCGAAAAAGAGGCAAACCAGCCACCATCACGAGATTTCAGTACTACCAGGCTGTACATTTCTTTTCTTATAAACTAAATGTTAGTCAGTTCTAAGCAATACCACCTTCCTATGTCCTCACAACGTGAAAGCCACATTTAAGTTGTGGTTTTAAGTGAACCCAGGACACCTTGCGTATTTTTAGTTAGGGAAACAAAGATTTCCAAGCTCTTCATTGAAATGCAACCACCTCGGGACTCAGGAGCTGCTGTGACTCATTGATATCAATGCAAAATACAGCATTTGGGGAGAGGATTTGAAGAATAAATCATCCTGGGCTCAGCCAGGCACAAAGGAAAACTTTCAGGCTGTAATACGGTCAAGTCACTAGAAATGGGAAAGTGAATCCTTAGCGGTACTAAAGGTGCTGGAACCGAGTTGCGGTGCTCATCAGAGCAGCACCTTTGGGCCCGGAGCTGCCGCAGCCACGGCGGTGCTCAGCCATCACACCTCCAGCTGCTGCTTTTCCTCGCGGATTGCCATTTAATGGCACTCCCTGCCCAGCACGGACGCTGTGATGACAGATGTCTGCTTAAAGACACGGAAAAGGAAAAAAATCCAGCCTTCTTAAAGGAAGAAAACAATGCTCCTGAACAGAGATGCTACTCACTGCCGTCACGTCTCTGAAGAACTGCGTGGGGTCTCCAAGCCCAGCCACCGACAACAGCGGAGCACTGGCGGCTAACGCTCCGGCCACAATGTTTGGGTATTTCATCCTCATGTAAGCGCTCAGCATTCCTCCGTAGCTGCCACAGGAGAGACAAAGGAGTTATTTCCTTTAACAGACAGCTTATAACACGGTAACTCAGAAGTTCAGGCCAGCATTCCCAGGCTCACCTAACCCAAGGCAACGAGAAGCTTATGGATGGATATCTAGTAGGTGCCATCCTCATGGAAAAAGATCCCGTTGTGGTCAATCAGCAGCACACAATGTGCCTTACCTGTCCCCAAACACTCACACCAGCTCCGGTGGGAACACAGCGTCCTGTTTGCTGCTGCAGCCAAATGTAAACCCTGCCTCACCGTTTAACTCTGCGCCGTGCCGAGCGTGTCCCGACACCGTCAGCGCGGCACCGCGTGGGGCTGGGGGGGAGCTGTCGCTGGTCGGTGGGGGAAGGAGGCACATTTTGCACACAGGATTACAAAGACCAGCCAGGCTCTCAGCAGCCAGCTGGGCTTTGAGCGAAGGGCGGCCCTGAACACCCCGGAATACGCGGCCCTCTCTGGTGCTGGGAGGCGGAGAGTCTTCTCCCCGGGCACCCCGAAGAACTGCTGCACAGATGATCGGCACAGATACAGGGGGCATTACCAAACACCACAATAAAACTCAAAGCCACCTTGGTAGCTTGGGCGCCAGGGCCACAATCTGCAGATATCAAGGGTTGCTAGAGAAACCCAAGGTGACACAAGGCCTTCCCATGCCCATGTTCGTGGAGTTACTCTGAGGTCACTCCCAGGGGTGGCAAATGACCCCCCCAAAACGCAGGCAGCACCCGGCCTAACTCCAGGCTTACAGGTATTCAAGTCTCCCTCCCCACCGCCTCAAGGGGCTGAAGTAAACACTGTTCCCACATCACCCGCGTGTAAAGCAATACGCGTGTCTCTAACCCTGGTCTTGCAAACAGGCGTTAGCTGAAACCCGCCACAAGTCATTTCAGGTTAAAGTTTGGCAAAGTTATAAGCAACAGAAAAGGGTTTTTTTTTCCCTCCCGTGGGAAATGCTGTGCTGCTCCAACCCAGTGTTTCAGTACTCTTCATGTGGGTTTAGTGCTGGTTCGGGCTGCTGCAGACCGAGCTCCGATTTACGCAGGCGGAGCTGTGTCTAAGGCGCAGCCCAGCCAGCGGGTCTTGCTGAATCCCTCTCCCACCTCCCCACCCCAGGACAGCTCCTGGCCCTTTTTACACCAGCTGCTGTCGCGACAGTCACAGTACAAACACCCCTGCCATCACCAGCCCAGCCACCGCCGCAGCGAGCTGGAAGCCTAACGATAACCATCAGGTCAAATGCTTTTCAGCTCAGCGCAACTGAATTAGAAGCCCTGTGCTTGGTGGAAGGGAAGCATCCCTCCGCTACAAGCGTGGGGAGCCACGCAAGAGACAAGGACGTCGCATCGACACAGCTACAACACAGCAAGCGCTCTGGGGAAGGCCTTCTGCTAGGAAGCCAGGAGCGACCAAGCAGCAGGTTGCAGAGCAGAATTCTAAAGGAGCCTACAATGAAAATGGCTGGATGTTGTTACAGAGGCTGTGTTTAATAAAAAGCTGGGTGGCCCCTGGAGGGAATATTTTACCAATTATTAGTTTTCTGTATTTCCAATGTAAAGTGTTCTTATCCTGCAGGAGGAATTTCCCATTTTCTGCAGTTCTGGCTGACTCGTATATTGAAGATGCCTAGAAACATCCAGTCAGTGGTGCTTCCCCAAAGCAATCACAAATGGAGACTAATTCTTGATGGGAGAGCTGATTGGGACCTGGTGACGAGCTCTTGGGAGCTCACGCGCAGGCGCACCTGCCCGCTATCGGATAAAGCTCTGCCTTTAGAACTTGCTCGAGAGCCAAACAGATCTGTGAGACCAGCACGACCGTGGCTGGGGAAGGACGCAGGGAAGGGAAGGAGCACACAGAACCTTTACCTGCCTCCGAAAGCAATGACAGGGCAGTCTGCAGCACCGTACTGCTGCTTGAGCTCCGTAATTAGCACTGCGTAGTCAGCGAGGGCTTGTTCCACAGTGAGCAGATGAGTCTTCTTCAGCTGTGTTGACTCAAGTCCAAACGGAAGAGACTTCCCATAGTACCTCTGAAAGGCAAGAGGGACACTGAGGAAACGCTGCTGTCACCGTCTGGGGCTTCTCCGTTCTCACTACAGAACTGGGATAAGTGCGCACAAACGGGAAGCGATGCCAGAGCAAGTGGTGCCCTCGGACCTGTTCCTGACTGAGGAGGCGCCTTGTCTGCTGCGTCGGATAAACAGAGACCTTCGGGACGCGTCCTGCAGAGGATGGGCAGTCCACGACAAGCTACTTCAGTGGGTGCCAAGTGGGCCCTCGGCACACGGCGCTCTCCTGAAACCCCCAACTAGAAAAGGCAACAGGGCAATCGCTTCATGCATAAGCCGTGGAATAGCAGATTTAATGGAGTGGCGTGGGAAAGGTTGGCTTGGGACTTTGCGGGCTAAAGAGATTAAACGTTATCCAAACAAAGTAACTCTCTGGTCCAGTGTGGAGTTCAAGGCCTGTGGAAACTACTTACAAAAGCACTGGTCTAAAGCAAATACGCCAAGGCATAGGTTTCACTGAAACAGTAGTCTGTATTGCTGGTAGGCATAGCGAAAAAAATTCAGAAGCCATGGTTAAGTACAGAAGAGCTGCTACCCTGAGGAGAAAGCTTAGGGCAGGTATACCTCAGCTTCGTGGCAAGAGATGTTGTGATTTTTCCAGACCTACAGAAAGGTGAATTGGGTAACACCGAACAGAGCAAGAGTCTATAGTATGCATGCATAATGACTAAAACACTCACATGCTCAGCAAAAATCACAAGTGCTTGCTGTTCCTCTGCTAATTCAAATATGAAGTCAGAGTTCTGAGCAAAAGTCCAGATGTCGCCTTCGTTGCCAGTATAGAAGAAGATGGGTCCAAATCCTTTCTTCCAGAACTTCGCTGAGTGAGACAATTGACAGAAGCAAATTAAAAACAAAACAAGACAAAAACCATGAGCATGAAAGGACTCTACTTTTGGTGAGTTTGAGCAGGAGCTTAACAAGGAAGAACTCTGTGAACAGGCTGATCCCTGAGACCCGAGCTGGGGAACAAAGGTGTTAGGCCAGGCCACAGAAATCCCTCATTTGAGTGGGGGGTAAGTAAGAGCTTCCATGAGATCAGCACGCGGCCTGGAACGTCTGCTTCTGCCTGAAAATCCCTAAAAATCTCAGTTCTGCAAGGCATTTGGAAACAGCTGCCCCCCAAAAGAGCGATATCCCATTTATATACCCTTTTCAGCCCAATTCATCCCAAAACACTTGCACAGATCACTTTTCCCACAAAATGGATGTTAGGGAATCGCCTGCACCTTTCTCCCACGCCTGCTGTGGTGTATAACATAGAGCAAGCTGTCAATCACATATCACGGAACGGTTTGGGCTGGAAAGGACCTTCAAAGATCATCCAGTTTAACCCCCCTCCGTGGGCAGGGACACCTCCCGCTGACCAGGGTGCTCCGAGCCCCGTCCAGCCTGGCCTTGAACCCTGCCAGGGATGGGCACCCACAGCTTCTCTGGGCAGCCTGTGCCAGGGCCTCACCGCCCTCATAATGAAAAACATCTTCCTTATGTCCAGTCCAAATCCACCCTCTTTCAGTTTAAAGCCCTTGCCCCCTGTCCTGTCACTACAGGCCCTGGTCAAAAGTCTCTCCCCATCTTTCTTATCAGCCCCCTTTAAGCCCTGCAAGGCCGCACTGAGGTCTCCCCGCAGCCTCCTCTTCCCCAGGCTGAGCACCCCCAGCTCTCAGCCTGTCCTCCCAGCAGAGCTGTTCCACCCTCGGACCATTGCTGGGGCCTCCTCTGGCCCCGCTCCAACAGCTCCCTGTCCTTCCCGTGCTGAGGACCCCCGAGCTGGACGCAGGGCTCCAGGGGGGTCTCCCCCGAGCGGGGCAGAGGGGCAGAATCCCCTCCCTTGCTCTGCTGGCCATGCAGCCCAGGAGATGCTGCTGCTGCTACCTGTTATATATGTAACACACACACATATATATCTCTTATATGATCCATTATATATATATATGACGATATATGAAGATGAGGTGCTTCATCCTCTGATCTGTTCATAACTGAAGGCAAATTGAGACCGGCAGGACAAGCTGACCCATGGTGTCAATACTTGCTTATCTAACAAACGGTTGCTTTAATGCTTGCTGACTTTAACAAACATTTGGTTTTATCTTAAATTGCACAGGAATTAAGAGGGATAATAAATAGCTTTCTTCAACAACAGACCTCAGACCGTCAGTTAAATGTTGATTTCAGCACATTGCCACCTCACCCAACGGGACCCTCCACCCGCGGCTGTCCTACCGACGCCGCTGCAGCGTCTCACACGAGGCTGCTGCCGTTCACAGAGGCCTGAATTTAATTCTTGGCATTCTCAACACAGACTTGCCAAAGCAGGATTTGGCTTGAAAATGAGTTTGGAACCTTTCATTAGCAAAACTGCTGCTCTTTGCTAACAAAGAGGCCGATTCTCTTTCCGTGCCGCATTTGCTTTTGGTATCAGGTAGGAACCTGAAGTGCTGTCTTTACTCTGGCGTTTCTTCTGACATGCTTCGTGGCTCCCGGAGTAAACAACCAGTCACAGGAGCCAAAACCAAACCAGACAGGTTGCTTAAAAAGGTATCTATTTTTAGATTGCAATCCTGGGGAACTGCCAGTTAACCTCAAGACAGTCAGATGGCTCGTTGTGAAATAGTTGTCTCCTTCAAGTTCTTGCCGCTATCTGGAAAGTCTCGTGTTGCACAAGAAGCAGTAGAGCGGAAAGGAGCTCCTCACAGCAATTTGGGGTAAGAAACTATTTGTAAACCAGCAGAACTGCAACGTTAAGGTTTCCTTTCTCACAAATATTATTCAGCTCTGCAGGGGACACACAGATAAAACATAACACTTTAAAAAGAAAACAAATAAAAGTTATGCAATGCTTTAAAGCAGGGGATCCCAAAGTTCTGTTCAAAAAGGGCCACTTAATTAGTGAAATTTCAGCCTTAGGTGGGCTATCAAAATTCACTGCTCTTCCCATATCTTCGGGCTGAACTGATCCATGAATTCCCGCTTAGTGACACGTATATGAGTGGGTGCAGGTGCTGAACGAGCTGCAGAGTACGGGGTGACGTGAAGAAGGCGAGATGGCGCACAGGAAGCCCCAGCCGCGGGCGGTCTGTGGGGCAGCAGCCGGCAGGCGCCAGGCCGGGCAGCGCTCCGGGCTGGTGCTATTCACCGCTCCACCTTCGCGCTCTCCCTGCAAACCTCTCCCCGATTCCTCCGAGCAGGCAGGACTGGAAAACACGCCACGCTGGCTATTGAAATTGCTGCCTTTTAGTCACACGCTGCTTAGAAAAGCCTCCTCTCTCTCACCGTCTGGTGCACAGAAGATAACTCATCATTTGGCCAGAAATGAAGACACTGCCGGCTCCTTGCTGGAAGCCCTCATTGTTCAGCTTGGCTTAAGCTATCTAAAGTTGCAGGGCTTTAAATAATGCAAAACACTGACCCAAGAGGAGTTATCTTCACTCGTAAGAATGATGGGTACAGAGTGCAACATTAGGTCACCATTTGCTTTTCCTGCCGCATTCAGAGCGCCGAGCTGCGCTTGTAAGAGATGCTGTGCACAAGCATGGCAGGCACGAGTATAAACTGGGAGAGGAGAGGCTGGAGAGCAGCCCTGCAGAAAGGGATCTGGGGGTGCTGGGTGGCAGCAGGCTCACTAGGAGCCAGCAGCGTGCCCGGGCAGCCGAGAGGGCAAACCGCGTCCTGGGGGGCATCAACCACAGCACAACCAGCCGGCCGAGAGCGGGGACTGTCCCGCTGTATTTAGCGTTGGTGCGGCCTCACCTCGAATATGGCGTGCGGTTCTGGGCCCCAGCATTTAAGAAGGATGTGAAGCTCCTCGAATGCATCCAGAGGAGGGCAACTGGTGCCGGGGCTGGCAGGCACGGCCTGTGAGGAGCGGCTGAGGGCTCTGGGTTTGTCGCGTTTGGAGAAGGGGAGGCTGAGGGGCGACCTCATTGCTCCCTGCAGCTTCCTGAGGAGCGGACGTGGAGAGGGAGGTGCTGAGCTCTTCTCCCTGGGATCCAGTGATAGGATGCATGGGAATGGTTCAAAGCTGCATCAGAGGAGGTTTGGAGTGGACATTAGGAAGCATTTCTTTACCGAGAGGGTGGTCAAACACTGGGACAGGCTTCCTGGAGAGGTGGTCAATGCCCCGAGCCTGTCAGTGTTTAAGAGGCATTCGGGCAATGCCCTTAATAACATCCTTTAACTTGGTCAGCCCTGACCTGGTCAGGGAGCTGGACCCGATGATCGCTGTAGGTCCCTTCCACCTGCAACAGCCTGTTCTAGCCTACGGCCGACTGAAGACACACGCGCACGGAGCCCGCCCTGGTGCAAGCCCAGCGCAGCTGCTGCTTCTGGGCTGCTCTTGCTCCGCAGAGGCCAATGCCCACGCCTGCGCCCCAGACCTCGCGGCCGGAACGGCAAACTGAAGGGAAGGAGAGGAGGATAGGGAGGACGGCGGGGGAATGGCTCACGCAGGGCTGGCACTCAGCTCCAGCCGCCGGCTGGCTGCTCAGCACAGCTCCCTCAGCACCGCACGGCGAGGCTCTCTGCCTCGGCGCAGGGCCAGACAGAAATGCAGCCCTGAGCCACAGCCAGGCCCCGCCACGGCCCTGCCAAGAGCGGCTCGGCTGCAGCACAGCCCCGGGACCCACCTGAGACCAGGTACCGCTGCGGGAAGGTCTCGTTGCCGCAGGTCTGGAAGCTGAAGTGGTCCCGCACCTGCTGGAAGAGCCGCTCCTCCAGGCCGGGCCCCGCCGCCCGCGCAGCTGGGGGGGAACCGTCAGCGCGGGGGAACGGCCACCCGGCCCGGCCCTGCCGAGCGGGGCCCGGGGGAGCCCGGGGCACTCCTCCAGCGCTCCCCGGGCCGGCCGGGGGGTCCCGCCCAGGGGGGCTGCTTCGAGGTCCCGCCCGGGGGGTCCCACCCGTGGACGGGGCTGCGGCCCGGGGAGCGGGGGGGCGGACGGGGCTCCGGCCCGGGGAGAGGGGGGGGAGCGGGGGGGCGGACGGGGCTGCGGCCCGGGGAGGGGGGGGGGGAGCGGGGGGGCGGACGGGGCTCCGGCCCGGGGAGCGGGGGGGAGCGGGGGGGCGGACGGGGCTCCGGCCCGGGGAGCGGGGGGGGCTCCGGCCCGGGGAGCGGGGGGGGGAGCGGGGGGGGGCTCCGGCCCGGGGAGCGGGGGGGAGCGGGGAGGGCTCCGGCCCGGGCACCCACCGGCAGCGGCCGGCGGCAGGAGGAGGAAGGGGAGGAAGAGGAGCGGGAGCGGCGTCCCCATGGCAACCATCCCGCGCGCGCCTACGCTCCCGCGCACCGGACAGCGCTCCCGCCTGGGAAGCCCGGGCAGCCGGTCACATGACTCCGGGGCTCCCGGTGTCACGTGGCGACCTCCCGCCCCCCCCCTCACGTGACCGCGGGAGCGCCGTGCCCACCGCGGCGCCGCCATGTTGGCCGCGGGGGCGTCCGCGGGGCCGGGCCGATGGCGGCGGCGGGGCCTTCGCCCCTCTGAGGGGCCGGGCCGGGCCCCACAGCTCCCCTTCGCGCCGCCCGGCCTCCGCGGCGCCGGGCTTGGTGCTGGGAGCCCAGCTCACGGCGCAGGGCGGAGGGGGGTGGGTGGCAGCCGGCGAGGCTCGGGGCTGGGCCGGGGGGAGCTGCTGGGCAGGGGACGGGGCGTCCCCGCCCCGGCCTCGCTGCTGGCTTCTGCTCTTCGAACCTCTGCGGCGTCTGCCCCCGGGATGGGTTTGCGGGAGAAGGGGGAGCTGGGGAGGAGCGAAAGCCCAGCCCAGCCGGGGCCATGGCCGCGGGCTCGGTCCCCGGGGGAGCTGAGGGAGGTGGGAAGGTAGCACAGCAGGGAGCCGGGGTGGGATCCACGGCCGGGTTTGGTGGCCCGTGTCTGCCTCTCGGCGGGCGGCGGTGGGTGAGGGAGCGGGGGGGGCTCTGGAGGTGCCCCTCGCTCTCGCCGGAGGGTGCAAGCGTGTGGCAAGAGCGGAGCTGGTGATGCACTGGTGGCCCCGTGGCTGGGCCTACTGGGGAGGGAGGGGGCTTACGCTGCTCTGAGAGCGAGTCAGGAGCAGCGTGAAATCGTGTAATGGGGCATTTCTCTAGGTTTTTGGTTCCAGAGGGAGGCCCCAGCAGGTGCCCCGAAGGAAAAGGGGAATGGAGAAAGTCACGTTGCAAACTGGGCAGGGCTGCACCTGCTGGCGTGGCTGTAAGTGAGCTCAGCAGTAGCTGTGGTCTGGCGTGGTCTGCTGAGGCCAAGCGCTGTGTGAACATGCAACACAAGGCCGGGTTTTACCCCAAAGGGCCAGCACCTTGTCAGCTTATTCACAATGTTGCAGACACTTTGCAAGATGTCTGTGAATGTCGCAGAAGTTTATATTTTACAAAGGAAGGGGTTTAGCTCACTGAAGACCAAAGGAGCTGTTGTAAGACGAAGATTTAAAGGCTGTGATCGTGGGTGGGCAGCCGCAGAGGCGGCATTTTCACATCTACTGTTTCCATCTGCAGCCACGTAGTGGCAACCACAGCATGCGAGAAGGGTCTGGTTCAGGCGGGCACAGGATGACGAAAGCAGGTGGAAGTCAGATCCAGCGCGTCTTGGCGTGATGGAAGAGCAGCACCAGGCTCCAGCCGTGAGCGCCTGGCTCTGGCCAGGGCTTCTCCAGGGCTGATTCTGTGCTGAGGCTCCCAGCTGAGGAGGCACAGGGATCCTGCCTGCTTCTCGTCTGGAACTTGCGTTAGATTGTCCCTGATAGATGGGTCACTTGATTGAAAAAATGTTTTTTAGTGCATTAGGGCTTAAACAGTACTATGCTTTCTTTATGAATTTAATGGAATAAAAATATTATACTCTCAGGAGTTCTGAGCAGTATTTCAATTACGTTAATTTTTAATTAATTCCCTGCACTCCCAGGTTTGTGCTTTCAATAAAGTGTCATTGTAATTAAGGCTTTGAAATCCCTGATTTTTTTGTTTTTAAAACTGTTTCGGCTTGTTGTTCCTGAGCAGGTTTATTTCTGCAAAGGATGAGGCTCAAGCAACTTTCTTCCCACCTCCCCAGAGAGGAGAAGGCTGTGACAGAGGAGGCTCTTCTAC